>CM055117.1:726339629-727736912 GCA_029206835.1 Rana muscosa
GGGTTGTGTCGAATGGATTGGGCCAGGGGTTCCATAACAAGGGCGAAGATCAAGGGTGAGAGTGGGCACCCCTGACGTGTCCCATTAGAGATGTGGAAGGGGTCTGAGAGTAGTCCAGAAGTCATTACTCTAGCACTGGGCGAGGAGTAGAGGGAGAGTATAGCTTGCAGGATGGTCCCCGTGAAACCAAATTTCTGAAGGACTGCCTGCAGGTAGGACCAGTCTACTCGATCAAACGCCTTCTCTGCATCAAGAGAGATGAGCAGAGAAGGCGTTCGGTGGTGTTCCACCCATTGTATCAGATCAATGAACCTACGGGTACCGTCCGACGCTTGTCTGCCAGCCACAAAACCCACTTGGTCAATATGCACAAGTTGTGGGATGATGTTTGAAAGTCGTGTGGCCAAGATTTTGGCATATAGCTTGGTGTCAGTATTTAGCAGGGAGATGGGTCTGTAGCTGGCAGGGTCATCGGCCGGTTTGCCTGGTTTTGGAATAGTGACAATAGTGGCTTGGAGGGATTCCGGTGGGATGGAGCCAGTACTAGCGGTGAAGTTGAAGGAGTGGCATAGGTGGGGGGTAAGGAGCTTAGAGAATGTTTTGTAGTACTCATTGCAGAACCCGTCAGGGCCTGGGGCTTTGTGGAGTGGTAGGGTGGCAATGGCTGATTCCACTTCCGTGAGGGAAAACGGGGTGGACAGCTGGTGTAGCTGATCTTGTGAGAGTGAGGGGAGATGTATGTCCTTGAGGAAGTTAGTCATGTCGGTAGAGGAGCGTGGTGGCGCAAGGTTGGAGCTGGTAAGGTTGTATAGTTTAGAGTAGTAAAGGCTAAATTGGTCAGCGATGTCTTTAGGGTTTGTGCGTTTTATGCCGCGGTGGTCGGTAAGGTACGGTATTTTAGTTTGTAAGAGTTTGCGTTTAAGCTGTCTAGCTAGGTATGCCCCAGGTTTGTTGTGTTGAGAGTAGGATTGTAGTCGGAGACGTTTAAGGTGAAAATCAAAGTTTGTGTGTAGGTGGTCACTGAGGGTCTGTCTAGCTATGTGCAATTCGGAACTGAGTAGAGGGGAAGGTTGAGGTTTGTTGGCTCGCTCTAGCAATCGTATACGTTCTAGGAGTTTGTTCGTGGTGGTATTGTGTAGTTTTTTCTCATGGGCTCCCAGTTTAATCAGGAGACCTCGTATGCAGGCCTTGTGGGCGTTCCATAGAATGGTGGGGTTGTCTACCCATCCGGTGTTGGTTGTGAAGTACTGTTGCAGCTCGGATAGGATCTGTTTTTGATATAAGGGACGTGCGATAATGGAGGTGTTGAGCCTCCAGGTGGTGAGGTTTTTATAGGTAGGCGCTGGAAATAGTCTCAGTGATATGGGTGCGTGGTCAGACCACTAGGGATGAGCTTCGAGTTCGAGTCGAACTCATGTTCGACTCGAACATTGCCTGTTCGCCCGTTCGCCGAACAGCGAACAAATTGGGGTGTTCGCGGCAAATTCGAAAAATCTATGGGAGAAATCTAAAGTGTTAATTATAAAGGCTTATATGCAAGTTATTGTCCTAAAAAGTGTTTGGGGACCCGGGTCCTGCGCCAGGGGACATGTATCAATGCAAAAAGAAGTTTTAAAAACGGCCGTTTTTTCGGGAGCAGTGATTTTAATAATGCTTAAAATGAAAAAATAAAAGTGAAATATTCCTTTAAATTTCGTACCTGGGGGGTGTGTATGATATGCATGTGAAGTAGCGCATGTTTCCCGTGCTTAGAACTGTCCCTGCAAAAAATGTCATTTTTGAAAGAAAAAAATGCATTTAAAACTGACTCGCGGCTATTAATGAATTGTCGGCTCCCGGCAATACATACAAAAGTCATTGATAAAAAAAAAAAAAAGCGTGGGGGTTCCCCAGAATTCAATTACCAGGCCCTTCAGGTCTGGAATGGATATTAAGGGGAACCCCGCCGCAAATTTAAAAAAAAAATTGACGTGGGGTTCCCCCAAATATCCATTTCAGGCCCTTCAGATCTGGCATGGATTTTAAGGGGAACTCCACACCAAATTTAAAAAAAAAATGGCGTGGAGTCCCCCTAAAAATCCATACCAGACCACTTATCCGAGCACGCAACCTGGCCGGCCGCAGGGGAAGAGGGGGGGGGGTGAGAGAGCGGCCCCCCCTCCCTCCTGAACCATACCAAGCCACATGCCCTCAACATGGGGAGGATGTCCCCATGTTGATGGGGACAAGGGCCTCATCCCCACAACCCTTGCCCGGTGGTTGTGGGGGTCTGCGGGCGGGGGGCTTATCGGAATCTGGAAGACCCCTTTAACAAAGGGGACCCCCAGATCCCGGCCCCCCCCTATGTGAATTGATAAGGGGTACATTGTACCCCTACCATTTCACGAAGAAAGCGTAAAAAAATGTTTAAAAAAACACACAAACACCTTGAAAAAGTCCTTTATTTAAAAAAAAAAAAAAAAAAAACATTCCAGCGGTGAAATCCAGTGTCCCGCGGCGATCCCGATGTCCAGCGCTGTCCTTCATTGGTTGTGCCTGAGCGGACCTGATGGGGAGCTCCCTCTCAGTATTTTAAATGTATAGACCCGCCCCTTCTAAAGTTCCCCATCAGGTGCGCTCAGCAGACCAGATGCGGAACATGAGAAGGGGCGGGTCTATACATGTATTACCAAAGTGAGAGCAGTCCCCCATCAGGTCCGCCCCCTCGGTATGTCGGACCCGCCTACGTCATTGGCTTGAGCGGGGAACTTCCTTCACTATGTAAATTTAAATTACACAGTGAAGGAAGTTCCCCGCTCAAGCCAATGACGTAGGTGGGTCCGACATACCGAGGGGGCGGACCTGATGGGGGACTGCTCTCACTTTGGTAATACATGTATAGACCCGCCCCTTCTCATGTTCCGCATCTCGTCCGCTGAGCGGACCTGATGGGGAACTTTAGAAGGGGCGGGTCTATACATTTAAAATACTGAGAGGGAGTTCCCCATCAGGTCCGCTCAGGCACAACCAATAAAGGACAGCGCTGGACATCGGGATCGCCGCGGGACACTGGATTTCACCGCTGGAATGTTTTTTTTTTTTTTAATAAAGGACTTTTTCAAGGTGTTTGTGTGTTTTTTTTTAAAAAAAAATACGCTTTCTTCGTGAAATGGTAGGGGTACAATGTACCCTTTACCAATTCACATAGGGGGGGGCGGGATCTGGGGGTCCCCTTTGTTAAAGGGGTCTTCCAGATTCCGATAAGCCCCCCGCCCGCAGACCCCCACAACCACCGGGCAAGGGTTGTGGGGATGAGGCCCTTGTCCCCATCAACATGGGGACATCCTCCCCATGTTGAGGGCATGTGGCTTGGTACGGTTCAGGAGGGAGGGGGGCCGCTCTCTTGTCCCCCCCTTTTCCCCTGCGGCCGGCCAGGTTGCGTGCTCGGATAAGGGGTCTGGTATGGATTTTTAGGGGGACTCCACGCCATTTTTTTTTAAATTTGGGGTGGAGTTCCCCTTAAAATCCATGCCAGATCTGAAGGGCCTGGAATGGATATTTGGGGGAACCCCACGTCAATTTTTTTTTAAATTTGCGGCGGGGTTCCCCTTAATATCCATTCCAGACCTGAAGGGCCTGGTAATTGAATTCTGGGGAACCCCCACGCTTTTTTTTTTTTTTTTTATCAATGACTTTTGTATGTATTGCCGGGAGCCGACAATTCATTAATAGCCGCGAGTCAGTTTTAAATGCATTTTTTTCTTTCAAAAATGAAATTTTTTGCAGGGACAGTTCTAAGCACGGGAAACATGCGCCACTTCACATGCATATCATACACACCCCCCAGGTACGAAATTTAAAGGAATATTTCACTTTTATTTTTTCATTTTAAGCATTATTAAAATCACTGCTCCCGAAAAAACGTCCATTTTTAAAACTTCTTTTTGCATTGATACATGTCCCCTGGGGCAGGACCCCGGTCCCCAAACACTTTTTAGGACAATAACTTGCATATTAGCCTTTATAATTAACACTTTAGATTTCGAACGTTCGAGTCCATTGTATTTAATAGGGTTCTAAAGTTTACACGAACATTTTGTCTGTTCGCAGGTTCTGGTGCGAACTGAACAGGGGGGTGTTCGGCTCATCCCTGCAGACCACGTAATGAGCCCAATTTTAGACTCCTGTACCATTTGCAGGGTATGTTTGTCAGTCAAAAAGAGATCTATCCGAGAGTAAGCATTTTGCGGGTGGGAGAAGAAGGTGTAATCTCTTTCAGTGCCGTGAAGGCATCTCCAGGGGTCGTATAAATCTTCCGAGTGGAGTAGGGAGGAAAGCGAGGCAGAATGTTTACGAGCAGGATTAGAAGTGTCTAGTGAAGTATCAACAATTTGGTTGAAGTCGCCGCAGATAACTAAGGGGCCCTGTCTGAAAGGTTCTAGCTTCCTTAGAACGGTCTTGTAGAAGCGGTGTTGTTTGGTGTTAGGGGAGTAGATGTTAGCTATGATGATGTTATGATTATTGATAGTGGCGTTCAAGATTATATATCTACCCTCAGGGTCTATCTCGGTGTGGAACAGCTGGAGGGAGACCGTGGAACGTATAGCAATCATAACACCTGCTTTCTTTTTTGCAGAATTGGCAAAGTAGTAGTGTGGATACTGTTTATGGGAGCAGGAGGGGGGTTTGGCGGAGGTGAAGTGGGTTTCTTGTACGCATAGTACGTCAGAGGTGAGGGCTAAGGCCTCTTTCCACAGTAAATTTCTTTTGTAAGGGGAGTTTAAGCCTTTGGCGTTGATAGAGGTGATAGTGAATGACATTTTATGAAGTGACTGGTGGGGGGAGATATAGGAATACCGCTGTGAAGTGGTGCGTATAGGTGGAGGTAGACCAGTGATGGTGTTATACAATAAGCAAAATGAAGCTAGCGATTTAAGGTAAGCAAGTGAACAGCGCAACAATAGGCACTAATTATGAAAAACAAAAGGTAAAATTTAAAACCTAAAGGAGATAAACAAGAAACAACAAAAGAATACAGTAATAAAGTGCGTAGCACTTTCCTTTCACCGGGGGAAGAGTGAGGATCGTAACAGGTGGTGCGCTCATTAGGGACATCGTTGAGGTGTACAATTGCGGGATTGGCATAGTAAATGTTTCCGATGGGCACCCGGAGATTGGGATGAGAGGAGGTGGAGGAAGTCTCTATTTGCGAGTGGTGGTAGAAGCATAACGCCTGAGATCCTGGGCGAAGGTTGGGGGCCTCTGGAGTAGGGGTTCCGGTGGAGGTGAGGAGATTAGGCCCCAGTTGAGCATGCGTTTGATTCCATCTTTGGGAGTCAGGATACTGGTATTCTGGTTTTGGTACGTGACCACTAGTTTAGTGGGGAAGCCCCATTTGTATTGGATGTTGTGCTTTCTAAGAGTAGTGGTGGTCTGGGAGAATTCTCTTCTTTTTTGAGCAGTGGCAGCAGAGATGTCTGTGTACAAGGACACTGTAGAGTAGGGGTCTGGCAGCGGAGAGGAAGACCTGGCAGCCGCCATGATCTTCTCTTTCACTTGAAAGAAATGGATGCGTGCTAGAATGTCTCTAGGTACTGAGGCAGGGAGGTGGTTAGGTTTTATAAAAATAAATAGTGCAGCGCTTTAAAAGTCCATATATCAAAGATAGAAAAACAGCACAGTAAATCAGTATATAATCCCCGTGATCTTCATAGATGACACATGGACTCTTGATTGCATGCAGGTGGTAACAGACACACACACAGTGAGAGACCTCCACCAACAGATAAATTGGCCGCTCACCTTCCAACATGGACCCTTTAATTACAGAGGGTCACTGAAAACTTTCCCTTACGGGTTAATCCAAACCAGATGAAGATGTAAACTTCCCCAAAAGGATTAGGGTCATCAATTCCATATAACATCAGGATCATTCAAAAACTTCCAGGTATTAAGTTCATAAGGCAGTGTTTACATGTGGAAAATATAGAAGCAGACCATAGTGTTTCTCCGTAATAGAAAACAATTTAATGAAAAACAAAAGTAGTGCACTTACATTTAAAAGGCACTAAACCAGTGCCGAGGTACAACAGCGCTTCTGGTGAGACTGTGAATGAACTGCGGGTGACGTCACGAACTTCCCATCCGTACGCACGTTACGTCCCAGTAGGCGGGACTTCATCAGCGGATATGGGAAGAACGCCAGACACCCGCTCTTATAGCAACAAGGCGCCTGTAACTATGGAGACACGATGCGGCGTCACATGACGCCGATAGGGACGTCTGAATCACATGACATCAACCAGGAAGTGTCCCCGTGAGCCAGATATCCACACAAAGGCTCCAAAGGCAACCAAAATACATGATAAAAACTTTAAAATAGAAAATATAAATATATATATCTAAAATTCAACCAGTAAACCAGCCCAGTTGGTTAATATAAAATATATGTATATTAATGCAGCGATCAACTCCTACAGTTACTACCGATATGGAGAAAGAAGCTGCTTATACATTGGATAAAAAATAAATAAACAAATCTGGACTACAGACCTGAATATAAACGTGACATCAACCACAGCCCACAACAATCTCACCAAACCAAAATAAACATACTAAAACAATAATACATTAATAAATCACATATAATAAAAATGAAAAAAACATCTAAGATCTAATTAGCGGTCAGTTATAAAACAATTTATGTCAAATTCGACATTTAACCCGTCAGGGCAAAGAACTCGTGTTTCATGAATCCAATGGGATTCTCTTTTGCTCAGCTGACGGATAAAATTGCCACCTCGCCAATGTCTAGTGACTTTCTCTATGCCCCAGAATCTCAAACCCTTGGGATTTTGTTGGTGGAACTGTTTAAAATGCCTAGAGACATTATAGGTTTTGACCCCCTTTTTAATATTATTAACATGTTCTGCCACACGAACATGTAGAGGTCTCGAGGTTCGGCCTATATATTGGAGTCCGCAATCGCACTCCAGCATATAGACGACCCCCACCGTGGCGCACGTAATCAATTGTTTAATATTGTATTCTTTATTGGTGGCAGATGCCAAAAAAGACTTCCTTTTCTTAAGATTAACTTTAGAGGTCCTGCACGAGACACAACGGCCACATGCGTAAAATCCACCAAGGAATCTAAACATGCTGTTATCTGACGGTACAGGGGGGTTTAGGACACTAGGTGCCAATCGATCTCGCAAGGACGGGGCTTTCTTATAAATGAATTGGGGTTTCTCCGGTAAAACGGGACCAAGAATCTTATCTTGTTTTAAGATGGACCAATTTTTAGCAATAATTTTCTCGAACTTTTTATACTGGACATTGTAGTCCAATATCATTCGAAAATTGTGAGAATCCCCATCAGAAGTTTTACTTCGATCAGTCAATAATGTCTGTCTATCAATCATCTTAACTTGTTCTACCTCTCGGAGCAGAACCTGTTCATCATAACCCTTTTGCACAAATCTAGTGGTCAACACTTGTGATTGGTTTACAAAATCAGATACTTGTGTGCAATTCCGACGCAACCTAATATACTGTCCCCTGGGGATGTTGCACAACCAAGAACGGTGGTGACAACTCCCCAGGGGAATGTACGCATTGCGATCGGTGGGTTTAAAGTGATTTAAAGTGATTGATCAACTTAAAATGATCACTTCCCTTGGTGATGGTAAGATGGTAATCAACCTTCTCATTGTCTATGGTCCATGTGAGGATAATATTTTTGTTGTTGTCATTAAGATGACTAATGAAAAAATCCAAAGCGGATCTATCACCCTCCCACACCAGGATCAAATCATCAATATAACGAAAATAACAAACTAATTCAGGGGGACGACATGCGAACACTGCCCGTTCCTCCCAGTGGGCCATAAAAATATTGGCCACACTGGGAGCAAAACGGGCCCCCATCGCAACTCCCCTAGTTTGTAAGAAAAAATCCCCATCGTACCAAAAATAATTCTGGGATAAACAAAAATCCAAACAACTCAAAAGGAACTCCTGATGTCTACCAGACAGCGTAGAGGTGGACAGAGCCCATTCCACAGCCGTCAGTGCATCCTGGTGTCCTATAATGGTGTACAGGGACCCCACGTCTGCTGTCACCAATATACTTTTTTTAGAACACCCCAGAGATTGGAGGATCTGGATAATATGTTTAGTGTCTTTAAGGAATGCTGGCGTTTTAACTACCAGGGGTTGTAAAAATGAATCAATGTATTGCCCTAATCGGGCTGACACTGAGTCAATCCCATTTACTATGGGCCTCCCTGGAGGGTTAACACTGTCTTTATGTAATTTCGGTAGAAAATAAATGATAGGAGTTCTGCAAAACAATGGATCCAGGATGGGAAGTTCGTGACGTCACCCGCAGTTCATTCACAGTCTCACCAGACGCGCTGTTGTACCTCGGCACTGGTTTAGTGCCTTTTAAATGTAAGTGCACTACTTTTGTTTTTCATTAAATTGTTTTCTATTACGGAGAAACACTATGGTCTGCTTCTATATTTTCCACATGTAAACACTGCCTTATGAACTTAATACCTGGAAGTTTTTGAATGATCCTGATGTTATATGGAATTGATGACCCTAATCCTTTTGGGGAAGTTTACATCTTCATCTGGTTTGGATTAACCCGTAAGGGAAAGTTTTCAGTGACCCTCTGTAATTAAAGGGTCCATGTTGGAAGGTGAGCGGCCAATTTATCTGTTGGTGGATGTCTCTCACTGTGTGTGTGTCTGTTACCACCTGCATGCAATCAAGAGTCCATGTGTCATCTATGAAGATCACGGGGATTATATACTGATTTACTGTGCTGTTTTTCTATCTTTGATATATGGACTTTTAAAGCGCTGCACTATTTATTTTTAGGTTCTACTCAGGGATTTTGATTATTTGACCCTTAGTGTTCAGCTGCTTAGTAGTACATTATAGTTTATTGCGCGGATTTGTTTCTTTTTACATATTCTGATTTCTCAAGTTATCATAAATCACGCTGCAATAATGGATGTTTTTCAATATTTAGAAAAACGGGAAGTTAAAATTAATGAAGTTTTCTCTAGGAATTCTTCTAATGAACCTATTAATGATATCTCCCAGGCATTTCGTAAATTGGGGCATATTTTTGAAAAAAAAAGACTAAAACTTGGTGGGATATTACATCGTTTGAACAGTATTTATCTGCCAAGCTTATTCCTAGAAGGTTAAGGTGGGATGTGCCCCCTAATGATGGTCTACTTGACGATGATTCTATGTCCGAGTGGAGTGGCTTTTTCATCAAAAAAGGTTTTGAGCTAATAGAATTTCTTTTGGCTCGGAAACAAAGAAAATTAAAGCTCCTTGACTCTCAGATTGGGGAGATCATTTCATTTTTAGAACCCCATAAAGAAAGTGAAGAATTTCTGAAACTTTCAGGGGAGCTAAAAAATAAACTTATGAAATGGGATGCTGAGATTCAAACAAAGAAAAAGAAGAAGTTTATACGTGATTGGGATGATTTCACTGGAGGTAGCATTTTCAAATGGCAGAATGCTCCCCCCATAGGTGGTGGTAATGTCACTGCCAATCCCCCAGTCGAAACTCTCAATGCCACTAAAATGGCAACACCTAGAAACCAACCAGTGTATCAATATGATGTACTTCCCCCTCATGAGAGGTTTTCTTCCCCTCATGATTACCCTAATAGGGGTCCCCCCAAAAGGGGTAAGAACAAAAGAGGTAGAGGTAAAGGTAACTATCAACCAACCCCCCATTATGAAAATGATTATCCAACATCATCTTATTATCAGAATGCATCCCAACCATGGAGAGATTCTCGTAATTTTGGAGATGGGGCTGACCCATCCAATAGAGGGAGGCCCCATTACCCCCAAAATAGGGGGTTTCCTACGCAAAATAGTTTTGCACCGTTAGCCAACCACTCCGACCACGATAGGGGGGATTTTTTAGGGTCACGTGGGGGATACCAAACTGGACCCCCTGTACACAGACCCAACCTAGGGGAATGGTGGAGACAATTGCCACAGTATCCACCGCCCAATGTAGGTACCCCAAGAAAAAGAAAAGACAGAGAGGAAGGAGAGGGGGTAGGCGATTACAAAAGGTCGAAACCATAACAGGAGCAGGAATTTATAATCTAAGTGGGGTAACATTAAATGATGATGAAATCAAAGTCCTGGATAGAGGGCTTAAATTTGCCCCAACCAAAAATTTGAACAAATTCCAAACTTACGTAAGTTTGCAAAAATACATTAGAAGTTTGAACATGAAAAAATATTTTTTATCCAACACCAGTAGGGCTACACCACTTGTTAGGGGTGACCATTCTTCTTTACGAAATAAATCAATATTCAACCCCATTAATGTTGACAGCAAATATATGGAGGTCTTCAAGAATATGGTAGTAAAGGATTTGGAGTCATTGAAAATTAAAAAGGTATTAGATCCACAATATATTAAACGGGGTATGGGATCTTTGGAAAAAAGAAAAGAAATTGTAATTCGTCCAGCGGACAAAGGAGGAGGGTTAGTTATCCTGAGTAAAGAATACTATAAAATGGAAATGAGTAACCTATTGTCAGATGAGGATACATATAGAGTTCTTCATACAGACCCTATGTTGTCCTTTAAGGATGAGTTACACCATATCATTGAGGATGGTAAAGATCAGGGAATATTGACCAAAAAAGAGGCTCTTTACCTGGATCCATTGTTTTGCAGAACTCCTATCATTTATTTTCTACCGAAATTACATAAAGACAGTGTTAACCCTCCAGGGAGGCCCATAGTAAATGGGATTGACTCAGTGTCAGCCCGATTAGGGCAATACATTGATTCATTTTTACAACCCCTGGTAGTTAAAACGCCAGCATTCCTTAAAGACACTAAACATATTATCCAGATCCTCCAATCTCTGGGGTGTTCTAAAAAAAGTATATTGGTGACAGCAGACGTGGGGTCCCTGTACACCATTATAGGACACCAGGATGCACTGACGGCTGTGGAATGGGCTCTGTCCACCTCTACGCTGTCTGGTAGACATCAGGAGTTCCTTTTGAGTTGTTTGGATTTTTGTTTATCCCGGAATTATTTTTGGTACGATGGGGATTTTTTCTTACAAACTAGGGGAGTTGCGATGGGGGCCCGTTTTGTTCCCAGTGTGGCCAATATTTTTATGGCCCACTGGGAGGAACGGGCAGTGTTCGCATGTCGTCCCCCTGAATTAGTTTGTTATTTTCGTTATATTGATGATTTGATCCTGGTGTGGGAGGGTGATAGATCCGCTTTGGATTTTTTCATTAGTCATCTTAATGACAACAACAAAAATATTATCCTCACATGGACCATAGACAATGAGAAGGTTGATTATTTGGATCTTACCATCACCAAGGGAAGTGATCATTTTAAGTTGATCAATCACTTTAAACCCACCGATCGCAATGCGTACATTCCCCTGGGGAGTTGTCACCACCGTTCTTGGTTGTGCAACATCCCCAGGGGACAGTATATTAGGTTGCGTCGGAATTGCACACAAGTATCTGATTTTGTAAACCAATCATGAGTGTTGACCACTAGATTTGTGCAAAAGGGTTATGATGAACAGGTTCTGCTCCGAGAGGTAGAACAAGTTAAGATGATTGATAGACAGACATTATTGACTGATCGAAGTAAAACTTCTGATGGGGATTCTCACAATTTTCGAATGATATTGGACTACAATGTCCAGTATAAAAAGTTCGAGAAAATTATTGCTAAAAATTGGTCCATCTTAAAACAAGATAAGATTCTTGGTCCCGTTTTACCGGAGAAACCCCAATTCATTTATAAGAAAGCCCCGTCCTTGCGAGATCGATTGGCACCTAGTGTCCTAAACCCCCCTGTACCGTCAGATAACAGCATGTTTAGATTCCTTGGTGGATTTTACGCATGTGGCCGTTGTGTCCCGTGCAGGACCTCTAAAGTTAATCTTAAGAAAAGGAAGTCTTTTTTGGCATCTGCCACCAATAAAGAATACAATATTAAACAATTGATTACGTGCGCCACGGTGGGGGTCGTCTATATGCTGGAGTGCGATTGCGGACTCCAATATATAGGCCGAACCTCGAGACCTCTACATGTTCGTGTGGCAGAACATGTTAATAATATTAAAAAGGGGGTCAAAACCCATAATGTCTCTAGGCATTTTAAACAGTTCCACCAACAAAATCCCAAGGGTTTGAGATTCTGGGGCATAGAGAAAGTCACTAGACATTGGCGAGGTGGTAATTTTATCCGTCAGCTGAGCAAAAGAGAATCCCATTGGATTCATGAAACACGAGTTCTTTGCCCTGACGGGTTAAATGTCGAATTTGACATAAATTGTTTTATAACTGACCGCTAATTAGATCTTAGATGTTTTTTTCATTTTTATTATATGTGATTTATTAATGTATTATTGTTTTAGTATGTTTATTTTGGTTTGGTGAGATTGTTGTGGGCTGTGGTTGATGTCACGTTTATATTCAGGTCTGTAGTCCAGATTTGTTTATTTATTTTTTATCCAATGTATAAGCAGCTTCTTTCTCCATATCGGTAGTAACTGTAGGAGTTGATCGCTGCATTAATATACATATATTTTATATTAACCAACTGGGCTGGTTTACTGGTTGAATTTTATATATATATATATATTTATATTTTCTTTTTTAAAGTTTTTATCATGTATTTTGGTTGCCTTTGGAGCCTTTGTGTGGATATCTGGCTCACGGGGACACTTCCTGGTTGATGTCATGTGATTCAGACATCCCTATCGGCGTCATGTGACGCCGCATCGTGTCTCCATAGTTACAGGCGCCTTGTTGCTATAAGAGCGGGTGTCTGGCGTTCTTCCCATATCCGCTGATGAAGTCCCGCCTACTGGGACGTAACGTGCGTACGGATGGGAAGTTCGTGACGTCACCCGCAGTTCATTCACAGTCTCACCAGACGCGCTGTTGTACCTCGGCACTGGTTTAGTGCCTTTTAAATGTAAGTGCACTACTTTTGTTTTTCATTAAATTGTTTTCTATTACGGAGAAACACTATGGTCTGCTTCTATATTTTCCACATGTAAACACTGCCTTATGAACTTAATACCTGGAAGTTTTTGAATGATCCTGATGTTATATGGAATTGATGACCCTAATCCTTTTGGGGAAGTTTACATCTTCATCTGGTTTGGATTAACCCGTAAGGGAAAGTTTTCAGTGACCCTCTGTAATTAAAGGGTCCATGTTGGAAGGTGAGCGGCCAATTTATCTGTTGGTGGAGGTCTCTCACTGTGTGTGTGTCTGTTACCACCTGCATGCAATCAAGAGTCCATGTGTCATCTATGAAGATCACAGGGATTATATACTGATTTACTGTGCTGTTTTTCTATCTTTGATATATGGACTTTTAAAGCGCTGCACTATTTATTTTTATGTTCTACTCAGGGATTTTGATTATTTGACCCTTAGTGTTCAGCTGCTTAGTAGTACATTATAGTTTATTGCGCGGATTTGTTTCTTTTTACATAGGTGGTTAGGTTTGACAATGCGGTGTGCCCGGTCAATAATCATGTCAGTTTGATGCAATTGAGGGATAAGCGTGAGGAAGAGTTGCTGGATGTAGGGGATGAGTTCGGGAGGTTTAACGGATTCTGGTACACCCCTAAATTTAATGTTGTTCCTCCTCGAACGGTCCTCTAAATCTGCGATTTTGGCGTACAAATAGTTAATCTCGTCAGTGTGCTGATCATGGGCATCCGCCATTTTATTATAGGCTGTAGTGTGCTCAGTGAGTGTTTTTTCAATAACCTCTGTGCGGTCCTCCACTTGATCTATTCTGGAATGCAACATGGAGATGGAGGACCGTAATTCATTCCGCATATCATGCTGTAATGACATCAGCATAAGTTTGAGTGTGTGCTCAGAACAGCTGAAGATTTTTACCTTCATGCATTCTATGCATGAAGGTAAACCATCCCTTGACCATCAGGAGGGAATTCATTATTATTACATTATTATCTATAGGGCTATTTTTTGGTGCACGGATTGATCAGAAAAAACACAAGACACATTCGTTTTGGCAAACAACAATTTTTTTTTATGCTCGCAACTGCTGCCAAATGCATTTACGGTAGGTCCTGTATACACCAGCAGACACACTTTACAATGCATATAATGCAGGCAGTGGTGTTTGTTGTAACAATGTATCTCAGTGTTTCTTGTTTTTTATTTTAAGGGTTCATTCACACCAGTCTGCATGCTAAAACGCGTGTTGCATTGTTTACAGTTTTTGTTTTCTCTTTTTATTTTTAAAAAGTGAGAAAAAAATATATACTTTATTTAACTCTATGCACTTATATGATGGCATGCAAAGAGGTGCTGAGTAAAAATGCAGACATGCTGCATTTTACAAAACATACATAACACCTCAAAATAGCATTATAATGTAAACTGGACACATAGAAAGCATATGTGTGTGTACTTGCCCTATTATGAATGCAAAGGTTAATATAAGAGTGTTTACAATTAAAAAAAAAAGCTTTACTGTGCCAAAAATCAATTTTACCTCTCATAGATTTAATATAATAATTCTAATGTGTAAGGGGCTTTTTATAATACAACGAGTGGCAATAATTATATGGACCTATCTATATGCTTACATTTGTAATACATGTATGTGGGAGGAATAACCTGTGACCCTTTTTATCATTAACATAGGTTGCCTGTGTGAATCCTTGGAAAGCCTTGCCTGGACTTCTCTCCAGCCCTTTTTCTGCATATCACAGTAATATTTTACTGCTACTTATGACCATTTAGCACTTTGATAGCTCAGCCATCTAAACAGACTAAAGCCCAATACACACGATCAGAATATTGTACAAAAAATACTGATAAAAGCTTGAATGACATTAATTTATGTGTTCCTACCCACAAGCCTTTTAATATAAAATATAAAATAGACACCTTTTTGCCTTCTACGAAGAAGTGAGCTTTTTTTTGGGGTTTATTTATTTATTTAAGGTACTTATATAGCGCCATCAATTTACGCAGCGCTTTACTGTAGAAAATAGTTTTTATTGAAAAAATACAGAATAACACAAAAAAATAAGGACAAGCTACATTCCAGTACATAGGAATCTGTTCGACAGGGTGCAAACACATAATAGTCCAATAAAGAAGAGCATTTTAGGAGAGTCCGACCCCCTCACCTCCCGCACCCCCTTCGGGTTTAAGCTGTGCAGGAAGCGACCAGGTCGGGACTTCCGACTACTAAAAATAAGCAATAGATGTGTCTGCTACACTGTAGACTAAATGAGGTCAGGGTTTCAGCTAATCGTGAGTAGGGATGAGCTCGGTGTTCGAGTCGAACATACGTTCAACTCGAACATCGGCTGTTCGATCGTTCGGCGAACATCGAACGATTTGGGCCGTTCGCGCCAAATTCGAGTGACGCGAACGGCCCACAATACACTGCGCCATCGCAGTGCAATCCCGGCGCTGTGATTGGCCAAGCATGCACTGTGACCCCGCATGCTTGGCCAATCACAGCGCCGGCAGCTAGGAGAGCCATAATTGGCCACAGGCAGGTTGCCTGTGGCCAATTATAGCTCAGGGGGTTTAGCACACGCCCCACACTATAAAAGGCCGCCAGCGCGGCGGCTTTGTGTAGTGTGTTCCGGCGCAGGGAAAGAGAAGGATAGGCAGGGATAATGTTGATATTCTTTGTGCTATTCTTGTGTGCAGGGAGAGAGAAGGATAGGCAGGGAGAGTGTCAGTGTCATATTCTTTGATAAACCTTGTGTGCAGGGAGAGAGAAGGATAGGCAGGGGACAGTGTCAGTGTCATATTCTTTGCTAAACCTTGTGTGCAGGGAGAGAGAAGGATAGGCAGGGAGAGTGTCAGTGTCATATTCTTTGATAAACCTTGTGTGCAGGGAGAGAGAAGGATAGGCAGGGGACAGTGCCAGTGTCATATTCTTTGATAAACCTTGTGTGCAGGGAGAGAGAAGGATAGGCAGGGGACAGTGTCAGTGTCATTGTTGCTAAGCCTCCTGCACAGTATACACGTGAAGCTAGCCCTTATTGCTGTGTTTTCCTGGTGTGTTACACTAACAGGCATTTGCAGCACTTACAGCAGGCGGAGTCTCCCTCCTGCACATTATACACCTGAAGCTAGCCCGTATTGCTGTGTTTTCCTGGTGTGTTACACCAACAGGCATTTGCAGCACTTACAGCAGGCGTAGTGTGATTCCTGCAAAATATACTCCTGAAGCTAGGCCTTATTGCTGTGTTTTCCAAGTGTGTTACACCAACAGGCATTTGCAGCACTTACAGCGGGCGGAGTGTGCCTCCTGCACATTATACACCTGAAGCTAGCCCGTATTGCTGTGTTTTCCTGGTGTGTTACACTGTCGTGGAATTATTGGTTGTTTGCAGAGCACACAGCCCATAATTCCTGTGCTATCTAAGCACACATCAGATTTCATCTTTTTGCAATAATGCTTCCTTTAGGTTAAGTTCCACTCACCGTTCATTCCCATTCATCCCAAGAAGGCAGCACCACAAAAGCTATGTTCTCATCTCAGCATACCAGCATGACTGCCAAGCCGACGCCTAATCATAGGCTTTTATTAAACTCAAAAGATCTCAGACAGGAGGGGATTGGCTGCAGCAACCAATCCCCTCCCCCATGGGCGGGGACATCACAGGATGTCCCTTCCACACAGGAAAATGGCAATACAAGGACATCCCTTCCAACAGGAGATGCCATACATGAATCCCACTCAAGAAATATAGCTTAAAGGATTCAATACAATAAAACATACAATGAATACAATAACGTATGATGGCTAAAGTTACCGTTGATAGGAATCCTCATTCTGCGCTATTCCATAGAATAACGCATATCAAGATTATACTATTATTGAATGGGGGAGGGAGGCTATCTGCAGACGCACACTACGAATCCCAATCAATGTTGATCAGACACAGCAGAGACAAGAGCACGCATCTGCTCATAACCAATGATGTTGTTGCAGAGCGAGGACATCCCCTCCTCAACGATCGTCCGTGCTAATGCACAGAGGGCCCCCGTCGGTGGACATATCCGCACCCTGCAAACATCACACTCCAACCTCAAGACGTTTTCCCCTATCAGATGGGATTCAACCAGCCTCAGACTACCCCAATCAGCTCTTTTAGAGCGGGTTGCGGAAGTACTAACACTGGGGGACACTATGACAATACATATTAAATACATCTCCATAAAAATCTCCACAACAGTCCTCCCTTTTTTGTCATATGCACCCCATGTGTCCATCGATGAGAGTTGATCTGCTTCTTACACCCGCAAATGAATCAGTCCTTAGTCCATAAAAAGGAAAACACGGCTTGACATGTAGACTCTACTCTTCAGGGGCATGACTTATAAAGGAGGACACGACATGGTGAGCTGTAGTAATCGCCGATCGGTCTGTGGTCCTCTGTGTCTTGTATGTGGGTCTGGCTTCGGGGCGTCTCATCAAGGAAACTCTGGTCACGCGTCAAATCAGGCAACAGGAGCACCTCGTCACGACATAGAAAGAATAGAAATAAAAACGACATGAGTATATATATTCCCACTTCCTTTAACCACGATCCGCTGTAAAATAAAAATTAGATCCCCAAAGATTCCCAGACCCTTAAAATAGTCTCCCAACCTTCACTTAGCTACAGCTCTGGCTTCAACAATTACATGAAGAACCCTATCCTTAACGGATGAGAATTGTTCAATCGTATCCCAAGCCCGAGCCCCCCCACATGCAGGACACCATGCCCAGACCTGGTCGGGGTTGGTGAACAAATCCCTTCTAGCTGTCCCTGCCATTCTTAATTTCCTGCGCCATCAGATCCTCACGATCGGCCGCGACATAAGATGCTGGGACAGCTTCACCATCACGCATGAACCTCTTGCTTTGGGGGAATTACCTTTATAAGCTGCAGATCCGCATAAACACCAAACTAAAGTTCAAACACACTTGTGGGCTGCCTAGATACCCAAACCGACAAGAGGCAGAGCCATTAAAACTAACCAATTTTACCCTCTAAAAATGCATCGTTAGATTCCATTGACAAGTGTCTGTTTGGAGTCCTCACCAGTTTGTCAAAACTCCTCATACCCATAATAACATCATAAAAGGCATGTACCGCTGTCATCGCTGGGGACTAAAACTCGGTGAAGACTCAGAACAGACCATCGGTCCTGTTTGCTTTCTGAGCTAGTCAGGACATACACTTTAAATAATAACTTGGGATGCTTTTCATCGTTACCCTTGCTAAAATTTACTAAACAAAAATATAAATAAACAAAGATACTCCTCATTCTTTGGTGTGGTTGAGCCGCTTCTTGCAGTGGCTGGCGTGGTCTCATCCCTCAAGCCTCTTTACAACGACCCAGTCACCTGGAACCATTGACAAAAGGTTCTTAGCCTCTGGGATGGGAACCTACTTCACCAGACTGCTGCTTGCCGATTCAAATTCTATTAAAGAAAGACAGTCTTGGCACAAACTTGGTTAGAATTACAGAGGTTATTATTAGTTTGAAAAAAACTGTCATTCTTACATTTATCACTTCTCCCCCCTTTTCTTCCTCATTACAGACTGAAGGAAGAAATGCGTGGTGCAGGAAAAAAGAAACAATGAAATAACCTATGATACTTTTACCTCCCTTAGACTCGTATTTATCCATATGTACAGCTGTCTACATACACCTGTTCTCTGTGTACAAACTCCTTGGACCTGAAAAATACTTATAAGCAAAATCATTACTCTATCCTTCATATTTAACCTGCAAAGAATGGTAAAACAATAATGACATTCCTGTACATTGGTAAATTGTCAATGACATTCTTTCAAAACTGATTCAAACAAAACCCTCTGTAACCCTTACTTTTCCCGTTCCTACAAAAATACAACAGCCGCGACGCATCGAAGGATCGCTGCGGTAAGTTCGAACATATTCACGTTACTACATACAAACATTCCGATACAAATGTGGGGGAGATACTTCATAGTCTCCAAAACCACAAATGAAAAAAAACAAAAACAGCCAGAATTCTCCCTTCACTCTTTCAGCAATAGAAAAAATACAATGGGAACATGAGAGCAGCTCGAGAACCTTACATGGACCAGCCATACAAAGTTCAAACAAACGGGCATGAGAATTTAACCACCATTCCTCCTCTGAGAATCACAAAAGCGTGTACTACACCTCCATCAACACTCATTACAGATTTCTGAAGCCGCAGCTCAACTACATCCATTCCAGAGGGATACCCAAAATAGTATCCTTGGACCACCTATGTTAATCTTTTTGGGGTTCAAAGGCCTTTGCCCCAAAACTAGGCTTCATGCACTGTGTGACCGTCTGACTGTGGGAAGCCTCCATTCCTTCCCTTTGCACAGACCTCCTTGTGTCCATGGCGATTCGAATCGGCTTATCGTCTTAAACCTGCGTCCAGGTTAAACCGTTGCACCCATTTTCGGTGAGCACCGCCCGGTGTCTTCTTATACGGTGGATTGAAGAACTACAACCACTATATGGTCAAGTCCTCCAACTAGAAACCCTAACCGAGGCGTCAACTTTATGGCTTGTTGTCCCAACACTTTTGGAACTACAGCAACAACCACAGATCAACCCCTGAATTAGGCCTCTACCCCTCACAGTGCATGCATACACAAGCATTTTCCGCTATACACCCATACACTGCGTTGTCAGACTAAACCTCACAGAACACTTACGCCAGTTTACCACCTGCAGAACAATGTGGCTTCTCTCTGTATCTAGATGATAAAACAATGGTGATGCCCCCCCCTGTTTTGCTTTCTACCCAAAACTGTATTACAGTACAAAACTTCACAAAACTGGAACAAAATATAAAACACTTTTAAATGCAAAAATGTTTTTCTATTTTCCTTCCGAACACAAATCTCATTGCTCACCTTTAAAAACCCCAAGCTCCTCCCACCAACTTTCTGCTGATATATAAATGCTGAAAAGAAACTTCCGGTTATGCTCAGCTACTTAAAAAAAAAACTGGTTTATTTACATATCAATTGTTCAGGAAGAGGGAGGGGAAGGGGAGGCCTTAGCCCTAATCGCCTTGTCTATCAAGACTTCAAAAAAATCCATGGCTACACATCATATATATTTCAACCATTTAAAACCTTGTCAAGGAAATGATGGAATAAACCCCCCTTTGCAAATGGGAGGGAATCCCCCCTGACCCACATTCCCTGGAAGTCAGACCATAAGTTGGGACTCAAAATACAAACTCCTGCCAAAAGATGGCTATACAGTACATGTTCCAAAAAATGAATTGCCCTCTGGGAAACTCCCAAATATTTAAACATAAAAACACATCATTGTACAAAAACTCTGTTAGTCTTACAATCTATCAAAATTCAGTGTAAAGTGAAGTTTTTCTTAAAACCAAAATCCAATACAAAAAACCGCCGCTCATATACTGCAAAGTCAGCTGACCCTGCAATAGCTTACATTCACTTAAATGAAAACAGAGAAATCCCCATCCTACCACCTGCATGGAGTTTGCATGTCTTCCCTGTCTCTGCATTGGCCTCCTCCCACACTCCAAATGCTGGTAGGTCAGCCAGATCCCATCCATAAATAGGCCCCAGCATGTGCGTGTGGACATATCCGCACCCTGCAAACATCACACTCCAACCTCAAGACGTTTTCCCCTATCAGACGGGATTCAACCAGCCTCAGACTACCACAATCAGCTCTTTTAGAGCGGGTTGCGGAAGTACTAACACTGGGTGACACTATGACAATACATATTATATACATCTTCATAAAAATCTCCACAACAACACCAACAGGCATTTGCAGCACTTACAGCAGGCGTTGTGTGATTCCTGCAAAATATACTCCTGAAGCTAGGCCTTATTGCTGTGTTTTCCTAGTGTGTTACACCAACAGGCATTTGCAGCACTTACAGCAGGCGTAGTGTGATTCCTGCAAAATATACTCCTGAAGCTAGGCCTTATTGCTGTGTTTTCCTAGTGTGTTACACCAACAGGCATTTGCAGCACTTACAGCAGGCGTAGTGTGATTCCTGCAAAATATACACCTGAAGCTAGGCCTTATTGCTGGTTTTCCCATCTCCCTGCAGGCCATTAGAATGTCTGGAAGGCAAACAAGGAGAGGCAGACAGTCAGGAGCCAATAAAAGAGGGCAAGCAGGCTCTGTGTCTAGAGACAACAGTGCTGGTCATGGACGCGGTGCATCACCATCAGCACGTGGCCATGGGACATGCTTGTCCTTCTTTTCTGCAGCTGGACGTGTTGAGCCGCATCATGCCGAAGACTTGGTAGAGTGGATGACCAAGCCCTCCTCATCCTCCTCATCCTCTCTCACCCAGGCTCAGGGTACTGGCAAAGCAGCTGCCAAAGTGTCCTCTTCCCTGGTATCAATGTCATCATCAGTCACTCCTTCCCTAGACCCACCATGTCCTCCTGAGGAGTCCCCCAAACTGTTTGAGCACAGTGTTGGGTACATGCTCCAGGAGGATGCCCAGCGTTTTGAAGGATCTGATGATGACACCCAGCTAGAGGAAGGCAGTAGCGTGAGAGCAGAGAGAGGGGATGCTCAAGAAGGACACCAATCTGGCAGTCATGTTCCAGCAGCTGCAGCATACTGCCAGATTGGCTCCAGTGATGAGGAGGGAGGGGATGATGAGGTCACTGACTCCACGTGGGTGCCTAATAGGAGAGAGGAGGAGGAGGAGGAGGATGAGGAGGAGGCACATCTCCAACAAGGCAGGATGCCCTCGGGGGGCCAGCGTAAGGGCAGCACACCGACGGAATCACACCGCAGAGCTCCGCCTGTGCAGGGCGCTGCCTCTGCCCGTTATTCAAAAAGTTCTTTGGTGTGGGCCTTTTTTGAGTCGAGTGCATCAGATCGCACAGCTGCTGTTTGCAACATATGTCTCAAGCGTATATCGCGTGGCCAAAACATCACCCGCTTGGGCACCACATGCTTGACCAGACATATGTTGACCTGCCATGCAGCTCGTTGGCAAGCCTACCTTAAAGACCCACACCAAAGAACAAAGCAGACCTCTCCTTGCACTGCGTCAGCTGGGATCTCCAACCCCACTATACCTTCAGTCCTCTCTGAAACCTGCACTGAGAGGAATGAAGGTGTAGAATTAGGTGTGTCACAGCCAAGTACTTGCGCCCACTCTGCTAGCAGTACACCGACGTCCGATTCTAGCAGGCAAATTTCCCTGCCCCAGCTGCTGGACCGTCAAAAGAAGTTCACTCCCAGCCATCCACATGCCCAGCGGTTGAATGCTAGCTTGGCTAAATTGCTAGCGCTTCAACTGCTGCCTTTTCAGTTGGTAGACTCGGCCCTCTTCCGTGAGTTTGTGCAATGTGCGGTTCCTCAGTGGCAGGTTACCAAACGCCACTTTTTCTCACGGAAGGCGATTCTGGCTCTCTACCGGCATGTGGAAGGCAATGTCTTGGCCTCGCTGGACAGGGCGGTCAGCGGTAAGGTGCATATTACCGCTGACTCATGGTCCAGCAGGCATGGACAGGGACGTTACCTTTCTTTCACGGCCCATTGGGTCACTCTTTTGGCAGCAGGACAAGGTGCAGTAGTGTTGGAGGTTGTTCCACCGCCACGGCTCCAAAATGCTACTACTGGTTGTGACACACCTCTCTCCTCCACCCCCTCCTCTTCTTCTTCCTCCATGGCCTCTTCCTGTGCTTTGTCCTCGGAACCAGCGGTGCTCCGTAGGCATTCAAGGGGCTACGCAAGTACGCAGTCAAAAAGATGCAATGCCGTGCTTGCGCTGGTGTGTTTGGGGGACAGGAGCCACACTGGGGCAGAGGTTCTGTCTGCTCTGCAGGGGCAGGCCGAGAGGTGGTTGACGCCACGCCAGCTTAAGCCAGGAATGGTGGTTTGCGACAATGGCACCAACCTCCTCTCCGCCCTCCGACAGGGACAACTGACCCATGTGCCCTGTGTGGCTCACGTCCTTAACCTGGTGGTGCAGCGGTTCTTGGGCAGGTACCCGGGCTTACAGGATGTCCTGAGGCAGGCCAGGAAAGTCTGTGTGCATTTCCGCAGATCTTATAATGCCAGTGCTCGCCTGGCTGAGCTGCAAAAGGAGTTGAACCTGCCCAAGAACCGCCTTATATGTGACATGCCCACCAGGTGGAACTCAACGTTGGCCATGCTGCAGCGGCTGCACACGCAGCAGAGGGCCATCAATGAGTACCTGTGCGACTACGGTACCAGGACAGGGTCAGGGGAGCTCGGGTTTTTTTCACCACGCCAGTGGGGCATGATCAGGGATGCATGCACTGTCCTGGCACCATTTGAGGAGACGACGAGGATGGTGAGCAGTGACAGTGCATGCATCAGTGACACTGTACCTCTTGTCCACCTGTTGGAACATACGCTGCGTGGAATAATTGACAGGGCACTTGAGGCAGAACAGAGGCAGGAAGAGGAGGACTTCCTTGCCTCTCAAGGCCCCCTTTACCCAGACAGTGTTCATTCTGTCCCACCCATTGCACAGCAAGAGGAGGAGGAGGAGGAGGAGGATTGTGTCAGCATGGAGGTGGAGCCTGGCACTCAGCATCATCAGCAGCAGTCTTTTAGGGATGATTTACAGTCCCAAGAAACCCGTGAACTTGTATGTGGCTGGGAGGAGGTGGCTGCAGATCATGTCGTCCTTAGTGACCCAGAGGACTACGGAGCGAATGCCTCAGCTAACCTACGCTGCATGGCCTCCCTGATCCTGCAAAGTCTGCGGAAGGATCCTCATATTCTTCGGATCAAGGAGAGGGACCATTACTGGCTGGCCACTCTCCTTGATCCACGGTACAAGGGTAAGGTTGCAGACCTTATCTTACCGTCGCAGAGGGAGCAGTGGATGAGACAACTCCGGGAGGCCTTGCAGAAAGGTCTGTGCAACGCGTTCCCAGAGACTGGGAGGTTACAAACTCCTGGTCCTGGACAACGAGTTGCTGAGGCTTCGGTCAGTCAAAGAAGGAGCGGTGGGGAAGGTGGCCGTCTGACCGATGCGTTCAGACAATTCATTAGTCCGCAGCCCCAAGGTATGATCGGTTCCAGCAACCATCGCCAGCGTCTGATATACATGGTGCAGGAATACCTAGGGGAAAGGTCAGACTTGGACACCTTCCCCACCGAAAATCCTCTGGCTTACTGGGTCTTGAGGATGGATCACTGGCCAGAGCTTGCACAGTATGCAATTGAGCTACTGGACTGGCCTGCATCCAGCGTTCTTTCAGAACGCACATTCAGTGCTGCTGGAGGATTTGTCACGGATCACAGGGTGCGCCTGTCCACCGACTCGGTTGATCGACTGACCTTCATAAAGATGAACCAGTCTTGGATCACCACCAGCTACCAAACACCTGAAGCTGATATAACAGACTAATTTATTTTCAAATGTCACATCCCTTCAAGACTGATGCTGATGCTGAGAAACTGTCCTGTTATGTTGACTGACTATCCTCCTCCTCCTCAATGATCCGATTGATGATGATAGCTTGGAAGAACATTTTTGTTTCTGGGTGCCGCCACCAGTGGCTAAGGCCCAATTTTTCAGCCCCTGTTTAACAGGGGCATGTAATTACAATTTTTTATACAATGCTTTGCAGCAGGGCTCATTCCTGCACTCCAACTAGAGTATCTGGGAGAGGTTGCAGTGTCGTGGCACCAGAACCAGTGCCTAAGGCCCAATTTTTCAGCCTCTGTTTAACAGGGGCCTGTAATTACAATTTTTGATGCAATACTTTGCAACATGGCTCATTGCTGTGCTCCAAGTACAGTATCTGTGAGGGGTTGCAGTGTTGTGGCACCAGTGCCTAAGGCCCAATTTTTCTGCCCCTGTTTAACAGGGGCATGTAATTACAATTCTTGATCTAATAATTCACAGCAGGGCCCATTCCTTCGCCCACCAAGAGTAACTGTGAGGCCTTACTGTGTTGTGTCAACACCACCACCACCAAAGGCCCAATTTTTCAGCCCCTGTTCAACAGGGGCATGCAATTACAGTTCTTGATCTAATAATTCATAGCAGGGCCCATTCATGCGCCCACCAAGAGTAACTGTGAGAGCTCACAGTGTTGTGGCAACACCAACATGTAAGGGGCAAATTTCAGCAGAGTATATACGGCAGGCCCCTACTTTCAAACATCCAACTTACAAACGACTCCTTACAAACGGAAGGATACAACAGGAAGTGAGAGGAAATCTACCCCTAGGAAGGCAAATTCTCTCCTGTAAGAGTTAATATGGGAAAAAAGTGTCTCCTCTCCACTGATGCTTTATCACCAATTCTTGTTTCAATAAAAACCCCAAATTTTCAAAAAACATTTGTCATTAGGATGGAAAGTGAGGTGAACTGTTCTGAACAGGTGCACACTGCACAGACAGCAAAACAAATGTTACAGGGGTGATAACCCTTCCCTATGTTTTCCAAAAAGCTTAAAAATAGATTTTTTGGCTGGAGCTACACTTAAACAATGTACCTGTTCAAAATTACAAACAGATTCTACATAAGAACAAACCTACAGTCCCTGTCTTGTATACACCGCCTGTATACGGCTGTTCAGAGTATATAGGGCCTTTTTTATTTTGTGTGCGGGGTTCCCCTTAATATCCATACAAGAACCAAAGGGGCTGGTAATGGGCTGGGGTAGGGGGGGGGGGGGGTGTGTGATGGGGTAGCTATGCCACTTTTCTTAAAGATTTTCATCCATATTACCGGGACCAGACATTACATTAAAGCCGCAAGCAGTTTTAAATGGCTTTTTTTCCTTTAGAAATGTAATTTTGTGCAGGGACAGTTCTAAACACGGGAAACACGTGGCACTTCACAGGCATACTTTAGACACCCCCCAGGTACGATATTTAAAGGAATATTTGACTTTTTTTTCCACTTTATGCATCATTAAAATGACTGCTCCCGAAAAACGGCCGTTTTTAAAACTTCTTTTTGCATTGATACATGTCCCCTGGTGCAGAACCCGTGTTCCCAAACCCTTTTTAGGACAATAACATGCATAATAGTCGTTATAATTAGCACTTTAGATTTCGAACGTTCGCATCCATTGTATTTAATAGGGTTCTAACGTTCGTGCAAACTTTCGGTCCGTTCGCGGGTTCTGGTGCGAACCGAACCCGGGGGTGTTCAGCTCATCACTAATCGTGAGGCTCAGGTCTAGACCCTCGCTACAAGGAGCAACAGAGGGATGGGAACATAACAGGGTTATTAAAGCTCAACCTTGGTAGCTTAGGCGGAGGAAAGGCATCTATTCCGCTCCGGATCCAGAAAACGATTCAGTATCTCGAACAGAAATAGTAAAACTGAAAACTCTGAAGGTTATCGAACCCCCATTAACCACTTAAGCCCCGGACCATTTTATAGCTAAAGGACCAGAGCTGTTTTCAGAATTTTGCACTGCGCTGCTTTAACTGTAAATTGTGCAGACATGCAATGTTGTACCGAAACGAAATTTGCGTCCTTTTCTTCCCACAAATAGAGCTTTCTTTTAATGGTATTTGATTGCCTCTGTGATTTTTATTTTTTGCGATATAAATGGAAAAAGACTGAAAATTTTGAAAAAAAATGATATTTTCTACTTTTTGTTATAAGAAAAATCGAATAAACTCAATTTTAGTCATACATTTAGGCCAAAATGTATTCAGCCACATGTCTTTAGTAAAAAAAATGTCAATAAGCGTATATTTATTTGGTTGCGCAAAAGTTATAGCGTCTACAAACTAGGGTACATTTTCTGGAATTTACACAGCTTTTAATTTATGACTGCCTATCTCATTTCTTGAGGTGCTAAAATGGCAGGGCAGTACAAAACCCCCCCAAATGACCCAATTTTGGAAAGTAGACACCCCAAGGAAATTGCTGAGAGGCCTGTTGAGCCCACTGAATATATTTTTTTTTTGTCCCAAGTGATTGAATAATGACAAAAAAAAATAAAAAATTACAAAAAGTTGTCACTAAATGATATATTGCTCACACATGCCATGGTTATATATGGAATTACACCCCAAAATAAATTTTGCTGCTTCTCCTGAGTACGGGGATACCACATGTGTGGGACTTTTTGGGAGCCTAGCCGTGTACGGGACACCGAAAACCAAGCACCGCCTTCAGGATTTCTAGGCACAAATTTTTGATTTCACTCCTCACTACCAATCACAGTTTCGAAGGCCATAAAATGCCAAAATAGCACAAAACCCCCCCAAATGACCCCATTTTGGAAAGTAGACACCCCAAGCTATTTGCTGAGAGGCATGGTGAGTATTTTACAGCTCTCATTTGTTTTTGAAAATGAAGAAAGAAAATATATTAATTTTTTTCAATTTTCAAAACTTTGTGCCAAAAAGCGAGATCTGCAAAATACTCACCATAGCTCTCAGCAAATAGCTTGGGGTGTCTACTTTCCAAAATGGGGTCATTTGGGGGGGTTTTGTGCCATCTGGGCATTCCATGGCCTCCGAAACTGTGATAAGCAGTGAGAAGTGAGATCAAAAAATTTACACCCTTATGCCGCGTACACACGACCGCTTTTCTCGACGAGAAAAACTGCATTTTTTTTTTCGCCGAGAAAAACGATCGTCTGTGGGCTTTATGTCGTTTTTCTCGTTGAGAAAAACGGCAGAAAAAACGACAAGAAAAATTAGAACATGTTCTAAATTTTCTCATCGTTTTTTCCATCATTTTTTTCCGCGGCAGTTTTCCCATAGGGAGACACTGCCGCGGAGCCCACAGAAGGTCGTTTTTCTCGACAAAGAAAAAAATGACGGGAAAAACGGTCGTGTGTGGGGGAAAACTCCGTTCCTTCATTTTTCATTTTATTTCATGTCGTGATTCACGGCGGTGTTTTCACCGCCGTGAATCACGATCGTGTGTACGCGGCATTAGAAAGCCTGAAGGCGGTGCTTGGTTTTGGGGTCCCGTACGCGGCTAGGCTCCCAAAAAGTCTCACACATGTGGTATCCCCGTACTCAGGAGAAGCAACAGAATGTATTTTGGGGTGTAATTCCACATATGCCCATGACATGTTTGAGCAATATATCATTTAGTGACAACTTTGTGCAAAAAAAAAAAAAAATTGTATTTTTTCCGCAACTTGTGTCAACATATAAAATATTCCATGGACTCGACATGCCTCTCAGTATATAGCTTGTCTACTTTCCAAAATGGGGTCATTTGGGGGGGTTTTGAACTGTTCTGGCATTTTATACACAACATTAGGAAGCTTACATCCACTCTTCTAACCACTTGAAGACAAAGCCCTTTTTGACACTTTTTGTTTACATGAAAACATTTTTTTTTTGCAAGAAAATTATGTTGAACCCCCAAACATTATATATATTTTTAAAGCAAAGGCCCTACAGATTAAAATGGTGGGTGTTACTTTTTTTTTTTTCTACACAGTATTTGCGCAGCGATTTTTCAAACGCATTTTTGGGGGAAAAAATACACTTTTTTAATTTTAATGCACTAAAACACACTATATTGCCCAAATGTTTGATGAAATAAAAAAGATGATCTTAGGCCGAGTACATAGATACCAAACACGACAAACTTTAAAATTTCGCACAAACGCGCATTGGCGACAAACTACATACATTTTTAAAAGCCTTTAAAAGTATTACAGGTTACGCCGTTAGATTTACAGAGGAGGTCTACTGATAAAATTACTGCCCTCGATCTGACCTTTGCGGTGATACCTCACATGCATGGTGCAATTGCTGTTTACATATGACGCCAGACCGACGCTTGCGTTCGCCATTGGGCAAAAGCGGGGCAGGACAGGGGTGCTTTTTTTTTTTTATTATTAATTTTGCTTTTTTATTTTATTTTTAAACTGTTGCTTCCATATTTATTTATTTTTATAATTTTTATTGTTATCTCAGGGAATGTAAATATCCCCTATGATAGCAATAGGTAGTGACGCGTACTCTTTTTTTGAAAAAACTGGGGTCTATTGGACCCTAGATCTTTCCTCTGCCCTCAAAGCATCTGACCACACCAAGATCGGTGTGATAAAATGCTTTCCCAATTTCCCAATGGCGCTTTTTATATCCGGGGGGGGCATTCCCTCCCACTGCTTGTAAAAGCAGTCCAGAGGCTAATTAGCCACTAGGATTGCTTTTACGTGAAATCCGGCCGCTGGCTGAAAAGAATGATACCAAGATGATACCTAAACCCGCAGGCATCATTCTGGTATAAACATTCAAAGTCCAGCAACATACCAGTACGTTGCTGGTCCTTGTTGGACATGTATTGTAATCTTTTTTTTCATGCAGCCTGTTGGCTGAACGAAAAAAAAAGATTGATCGGTAGGTATGCCCACCATTAGAATACCGCCCTTCATCCACCCACTTCTAATGATGGGCACACATGCACCATTTATATATGCCGAAGCATGGGGGCATCTTCCCGCAAAAGTTATGCCGCGTACACATGGTCAGACTTTTCCACGGGCAAGCCTCCGTCGGAATTTCGACCGTATGTACGTGGCATTAGGAGCAAAATCGCTCCTCCGCTCCTCCGCCCCTGCTGCCCCAATGCTTCGGCATATATGCTTTTTTTTTAACTGTGGTGGTGAAATCACCTCCTACAGCACTGGAGTCGCAGGGATCAGGCCTGTCTCTGCGAACGCTGCAGTTATGTGTGTTGTGTTTTGCAAGTGACAGTGATCGATCGATACTGCACTTGGGTGGCCTGGGCTGGACAGAGGGGCAAAACGCAGGTGCTAGCAGGTATCTGGGCTGATCCCGCTAACACTGCGTTTTTGGGAACCCTAAACTGCTGGGGACGCTAGTATAGATCTGATCAGATCAGATATTGATCTGTTCAGATACTATACCACTAAGAGGGGTGTATGCTTCACGCGTGGGTGTTAGCGCTACTGGCACTAACCTGACGCTGCCTGGGGTGTGACGCAGACCCTCTCTGACGCTAAAACCTAATTGATATCACCCGCCGGGCGATCAGGGGGTTAAACCTTTATTGGGTTATATACGGCGGGTGCCCTGACACTATAAAAAGCAAACTAACTAACCAGCATCACCCGTAACACTTATATGGTGATTACTGGTGAAAGGGTTAACTAGGGGCAATTAGGGGGTTAAAACCTTTATTAGGTAATATATGGGGGTACCTGACGCTATATAAAAACCTGACGGCAAACCTAAAAAAAAACTTACTGGCTACCTATCGGCATCACCGACACTAAGACAGCGATCATAAAAACGATCGCTTAGCGACAGTGGTGATAGGGGTGAAAGGGTTACCTGGGGGGTGATCAAGGGGGTTAAATCTTTATTAGATAATATATGGGGGTACCTGACGCTATAAAAACCTGCGGCGAACCTAAAAAAAATGACTGGCTACCGATCGGCATCACCAACACTAAGACAGCGATCAGAAAAACGATCGCTTAGCGACAGTGGTGATAGGGGGTGAAAGGGTTACCTGGGGGCGATCAAGGGGGTTAAACCTTTATTAGGTAATATATGGGGGTACCCGACGCTATAAAAACCTGCGGCAAACCTAAAAAAATTTACTGGCTACCAATCGGCATCACCAACGCTAAGACAGCGATCAGAAAAATGATCGCTTAGCGACAGTGGTGATAGGGGGTGAAAGGGTTATCTGGAGGGTGATCAAGGGGGTTAAACCTTTATTAGGTAATATATGGGGGTACCCGACGCTATAAAAACCTGCGGCGAACCTAAAAAAAATAACTGGCTACCGATCGGCATCACCGACGCTAAGACAGCGATCAGAAAAACGATCGCTTAGCGACAGTGGTGATAGGGGGTGAAAGGGTTACCTGGGGGCGATCAAGGGGGTTAAACCTTTATTAGGTAATATATGGGGGGGTACCCGACACTATAAAAACCTGCGGCAAACCTAAAAAAATTTACTGGCTACCAATCGGCATCACCAACGCTAAGACAGCGATCAGAAAAATGATTGCTTAGCGACAGTGGTGATAGGGGGTGAAAGGGTTATCTGGGGGGTGATCAAGGGGGTTAAACCTTTATTAGGTAATATATGGGGGTACCCGACGCTATAAAAACCTGCGGCGAACCTAAAAAAAATAACTGGCTACCGATCGGCATCACCGACGCTAAGACAGCGATCAGAAAAATGATCGCTTAGCGACGGCGGTGCTAGGGGGTGAAAGGGTTATCTGGGGGGCGATCAGGGGGTTAGACCTTTATTAGGGGGGTTAGGGGGCTACACTGGACCTAAAACTAACTTTAGTGACACTTTTACAGTCACAAATGTCACTGATTGCAGTGATCAGTAAATAAATGGTCACTGCAATCAGTGACACTGTGACTGGGGGTTGGGGGGTGATCTGGGGGGTGTCTGGTGGGGCCTGGGGGGGCCATTTATGTGCCTATGTGTCCTGGTGTCAGTGTAGTGTTTTGTGCACTAACCTGCATCTTCTCTTGTGCGGCGCTCGGTATATGTGAGCGCCGCAGGAGAGATGACATCACTTCCTCTGCCTGTGTAAACATTACACAGGCAGGGGAAGGATTCGATTCGCTGGGAGCGATCGAGAGGGGGTGGCCGGAATCGAACGGCCGTCCCCTCATCCCTGATCGCTCCCAAACGAATAACGGCCGCTCACTGTAAAGAAGGGGGGTTCGATCGGACCCCCCAACTATACAAAGGCAGTCACGTAGATATACGTGATTCTGCTTGTCGGTGCCATTCTGCCGACGTATTTTTACAGTGGGTGGTCGTTAAGTGGTTAAGAAGGAACCAAAACAAAAAAAATAATTTGTCTGGGGGGGGGTAATTGCCTGCTACAGATGCAGGGGTAGGTCAGAAAACAGAGAAAAGGAGGAAGGAAGGAAAGAAAGATAAAGACAAGTGAGGAAGAGAAAGGGAGAGGGGTGGAAAAAGTGAGGTAGGGGGGGAGGAAGTACACGGAAGGCTAATGGTAAAGGGAAGTGAAGACCCTATAGTGGAAAGGTAGGTGTCCTGAGCTAGGAAAAAAAATATATAATAGCGCTAAACTTAAACTTGAATTAAGTGAACAAAAAATAATTGGTCATGATTATACCACAAACATGTATACAGTGCATAGAACGCTTGTTAGTGTCGCCTGAACTGATATGTGATGGTGAACCTAAAACATAAAAACCATATACCAAAAAATTGATGATGATTAAATTGATTAACACCATACATATGAAAAGTGAACAAACAAGCCTATAATGTCTTGGCAAAATGTGACACACTAAAGCATCAGTCCATATATACAGAAATTCTGTTGAGAGTCCAAATGAATGCTGTGATAAACACCCGTGCACAAAACAAATTCCAAATCTCAAACGTGTTGTCTGAAGACAGGAGTGACATCCACCACCATAAGCAAGTCAGCAGCTTACCAGAACTAATTGGTCCTCTATTACGGAGAACCTGAAATCGCATAAAGACAATCCCAGCTGGATAGTAATGACTCCTATGGCCACCTCAGAACTAATTGGTCCTCTATTACGGAGGACCTGAAATCGCATAAAGACAATCCCAGCTGGATAGTAATGACTCCTATGGCCACCTCTTCAATCAGCGCTTCCCACAGTAGAAGAGCAGTTGGTCCGCAATATGACATGAAAAAGAGGAGAAGGATGCCTCGATACATATGAATCGGTAGATATGTCCTGAGCTCACTACATGGAGATCAGATAATAACTCCAACATGCGTGGCCCAGGGTTCCCAGGTGAGTTTGAATTTGTCCACCGTGTCCAGAATAGTGTTGGAGACCCTCTCTTGGGACATTATCCAAGATATTTTTTGTTTAGTTAATTGATAGTAAACAGTCAGGGATTTCCAGACCCGGGCAATAGATATATTGGCACCTAATAGGATGAAGCGAATCAGGGGTGGCTTGGGGATTTTTGGGTCGAGATGATTGAGAAGAGCAATAGTAGGATCTTCTTTAATCTCAATGCCAGTGACCTTGCGTATTAGGTGGAAGATCTTATTCCAGTAAACCCTGATTTTGGGGCATTCCCACAATATGTGGAGGAGATTGCCCATATTGCCACAACTTCTGAAGCAGAGGGGGTAGGATTGCGGGTAAAATTTGGCTAAAACGGGTGGGCACCAGGTACCAGCGAGTCATGACCTTGAGGCTTGCTTCAATCAGGGAGACATTTAAAATGCCTTTGTATGAGCGGGCAAAATTAGAGTGCCAAGAATCTAGATCCCAATCAATTTCCAAGTCTGGTTCCCAGCCCAACATATAGGTCACTTTCTCCAGGGGCTCGGCTAGGGCTGAGTAAATAAGGGAGATACCCCCCTTCATATCCATGGCTGAGGAGCACCATTGTTCATAAGGTGTAACCGAGAGGGGGTTTGCGTTTCTTTTCCAAATCTTTTTTTTTTTTGTTGAAAAGTTTTTATTGATATCAACAGAATTACAGAAAAGCAAGAAACGTGGACACAGCCACAACAGCAAGCACATAAGTAAAGTAATATAATCAGAAGATGTAAATTTAACATTACAGTAAATCAATAAATGCTTACGTAGCTACATCAATGAGCATATATGTATAATTATACAAATGTAAGGTGAAGTTTAAAAAAAAAAAAAAAAAAAAAACACATTAGGTAACAGATCAAAATAAATGATCTAATGGAAGATAAAATAAGCTTTAACAAGGTATATAATTGCATTCGTATGTATTAAACATAAGATAAAAGGTACCTGAGTAGGTAAATCACTTTTAAACTGTAAATTCTTAAGTCGATAATGACTGAATGGGGTTATCAGGGGTAAAAAGTGTCATTAGAAAGAGTGAGACTCTCTAAGTGGTAAAGGGAGGTAAGGGAAGTGAACTCTACAAGGGGTACGATCAGGGATATCGGGTTATTAATATATTATAGTCACTTATATAAAAAAGATGGGGGGTGTTTTATAGGAAACCGTGATAAGGGGCAGGAGGGAAAGGGTGGGGGACCAGTGTCTTTAATGCATCTCCACCACTCTTAAGGTCAAATTATGATACAACCTTTTTGTAATTGTCTGTAGTAACGAAATGTAGCCAGGAAGACCAAATTGTAGTGAATTTAGAGGGAGTATCTTTCACCTGGTGAATTAAATCTTCCAATTCCGCAGTTTTACCTATACGGTGGAACCAATCCGCTATGGATGGTGGATCAGGGGAGCGCCACTTAGCGGGGATACATAATTTGGCTGCATTTATCATGTGCATAGATAAAGAGCGGAAATACGCCCTACGTGGAATCGAGGGAAGATGTAGTAGAAATTGGGCTGGAGTGAACTCTAGATTGAAGGTGGTTATGTGGTGGATGTATTTATGGACTTCTAACCAAAAGGCTTGTATTTTCGGGCACGTCCACCATATATGTAAAAGCGATCCCTGTTCTGCACCACATCTCCAGCAGAGTGGAGAAAGTTTCGGGTACATGTGATGAAGTTTGAGGGGAGTCCTGTACCAACGTGAAGCTATTTTGAAAGCATTTTCTTGTGCGTAGGTATTTAGCGTTCCCTTATGGATATTCGTAAAAATAGTCTCCCAATCATTTTCTGTGAGATCTATGGAAAGATCTTTTTCCCATTTTTGACATGTCCAATTGTCATTGGAAGAAAAGTTAGAGAATAAAAGGGCATATGTATAAGAGATGAGATGTCGTTGAGGTTCTGTTTTTAAGCACATTGATTCGAATGGAGTTAGTTGTCTCGACCATTCAGTTCTGTGTTTAGGGGCATTGAGAAAATGTCGAATCTGTACATATGTCCAAAAGGGAAACAAACCCGTCATTTTGTTTGCCAAGGCAGCGTGGGTGAGGAGCTGTCCTCCTTCAAAAAAATGTCCTGCTCTCACATTTGGGTATGGCCAAATATCATTTAAGAAGGATGCTTTCATTCCAGGAGAGAAGTCTGGGTTGAGTTTAAGTGGGGTCATAGGACCCAGTTGGGAAGATATCTTGTGTGTATTACAGGCTTCTCGAAAAGATGTTAATGTGGGGTGTATCAATGGATGGGCACAGTATATTTTAGGAATATGAGCTTGGACTAACCAGGGAGTATGTGATAAAGGGGTAAATGCCAGTGAGCTTTCAAGCTGGACCCAATCCTTAGTTTCGGAATGGACATTCCAGTCAATGATTCTAGTTAAATGGCTAGCTTGTTGGTATTTTTTAATATCTGGTAGACCTAAGCCACCTTTGAGCTTAGGGACAGTAAGTCTCGAGAAGCTAATTCTGGGTCTCAAGGGTCTCCAAATAAAATCCGTGCATGCTTTTCTGTAAGACGAGAAGAAGGCAAGTGGAAGTTTGATTGGAACAGTTTGCAGAAGATATAATATCCTCGGCAATATGTTCATCTTAATGATTGCGGCTCTTCCGAACCAGGAAAAAAGCCCCACTGACCATTTCTTTACGTCCTGAATTATGTTCTGCAACAATGGTAAATAATTTGTAGAGTATAGATCCGAAAGGGATGTAGTTAATTGTATGCCTAAGTATGTGATTTTGTGACTATTCCATTTAAAAGGAAAGTTATGCTGGCATTGTGTACATATATCCAAAGGCAAGGAAACGTTCAATGCGTGTGATTTAGAAAAGTTAATTTGGAGGTTCGATATTAATTTAAAATGGTTGAGGTCTTTGAGTAGGTTTGGGATAGTTGTCAGTGGTTCCGTCAGAAAAAGTAGTAAATCGTCTGCGTAGGCTGCCACTTTGTAAGTACGGTGGTTCACCTCTATACCTTTTATGTTTGGGTTCGATCTAATACATCTCAGTAATGGTTCCAATGTAAGTACAAAAATTAAAGGGGACAGTGGGCAGCCTTGACGGGTTCCATTCGAAACGGAGAAGGCATCCGACAGGCAGCCATTAACGCAAACTCTCGCCGTGGGAGTAGAATAAAGCGTGAATATATAGTTTAACATACGGGCAGGAAAACCCATAATCTTTAATGTTTCTGTCATGTAGTCCCAGGCCACCCTATCGAACGCCTTCTCCGCATCGAGCGATAATAAAAAACCTCTGCAGTTGTTAGATGTAAGCCAGTGATGAACGTTGAGAGCCTTAAGGGTGTTATCCCTAGCTTCTCTGCCAGGGACAAATCCCACTTGGTCAAGGTGAATTAGATCAGGGAGAAGGGGAAGAAGTCTATTTGCTAATATTTTTGCATACCATTTAAGGTCCACATTCAATAATGAGATGGGTCTGTAATTTGTAACTAGTGATGAGTCTTTTCCGGGTTTCGGGAGTACTGTAATATAGGCCGTTAACAGATCACGGGGGGGTGTGGTGGGTGATGCGCAACTATCAAAAGCCGTTATAAAGAAGGGAGTTAAAATGTCTGAGAATGCTTTGTAGTAACCCGCGGTTAACCCATCTGGTCCTGGACTTTTACCTGTTTTCATCTGTTTCAGTGCTAAGTCGGCCTCAGCTTTGGTCAGGGGTTTATCTAGGTCCTGAAAAAAGGAGTCTGAAATGGGAGTAGCGCTATGTTGTTTTAGGAAATCAATTATCAGTCTTTTCCTCATATTCTCATCGTTAATTGCAACTTTTGGATGTAAGTTGTATAATTGGGAGTAATAAGAAACAAATTGTTGTGCTATATCAGGGGTTGAGCTTAGTTTGCGACCTAATGAATCCATTAACGAATGTATTGTATTAGTAGCTTTTTTGGTTTGTAGAGCCCTAGCAAGTAATTTACTGGCTTTATTACCATATTCATAGAAGGTCTTTTGGGATAGGATGTACTTGCGTCGTATTTGTTTACCCAATAATTCTAACATCTCATTTCTGAATTTAATCAGAGTGTTTAAAGTGTCTAGAGCTTGTTTTTGTTTATGTACTTTTTCAAGATGTCGTATCCGATCAGTGAGCTCGTTAAAGTGTTTTTGCCTTTCTTTTTTTCGTTTAGCCGCTGCCGCGATAAGGGCACCTCTTAGGACACATTTATGGGCTTCCCAATTAATAAGTGGAGAAGTGTCAACTGGCAAGTTTTCCTGAAAATACTGTTTAATGCGGAGTTCAACGTCAGCATAGATAGAGGAATCAGTAAGTAGAGAAGGGTCCAATCTCCAAGACTGTGGGCGGTTAGGTGTGTCAGGGAATGCTACAGTCAGAGAAATAGGATGATGATCGGAAATGAACATAGGGTCTATTGAAGTGTGTTGCATGAAGGGAAGATCGTTTTGTGAAATGAATATATAGTCGATTCTTGAATATTTTTTGTGAGGTGCTGAATAAAAAGTGTAATCTTTGCCGTTGGGGTTTAAAGTACGCCATGTGTCATGTAATAGCAGGGTTTGAAGTTGGGCCTTAATGGAGCGGAGTGCAGCAAATGGAGGGGTAGACTTGCCATTGGAGGTATCGATAGTCGGATTTAGTGGGACGTTAAAGTCACCCCCCAGAATTAAAGTGCCCTCTTGAAAAATTGTCAGGGATTTAACGATGTCACGAAAAAGGTAACCTGTCGAGCATTAGGAGCGTATATGTTCGCAAGAGTAAGCTTTCTACCCATGTAAGATCCTTTCAGAAAAACATATCTGCCTTTATCATCTATCATTGTGTCTATCAGTTGAAAAGGGCAGTGTCTAGCTAGCAATATGGAGACCCCTTTAGATTTGGAAAGTAGATTCATAGAATGATAGGCAGTTGGAAAGTAATGATTGTGTATTCTTTTCCAAATCTGGTTAAAGAAGTGGGATATTTGGTGAAACCGGAAAATTTCGGAAGGGGGCATTTCCAATTTCAGTTTACAGTATCTCAAGGTGAGGGGGCCATTAGAGTTGAAAAAGTGACCAATTCTGTATAGGCCCTTATCCAGCCACCACCTGAAAGCTTTGATGTCTAACCCAGGGGGGAATTGGGTGTTGTGGAAGATGTGGGCAAGTGGATGCCAGGCGGAAGTCAGAAGTTTTGTATTGCGTAGAGAGTCACAAAGTGTCATTGAGTAGGAAAGAGTAGGGGCTAGGATGGGGGGGGGCGTTTTTTAAGGGGGGCACCAGAGTAGGAAGTCTAAGGTATGGCTAGGAGTCGCTTCACGTTCCATGGTGACCCAATCAGGTTTTGGGCCCTTCAGGTAAACGGTCGAAAATTGGTTTAATTGGGCTGTAATACCACCACAGGTTGGGTAAGCCTAGGCCACCCTTAGTTCTGGGCCTGAAAAGAACACTCTTAGAAAGACAATGTCCCTTCCTTGCCCAGATAAACTGGAAAATTGCAGAGTGCAATTTATCAATGTATATTTTGGTGACAGGTATAGGAAGGGAGCGAAAAAGGTACAGCAGCCTGGGTAACAGGGTCATCTTGACCGCATTAACTCTGCCTAGCCAGGATATTTTATATAAAGACCATTGAAGAAGGTCCTCTGTAAGTTTTTTAAACATGGGAGGGTAGTTATGTTTGTATAAAAGATCAATTCTGGATGTGAGATTGATGCCTAGATAGGGGATGGATGAAGAGTTCCAGGTAAAGGGGAAGTGGTCTTTCAGTCTGTCTACCAGGTTAGGGGGAGTTGAGACATTCAGGGCTACTGACTTAGACATGTTGACTTGTAGGCCCGAGGCCTGCCCGAATTCTGAAAGTAATCGTACAACGTTGGGAGTTGATATGAGGGGGGATGTAATGAATAGGAGGACATCATCCGTGAGCAACGCGCATTTGTGAGTCGACTGGCCACAGCGAAGCCCGTGGATATCTGGGTGGATTCTGATCGCGATAGCCAAAGTTTCAATAGCTGCCGCGAAAAGAAAGTGGGGAGAGGGGGCAACCCTGTCTCGTGCCTTTCTTAATTAGGAATTGTTCTGAAAGATGTCCTTGAAGTCTAATCTGAGCTTTGGGTTGAGAGTAAAGGACTCCCAAAATTTTGACAAAGTTAGGACCGAAACCCCATCTCTGAAGTAAAGCGAAGAGGTATGGCCAGGCAACATTATCAAACGCCTTTTGGAGATCTATAGAAAGGAGGTATCCTTCCTGGGGGGTACCCCCTTCCCACCCTGACTTCATAAGGGAAACAATGTCCACCGCTCTCCGTATCTGGTCCGGGCCCTGCCTCCCCGGGATAAAGCACACTTGGTCCTTGAATATATAGCTAGGGATAAAAGAAGCAAATCTTTTTGCTAATATTTTTGTCATTATTTTAACATCATTGTTAATTAAAGAGATCGGTCTATAATTACTGACTTCGCTGGGGTCTTTGCCCGGTTTGGGGATCACAGATATATAAGCCAAGTTAGCAGCAGCATCTAGGGAAGAGTCCTTGCTTGGAGAGTTAAAGAATCAGGCCAGGTACAGAGAGAGGGTCTCTGCAAAGACCTTATAATAAGGGGTGGAGAAGCCATCAGGGCCTGGGGCCGAGTCCTTTTTAAGATCTTTGATGACTGCCCGGATCTCAGATTCCTGGAATGGTGAGTCTAAGATAGAGCGATGAGCATCTGAGAGTTTCGGGAGGGTTATATTTTCTAGAAAGGCGTCAAGGTGGGAGTGAGATAGGAGATTGTCGGCTGAGTATAGGGAGGAGTAGAAAGATTGAAAAGCTTTGAGTATTTTTGGGGGGTTTTGAGTCAGGAAGCCCGTCAGAGATTTAACTTTGGGAAGGGCAAATACTCTGTGTTTGGGGGTAAGTTTGGCCGCTAACTGTGGGCCAAATTTATCCGCCCGCAAGTAATGTCTGCCCCCAGACCATCGTAGGTGTTTTTCTGCAGTAGAGGTGAGGGCTAGGTTAAGGGCCAATCTGGAAGAGTCCAATTTGGCTAGGGAAGTGGGGGTGGGGTTCTGTTTGTGGGCTGCACTAAGAGTCTTAAAATCCTTTTCAAGTTTAGTTACATCTGCTTTTCTTTCGCGCTTCAGTTTAGAGGAGAGTTGAATAATCTTCCCTCTCATCACCGCTTTGTGGGCTGCCCACAGAGTGCAAGGGGAGATGTCTCTTGTGTCATTAGTCAGAAAGTATTTCCGAATATCCCTTTCCAACATGATGCAATGCACAGGGTTGGAGAGGATTGTTTTGTTAAGATGCCATTGTCGGGGTCCAGGGGGGGTTATAGATTCTAAAAGTTTCAAGGTTACTATGGAGTGGTCCGACCATGGGACATCTTGTATGGAGGCTTGGGTGGCAGAATGTATATCAGAGGCAGGCATGAAAATATGATCTATCCTGGCGTAAGATTTGTGAGGTGCAGAGTAGTGTGAGTAGTCCTTCTCCGAGGGGTTAAGTTCCCTCCATGTGTTGATAAGGCCAAGTGAGTGCAGGAGTCGGGAAATGCGAAGGCTTTGTTTAGGAGGTTTTTTTAAGTGAGGTATCCCTTGGGATGATTTATCCATCCAAAGGTCAAAGGTGATGTTGGAGTCACCGCCCATGATCACTCTGCCCTCGAAATGAGGGGAGAGGGATGAGAGCATTGAAGAGAAAATGTAGCTTGTCCTCGGTTGGGGGCATATTAGGAAATAAAGGTATATAGGCTACCCGCTCTCGCGCCTTTAATTAGGAGGTAGCGCCCCTCTGTGTCTTTGATCGTCTGGGAGTGAGTGAATGAAGTCCGTTTGGAGAATAGGATAGCAACTCCCCGTTGTTTGGTGTCTGCATTTGCTAGAAAAAAGGAGGGATACGCATGATGGAGAAAGGATGGAGTGTAGCTACTGGGGAAGTGGGTTTCCTGTAGGAGGATTATATCAACGCCCCTAGGATTATAACTTTGGAAAGCTTTGCGCCTTTTGATGGGAGAATTTAGGCCAGGGGTCTCAAACTGGTGGCCCTCCAGCTGTTGCGAAACTACAAGTCCCATCATGCCTCTGCCTGTGGGAGTCATGCTTGTAACTGTCAGCCTTGCAATGCCTCATGGGACTTGTAGTTTGGCAACAGCTGGAGGGCCGCTGGTTTGAGACCCCTGATTTATCCCCTGGGTGTTATGCAATGCTATCTTAAGCGTCGCCTGGGTGGGGAAGGGATCAGCCATGGATACAAAAGGGTGAGAGCGAGCATATGTGGGCTGGTCCTACCTTGGTCCTTGAAGATCTAGGGTCGGATCTGGAGAATCTGAGCAGGAGTTCCATCAGGGAGGTCCAGAGAGAATTTGCCTTCCGTGCAGTTTCCTGGGAGTAACAAAAACAAAGACAAGGTGAAGGGGAGGTAGACATAGGGTGGAGAGGATAGGGCAAAAAGCAGAAGAAAGGAGAGGGAAGAAGAAAATCAAGATGAGTAGAAGTGCAGGACTGGCCTACCAAGTCCTGAACCAGAGCCCAAAAAAAAAAAACTGGGCTTGGAAAAGTAGCAACCTCAGGGGAGGTTGTTGTCCTGATGTCACCTGAGGAGAGAACCCCCCTCGGTCACAACAGATGGAGTGACATGCATGACCGCTCCGGCCGCTGGGTCCCCAGGAGTACTTAAGAGCAAAAGGGATGTGGGACCTGGAGGAATGAAAGCTGCAAAAAAAGAAAAAAACAAAAGCCAAAAAAGCTAAAAAGCATCAAACCAAAAAAGGGCAGCATAAAAAGTGTAAACTTGAATACGAGTGTATCATGGTAATAGCATAAAGAATAATAACAATCTCTTGAGGTGCTGTTATAGAGGGAGGGAGAGGTAAGGTAAAAAAAAGGGGGGGGGGAGGAAAAAGCACCAAGTCCAAAACAACTAGCCAGGTAAAGTTAACAAAAGCTAGAATAGTCTGAAATTTGTGGTAGATAGACCATCCGAAAGAACCAGAACAGAAAATATAACATTACATCAAAAAATAAGGAGCAAAATTGTCATAAATAACTTCCCTCAAGAACTTCGAGGAGTGACTATACCAGGGGTATAGAAGAAGACAAACTCAGGGTTAGGAGTTAGATCCAGAAAACCAGTGGGTGTAGGTCTGTGCACTACACAGTAAGGGGGGTAAAAATTCCCCTAGAAGAGACCACGATCTCATGATATCAGGTGGTTCGGGGGTTCATCTTGGGGGTGAGAGTCTCGGTGTCTCTTAGGTTGCTGCTTGTTCCACAACGGTGTGATAGGACTGCCAGTCGTGGTCTTTTGGAGGAGTTTGGGCGGGGGAAGAGCTCCCGACGGGGTAATTCCTGGGTGATGAATCCAAGGCGCAGGAACAGACGTTCACTTTCCTGAAAGCTTGAGAAGCTGAAAGTTTTGTCCTTGTGTTGGAACTGTAGGCGGAATGGAAATGACCATCGGTATTTAATGGATTTCTGTGATAGAACTTCTAGAAGAGGTTTCAGGGTCCTCCGCTTTTGGATTGTGGTCAGGGAAATGTCTGCAAAAATTTGTAATTTATGGCCTTGGAAAGCAGATTGTGGGAACGCTTCATGATTTCTTCCTTCACTCCATAATAGTGAGGTTTAACCACTATGTCCCTCGGGAGCCCATCCGGGCGGGGGAGTTGCAGAGCTCTATGGACTCTGTCCAGCTCAAGTTTATGATCTGGGATATCCGGCATAATTTCTTTGATGAAGATTCGGACTGTTTCTGGAATATTTGTGACCGATTCCGGGATGCCCCTGATACGGAAGTTGTATCTTCTGCTTCTGTTCTCTAAATCGTCAATTTTAGCAAGTGCAGTTTCAAGCTGATCCTGCAATGTCAGAATGCAAGTTGTGTTTTGGCTAGTGTGGGCAGCTGTGTTATCCACGGTCTGTTCAATGGCATCTATGCAGGCCCCAAGGCTCTGCAGGTAAGCTTTAATAGAGGATGTTATTTGAGAAGCGTTCTGGGCTAAACCTGCTGCCAGCATGTCAGAAAAACAATGTAACAGCTGGGCCATGTCATTCTGGGAATTGAGGGCTGGAAGTAGGCCTGCTGTATGCCTGGGTGGCTGAAGGGAGATTTCAGCATGGGAGAATGCATCATATCCATCATGGTCCTGCTGATGAGTGACTCAGTGGATGCTGGAGAAGCAGAGTGTGGTGGAAGGGTACTCACAGGGGTTGCCAGCGAAGGGAATGCATGCTGGATTGTTGTAGGAGGATCCGCAATGGAGTCCTGGTCCCCTGTACCTCCGCATGTAGAAGCCGCGGCCACCATCTTGAGGGCTGTGGGGCCTGATAGTCCAAAGTCGAGCTGCCGGCTGACCTCCTGCTTTTCGCTCTTGCCAGGCATTCAATCCAGTTCTATGCACCTCCCGCAGGCTGGGGGGGACTATTACAGGGGGTCCCGCTATTATATTCTGCCCTGGGGATCTCGGAAGGCCGGAGTGGGTCGGAGCTCCCGGTCAATGCATCTTCCCGTAAGTCCCGCAAATGCGCACCTCTACGCAGCGCTTTACATATACATTGTACATTCACATCAATCCCTACCCTCAAGGAGCTTACAATCTAAGGTCCCTAACTCACATTCATATACTAGGGCCAATTTAGACAGAAGCCAATTAACCTACCAGCATGTTTTTGGAGTGTGGGAGGAAACCGGAGAACCCGGAGGAAACCCACACAGGCACAGGGAGAACATGCAAACTCCAGGCAGGTATTGTCGTGGTTGGGATTCGACCCAGCAACCCTTTTTACTGCTAGGCGAGAGTGCTACCCACTACACCACTGTGCCGCCCACAAAAGATGACAATAATAATACTGTATGCAAATCTAATGTTTTTTTTTTTGTTTTTTTTCCGGGGGGTTCTTTTAAGTTTTCTTTCCATGACCACAATCACTGCTTATTTTATTTATTGTTTACTTTTTTTACAATACAATGTATGGGTGAGGAAAGATCTGAGTTTTTTTACTACTTTTAAGATCTGATTGTTAAGAACCAATTAAGGAATTCCAGATGCACATAAAAAAAATATATTAGGCAAGGGGTGTAAATGTAGGTACAATGCTTTCCAATGTAGGCATGTATTCCACTCTGTACAAGACAGAAAAATTCCCGATGACAATATAAGTAGTACCAGTTTGTATCAGTAGAAAGCAATAGAAAACCAGTAATTATTTCTGGCACAATACTTGCTTCTATAACCAATTTAATAAAGAATATCTAAAAAACTGGAATGATTCCGGAGGCCTTTTTATAACTGGAGTAATTTTGTGAGGATAAATTAGGTGTCTCCAGTTCAGTTTTCAGTCAGCACTTCTTACTCCAGTCAAGCCTGAGAGACTAAAAATGTAACTTAAAATACTGATATTTTTACCTTTTTCCAGTGTTTCAGCTTCATATCTGTATATGTTATGACAGGCTAGCATAATTTAACTGTAAAAATATGCAAAAAAAGTGGTGAATGGTTAGTAGTGAAAGAGTGCCAAAGAAGGTGTAAGGCTGATTTGCAGGTGGGTGTTTAGTCAGAAAAGGGAATCAGTGTACCCAGACAGGGCCGTCCTTCCCCAGGAGATTCATGTGAAGCAGGATGTATAGGGATTGTGTCCATGCAGAGGCAGGTGCTTTGACCTTCTGTCGGTGGAGAACTGAGTGGGTCACTGATGTCTACAATGAAAGAAGGTGTTTAAATAGGAAAGCCAGTATAGTCAAATCTGATCAACTCAGTAGCCAATAGGGATGTTCAGATCCTAGTCCTAATCTTCCTAAGGAAGCTCACCAGGAATCTGTCACTGTACTGGATCAATCGTAAGCATCCCCTTCCCCACAGCCATGCATATATAAAGGGCATGCATATGTGTGTCTGTGGGGTGGGGAATGCCTTGGCTTCAGATTATTGGCCTAGTACAGTGACAACTCCCTAGCAGGATTGCTCAGGTGGGTTTGGACTAGTATCCAAAAATGCCTGAGCTCATCCCTAGCATTCAGGAGGCTGGAAATCACATGGCATGTTCTATTTGATAGAGAGAGCCCCTGTGTGAAAAAAAAAAATCTTGTGAAAGCATTTATTTTGTAATTAAAAAAGGCCAAAAATTCATAAAATCCAAAGGACTGCATTCTTAAATATCTTGAAGCTAATTCTTGCAATCTTTATTGCCATATACAGTATTTGTAATCTACATCTTTGTCTGGATTGGTTGTGAATGGTCGACCAAAAGGATTCAAATGAATTTAACTTTGGGTTCTCGGTGTGCCTTTCTTATCTGTCAAGTGTTTGGGTCAATGAAAAAGAAAAGTGCCACTCAAAGCTGTAAGAACTCCAAATGGTTGCTCCCGCCCTGATATTCAAACAGGTTCTGGCTCTGCACTAATGCATGGGAAGAAAAGAGCCCTGGACTGCCGCGCTCTGTGTTAACAATTTATTCTTTAAAAAAATGGTTGTATAAAATCCAAAATCAATCCATGAATCCAAAACAAACAAAACAGACAGTAGTCATGCAGGGGTAGGTGGCTAACGCGTTTCACGTCAGATATTGACGCTTACTCATAGCTGTTTGGGTCACTTAGCAGGTTAACACCTGCTGTGGGTATCTGTTCTTCAGTCCTTGTCGTCACCATATTCACTCCTGTGTCTATATTGGGCATTGCCTGTGGCTATTTTTAAAAAAACTATTTATAAACTATTTATAAAATAAATATGTAAACTGTTATGCCCTGTACACACGGTCAGATTTTCCGACAAGAAAAGTCCGTGAGCTTTTGGTCGGAAATTCCGACCGTGTGTATGCTCCATCGGACTTTTGCTGTCGCAATTACCGCTAACAAAAGATTGAGAGCTGGTTCTCAAATTTTCAGACGGAAAAAATTCCTATCGTCTGTAGCAATTCTGACGCGCAAAATTCAGACGCATGCTCGGAAACGATTCGACGCATGCTTGGAAGCATTGAACTTAATTTTCTCGGCTCATCGTAGTGTACGTCACTGCGTTCTTGACGGTCGAAAGTTCAGAGAACTTTTGTGTGACCGTGTGTATGCAAGCCAAGCTTGAGCGGAATTCTGTCGTAAAAAACATCCAAGGTTTTTCTGACGGAAAATCCGATCGTGTGTACGCGGCATAATTGTTAACACCTTCTGAACCTGCTAGTACCCTAACATGCTGACTCTTTGGAGTTAATTTACTAAAGGCAAATAAGCTGTTTACTTTGCAGGGAACTTTTCACTTTGCAAGGGACTTTTCCCCCAGCTTAGTAAATGTATTTCAAATTCACTTTACAAAGAATGTTCAATCCCATGCAAGGAACATGTTTAAAAACTGTATTGTTGCTTGCATGTCATTGGATTATAGAAGTCAGCAGAGTTTTACCTCACTCACTGAGCTAAGGGAAAATTCCTTTTCAAAGGGAAAATTCCCTTTTAAAGTGAACAGTTTATTTTTCCTGTAGTAAATCAACCCATTTATTTGTAGTACTTTGTGAATCACTGACCCATTCATTATTATAGGTAGAGGCAGAGCTCCCCCACACTGTGATTTGAGTTGCCATTCTGTGTCTTTTCTGTTGTATTTTTTTCTGGTCGTTTCTCATCTTGTCCTGAGATTTTCATTTGACATCTGCCTCAGCTTTATATTGTCTGTAGCTCTTGGCTGTATGTTCTAATTCTGACTTGTTACCTGGCAAGTATTTTGTTTAAGTTTCCAGGGTACCTGACCATGACCATTAGACCCAAATACTCAATATATTTTTTTTAAAACACATCTAAAGAAGGCAAAATAAAGAGGGTGAAAGGATGAACATGCTTGAATGATCTGATCATCACATGAAGTCACATGAATGATAATATTTTATTGTTGGAGAAAACAACAGCAGTGAGGCAAGGTTTGGTAACCTGCACCAATGTTTTGTTCTCACAGCAGTTCTTTTGGAGGTACTGTACATTCCCCCATAAACATTGTCAAAAAAGGTAAAATCGAGAAGTTGTCTAATGTATATGCTTAACCCTTTCGCTGCCAGGCCCTGTGCTCCATTTTGTATACTTATTTTTCACTTATAGCTTTTATGCCGCGTACACACGACCGCTTTTCTCGACGAGAAAAACTGCATTTTTTCTTTTCGCCGAGAAAAACGATCGTCTGTGGGCTTTATGTCATTTTTCTCGTCGAGAAAAACGGCATAAAAAAACGACGAGAAAAATTAGAACATGTTCTAAATTTTCTCGTCGTTTTTTCCAGCATTTTTTCCGCTGCAGTTTTCCCATAGGGAAACACTGCCGCGGAGCCCACAGACGGTCGTTTTTCTCGTCAAGAGAAAAAATTACGGGAAAAATGACCGTGTGTAGGGAACCAAGCGGTTCCCTCGTTTTTCCTGTCATTATTCACGGCGGTTTTTTAACCGCCGTGAATAATGATCGTGTGTACGCGGCATTAGAGTTTGTAAAAGACCCCCAGACCCTATATTTTATGAAAGCACATGACCAGTAGAATAAAAAGAAGGTGCTACTGATTTCTAAGGTCCTGCAATATTTGTGCAAATGTTTATCAAAACAATATTTTTGCTAAAAATCCACTAAAATCATGATTAGCAGATAAATACACGGCAAATTTTACAAAACTCCTACTAAATATAAAAGCTGAACCTGTATTGAGTTAATAAATAACAAATATTTGTAAATTGCGCCTTTTTGCGAAATGGTGAAGACTGAACATACGCAAAAGTGTAAATATCCAAATTTCTCAAAAAATCTGAAGGTTTTAATTTTTCCCTTACAACTTTCATAATTTGTGAAAGACCCCCAAAACCATATATTTTCTAAAAGAATATGACCTCTAGAATAAAAAGAAGGTGCTACTGATCTTTTAGACCCTGCAGTATTTACACAAATGTTTATCAAATTAATATATTCACAAAAATACCCTAAAACCATTATTGGCAGATAAGAACACAGCTAATTTTACTAAATTCCTGCTAAATCACTACTAAATATAAAAGCTTCACCTGTATGGTTTTCAGGAGGTTTCCCTTTTTCACTTACAGATTTCAGAATTTGTAAAAGAACCCCCAAACCATACATTTTCTGAAAGCACATGGCCAGCAGAAAAAAAAAAGAAGATGCCTCTGATTTTTAAGGCAGCGTGAAATTTTCACAAATGTTTATCAAAACAATATTTTGGCAAAAAAAAACACTAAAATCATTAATAGTGGATTCATACATGGCAAATGTACAAAATTCCTGCTAAATTCCTAGTAAATATAAAAGTTAAAACTGTATTGCGTTAATAAATAACAAATATTTGTACATTTTTAATTGCACCTATTTGTGAAATGGTGAAATCTGAAGGTTCGCAAAACTGTAAACAACAACAATTTACTCAAAAAATCCGGAGGTTACCATTTTTCATTTACAGCTTTCAGAATTTGAAAAAACCCTCAAACTAGACATTTTCTAAAAGCAAATGACCTGTAGAATAAAAGAAAAGTGCTACAGATTTTTTGGGCCCCGCAATAATTGCGCAAATGTTCATCATATCGCTTTTTTTCACTAAAAATACACTAAAATCATTAATATTGCACATAAACACAACATAACTTACAAAATTCCTGCAAAATTAGTACTAGAGCATTGTTCACATGTGGCATACTAAAGTGTACGCCCATGGAGGGCCATGTTTACACGCACAGGGATGCACAGGTGTTCCATACGTCCCCGTACAGGCAGTACCATGTATGTCAATTGGGATGCAACGGCTGCACAGGCATAGCTGCTGTTCCCAATCTGACATCCGTGTGGGTGTGGGTACATGACCCCGAACGCAGACAGTGTGAGCTCAGAGACATGCATGCGGACCTACATGGATGCGGGCTGTTTCTGTGTCCGCTCTGCATCAGCGGAGCAGACACGTACCTGTCATCCACCTGCTTAGCGGGGGATCAGCAGACTGATCCCCCGCTGAGCAGGCGGATCTGTTTGACAGAGTCCGCTCCACGTGAAAGGGGTTTTAACAGGGAGCGGCCAGTCCATTAGAGGTGCAGGGGCCCTGCTCCCCTGTAGGGTGCTGGACTCATACGTTTGTATGAGTTTTTTTTTTTAAGCCACATGATTAGATCCTGAGGCTCTAATTGACTTGAAAAAGGTTGGGCTCGGAGCGCAGAGCTTTTCCCCCCAAAACCACCCACTTGTGACAATAGCGAATTAATATTTGCTATTGTCTTTAGACTTCTCCCGTGGAAGCCAATGAAGCTGTGGAGGGGTGAGTGCTGGGGAAGACCCTCACCATGGAAGGGTGAGTGCGGGAGGGGAGGCCTTCACCGTGGAGGGGTGAGTGCTGGGGGAGACTGTCACCTTGGAGGGGTGAGTACAGGAGGGGAGCCATCACCATGAAGGGGTGAGTGCTGGGGGAGACCATCACCATGGAGGGGTGAGTGCGGGAGGGGGCCACCACTGTGGGGAAGCTGGGTGTCGGCAGACCTGGGGGTGGGTTGCCGCCTTCCAAAAAAGTCACTGGGTCTTACTAGGTTTTTTTTTTTACAGTTATATTTTTTAATATATATTTTCTTTCTTTGGTGAGATATCAGAGGTCTAAACAGACCCTTATATCTCTTTTTTTGAGACAGAGAAAGGGACTGAAGATAGTCCTTTTCTCTGCAGCACTTTACTTGAATGAATAAGGAATCTGTATAGGGCTTCCTCACTCATTCATAAACTGACAGTCTGATACATAGTAACAATTGCGTTTACTATTATCAGCTGTCAGTAGACATTTAGGAGCGATCATAGTGATTGCTGCCTGAGCCCAGGTTGCTACACGGTGGGGGGTGGTAAACACATGTTTGCCAAGCCCCCCAAGCCCAAACTTCACCCGCACCCGCACCGCTACCCACTCCCCCCGCCACGATCCCCAGCCTGTCAGATAGCCAGAGAAGAAGCTGCAGGCTGCAGGAGGGGAAGGAGAGATGCTGCTCCCAGCATGGATGGATTGGGGGTGCAGGGGCTGGTATGGGGGGTGATATGAGTGACACAGCTGGACCCCCCTAAGCCCCAAACAGCACCTGAAGCCGGCGGGAGCGGCAGAGGAGGGATGTCGGCTTATGATGGTAGCTGCGGGGGAACGAATTTGGGGGGGTCAGACCGGGTGGAGGGGGGTAGTCAGTGCTGGGGGTGAAGAAGGGGGTGAAGAGGATAGGAAAGGAGAGTGGGGGGAGTCATTTTAGGTGGAAGGGAGCGGCAGTTGGGTGGAGAGGCTGGGGTCAGGGAAGCAGCGGCATGGAGATAACCAAAATAACTTCAATTTGTAAAGGCAGTATTTGAATCTATAATGGAAGCGCCACTCCAAAATATTTGAGTCTGAAATGAAATTTTATGAAATTTTATTTAATAAGTATTATTTGGATACAAAAAGACAAAAAAACGCCAAAAAGTCAACGTGTTTCCCACGTGTTTTTCTATTTTGAATTTATAAAAGTAGATTAAAATGTGCAGCAGAGCATATAAACATTAGCTGAATCTAAAATGGAAGCATTACACCAATATTTGTGGGTCCAAAATGAAGTTGTATTCCAAATATTATTTGGGTACAAAAGCCAACATGAAACACATTATTTCATACAAAGGTTGGATAATGTGGACATCATATATTATCAAAGGCTAGAGCTAGACATAGGCATTCAATGGCATTTGTATTTGCACAATTGGATGGCCAATACTTTGTTTTTATTGTTTTAACAATAATATAAACATTCCATAATAATGTTTGTGAAGAAATATCAGAAGTGCACAGCAAGACACCCCTGGAATTGGCTTTATACCAGACAAATCCATAGTTGTCAGTTGAAAAACCCAGCAAACTGCTATTTTCCCAGAGATTGATAAACATAAAAACCTTTACCAGATCTAGTCAAAAGTGGCTAGTTCAAGTTACAGCCATGTCACTTTTACATGAAGTGATGAAGTGAAGTGCTAAGTGCAGTGATAATGCTAAGAATACACTACTAATCAGAAATATTTTTTTATGAGCTGTCTACTGTAATCTGACATCTGATTGGTATGGGTAAATAGTTGTTGCCTCATTGCTCATTTTACTGCATTATTCAAGTGTTGTGATTTGCTAAATGGCTGCCAGTCAGTGTGCTTTATGTACTGTATGCCAATTTTGATATGACTTCTGAAACACACTACTGTACACAGAAAGAAGGGACATTTTGACTATTGAAGATATTGGACATAGATCATTTCCAAGAGATGATTACATAAAGAATGCTGTATTAACTAAAGAGCAAAGATAGATAAGTGGAATAATCTGTTATATTATGTACTGTATATATTATTCTCACGTAAAATCAAAATAAACAAAGGTTTCTTTAAGATGTATGAATTAAATCAAATTATTTGAAGACAGTTATTTCACTATATGAGGCAATGATTATTTTTACTTCAGAGAAAATACAATCTATAGCCCTACAGCTCTCTGGTACATCTCCATGCCCCCCCCCCCCGGTGAGTTTGGGTGAAGAGCAGGGATGAGCCGAACACCCCCCTGTTCGGTTCGCACCAGAACCTGAGAACAGACAGAATGTTCGTGTGAACTTTAGAACCCTATTAAATACAATGGACTCGAACGTTCGAAATCTAAAGTGCTAATTATAAAGGCTAATATGCAATTTATTGTCCTAAAAAGTGTTTGGGGACCCGGGTCCTGCCCCAGGGGACATGTATCAATGCAAAAAAAGGTTTAAAAAATAGACGTTTTTACGGGCACTGTGATTTTAATAATGCTTAACCACTTCAATACCATGCACTTATGCACCTTCCCGCCCAGACCAATTTTCAGCTTTCAGTACTCTCACACTTTGAATGACAATTACTTAGTCATGCTACACTGTATCCAAACAAAATTTTTATCATTTTCTTCTCACAAATAGAGCTTTCTTTTGGTGGTATTTAATCGCCACTGGGTTTTTATTTTTTGCGATATAAGCAAAAAAACAGCAATTTTTTAAAAAAAAAACACTTTTTTTTAGTTTCTATTGTAAAATTTTGCAAATAAGTAATTTTTCTTCATAAATTTGTGCCAAAATGTATACTGCTACATATCTTTGGTAAAATGAACCCAAATTAGTGTATATTATTTGGTCTTTGTGAAAGTTATAGAGTCTACAACCTATGGTGGCAATCACTGAAAATTTATCACATCTGATCACGCCTGATGTACTGAAGGGATATCTCATTTCTTGAGACACTAACAAGCCAGGAAAGTACAAATACCCCAAAATTACCCCTTTTTGGAAATTAGACAGTCCAAGGTATTTACTAAGAGGCGTGGTGAGTTTTTTGAAGTTGTATTTTTTTCCCACAATTCTTGGGAAAAAATTTTTTTTTTATTTTTTTTTTACACAAACTGGTCATATTAACAGTTTTTTTCTCTCACACAGCATATGCATAATTGCAACTACACCCCAAAATACATTCTGCTACTCCTCCTGAGTGTAGCGATACCACATGTGTGAGACTTTTACACAGCCTTGCCACATACAGAGGCCCAACATTGAAGTAGCACTTTCAGGCGTTCTACAAGCATACATCGCACATATCCTTTCTCAACCACCTATTACACTTTTGAAGGCCCTGGAGCACCAGGACAATGGAATTTTACACAAAATGACCCCATTTTGGAAAGCACACACCCCAACGTATAATCTATGAAGCATTATGAGTCTTTTGAACGGTTCATTTTTTTCCAGAAGGTTTTGGAAAATGTGGAGAAAAAATGAAAATGCATTTTTTTTTACACAAAGTTGTCCATTTATAAGATATTTCTAACGCATAGCATATACATAGCAAAAATTACACCCCAAAATGCATTCTGCTACTCCTCCTGAGTATAGCGATACCACATGTGTGAGACTTTTACACAGCCTGGCCATATACAGAGGCCCAACATTGAAGTAGCACTTTCAGGCGTTCTACAAGCATAAATCGCACATATCCTTTCTCAACCACCTATTACAATTTTGAAGGCCCTGGAGCACCAGGACAATAGAATTTTCCACAAAATGACCCCATTTTGGAAAGCACACACCCCAACGTATAATCTATGAAGCATTATGAGTCTTTTGAACGGTTCATTTTTTTCCAGAAGGTTTTGGAAAATGTGGAGAAAAAATGAAAATGCATTTTTTTTACACAAAGTTGTCCATTTATAAGATATTTCTAACGCATAGCATATACATAGCAAAAATAACACCCCAAAATGCATTCTGCTACTCCTCCTGAGTATAGCGATACCACATGTGTGAGACTTTTACACAGCCTGGCCATATACAGAGGCCCAACATTGAAGTAGCACTTTCAGGCGTTCTACAAGCATAAATCGCACATATCCTTTCTCAACCACCTATTACAATTTTGAAGGCTCTGGAGCACCAGGACAATAGAATTTTCCACAAAATGACCCCATTTTGGAAAGCACACACCCCAACGTATAATCTATGAGGCATTATGAGTCTTTTGAACGGTTCATTTTTTTCCAGAAGGTTTTGGAAAATGTGGAGAAAAAATTAAAATGCATTTTTTTACACAAAGTTGTCAATTTATAAGATATTTCTAACACATAATATGTACATAGCAAAAATTACACCCCAAAATGCATTCTGCTACTCCTCCTGAGTATGGCGATACCACATGTTTGAGACTTTTACACAGCCTGGCCACATACAGAGGCCCAACATCCAAGTAGCACCTCCAGGCATTCTAGCAGCATTAATTGCACATATCATTTTCTGACTACCGATCACATTTTTGAAGGCCCTTCATATATCTAACACATAGCAGGTACATACCAAATAACAAAATATTACCTGTGGTTTTAGAAGTGCAGTGGTCCACAGAGGAGAGCATCGGTCCAGGCAGCAGGCAGGGATGAGGTCAGCGACAGCAAAAGCAATCATCCAGGCAGCAGGCAGGAATACTGTCCATAGTTCGCACAGGCAGAGATACTGTCAGCACAGCCAGAGCACAGCCAAAGCACAGGTCCAGGTAGCAGGCAGAGGTGTCCCGGCAGAAATGCTGTCCAAAGTCAGTAGAGGCAGCAGGCAGATATATGGTCAACACAGCCAAAGTATTGGTCCAAGCAGCAGGAAGAAACATGGTCCATAATGTTATGGGTCATTACAGGCAGTAATATGGTCAGCACAGCCAAATTATTGGTCCAGGCAGCAGGAAGGACCATCAAGCATAGGGCCAGGGGGACAGGGGTAGAGGCTTCTCCCACCCAAATCGCTTTGAAGCCTCCGGGCAACCAGACCCTGTTCTTGGAGCACAGAAAACGAAAAACTGGTTTTCTCTACTCAGAACGCTATTCTGAAGCCCCTCACATATGTGAGACCCCTGTGTACTAAAAGTAGATGGCCAAAAGATCAGTCCAAGTGGCAGGCAAAAACATGGTCGATTAACAGGCCAAGGTCGGTACACGTGGAAGTCAGAAACGTGGTTTAAATCGGCAGGCAGAGGCATCGTCGGTAAACAGGCTGAGGTTGGTGCACGTGGAGGTCAGAAACGTGGTTTAAATCGGCAAGCAAAGACATCGTCGGTAAACAGGCCAGGGTCAGTTAATTAACATAGAAGGTAGTTAGTAACATGGTAGCAGGCAAATAGGGAAATGGCAGTCTGTTAATAATAAGGGGAACTAATGGATGTATGATAATTTTTGAAGCAATTTCCGATGCACAGGCCAGGTTGGGAGGGACAATCGGGACAATAATAGCTGGTGTCTCTTCTTACTCCTCCTCTGCTGCATACACGGCATTTCTTTTGGCGTCTTCTTCCAGATTCTGTGGGGGGGATGCTAAAGGGATAGTGTCGCTCGTGAAGCCGACTCACACTATCAGAGCGAATGCTTCCTGGGGCGGGATCTTGTTGGTAAATGAGGGCATCGATGATATCTTCGATATATTGGAGGTAGTGGAGTCGGTGATTTTGAGTTGCTTTTTGGTAGCAAACAAACAAATTAAAAATGGCCATGTGAAACAGGTGAAACGCAACTTTTTTGTGCCAATAACGGGACTTTCTGGTTGATAAGTAGGGCTGTAGCATCTGGTCGTTTAAATCCACCCCCCATGTACAAATTGTAGTCGTGGACACATTCGGGCTTTACAATGGAGCCACGTCTTCTTGGGATCTCCACCATGGTGTCATTGTGGATCGTAGAGAGGATGTGGACATCTTTCTTGTCCCTCCACTTCATGGCCAACACCTCCTCATTCCTCATTGATGCCGATTCTCCAGGTCGCAATTTTTTTGTCAATAAATTTTGTGGGAATCCCTTCCGGTTTTTTTTTAAGGTACCGCAGGCCGGGGTTTGTTTACTGTAAAGGTGGCGAAAAAGGGGCAGGCTGGTATAATAATTATCAACATATAAATGGTAACCTTTTCCGAACAGGGGGTATGCCAACTCCCAGACAATTTTCCCACTGGTTCCAATATATGTGGGGCAATCACGGGGCTGGAGCTGGGAGTCTTTGCCTTCGTAGATCCTGAATTTGCAGACGTATCCAGTGGCTCGATCACATAATTTATTTAATTTTAACCCATACCTGGCTCTCTTGCTTGGTACAGTATGTACTGCTTGAACTGCAGTCGACCGGTGAAATGTACGAGGGACTCGTCCACACAAATTTTTTGGTCTGGGATGAAAACTTCTTCAAATCGCTGGGAAAAGGCATTGATTAGGGGGTGTATCTTGTACAATTTGTCGTAGTTGGGATGATTTCGGGGAGGGCACTGTGAATTGTCATTGAAGTGGAGAAAGCGCATAATCATGTCGTATCTTTTCCTGGACATGACAGCGGAATATATGGGCATGTGTTGGATGGGGCGTTTGGACCAATATGAATGGACTTCGTTCTTTTTTGCAAGCCCCATATTGAACATAAGGCCCAAAAATAATTTAAATTCCTCCAATGTTAGACGCCGCCACTGGAACATGCGGGCGTAGGAAGAATCGGGGTTGGCAGCAATAAATTGGGATGCATACAGATTCGTTTGATCCACTATATTCTGCAGCAAATCTTGTGGGAAAAATAAACAAAAATAATCAAATTTAGAAAAATTTGTAGTGTCGGGCTGCACACCTGGCTGTGCGGTGAAAGGGGGGATGATAGCGGATCCTGAGTTGGCAGGCAACCATAAGGGGTTTGCCAGGGCATCGGGAGGGTAGGATTGGGGCTGGATTCTTCGGGTTGGGCGTGCATTTCCATTGCTTGTACTGGGCTCCTCTTCCTGGGGTATGGCGCTGCTGGTGGTGGGCAGTTCTCCTGATCTTGGTGCTGATCTTGGTGCTGATCTTGGTGCCGATCGTATTCTTTTGGGAGGGACGGTTTCCTCCGGGGACTCGGACTCTGAGCCACTATCCTCCACTGGCTCGTATTCCGAACCAGAATCGGATAATGGGAGCTCCCCGCTGCTCTCATCATCCGACATGGCAAGAATGGCATATGCCTCCTCAGGTGTGTAAACCCTTTGGGACATTATGGCAGTGCTTATTGGTGGGCCTGTGTAATGGTACTGCTGGTGGTAGTGGTGGCGGTCTGTGTGGTAGTACCGATGGAGGTATTAGTGGTGGGCCTGTGTGGTGGTACCGATGGTGGTATGGGTGGTGGTGGTACCAATGGCGGTACAGGTGGTGGTGGTACCGATGGCGGTACGGGTGGTGGTGGTGGCGGCGGTACCGATGGCGGTACAGGTGGCGGTACGGGTGGTGGTGGTAGTGATGGCGGTATGGGTGGTGGTGGTACCGATGGCGGTACAGGTGGTGGTGGTACCGATGGCGGTACAGGTAGTGGTGGTACCAATGGCGGTACGGGTGGTGATGGTACCGATGGCGGTACAGGTGGTGGTACAGGTGGTGGTGGCACTACCGACGGTGGTACGGGTGGTGGTACTGGTGGTGGTACCGATGGCGGCACTAGTGGTGATACTGGTAGCGGGCCTGTGTGGCAGTATAGATGCTGGGCCTGGTGGCGGTACTGGTGGTGGTACTGGTACCAATGGCGGTACTGGTAGCCTGTGTGGCGGTGCCAATGGCGGTACCGATGGAGGTGGGCCTGTGACAGATGATTGACAGATGGGCTGATTGATTGACAGATGGGCTGATTGATAGATTGACAGATGGGCTGATTGATTGACAGATGGGGTGATTGATTGACAGGTGGGGTGATTGATTGACAGATCGGCTGATTGATTGACAGATCGGCTGATTGATTGACAGATGGGCTGATTGATTGACAGATGGGCTGATTGATTGACAGATGGGCTGATTGACAGATGGGCTGATTGACAGATGGGCTGATTGGCTGGGCTGATTGATGTGCTGGGCTGTGTGACAGGTCCTCTTTATGGGGGGGCGTGTTGTGCACTGTAAACTTATGTAGACAAACTACTCTGAGCTAACTTACTGATCTCTTCTCTCTCCTCACAGATCGGTGTGTGAGGAGAGAGCAGGGATCAGGTAGTAACTCCTGTGGAGTTTGTTTACATTTGTGACCGGCTGTGATTGGACACAGCCGGGCAAGTGGTAAACAGCCAATTCATTGGCTGTTTACTCTGATTGGGGACGCGCTGTGTCCAAGGGACACTCGCCTTCCCCGATCCCCGCTCTGCAAGCCTGTGGCGGCGCGCACGGAGTTTGTTTTGACAGGTGATCGGCTGTGACTTTGACACAGCCGATCACATGGTAAACAGCCAATGAAATTGGCTGTTTACCGTGATCGGGGAAGCGCTGTGTCCGAGGGACACATGCCATCCCCGATCACCGCGCTGCGCGCCCCCGCGGGCGCGCGCAAGGCATTATCCTGCAGGACGTCATATGACGTCCAGTATCAATAATGCAACCACTTCCCGGACGTCAATTCACTATTGACTGGGCGGGAAGTGGTTAAAATGAAAAAATAAAAGTGAAATATTCCTTTAAATTTCGTACCTGGGGGATGTGTATGATATGCATGTAAATTTGCCCATGTTTCCTGTGCTTAGAACTGTCCCTGCACAAAGTGTCATTTTTGAAGGAAAAAAGTCATTTAAAACTCACTCGCGGCTATAATGAATTGTCGGCTTTTATCAATACATAGAAAAGTCATTGATAAAAAAAAAAAAAAAGCGTGGGGTTCCCCCAAATTCAATTACCAGGCCCTTTAGGTCTGGAATGGATATTAAGGGGAACCCCGCCGCAAATTTAAAAAAAATGGCGTGGGGTTCCCCCTAAATATCCATACCAGGCCCTTGAGATCTGGCATGGATTTTAAGGGGAACTCCACCCCAAATTTTTAAAAAAATGGCGTGGAGTCCCCCCAAAAATCCATACCAGACCCTTATTCGAGCACGCAACCTGGCCGGCCGCAGGGGAAGAGGGGGGGACGAGAGAGCGCCCCCCTCCCTCCTGAACCGTAACAGGCCACATGCCCTCAACATGGGGAGGATGTCCCCATGTTGATGGGGACAAGGGCCTCATCCCCACAACCCTTGCCCGGTGGTTGTGGGGGTCTGCGGGCGGGGGGCTTATCGGAATCTGGAAGACCCCTTTAACAAAGGGGACCCCCAGATCCCGGCCCCCCCCATGTGAATTGGTAAGGGGTACATTGTACCCCTACCATTTCACTAAGAAAGTGTCAAAAAATGTAAATAAAAACACACAAACACCTTGGAAAAGTCCTTTATTAAAAAAAAAAACATTCCAGCGATGAAATCCAGTGTCCCGCGGTGATCCCGATTTCCAGCGCTGTCCGTCATTGGTTGTGCCTGTGCGGACCTGATGGGGAACTTCCTCCGCTGTGTTTTAAATGTATAGACCCGCCCCTTCTAAAGTTCCCCATCAGGTCCGCTCAGCGGACCAGATGCGGAAATGCGAGAAGGGGCGGGTCTATTCATGTATTACACAGCGAACAAAGTTCCCCATCAGGTCCCCCCCTCGGTATGTCCGACGCCGCCTACTTCATTGGCCTGAGCGGGAACCTTCCTTCACTGTGTAATTTAAATCCCTAGTGAAGAGGCTTTATAGGTTGCAAATAACTGGGCATCAAGTTAAAATCAGTTACCTCTTCAACATAACTGAAGTAGGAAAATGCAGTAAAGCGTTGGCAGCTTTTTAGACATAATGAGCTTGAACTTTGTATAAAGCATTTATGTGACGTCCATTCTCTTATAAATGCCAAGAGTGCACCCAGAGTATACACAGCAGGCAATGTACACAAATATACAATGTTGTATATAGGTATATATATTGTAAGGAAAAAGGGGAAGGAGTGTATTATGCCAAATAAAACTCCATCCTAACAGTTTTTTTAGCCATTAGTACCACTTTAACCACTAGCGGACCGCCCGCCGTCATTGTATGTTGGCCTTTTTTTAATTAAAGGGGTCAACATCTTGTCTTAAGCGGCCATCTATTCATTGAGCACTTCGGGTGTTACTTAACGGTGGTGAAGGTTGTCACTTCAAGATTACTACTGGATTTTCCATTACTATTGTGTATGGACTGGTCATACAGCTCACTAAGGAATTTATTTCACATTCTATGCACTTTATTGACAATGGACTCATGTTACTAGATTGCATATTAGCACTGTTTTTATTTGATTAAATTTATTGCACAGTGGATGAATGTAATTGACTAATTTTGGGCGCATGCGCGGAGTCTAGCGGTGCGGTAATGCAGAGCTAGAGCTCCGTACCGTTCGTGGGGAGAGCCGGTATCCAGCGTTAACCCGCAAGTATAATTACATACCAGAGGGGTAGAACAAGTACCAGGGACCCTGTAGTCCATTTTGTGGGCAGAATTATGGCTCAGAGAGGGAGCGGTACCAAGTTAAAAAATCCTGTCATGAAAGCTCCTAAGGGGAGAACTGTGACTAAAGGGGCACAATCCTCTGCCTCATTCACAGCTTCTATGCGCTCACACCAGTTAAACCTGTCACAGCCTATATTCTCAGCTGACTCTGACAATGATTTATTTACCATACAAGACTCTCCTCAGACCTCACAAATAACTCCAGCCATATTTAAACAATTTGAAAATATGCTCCATAAAGCACTAAAGCAGACATCTGACCAAATTACCTCAAACCTCACAAGAGAGATAAGGGAAATTGGTAAGCGTACAGCTGCCTTAGAGATAAAAACTGAGGACTTAGAAAATATTTCTCTGGAACATTCAATGGAACTTGAAAATCTCAAAGAGGAAAATATCTTGCTTCACAACAAGCTAGAAGACCATGAGAATAGGGACAGGAGGTCCAATTTGCGAATCAGGGGTATCCCTGAGGCAATTCTTGACCTGCAATCTACAATTACTGCACTGTTCCAGGAATTGCAACCAGCCATTCCCATTGAAAGAATGGAATTTGACAGAATTCATCGAGCACTTGCTGCTAAAAAACCTGACGGTCCTCCACGGGACATCATAGTGAAACTACACTACTACCGCACAAAAGAACTGCTTCTGTCATCAGCCAGAGATAAAAAACAGTTAAATTTTCAAGGACATGAATACCAACTGTTTGCTGATTTGTCCCAAACTATAATTTCTAAGAGAAGAGCATTAAAACCCCTTCTTCAGGATCCCAAAGCCATGATATCCCATATCAATGGGAATTCCCATTCTCTTTACGATTCGCCTATAAAGGGAAAAGATACACTTGCAGAACCTATGAAGAACTTCAACAAACACTCATAGATCTACATTTAATGGATCCAGATCCAAGAAATACCTCTCTGCAGAGTAGAGCAATGCCCCTTTCATCCAAAGGGCATCACTCCCAACCCAATTTGGAAAATGGAAATCATCCATCCCACAAGAGAAGTCGTTATACATCTCCTCCTCAGGAAAGAGAAGATTCAATGGACTGACAGAAACCTCAAATAAATCAACCTGTTCGCTTTTACCCTGCTATGGACCTTTTGAAGACATATTGTGCAACACATAGCACTTATTAACAAACTAATGCACAATAATAAGTGTTGCCCCAGTCACAGTCCCTTTTCACTTATACTGATTGCTCATAGTTTTCCAGTTAAGCTTAAATACTAAAAATGCTAACCAGCATACGGTTGAAGTTTTTTCTATCTTTTTTTGTCTTTTTTGATCTATTTTTTTTTTATTTTATTTTTTTTTAGCATAACTTAGGGTAAGCAAAAGTCCTGCTATCCTAGATTTTCTGGTTCTTGAAGAAGAACATTATATAGTTTCTCCTGACGTTCACTAGACTATTGAAGAACATAGGTCATACTTATTTTACCAGTCCCCCCTCTTTGTAAGTCAAATGATTGATCTTATATTACTGAATTGGAACTAATAGAACAACAGTATTATTTACCTTTGGGGATCTTTTTTATTATTTCCCCTAGCCGACAGTTTAGTTATTACTCCTAGTGTGTAAAGGAGGACCCCCAATTCCTGCTCTATCCTCACCCTTTATTACCACCCCTCTAGTTTAGGTAGCTTCCTCACCAGGAGATCCTGGAGCAATCAGCAGATTTTCTTAAATTTTTGTCTCCCCTATAGTCCCTTCCCTGGAGTATTTACCTATAATCTTAACAGTTTTCATATGCATTATTAGGTTAACGAATTATTCTTTATCGTATTATTCTTTTCAGATGGCTCTCCCCCCCTTTGAATGGGAGATCCGTGCGCCCTACTTTGCCTCCCTCATTCGACCACATAAAACATGTGGAAGTCTGACGGAGGCGCTATTTCCCCAGTGGGGGATTTTTGCCCCCACTTGCGGAAAACACTTAAATGTGTCTTTATGTTAGTATATGTATTATTTTGTCTAATCAGTCAAATTTTATTCCATTCTATCACTCTAGTATTCATCTTCTATCTGCTTTCCTTCCCCCTCTTCGAGTCCACTCGGATCACATTGAGTAACACGAATAACTTGGCAACAGGTAAGTCCTCCTTACCCACCCTACTACCATGGCACCATTAAACATTTTGTCCCTGAATGTTCAGGGACTGAACATTCCTCAAAAACGAACCAAGGCCTTCCGCGTATTTCATGCCAAAAAGGCACACATAGTTTGTTTACAAGAAACTCACTTCACAAAAACCACCACACCCAAATTTATATCCCATTTCTATCCGCAAACCTACACGGCCTCGGCTGCCTCCAAGCAACGGGGTACTCTCATAGCCTTCCATCGTTCTACCCCATTTACACTCCAATCACAAATAAAAGATCCTGAAGGACGATACTTAATTCTTACGGGCCACATAGTGGATACCGCAATAACTGTAGTTTCTTATTATGCACCAAATAAACAACCCAATCCATTTATGTCACATTTATTACAAGTAGTGAATGATCATAAAATAGGAACAGTTATGCTATGTGGTGACTCCAACCAGGTCCTCCTCCCATTTCTGGATAAATCCCTGTACACACCATCACAAACAAATGTCAAGAAGTCCTTCTCACAAATCCTATCCAAACATAATTTAGTAGATTCATGGAGAGAAGCCAACCCCACTACACGGAAATACACATACTATTCCCATCCCCACAAAACATTTTCAAGGATTGATCATATATTTCTAACTATAGGCATGCTCCCTGAAATCATTGCTGCAGACATAGTCCCCATTCCATGGTCTGACCATAATGCTGTACTCACCTCCATTAAATCATTATTACCCAAAGGCCATGATCATACTTGGAATCTCCCAGACATTCTACTCAAACACCCAGCTTATCGCCAAACTATTGAACAAGACATAAAAGAATACATTACCCTTAACTCTAGCCCAGAAATTAGTATGCTAACTCTATGGGAAGCCCATAAACCTGTGATACGCAACACAATCCAGAAACAATCAGCTATATTTAAACGAGAACGGAAAACCCTTGCCCGTATACTGGAAATGGATTTTAACACGGCCTTTATATCCCATCAAGAAAATCCATCCACATTAACTAAATCCCGAATAGACAAGACCCGTACTGCATACAACTTATTTCTCACAGAAGCCGTAGAAAAATCCTATAAACGCTCAAGATTTAACCGCTTCATGAAAGCTAATAAGTCCGGGACATACCTTGCAAGAACACTCAACTCCCTAAACAAACCCTTTAAACCAATTCGACTAAAACTAGCAAAGGAAGTATACACATGCAACCCTCACAAAATAGTCAAAAAATTTCATTCCAACCTATCCTCATTATATGCTTCATCTAATAACTTTGACCCGCTAGCTGCAGATACATTTTTCTCCGACTTACATTTGCCAGGACTTTCCCCTGACCAAAATAAAATCCTAGAAGAAATTATTTCACCAGAAGATATCGCCAAGGCTATTAAAGAATTAAAAATAAACAAGAGACCAGGCCCAGATGGCTACTCAGCTTTATATTACAGAACCTATACAGACATATTATCACCAATCTTAGCAGACGCCTTCAATGTACTATTGAAAGGAGAATCCTTTAGACAGGAAACCCTGACCGCCATTATTTGTATGATCCCAAAACCTCTCACGGATGATACCCTATGTACAAACTTTCGCCCAATTTCCCTTCTGAACCTAGATATCAAACTCTTAGCCAAAATATTGGCCAAAAGACTAAATAGAATAATAGGCAAGCTCATCCATAAGGATCAAGTAGGATTCATGCCAAAGCGGCAGGCGGGAGACAATGTCCGTCGGGCCATATTGCTAGCCCACATAGCCAAAAAACAATGTATACCCTCCTGTTTTCTGTCCCTAGATATAAAAAAGGCCTTTGACTCCATAGCCTGGCCGTACCTTAATTACACATTACAAAAATTGGGTTTTGGCCCTCACTTCCTAACATGGATAGAAGCACTCTATAACAAACCAATTGCATATATAAAATACGCAGGCTATAAATCTAATTCCTGTAATATAGAAAGAGGAATGCGCCAGGGATGTCCACTCTCCCCCCTCCTATTCGCCCTCCTAATAGAACCCCTAGCTCAACGAATCCGCACAGATCCGACAATCACAGGCATCGAATTAGCTGGATACCATCATAAATTATGCCTATTTGCGGATGACATACTCCTTTTTCTATCATCCCCACAAGTCTCTGGACCTAATCTTCTATCCGTTTTAGATAAATTTGCAGTGATTTCGGGACTTACAATAAACCCCAAAAAATCCATGGCCCTAGATATATCCCTCACTAAAGTAGAATCAGACTCGGCCAAAACTGCACTTCCTTTCATATGGACTGAGAGGTCAATCCCCTATTTAGGGATTCACTGAACAGCCTCATACTTAGATCTCTTTGCAGCAAACTATCCCCCACTCCTCAAACAAATAACAACTCTTTTACAACAATGGACACATCTCCCAATTTCATGGATAGGTAAAATTAACGCAGTCAAAATGACAATTCTCCCTAAAATACTCTACTTATTTAGAGTCTTACCAATCCCTATCCCATCTTATTATCTTAGAATACTCCAAAGAAAAACATCAAACTATGTCTGGGGCTCCAAAAAACCCTGTGTATCGTTACATACACTTTATTTACCGAAACTTAAGGGAGGCCTTGGGTTCCCTAATTTTGCTAATTATTATAGAGCGGCACATATTGCCAGCCTCACTAAATATCACACTAATGATGATATACCTATATGGGTAATAATAGAAGCAGCAGAATGTGACCCTCTATCTATATCCAATGTACTATGGCTCCTCCCTAAAGAAAGGAAAACCCTAAGTAACCCTATTATAAAACACTTTTTAGCCGTATGGGATAACCTTAGATTTAAACATCAGCTACAATCACCTCACAACCCTCTCTTATCATTCCTTAAAAACCCTGCTTTTTACCCAGCATGGGTCTCACCCAAGTCATTTAGGGTATGGAATTCATTGAATATTACTCGGCTTAATAACCTAACCTCTACATCATCTTTTCATACGTTTCCTACCCTTTGCGACACCTATAACTTGCCGAACTCTGAACTTTCAGATATCTCCAAATTAAAAACTTTTACGCACCTTTGTTAATTACTGACACCCCTTTATCCCAACTTACAATATTTGAATCTGCATGTTTAAAAGACCCCCATTCAAGAGGACTAATATCGTCAATATACACCCACATTACAATTTACCCAGGTTTAGACAAACCACCTTATGCACGTAAATGGGAGGAGGACCTGGAAAGAGAATTCGATGTGGCTGATTGGTCCAAAATATGGTCTATAACAAAATCTTCTTCACCAAATGTTTTGGCGGTAGAAACCAACTATAAAGTTCTAACCCATTGGTACCTCGTTCCCTATAGATTGGCGAAATTTACGCCAAACCAAACAGGCCAATGCTTCTGGGGCTGTCCCGACCCGGGCACCCATCTACACATTTGGTGGTCTTGCCCGTTGATACAATTATACTGGGAACAGATATTTGAAACTGCCTCCAGAATATTTGGCTTCACTATACATCCTGACCCAGCCACGGCCTTGCTCAATCTAAAACCAGATTACATCACATATAAACAATTTAAACTTCTCACTCAATTGTTTACGGCAGCCAAACAAACAATTGCAAAAGCATGGAGGACCCCTAAACTGGAAATAGCCGAGACCATACGTAGAGTCAATGAATTTATGGCTCACGCCAAAATGCTAGCCATAGAAAGAGATCAAATTCCAATCTTTGAAAAGTTATGGAACCCATGGATTAAATATCACCTATCTTCATTCCGTGAAGACTTGATTCTCATGCCATGGTAGCAGGTGGATCATATCGTGAACACTCTATTATCCTGTTGTAACACACAGGTCAAAGACCAATGAACTCGAGCCATCCGAGTGGACTCCTATACCCCCCCCTCCCTCTACTTTCCTACTATCCTATTCTACTTATTTTTAGGTTACCTACTTATCCATTTCTATTTTCATGTCATTTTTACGCTATCTTTTACGTCCATTTAAAGTTCACTTAGATCTTTATTTTTACTTGAAAAGCATTATCTAAGCAGCATTATAATATTGCACTATGTAATTAGTTCTCAATTGTACTAAACCAAATAATATTTGTTTGTTCGTTATCTTACCATCTACTGTAACATACATCTAGTGCGTAGATGTATCCACCGTTGATTTCTGCTTAGCCCTTAGAAACTATACAGCAATATGCACATTGTAGACCATGAATTTACTACTTATTCTTTATAATAGAAATATGTAGTCAATGTTCTACAACCATTATAAATGTATGATCTGTACATTTCTGTTACATCTCTTTCAATAAAATACTTTAACAAGGTAATTGACTAATTTTATTAATCCATCTCTAACTGGTGCACTATCACCATTGTGAATTTGGGTTCCACGGATATATTTTTTTTGCTAATTTAGGATGTTGTTAGTATTACTCGAGAGCCCCCACGCATATATTTCTACACATTTTACTATTGGTATCTCCACTTAGTATTCTGGGGAGCAGCTTTTTTTTCATAAATTTAATCTTATTAATTTTTTTCTAACTGGCGCGAGATACCTTTTTCTTTTCTTTTGTTTGATGTTAAATACCGGGGTTATGGCAGCAGATAGGATCTTTTTAAACAGCGGGAAGTCTGCTCTCAGATAAATGTGGTCTCTGCGGTGGATTAGCCGCAAGATCACTTTTATCAGGGGTGGTCTCCGCCGCTTACCGAGACGATCGGGTCCTTTCCTCTGAGAGATGTCCCCCTCTCGGCTCCATACCATTCGATGACGGAAGAAAAGTCAAACATCACTTCCGCCCAATGATCTTAAAGGGGTAAAAAAAAATTGGAAAAAATAAAAAAAAATTCTTTTACATTTAAGTGTACATGTGAGATCTGAGGTCTTTTTGAACCCACATCTCACATTAAAGAGGTCCTGTCATGCTTTTTTTTCTATTACAAGGGATGTTTACATTCCTTGTAATAGGAATAAAAGTGACCCGATTTTTTTTTTAAATGGACAGTGTTAAAATAAAAAATAAAAAATTTAAAGCGCCCGTCCTGCTGAGCTTGTGCGCAGAAGCGAACACATACGTAAGTCACGCCCGCATATGAAAACGATCATTAGAGTGAGAGCATTAATTGTTGCGAAGGATCTCCTCTGTAACTCAAAACTGGTAACCTGTAGAAATTTTAAAACGTCGTCTATGGAGATTTTAGAGGGACAAGTTTGTCGCCATTCCACGAGCGGGCGCAATTTTGAAGCATGACATGTTGGTTATCAATTTACTCTGCGTAACAATATCTTTCACAATATAAAAAAAAAATGGGCTACATTTACTGCGGTGTTATTTTTTATTAAAAAAAAATGTATTTATTCCCAAAAAATTAAAGTGTTACTAAACCCACAACAGTAAAATCAGTCTGTATATGCAGTAAAGCATGCTTGCCATACTCACTGTGAAATTTAAGGGGTTAATTCTCTGCATTGTGTAAGAAGACTGCTTGATCTTGTATGTACAGATCCTCCCCTCCATGCACTGCCCCCCTTGACAAGTCCAGATAAGACAGAGCCTTTGGAGTCAGGCTGCACATGCTCAGTTTGGTGAGTATTGCTAGAGAGTTTTTTTTCTTGGGAGAGTGCATGTGATCATCACAGGGCCAATCAGCACTGTCCACACATGTCCAGACAGAGGGTCATGGGCCCTGCAGCCTCATAGGACAGCTAAATGCAGTATGAAAACTCCCCCTACAAGCCTCACCAGGAACTGATAGAAATCTCTCAAGACTGCTGATAGGAAAAGGTATTTAGCTGTTTATATTTACTAAAATAATTGCATTTTCATGTTCTGTGTACTGTGGGAGACCAGATATAGTGAATGCAGGGTCCTGGGTATTGTAACACTTTAACTTTTCCTGAAAGGTCCTCACCCCCTCCAAAAAAAAATTATGTACAGAATACATACCTTGCTTACAAGTGCTTTCCAGCCAGTCACATGTGGGATCCTTCTTCTTCTTGGTTTGCACCAGCAGTGGGTGGTCCTTATTATTGTACAGAACGGCACTCTGGCAATTAAATTTTTGCTTTGAAAAAAAAAATACAAATAAAATGGAGTTGTACTTTAAATAATTTATCCAGATAATTACAACTTCCTTAAAGTGTTCGAAAACCCCATTCATGAAATTTGACCTAAGCATATATATCTGCAGTGTTTACTTGTCTCTCTCCAAAGCTCCAAGTACCGTGTCTATCTGCTGCTCCGTTCCTCTGTTATCAGCAGAGTCACTTATGTTAAATGGACTGTAGTGCAAATCTGCAAAATGCAAAAAGCACTAAAAAAGCATAGGTGTGAATACAGCCTTAGCCCAGACTCCACACCCACTACTGGAAGAGGAAGAAAGATTTCTAACACGATCTGCACTTTCCAAAGTGTGTAGAAAGGGAAAGACAGCAGATATACAAGTATAACTTATGTAGGGTGATTTGTTTAATCTCTGTGTATATATTTATATAGGTGAGCGTTTACAACCACTTTAAGTATGTTTCTGTTTGTCTTGTATTTTAATGACAACATTATAGCAGAGAGGCTCTTTTTGTCTTTAAACTTTGATATTTTAGTATACTACCTAGCTTGTGTATGATGACATGACCTAAATTACCTTAAATTACTTATTAAATCAGTGCATTCGTCAACTACTTTTTATTTATTCTTTTTAATGCAGTGTAATACAATTTTCCAACATCACAGATGATCAAACTTTCTAGCACAAAATGAAAAATAGCTTGAAATCTTGCCATAAATAAAAGATTTAATGATACCATTGATGAATATTAGAGAAAAGCATGAACTTGTTTCATAGCAGTAAATTACATAGAGTTTTTCATTATAAAGATACACCTTTAAGAAGCCTCTGAAATGATAATTTAAGCTGCAACCTATACATCAGACATAAGCAACAAGCAAATAATATCAACATTGGATATCAGTGCATCTTTAATACTGAACAGTACCTCCATTCTGTCAAGACAGCAAACAGGAATGATTATCTTAGCTGTAAGTTATATCAAAAGCATGAAATTGTCATTTATAGATTACAGTAAGTGAAGGCACAGCCTCCTATTACTCAAAAAAACTTTAAACTTTCAACTTGCAGTATCGGTGAAAATAAATTTGGTTGCCTGTTAATCTATGCTATGGCAAGATACATGGTCAGAGAGGCATATGAATCATAAAAATTCTCCTACAAGAGGAGATACGAAAACACTTGATTTTTTCACTTGTATGAAATGGAGACTGACTTATTATATTTAAGCATGTGAAATGTTTCTATTCACATAATATAGATACTACATTACTTAATCGATAATACACTTTACGGTTATCATTAGAGTTTACTTGAGAAATTACAATAATAGTTGTTTACTGAGTGCCAAAGTATCTATCTAAGCTTTTGTTATCTGGAGGTGTCTTAGGCCTCATGGAACTCTCCACAATGTTATTTTATGTACTTTTTGGAATGCAAAAAATGGGTTCAGAAGCTGAGTTTAGAGGCATTTCAAGCGCAAAACGGTTCTAAACGCAGCTAAACGCGGTAACTCGCGTTTAGCCGCGTTTCATTTAAAGATGTTTTTCATTTTTGGCTATTTAAAAAAAACGCTTCTAAACGTAAACGAGACAAAACATCGCTAAACGCGGCATGCAAACATGGCACAATGGATGTTTTTTTTTTCCCATAAAAGTTTTTATTGAAAAAAAAACAGTCTTACAGATATCACATAAGTATCTACAATAGTATGAAGAGACAAACATCAAAACCAAAGAGCTTCGGCTCTATATTAAGTACAGGCATATGACATACAATCATGGTAAGGTCTGGACAGAATACTCAGTACATACTATACAACTCACCACCTCGCGTACCAAGAGAGAGACACATCAGATTGTCGGTGGAGGGACATGCCCGTGTGAATATACACAGGTGCTTCGGAGCCTTCAGTAAGAAAATTGGCACATCAGAACTCTACCACACTAGATCAGAGCCTTTGTTTCCAATTCTATGTAATCCCTAGAGATCCGCATATTCAGAAGAGGATGGATGGAGGGGTCAACTAAAGTAACCTCCGACCCCCCATAGTCTCCCCGGGCATCGGGGTCACAATGGACATTTTTAACATGGGTTACTATCTGTTACTATCTGTCAAGTTAAATCGTTCAGGAGAGGTTGTAAAAACGTCCCGTGTACATGAAGCCTTAAACCTGCAGGTGAAGCTGCACACCACTCCGGATCTGATGGGGAACTTCTCCGCAGTGTAATAAATGAATAGACCCGCCTCTTCTAAAGTTCCCCATCAGGTCCGCTCAGCCAATGACGTAGGTGTAAGGAATGCGGAACGTAAGAAGGGGCGGGTCTATTCATGTATTAAATTGTGGAGGAAATTCCCCATCAGGTCCGCCCTCTCGTATGTCAGACCCTGCCTACGTCATTGGATGAGCAGACCTGATGGGAAACTTCCTCCGCAGTATAATAAATGAATAGACCCACCCCTTCTCACGATCCGCATCAGGTCCTCAGCCTTACACCTACGTCATTGGCTGAGCGGACCTGATGGGGAACTTTAGAAGGGGCGGGTCTATTCATTTATTACACTGCGTAGGAAGTTCCCCATCAGGTCCGCTCAGGCTCAGCCAATGACGTTTTGTGTGGACAGCGCTGGACATCGGATCACCGCGGGACACTGGATTTCATCGCTGGAATTTTTTTTTGTTTTTGTTTTTTAATAAAGGACTTTCCCAACGGTGTCTGTGTATTTTTTTTACAATTTTTTACACTTTCTTTGTGAAATAGTAGGGGTACAATGTACCGCATTACCAATTCACATAGTGGGGGGGCCAGGACCCTTTGTTAAAGGGGTCTTCCAGATTCCGATAAGCCCCCCGCCCGCAGACCCCCACAACCACCTAGCAAGGGTTGTGGGGATGAGGCCCTTGTCCCCATCAACATGGGGACATGGTGCTTTGAGGGGTCACAGACCCCCAAAGCATCCTCCCAATGTTGAGGGCATGTGGCCTGGTACGGTTCAGAAGGGGGGGCGCTCTCTCGTCCCCCCTCTTTTCCTGCAGAATGCCAGGTTGCGTGCTCGAATAAAGGGTCTGGTCTGGATTTTTGGGGGAACTCCAATCCATTTTTTTTTATTTGGGGTGGAGTTCCCCTTAAAATCCATACCAGACCTGAAGGGCCTGGTATGGATATTTGGGGGGGACCGCACGCATTTTTTTTAAATTTGTGGCAGGGTTCCCCTTAATATCTATACCAGATCTGAAGGGCCTGGTAATTGAATTTGGGGGAACCCCCACGCATTTTTTTTTTTTATCAATGACTTTTCTATGTATTGCCGAGAGCCGACAATTCATTATAGCCGCGAGTGAGTTTTAAATGACTTTTTTTACTTCAGAAATGACACTTGGTGCAGGGACAGTTCTAAGCACGTGAAACAAGCGAGACTTTACAGGCATACTTTAAACACACGGAAACAATATACAGAAAATTCCGAAACGAAAGTTGATTGGCTGCCCTGCAGCTTTTAAAAATGCGCCATTACATCACCGAACACTGGACCCGAACCCGAACATACAGTCAATTGTTCGGGTTCGGGTCAGGGACCCAAAAACCCAAAAGTTCGGTAAGGACACAAACTTTACAGTTCGGGTCCGCTCAACCCTAATTATAATAATTTTAATTTTGTCTTCTGTATGGCGTGCATTAATCAAAGACTCCCTTTATCTTCATACAGGCTTTGCTATACAGTAGCCTCCAATACTGTAATATGTATTATATCATAACCAATTTGTCTAAATTATGTAACCTAAGCAAGAACTCTTGAAATACAGTTTTCCAAATTATATGTGGTGATCATGGGAGGCAAAGCCTAATTAGTTGTAATTTCAATTAACAATAGATGTAGAAGCTCTTTGGAAGATTTTTTTTTAACAAAGAACAAAGACTACTGATGTGTATTTCACATGCCCAGGAAGAAGATATCAGCTTTTAGCAGACTAATTTTACAAGGCCAATTAAGAATGATCTGAGATCACTAAGTGTTTCTACAAAACCTTATAGTATATGAATAAGTATACATCTGAATACGGTATGCTTTGGCTTGTAAAATATGTTGCGCGTGTGCAAAAAAACACGCTGTGACCACAGCCATATATAATAAAATGATCATTTCATTAAGGTTTCTCTGAAAAAAATTTTTTTAAATGGAAGTTAAAGTGGTTTTATATGCTTTAAAGTGGTTCTAAAGGCAGATTTTTTTTAATCTTAATGCATTCTATACATTAAAGTGGTTCTAAACCCATTAAAAAAAAAAAAAACTGCAAGACAAAGGCATAATGAGCTAGTATGACTAGCATACTAGCTCATTATGCATTACTTACCTTAGATCGAAGCCCCCGAATTCGTCCTCGTCTCCCCCTCCTGCCGCAGCCATCTCTCCCGGAGCTTAATTCCAGGTATCACCGCTCCGGCGCTGTGATTGGCCGGAGCCAGCGTTATCATTCATAAAACCGGCATTTACAGTGCGCCTGCACCGATGTCTACAGCACGCATGCGCCATACATATCGGTGTACTCTTTTTTTGCAAATATCTCCTAAACCTTGTAGGTTTAGGAGATATTGCAAACACCTACAGGTAAGCCTTAACCACTTAAGCCCCGGACCATTTCGGGCCATTAGGACCAAGCCTGTTTTTGGGATTCGGCACTGCGCTGCTTTAACTGTAAATTGTGCGGACATGCAATGTTGTACCCAAATGAAATTTGCGTCCTTTTCTTCCCACAAATAGAGCTTTCTTTTAATGGTATTTGATTGCCTCTGCGATTTTTATTTTTTGCGATATAAACAGAAAAAGACTGAAAATTTTGAAAAAAAATGATATTTTCTACTTTTTGTTATAAGAAAAATCGAATAAACTCAATTTTAGTCATACATTTAGGCCAAAATGTATTCAGCCACATGTCTTTAGTAAAAAAAATGTCAATAAGCGTATATTTATTGGTTTGCGCAAAAGTTATAGCGTTTACAAACTAGGGTACATTTTCTGAAATTTACACAGCTTTAAATTTATGACTGCCTATCTCATTTCTTGAGGTGCTAAAATGGCAGGGCAGTACAAAACCCCCCAAATGACCCCATTTTGGAAAGTAGACACCCCAAGGAAATTGCTGAGAGGCATGTTGAGCCCATTGAATATTTTTTTTTTTCGTCCCAAGTGATTGAATAATGACAAAAAAAAAAAAAATTACAAAAAGTTGTCACTAAATGATATATTGCTCACACATGCCATGGTTATATGTGGAATTGCACCCCAAAATACATTCTGCTGCTTCTCCTGAGTACGGGGATACCACATGTGTGGGACTTTTTAGGAGCCTAGCCACGTACGGGACCCCGGAAACCAAGCACCGCCTTCAGGATTTCTAAGGGCGCAAATTTTTGATTTCACTCCTCACTGCCTATCACAGTTTCGAAGGCCATAAAATGCCAAAATAGCACAAACCCCCCCCAAATGACCCCATTTTGGAAAGTAGACACCCCAAGCTATTTACTGAGAGGCATGTTCAGTCCATGGAATATTTTATATTTTGCCACAAGTTGCGGGAATATGACAAACTTTTTTTTTTTTTCACAAAGTTGTCACTAAATGATATATTGCTCACACATGCCATGGGCATATGTGAAATTACACCCCAAAATACATTCTGCTGCTTCTCCTGAGTACGGGGATACCACATGTGTGGGACTTTTTGGGAGCCTAGCCGCGTACGGGACCCCAAAAACCAAGCACCGCCTTCAAGGTTTCTAAGGGCATAAATTTTTGATTTCACTCCTCACTACCTATCACAGTTTTGAAGGCCATAAAATGCCAAGATGGCACAAAACCCCCCCAAATGACCCCATTTTGGAAAGTAGACACCCCAAGCTATTTGCTGAGAGGCATGTTGACCCCATTGAATATTTTTTTTTTGTCCCAAATGATTGAATAATGACAAAAAGAAAAAAAAATGTACAAAAAGTTGTCACTAAATGATATATTGCTCACACATGCCATGGTTATATGTGGAATTGCACCCCAAAATACATTCTGCTGCTTTTCCTGAGTACGGGGATACCACATGTGTGGGACTTTTTGGGAGCCTAGCCGCGTACAGGGCCCCAAAAACCAAGCACCGCCTTCAGGATTTCTAAGGGCGTAAATTTTTGATTTCACTCCTCACTACCTATCACAGTTTTGAAGGCCATAAAATGCCAAAATAGCACAAAACCCCCCAAATTACCCCATTTTGGAAAGTAGACACCCCAAGCTATTTGCTGAGAGGCATGTTGAGCCCATTGAATATTTTTTTTTGTCCCAAATGATTGAATAATGACAAAAAGAAAGAAAAAAAAATGTACAAAAAGTTGTCACTAAATGATATATTGCTCACACATGCCATGGTTATATGTGAAATTACACCCCAAAATACATTCTGCTGCTTCTCCTGAGTACGGGGATACCACATGTGTGGGACTTTTTGGGAGCCTAGCCGCGTACGGGACCCCAAAAACCAAGCACCGCCTTCAAGGTTTCTAAGGGCATAAATTTTTGATTTCACTCCTCACTACCTATCACAGTTTTGAAGGCCATAAAATGTCAAAATAGCCCAAAACCCCCACAAATGACCCCATTTTGGAAAGTAGACACCCCAAGCTATTTGCTGAGAGGCATGGTGAGTATTTTACAGCTCTCATTTGTTTTTGAAAATTAAGAAAGACATTTTTTTTTCTTTTTTTTTTTCTTTTTTTACATTTTCAAAACTTTGTGACAAAAAGCGAGATCTGCAAAATACTCAACATACCTCTCAGCAAATAGCTTGGGGTGTCTACTTTCCAAAATGGGGTCATTTGGGGGGGTTTTGTGCCATCTGGGCATTCCATGGCCTCCGAAACTGTGATAGGCAGTGAGGAGTGAAATCAAAAATTTACACCCATAGAAATCCTGAAGGCGGTGCTTGGTTTTTGGGGTCCCGTACGCGACTAGGCTCCCAAAAAGTCCCACACATGTGGTATCCCCGTACTCAGGAGAAGCAACAGAATGTATTTTGGGGTGTAATTCCACATATGCCCATGGCATGTTTGAGCAATATATAATTTAGTGACAACTTTTTGTACATTTTTTTTTTTTTGGTCATTATTCAATCACTTGGGACAAAAAAAAAAAATATTCAATGGGCTCAACATGCCTCTCAGCAAATAGCTTGAGGTGTCTACTTTACAAAATGGGGTCATTTGGGGGGGTTTTGAACTGTCCTGGCATTTTATGCACAACATTAGGAAGCTTATGTCACACATCATCCACTCTTCTAACCACTTGAAGACAAAGCCCTTTCTGACACTTTTTGTTTACATGAAAGAAATTTTTTTTTGCAAGAAAATTATGTTGAACCCCCAAACATTATATATTTTTTTAAAGCAAAGGCCCTACAGATTAAAATAGTGGGTGTTGCATTTTTTTTTCCACACAGTATTTGCGCAGCGATTTTTCAAACGCATTTTTTGGGGGAAAAACACACTTTTTTATTTTTAATGCACTAAAAAACACTATATTGCCCAAATGTTTGATGAAATAAAAAAGATGATCATAGGCCGAGTACATGGATACCAAACACGACATGCTTTAAAATTGCGCACAAACGCGCAGCGGCGACAAAACTACATTCATTTTTAAAAGCATTTAAAAGCCTTTACAGGTTACCACGTTAGATTTACAGAGGAGGTCTACTGCTAAAATGACTGCCCTCGATCTGACCTTCGCGGTGATACCTCACATGCATGATGCAATTGCTGTTTACATATGACGCTAGACCGACGCGTGCGTTCGCCTTTGCGCAATAGCAGGGGGGGACAGCGGTGCTTTTTTTTTTTTTTTTTTTTTTTTTTATTATTTATTTGGCTTTTTTATTTTATTTTTAAACTGTGCCTTCCATATTTTATTTTTTTACCATTTTTATCGTTATCTCAGGGAATGTAAATATCCCCTATGATAGCAATAGGTAGTGACAGGTACTCTTTTTTTGAAAAAAATTGGGGGGTTAGACCCTAGATCTTTCCTCTGCCCTCAAAGCATCTGACCACACCAAGATCGGTGTGATAAAATGCTTTCCCAATTTCCCAATGGCGCTTTTTATATCCGGGGGGGGACATTCCCTCCCACTGCTTGTAAAAGCAGTCTAGAGGCTAATTATCTGCTAGAATTGCTTTTATATGAAAGCCGGCTGCTGGCTGAAAAGAATGATACCAAGATGATACCTAAACCCGCAGGCATCATTCTGGTATAAACATTCAAAGTCCAGCAACATACCAGTACGTTGCTGGTCCTTGTTGGACATGTATTGTAATCTTTTTTTTCATACAGCCTATTGGCTGAACGAAAAAAAGAGATTGATTGGTGGGTATGCCCACCATTAGAATACCTCCCTTCATCCACCCACTTCTAATGATGGGCATATATGCCGAAGCATGGGGGCATCCTCCCGCAAAAAAGTTATGCCGCGTACACACGGTCAAGCCTTCGTCGGAATTTCGACCGTATGTACGCGGCATAAAAGGTTATGCCGCGTACACACGGTCGGACTTTTCCACGGATAAGCCTCCGTTGGAATTTCGACCGTATATACGCGGCATTAGGAGCAAAATCGCTCCTCCGCCCCTGCTGCCCCCATGCTTCGGCATATATGCTCTTTTTTTTAACTGTGGTGGTGAAATCACCTCCTACAGCGTTGGAGTCACGGCTTTATGTATCGTGGGAGCAAACGCTGTTGCTGTCAAGATAAATAGATCCGCGCTGCAACTGAATGGCGTACCTGCTAAGCAAATGGTGGTTAACATTAAAACAAAGTAACATTACAGTACAACAGTAAGACCTTACCATGCCATACCTGCAAAGCAAATACCAAAACAAAACCTAGTAAAAAATAAAAAAAATGTTTTAACGCAACCTGTGCCTAAAATATATATATGCCGAAGCATGGGGGCATCCTCCCGCAAAAAAGTTATGCCGCGTACACACGGTCGGAATTTCGACCGTATGTACGCGGCATTAGGAGCAAAATCGCTCCTCCGCCCCTGCTGCCCCCATGCTTCGGCATATATGCTCTTTTTTTTAACTGTGGTGGTGAAATCACCTCCTACAGCGTTGGAGTCACGGCTTTATGTATCGTGGGAGCAAACGCTGTTGCTGTCAAGATAAATAGATCCGCGCTGCAACTGAATGACGTACCTGCTAAGCAAATGGTGGTTAACATTAAAACAAAGTAACATTACAGTACAACAGTAAGACCTTACCATGCCATACCTGCAAAGCAAATACCAAAACAAAACCTAGTAAAAAATAAAAAAATGTTTTAACGCAACCTGTGCCTAAAATATATATATGCCGAAGCATGGGGGCATCCTCCCGCAAAAAAGTTATGCCGCGTACACACGGTCGGAATTTCGACCGTATGTACGCGGCATTAGGAGCAAAATCGCTCCTCCGCCCCTGCTGCCCCCATGCTTCGGCATATATGCTCTTTTTTTTAACTGTGGTGGTGAAATCACCTCCTACAGCACTGGAGTCACGGCTTTATGTATCGTGGGAGCAAACGCTGTTGCTGTCAAGATAAATAATTCCGCGCTGCAGTTGAATGGCGCACCTGAAAACAAAAAATTACATACCTGAAAAGCAAGCATGATAAAACATTGCAGAATAGAATACAGTAAAAAAAGAGCAGAACAATAGAGAGAAAATAGAGAGAGAGAGAACAATAAAACGACAACCATTTTTGGTTTTTTTATTTTATATTTTTTTTGTGTTTTGTTTTTTACGTTTTTTTTTCTTTTTTACACTTTTTTTTGTAACTTTACAACTGTAATGGTTCGGGTCTCTCAAAATGTAATGGCATCTTGGGAGACCCTGTGTAAGTGTGTCCTAGTCTGTGAAATGCTGTACCCTACGCTAAAACTTCACTTTTGAGTGGTAGCGTTCAAAACATTCACCTTGGCAAAGACCAGGCTTGTCAGGACAGAGTGGACAAAAACTATGGGTGTCACGCCTAAATCCGCGCTTGCTACAGACACGACATCTTTTTTGGGGGTGGCTTTGGGTAGGGGTACTCGGGAGGACATACGAATAATGCCTCTCATGCAGCCGGCTTACTGCATTTGGTTGGGGATGGTGAGGTGCAGAACCGCCTGGATACAGGAGTTCTGTGACTATCTCATTCTGGAATTTTAGAAGAGATAACGTCCCGCCTGAAGCTCTGTATAGCACATGAGCGTTCAGCAAAGCCAATTGGAATAATGATAGAGACACTTTTTTGTACCAGCGTCTCGCCTTACGGTCAATTAGATACGGCGCCATCAACTGGTCGTTGAGGTCCACCCCTCCCATATTTTGGTTATATTCATGGACACAGAGGGGTTTCTCCACAACACCAGTCGCCGTACGAATTTGGACTGTCGTGTCTGCATGAAGGGAGGTAAGAAGGAAAACATTCTTATTGTCCCTCCACTTCATAGCGAGCAAGTTATTACACTTCAAGCAGGCTCTCTCCCCCAGCCTAAGACGGCATCTACAAGCCGCTGGGGAAAGCCCCGGCGATTAGGTCGCACGGTGCCACATGCTCCAATCTTATGATCAAACAAGTGACTAAACAGTGGCACGCTCGTGTAATAATTGTCCACATACAAGTGGTACCCCTTTCCGAATAAGGGTGACACCAAGTTCCACACTATCTTGCCAGCGCTCCCTATGTAATCCGGGCAGTTGACCGACTCAATCTGACTGTCTTTTCCCTCATAAACCGTAAAGTTCACTACATAGCCTGTTGCCCTGTCACAGAACTTGTAGAGCTTGACCCCGTATCTGGCACGCTTGCTGGGAAGGTACTGCTTGAAAGACAAGCGGCCAGAAAATTTAATCAGGGACTCATCAACGCAGACAACTTGATCGGGAGTAAACAAGGCTGCAAAACGTTCGTTGAAGTGGTTTATGAGGGGCCGAATTTTATAGAGCCGGTCGTATTCAGGGTCCCCACGTGGACGACAAAGTTCATTGTCGTTGAAGTGCATGAACCGCAAAATCTGCTCGTATCGTGCCCTGGACATGGAGGCAGAGAACACGGGCATGTGGTCAATTGGGTGCGTGGACCAATAAGCACGCAATGACGGAAATTTATGTGTGCCCATGTTGAGGGAAAGGCCCAGAAAGGTCTTAAATTCGGAAACCGTAATTGGTTTCCAATTTCTGGCAATTTTAGGCAACTGGGGGTTAGCGGCGATAAATTGACCAGCATATAAATTACTCTGGTCCACAATAGATCTATAGAGATCTTCCGTGAAAAACAGCGAATAAAAATCGATTGGCATAAAATCAGCTGTTTCCACCTGAATACCGGGTTGGGCAGTGAATGGGGGAAGTACGGGTTCTGCAGAAGTGGTGGGGACCCAATCAGGATAGGCGAATTCTGCAGGAAGGGCAGTATGGGCACGACGGGCCTGCCTTTGTCTTCTTGGTGGCAGCGGGACACTACTTGTGCTTGCCACCTCGCCAGCTTGAACTGCACTTATGGGACTCGCCACGTCACCAAGTGTTACTGCAGTGCTGGATGTACGTCCAGGCTGTACTAGGCCGCTGGTGCTTGCCAGTTCACCAGAAGGAATAGCGGCGCTAGTACTACTCTGCTCCATGATACGAGAGACCTGCGGTTCTTGCTCCTCAACAACCTCAGAAGATCGGGATCGGGTACGCCTGACCTTAGCAGGGACCTCAACTTCGTCGTCAGAGCTATCTGACGTGGGGCCGCTGACGTCACTGTCTTCTACGGGAAGATATTCTGAGCCTGAATCTGACAGATACGTGACCTCCTCTTCACTATCTGTCATGCTCAGAATCTCGTAGGCCTCTTTACTAGTGTACCTTCGACTTGCCATTTTGGGCTCTAAATTTAGGGGTACACTAGTAAGATTCACAGGAAAAAAAGCACCTGACTGTCGTCAGCAAATATATCAAACGCTACAAAAAAACTGTTAGCGATCGCAGGGATCAGGCCTGTCTCTGCGAACGCTGCAGTTATGTGTGTTGTGTTTGGTAAGTGACAGTGATCGATCGATACTGCACTTGGGTGGGCTGGGCTGGGCTGGGCGGAGGGGCTAAACGCAGGTACTAGCAGGTATCTGGGCTGATCCCGCTAACACTGCGTTTTTGGGAACCCTAAACCGCTGGGGATGCTAGTATAGATCTGATCAGATACTATACCACTAAGGGGGGTGTATGCTTTGCGCGTGGGTGTTAGCGTTACTGGCACTAACCTAACACTGCCTGGGGCGACGCAGACCCTCTCTGGCGCTAAAACCTAATTGATCTCACCCGCCGGGCGATCAGGGGGGTTAAACCTTTATTGGGTTATATACGGCGGGTGCCCTGATGCTATAAAAAGCAAACTAATCAACCAGCGTCACCCGTAACCTTTATATGGTGATCACTGGTGAAAGGGTTAACTAGGGGCAATCAGGGGGTTAAAACCTTTATTAGGTTAAATATGGGGGTACCTGACACCAATAAAAACCTGCGGCGAACCTAAAAAAAAAATATCTGCCTATCTAAAACACCAGCGACACGAATACAGCGATCGGAAAAACAATCGCTTAGTGACGCTGAAGTTAGGGGGTGAAAGGGTTACCTGGGGGGTGATCAAGGGGTTAAACCTTTATTAGGGGGGGTTAGGGGGCTACCCTGGACCTAAAGGGGCCTAATCCTAACTGCCTTGCAACTTTTTACAATCACAGATGACACTAAATGCAGTGATCAGTAAAATAAATGATCACTGCAATCAGTGACACTGTGATTGGGGGCTTTGGGGTGACCTGGGGGGTGATCTGGGGGTGACTGGGGGGTGATTTGTGTGCCTATGTGTACCTACGTGTCAGTGGACTGTTGGAGCACTAACCTCTGTCTTCACTCCTCGGCGCCGGGAACGAAAAGACCGCGGCGAGGGAGATGACATCACTTCCTCCAGCCTGTGTTTACATCACATGGCGGAGGAAGCAATTTCATTGGCCGGGAGCGATCGCGAGGGGGGGGGCGGAATCGAGCGGCCGCCCCCTCATGCCTGATCGCTCCCGAACACTTAACGGCCGCTCACTGCAGTGAAGGGGGGTCCGGATGGACCCCCCAACTGCACAAAGGCGATCACGTAGATCTACGTGATTCTGCCTGTCCGTGCCATTCTGCCGACGTAAATCGGCGGTGGGTGGTCGTTAAGTGGTTAATCTAGGCTTACCTGTAGGTGCAAGTTGCAAGAGTGGGTTTACAACCACTTTGAGATAAATAAAACTTCCGTGTGCAGCAGCCCCCCTCAGCATCCCTAATAATTATCTGAGCCCCATCTCGATCCAGCGATGTTGCATGGGAGACACAGCAGTCTGGGACTCCCCCTCCTGATTGGCTGATACACACAGCGGGTGCCATTGGCTTCCGCTGCTATCAATCAAAGTAGTAAGCCAATGAGGAGAGAGAGGGGTGGGGCCGAGCCACGGATCTGTGTCTGAATGGACAAACAGAGCAGCGGCTTGGCTCGAGTGCCCCCAAAGCAAGCTGCTTGCTATGGGGGCACTCGACAGGAGGGTGGGGCCAGGAGCGCCATTGAGGGACCAGAGAAGAGGAGGATATGGGCTGCTCTGTGCCAAACCACTGCACAGAGCAGGTAAGTATGACATGTTTGTTATTTTGAAACAAAAAAAAACAAGACTTTAGTATCACTTTAATGCACCTAATCGGAACAGAAGACACAAAACCAACATTATTTGGATCATCAACGCACACACAGCAAACTAAGACTGCATCAACTTTTTGAGATGGAAACAAGTGACACCTATTAACAAAAGTATGTAGGCATAGGACACACCCTGCCACAGCCCCTTTAAAGGGGAACTATGGAAAAAAAGATTAGTTAAACCCACTATTCCTTTTTTTTTACCACTATTATTGCTTTATACTGATTTTTGACATGCACAATTTAGAAACTGGATGAAATGTTTAGCACTGTGAAACACTTTTTTGGAAGATAAATAGTGCATTTTATATACAACTAGATAGATGAGACCAAAATGAGGGACAAATGCGGCGGAAAGAGGGACAGAGGGACTTTGTTCCAAACCAGGGACAGTCCCTTGAAATGACAATGAAGTCAGCCCTTAATCGCCCCACCTAGATGCCCCCATACCAGAGAGATTAACAGCAGGAGGAAAGAGGTCCTAGTTCGAAATAAGAACTTTATTTTAAAAACTAGAGACCTCACCTACAAAAAAGATATCAGAAAGATAAATGTATTTTAGAGATGACAACACAAATAGTGAATTGCTTAAGGAATAAAATATATTAGGAGACTGCAGGAATATATAATGTAAAGCCTCAATAAAGTAGAAAAGGGAAGGGGGCGGCAGCATTATTTAAATCTTTAAATATGTAAAAGGTGTGAAAATGTTCAGTAGGGCAGCATTTTCAATATGTAGCTTAAATCAGGATCATGGGTGCACTACTGCAAATTAGAAAAGGGAAAATTCAAAACTAATCTTTGAAAGTATTAATTTAGTGAAACACGATCGGAAATTCCGACAAGAAAAGTCTGATGTGAGCTTTTTGTTGGAAATTCCGACAGTGTGTAGGCTCCATCTGATTTTTTCTGTCGGAATTTCCACCAACAAAAGATTGAGAGCAGGCTCTCTATTTTTCAGACGGAAAAAGTTTCTATCGGAAAATCCGCTCGTCTGTATGCAATTACGACGCGCAAAAAAACACGCATGCTCAGAATCAAGCAGAAGAGCCGAACTAATAAAATAACAGTGCACAAAAGAAAATAACTGCCTACTACTTCCCTTATACACTCCACTGCGCTTTGAAGCAAGCATGATTACACAAACTAAAACACCCTAACAGCTGCCACTTTAAAAAATAAATAATGAAAAAAGATTTTGAATGACCCAAAATAGTAGCGCTATTTGTTAAAACACAAATCTAAATAATACATATGCAATTGAACATACACCCTGTAAAAAAGAATGTGCACAAAACACATATATATATATATATATATATACACTAATATACACCCCGTGAAAAAGTGCAAAAAGTGAATATCAGGTGTCCATAACATTCAATCAATGCTTTAGAAAAAATTTAAATAAAGTTGCTATAAAGTGATTTCTGTAACAAAGGTCCATAGATAATACTGATCAATCCAAGTGCAATAACTTCCAGAATCAAAATATATATAAATTCTTCCTGTGATATCTTGAATAAAACAACCTTCACCACACCAGCGTGCTCAGTGTTTCCACTCCCTTAGGACTTGCACTCACCGATAGAATATGCCTTGCACTCTCATGCTTGGCTTTACAGCTTAATTACCCCCCAGGGTATCAAACGATTCCAATGTTGTTTTAAGATCAGTCATGTCTCCCACATGAAAAAACAAATATCTTCAATAGTGAAGTATGCCAAAACTTTATTAAAACAGCACAGGAAGGGCTTATCTTCAGGAGTTTGAGATGGGAGGTGTCCCCCTAGGATGGCCTAACTGAGTCTAAATATATGGATGAGTGGTTAGAATTTTTTAATAGATCAGGAATGGAATTGCAGGGACTAGTTCTGAAAAGGAAACGTATTAAGTTGAAAAAACTGAATAAGAACATTAAGGCTCTACAGACTATATTAGCCCCTCACAGTGAAACCAAACAGATTAAGGACTCAAATATTAATATGCGGAAAAAAATTGAAAAATTAGACAGAGACATACAGAAGAACAAGGTCAAGAAGTTTAGTAGAGATCTAAATGATTTTAAAAGTAACAATATATACTTATGGCAGAATGTGATTGTGAATAACATTAATGGTGCCAGCAATGATATTGGAACTAATGATATTGGAACTAGTGGTATTGGGGCTTCAAGCTCTAATAGTAGGGAGATTCCTAATGAGCAGGTGTCTACCAAACAGGCTCAAACGAGGAATGATAAATCACAGATCATTAAAGGAAAGAACAATCCCTCTAAAGATAATGTTACCAATACCCCTAAAGGTAATGTAAGAAGTGGTACCAGAGATCAGGGGGGAAATCATCATGGTAACCATCAGTATGATGCTAACCCCAGATCTCAGGGATACACTCAATACAATAGGGGTTGTGATTTTATCCCGTACCCACAATTGGAGCATCATCATTGGGATTTACCACCCTCTAACAAGGGATGAGCTTGGAGTTCGAGTCAAACTCATGTTCGACTCGAACATTGCCTGTTCGCCCGTTCGCCGAACAGCGAACAAATTGGGGTGTTCGCGGCAAATTCGAAAAATCTATGGGATAAATCTAAAGTGCTAATTATAAAGGCTTATATGCAAGTTATTGTCCTAAAAAGTGTTTGGGGACCGGGGTCCTGCCCCAGGGGACATGTATCAATGCAAAAAGAAGTTTTAAAAACGGCCGTTTTTTCGGGAGCAGTGATTTTAATAATGCTTAAAATGAAAAAATAAAAGTGAAATATTCCTTTAAATTTCGTACCTAGGGGGTGTGTATGATATGCATGTGAAGTGGCGCATGTTTCCCGTGCTTAGAACTGTCCCTGCAAAAAATTTAATTTTTGAAAGAAAAAAAGTCATTTAAAACTGACTCGCGGCTATTAATGAATTGTCGGCTCCCGGCAATACATACAAAAGTCATTGATAAAAAAAAAAAAAAAAGCGTGGGGGTTCCCCAGAATTCAATTACCAGGCCCTTCAGGTCTGGAATGGATATTAAGGGGAACCCCGCCGCAAATTTTAAAAAAAATTGACGTGGGGTTCCCCCAAATATCCATTCCAGGCCCTTCAGATCTGGCATGGATTTTAAGGGGAACTCCACCCCAAATTTAAAAAAAATGGCGTGGAGTCCCCCTAAAAATCCATACCAGACCCCTTATCCGAGCACGCAACCTGGCCGGCCGCAGGGGAAAAGGGGGGGATGAGAGAGCGGCCCCCCCTCCCTCCTGAACCGTACCAAGCCACATGCCCTCAACATGGGGAGGATGTCCCCATGTTGATGGGGACAAGGGCCTCATCCCCACAACCCTTGCCCGGTGGTTGAGGGGGTCTGCGGGCGGGGGGGCTTATCGGAATCTGGAAGACCCCTTTAACAAAGGGGACCCCCAGATCCCGGCCCCCCCTATGTGAATTGGTAAGGGGTACATTGTACCCCTACCATTTCACGAAGAAAGCGTATTTTTTTTTTTTTAAAAAACACACAAACACCTAGAAAAAGTCCTTTATTTAAAATAATAAAAAAAAAAAACATTCCAGCGCTGAAATCCAGTGTCCCGCGGCGATCCCGATGTCCAGCGCTGTCCTTCATTGGTTGTGCCTGAGCGGACCTGATGGGGAACTCCCTCTCAGTATTTTAAATGTATAGACCCGCCCCTTCTAAAGTTCCCCATCAGGTCCACTCCCTCGGTATGTCGGACCCGCCTACGTCATTGGCTTGAGCGGGGAACTTCCTTCACTGTGTAATTTAAATTTACATAGTGAAGGAAGTTCCCCGCTCAAGCCAATGACGTAGGCGGGTCCGACATACCGAGGGGGCGGACCTGATGGGGAACTGCTCTCACTTTGGCAATACATGTATAGACCCGCCCCTTCTTATGTTCCGCATCTGGTCCGCTGAGCGGACCTGATGGGGAACTTTAGAAGGGGCGGGTCTATACATTTAAAATACTGCGAGGGAGTTCCCCATCAGGTCCGCTCAGGCACAACCAATGAAGGACAGCGCTGGACATCGGGATCGCCGCGGGACACTGGATTTCACCGCTGGAATGTTTTTTTTTTTTTTTAAATAAAGGGCTTTTTCAAGGTGTTTGTGTGTTTTTTTTTAAACATTTTTTTACGCTTTCTTTGTGAAATGGTAGGGGTACAATGTACCCCTTACCAATTCACATAGGGGGGGGCCGGGATCTGGGGGTCCCCTTTGTTAAAGGGGTCTTCCAGATTCCGATAAGACCGCAGACCCCCACAACCACCGGGCAAGGGTTGTGGGGATGAGGCCCTTGTCCCCATCAACATGGGGACATCCTCCCCATGTTGAGGGCATGTGGCTTGGTACGGTTCAGGAGGGAGGGGGGGCCGCTCTCTCGTCCCCCCCTTTTCCCCTGCGGCCGGCCAGGTTGCGTGCTCGGATAAGGGGTCTGGTATGGATTTTTAGGGGGACTCCACGCCATTTTTTTAAAATTTGGGGTGGAGTTCCCCTTAAAATCCATGCCAGATCTGAAGGGCCTGGAATGGATATTTGGGGGAACCCCACGTCAATTTTTTTAAAAATTTGCGGCGGGGTTCCCCTTAATATCCATTCCAGAGCTGAATGGCCTGGTAATTGAATTCTGGGGAACCCCCACGCTTTTTTTTTATTTTTATCAATGACTTTTGTATGTATTGCCGGGAGCCGACAATTCATTAATAGCCGCGAGTCAGTTTTAAAAGACTTTTTTTCTTTCAAAAATGAATTTTTTTGCAGGGACAGTTCTAAGCACGGGAAACATGCGCCACTTCACATGCATATCATACACACCCCCCAGGTACGAAATTTAAAGGAATATTTCACTTTTATTTTTTCATTTTAAGCATTATTAAAATCACTGCTCCCGAAAAAACGGCCGTTTTTAAAACTTCTTTTTGCATTGATACATGTCCCCTGGGGCAGGACCCGGGTCCCCAAACACTTTTTAGGACAATAACTTGCATATCAGTCTTTATAATTAACACTTTAGATTTTGAACGTTCGAGTCCATTGTATTTAATAGGGTTCTAAAGTTTACACAAACATTTTGTCTGTTCGCAGGTTCTGGTGCGAACCGAACAGGGGGGTGTTCGGCTCATCCCTGCCTCTAACCAATATATGGAGAATAGATATTCAGTTCCAGTTCAAAATTGGTACCAAGCCCTGGAGTATGAGGACTATGGGAGAAATAGTGGGTACCAGCAGTCTTTTTTAGATCAGCGTGGGGGGGGGAGAGGGGATACGGGACGCTGTACCATTACCTCCAGTTTGGAAACAACAGGGGGGAGGGGGAATCCCGGAACCCAGTACCCCAACAGAAATATGCTGCCACCACAAAGAGAGGGAGAGGTTGTAGGGCAGGCAAATGAGTACAATCCCAAAAAAAGAAAGAGGGCCAATTAAAAACGGGAATTTATAATCTTAGCAAAGTAACCCCAAAATCCAAATAATCATTTTGTTGAGGTATTTAAGAATATGGTATTAAAAGACATTGAAGAGCTCCCTGTAAAAAAAACGCATCAACCCTGAATATATCCGAGAGGGTATTAAGTCCCTGGAAGATAGAAAGGGAATCATTATCCGACCAGCGGATAAAGGGGGGGGTGTTGTGTTGATGGAGAAATCCTTCTATCACAACCAATTAATGGAACTCCTAAATGATCAAACCACATATAGAAAATTACCTCGGGATCCAACAGAAGCTTACAAGAATCAACTCAGTCTGTTGGTAGAATGGGGTTTCAGAAATGGTGAAATTAATGGTAAAGAAAATCAGTGCCTGAATCCAATGTCATGCAGAATACCGGTGATCTACACTTTGCCAAAAATTCATAAGAATGTAGAGAATCCTCCGGCACGCCCGATTTTTAATGATATAGGCTCGATCACTGTGAGGCTGGGAGAGTACCTTGATCGGTTTCTCCAGCCAAGTGTTAAAATAACAAAGGCTTACCTTAAGGACACTAGTGATCTTTTGTGATTACTTGATGAAGTGGAACTGAAACCAGCTGTCATCACCTTTTCAGTGACTGCTGATGTAAGTTCATTGTACACCATCATACAATATCATGATGCCTTATTGGTGCTCAATTGGGCGTTATGTAAACGAGATGATATACCGTATCTGCAAAAATGTTTTTTAGGCAAGGTTTTGGACTTTTGCATGGCTCACAACTATTTTTGGTATCATGACCAGTTTTTTTCCCAACAGGTTGGCGTGGCTATGGGGGCTAAATTTGCCCCTAGCCTCGCCAACCTATTCATGGCGGAATGGGAGGATAGACATGTCTTCAATGTAGCCAGACCGGAATTAAAACTGTACCGAAGATTTATTGATGATCTCCTGTTTGTGTGAGAAGGCTCCAGACAATCAGTTGAGGAATTCATAAAACATCTTAATCATAATACCAATAATATAGTTTTGGACCATGTTATTAGTGAGGAAGAAGTTAACTTCCTGGATCTAACTATTATGAAATCCGACATCACGATCAGTACAAAGGCTTTTTTCAAGCCGACTGATCAGAATAGTTATTTGTCAATCGGAAGTGGACATCATCCATCTTGGATCAGAAACATTCCAAAATGCTAAGAATTCGTCGGAATTGCACAACAATCACTGACTATTACACGCAGGCCAATCTCTTGGGTAACAAGTTCCTACAAAAGGGCTATAAGGAAGAGACTATTAAGAACACTATTAGTGAGATAGCACAAATACCGAGAGATCAATGTTTGAAAAATAAAAAGGATGAAATCACTAATAAGACATATCCAGTAGGATTTATATCTGATTTTCATTATCAATACAAAGAGGTGGAAGAGATTTTTCGAAGATATTGGCATATTGTATGCAGAGATAGGCATCTCTGCAAAATCTTATCGGAGAATCCTAAATTCATCTATAGGAGGGCACCCAACTTTGGAGATCGGGTGGTACAGAAAATACTTGATCCACCAAATCGCCAAAGTTTGAATAAGAATTTTAAAGGATTTTACTCTTGCCGTAAATGTATCCGTTGTAGAACAGTTAAAGTTGACAACAGAGGCACCACTAGCTTCACCAATAAAGAGGGTGATATTTTTTAAATTGATCAATTTATCACATGTAATTCATCATTTGTGGTGTATTTACTATGGTGCCCATGTGGGTTGTACTATGTGGGGAGAACTAAACGACTCTTACGAGTACGAATATCGGAACACCTAGCCAATATCAGGAAAGGTTTCTGATATCATAGTGTCTCCCTACATTTAAAAGAGAAACACAATCAGGACCCAACTGTCCTACAATTTTGTGGAATTGATTGCACATATCCTGCTTGGAGGGGTTCAAATCAGGTCAGAGAGCTCTCACAGAGAGAAACTAAGTGGATATTTATCCTGTAGAGTCTCCATCCGAGGGGGTTAAATATTGAACTTGATTTGAACTGTTTTATTAGCAATTTTTAAAATTTATTTTAGGAATTAATACATTTGTATGAAATAGATGTTATTTTATTTATTTATTTACATATTCTTTCATACTTTTTATATTTAGGATCTCTAATGACATTAGTTTATACTGTAAAGTTATTATACAGTTATTCTTGACCATATTAATTAGATGATGTCTCTTTGTGTAATGTCCGTGCATTTGGGTATTTTTTATTTAGATTGTAATAAGGATGAAAATGTTGCAGATTGCAAATATGATGCAGTTTTGGCTAAATTTATTCATTTATTTTAAGTCATTTTAAAATTTAGGGTTTATATATTGTGCATATTGTGCATATTGTATATACTACATATATATAAATTAGCAATATATTTTAGTAAACAGCATTTAAGTTTCCTATATGAACAAACCTGCACAGAGTTAGGTTAGATGTAGGTTGTATTATTCACTTGCATCTATTTACCATATCCGTGATATATGGGGTTAAGCCTGATGTATTACGGTCATGGGGACTGGAGATGCGCGCAGGGGCACTAAGGGAAATGCCCATGACCAATCATGGATGGGTTATAAAAAGGGTGGGGCTAGTTCGTGTAGCTAATCCCATTGGAAGAAGTCCTGAGTGACAAAACTAGTCTGGGAGGAGCTACACGATCGTCGCTTGTGGTGTACAGCGTTCTGATTTCCCGGCCGCTCATCCTACACACAGTTCGGGTGTTTGGGCGTGAATCTGCAGTGCTTTGACTTGGAGTGGAGAGGCAAGCATACGTGGAGGAGGGTGAGACACATTCAGCAGTTTGGGTCCGCCGAGACCGTAATACATCACGGCTGCCATTGTATACTTGCCTGGCGTTTGAAGAGATTTTTCTGTTGAAGTGCTTGATTTTGAGTTTTCAAATGTGAGTGCAACCATTGAAGGTGTCATGTACCTGGGTGTATTTGAACCGGGATCTTCCTGGTCCCAAAGCTGCAGCCTTACCTGTTGCGCTACTGAGCAGATCTAGACTTTTGGAAATGTCCTCTCAGTGTTAAACATTACCTTGGACTCACTAGCCCCACCTGCTGCCAGCTGTGGACAATTTTCAATCAAAGCAGCCCTTAAAAAGGAAGTGATGCTTTCTCTCAGCGCCCGTTTGTGTGGAATAGCTCCCTGGGTGTTGTGACTGCTTTTTGATCCTGATTTTCGTGTTGAACTTCTGCCTGAATTCCTGACTACTCTCCAGCCTGCTGATTTTGTACTTCACTGCCAGCTCGTGTATGACCTTTGCCTGCCGGACCACTCTCTGGATTTCGATCGTGTACCATTTTGCCTGATCTGTTGCCAACCTAATCTGCCTGACTACGTTTTCGCCTGAATCCTCAGCACACAAGTTCCACTTCGGACACTACCTATCACAGGTACCTTACATTACAAACGGGCCACAATGACAGTGGACCCTGCTGAGATTGTTAAGGCGATTTCACATCAGGAACAATTGATTGGAGCTCATGAACAGCATCTTTCTTCCCTGGACACCAAGTTAGATGAACTCTGTACTATGCTTAAATCTTGTTTGCCTGCTTCCTCTGCAACGGTCCAGACTCTGGATCCTATTCCTGCTACGATCCAACCCACTTTTTCTATACCACCCAAACTTCCTATGCCTGACAAATTTGGTGGTGATACTGAGGACTGCAGAGGCTTTTTAAATGTTTGCCGTTTGCATTTCCGCAACAACCCTGGGACCTTTAGCACTTCTTCTGCCAAAGTGACTTTTGTAATTTCCTTGTTAAAGGGGAAGGCCCTGGCCTGGGTCTCTCCTTATCTGGAACGCAATGATCCTGTGCTGCAAGACGCTGACAAATTTCTGGCTTCTCTCCAGACTGTATTTGACAAGCCAGATAGAGCTTCTGCAGCTGAGTACTCACTCTTGGACATGCAACAAGGCACCAGGTCTGTGGCACAATATGCTATTGAGTTTCGTACCCTTGCTGCTGAGACTACTTGGGACTCAAGGGCATTACGTGCAGCCTTCCGAAAAGGTCTTGCAGATCGCATCAAAGATGAATTAGTCTATAAGGATTCCCCAGAAGACCTAGAGAAATTCATAGAGCTCTGTGTTCGTCTGGATGTCCGGTATCATGAAAGATGCCAAGAGAGACTTAGAACTCGCAAGTTTCCTCGGCCAGTCTACTGTTTGGCCCCTAACTTCCAAGCACCACCTCAGCCAGAACCTGAAATCTCAGTTGAACCCCAGACACCTGTGGAACCCATGGATGTAAGCCGTCTCCACCTAACTGAGTCTGAGAAACAAAGGAGGCGTGCATTGGGCCTATGCCTATACTGTGGACTTAAAGGACATTTATTATCTGTCTGCCCTTCCCGTCCAGTAAAAGGCAGGGTCTAACCAGTGTTGGAGGAGCTGGCTTAGACCTTACAGGTATATCCTCCAAGACCAAGATTACCATTCCTGCAATTATCCATTTACCCTCTAAACTTGTCTCCTGTGAGGCTTTTGTGGATTCTGGAGCTGCTGGCATATTCTTGGACTACACTTTTGCTAAAAAAAATAATATCCCATTTGTTCCAAAATCTAGACCCCTGAACATTACCACAATGAATGGACAACCCTTGGGAGATGGCATTGTAAAATTTGAGACTATGACAATCACCCTTCAGGTAGGCGTACTCCACAAAGAGGAAGTTGTCTTGTCTCTTATTGATTCTCCACTTCTGCCTGTTATCCTTGGTTACCCATGGTTACAACAACATAACCCTTCTTTTGATTGGGAAAATGGAGAACTAACCTCTTTGTGGTCGTTCTGTCATTCAAACTGTTTGTCTCAACCCAAAAGACTTCCTGCTTGTATGTTGGCTTCCGTGGCCGTCCCACCTACCTTGCCACATGAATACCATGCATTTGCAGACGTATTTTGCAAGCAAAAGGCAGAGGTTTTACCTCCACATCGTTCTTTTGACTGTGCAATTAAATTGATTCCTGGAGCACCTCTTCCCAAAGGAAGGACCTATCCCCTGTCTTTGCCTGAACAAAAATCCATGGAGGAATACATAAAAGACAACTTGGAAAGAGGTTTTATCCGACCCTCTTCTTCTCCAGTAGGGGCAGGTTTTTTCTTTGTTGAAAAAAAAGATGGGGGTCTTCGACCATGCATAGACTATCGAGGGTTAAATCAAATCACTGTAAAAGACTCCTACCCTTTGCCTCTCATTCTTGAACTGTTTGATGTACTTAAGGGGGCTGTTATCTTCTCCAAGCTAGACCTACGAGGGGCTTATAATCTAATTCGAATTAAAGACGGGGACGAGTGGAAGACAGCATTCAACACTCGTAATGGACATTTTGAATATCTGGTTATGCCATTTGGGTTGTGTAACGCCCCTGCTGTCTTCCAACGTTTCATGAATGAAATTTTTCATGATTTCAGCAACAGTTTTGTGATCATCTACTTGGACGACATTTTAATCTTTTCCAAGACTCATCTAGAGCACATCTCGCATGTAAAGCAGGTATTGCAACGACTGAGAGAAAACCATCTTTACGCGAAGATTGAGAAATGCAGTTTCCATCAAAGCCGTATTCCTTTCCTTGGATACATTATAAGTGCTGCCGGTTTCCAAATGGACCCTCAAAAACTTTCCGCTGTCTTGCAATGGCCCCAACCGACCACTTTAAGAGGGCTCCAAAGCTTTCTAGGGTTCGCAAATTACTACAGACGCTTCATCAAAGGCTTTGCCTCCATTGCGGCCCCCCTTACTGCTATGACTAAGAAAGGTACAAATTGCAAGGTATGGTCCTCAGAAGCAGAATCGGCTTTCCAGCAATTAAAAGACATGTTCAGCAAAGCTCCAATTCTTCAGCATCCAAATCCCGATCTCCAGTACATAGTTGAGGTTGATGCCTCTGAGGTAGGAGCAGGTGCCGTGCTCTCCCAGAGACAGCCTAAGTCTGGTAGAATCCATCCAGTAGCATTTTTTTCTAGAAAGTTTTCTCCAGCGGAGATGAATTACGATGTTGGGAATCGAGAACTACTGGCCATCAAATTGGCATTGTCTGAATGGCGACATCTTCTGGAAGGGGCTCCCAAACCTTTTTCTATCCTCACTGACCATAAAAACCTACTGTACCTTCAGACTGCAAGACGTTTGAACTCACGTCAGGCTCGATGGGCTCTGTTTTTCTCCCGTTTTAATTTTGTTCTTTCTTATGTTCCTGGGCATAAAAACAAGAAAGCCGATGCTCTTTCCAGACAGTTTGCTACCTCTGAAGAAGACCAACCTACCGAGCAGTATATAATCCCACCTCACAAAATTGTCGCACAGATCTCTACGGCTCTTTCCCAACAGTTACAAGAAACCCAGAATTGTGTTCCCCAAGGCTTGAAGATACCACCAGGTCGCCTGTTCGTAGCCCCTAGCCTCAGAAAACCTGTACTCCTCTGGGCACATGATGGTGTTTTATCTGGTCATCCTGGTGTCACCATCACTCTTAAGACCTTGCAGCGTCATGTCTGGTGGCCTCATATGAAAAGGGATGTTACTGACTATGTGGCTGCCTGTCCAACTTGTGCTGCTAATAAAGTACCCCGTACATTGCCTACTGGACTGTTACAACCACTTTCAGCACCTCGTCAGCCTTGGACCCATTTGACTATGGACTTCATTACAGACTTACCCAAGTCCGAGGGCATGACTGCTATATGGGTCATAGTGGATCGCTTTTCAAAAATGTCTCATTTTGTGCCGCTCCCGGGATTACCTACAGCGGAAGCACTGTCTACTCTCTTCCTTTCCCATATTGTGAGATATCATGGCATACCTACCAATGTCGTCTCAGACCGCGGATCCCAGTTTGTTTCCCGATTCTGGAGAGCGTTCTGCAAGAAACTGGGAGTAACGCTTTCACTCTCTACCTCATATCACCCTCAAACAGATGGTCAAACCGAACGCATGAACCAGACCCTAGAAACCTATCTTCGACATTATGTCAATGCCTTACACTCCAACTGGTCTGAGTATTTGCCTTTAGCTGAGTTCGCCATTAATTCCCGTTGGCACAGTGCTCTTCATACCACACCATTCTACGCAGCCCTAGGCTATCACCCTCAGACTTTTCCCCTACTTCAGCCTTCTTCTGGTGTACCAGCAGCAGATCAGCGGGTTAAAAATATTCTGCTACATTGGAAAAAGATTTGCTTATTACTACGGAAGTCAGCAGGCAAGTATGCACTTTTTTCCAACAAACGAAGATGCCATATACCTCCATATGTGGTGGGGGACAGAGTTTGGCTATCAACCAAATATGTGAGACTGAAACAACCTTCTACCAAATTGGGCCCTCGATTTATTGGTCCTTACAGAATTATTGCTCGAGTCGGGCCAGTCTCCTATCGGTTGAAATTACCCTCCTCTCTCCGGATTCATCCTGTGTTCCACGTTTCCCTCCTCAAAAAAGCAATTTTCAATCGCTACTCCAGAACGCAACAGCTACCTCCTCCTGTTCTTGTTGATGGACAAAATGAGTTTGAAGTCTCCAAGATTCTTGAAGACAGGGTCGTGGCCTTCGGTATCTGGTTCATTGGAAGGGATATCCTGTCACGGACCGTTCCTGGGTTCCAGCCAAAGATCTGCATGCCCCTTCTCTTATTCGAGACTTCCATGCCTCCTTTCCCACTAAGCCCCGCTAGGCCCCCGGAGGGGTCCACTGGGGAGGGGGCCCTGTCATGTACCTGGGTGTATTTGAACCAGAATCTTCCTGGTCCCAAAGCTGCAGCCTTACCTGTTGCGCTACTGAGCAGATCTAGACTTTTGGAAATGTCCTCTCAGTGTTAAACATTACCTTGGACTCACTAGCCCCACCTGCTGCCAGCTGTGGACAATTTTCAATCAAAGCAGCCCTTAAAAAGGAAGTGATGCTATCTCTCAGCGCCCGTTTGTGTGGAATAGCTCCCTGGGTGTTGTGACTGCTTTTTGATCCTGATTTTCGTGTTGAACTTCTGCCTGAATTCCTGACTACTCTCCAGCCTGCTGATTTTGTACTTCACTGCCAGCTCGTGTATGACCTTTGCCTGCCTGACCACTCTCTGGATTTCGATCGTGTACCATTTTGCCTGATCTGTTGCCAACCTAATCTGCCTGACTACGTTTTCGCCTGAATCCTCAGCACACAAGTTCCACTTCGGACACTACCTATCACAGGTACCTTACAGAAGGTTACTTGTGCTGTGCTGTTTTAATAAAGTTTTGGCATACTTCACTATTGGAGATATTTGTTTTTTCATGTGGGAGACTTGACTGATCTTAAAACAACATTGGAATCGTTTGATACCCTAGGGGGTAATTAAGCTGTAAAGCCAAGCATGAGAGTGCGAGGCATATTCTATCGGTGAGTGCAAGTCCTAAGGGAGTGGAAACACTGAGCACGCTGGTGTGGTGAAGGTTGTTTTATTCAAGATATCACAGGAAGAATTTATATATATTTTGATTCTGGAAGTTATTGGATTGATCAGTATTACTGTATCTATGGACCTTTGTTACAGAAATCACTTTATAGCAACTTTATTTTCATTTTTTCTAAAGCATTGATTGAATGTTATGGACACCTGATATTCACTTTTTGCACTTTTTCACAGGGTGTATATTAGTGTGTGTGTATATATATATATATATATATATGTGTATATATATATATATATATATATATATATATATGTTTTGTGCACATTCTTTTTTACAGGGTGTATGTTCAATTGCATATGTATTATTTAGATTTGTGTTTTAACACATAGCGCTACTATTTTGGGTCATTCAAAATCTTTTTTCAGAAGAGCCAAACTGCCTATTGAACTTCATTGATCTCGGCTCGTCGTACGTCTTTTACGTCACCGCGTTCTTGACGGTCGGAGTTTGCAACAAGATTTGTGTGACCGTGTGTATGCAACACAAGTTTGAGCCAACATTCCGTCAGAAAAAATCCACGGTTTTCTTGTCGGAATTTCCGATCATGTGTACGCGGCAAACGAGTTCCAGCAGAGGTACTAATTCAATAAACAGTATGCAAATTTAAACATGCTTGGGCTAATTATAAATATATACTGTGACAAAAAAAGCAAAAAAAAAAGAGGGGTGCAGACTCAATGGACTGTTTGGTCTTTCTCTATATTTCTATTCTTTAACTTTTAACTCCTTTTCTAGGACAATTCTCTGGTGATACAGAGAGTAGTGTTCTCTGCTTCAATACATTATGAGTAAGGGGCATAGTACTGACACCCGCTGCGTGACTCATGTGCATTTTCTCCTGTGTATTTCTCAAGACTTAAGGGCATCTTGTGGTGGAATAGAGATACTAAGGTGGGAAAGTTCAGATTAAAGCTGAGCTTTGCAGCCTGAGCTGTTTTTTTTTTTTTTGCCTTGAGGCCAATATTCGAAAAAGTAAAACCGTGGAGAGTTAAGCTTTAAACTTTGGTATCTTCAGTATATAGTCAGCTAGATTTACTCTGCACACCTACATCTGAGGAATCATGTTAGCCCAATACAAGCGTACTTGCCCATGGTTTTATCCCTGGTCTTGTTCATATTGCTTATGCACCTAAGGCATTATAGATATTTCATACCAAAATAATCCTCTTGTCAAATAATAATTATAACGCCTCAGTTCCATTAAAGAATTGCCGATCAGTGTTTAAAAGGCCAAAAAAATTAATGAGTGTCACAGGAGTATCATGTCAATACTGCAACATTTTCACATTTTAAATTGATGGTTAATCTATACTTTGTATTGTTAAATCAAAGTTTTGTTTTCTATTTGTAAGCATTTTTTTTAGTCACTTCTAATAAATTAAGTAGGTAAAAATATTTTGTAATGTTTCATATAATTTGAGTCTATGCAGAACTGTGCTAGATCATTTTTCACTCTTATTTACTCATGTCTGGCAAAATATTACATCATTGTTTAAATATCTAGCATGCTCTTTCCTGTGACAATGTTAATCACTTCAGCTAATGTGCCAGCCAATATGTACTAGTTCAAGACACAAATACTTGACAGCTAGTCAATCTCAGCCGTTGTCTAGAGGTACTCCTTTCGAAAATTGCTAGTCATTCTTATAACCATATTGATTCCACTGATTCCACTCACTTGGTGTTCATGTGAAGTGACATACACACACACGCATAACAAGCAGTTAAAGTGGCAGCGGTTGCTAAATCAATATTGTGTAAAAGCACACAATAAAAAAAAAAAAAACATTAATATGAAAATGTAAAGGATTGGTCATGAAATTTCCACAATGTTTTCTTGGAGCTGAGCCAAGACCATGGACATGATTTATGTTGTGTGTTTGAATCATTAGCTGGGTTAGGAATTTATGTCACAGTATTACCAGTTCATAAACTTCACTAAATGAGGGGGAATATGCCACATAAAACAGACTGACCAAAATCCTAAATTATTCATAGAGACTAATCATTACATATGAAAATGTAATAGAAATGATTATGCTTTTACTAGTAAATGTCTTTTACTGATACCATTGAAATTCTTTTATATATAGAGCATAAAGACCAATAGCAAAAACTGTGGAATCATGATATTATTCATTAATGATTACATTTATCAGATGTTATCTTATTGGATGAAGACTGGTATACAGTACATGCATAAAGGGGATTTTTTTTTTTTTTTTACATACACTATATTGTTAAAAGTATTGTGACGCCTGCCTTTACACACCCAGTCTTAGTCCATAAGGTTCAATATTGAGTTGGCCAACCCTTTGCATCTATAACAGCTCTCCAACTCTTCTGGGAAGGTTGTCCACAAGGTTTAGGAGTGTGTCTATGGGAATGTTTGACCAATATTCCAGAAGAACATTTGTGCTTCCCAGAAGAGTTGAAGCTGTTATAGTTTACAGTGAAACATATGGTAGAAATTCACACGGAGGGAGAGATGAAGGATGTCCACGTGCTCACACGATGCATCCCTCCCTCCGTGTGAATTTCTACCATATGTTTCACTGTGAACTTGCTGATGACCAGTGCTGTTCCTATCCGCATCTGTGCGTGTAGCAACCTGGATCTTCACTTTAAACAGTGAATTTCACCATAAGCCTGCATGACTTAAGAGGTATATGCCCCTTTAAGTCCACTGTTTCCGGTAAGCCTTCACACAGTCGGTGGTGGTTCTCCTTGCAAGTTTCTATATTTTAGCTGATGCTTCTTCTTTCCAGTGATGCCTCAGTGATGCTCACCCACTGATATTATATCAGGACTGTTTGATTCAACTCTCTCCCCTCTTTTCACATTGGTGGACAATATTTATTCAACATAACTTTTGATCACCCTTATATTTAATTTACAACCACACTGTGTTATCATTTACACTTGGTTACACATTTTTGAGACTATATATATGAGTGCTGCTGCACTTTTTTATGTGTATTATTTGCTAACTTTCTTTGCCCGTGCTGGCTGCTTTTTCTATATATATTTTATTTTGAGCTATAGCGCGGTATATAATTTTTTTTATTTTTCTTGAAATGTAACATAGTTTGTCCAGTTAAAGACCAAGAACAAAAAACAAAACCAAGAACAAAAATGAAATATATTGAGACTTGCAGTCCTTATGTGTGCTGGTAGACCTCATTTTCATTTTTTTAACTACTTCCCGCTGGCAATGGAGTCCTTTGATGTTGTGAAATTGAAGTGGCTATATCTGGAGCTACAGGCATCATCCAGATATCTTTTTTTTTTCAACTACCGACTACACTGTAAAAGCCATGCTTAAAGCTGATTAGCTCCTGGATTTCTTTTACCCTCTCCCGTCGCCCATCAGAGCCTCTCCAGGCTCTCCTATTCGATCAGGAAGCTGGAGATCTGATCCGGAGGCGCAGCTGGGCTACCACAGAGATGGCTGGGGACTGGATGGACCATCTTTGTGACCCTGGGAGGCCAGAATCGACGTCATGACGCCTCTTACGGCACTGGCAGATGTAAACACTGCCATTTTTTCCCCCTAGAAAGCAGAGATCAATGTTTTTTTTTGATCTCATGCTTTACAGGGTAGAGGAGATATCTGGGGTCAGATGACTCCATAAAGAGGACCTGTCATGTATTATTTCTAGCGCAAGGGATGTTTACATTTCTTGTGATAGGAAAAAAGTGATAAAAAAAACGTAAAGGGACAGTGTAAAAATAAAAATCTAAAGACAAAATAAATAATAATAAAAAAAGTTTAAAGCGTCCCGTCTCCTTGTGCTCGCATGCAGAAGTGAAAGCAATAGATATAGGTCACACCCGCACACGTAAATGATGTTTGCACCACACATGATCTTTTATATTTTACAAAAAACATAGCTGTGCAAATACCACATGAAATAACAAATTGCAACTACCACCATTTTATTCCCTAGGGTCTCATCTAGGGATGATTGGGGTTCTAGGTAATTTTCTAGCAAAACAAATACTTATTTTTAAATGTAGGAGAGAAATGTTAGAATTGGCCTGTGTGGCAAGTAGTTTATTAAGCTAAGAAAATTTTCAGAAAATAAAGAGAATATCTTCTCTTGTCAGAAATGCAGATTCCTGGTAACTTCCTGTCACCTGCACCAAAGCATACCTTCCTTCTCAGATATCTTCTGTAAACTACAAGCTGCCTTTCCCCTTATGTATGGGAGATTAAAGCCGCGTACACACGATCGGTTTTACCAATGAAAACAGTCCGATGGATTTTTTTCATCTGACAAACCGATCGTGTATGGGCCCCATCGCTCTTTTTTCCATCGGTGTCAAAAAATAGAACATGTTTTAAATTTTTCCGATGGATAAAAAACCGATAGCAAATTCCGATCGTCTATGGGCAAGTCCATCGGTTAAAAAACCCATGCATGCTCAAAATCAAGTCGACGCATTCTCAGAAGCATTGAACTTAATTTTTCTCGGCTCATCAGAGTGTTTTATGTCACCGCGTTTGGAATGGTCGGTTTTTTGACTGATGGTGTGTAGGCAAGACTGATGGAAGTCAGCTTCATTGGTTTTCCGATGGAAAAATCCATCGGTTTAAAAACCATAGGAAATCCGATCGCGTGTACAGGGCTTAAGAAATAGGGACATGTCTGTAGGCCATACAGTATAAGGAGAGCTGCTTAGGGAGATAACTATGGTTCCTTTCATAGATACAGTGAAGTCTGTTATTTTCAGGGTTACCAGAAGAAAATAAAGCAAAAGAAGCTTGAAAAAGAAAACAAATGCAGACACCATACCAAGGACTAATAAGTTACAATATATAAAATGTTTTGCTTTGAGTTTAGATACACTTTATTGCTTTTATCATATCTTAGCTATGATTAAGACCTTAACAGTTGAAGCATGTGCCCAGTGCTGACATTTCCTTTAGTTTAGTTCTTTTTTAAGGGCAAAATATTTAGATCTCAGTGTAGAGTTTTCTGGCTTGTGGGTGAGATTTTTTAGCAGTTTTTAATTTACCTTGATTTTCAAACTTTTTTTATATCTATTCATCCTGATTTTGAGGCTGGGATCTTATTACCCCAGCTCTGCTGCTGTCACATCATTGACATTATCTACGACCATTTGATTTTTACCCCTGCTAGATTACTGTTTACACTCTGTAAACTTGTTGTCTCAATTGTTATGTTGTAATAGCAGTGAATGTCTGCTGTATACTTTCAGTTAAACAGTTTAGGCTGGGTTCACACTATTGCGAAGTGGGAAACCTGCATCCAATTTGCATAGCAGGAGATTGTGACCAGCTCTCTATGAAGCTGGTTCACACATCTCCACAGTGGCTCCGGTGAGAATTGCACAGGAGCCCTGTGCGTCTTTTGGTCTGTTTCAGGTCTGAATTCAGCCCAAAGTTCAGGAAGAAATCGGACCTGAAACAGTGAATGGAGACGCATCAGACTCCTGCTATGAGCCACTGCATTCTCCAGTGTGAACCCAGCCTGACACTTTAAACGTTGCATGCATGTATGAGGCCATTCTCTTTTTTTATTAACAGATTAAATTGAGAAATACATGAAAGCAATGTTGACAACATAGGAGCAAGTAAGAATCCTAGGCATTATCTGTGATGTGTGTCTTAAAAAACTTTAAGACCCCTTTCACACTGAGGGCGTATTGCAGGCGCTATAGCGTTAAAAATAGCGCCTGCAATCCGCCCTTAAAAAGCTGCTCCATTGTCACCAGTGTGAAAGCCGAGGGCTTTCACACTGGAGCAGTGCGCTAGCAAGACGGTAAAAAAAGTCCTGCAAGCCGCATCTTTGGAGCGGTGAAGGAGCAATGTGTATACTACTCCTCCACCGCTGCTGCCCATTGAAACCAATGGGACAGCGTGGCTATACCGCCCGCAATGCGCTGCTTCAGCAGCCCATTGCAGGCAGTTTTAACCCTTTCTCGGCCGCTAGCGGGGGGTAAATCCGCCCATAGCGTCGGCGGTAAAAATAGCTGCGTTTTACCGCCGACGTTATGGGTGGCTCAGTGTGAAAGGGGTCTTAAGGTAGCTGGCCATGGGACATGTCATTGTGTCGTCACAAGTAAAGAAGAATTCTCTGAACAGGTTATGTCCACAGAGATGCATACTAGACTTTAGTGAATACACATGTGTATAGCTGAGAGCATGCAGATGGATTTCATGCACATATTTGTTCATCGTGCTTGCTTTTAGTAAACCAGGGTAGAGATTTTCTGTGGCAACGCTTGAGATAGTCAGTGTGACTATCAGCAAATCTAATATTCAAGATATTAGCAAATTAAGCCTTATGCAAAAAAAAAAAAAAATACTATGCTCGGAAACACCATACTTTGAACACACTTATTATTTTAAAAAGATCACAATAGTTTCTTGCTCATACAAGTTGTTTTATAATAAATGAACATAACCAAAAGCAAGAAGTCAGGGGGATTTATTGAAACTGGCAACAAGGGAAACACAATAATCAGCACTCTGACCTTTGTGTAGAACATGGAAATTGCACACAAGAGATTTAGAAAGAAATATACAGTTGGGTTTCTAGCTATCGGAAAACCTTGACCCTTAAAGACAAACTACATTGTATTTACAATGAGTACACATTTTGCATGTTTAGTAAAATATTTGACTGAAAATATTTTGTGTGTGCATTTTACATTTGTGCATGCTTGCTGTTCCAAATTTTCATAGCTGTAAATTCTTCCTCTAGTGGCTAGCTTTAATTTAGGAGGTTCATTTAGCATCCCCACAGGTGCTGAGATTACAGTTTAAGCCACAGAGTGTATGCTCTTTTAGATTTTTTAGCAGCACAAATGCAAAACAGAATATTTTTGCATATAAATAATCATGTTTACATCACTTGTCAATAATAAAATGTGCTTTATGTTTCCAATGGTAACATAAAGTTATCAGTAAGTATTGGATAAAACTAAAAATAAAATAAAATTCTCTTGGGATTGGCCACATGTCAAATTGTAAAGAACATGATTATAATTAATATCCTGTATTTGCTTTTATCATTCATTATTATTATGTTTTAATATAATGCAGCTTTGCACATCTAAAAATAAAAGGGGCACAATCTGAAATCTCCAGACAAAAACAAGTACAAAGACATGTTGTGGAAGGAGAAGAGGACCCTGCCTATACAAGATTAGAGTCTAAAATCAGTGAATTTTCTTAGCCAATTTTGGTTTTAATAAAAACCTTGTACTTGGACATTTCTACAGAGCAAATTACAGCTTGATACACACAGAAAACCCAATAAAAAACATTGGATTGATGATTTTAGACACTTTACGAAGATCTTGCAGGAAATTGAAGAGACTTGTTTCTGGTACATAGGTAGGTATGTGCTATGTTAAAAAAGTGTAATTTATTTCCCCATAAAAGTAAACAACTACATAGGAGTAAAGCAGCAAAGCAATCTATACATCGAACCACAGTTTCTTTTCTCTATTATGTAAGTATACCACATGAATTACAGGCAAATGTCCTTATGTCTTATTGCTCTGTCATGCAACTTACCGGTAGTTCCATTTTGTATGATTTTTTACAGGTGTAGAAATCTAGTCACACATTCTTTCTATTATTATTATAAATATTACACTGTAATTTGGGATTTTTTGGCTAAATTTCTTTGGAAATTGCAAAGCAGTGACTCTATAGTAAAAATAATTGTATTTAAAATATTAATACTGTTAATATTAATACTGTTCACGACACTGCTTTTCAGAAGAATGTAGTTTGTCAACTATAAAATACTTCCTGCTGTTATAGAAGTTTCATATTGCTCATTCAGATGCTAAGGAATTTGGTCATGCCTTACTCACATATTCAAAATCAATAGAGTAAAGGTCCTTAGAGAGGTGAATTATGGATAAATGCAAATGAGAGTTTACATCATACTGGTTTCATGCTACGTTCTGCAGAATATGTAATGGAGCAGGCTGTAATGCATGAAGAGTTTTGTCTAATTTGTCTTATAGTTTAATAAATTGTTTCTAAGTGTAATGGTAAAATAGAACTGTGATGATAGAAATAAAATAAAATTAATCATTATGCTGCTAGCATCAGTAAATAGATAGGAAGGTATATTATATTTACTTGTTTTAGACTTTTCTTCCTGCTTTCTGGCCTAGTCCAAAATGATGTCATACACCCCATGAGTCTTCATGGGCATTATTTATTTTATCTGGAGGAGGGGAGAAGGGGCTTTCTCAGCTAAGCACACCCTCCAGCCTGTAAAAAAAAAAAATGATGCATGGAGACATGGATGAATGGGTGAGTTTGTGTTGAATATTAAAAATGAAATTATTTGTGTTTTCAGTTTGTGGTGTTCAGAAACAGTTTGGTTCCGCTTTAAACATTATAACAAAGAAAACAGTTGCCTTTCTCAGGTACAATTTAAGCACAATTGAATCTTAATCTAAATAATAGCCAGAATGCCTGTCCTTACCATGAGTGTCAGACTGGCATTTACCAACTCTAAAACCCAACTGAGGGCCTAAACAATAGGGAGCAACACAAAAGCCGGCAGGGTAATAACCGCCAATCAAGCTGTGACAACCACCATATTCTGGGGAGGGTGGGCAGGAATCTTTTTAGGCAGATGCCCAGTGCATTAACCCCAAGTACTAGTGATGAGTGAATCTGGTCACGTTCAATTCAAACTGGGTTTAGCAAGCTATTGTTAGCACCCTCCCCCTAGACTGCCATATTTGGTACTTTTTAGGGGGAGTGGGCACCTGATTTTGACAGATACCAGCTCCCACCTCCAATTAGATGCGCAAGCTGCGATCTGAGCCAGAAGTTCGCCCCCTCCCCCACAGTCTTCTGGGACACATTACAGGTCCCAGAAGACTATGGGATCATTCACAAGGTGCAGCTCAGTTCACGCATGTGCGGTAGGAAACTGTCTGTGAAGCCACAAGGCTTCACTGCCAGTTTCTCTTAATTGAGATGTTGGCACCTGCACCTGAAGCCAATTGAAGAATCAGCTCGGGTGAGGACATTGCTGGATCCCTGGACAGATAGGTGTCCTTATATTAAAAGTCAACAGTTACAGTATTTGTAGCTGCTGCCTTTTAATTTTTTGGGGGTGCCTGGAGCTCCTTTTTAACTAGTTGCCCTCTAGATCAATTTATCTTAATTTTTTGCACACATGGTAAAACTTGCTTTTTTGCCTATGAAATTACTTAAAACCCACAGAATATTATATATTTTCTGAAAGAAGAGGCCTTATAGAATAAAAATATAGTAGATTAAATGTTTTATGCCACACTTATTTAAGCAATTGTTTATCAAATCTATATTTTCAGGAAAAATACACTAAAATTAGTTTTATTGCATGCAAGCAAAATGTAATCCCAATTTTCTTGTGCTTATAATAAAAGAAGAGGTAGTGTAGAGTAAAAAAATGCAGAATGTGCATCCACAAAATGGTGAAAAATTATGGTATCCAAAATTTTCAATTGCCAATGCTTTAAATGTCTTTACAGCTCATCAGTTTGGAGTAAGCCATAAATGATGGCCCTCAAATTATTGCTCTGCTTCTGTCATTTGCAGTGATATATAACATGGGTTTACATACACACCCTGTGTGCGCATTTGGATTTGTGGGTGTGTGTAGGACGATGGGGTTACAAATGATGAAACTGGGTAAAGTGAATGAAACACTTAGACCATTTCTCATCATTTCAACAATGGTTGCTAAAACACACCCTAAGGGGGTTTGATGGTTCTGCCAATGTAAAAAAAAAAAGCCACAGGCACAACAAAAGACATGGAACAAGTTATAAACTCCTTAGTCTTATAAATTCTACCTGTGGCATACTGAAAAGACATCCACCCATCTGAGATGTGACAACAGGCTAGGAAACCACTTTTCTTTCATTAAAAACAGCCCATGAAGAACAAAAAATAAGGTATGTGTAGACTCTGATTGAGAAGATTTTTCTGTTTCAGTTTACTGGGGCAATAATGTTTTTGATACTTTTGGCTATTTGTAACACATTCCTGGGCTTAAGGCAACTAAGAAGTATGTTCTAGTTTCTTTGGATTATTCTCTTTATAGCACAATGTCTGTCATTGAATTGTGTAATGAACAAAGGACCTAATGATGCTTTGCTATAGTTTTTTTGTACTTGGTGCCCCTCAACTTTGGTGGTACAGTTTATTGACTGTAATATCTTTGACATGTTTTATCTATAGTTTTTTGAAAGTACTCTTTTTCATAAACTTCCTAATTAGAATATCAGTTTGGACTTCTTAATCTTTTTATAAGGTACAGTTTCTTTTTAGTCCAAAAAAATCTGAATATTATCCTTCCAACAAAAATAGTGGCAAATGGCCTGCTGCAAGTACACATTTTATGCAGTGGACTTGAAGTGTGTCCTTAAAGAAATATTGCCTATTATCATGCATACGTTCCAAATCCAGAAACCCCAAACTATCTTGGTTGATAAATGAAGTAAATTTTATGTTGAAAGTGTGATCATTGCAATATTGTTCAAACTGATTTTCCTGTCAGATGATAAATACATTAACTATATAATGGCCATATTGGACCAGATGATTGTCAAAGAGATTATTGGTCAACACTGACAGGTCCTCTTAGTATCCCATGAAAAAATTGTCATATCTGGAGGGAAAACTTGCCCCTATTGCTGTGACAAGAATCTGGAAGTAATATTTGTCCAAGAAGAAAAAGTAGTTATGATATAGAATACGTTCAATTGCCTCCACTAAAAAATTAGCCAGGTGGCTATGCAAAGAGTGATCCTTGGTAGGGATGAGCTTTATGTTCGAGTCGAACATAAGTTTGACTCGACCATTGGCTGTTCGCCCATTCAGCGAACAGCGAACAATTCGAAAAGCCGCGGAACACCCTTTAAAAGTCTATGGGAGAAATCTAAAGTGCTAATAATATGCAAGTTATTGTCATAAAAAGTGTTTGGGGACCCGGGTCCTGCCCCAGGGGACATGTATCAATGCAAAAAAAAGTTTTAAAAATGTCTGTTTTTTTGGGAGCAGTGATTTTAATAATGCTTAAAGTGAAACAATAAAAGTGAAATATTCCTTTAAATTTCGTACCTGGGGGGTGTCTAAAGTATGCCTGTAAAGTCACGCATGTTTCCTGTGTTTAGAATTGTCCCTGCACAAAATGTCATTTCTGAAGGAAAAAAAGTTATTTAAAACTGCTCGCGGCTATAATGAATTGTCGGGTACCCGGCAATAAAGATCAAAGTCATTGAAAAAAATGGCAGGGGTCCCCCTCCTACAGTCCATTACCAGGCCCTTTGGGTCTGGTATGAATATTAAGGGGAACCCCAAACCAAAAAAAAAAGTGTGAGGTCCCCCCAAATTCCATATCAGGCCCTTCAGGTCTGGTATGGATATTAAGGGGAACCCCGCACCAAAAAAAAATAAATGGTGTGGGGTCCCCCCAAAAATCCATACCAGACCTGAATTTTAAGGGGAACCTGCACCAAAATTAAAAAAAAGGCGTGGGGTCCCCCCGAAAATCCATACCAGACCCTTATATGAGCATGCAACCTGGCAGGCCACAGGAAAAGAGGGGGGAACGAGAGAGCACCCCCCTCCTGAACCGTACCAGGCCACATGCCCTCAACATGGGGGGATGTCCCCATGTTGATGGGGACAAGGGTCTCATCCCCACAACCCTTGCCCGGTGGTTGTGGGGGTCTGTGGGCGGGGGGCTTATCAGAATCTGGAAGCCCCCTTTAAGAAAGGGGACCCCCAGATTCCGCCCCCCTATGTGAATTGGTAACGGGTACATTGTACCGCTATCATTTCACAAAGAAAGTGTAAAAAATTGTGAAAAAACACACAGACACAGTTGAGATAAGTCCTTTATTAAAAATAAAAAAATCAGAAAACCATTCCAGCGATGTAATCCAGTCTGTCCAGCGTTGTTCTCTATGTCCCGCGGTGATCCGATGTCCAGTGATGCTGCAGTCTCAGTCTCCACTCCACACGAAACCCCAATGACGTAAGAGGGGGCAGGGTCACCCGTCATAGGGTAAGCCCCGGCTTTCCCCGGCAAGCGGGAAATACCCAATGATGTGACGTCACGGGGTGGGGTCACCCGCTGACATCATCGGGTATTCCCCGGGCTTACCCTATGATGTGGACGGGTGACCCCGCCCCCTCTTATGTCATGGGGGTTTTCGTGTGGAGTGGAGACTGAGACTGCAGCATCGCTGGACATCGGATCACCGCGGGACATAGAGAACAACGCTGGATTACATCGCTGGAATGGTTTTCTTATTTATTTTTATTTTTAATAAAGGACTTATCCCAAATGTGTCTGTGTGGTTTTTTAATTTTTTTTACACTTTCTTTGTGAAATGGTAGGGGTACAATGTACCCATTACCAATTCACATAGGGGGGGGGCCGGAATCTGGGGGTCCCCTTTGTTAAAGGGGGCTTCCAGATTCCGATAAGCCCCCCGCCCGCAGATCCCCAAAACCACCGGGCAAGGGTTGTGGGGATGAGGCCCTTGTCCCCATTGACATGGGACATCCCCCCCATGTTGAGGGCATGTGGCCTGGTACGGTTCAGGAGGGGGGGTTCTCTCTCCCCCCCTCTTTTCCTGCGGCCTGCCAGGTTGCGTGCTCAGATAAGGGTTTGGTATGGATTTTAGGGGGGACCCCACAACATTTTTTTTTTAATTTTGGTGCGGGGTTCCCCTTAAAATCCATACCAGACCTGAAGGGCCTGATATGGAATTTGGGGGGGACCCCATGCTTTTTTTTTTTGGTTCGGGGTTCCCCTTAATATTCATACCAGACCCAAAGGGCCTGGTAATGGACTGTGGGGGGGACCCCTGCCATTTTTTTCAATGACTTTGATCTGTATTGCCGGGGACCCGACAATTCATTATAGCCGAGAGTGGTTTTAAATGACTTTTTTTCCTTCAGAAATGACATTTTGTGCAGGGACAATTCTAAACACGGGAAACATGCGCGACTTTACAGGCATACTTTAGACACCCTCCAGGTACGAAATTTAAAGGAATATTTCACTTTAATTGTTTCACTATAAGCATTATTAAAATCACTGCTCCCGAAAAAACTTCAATTTTAAGACCTTTTTTTGCATTGATACATGTCCCCTGCGGCAGGACCTGGGTCCCCAAACACTTTTTATGACAATAACTTGCATATTAACCTTTAAAATTAAAACTTTTTATTTTTTATGTTCGTTTAACCAGGGGGTGTTCGGCTCATCCCTAATCCTTGGTGAGAAAGTTCTGAGGGCCTAGGAATCCTATCTGGTGGAGTATGGATATATAAAGTGAAAGCATGCCCAAATAGACCCATATAAAATCATCTTCCCACTTATCACTTTTTAAAATGTTCAAAACATGACTCATCCAAGAGGACACCAGTTAAGCTGTCAATAGTGGAGATTATTGGATGGCCCGGGGATTTTGATTTAATTTTTATGAATTAAGGGAGTTGATAAAAGTAGGGGGTACTATATAAACAATATAATAGAAACCTCTTTTCTGCCTTATTGATAATCCCATTCTTGTGTGCCCATTTTATTAACAAGGAAAACTCTTTAAACTCCTCTTTAGGGATAGGTAACTGATCACTGGACAGAAATACATAAGTGGCTGTGTCAGATAAGATGACCAAGGCCTTGACATAATCTTCACACTTTAGAATGACTATGCCCATCAGTGCTGCATATTAGTGACCATCATCAGTGCCCATCAGTGCTACCTCATCAGTGCCACCACATTGGTACCACCTAATCGGTGCCACCTTATCAGTGCCCATCAGTGCAGCCCCATCAGTGCCCATCAGTGAAGATGAAAAGTTACTTATTTACAAAATTTTATAACAGAAACTAAGAAAAACGTATTCTTTTTCAAAATTTTTGGTCTTTTTTTGTTTGTTTAGCAAAAAATAAAACCCCACATGTGATCAAATACCACCAAAAGAAAGCTCTATTTGTGGGAACAAAATTATAAGAATTTAGTTTGGGTACAATGTAGCATTACCGCGCAATTGTCATTTAAAGAACGACAGTGCTGAAAGCTGAAAAATTAGCTTGGGCAGGAAGGGAGGAAAGTGCCTGGTATTGAAGTGGTTAAACTGTGATTTTAGAGTATCAAAGGTTATTAAGCTTCCATCCTCACAAATATGACTTAAGTATTTCACACCCCTGGATGACCATAAGGAAGGGTAAGGAATAGACTGAAAGGAATTGTGGTTAACCCATAGGAGCATGTGTGGTGTGCTACAACTAGAGGGGTCTTTTATCCTAGGCAGTATCTGATTTCAAGCTCTTAGAACTGGTTTAATGGATGACATTGGGTGCAAGGATGCCCTGACCCCCCCCCCCCCCAATTATGAGCATGAGTAAGCATAGCGACTAGATAAAATAAATGAAAATCAGGGAGCGTGCCAAGCCCAACTGAGTCCATGGTCAATGAAGTATAGGCTGGCAGAAACTAGGGGGATGGGGCCCCCATAAGAAATTGGTAATGTGAGAGTCTAACCGTTTAAATACTGATTTAGGAATCCATACTGGGGAATGACCTAGCACATACAGCAATAATGGAAGTATTTTAATCTTTAACAAATTAATCTTACCTATTTAAACACTAGGGTAGATTACTCCAAGCCCCCAATCACTATTTGTTTCTAGGAGTGTGTACAAATTTAATTTACAATAGTCACCAGCTCTAGAGGAAATAGTGATTTCTAAATATTTGATAACATCCGTCCAACCCAGGGTAAGAGGTGGGTTCGCCACCCCAGCCACTCCAGGGTCCACCAGGAGAATAAAGGATTAATCTCAGTTAACTTGTGGTCCACAAAACTAGAAAGGACCTCTAGAGCCGCCCGGAGCAATGGACCCGAATCCCTAAGAAAGAGGATAAGGTTGTCAGTGCCAATTTCTCTTCAATAGATCCAACAGGAGTGCCCTTCACCTGGTGGGAGCTATGGAGGGTTGTAGCTGGTGCCCCCCCCCATCAATTGGAAAGGAGGGAGATAGATCTCCTCCATTTTTAACTTGGGCTGTAGGTGCAAGGTAAAAAAACTTCATCTATTTACAGAACACAGGACCAAACCCAAAGGCCTCAAAGACAGCTGTCATATAGCACCAAGCCATGGATGGGTGTATATGCAGAACAGTGCATAGCATTTTTGGGCTTTGGGAAAATATGTGTCTGATACATAGAGGCAGGCAGCATATAAAGCATGTAATTTAGGGGCTAATTCAGAGGCATATCATGTATTCCAATTCCCTTGGGAGGCCATCTGACCAGGGCATTTTTTCAGCAGGACATGACTGTCAGCTTCCAACATGTCTACATTAGTTTTCATCAAAGTACTGAAGGTACAGATAGATTATGCAAGGCTTTCTCCATTGGTGCCCCCAGGGTAGTAGAGGCTCTACTGTATAGCTTTGTAAATTAGGACCAGAATTGCTGAAGGATAACAGCAGGGTCCGTAGTAATAGTTCCCTGATGTATATAAATAAATTATATAATGATTTGAAATGTAGGATCCGCCACCAGTTTGGCTAAAAGTTTACAATTCTTATCACTAGACTCAAACAATTTACTTTTTTTTATAATTGAACAGCAGAATTAGTTAAAAAAGTATATTGCAAGGATAATTGTCTCCTAGTTTAATTAGCATCCAGTTTACAGGTCAAGGAAGCATAATCAGTTTCAGTCTTAATCATGGAGACATATTCACCCCTAGTAGTGGCCAAAACGCATCCCAAACCATTGGCAGGGAGGCCAAAAACTAGTTGAGATCCTAAAAGAGAGCAATTTTTCCCTTTATTAAATCTTCCACCTTCGGGGGGATCCTTCCACCATCCTTCCACAGGCCATGCAGCGGCAAAGCCCAAGAGTCCAAAGTCCTGAAATGGGAATCAGGAGAACAAGGAGCCCTCACAAACAAACACGCCTCACCGGAGAGTCAGAAGCCAGGAGTCTGCGTTCTCAGGTGAATCAAAAAATGTTACCGAGCCTCCTCTGGTGGAACCCTCAGTGTGACTGGGAAAAATCCTGCTGCATACACTGCCTTCCTTCCTCAGGCATCTACAGACATCCAGGAAGGTCTTACATTTCTTCTGCAGCTCAGCTGAGAAGTATGGGAAAAGATGGATGGTGCTGTTCTGATAGGCAAGGAAAGGAGGTTTCCGAACCTCAGGAATCACACCAGGAAGGGACAAGGCATAGCTCCAGGGGTCTGTCGTCCGTAGGAGACCCTATTGGCCATTTCAACCACTTAAGTAGGAGAGACCTCTGTCAGCCCGAGAAGTGCTTTGAGGAAGGTTTCAGACAATTTAACAGGGTAATCTCCCTCAGCCCCCCTGGGAGGCCGAGGACTCAAACAATTATTGTGCCTCAACCCATTTTCATTATCGTCAGCCTTTAGCCACAAGTAGCTGCACAGTGTGCTGCAGGGTGTCAAGGAGTTCTGGGCTGTAAGGTCCTCTGTAGTGGATATGCATATCTCGGTTTCTGAGAGGTGGCTCTGGATTTTATCTAAATCTGCCCGTATGAGATTATATTCCTTAGCCAGCCGATCGATGCGAGTAAGCATGGAGGTCTTACTTTGTTCAATCCTCACAAGAATGATAGCTGTATTGCCCACTGATAATTGTGTAGGAGAAACAGCCTTTTGCTCAGTGCCTCAAGCTCCCCAAGCAAGGCATGGAGTCTTCCAGCCAACATGACATCCACTCACAAGACTAGAGCCACAGGAGGCTTCTTGCTGGGGGTGGGAGTGTCAGATCGGCCTTAAATATATCGTCAATCACAATGACCTATGACCTAATGGTTTTGCTTAGACTGAAGCTCTATTTTAAAGGTAAAATGCATTTTCAACAATAGTGTACTACAATCCAGGCTCTCATCCTCCTGAGAAAGAGTACTGTAACGGCACCCCAAGTATGAAAGGGGTTAACACCGTTAGGATATTCCCTTTCCAACCACACGACAGCCACCAGACACTCCAACCAGCTGAAAAAGACCCCATACGAATGATTCTCCCCCCCAGATACGAGACAACGCTCTGTATTCAAGTTCCAAAACAGGGAATGACTTTATTGAGAAACATTGTAACTTTTATATATATCCAATACTGCATTAGTTTAACATGAACAATGGCCCAGCTCCACCCACACATCACAAGACTCAACACCTCATCCTGACGTCTGTTAGGCTTCAAAAGATCCCACACAATAGAATATAACGATCCCCAATACACATCTTATCACAAAGTGTTGGCAGCCAGTCTGTCTGCCGGATACCATACACACAGGCATAGTGTTAATTACCTCTATTCACACCAGACCTTCCCAAGTCATAATGAACAATAGAATGCAAATTACCTAATTCCTCACAGCAATGATTACACAACCCCCCCCCCTCACAGTACACATCCAATCTAGATACAATGTATGTGCAGCATTGCATATGGCCATCATAGACCATATTGGGGTTTTCATTCACCCTGTGCCCCTAATAGAGACACAGGGTGATTGACACATAAGAGGCATTGGGGGAGCTAAAGCAAGGGTATTTCATACTTCCTAAGCGATTCTGAGTTCCCCGGGCCTTCCCGTTACAAGTACACTATCTATGTTAGTCTTTGGATAAAAGTAAAATACTGCATATGCCTGGATATATAGTTATATCATTAAGTGTTATTTTATTATATACAGTATTTTTTTATTTAATCTACCCAAAGTGTTTTAATTCCATTGTCAAAATCAATAAAGTCTATATTTCTCCAATATGCCAGCAGCAGTTTTAGTAAATGAACACTTAGGATGATAATACCTCAACATGTGGATATGAAATACATGTGGGAGGAAGTTCTGTTATAGCTGACAATGTTGAAAGTGATTCTTGTGAAGCTTTGACAGCAGACACTATTGTTCTTCTTGGAGTTTTGTAACCTGTCATTTGAGCTGCTGGTGGTTAAGTGTTACATGCTTAAGTTCAGTAACATACATGGTTTTAGATAGTATTCTTTTTATTAATAAACTAATACTTTTTTTTTTTTTTTTTAACAAATCTAGTCCATGACTTGCCTGTAGAGAAGAGAAAGCCTTCTAATGTTTTAACCACTTGCTTACTGGGCACTTAAACCCCCTTCCTGCCCAGGCCAATTTTCAGCTTTCAGCACTGTCACGCTTTGAATGACAATTGCGCGGTCATGCGACGTGGCTCCCAAACAAAATTGACGTCCTTTTTTCCCCACAAATAGAGCTTTCTTTTGGTGGTATTTGATCATCTCTGCGGTTTTTAAACAAAAAAAGAGCGACGATTTTGAAAAAAACACAATATTTTTTACTTTTTGCTATAATAAATATCCCAATTTTTTTTTTATGTTTTTTCCTCAGTTTAGGCTGATACGTATTCTTCTACATATTTTTGGTAAAAAAAAACCCGCAATAAGCGTTTATTGATTGGTTTGCGCAAAAGTTATGGCGTCTACAAAATAGGGCATAGTTTTATAGCATTTTTATTAATATTTTTTTTTTTACTAGTAATGGCGGCAATTAGCGATTTTTATTGTGACTGCGACATTATGGCGGACACATCGGACACTTTTGACACCATTTTGGGACCATTGTAATTTTCACAGTAATCAGTGCTATAAAAATGCACTGGTTACTGTAAAAATGACACTGGCAGGGAAGAGGTTAACACGAGGGGGCGAGGAAGGGGTTAAATGTGTAACCTGGGAGTGATTACTACTGTGTGGGGGAGGGGACTGACTGGGGGAGGTGACCGATCTGTGTCCCTATGTACAAGGGACACAGCATCGGTCTCCTCTCCCTGACAGGACTTGGATCTCTGTGTTTACACACAGAGATCCACATCCTTGTCTGTGTACCGGCCGATCGCGGGTGCCTGGCGGACATCGCGGCCGCCAGGCACGCGCATCGGCACCTCCGTGACGTGCCAGGCGCGCGCGTGCCGCCGGCAGGACTCGCGTTCCCCCCAGGGGCCGGAATAGCCGAGGCCGTCTATTGACGGCCTCCCAGATATATAGAGCCACCTTGAGGCCGTCATTTGTATATGACCTGGCTCTCAAGTAGTTAAATATGCTTATGATGTTTTTATATATATATATATATATATATATATATATATATATATATATATACGGTATACAGTCCTCAAATTTTCCACTTGCCTACTCGCATTTTGCTATTTGAAAATGAGGGTTAGCATGGAGCTGGGTGGGCACCCCCGGTGGGCAAGGTTGATCGGGAGATGTTCTCCCTAGGGAAGAGTGCATGGAGTGCATGGAGTTAGAGGAGAGGCGCGTGATCACCGAGCGGTAAAACACGCCGTAACAGCATTACATTGAAATTGTCTCCGCTCTGCTCACTGATCTCACACAGCCCCGCCTCCTCCTAACCCCGCGCCTGTGATAGACAGAATGCGTGTCCAATGCTGGGATGCGTTCTGTCTGTCACAGGCGCGGGGTTAGGAGGAGGCGGGGCTGTGTGAGATCAGTGAGCAGAGCGGAGACAGTTTCAATGTAAACTGTTATGGCATGTTTTACCGTTCGGTGATCCCACGGCTCTCCTCTAACTCCAGTCATGATCCGGCCACCTTTCTCACTTCCTTAACCCTGGCAAGGCTGCATTGGGGGCACAGTGATGCTGCAATTTGGTGCACAGTGATGCTGCTATTTGGTGCACAGTGATGCGGCTATTTGGTGCACAGTGATGCTGCTATTTGGTGCACAGTGATGCTGCTATTTGGTGCACAGTGATGCTGCTATTTGGTGCACAGTGAAGGTGCTATTTGGGGCACAGTGATGCTGCTATTTGGTGCACAGTGATGGTGCTATTTGGGGCACAGTGATGCTGCTATTTGCTATTTGGTGCACAGTGATGCTGCTATTTGGGGCACAGTGATGATGCCATTTGTGGCACAGTGATGCTGCAATTTAGGGCATAGTGATTCTGCAATTTGGTGCACAGTGATGCTGCAATTTGGTGCACAGTGATGCTGCAATTTGGGGCACGGTGATGCTGCAAGTTGGTGCACGGTGATGCTGCAATTTGGTGCACAGTGCTGCTGCTATTTTGTGCACAGTGCTGCTGCTATTTTGTGCACAGTGATGCTGCTATTTGGGACACAGCGATGCTGCTATTTGGGGCACAGTGATACTGCTATTTGGGGCACAGAGATGTTGCAATTTGGGGCACTGTAATGCTGCAATTTGGGGCACAGTGATGCTGCAATTTGGGGCACTGTGATGCTGCAATTTGGGGCACGGTGATGCTGAAATTTGGGGCACGATGAGGCTGCAATTTGGGGCACAGTGAGGGTGCAATTTGTGGCACAGTGAGGCTGCAATGTGGGGCACTGTGAGGCTGCAATTTTGGGCACGGTGAGGCTGCAATTTGGGGCATGGTTAGGCTGCAATGTGGGGCACTGTGAGGCTGCAATTTGGGGCACAGTGAGGCTGCAATGTGGGGCACTGTGAGGCTGCAATTTGGGGCACAGTGAGGCTGCAATTTGGGGCACGGTGAGGCTGTAATTTGGGGCACAGTGAGGCTGCAATGTGGGGCACGATGAGGCTGCAATGTGGGGCACGGTGAGGCTGCAATGTGGGGCACGGTGAGGCTGCAATGTGGGGCACGGTGAGGCTGCAATGGTGGGCACAGGTCATGCTGCAATGATGGGCACAGGTCGCAGTGTATTGATGGGCACAGGTGAGTCTGCATTGATGGGCACTGGTGAGGCTGTGCTGAGGGGAACTGATAAAGTTGTTGTTAATATTTATTTTTGTAACTTAATTCTGCATAAAACATTTAAGTGTCATTTCATGAGACAATTTATGATGGCATGATAAGGGGCGGGGCAGGGTAAGGTTTGGGTGGGGCAACTGGTGGCGAGTAACCCTTGAGACCTGGCTAGTAGCTCAGGACTTGAAATTTTGAGCCCTGCCGTACATATGTATATATTGTGACAGCAGGAAGGTAAAGTCACCTGGTTGCATCCAGGGGGGTAGATATATTTTGCCCAGATTCAGGCTTTACGCCGACTTATACAACTAGGTGGAGAGTTGTATAAGGCTAGTGGGCTCATGGATGACTCATACCTCTAGGGAGAGTGTGGGGCGTCGTACAGACAGGGAGTTGATGAGACCAGCTGAAGCTTGTCAGCTCATTTAGGCCTCTATAAGAACTCCCAGCTTCATTAGATGTTAGCTCATGCCTGGAACCAGACCTGTGTGGACTGTCTAGGGAGAGTGAACCCCTGTGCGGTGAGACAAAGCCTGTGTGGCTATTTGCTTGGACATTTAAAACCAGGGACTTAGGGACTAGGACAGCACTAGGCTGATCCCAGTTGTTAGTTAGGAAACCTGTATGTTTAGTCAGAGGTCAAGTTGACCAGGATTTATTTTGTTTATGTTTCTTTTGCTTTGCTGTGTTTTGTCACTGTAAATAGAAAATAAACCGCACCTTTTTGATTTTGAAAACCACAACCACCGTTTGCTGGGCCTGTTTTTGTGTGGGGAGCCCATCTCGGGGGTCACACACACCCGCTGCCGAGCTAACCCCCTCACAGTTGGTGGAGAACCAGTGGCAGTTTTTTTTTAAGCCAGCATGGAGGAGATACTGAAGCAGCTGGCTCTAGCAAATGCCAATCAACAGCAGACAAATGCAGGTTTGCAAAAGAGCCTTGCAGCTCAACAACAGAACTTCGCAGCCCAGCAGCAAGCTCATCAACAGAGCCTTGCAGCCCAGCAGCAAGCTCATCAACAGAGCCTTGCAGCCCAGCAGCAGACAAACGCAACTTTGCAACAGAGTCTGGAGGCTCAGCAACAAGCCCAGCAGCAATCTGAGGCCCGCTTCATAGACCTGTTACAGAAGCAAGAGCAGAGACTACAACAACAGATGGAAGCAGCAATGCAGCAACGTCCGCAGACCAGTGAGGAAAGCCGTCCCACTAATACCGCGTCCTTTGGGGTGAGTCGTTTATTGACAAAAATGACTGGAGAGGATGATCCAGAGGTATTTTTGACCACATTTGAAAGGACCGCTGAAAGAGAAAAGTGGCCTGAGGAGCAGTGGGCTGGACTGGTGGCTCCTCTGTTAACTGGTGAATCGCAGAAAGCTTACTATGACCTAGAGCCTAACCAAGCAAAAGACTATGCGATGCTAAAAGCTGAAATATTGGCAAGGCTGGGTGTCACCCAGGCTGTCCGGGCTCAGTGTGTGCATAACTGGACTTTCCAGCTTGGAAAACCCCCCAGGTCTCAAATGTATGATCTCATTCACCTGAGCAGAAAGTGGCTACAGCCAGAGACTTTGTCCGCACCAAAGATTGTGGAACGTGTTGTAATGGATCGGTTTTTGAGAGCTCTTCCTACTGCCATCCAAAAGTGGGTAAGCCATGGAGACCCAGAGACGGCCGATGGTCTTGTGGATCGTGTGGAGAAATACTTGGCTACAGAGAACCTGACGGCCTCTTCCAGAGACACTCGGACTTTCCACCCTAAGACCAGACCATCCCCAGGGGCGGATAAGAGGATTCCAAGGGGTGAGGGTGGAGAGAGTGAGAGGGTGGGAGCTCTACCCCAAGTTTGGCGAGAACAGCCTGGGAAATCAGCGGCTCAAGAGGCCGCAAGAAGGATCGTTTGCTACCGCTGCCGGCAAGCGAGACATATTGCAGCCAATTGCCCGGTTGTGGAGGAACCCATGCAGTGTGACTTTCTGACGGGCAGACGTCAGTCGCTGTGTGCGACAGTCGCATGCACTGCCATTCGAGGAACTGAGAAACATTTATGCAAAATGTGTGTTAATGGTAGAAATGTTGTGGTATTGCTGGATTCAGGTAGCCTTGTGACCCTGATAAAGGCTGAGTTAGTTAAAACAGAGGTCTCTGGGAATAGCAAGGTAGCTGTTATTTGTGTGCATGGGGACACCCGAGAGTATCCAGTGACTACAGTGTGTTTCGAGACCCCCAAAGGTACCCTCTCTCATCCAGTGGGCTTAGTATCTCAGTTACCGCATGACGCCATTGTGGGAAGGGATTTTCCGAAGTTCTGGGAACTGTGGGATGATCCTGAGCCCCCCACTGGTGCCCCTATGTACCAGGAATGTGATAGCCAGAACTCCCCTGAGAGTGGTGAGGACTCTCCAGAATTTCCCTTATCAGTATTGGCAGGGGAGACTCAAGAAACTGGAGAGGAGCCCACCTCCTCAGACGAAAACCTACCGTCTGTGGAGTTTTCTGATCTTGAGGTTCACAGGGAAAACTTTGCCACAGAACAGTTGAAAGACCCCGCCCTAATAAAGGCACGGGAAAACGTAGTGAAAATAGATGGCGAGTTAGTGAACCCAGATAATACCTGCACTTACCCATACTTCAGCGTAGAGAAGGACCTACTGTATCGGGTGGCAAAAAGGGCAGAAGAAACCATTGAGCAGCTTGTGGTGCCCAAACCTTACAGGAAGTTGGTGTTGGAGTTGGCCCATGGGCACATTCTTGGAGGTCATCTGGGGACAGAGAAAACCCGAGAGAGGGTATTACAGAGATTCTATTGGCCGGGGGTGATGAAGGACATAGAAAATTATTGTTCCTCCTGCCCTGTGTGTCAGAGGTCGGCCCCGATGCCACATTTCCGTAGCCCGCTGGTCCCTCTACCCATCATTGAGGTCCCGTTTGAGAGGATCGCCATGGATTTGGTAGGTCCTATAATCAAGTCCGCTAGGGGGCACCAGTACATATTAGTTATAATGGACTATGCCACCCGTTATCCAGAAGCGATCCCTCTCCAAAATACCTCGGCCAAAACCATAGCCAAAGAGCTATCTCTTGTGTTTAGCCGGGTGGGTATTTGTAAAGAACTGCTTACGGACCAAGGTACACCCTTTATGTCCCGGGTTATGAAGGAGCTGTGTAAATTGTTCAAAGTGACGCAATTACGTACATCTGTGTATCACCCCCAAACCGATGGGCTGGTTGAAAGGTTCAACAAAACCCTAAAACAAATGTTGAAGAAAGTGGTGGATAGAGATGGAAAGGATTGGGACTGTCTACTTCCTTATCTGATGTTTGCTATTAGGGAGGTGCCCCAATCCTCTACGGGATTCTCCCCCTTTGAGTTACTGTATGGGAGACACCCAAGAGGGCTGTTGGATATTGCCAAGGAAACTTGGGAAAGTGAGAGTTCTCCCCACAGGAGTGTGATTGAGCATGTCGCCCTGATGCAAGACCGAATTGCACAGGTAATGCCCATCGTGAAGGAACATTTGGCCCAAGCGCAGTTAGCACAGCAGAGAGTGTACAACCGTGGAGCCAAGACCCGTACCTTTTCCCAGGGGGATAGGATACTGGTACTTGTCCCTACGGTTGAAAGTAAATTCCTTGCCAAATGGCAAGGCCCCTACGAGATAATGGAAAAAGTGAGCGAAGTGAATTACAAGGTCAGACAACCAGGAAGGCGAAAGCCCGAACAGATCTATCACGTTAATCTGTTGAAAGCCTGGAGGGATAGAGAGTCCCTAGTCGCAGACACTTGGTCACCAGCTCAAACTGGTTGCGTGATTCCGGAGGTTGGAATAGCAGCCACCTTGTCACAACCCCAACAACAGGAGGTTAAGGAGTTTGTGCTTCGCAACAAGGAGGTATTCTCTGAGCTGCCGGGACAAACATCTGGGGTAGAGCATGACATCATTACCCCGCCCGGTGAAAGGGTGAAGTTAAAACCCTATCGGATCCCAGAGGCCCGACGGGAGGCAATACGGGAGGAAGTACAGAAAATGCTGAACTTAGGGGTGATAGAGGAGTCCCAAAGCGATTGGTCTAGTCCCATTGTGTTGGTGCCTAAACCGGATGGGAGCTGGCGATTTTGTAACGATTTTCGACAGTTGAACAAAGTTACAAAATTTGACACCTACCCCATGCCACGTATAGATGAGTTGATCGACCGGCTGGGAACAGCCCGATACATGACGACTCTTGACCTCACAAAAGGGTATTGGCAAATCCCCCTGGCCAAGTCGGCCAAAGAGAAAACCGCATTTGTAACCCCAGACGGGGCGTTCCAATATAAAAGAATGCCGTTCGGGTTACAGAATGCGCCGGCCACATTCCAGCGGAAAATGGACCAGATGCTGAGGCCCCATCGGAAGTATGCTGCGGCTTACCTGGATGACATAATTGTCCATAGCACAGATTGGGCCTCACATCTGCCAAAAGTGCAAGCAGTCCTGGACTCTGTTCGGGAAGCGGGGTTTACGGCTAACCCCAAGAAGTGTACCATTGGGCAGGAGGAGGCCAAATATCTTGGGTACACCATTGGGAGGGGAGTAATAAAACCCCAACTCAACAAAGTCGAGGCCATCCAGAGTTGGCCACGTCCCAACAGCAAGAAGCAGGTATGAGCCTTTCTGGGAATCGCTGGGTATTATCGGCGATTCATTCCCCACTTTGCTTCTAAGGCTGTGCCCCTAACCAACCTGACGAAGGGGAAAGGGTCGGTCATGATTAAATGGACCCCGAGGCTGAGGCAGCATTCCAATTCTTGAAACAAGCCTTATGTAGCCAGCCAGTGTTGTACTCACCCGACTTCTCTAAAGACTTTGTCGTACAAAGTGATGCGTCAGATGTGGGGTTAGGAGCAGTATTGTCCCAGGTCTGGAACGGGGAAGAGCACCCAGTCATTTACCTCAGCAGGAAGTTGAAGTCCCATGAGGTAAATTACGCCACCGTTGAAAAGGAGTGTTTAGCGGTGAAGTGGGCTCTAGATTCCCTTCGGTACTACCTGCTAGGTAGGCACTTTGACATGGTTACGGATCACGCTCCGTTAAAGTGGATGGCTCAAAACAAAGAAACAAATAGAAGAGTGAATAGGTGGTTCCTGGCCCTCCAGGAATTCAACTTCACAGTAAAGCATCGCCCTGGCGTTCAAATGGGGAATGTGGATGCTTTGTCTCGAGTACATGAATGCCTGATTGCTGGTGTTCCAACCCCGAGGTTAAAACAAGAGGGGGGGTATGTGACAGCAGGAAGGTAAAGTCACCTGGTTGCATCCAGGGGGGTAGATATATTTCGCCCAGATTCAGGCTTTACGCCGACTTATACAACTAGGTGGAGAGTTGTATAAGGCTAGTGGGCTCATGGATGACTCATACCTCTAGGGAGAGTGTGGGGCGTCGTACAGACAGGGAGTTGATGAGACCAGCTGAAGCTTGTCAGCTCATTTAGGCCTCTATAAGAACTCCCAGCTTCATTAGATGTTAGCTCATGCCTGGAACCAGACCTGTGTGGACTGTCTAGGGAGAGTGAACCCCTGTGCGGTGAGACAAAGCCTGTGTGGCTATTTGCTTGGACATTTAAAACCAGGGACTTAGGGACTAGGACAGCACTAGGCTGATCCCAGTTGTTAGTTAGGAAACCTGTATGTTTAGTCAGAGGTCAAGTTGACCAGGATTTATTTTGTTTATGTTTCTTTTGCTTTGCTGTGTTTTGTCACTGTAAATAGAAAATAAACCGCACCTTTTTGATTTTGAAAACCACAACCACCGTTTGCTGGGCCTGTTTTTGTGTGGGGAGCCCATCTCGGGGGTCACACACACCCGCTGCCGAGCTAACCCCCTCACAATATATATATATATATATATATATTGTGACAGCAGGAAGGTAAAGTCACCTGGTTGCATCCAGGGGGGTAGATATATTTCGCCCAGATTCAGGCTTTACGCCGATTTATACAGCTAGGTGGAGAGTTGTATAAGCCCAGCTGAGACTAGTGGGCTCATTGATGACTCATACCTCTAGGGAGAGGGCTGGGCGTCGTGCAGACAGGGAGTTGATGAGTCCAGCTGAACCTTGTCAGCTCATTTAGGCCTCTATAAGAAAGCCCAGCTTCATTAGATGTTAGCTCATGCCTGGAAGCAGACCTGTGTGGACTGTCTAGGGAGAGTGAACCCCTGTGCGGTGAGAGAAAGCCTGTGTGGCTATATTTTGCTTGGACATTTAAAACCAGGGACTAGGACAGCACTAGGCTGATCCCAGTCGTTAGTTAGGAAACCTGTAAGTTTAGTCAGAGGTCAAGTTGACCAGGATTTATTTTGTGTTTGTTTTTTTTGCCTTGCTGTGTTTTTGTCACTGTAAATAGAAAATAAACCGCACCTTTTTTTGATTTTGAAAACCACAACCTCCGTCTGCTGGGCCTGTTTTTGGGTGGGGAGCCCATCCCGGGGGTCACACATACCCGCTGCCGAGCTAGCCCCCTCACAGTTGGTGGAGAACCAGTGGCAGTTTTTTTTTAAGCCAGCATGGAGGAGATACTGAAACAGCTGGCTCTAGCAAATGCCAATCAACAGCAGACAAATGCAGGTTTGCAAAGGAGCCTTGCAGCCCAGCAGCAAGCTCATCAACAGAGCCTTGCAACTTTACAACAGAGTCTGGAGGCTCAGCAACAAGCCCAACAGCAATCTGAGGCCCGCTTCATAGACCTGTTGCAGAAGCAAGAGCAGAGACTACAACAACAGATGGAAGCAGTAATGCAGCAACGTCCGCAGACCGGTGAGGAAAGCCGTCCCACTAATACCGCGTCCTTTGGGGTGAGTCGTTTATTGACAAAAATGACTGGAGAGGATGATCCAGAGGTATTTTTGACCACATTTGAAAGGACCGCTGAAAGAGAAAAGTGGCCTGAGGAGCAGTGGGCTGGACTGGTGGCTCCTCTGTTAACGGGTGAATCGCAGAAAGCTTACTATGACCTAGAGCCTGACCAAGCAAAAGACTATGTGATGCTAAAAGCTGAAATATTGGCAAGGCTGGGTGTCACCCTGGCTGTCCGGGCTCAGCGTGTGCATAACTGGACTTTCCAGCTTGGAAAACCCCCCAGGTCTCAAATGTATGATCTCATTCACCTGAGCAGAAAGTGGCTACAGCCAGAGACTTTGTCCGCACCAAAGATTGTGGAACGTGTTGTAATGGATCGGTTTTTGAGAGCTCTTCCTACTGCCATCCAAAAGTGGGTAAGCCATGGAGACCCAGAGACGGCCGATGGTCTTGTGGATCGTGTGGAGAAATACTTGGCTACAGAGAACCTGACGGCCTCTTCCAGAGACACTCGGACTTTCCACCCTAAGACCAGACCATCCCCAGGGGCGGATAAGATGATTCCAAGGGGTAAGGGTGGAGAGAGTGAGAGGGTGGGAGCTCTACCCCAAGTTTGGCGAGAACAGCCTGGGAAATCAGCGGCTCAAGAGGCGGCAAGAAGGATCATTTGCTACCGCTGCCGGCAAGCGGGACATATTGCAGCAAATTGCCCGGTTTTGGAGGAACCCATGCAGTGTGACTTTCTGACGGGCAGACGTCAGTCGCTGTGTGCGACAGTCGCATGCACTGCCATTCGGGGAACTGAGAAACATTTATGCAAAATGTGTATTAATGGTAGAAATGTTGTGGTATTGCTGGATTCAGGTAGCCTTGTGACCCTGATAAAGGCTGAGTTAGTTAAAACAGAGGTCTCTGGGAATAGCAAGGTAGCCGTTATTTGTGTGCATGGGGACACCCGAGAGTATCCAGTGACTACAGTGTGTTTCGAGACCCCCAAAGGTACCCTTTCTCATCCAGTGGGCTTAGTGTCTCAGTTACCGCATGACGCCATTGTGGGAAGGGATTTTCCGAAGTTCTGGGAACTGTGGGATGATCATGAGCCCCCCACTGGTGCCCCTATGTACCAGGAATATGATAGCCAGAACTCCTCTGAGAGTGGTGAGGACTCTCCCGAATTTCCCTTGTCAGTATTGGCAGGGGAGACTCAAGAAACTGGAGAGGAGCCCACCTCCTCAGACGAAAACCTACCGTCTGTGGAGTTTTCTGATCTTGAGGTTCACAGGGAAAACTTTGCCACAGAACAGTTGAAAGACCCCGCCCTAATAAAGGCACGGGAAAACGTAGTGAAAATAGATGGCGAGTTAGTGAACCCAGATAATACCTGCACTTACCCATACTTCAGCGTAGAGAAGGACCTACTGTATCGGGTGGCAAAAAGGGCAGAAGAAACCGTTGAGCAGCTGGTGGTGCCCAAACCTTACAGGAAGTTGGTGTTGGAGTTGGCCCATGGGCACATTCTTGGAGGTCATCTGGGGACAGAGAAAACCCGAGAGAGGGTATTACAGAGATTCTATTGGCCTGGGGTGATGAAGGACATAGAAAATTATTGTTCCTCCTGCCCTGTGTGTCAGAGGTCGGCCCCGATGCCACACTTCCGTAGCCCGCTGGTCCCTCTACCCATCATTGAGGTCCCGTTTGAGAGAATCGCAATGGATTTGGTAGGTCCTATAATCAAGTCCGCTAGGGGGCACCAGTACATATTGGTTATAATGGACTATGCCACCCGTTATCCAGAAGCGATCCCTCTCAGAAATACCTCGGCCAAAACCATAGCCAAAGAGCTATCTCTTGTTTTTAGCCGGGTGGGTATTTGTAAAGAACTGCTTACGGACCAAGGTACACCCTTTATGTCCCGGGTTATGAAGGAGCTGTGTAAATTGTTCAAAGTGACGCAATTACGTACATCTGTGTATCACCCCCAAACCGATGGGCTGGTTGAAAGATTCAACAAAACCCTAAAACAAATGTTGAAGAAAGTGGTGGATAGGGATGGAAAGGATTGGGACTGTCTACTTCCTTATTTGATGTTTGCTATTAGGGAGGTGCCCCAATCCTCTACGGGATTCTCCCCCTTTGAGTTACTGTATGGGAGACACCCAAGAGGGCTGTTGGATATTGCCAAGGAAACTTGGGAAAGTGAGAGTTCTCCCCACAGGAGTGTGATTGAGCATGTCGCCCTGATGCAAGATCGAATTGCACAGGTAATGCCCATCGTGAAGGAACATTTGGCCCAAGCGCAGTTGGCACAGCAGAGAGTGTACAACCGTGGAGCCAAGACCCGTACCTTTTCCCCGGGGGATAGGATATTGGTACTTGTCCCTACGGTTGAAAGTAAATTCCTTGCCAAATGGCAAGGCCCCTACGAGATAATGGAAAAAGTGAGCGAAGTGAATTACAAGGTCAGACAACCAGGAAGGCGAAAGCCCGAACAGATCTATCACGTTAATCTGTTGAAAGCCTGGAGGGATAGAGAGTCCCTAGTCGCAGACACTTGGTCACCAGCTCAAACTGGTTGCGTGATTCCTGAGGTTGGAATCGCAGCCACCTTGTCACAACCCCAACAACAGGAGGTTAAGGAGTTTGTGCTTCGCAACAAGGAGGTATTCTCTGAGCTGCCGGGACAAACATCTGGGGTAGAGCATGACATTATTACCCCGCCCGGTGAAAGGGTGAAGTTAAAACCCTATCGGATCCCAGAGGCCCGACGGGAGGCAATACGGGAGGAAGTACAGAAAATGCTGAACTTAGGGGTGATAGAGGAGTCCCAAAGTGATTGGTCTAGTCCCATTGTGTTGGTGCCTAAACCGGATGGGAGCTGGCGATTTTGTAACGATTTTCGTCAGTTGAACAAAGTTACAAAATTTGACACCTACCCCATGCCACGTATAGATGAGTTGATCGACCGGCTGGGAACAGCCCGATACATGACGACTCTTGACCTCACAAAAGGGTATTGGCAAATCCCCCTGGCCAAGTCAGCCAAAGAGAAAACCGCATTTGTAACCCCAGACGGGGCGTTCCAATATAAAAGAATGCCGTTCGGGTTACAGAATGCGCCGGCCACATTCCAGCGGAAAATGGACCAGATGCTGAGGCCCCATCGGAAGTATGCTGCGGCTTACCTGGATGACGTAATTGTCCATAGCACAGATTGGGCCTCACATCTGCCAAAAGTGCAAGCAGTCCTGGACTCTGTTCGGGAAGCAGGGTTTACGGCTAACCCCAAGAAGTGTACCATTGGGCAGGAGGAGGCCAAATATCTTGGGTACACCATTGGGAGGGGAGAAATAAAACCCCAACTCAACAAAGTCGAGGCCATCCAGAGTTGGCCACGTCCCAACAGCAAGAAGCAGGTACGAGCCTTTCTGGGAATCGCTGGGTATTATCGGCGATTCATTCCCCACTTTGCTTCTAAGGCTGTGCCCCTAACCAACCTGACGAAGGGGAAAGGGTCGGTCATGATTAAATGGACCCCCGAGGCTGAGGCAGCATTCCAATTCTTGAAACAAGCCTTATGTAGCCAGCCAGTGTTGTACTCACCCGACTTCTCTAAAGACTTTGTCGTACAAAGTGATGCGTCAGATGTGGGGTTAGGAGCAGTATTGTCCCAGGTCTGGAACGGGGAAGAGCACCCAGTCATTTACCTCAGCAGGAAGTTGAAGTCCCATGAGGTAAATTACGCCACCGTTGAAAAGGAGTGTTTAGCGGTGAAGTGGGCTCTAGATTCCCTTCGGTACTACCTGCTAGGTAGGCACTTTGACATGGTTACGGATCACGCTCCGTTAAAGTGGATGGCTCAAAACAAGGAAACAAATAGAAGAGTGAATAGGTGGTTCCTGGCCCTCCAGGAATTCAACTTCACAGTAAAGCATCGCCCTGGCGTTCAAATGGGGAATGTGGATGCTTTGTCTCGAGTACATGAATGCCTGATTGCTGGTGTTCCAACCCCGAGGTTAAAACAAGAGGGGGGGGTATGTGACAGCAGGAAGGTAAAGTCACCTGGTTGCATCCAGGGGGGTAGATATATTTCGCCCAGATTCAGGCTTTACGCCGATTTATACAGCTAGGTGGAGAGTTGTATAAGCCCAGCTGAGACTAGTGGGCTCATTGATGACTCATACCTCTAGGGAGAGGGCTGGGCGTCGTGCAGACAGGGAGTTGATGAGTCCAGCTGAACCTTGTCAGCTCATTTAGGCCTCTATAAGAAAGCCCAGCTTCATTAGATGTTAGCTCATGCCTGGAAGCAGACCTGTGTGGACTGTCTAGGGAGAGTGAACCCCTGTGCGGTGAGAGAAAGCCTGTGTGGCTATATTTTGCTTGGACATTTAAAACCAGGGACTAGGACAGCACTAGGCTGATCCCAGTCGTTAGTTAGGAAACCTGTAAGTTTAGTCAGAGGTCAAGTTGACCAGGATTTATTTTGTGTTTGTTTTTTTTGCCTTGCTGTGTTTTTGTCACTGTAAATAGAAAATAAACCGCACCTTTTTTTGATTTTGAAAACCACAACCTCCGTCTGCTGGGCCTGTTTTTGGGTGGGGAGCCCATCCCGGGGGTCACACATACCCGCTGCCGAGCTAGCCCCCTCACAGTATATATATATATATCTACACATTATATATATATATATATATATGAGAGATCTATATATATATATATATATATATATATATATATGTTTTTTTTTTATATTTCCCCAATATAGTATAAATGTATTCGTTTTATTGAAAACATAGGCAGTGTTTACAAGGCATCGCGGTGAGGTGGATCAGACAGATTAGTGTAAAGTGTCCACTCAAAATTCACAGAGCAACAGTAGCATAGAGATACAACAACCCATGAGATGTGAGATATCTCATGGGTGGTATCTTTATGGATACCACCACCCATGTGAAGTGAGCACAACTATAGACTTGCTAGCCCCCCTTGATTGCCCACTCCCCTCCATTGTACAAGGCTTGCCCATCAGCTTACAACTGTGAATAGATAAGTTTTTTCAGGAGTCTTCACTGTAGTTCAATGATATTACCGGTCTTCTTTACCCTCTTTTTCCTCTGGGAGTGGTTGGATGCATGTTGCTGCAAAGGGGTTTTGCATAGTGGTGCAGCACCATTCTCTGAAGAATTTTTCTGCAAGTATATGTAAGGAGGGGGGGGGGGGTGCAGAGCAATCATGCTTTCCACAGGGTTTGAATGCCATTGGGTGGCATTTAGCCCAGAATGAAGCAGTGCAAGACTGCATGCAAGACTGGTAATCAATTGAGTCTACAGGTGGTAGAAAGGAGATGAGTATAGCAGCCATAGCTGATTTTTTTAAAAGCTTGTTTTTGCCCAGCATGAACCTGTGTATAATATATATATATATATATATATATATATATATATATATATATATATATAAAAGGCAGATGTGAAGAATGCCATAAACTAAGAATGCTTTCAGAAATTAACAGAATTAAAGGTAAATTAAAAGAAGATACATTTAAGTCAAATCAATATTTGATGTGACCACCCTTTGCCTTCAAAACAGTATCAATTCTTCTAGGTATAATTTCACACAGTTTTTGAAGTAACTCGGCAGTAGGGATGAGCTTCGTGTTCGAATCGAACATACGTTCGACTCGAACATTGGCTGTTCGATCGTTCGACGAAAATCGAACGATTTGGGCCGTTCGCGCCAAATTCGAGTGACGCGAACGGCCCACAATGCACTACGCCATCGCAGTGTCATCCAGGCGCTGTGATTGGCCAAGCATGCACTGTGACCCCGCATGCTTGGCCAATCACAGCGCCGGCAGCGAGGAGAGCAATGATTGGCCACAGGCAGGATGCCTGTGGCCAATTATTGCTGAGGGTGTTTAGTACACGCCCCACACTATAAAAGGCCGCCAGCACGGCGGCCTAGTGTAGTGTGTTCCGGAGCAGGGATAGAGCAGCATAGGCAGGGACAGTGACTTTTATTTCTTTCTTGCTTAACCTGGATTCCTTTAGTTTAGGGAAAGAGAAGGATAGGTAGGGAGAGTGTCAGTGTGTTTTGTGCTTGTGCTATAGAGTGCTTAAAAAAAACATTTTTTCTAGGGACAGAAAACTGTAGGTAGGGAGAGTGTCAGTTTCTTTCACTGTGTAAGTCCTTGTTTCTAGGGACCTGGAAGGACAGTGAGTGAATTCTCCTTGTGCTATATTGTGCTTAAAAAAAACATTTTTTCTAGGGACAGAAAACTGTAGGTAGGGAGAGTGTCAGTTTCTTTCACTGTGCAAGTCCTTGTTTCTAGGGACCTGGAAGGACAGTGAGTGAATTCTCCTTGTGCTATATTGTGCTTAAAAAAAACATTTTTTCTAGGGACAGAAAACTGTAGGTAGGGAGAGTGTCAGTTTCTTTCACTGTGCAAGTCCTTGTTTCTAGGGACTGGGAAGGACAGTGAGTGAATTCTCCTTGTGCTATAGTGTGCTTAAAAAAAACATTTTTTCTAGGGACAGAAAACTGTAGGTAGGGAGAGTGTCAGTTTCTTTCACGGTGCAAGTCCTTGTTTCTAGGGACCTGGAAGGACAGTAAGTGAATTCTCCTTGTGCTATATTGTGCTTAAAAAAAACATTTTTTCTAGGGACAGAAAACTGTAGGTAGGGAGAGTGTCAGTTTCTTTCACTGTGTAAGTCCTTGTTTCCAGGGACCTGGAAGGACAGTGAGTGAATTCTCCTTGTGCTATATTGTGCTTAAAAAAAACATTTTTTCTAGGGACAGAAAACTGTAGGTAGGGAGAGTGTCAGTTTCTTTCACTGTGCAAGTCCTTGTTTCTAGGGACCTGGAAGGACAGTGAGTGAATTCTCCTTGTGCTATATTGTGCTTAAAAAAAACATTTTTTCTAGGGACAGAAAACTGTAGGTAGGGAGAGTGTCAGTTTCTTTCACTGTGCAAGTCCTTGTTTCTAGGGACTGGGAAGGACAGTGAGTGAATTCTCCTTGTGCTATAGTGTGCTTAAAAAAAACATTTTTTCTAGGGACAGAAAACTGTAGGTAGGGAGAGTGTCAGTTTCTTTCACTGTGCAAGTCCTTGTTTCTAGGGACCTGGAAGGACAGTAAGTGAATTCTCCTTGTGCTATATTGTGCTTAAAAAAAACATTTTTTCTAGGGACAGAAAACTGTAGGTAGGGAGAGTGTCAGTTTCTTTCACTGTGTAAGTCCTTGTTTCCAGGGACCTGGAAGGACAGTGAGTGAATTCTCCTTGTGCTATATTGTGCTTAAAAAAAACATTTTTTCTAGGGACAGAAAACTGTAGGTAGGGAGAGTGTCAGTTTCTTTCACTGTGCAAGTCCTTGTTTCTAGGGACCTGGAAGGACAGTGAGTGAATTCTCCTTGTGCTATATTGTGCTTAAAAAAAACATTTTTTCTAGGGACAGAAAACTGTAGGTAGGGAGAGTGTCAGTTTCTTTCACTGTGCAAGTCCTTGTTTCTAGGGACCTGGAAGGACAGTGAGTGAATTCTCCTTGTGCTATATTGTGCTTAAAAAAAACATTTTTTCTAGGGACAGAAAACTGTAGGTAGGGAGAGTGTCAGTTTCTTTCACTGTGCAAGTCCTTGTTTCTAGGGACCTGGAAGGACAGTGAGTGAATTCTCCTTGTGCTATATTGTGCTTAAAAAAAACATTTTTTCTAGGGACAGAAAACTGTAGGTAGGGAGAGTGTCAGTTTCTTTCACTGTGCAAGTCCTTGTTTCTAGGGACCTGGAAGGACAGTGAGTGAATTCTCCTTGTGCTATATTGTGCTTAAAAAAACATTTTTTCTAGGGACAGAAAACTGTAGGTAGGGAGAGTGTCAGTTTCTTTCACTGTGTAAGTCCTTGTTTCTAGGGACCTGGAAGGACAGTGAGTGAATTCTCCTTGTGCTATATTGTGCTTAAAAAAAACATTTTTTCTAGGGACAGAAAACTGTAGGTAGGGAGAGTGTCAGTTTCTTTCACTGTGCAAGTCCTTGTTTCCAGGGACCTGGAAGGACAGTGAGTGAATTCTCCTTGTGCTATATTGTGCTTAAAAAAAAACATTTTTTCTAGGGACAGAAAACTGTAGGTAGGGAGAGTGTCAGTTTCTTTCACTGTGCAAGTCCTTGTTTCTAGGGACTGGGAAGGACAGTGAGTGAATTCTCCTTGTGCTATAGTGTGCTTAAAAAAAACATTTTTTCTAGGGACAGAAAACTGTAGGTAGGAAGAGTGTCAGTTTCTTTCACTGTGCAAGTCCTTGTTTCTAGGGACCTGGAAGGACAGTGAGTGAATTCTCCTTGTGCTATATTGTGCTTAAAAAAAAAAAATTTCTAGGGACAGAAAACTGTAGGTAGGGAGAGTGTCAGTTTCTTTCACTGTGCAAGTCCTTGTTTCTAGGGACCTGGAAGGACAGTGAGTGAATTCTCCTTGTGCTATATTGTGCTTAAAAAAAAACATTTTTTCTAGGGACAGAAAACTGTAGGTAGGGAGAGTGTCAGTTTCTTTCACTGTGCAAGTCCTTGTTTCTAGGGACCTGGAAGGACAGTGAGTGAATTCTCCTTGTGCTATATTGTGCTTAAAAAAAACATTTTTTCTAGGGACAGAAAACTGTAGGTAGGGAGAGTGTCAGTTTCTTTCACTGTGCAAGTCCTTGTTTCTAGGGACCTGGAAGGACAGTGAGTGAATTCTCCTTGTGCTATATTGTGCTTAAAAAAAACATTTTTTCTAGGGACAGAAAACTGTAGGTAGGGAGAGTGTCAGTTTCTTTCACTGTGCAAGTCCTTGTTTCTAGGGACCTGGAAGGACAGTGAGTGAATTCTCCTTGTGCTATATTGTGCTTAAAAAAAACATTTTTTCTAGGGACAGAAAACTGTAGGTAGGGAGAGTGTCAGTTTCTTTCACTGTGCAAGTCCTTGTTTCTAGGGACCTGTAAGGACAGTGAGTGAATTCTCCTTGTGCTATATTGTACTTAAAAAAAACATTTTTTCTAGGGACAGAAAACTGTAGGTAGGGAGAGTGTCAGTTTCTTTCACTGTGTAAGTCCTTGTTTCTAGGGACCTGGAAGGACAGTGAGTGAATTCTCCTTGTGCTATATTGTGCTTAAAAAAAATATTTTTTCTAGGGACAGAAAACTGTAGGTAGGGAGAGTGTCAGTTTCTTTCACTGTGCAAGTCCTTGTTTCCAGGGACCTGGAAGGACAGTGAGTCAATTCTCCTTGTGCTATATTGTGCTTAAAAAAAACATTTTTTCTAGGGACAGAAAACTGTAGGTAGGGAGAGTGTCAGTTTCTTTCACTGTGCAAGTCCTTGTTTCTAGGGACCTGGAAGGACAGTGAGTGAATTCTCCTTGTGCTATATTGTGCTTAAAAAAAACATTTTTTCTAGGGACAGAAAACTGTAGGTAGGGAGAGTGTCAGTTTCTTTCACTGTGCAAGTCCTTGTTTCTAGGGACCTGGAAGGACAGTGAGTGAATTCTCCTTGTGCTATATTGTGCTTAAAAAAAAACATTTTTTCTAGGGACAGAAAACTGTAGGTAGGGAGAGTGTCAGTTTCTTTCACTGTGTAAGTCCTTGTTTCTAGGGACCTGGAAGGACAGTGAGTGAATTCTCCTTGTGCTATATTGTGCTTAAAAAAACATTTTTTCTAGGGACAGAAAACTGTAGGTAGGGAGAGTGTCAGTTTCTTTCACTGTGCAAGTCCTTGTTTCCAGGGACCTGGAAGGACAGTGAGTGAATTCTCCTTGTGCTATATTGTGCTTAAAAAAAACATTTTTTCTAGGGACAGAAAACTGTAGGTAGGGAGAGTGTCAGTTTCTTTCACTGTGCAAGTCCTTGTTTCTAGGGACCTGGAAGGACAGTGAGTGAATTCTCCTTGTGCTATATTGTGCTTAAAAAAAAACATTTTTTCTAGGGACAGAAAACTGTAGGTAGGGAGAGTGTCAGTTTCTTTCACTGTGCAAGTCCTTGTTTCTAGGGACCTGGAAGGACAGTGAGTGAATTCTCCTTGTGCTATATTGTGCTTAAAAAAAACATTTTTTCTAGGGACAGAAAACTGTAGGTAGGGAGAGTGTCAGTTTCTTTCACTGTGCAAGTCCTTGTTTCTAGGGACCTGGAAGGACAGTGAGTGAATTCTCCTTGTGCTATATTGTGCTTAAAAAAAACATTTTTTCTAGGGACAGAAAACTGTAGGTAGGGAGAGTGTCAGTTTCTTTCACTGTGCAAGTCCTTGTTTCTAGGGACCTGGAAGGACAGTGAGTGAATTCTCCTTGTGCTATATTGTGCTTAAAAAAAACATTTTTTCTAGGGACAGAAAACTGTAGGTAGGGAGAGTGTCAGTTTCTTTCACTGTGCAAGTCCTTGTTTCTAGGGACCTGTAAGGACAGTGAGTGAATTCTCCTTGTGCTATATTGTGCTTAAAAAAAACATTTTTTCTAGGGACAGAAAACTGTAGGTAGGGAGAGTGTCAGTTTCTTTCACTGTGTAAGTCCTTGTTTCTAGGGACCTGGAAGGACAGTGAGTGAATTCTCCTTGTGCTATATTGTGCTTAAAAAAAATATTTTTTCTAGGGACAGAAAACTGTAGGTAGGGAGAGTGTCAGTTTCTTTCACTGTGCAAGTCCTTGTTTCCAGGGACCTGGAAGGACAGTGAGTCAATTCTCCTTGTGCTATATTGTGCTTAAAAAAAACATTTTTTCTAGGGACAGAAAACTGTAGGTAGGGAGAGTGTCAGTTTCTTTCACTGTGCAAGTCCTTGTTTCTAGGGACCTGGAAGGACAGTGAGTGAATTCTCCTTGTGCTATATTGTGCTTAAAAAAAACATTTTTTCTAGGGACAGAAAACTGTAGGTAGGGAGAGTGTCAGTTTCTTTCACTGTGCAAGTCCTTGTTTCTAGGGACCTGGAAGGACAGTGAGTGAATTCTCCTTGTGCTATATTGTGCTTAAAAAAAAACATTTTTTCTAGGGACAGAAAACTGTAGGTAGGGAGAGTGTCAGTTTCTTTCACTGCGTAAGTCCTTGTTTCTAGGGACCTGGAAGGACAGTGAGTGAATTCTCCTTGTGCTATATTGTGCTTAAAAAAACATTTTTTCTAGGGACAGAAAACTGTAGGTAGGGAGAGTGTCAGTTTCTTTCACTGTGCAAGTCCTTGTTTCCAGGGACCTGGAAGGACAGTGAGTGAATTCTCCTTGTGCTATATTGTGCTTAAAAAAACATTTTTTCTAGGGACAGAAAACTGTAGGTAGGGAGAGTGTCAGTTTCTTTCACTGTGCAAGTCCTTGTTTCTAGGGACCTGGAAGGACAGTGAGTGAATTCTCCTTGTGCTATATTGTGCTTAAAAAAAAAAATTTTTCTAGGGACAGAAAACTGTAGGTAGGGAGAGTGTCAGTTTCTTTCACTGTGTAAGTCCTTGTTTCTAGGGACCTGGAAGGACAGTGAGTGAATTCTCCTTGTGCTATATTGTGCTTAAAAAAAACATTTTTTCTAGGGACAGAAAACTGTAGGTAGGGAGAGTGTCAGTTTCTTTCACTGTGCAAGTCCTTGTTTCTAGGGACCTGGAAGGACAGTGAGTGAATTCTCCTTGTGCTATATTGTGCTTAAAAAAAACATTTTTTCTAGGGACAGAAAACTGTAGGTAGGGAGAGTGTCAGTTTCTTTCACTGTGCAAGTCCTTGTTTCTAGGGACCTGGAAGGACAGTGAGTGCATTCTCCTTGTGCTATATTGTGCTTAAAAAAAACATTTTTTCTAGGGACAGAAAACTGTAGGTAGGGAGAGTGTCAGTTTCTTTCACTGTGCAAGTCCTTGTTTCTAGGGACCTGGAAGGACAGTGAGTGAATTCTCCTTGTGCTATATTGTGCTTAAAAAAAACATTTTTTCTAGGGACAGAAAACTGTAGGTAGGGAGAGTGTCAGTTTCTTTCACTGTGCAAGTCCTTGTTTCTAGGGACCTGGAAGGACAGTGAGTGAATTCTCCTTGTGCTATATTGTGCTTAAAAAAAACATTTTTTCTAGGGACAGAAAACTGTAGGTAGGGAGAGTGTCAGTTTCTTTCACTGTGCAAGTCCTTGTTTCTAGGGACCTGGAAGGACAGTGAGTGAATTCTCCTTGTGCTATATTGTGCTTAAAAAAAACATTTTTTCTAGGGACAGAAAACTGTAGGTAGGGAGAGTGTCAGTTTCTTTCACTGTGCAAGTCCTTGTTTCTAGGGACCTGGAAGGACAGTGAGTGAATTCTCCTTGTGCTATATTGTGCTTAAAAAAAACATTTTTTCTAGGGACAGAAAACTGTAGGTAGGGAGAGTGTCAGTTTCTTTCACTGTGCAAGTCCTTGTTTCCAGGGACCTGGAAGGACAGTGAGTGAATTCTCCTTGTGCTATATTGTGCTTAAAAAAAACATTTTTTCTAGGGACAGAAAACTGTAGGTAGGGAGAGTGTCAGTTTCTTTCACTGTGCAAGTCCTTGTTTCTAGGGACCTGGAAGGACAGTGAGTGAATTCTCCTTGTGCTATATTGTGCTTAAAAAAAACATTTTTTCTAGGGACAGAAAACTGTAGGTAGGGAGAGTGTCAGTTTCTTTCACTGTGCAAGTCCTTGTTTCTAGGGACCTGGAAGGACAGTGAGTGAATTCTCCTTGTGCTATATTGTGCTTAAAAAATATATTTTTTCTAGGGACAGAAAACTGTAGGTAGGGAGAGTGTCAGTTTCTTTCACTGTGCAAGTCCTTGTTTCCAGGGACCTGGAAGGACAGTGAGTGAATTCTCCTTGTGCTATATTGTGCTTAAAAAAAACATTTTTTCTAGGGACAGAAAACTGTAGGTAGGGAGAGTGTCAGTTTCTTTCACTGTGCAAGTCCTTGTTTCTAGGGACCTGGAAGGACAGTGAGTGAATTCTCCTTGTGCTATATTGTGCTTAAAAAAAACATTTTTTCTAGGGACAGAAAACTGTAGGTAGGGAGAGTGTCAGTTTCTTTCACTGTGCAAGTCCTTGTTTCTAGGGACCTGGAAGGACAGTGAGTGAATTCTCCTTGTGCTATATTGTGCTTAAAAAAAACATTTTTTCTAGGGACAGAAAACTGTAGGTAGGGAGAGTGTCAGTTTCTTTCACTGTGTAAGTCCTTGTTTCTAGGGACCTGGAAGGACAGTGAGTGAATTCTCCTTGTGCTATATTGTGCTTAAAAAAAACATTTTTTCTAGGGACAGAAAACTGTAGGTAGGGAGAGTGTCAGTTTCTTTCACTGTGTAAGTCCTTGTTTCTAGGGACCTGGAAGGACAGTGAGTGAATTCTCCTTGTGCTATATTGTGCTTAAAAAAATCATTTTTTCTAGGGACAGAAAACTGTAGGTAGGGAGAGTGTCAGTTTCTTTCACTGTGCAAGTCCTTGTTTCCAGGGACCTGGAAGGACAGTGAGTGAATTCTCCTTGTGCTATATTGTGCTTAAAAAAAACATTTTTTCTAGGGACAGAAAACTGTAGGTAGGGAGAGTGTCAGTTTCTTTCACTGTGCAAGTCCTTGTTTCCAGGGACCTGGAAGGACAGTGAGTGAATTCTCCTTGTGCTATATTGTGCTTAAAAAAAACATTTTTTCTAGGGACAGAAAACTGTAGGTAGGGAGAGTGTCAGTTTCTTTCACTGTGCAAGTCCTTGTTTCTAGGGACCTGGAAGGACAGTGAGTGAATTCTCCTTGTGCTATATTGTGCTTAAAAAAAACATTTTTTCTAGGGACAGAAAACTGTAGGTAGGGAGAGTGTCAGTTTCTTTCACTGTGCAAGTCCTTGTTTCTAGGGACCTTGAAGGACAGTGAGTGAATTCTCCTTGTGCTATATTGTGCTTAAAAAAAACATTTTTTCTAGGGACAGAAAACTGTAGGTAGGGAGAGTGTCAGTTTCTTTCACTGTGTAAGTCCTTGTTTCTAGGGACCTGGAAGGACAGTGAGTGAATTCTCCTTGTGCTATATTGTGCTTAAAAAACACATTTTTTCTAGGGACAGAAAACTGTAGGTAGGGAGAGTGTCAGTTTCTTTCACTGTGCAAGTCCTTGTTTCTAGGGACCTGGAAGGACAGTGAGTGAATTCTCCTTGTGCTATATTGTGCTTAAAAAAAACATTTTTTCTAGGGACAGAAAACTGTAGGTAGGGAGAGTGTCAGTTTCTTTCACTGTGCAAGTCCTTGTTTCTAGGGACCTGGAAGGACAGTGAGTGAATTCTCCTTGTGCTATATTGTGCTTAAAAAAACATTTTTTCTAGGGACAGAAAACTGTAGGTAGGGAGAGTGTCAGTTTCTTTCACTGTGTAAGTCCTTGTTTCTAGGGACCTGGAAGGACAGTGAGTGAATTCTCCTTGTGCTATATTGTGCTTAAAAAAAACATTTTTTCTAGGGACAGAAAACTGTAGGTAGGGAGAGTGTCAGTTTCTTTCACTGTGCAAGTCCTTGTTTCTAGGGACCTGGAAGGACAGTGAGTGAATTCTCCTTGTGCTATATTGTGCTTAAAAAATACATTTTTTCTAGGGACAGAAAACTGTAGGTAGGGAGAGTGTCAGTTTCTTTCACTGTGTAAGTCCTTGTTTCTAGGGACCTGGAAGGACAGTGAGTGAATTCTCCTTGTGCTATATTGTGCTTAAAAAAAATATTTTTTCTAGGGACAGAAAACTGTAGGTAGGGAGAGTGTCAGTTTCTTTCACTGTGCAAGTCCTTGTTTCCAGGGACCTGGAAGGACAGTGAGTGAATTCTCCTTGTGCTATATTGTGCTTAAAAAAAACATTTTTTCTAGGGACAGAAAACTGTAGGTAGGGAGAGTGTCAGTTTCTTTCACTGTGCAAGTCCTTGTTTCTAGGGACCTGGAAGGACAGTGAGTGAATTCTCCTTGTGCTATATTGTGCTTAAAAAAAACATTTTTTCTAGGGACAGAAAACTGTAGGTAGGGAGAGTGTCAGTTTCTTTCACTGTGCAAGTCCTTGTTTCTAGGGACCTGGAAGGACAGTGAGTGAATTCTCCTTGTGCTATATTGTGCTTAAAAAAAACATTTTTTCTAGGGACAGAAAACTGTAGGTAGGGAGAGTGTCAGTTTCTTTCACTGTGTAAGTCCTTGTTTCTAGGGACCTGGAAGGACAGTGAGTGAATTCTCCTTGTGCTATATTGTGCTTAAAAAAAACATTTTTTCTAGGGACAGAAAACTGTAGGTAGGGAGAGTGTCAGTTTCTTTCACTGTGCAAGTCCTTGTTTCTAGGGACCTGGAAGGACAGTGAGTGAATTCTCCTTGTGCTATATTGTGCTTAAAAAAAACATTTTTTCTAGGGACAGAAAACTGTAGGTAGGGAGAGTGTCAGTTTCTTTCACTGTGTAAGTCCTTGTTTCTAGGGACCTGGAAGGACAGTGAGTGAATTCTCCTTGTGCTATATTGTGCTTAAAAAAAACATTTTTTCTAGGGACAGAAAACTGTAGGTAGGGAGAGTGTCAGTTTCTTTCACTGTGCAAGTCCTTGTTTCTAGGGACCTGGAAGGACAGTGAGTGAATTCTCCTTGTGCTATATTGTGCTTAAAAAAAACATTTTTTCTAGGGACAGAAAACTGTAGGTAGGGAGAGTGTCAGTTTCTTTCACTGTGCAAGTCCTTGTTTCTAGGGACCTGGAAGGACAGTGAGTGAATTCTCCTTGTGCTATATTGTGCTTAAAAAAAACATTTTTTCTAGGGACAGAAAACTGTAGGTAGGGAGAGTGTCAGTTTCTTTCACTGTGTAAGTCCTTGTTTCTAGGGACCTGGAAGGACAGTGAGTGAATTCTCCTTGTGCTATATTGTGCTTAAAACAAACATTTTTTCTAGGGACAGAAAACTGTAGGTAGGGAGAGTGTCAGTTTCTTTCACTGTGCAAGTCCTTGTTTCTAGGGACCTGGAAGGACAGTGAGTGAATTCTCCTTGTGCTATATTGTGCTTAAAAAAAACATTTTTTCTAGGGACAGAAAACTGTAGGTAGGGAGAGTGTCAGTTTCTTTCACTGTGCAAGTCCTTGTTTCTAGGGACCTGGAAGGACAGTGAGTGCATTCTCCTTGTGCTATATTGTGCTTAAAAAAAACATTTTTTCTAGGGACAGAAAACTGTAGGTAGGGAGAGTGTCAGTTTCTTTCACTGTGCAAGTCCTTGTTTCTAGGGACCTGGAAGGACAGTGAGTGAATTCTCCTTGTGCTATATTGTGCTTAAAAAAAACATTTTTTCTAGGGACAGAAAACTGTAGGTAGGGAGAGTGTCAGTTTCTTTCACTGTGTAAGTCCTTGTTTCTAGGGACCTGGAAGGACAGTGAGTGAATTCTCCTTGTGCTATATTGTGCTTAAAAAAAACATTTTTTCTAGGGACAGAAAACTGTAGGTAGGGAGAGTGTCAGTTTCTTTCACTGTGCAAGTCCTTGTTTCTAGGGACCTGGAAGGACAGTGAGTGAATTCTCCTTGTGCTATATTGTGCTTAAAAAAAACATTTTTTCTAGGGACAGAAAACTGTAGGTAGGGAGAGTGTCAGTTTCTTTCACTGTGCAAGTCCTTGTTTCTAGGGACCTGGAAGGACAGTGAGTGAATTCTCCTTGTGCTATATTGTGCTTAAAAAAAACATTTTTTCTAGGGACAGAAAACTGTAGGTAGGGAGAGTGTCAGTTTCTTTCACTGTGTAAGTCCTTGTTTCTAGGGACCTGGAAGGACAGTGAGTGAATTCTCCTTGTGCTATATTGTGCTTAAAACAAACATTTTTTCTAGGGACAGAAAACTGTAGGTAGGGAGAGTGTCAGTTTCTTTCACTGTGCAAGTCCTTGTTTCTAGGGACCTGGAAGGACAGTGAGTGAATTCTCCTTGTGCTATATTGTGCTTAAAAAAAACATTTTTTCTAGGGACAGAAAACTGTAGGTAGGGAGAGTGTCAGTTTCTTTCACTGTGCAAGTCCTTGTTTCTAGGGACCTGGAAGGACAGTGAGTGCATTCTCCTTGTGCTATATTGTGCTTAAAAAAAACATTTTTTCTAGGGACAGAAAACTGTAGGTAGGGAGAGTGTCAGTTTCTTTCACTGTGCAAGTCCTTGTTTCTAGGGACCTGGAAGGACAGTGAGTGAATTCTCCTTGTGCTATATTGTGCTTAAAAAAAACATTTTTTCTAGGGACAGAAAACTGTAGGTAGGGAGAGTGTCAGTTTCTTTCACTGTGCAAGTCCTTGTTTCTAGGGACCTGGAAGGACAGTGAGTGAATTCTCCTTGTGCTATATTGTGCTTAAAAAAAACATTTTTTCTAGGGACAGAAAACTGTAGGTAGGGAGAGTGTCAGTTTCTTTCACTGTGCAAGTCCTTGTTTCTAGGGACCTGGAAGGACAGTGAGTGAATTCTCCTTGTGCTATATTGTGCTTAAAAAAAACATTTTTTCTAGGGACAGAAAACTGTAGGTAGGGAGAGTGTCTGTTTCTTTCACTGTGCAAGTCCTTGTTTCTAGGGACCTGGAAGGACAGTGAGTGAATTCTCCTTGTGCTATATTGTGCTTAAAAAAAACATTTTTTCTAGGGACAGAAAACTGTAGGTAGGGAGAGTGTCAGTTTCTTTCACTGTGCAAGTCCTTGTTTCTAGGGACCTGGAAGGACAGTGAGTGAATTCTCCTTGTGCTATATTGTGCTTAAAAAAAAACATTTTTTCTAGGGACAGAAAACTGTAGGTAGGGAGAGTGTCAGTTTCTTTCACTGTACAAGTCCTTGTTTCTAGGGACTGGGAAGGACAGTGAGTGAATTCTCCTTGTGCTATAGTGTGCTTAAAAAAAACATTTTTTCTAGGGACAGAAAACTGTAGGTAGGGAGAGTGTCAGTTTCTTTCACTGTGCAAGTCCTTGTTTCTAGGGACCTGGAAGGACAGTGAGTGAATTCTCCTTGTGCTATATTGTGCTTAAAAAAAACATTTTTTCTAGGGACAGAAAACTGTAGGTAGGGAGAGTGTCAGTTTCTTTCACTGTGCAAGTCCTTGTTTCTAGGGACCTGGAAGGACAGTGAGTGAATTCTCCTTGTGCTATATTGTGCTTAAAAAAAACATTTTTTCTAGGGACAGAAAACTGTAGGTAGGGAGAGTGTCAGTTTCTTTCACTGTGCAAGTCCTTGTTTCTAGGGACCTGGAAGGACAGTGAGTGAATTCTCCTTGTGCTATATTGTGCTTAAAAAAAACATTTTTTCTAGGGACAGAAAACTGTAGGTAGGGAGAGTGTCAGTTTCTTTCACTGTGCAAGTCCTTGTTTCTAGGGACCTGGAAGGACAGTGAGTGAATTCTCCTTGTGCTATATTGTGCTTAAAAAAAACATTTTTTCTAGGGACAGAAAACTGTAGGTAGGGAGAGTGTCAGTTTCTTTCACTGTGCAAGTCCTTGTTTCTAGGGACCTGGAAGGACAGTGAGTGAATTCTCCTTGTGCTATATTGTGCTTAAAAAAAACATTTTTTCTAGGGACAGAAAACTGTAGGTAGGGAGAGTGTCAGTTTCTTTCACTGTGCAAGTCCTTGTTTCAAGGGACAGAGAAGGACACCTGAAGGTAGCCCTTATTGCTTTTTTCCCATCTCCCTGCAGGCCATCTATTAGAATGTCTGGAAGGCAAACAAGGAGAGGCAGACAGTCAGGAGGCAATAAAAGAGGGCAAGCAGGCTCTGTGTCTGGGGGCAACAGTGCTGGTCGTGGACGCGGTGCATTGTCATCAGCACATGGCCATGGGACACGCTTGTCCTTCTTTTCCGCAGCTGGACATGTTGAGCCACATCATGCCGAAGACTTGGTAGAGTGGATGACCAAGCCCTCCTCCTCCTCCTCATCCTCTCTCACCCAGGCTCAGGGTACTGGCAAAGCAGCTGCCAAAGCGTCCTCTTCCCTGGTATCAATGTCAGACTCATCATCAGTCACTCCTTCCCTAGACCCACCATGTCCTCCTCCTGAGGAGTCCCCCGAACTGATTGAGCACAGTGTTGGGTACATGCTCCAGGAGGATGCCCAGCGTTTCGAAGGGTCTGATGATGAAACCCAGCTACAGGAAGGCAGTAGGGTGAGAGCAGACAGAGGGGATGCTCAAGAAGGACACCAATCTGGCAGTCATGTTCCAGCAGCTGCAGCATACTGCCAGATTGGCTCCAGTGATGAGGAGGGAGGGGATGATGAGGTCACTGACTCCACGTGGGTGCCTAATAGGAGAGAGGAGGAGGAGGATGAGGAGGAGGCACATCTCCAACGAGACAGGATGCCCTTTGGTGGCCAGCGTAAGGGCAGTACACCGACGGAATCACACCGCAGAGCTCCGCCTGTGCAGGGCGCTGCCTCTGCCCGTCATTCAAAAAGTTCCTTGGTGTGGGCCTTTTTTGAGGCTAGTGCATCAGATCGCACAGCTGCTGTTTGCAACATATGTCTCAAGCGTATATCGCTTGGCCAAAACATCAGCCGCTTGGGTACCACATGCCTGACCAGACATATGTTGACCTGCCATGCAGCTCGTTGGCAAGCCTACCTCAAAGACCCACACCAAAGAACAAAGCGGACCTCTCCTTGCACCGCATCAGCTGGGATTTCCAACCCCACTATAACTTCAGTCCTCTCTGAAACATGCACTGAGAGGAATGAAGGTGTAGAATTAGGTGTGTCACAGCCAAGTACTTGCGGCCACTCTGCTAGCAGTACACCGACGTCCGATTCTAGCAGGCAAATTTCCCTGCCCCAGCTGCTGGACCGTCGAAAGAAGTTCACTCCCAGCCATCCACATGCCCAGCGGTTGAATGCTAGCTTGGCTAAATTGCTAGCGCTTCAACTGCTGCCTTTTCAGTTGGTAGACTCGGCCCCCTTCCGTGAGTTTGTGCAATGTGCGGTTCCTCAGTGGCAGGTTCCCAAACGCCACTTTTTCTCACGGAAGGCTATTCCGGCTCTCCACCGGCATGTGGAAGGCAATGTCTTGGCCTCGCTGGACAGGGCGGTCAGCGGTAAGGTGCATATTACCGCTGACTCATGGTCCAGCAGGCATGGACAGGGACGTTACCTTTCTTTCATGGCCCATTGGGTCACTCTTTTGGCAGCTGGGAAGGATGCAGGACAAGGTGCAGTAGTGTTGGAGGTTGTCCCACCGCCACGCCTCCAAAATGCTACTACTGGTTGTGACACACCTCTCTCCTCCACCCCCTCCTCTTCTTCTTCCTCCATGGCCTCTTCCTGTGGTTTGTCCTATGAACCAGCAGTGCTCCGTAGCCGTTCACGGGGCTACGCAAGTACGCAGGCAAAAAGATGCCATGCCGTGCTTGCGCTGGTGTGTTTGGGGGACAGAAGCCACACTGGGGCAGAGGTCCTGTCTGCTCTGCAGGGCCAGGCCGAGAGGTGGTTGACGCCACGCCAGCTTAAGCCAGGAATGGTGGTTTGCGACAATGGCACCAACCTCCTCTCCGCCCTCCGACAGGGACAACTGACCCATGTGCCCTGTGTGGCTCACGTCCTTAACCTGGTGGTGCAGCGGTTCTTGGGCAGGTACCCGGGCTTACAGGATGTCCTGAGGCAGGCCAGGAAAGTCTGTGTGCATTTCCGCAGATCTTATAATGCCAGTGCTCGCCTGGCTGAGCTGCAAAAGGAGTTGAACCTGCCCAAGAACCGCCTTATATGTGACATGCCCACCAGGTGGAACTCAACGTTGGCCATGCTGCAGCGGCTGCACACGCAGCAGAGGGCCATCAATGAGTACCTGTGCACCAGGACAGGGTCAGGGGAGCTTGGTTTTTTTCTCCACGCCAGTGGGGCATGATCAGGGATGCATGCACTGTCCTGGCACCATTTGAGGAGGCCACGAGGATGGTGAGCAGTGACAGTGCATGCATCAGTGACACTGTACCTCTTGTCCACCTGTTGGAGCACACGCTGCGTGGAATAATGGACAGGGCACTTGAGGCAGAACAGAGGCAGGAAGAGGAGGACTTCCTTGCCTCTCAAGGCACCCTTTACCCAGACAGTGTTCCTTCTGTCCCACCCATCGCACAGGAAGAGGAAGAGGAGGAGGAGGAGGAGGAGGATTGTGTCAGCATGGAGGTGGAGGCTGGCACTCAGCATCATCAGCAGCAGTCTTTTAGGGATGATTTACAGTCCCAAGAAACCAGTGGACTTGTACGTGGCTGGGAGGAGGTGACTGCGGATCATGTCGTCCTTAGTGACCCAGAGGACTCCGGAGCGAATGCCTCAGCAAACCTACGCTGCATGGCCTCCCTGATCCTGCAAAGTCTGCGGAAGGATCCTCGTATTCTTCGGATCAAGGAGAGGGACCATTACTGGCTGGCCACTCTCCTTGATCCACGGTACAAGGGTAAGGTTGCGGACCTTATGTTACCGTCGCAGAGGGAGCAGAGGATGAGACAACTCCGGGAGGTCTTGCAGAAAGGTCTGTGCAACGCGTTCCCAGAGACTGGGAGGTTACAAACTCCTGGTCCAGGACAACGAGTTGCTGAGGCTTCGGCCAGTCAAAGAAGGAGCGGTGGGGAAGGTGGCCGTCTGACCGATGCGTTCAGACAATTCTTTAGTCCGCAGCCCCAAAGTATGATTGGTTCCAGCAACCATCGCCAGCGTCTGATAAACATGGTGCAGGAATATCTAGGGGCAAGGTCAGACTTGGACACCTTCCCCACCGAAAATCCTCTGGCTTACTGGGTCTTGAGGATGGATCACTGGCCAGAGCTTGCACAGTATGCAATTGAGCTACTGGCCTGTCCTGCATCCAGCGTTCTTTCGGAACGCACATTCAGTGCTGCTGGAGGATTTGTCACGGATCACAGGGTGCGCCTGTCCACCGACTCGGTTGATCGACTGACTTTCATCAAGATGAACCAGTCTTGGATCACCACCAGCTACCACACACCTGATGCTGATATAACAGACTAATTGATTTTAACATGTCACATCCCTTCAAGACTGATGCTGATGCTGAGTGTCTGTGCTGTTATGTTGACTGGCTATCCTCCTCCTCCGAGTCCTCAATGATACGATTGATGATGATAGCTTGGAAGATCATTTTTGTTTATGGGTGCCGCCACCAGTGGCTAAGGCCCAATTTTTCAGCCCCTGTTTTACAGGGGCGTGTAATTACAAATTTTTTACCAATAATTTGCCATAGGGCTCATTGCTGTGCTCCAAGTACAGTATCTGTGAGGGGTTGGAGTGTTGTGGCACCAGTGCCTAAGGCCCAATTTTTCAGCCCCTGTTTAACAGGGGCGTGTCATTACAATTTTTGAAGCAATACTTTGCAACAGGGCTCATTGCTGTGCTCCAAGTACAGTATCTGTGAGGGGTTGTAGTGTTGTGCCACCAGTGCCTAAGGCCCAATTTTTCAGCCCCTGTTCAACAGGGGCATGTAATTACAATTCTTGATCTAATAATTCACAGCAGGGCCCATTCCTGCACCCACCAAGAGTAACTCTGAGGGCTTACAGTGTTGTGTCAACACCACTACCACCACCAAAGGCCCAATTTTTCAGCCCCTGTTCAACAGGGGCATGCAATTACAATTCTTGATCTAATAATTCACAGCAGGGCCCATTGCTGCACCCACCAAGAGTAACTGTCAGGGCTTACAGTGTTGTGGCACCAGCACCACCATCAAAGGCCCAATTTTTACTACCACTGTTCAACAATTATATGTAATTACAATTCCTGATATAATAGTTGACAGCAGGGCGTTCCAGCACCAACCAAGAGTAACTGTGAGTGCTTACAGTGTTGTGCCAACACCAACAACTAAGGGGCCTATTTCTGCAGAGTATCTACGGCAGGTCCCTACTTTCAAACATCCAACTTACAAACGACTCCTACTTGCAAACGCAAGAAGACAACAGGAAGTGAGAGGAAATCTACCCCTAGGAAGGAAAATTCTCTCCTGTAAGAATTAATATGGGAGAAAGGTGTCTCCTCTGTACTGATGCTTTATCAGCAATCCTTGTTTCAAGAAAAACACCACATTTCAAAAACAGTTGTCATTGGGACGGAAAGTGAGGTGAAATGTTCTGAACAGGGGCACAGACAGCAAAACAAATGTTACAGGGGTGATAACCCTTACCTATGTTTTCCAAAAAGTTTAAAAATAGATTTTTGGGCTGGAGCTACACTTAAACAATGTACCTGTTCAAAATTACAAACAGATTCTACATAAGAACAAACCTACAGTCCCTGTCTTGTATGCACCGCCTGTATACGGCTGTTCAGAGTATATAGGGCCTTTTTTATTTTATGTGCGGGGTTCCCCTTAATATCCATACAAGACCCAAAGGGGCTGGTAATGGGCTGGGGTAGGGGGGGGGGGGTCATGGGGTAGCTATGCCATTTTTCTTAAAGATTTTCATCCATATTACCGGGACCAGACATTACATTAAAGCCGCAAGCAGTTTTAAATGGCTTTTTTTTCCTTTAGAAGTGTCATTTTGTGCAGGGACAGTTCTAAACACGGGAAACACGTGGCACTTCACAGGCATACTTTAGACACCCCCCAGGTACGATATTTAAAGGAATATTTGACTTTTTTTTTTTCACTTTATGCATCATTAAAATGACTGCTCCCGAAAAACGACCGTTTTTAAAACTTCTTTTTGCATTGATACATGTCCCCTGGTGCAGAACCCGGGTTCCCAAACCCTTTTTAGGACAATAACATGCATAATAGTTGTTATAATTAGCACTTTAGAATTCGAACGTTCGCATCCATTGTATTTAATAGGGTTCTAATGTTCGTACGAACTTTCGGTCCGTTCGCGGGTTCTGGTGCGAACCGAACCCGGGGGTGTTCGGCTCATCACTACTCGGCAGGTAGGTTGTTCCAAACATCTTGAAGTTCTGTGGATGTAGGCTGTCTCAATTCCTTCTGTCTCTTCATGTAATCCCAGACAGACTCAATGATGTTGAGATCAGGGCTCTGTGGGGCCAAACCATAACTTCCGGGACTCCTTGTTCTTCTTTACGCTGAAGATAGTTCTTAATGACATAGACTATATGTAGCGGCCTCCACTCTCCCCTCTTTACTCATCAGCTCGTCTGTCTCTGGTCTAGGGGTACCTTATGAGGAGAGAGTGCGGGGTCACCACGCCAAGCCTCCACCACAGATGTCTGTGTAATGCAAGCAAAGTTCTTGTTCTACTTTCGGGTCGGTGTTCTGCATCTGGAACCTCCAAAGAGAGTTACCTTGAACAATGTCTGCCAGAAAACGAGCCCCACACCATTAAAGTCCAACACTCCTTTATTCTTCTCAATGCAAAAGTGTACACAATCAGTTGGACCCCTTAGAGAACAGAACAGACAAGGAGGTGTGGATGCGAGTAGGCCCAGACACAATAAACTCTCCACTTTCCTTCCTGAAAGTGGGTTGCGGTCTCCCAGCGAAGGGGGATTTCCTTCCAGGCGGTCTCCGATGGAAGGCTCACCTGTCACTGGCAATATGCTGCACTGGGTCTTCAAGCAAGTGTCTCCCACCGGTCCATTACGCCCTCCGGATTCGGGTACCCTCTCCTAGGGTCCCATAGGATCTCCTTCCCTCGCGGAACTCAGTGTTGGGCACTGAGCTCCAGACCTCCATCCGAGTACCTCACCCAAGGCTAAAGGTGCCTGGGATGGAACACGACCTCCGAACGTCCTCTAGGCCTAGGCCGCCTAGAGGATCAACACGAACCACACGCCCACAGGCTGAAGGTGCCTGGGACTCGACCCCCTCACAAAGATGGCCGGCCCCTTTATACCCTCTCCCAGCAAGCACGGCGGGTTCCCCGCCCCACCATACTGCTGCCAAAGGGAGGACAAAAAGGGAGCACAGCACACAGCAATGGTTCAACCCCAGCCCAAGGCGACAGCGCCACCCATGGGGCTGCAGGGAACTGCACATCACTGGTGTCTCTGCCAGTTTTAAATACACAGAAAAGTGTATATCCGCTACACTCTCCCCCTGGTTATTTGACACTGGTCCCCAGTGTCTGGAGCAAACTATGCCCTCAACGGCTGGCATAGCCCAGTCCAGAAACCAACTACAAATTGTACAAAATAAAACTTTTGAAAACCTGGTCAACTGAAGCAATTGTGTCTGAGCCTTACATGAAAGGGAAGGAAAACAACAACATTTTAACCATAACTTTAGAATCACATATTCACATTACACTTTTTCCCCACCCATCCTGACTAAGACCCACCCCATACTCAGTGGTCTTGATGAGATGCTCTCCTGCAGAGGGAAAAATAAAATTAACACACATAAACCCTGACACATGTATTCGTGTAATAGGAAAGAAACTTCTTCGTGAAGAAATCCCTTTTCTCCAAGAGTGAGTGTGTGAAAAGTGTTAACGATGCGCAACACTGCCACCTGGTGACAACATCGTGGTAACTGCACTCGTGGAACTTTCCTTCTTCTCTTGAGCCCTATCTACCCCAAAGTCTATGATCTCTTGTTGGAAAATTGAAGAACAAAACAGGAACAGTCCTTCATTCCTCTGGGTAACAGGGACAACAAACCCCAGAAAGTTCAGCAGCATAAGAAACAAGAACGGAGTCTCTTTCCTCCTACAGATAGAAACGGGGATGCGGCAGAACAAGTGGCTTCAAGTGCTGATCCATGGTCTCCAGATGATACTCAACATCCTCCCCTTCCTTCCGCCGGACCAGCACTTTGTCCGCATGGATGTGCCGTCCCAACATCCATTCTGCCTTGCAATCTTTAAAACGCTGAGAGGCCTTGGGGGAGCATGCCAGGTACCTGCGGGCGTGTGGAACCTGAAGGTGGGTCCACACAAAGTCATTGTACCAGCGCTCCCGGCACACTTCCACCTCATACAGCAACTCCTTGGACAAGTATGGATACTCCCATCCATACTCAGCAGCAACCTTCTGGCCAAATAGGCGTTGTAGTCTCGCCAGAGGAGGCATAGTGGCTCTGTCCCCTTCACCAGGTAAAACTATTGAGTCCGGGTGGCGAGGGACCTTGATCACATCTGGTCTGGGCATAGGTGCCCACAACAATAGTCTCTTTTCCCCGGCATTAGGTGCAGGTGGCACCGGGAAAGCAAGAGTAGGCTGGGGACAGGACCCCTCCTCAGGCGCTGGTGCATCCTCCCGGGGAGTACTATCCCCTGTAGACATGGGTGGATCCCTGGTTCCACATGACGAGGCGAGAGGTACTTTGTCCCAGCCCTTCTGAGCAAACAGTTCGTCTATGGCGACATTGTCTCCCAAATCGGAGAGCAACTCTAGGTCGGAGGTGTCACACTCCTCCGCGGGCAGGTAGCCTGTAGTGGAGACTGAATTGCTACCTCCCACAGACACACAGGGCTGTGGATCCCCGACACCTCCGCCCACACACCAAGTCCCCCAGCCTGGCTTACCTCTGCCTTTTCTAGAGGCAGGACGTCCGGAACTCTTACCGGATTCATCCGGGCCAGGCGTAGGCAGGCGAGATGGTCCACCGCAACCGCTGGACGGGGCTACCATACCGGTCTTTCTCTTCGGCAGTGGACGCTGTGAGACAGTGGTGACCGAGTCAACATCCTCGGATTTCTCCCGTTGAGTAGTCGCGACCTCCTCCGCGGTCGCTGCAGTGCGCGCAGGGATGGCTGTCAAAGCAGTGATTCCTCCTCTCTGAGTGGTGCTGCCTGCAACAAGGCCGGGGTAAATGGTTCTCGGCTTCTCAACCGCTGGATCCACTTCAAATAGAAACTCCCCACAGGCCTCGCATCGCCCGAATGGCTTCAGATGACACACCAGTAACGAGCAGCCGGGACAAATCACACCCAGGGCCTCAACGTCCATGCATGAATACAGGGCGAATCGTCCCCTTGGCTTTAGCTGAATCCCTGTATCGGTCACCGGAGCAGCAGGATTCAAAGACGTGGTAGAAGGATGAAATAGAACCCACGCTGTTTGTCCGAACATGGTGACTTGCTGTTGGTCCATCGCGCACTGCAAAGTTTTGCGCCAACGTCCCACGTGTAGTCCTTCACACGTATTGGACTCCTCCCCTTTGCTCCAGTTCGCTGGCTTTTCTTCTTTTTCTTTCTGAGTCACGCCCACGAACTAAGCGGTGGCGCAGTGCAAATAGAAGCCCCCACGTGTAGTCCTTCACACGACTGAGCTCCCCCCTTTCCTCGCTCTTCTGCGCGGGCCTTTCCCTTCACTGGGTCATGTCCACGGCTTCGAGCAGGGATGCACTTTGGCCAATAAATTGGCCCACCTACTCGGAACTCCTCCCGGCAGACATGTTCAATTCCATAGTAACACGAACACCATACCGGACCCGAGCCCCCACGTGTAGCAGCCTCCACTCTCCCCTCTTTACTCATCAGCTTGTCTGTCTCTTGTCTAGGGGTACCTTATGAGGAGAGAGTGCAGGATCACCACGCCAAGCCTCCACCACAGATGTCTGTGTAATGCAAGCAAAGTTCTTGTTCTACCTTCGGGTCGGTGTTCTGCACCTGGAACCTCCAAAGAGAGTTACCTTGAAACAATGTCTGCCAGAAAACGAGCCCCACACCATTAAAGTCCAACACTCCTTTATTCTTCTCAATGCAAAAGTGAACACAATCAGTTGGACCCCTTAGAGAACAGAACAGACAAGGAGGTGTGGATGCGAGTAGGCCCAGACACAATAAACTCTCCACTTTCCTTCCTGAAAGTGGGTTGCGGTCTCCCAGCGAAGGGGGATTTCCTTCCAGGCGGTCTCCGATGGAAGGCTCACCTGTCACCGGCAATATGCTGCACTGGGTCTTCAAGCAAGTGTCTCCCACCGGTCCATTACGCCCTCCGGATTCGGGTACCCTCTCCCAGGATCCCCTAGGATCTCCTTCCCTCGCAGAACTCAGTGTTGGGCACTGAGCTCCAGACCTCCATCTGAGTACCTCACCACAGGCTAAAGGTGCCTGGGATGGAACATGACCTCTGAACGTCCTCTAGGCCTAGGCCGCCTAGAGGACCGACACGAACCACACGCCCACAGGCTGAAGGTGCCTGGGACTCGACCCCCTCACAAAGATGGCCGGCCCCTTTATACCCTCTCCCAGCAAGCACGGCGGGTTCCCCACCCCACCATACCGCTGCCGAGGGAGGACAAAAAGGGAGCACAGCACACAGCAATGGTTCAACCCCAGCCCAAGGTGACAGCGCCACCCGTGGGGCTGCAAGGAACTGCACATCACTGGTGTCTCTGCCAGTTTTAAATACACAGAAAAGTGTATACCCACTACATATATTTTTTGGGTCAATGTCCTGCTGCAGAATACATTTGGGGCTTATCACACACCTTCCTGATGGTAAACATGATAGATAAGTATCTGCCTGTATTTCTCAGCATTGAGGACATTATTGATCCTGACCAAATCTCCAACTCCATTTGCAGAAATGCAGCCCCAAACTGGCAAGGAACCTTCACCATGCTTCACTGCTGCCTGCAGACACTCATTATTGTAATGCTCTCCAGCCCTTTGGCAAACAAACTGCTTCCTGCTACAGCCAAATATTTAAACTTTTGACTCCTCGGTCCAGAGCACCTGCTGCCATTTTTCTGCACCCCGGTTCCTATGTTTTCAGGCATAGTTAAATCACTTAGCTTTGTTTCCACATTGAAGCAATGGCTTTTTGGCCGCAATTATGTCATGAAGACCATATCTGAGCATACTTCTCTGGGTGTACCTGGGTCCCACTGGTTTTCACCAGTTCTGTGCTGATAGCACTGCTGGACATCTTCTAATGCTAAAAGAAAAGTCAGCGTGATGTGACTTTCATCTGCTGCATTGTTTTCATTTGTCAACCACTGCGCCTACGAACCTCAATGTTGCCTAATTCTTTGTGCTTCTTCAAAGGAGTCTGCTTTAAATACTTTGCTTGGGAAAGACCTTGCTGATGCAGTATAACTACATTGTGTCTTCTTGCTGTTCTCTATCATGCCATGGTGTATGACCTGTGACATGAAACTCTCTTCCACAATCTCAACTTCGTAGCAGAATTTGGCTGTTCCTTACCCAGTTTTAAGCCCCCTACGCAACTGTTTCTGTTTCAGTTAATGACTGTGTTTCAACCTACATATGGAATTGGTGAACATTAGCATCTGCTTTGTACAATTGGTTTATCATACACCTTTCTCTAATTTCAAAAAATCCCCGATTTTATGCAAGTGTACAAGTGTAAGAATTGATGCTGGTTTGAAGCCAAAGCGTAGTCACACCAAATATTGATTTATTTTGTTTTTTCTTCTATTTATATATGTCAAAGCCAATGAAAGCAAACTGTGTTGTTTAAACTGTGTTGTTCCAACTTAATTTTAACATTTAAAGTATATTTAATCCCCAAAAAATGTATTTTTTCATTTAGATTTTTTTTTGCCATCTGTGTTCCCTTGGGGCGATTTCTCATCCCTTCCTGTCCCGTGGTTACAACAGGAAGTAATAATAAGTCTCTCCAAAATTAATTAATTTTCTTAGACAGTTGTCACCAGAATATGTATCTCTAGTGGAAGGTTTCTCCTCTATTGCTGTTCTGGTAAAAAAAATCTAATTGTAAATTTTTCCCTCATTTTCAATTGTGATGAGAATGGCTTCTAGGAAAGATAAGAAACAGACAGCAACACCAAAAACTCTAAAAATAAAGTTGGCTTTAGGTACACTTTGAATCCATTGATACACACCCGATGATCCTACCAGTTAATTCCTCTTCCTCCAGCAGGAAGACAACTCTAAATAGCTTGAAGTGAATTCACTACAGCATTGAGTACAGCAGTTTTGAATTCTCATGGCTATTAATATCTTTATTTCTGATAATACTCCTTACCACTACTAATTGTCTAGCAGAAGCAATGCAGGAAACCCTCTATGATGCCTCCTCCCATCTACAGCAGATTGAAGAGGATCAAATGCCTCCTAGGAGATAGTAGATACCATAGAAAACAACAGAATTTTCAGTGTACAGTGGAGCCACTAAAACACAAGTAAATGATTTAACTGTTTCCCAAAACAGTTACATTCAAGGCATGAATAATCGCTGACACAGTTGCTTGTGCTCTTAACTGAACTATTAAGCCATCAAATGGTTGGTGTCATAACTGATCACATGCACAGTACAATGACAACTGCAAATCCAACATATGCTTGGCTGTAAAGAACAGGAAGGTTTAGTTCTGCTTTAAATAAGCTAAATGATTGCCATTATGTAATTATATCCTATTATTTGGTGCATGGCAATGGATTGTTTTATTTTCTGGAAGTAAAAAGGAGTGATTCAAAATCTGATATTCAAGAGGTTATCGACAACCACTTTTGCTGCATTAAGTAATTATTACTGTTTATTACTGCTCACTCGATAAACAAAATCTTTGTGAGCTACTATAAAGAATTGACATATTTTCTTAAGTTCACAAAAAAGGGTTATATCAAGAGAGAGGAACACACTGGGGCTGATTTACCAAACGTTTGCGCCATGAGTATTGGCGCATTTGCATGCGCAATGGCTGTTCTGGTATTTACAAAACATTAGCGCCTGTAGCGCAGCCCTATTTCCCATTTACTATAGTGTTCTCTGCGCCCGGGAGGAGGCGCTCAGTGCGCTACTATGGACCTGGTGCAGGGCATGTTAAAATCTAAATATAAAGAAGCTGGAAGTGAGAAAATATTGGGGGTGACATGGGGTGATGTGAGGAAGTGTAGTGACAACTGCCCAAATAACTAATATGCCCAAAATAGAGTGGGAAAGTAACTTTTTCAAAACCAGCCCGCTGCGCCGGCAATTCCGATTCGAGCTGCGGGAGGTTTTTTTGAGCTCAGCGTGGGAATTTCAATGGTTTAAATGCGCCGGTTCACTGCGCCGGCAAAATCTTAGTAAATGTCAAGTCACGTAAACTAATTTGCATAAGTTGAACCGGCGCAGCTCTGAAATTGCCAGTGCGCCTGCAAAATTTCATTTCTAAAGGAAAAAAAAGGCATTTAAAAGCAGCCACGGCTGTAATGAATTGTTGGCTCCCGGCAATATAGAGAAAAGTCATTGAAAGTCTTTGCTAACCACAAAAAAAAAGCGTGGGGGTTCCCCCAAATTCCATAACCAGGCCCTTCAGGTCTGGAATGGATATTAAGGGGAACCCCGCTGCAAATTTTAAAAAAAAATGACGTGCGGGTTCCCCCCAAATATCCAAACCAGGCCCTTCAGATCTGGCATGGATTTTAAGGGGAACTCCACCCCAAATTTTATAAAAAATGGCGTGGAGTCCCCCCAAAAATCCACACCAGACCCTTATCCGAGCACGCAACCTGGCCGGCCGCAGGGGAAGAGGGGGGGACGAGAGCGGCCCCCCCTCCCTCCTGAACCATACCAGGCCACATGCCCTCAACATGAGGAGAATGTCCCCATGTTGATGGGGACAAGGGCCTCATCCCCACAACCCTTGCCCGGTGGTTGTGGGGGTCTGCGGGCGGGGGGCTTATCGGAATCTGGAAGACCCCTTTAACAAAGGGGACCCCCAGATCCCGGCCCCCCCTGTGTGAAATGGTAATGGGGTACAATTGTACCCCTACCATTTCACAAGGAAAGTGTCAAAAATGTAAAAAATGACAAGAGCCGGTTTTAGACAATTCCTTTATTAATGTCTTTTCTTTTCTTCCATCTTCTTCTTCCTTCTTCTTCCATCTTCTTCTTCCATCTTCTTCTTTTCTCCATTCGGGTTTCTTCCTCCATCTTCATCTTCCTCTTCATCTTTATCTTCATCTTCATCTTCTTCTTCCTTCGGTGTTCTCGTCCAGCATCTTGCCCCGGCGTCTTCCCTTCTTTCTTCTCCGGCCGCTCCGTTTGAATTGGAGGTTCCCACTGTGCGACGCTTCTGTTCTCCACTTGGTCCGCTTACACCCGGTGGCTCCGCCCCCCCTCTGTCACCACGGGGAAAGTCCCCGTGAAATCCATGTGCATCAGAGGGGGGCGGGGTCACCGGGTGTAAGCGGACCCAGAGGCGAACTGAAGCGTCGCACAGCGGGAACCTCCAATTCAAACGGAGCGGCCGGAGAAGAAAGAAGAAGGGAAGACGCCGGAGCAAGATGCTGGACGAGAACACCGAAGGAAGAAGGAAGATAAAGATGAAGATAAAGATGAAGAGGAAGATGAAGATGGAGGAAGAAACCCGAATGGAGAAAAGAAGAAGATGGAAGAAGAAGATGGAAGAAGAAGATGGAAGAAAAGAAAAGACATTAATAAAGGAATTGTCAAAAACCGGCTCTTGTCATTTTTTACATTTTTTACACTTTCCTTGTGAAATGGTAGGGGTACATTTGTACCCCATTACCATTTCACACAGGGGGGGGCCGGGATCTGGGGGTCCCCTTTGTTAAAGGGGTCTTCCAGATTCCGATAAGCCCCCGCCCGCAGACCCCCACAACCACCGGGCAAGGGTTGTGGGGATGAGGCCCTTGTCCCCATCAACATGGGGACATCCTCCCCATGTTGAGGGCATGTGGCCTGGTACGGTTCAGGAGGGAGGGGGGCCGCTCTCTCGTCCCCCCCTCTTCTCCTGCGGCCGGCCAGGTTATGTGCTCGGATAAAGGGTCTGGTGTGGATTTTTAGGGGACTCCACGTCATTTTTTTTTCAATTTGGGGTGGAGTTCCCCTTAAAATCCATGCCAGATCTGAAGGGCCTGGTTATGGAATTTGGGGGAACCCCCACGCAATTTTTTTTTGGTTAGCAAAGACTTTCAATGAGTTTTATCTGTATTGACGGGAACCAGCAATTCATTACAGCCGCAAGGACTTTTAAATGACTATTATTTTACTTTAGAAATGTCATTTTGCTCTCCAACTGTTATAAACATGGAAAACATGTGCTACTTTACAGGCATACTATAGACACCCCCGGGGATGATATTTAGGGCCAGTTCACACCGGATGCAGTGCAGTGCGTTTTTTTGATGCCTGAAAAACGCAAAGAAAGTTGATCACATTAATGCCAATGGCATAGTTCACACCACTGCAGTCCGTTCCAGTGCGTTTCAGAAAGCCAAAAAATAATTGGTCATGCTGCATTTTTTAGGTACAAAACTGTACTGGACCCCAGTAAAACACATCAAAAACGCAACGAAACGTACCAAAAATGCACTGGAATGCACCGCAACGCACCTAAATGCACCAAAGATGCACTGCAACACACTTGTACTAAGTGAAAAGAGGCGGAAAAAAACACTGGACTGCATCAAAAACGCCTCAAAAATGCACTGGAATGTGTCAAAAACGCGCATGCAGAAAAGCACCTGGAACGTATCCAGACTGCGTTTCTATAGTGTGAACTAGGGCCAGTTCACACCATAGAAACACAATCTGGATGCGTTCCAGGTGCTTTTCTGCATGCACTTTTTTCATGCGTTCCGGTGCATTTTTGGTAAGTTTTTGATGCAGTCCAGTGCTTTGTTTTCACCCCTGTTTTTTATTAACCATAGATAAGGACAAGTGTGTTCCAGTGCGTTTTTGGTGCATTTAGGTGTGTTCCTGTGTGTTCCAGTGCGTTTATGATGCGTTTTGATGCGTTCCAGTACAGTCCAGTGCAGGTAAAATGCAGCATGTTCTACTTTTTTGGTGGAACTGGAACGCACTGGAACAAACACTGACATTTAGAACCATATAACCAACTTTCCATGCATTTTGGATGCATAAAAAACGCAATGGACTGTATGTGGTGTGAAATGGCCCTTAAGCAATTTGGCATATTTAAAGGCACTTCTCCTTGTTTTGTTTTTGGTGTTTTCCAAATTGGTGACATTGATATATGTCCCTTAGGGTGGGACCTGGGCCCCCATTTCAAGGCCAATAACTACTAGAAGATAAGCCAGCCAAGTGGGGACTAGCAAAAATTAACAAGTCAGTTCCCATAGACTGCAATAGTATTTGTTGGTGGGGGGGGGGGTGATTGTCCCATCTCTAATTTTGTAGCATGCTGGATGATGTGCTTAATTTTGGACGGGGGAGGGGGGGGGGTTATTTTTTGCTAGCTGCATTGGTGTTGTTCTGCACATGCCCAGCCAGTTATTTTTTTTTGGCGCGCTTTTTGTGTGTGAACAGCGCCTGGATATTTCTGGGCATGCTCACTCAGAGAGTGTTTTATGGGTTAGAAATTGAAAGACATCTTAACAGGTGTGCCCACTTTGAATTTCAGTCTCTACATTGGGAGAACTTGCATTCTGGGTGTTTCATGGACTGTGCATGTGTTTTTAATTGCCTCATTAGCACACAAACATATGTTATATAAAGCTCACAGAGCATTCGGTCGATTGCCTTAAGAAGAGGCAAGGGGGGGGGGGGTAAAATGTACATGTTGGTGTCCTTATCGCGTTTGTAACACATGTATTTTATTTGTTATGTCTTTGCAAAACAAGTGATTGGTTAACTTATGTGGATTGTATATTTTTGGTGTGGGGGAGATATGTTCCCCTGAAATAATTCTGATGTTGTTAATGTGTGTTGTTTGTTCACTTTGATTTAATTGTCTGCTGCATTTTTTTGGCCCAAAATTTCTCAAGATGTTGAGTCTGTAACTGTTTCAAATTGACCATGTTTTTTATTTTGCCTTCCCTTTTGTTTTGTTAAACAATAAAATATGATGCAAAGTTTTGATGTTTGTTTTGTGTTTTCTTTGCAACAAATGTGACAGCTGATTGGCATGTCAAAACAGGTGTGATTTGTCTACCCTTGTGCCTTCATGGTAGTATATGCATGTATTGTATTGTGTGCTGCCATGGAGCGTCACCAGGAAATGAAATACAGAGCGGTAAGTATTCAATTTTCCTTTTTTTACTGCAGTGGTTCTCAGCCTCAGTCCTAAAGTACCCCCAACAGGACATGTTTTGTGAATATATCTTATCGAGAATTGCTGTCCAAAAATCAAAACCATTGACTGTGATTTAAAGCACATGTGCAAGATGAAGGAAAACCTGCAAACATGGCCTGTTGGGGGTACTTGAGAAGCACTGATTTAGAGCACTGCACTTAAAAATAGCTCAAGGCGGGGGGCGTGGCCAACTGGCAGAGAAGATGGATGCCTAAGCTCTGAGCTCGTCAACCCAGGGGATAGCACGCAACGACTACGGCTCTCCAGCTGCACAATCCACATCCATCTCTGTTCTAGAGAAGCCCTAGACCCTAAACAAGATGTCTCGGAAGAGATTCACCAAGTATAAGCCACAGAGACTCACGGAGTTTGCTTTCAAGCCGGCGGAGAAGGTCAGTGACGACAAAGATGGCGCTGGCTCGTCCGCGCCATGGGACTCGCGGGACCCTTATACTGATTTACCGGATGAGATTCCGGCTGAATCGGCCACCCAAATGCTCCCAGACATCTCCGATCACCCACCAGAGACTGATCCCCTCACTAGGAGCCCTGCGAAAGCTAGGATGCGCATGGACACGCCACCGCCGCGATCGCAACAACCGCTAATTGAGGCCCCGGCTTTCAATCCCCTCATATCCAACCAGGCCCTGCACTCCTCTATGGCCTCCTTCCCCACTTCTGGCCAGCCTGTGCTGGATTCAACATTAAAAGATATGCTGCTCTCCCTCCAGTCCTCGCTCATGACGGATCTATCCTCTCTCTTTCATAAGGTCACCTCAGACATACAGGTATTAGACAACAGGGTGACGCGCATAGAGGGAAGTATGTCAGATTGTGTATCCACAGTGAATGGTGTCATAGATGTCTATGAAGACATTAGAGAGGAGCAAAAATGGATGCGCACCAAGCTGGCCGATTTGGAAGACAGATCCCGCAGGAACAACGTTAAGCTAAGAGGAGTGCCAGAATCCATCTTACCTGCAGTTCTCCCCAAGTTTGCTAAAGAACTAATGCATGTCATCCTACCAGATGCAGCTCCCAGGGACCTCATAGTAGACAGAATCCACAGGATTGCTAAGCCATCCCACCTTGCAGCCTCTGTCCCCAGAGATGTCCTCATGAGAGTACACTTTTTCCACATTAAGGAAAATCTCATGCACGGGGCTAAGGCTATATCAACCCTCCCAGCACCCTTTACCGGTGTTCAACTTTTTCCAGATTTATCCAAGTTCACCTTACAAATGCGGAGACAGCTGAGCTCAATGACCAAAGGGCTCCAAAACCATAAAGTCCAATACAAGTGGAGATACCCGGCTACACTCCTGATTACCAAAAATGGCAAATCGCACATAGTCAGTGACCTGCAAACCAGTCTTGCTTTACTCCACACTTGGGGTATCCTACCTGACCCACCTAACCCGTTACCACCTCGTAGCGGCCCACCTGCGACCAGACGCAAGACTGACCAAAATCAAACTCCAAAGATCTAAATTCCCACCTTTTTGGAGGGCCAACCAAATAATCCCTAACTCCCCTGGGATCTGATAGAGAATTTAACTTGTCGAAGTACTTCTTCTGTGTTGAACTTTTTTACCCCCCGAAAGAGGTCGCAGCACAGTTTGCTCCACCTCCAACTCTCTACTTTTTTGAACAATCTTTATACCTGTTCTAGTATTAGTACGTGAACAACTTTGTTATTTTTTTCTAGAGTTCTACTTTCTTCCCACAACAGAATGCTCTATTCACAGCTCTAGTAACCTGAGCACAGGACACATCCGAACTTCCTCTGTTCCGCCAAGATAGCAACATCAAGATTTTCTGGGACAACGATACTGCATCTAATTGTGAGTATTACCTCTACACATTGACTCATTCACAATACCAGAATGTCGCTCAACATTGTATCACTCAACGTCAACGGGCTTAACCACCCCGCTAAAAGACATTCACTCTGGAAATCCGTTAAAAGTCTCCACAGTGATATTATCTGCATACAGGAGACACACCTCCTTCAAGCTGACTGGAACTTATGTGTCAACAGCCAATTCCCTCATATCTTTCACGCATCTCATGACTCCAAAACCAGAGGAGTTATGATTGCGATCAACTCCAAACTTGACTTCCAACTATCCAAGGTAACCCTTGATCCTGAGGGCAGATACATAATCTTAGTATGTACCATCGACAAAACAGCCTACACTTTGGTCAACATTTACGCCCCTAACGACCATCAAACCCCTTTTCTGCGTAAGGTTCTCAGATTGTCCAAGTCTCTTCAAAAGGAACACCTCTTAATCTGCGGAGACTTTAACCTTGTGCCAGATGTCTTTATAGACTCAACCTCTGCTGCCAAAAGAAGACCATCCCCACTACAGAATCTTATCTCATCTAATGGACTTTATGATATTTGGAGATGCCATCATGGCAATGAGAGAGACTACACCTTCTTCTCCTCTAGACATAATACATATTCACGTATAGATCTATTCCTATCAGATAAATGGTTACTACAAAATGTTATGGCTTCTGTAATCCACACCACCACATGGTGGGATCATGCCCCCATCTCAATTACAATTGGAGATTCCAAGAGAAACCACAACTCCCGCATCTGGAGAGCTAACAATTACATTTTGCAACACAAAGACTATACTCCAGAAATTGTGAACCATATTGAGGAATTTTTTCAGTTGAACTTGGGATCGGTTTCAGACCATGAGGTGCTGTGGTGCGCACACAAAGCCTTTATGAGAGGTATTCTGATGAAACTGAGTGCTATAGATAAAAGAAGGAGGACACAGCGATTAGATGAGATTTCATCCCAAATCGCTACCCTAGAAAATCATCACAAAGCAAATCCTCAATCCCCAATCCCTGACCAACTAGTGACATTACGACAGGAGCTCAGAGCCTTACTCCTCCACTCCTACGACCGCCTTCAGAGAAGACTTAGAGCTTCTACCTATTCCACTTCCAACAAAGCTGGAAAACGCATGGCTCAACGCCTCCAGAGCAAACGGGCCAAGACGAAAATTAGTAGACTATTCCATCCCCATGACCAATCCCCCATAACTAACCCCCAGGAAATAGCCAACGCATTTAGTGACTACTACAGAGATTTGTACAACTTAAAAAATGATCCTCTTACCCCCCAACCCACTCTAGATGACATCAACCGATTCCTGCTCAACCTACAACTACCTACCTTGACCGATGGCCAACTCTCGACATTGAATGCCCCTTTCTCAAAACAGGAGATTCAGAGGACGATTCAATCCCTCCCCCTAAACAAAGCCCCTGGGCCAGATGGCCTGTCAGGAGAATACTATAAACAATTTTCAGACCAATTAACCCCCCACTTAGTCGATGTTTTTAATGATGCTGCCTCCTCCTCGCGATTCCGACCCGAAATGTTAAACGCTCTTGTCATTACTATCCCGAAACCAGGGAAGGAGCCGAACATACCCCAAAACTTTCGTCCAATTTCGCTATTAAATCTTGACGTCAAACTGTATGCTAAAACAATAGCGATGAGACTATTAGACATACTGCCCAATCTAATACATAGAGACCAAACTGGCTTCACCAAAGGTAGACAGGCATCAGATGCCACCGGACGGATAATAGATCTGATCCACCATGTAGAATCAACCGGAACGCCTTCTTTGCTTCTTTCACTAGATGCAGAGAAGGCGTTTGATAGAGTACACTGGTCCTATCTTAGATCAGTCCTTCAAAAATTTGGCTTCACTGGCCCTATATTGGGAGCCATCATGGCATTGTATTCCACGCCTTCGGCCATAGTGTATTCTGAAGACATGACCTCCCGTCTGTTCCCTATAAATAATGGCACACGTCAAGGATGCCCCTTATCCCCCCCTTATTTTTAATCTCCTCATGGAGCCTTTAGCGACACACGTCAGGAATCACCCCTCCATTTCAGGTATCCAAATAGGTAAATTTTCACACAAAATTAGTCTATTCGCAGATGACGTGATACTCATTCTCACCAACCCGGCTTCTTCCCTGGCGGAGGCAAATAAGTTACTTGATTGGTTTAGCGAAATCTCATACTATAAGATTAACTCCACCAAATCATATATTCTGGATATCAACTTAGACGCCACTACAAAAAATCTCCTACAACTCCAATATAAATTCAGATGGGCTGACAAAGAACTGACAAAGAACTCTCCTACTTAGGAGTAAAATTAACCAGATCAACCAAATCTCTGTTCTCTGCCAACTTCTTACCCCTACTTCTTAAAATACAAAATGATTCCCACCAGATTATGAAACATGAACTTTCCTGGTCAGGTAGATTAGCGGCTTTCAAAATGTTGTGCCTACCACAGATACTTTACCTTTTACGAACCCTACCCATCCCACTCCCTGTGTCTTATTTTAGATTCCTCCATTCGGTTCTAAATGCCCATCTTTGGAAGGGGAAGAAACCCAGAAGTGCCCATTCCAACAATAAACAGGCGGGAGGAGTGGGCTCAATTGCCTTTGAGGACTATTACTTAGCATCCATTCTCGCCCAACTACAGGAGTGGTTTCGCCCCCATCCAATCACACCATGGGGACAAATAGAAAATGCACTACTCTGCCGTTCCAACCTTAAGACTTGGATAATGAGTATTCCATTGGGAACGACCGTTCCTACCTCCTTCCCGCCTACCATGAAAGCCTCGGCCTCTTCCTGGAAGAAGCTACTCACCTTGGTGAAATACTCCCCCCCATCACCAAATCATCAAATACCATTAGAAACCCTCCACTTTCTCGCCCCGGATCTTAATGTAGCGCATTGGTCCCTCAAGGGGATACTGTCTTTACAAAGCCTGCTCCTAAATTCTCTCCCAAAACCCTTTCCTGTACTACAAAAGGAGTTCAACCTCCCTACGTCAGATTTTTATACGCATTTACGGATCTCCCACTGTCTAAATACAATACCCCTACCTCTATACGCCATCCCTACAAAGACATGGGCCTACCTCACGGACACTCCCACCAAATACAAAGGTATTTCCCATTTTTATAACCTCCTTCAGAACAAACTACAATTCCTCAAACTACCGGCCCACCGTCAGTGGGAAGCAGAAAGATCCACACATTGCTCCGCCCTTTGGGAACTTACGCAGAAGATTTCCCTACGCTGGTATCTGACCCCAGCATGACTAGCTGCCTTTAATACCCAGACTTCCAACCTCTGTTGGAGATGTAAAACCTTTAAAGGAGATATGCTCCACATCTTTTGGTCATGCCCACGCATCATATATTTTTGGAAGGATGTCTTCAAAATCCTCTCTGACACAATCAAGGGTACTCTTACTCCCTCCCCAGAATTGGCGATTCTGAACCTAACAATAGAGGATATACCCCCCCACTCTAGATATGTTGTATCCCATATACTTCTGGCTGCCAGACTGTGTATAACTAGGCTGTGGAGATCAGAGGTCTCACCAGTAATTGCCCAAACCGTTGATCTAGTGAATCTGCATCACAGTTACGAATCAATAATGGCTGCCAGTAATGGTCGAGCCGAGAAAATCCGGAAAGCCTGGTTCCCATGGACCTCCGGTTCTAGAGCAGTGCGACACCTTAAGTTGAATGAGTATATTATATGTTCCTTCTGTTTTACTCTTGACCGAGCATTCTGTATTTAATCCATATACAAGTCTAAGCAATACTAATTAATCGTCTTAAAGGGACTTATCCCTAAGTGAAAGTAGCCCTCTCACCTACTACAACATTACGGGGCTGTTCTCCTCCTGGGTCACAAAGTGTTCCCAGTAGGGGTGTCTCAGGAAAGACAGACCCATTATAAACAGGTATTCACACTTTTATCTACTATGTGTTTTCTTTAAAAGAATTTATCGCTACTAGAACTGTATTTCATCTCGTGTATCGCACCTACTGTACTAGAGTTGCTGCACGACGTCTGAACAATGTAATATTTGCTACTCTGTTATATTCAAACCATAATAAAAATGATTGAAATAAAAAAAAAAAATAGCTCAAGGCCATACAATTCTAATTGTGGGCATTTTGAGGGAAACAAAGTGTTAGAACCCGTGTGTGTTTTTTTTTTTTTGATATTTTTTTTTTGTAGTTTGGCCTTTGTCTCCTTTTCTTAACATTGGCTTCACTTCCTGTCACACAGCTAAACAGGAAGTGAAGGTAAAACCCTACCAATGGCTTTTCTTGGGGACACACAGATCAATCTAACTAGTGTCCCCATTAAGCAAATTGCACTCTAGCACTTTGTTGTGTACATCATTGGGTAGTTTGGGGTTTAGTAAAGACAAATCCACTCTGCAGTAAAAGTGTAGCTGCTGAAAATCTGAGGGAAAGTACTGGTGATTGGATGTTACAATCATGTAAAAGCAAAGATGTTTTTTTTTTTGGCTTGCATGTCCCCCTCAGATATACAGGTCCTTCTCAAAAAATTAGCATATTGTGATAAAGTTCATTATTTTCTGTAATGTACTGATAAACATTAGACTTTCATATATTTTAGATTCATTACACACAACTGAAGTAGTTCAAGCCTTTTCTTGTTTTAATATTGATGATTTTGGCATACAGCTCATGAAAACCCAAAAATCCTATCTCAAAAAATTAGCATATTTCATCCGACCAATAAAAGAAAAGTGTTTTTAATACAAAAAAAGTCAACCTTCAAATAATTATGTTCAGTTATGCACTCAATACTTGGTCGGGAATCCTTTTGCAGAAATGACTGCTTCAATGCGGTGTGGCATGGAGGCAACCAGCCTGTGGCACTGCTGAGGTGTTATGGAGGCCCAGGATGCTTCGATAGCGGCCTTAAGCTCATCCAGAGTGTTGGGTCTTGCGTCTCTCAACTTTCTCTTCCCAATATCCCACAGATTCTCTATGGGGTTCAGGTCAGGAGAGTTGGCAGGCCAATTAAGCACAGTAATACCATGGTCAGTAAACCATTTACCAGTGGTTTTGGCACTGTGAGCAGGTGCCAGGTCGTGCTGAAAAATGAAATCTTCATCTCCATAAAGCTTTTCAGCAGATGGAAGCATGAAGTGCTCCAAAATCTCCTGATAGCTAGCTGCATTGACCCTGCCCTTGATAAAACACAGTGGACCAACACCAGCAGCTGACATGGCACCCCACACCATCACTGACTGTGGGTACTTGACACTGGACTTCAGGCATTTTGGCATTTCCCTCTCCCCAGTCTTCCTCCAGACTCTGGCACCTTGATTTCCGAATGACATGCAAAATTTGCTTTCAACCGAAAAAAGTACTTTGGACCACTGAGCAACAGTCCAGTGCTGCTTCTCTGTAGCCCAGGTCAGGCGCTTCTGCCGCTGTTTCTGGTTCAAAAGTGGCTTGACCTGGGGAATGCGGCACCTGTAGCCCATTTCCTGCACACGCCTGTTCACGGTGGCTCTGGATGTTTCTACTCCAGACTCAGTCAACTGCTTCCGCAGGTCCTCCAAGTTCTGGAATCGGTCCTTCTCCACAATCTTCTTCAGGGTCCGGTCACCTCTTCTCATTGTGCAGCGTTTTCTGCCACACTTTTTCCTTCCCACAGACTTCCCACTGAGGTGCCTTGATACAGCACTCTGGGAACAGCCTATTCGTTCAGAAATTTCTTTCTGTGTCTTACCCTCTTGCTTGAGGGTGTCAATGATGACCTTCTGGACAGCAGTCAGGTCGGCAGTCTTACCCATGATTGCGGTTTTGAGTAATGAACCAGGCTGGGAGTTTTTAAAAGCCTCAGGAATCTTTTGCAGGTGTTTAGAGTTAATTAGTTGATTCAGATGATTAGGTTAATAGCTTGTTTAGAGAACCTTTTCATGATATGCTAATTTTTTGAGATAGGAATTTTGGGTTGTCATGAGCTGTATGCCAAAATCATCAATATTAAAACAAGAAAAGGCTTGAACTACTTCAGTTGTGTGTAATGAATCTAAAATATATGAAAGTCTAATGTTTATCAGTACATTACAGAAAATAATGAACTTTATCACAATATGCTAATTTTTTGAGAAGGACCTGTACAGCAAGTGCACTTGTAGCGCAAAGTAGATTTGCCTTTAGTAAATAAACCCCACAGTCCAAACTACCTAATAAATTGTGGTGTACCCCGCAATATGCTGCAGTGCAATGTGCATAATGGGGAAAGTATTTAGACTGACCTGTGTCCCCAAGGAAAGACATTGTTAGGGATTTTCCCTCACTTCCTGTGTGGCTATGTGACAGGAAGTGAATTATTTGGAAGGATAAAGTGGCCAAATTATTTAGCTTAACTTTTCAAAGACTCATTCCTAAGTAGAATTGTGATGCATGTCAATGGCCCATTTTGACCCTCTTTAATCACTTGAGATCAGCGCTATAACTGATCGACGGCCACAGCATGGTCCTCAATTGCCGTCACTGTGACTCGGGTGATGACAGATCCGAGTAAGGGGCCGATCCCTGCCCTTTACCATGTGATCAGCTGTCAGCAAATGACAGCTGATCACGTGATGTAAACAAAAGCTGGGTAATGGTTTTTGTTTTCTCCTTGTGCTGACAGCGTGAGCATAAAAAAAAGGCAATCACTGGCTTATGTGCAAGGGACATGGGGCCCAAAGAGGAAGAGGCAATTCTGCATCATCTGTGACAATTAGTAGCCCCTGCCAGTGTCACCTATCAATGCCCACCACTGGTGCCAATCAGTGGCACCTAGCAGTGCTGCCAGTGCCCATCACTGCCAACTATCATTGCCACCTAGCAGTGCCACTTCTCACTGCCCAACAGTGCTAAATAGCAATGCCACCTCTCAGTGCCCACCCTTGCCACCTTATCGGTGCCCATCAGTGCAGTCTCATCAGTGTACATCAATGAAGAAGAAAAATTACCTTTTTTAAAAATATTAACCAGTTTCCTACCGCCCACCGTCAAATGACATCCTTGGCTTTGGGCGGTGACATCTGAATGATGCCTGCAGTTGCAGGCATCATTCAGATATCATTCTTTTCAGCCGGCGATTCTGTGCACAATAAAAACGATCATAGTGGCAGTTCCGCCGCTTGATCGTTCTTATAGGCGGGGGGAAGGGACGTCCCCCCCTCTCTTGCCGCCATCCGGTGCTTCTCCGGGCTCTCCCGTGCCATCTGGGGCTCGAAGAACGATTTGGAGATGACTGGTGACCAGATGGTCATCAGTCATCTCTATGACTGTCGGAGGCGCGGGCACGACGTTATGACATCATGCCGTGTTCCCGTATGTTAACCAAGCCGTGATCTTGGCTGTCAGCATGATATTGGTGATTTTTTTGGAACAATATCATGCTTTCCAGCCTGGAGGAGAGATGCGGGGTCTTATTGACCCTGCATCTCTCCATAAAGAGGACCTGTCACACACATTCCTATTACAAGGGATGTTTACATTCCTTGTAATAGGAATAAAAGCGATCCCAAAAAATTAAAACAAATTAAAAAGAGTAAGAAATACAAAAAAGTCAAAAAACTAAAACAAAAAAAATAAATAATAAAAAACGCCCATGTCCCCGTTAGCTCGCGCTCAGAAGCGAACACACACGTAAGTCCTGTCCACATATGTAAATGCCGTTCAAACCACACATGTGAGTTATTGCTGCGTGCGTTAGAACGAGTGCAACAATTCTAGCACTAGACCTCCTCTGTAATGCCAAAATGGTAACGTGTAAAAAAAATTTAAGCATCACCTAGGGAGATTTTTAATTACTGAAGTTTGGTGTCATGCCATGTGTGTGCGCAATTTTAAAGTGTGACGTGTTAGGTATCTATTTACTCAGCATAACAACATCTTTCACATTATACCAAAAAATTGTCCGTAACTTTACTGTTTTGTAATATTTTTAGCAAACAAAAGGTGTTTGAAAATTTATTGCGCAAATACCGAGCGAGATAAAAATTTGCAATGACCGCCATCTTATTCCCTAGGGTGTCTGCTCCAAAAAGATATATAATGTTTGGTGTTTTGAAGTAATTTTATAGCCATAAATTTATGATTTTTACATGAAGGAGAGAAGTGCCAGAATAGGCCCAGTGCTGAAGTGGGTAAAATATCCATACATTTTTTATTTAAACTCGGTGTTTTGTATTTATCAAAAAAAATTAAAAATAAAACACAAAGGTGATCAAGTAGCACCAAAAGCAAGCTCTATTTGTGTGCCAACAAATAAAACATTTTCATTGGGTTACAGTGTTGTATGAGCGCGCAATTGTCATTAAAAGTGCATCAGCGCTGAAATGTGAAACTTGGTCTGGGCAGTGCGCAAGTGGTTAATATAAGGCTACATGCACACGGACGTTTTTCCAACCTCTTGTTTGAGCGTTTTTTGCAGCTTAAAAACATCTCTCCATGTTAGCCTATGGCCTCATGGCCACCATGGCGTTTTGGAGCTGTAAATGGCATAGGCGTTTTTAGGCCCCATGTAGACGGGACGCTGGTGCAAAGTGTTCTGAACTAAGGTTGAAAGTGGCGTTTAGAAAGGCGCGCTTTGTGGCGTTTGCATGCCGTGTTTTACCAGATTTGTATATGATAAGGAGCCGCCCTAAGCTCCAAAAACAGTATTATTTACGATTTTAGCTATTTAGTGAGACCAGAGTGATATGAGCAGCTGAGAGCAGCAGTGTAGTTGTATTTAGACTGGGTTCACACTAGTGCGAAACGACATCCTCGACAAGTCAACATCGAGGAGGAGAAGAGAGAAGAAGACGCCGACGGCGACGACGGAGAAGACCGGCCCCTCCATTAGCAAAAGAGCTAAATAAGTTAGTGGAGGGGCCGGCAGAAGAAAGAAGCAGGAGAAGAACCGGGAGAAGAACCGGAGAGCGGAAGAAGAAGAAGGCGACAGGGAAGACCGGCCCCTCCACTAGCAAAAGAGCTAAAGAAGTTAGTGGAGGGGCCGGCAGAAGAAAGAAACGGGAGAAGAACCGGATAGCGGGAGAAGAAAAGGCGACGGAGAAGACCGGCCCCTCCACTAGCAAAAGAGCTAAAGAAGTTAGTGGAGGGGCCGGCAGAAGAAAGGAAGAACCGGAGAGAAGAAGAGGGGAGAAGACGACGGAGAAGACCGGGCCTCCGCTAGCAAAAGAGCTAAAGAAGCTAGCGGTGGCCCGTCAGAAGAAAACCGGAGAGCGGCGGCGATGACACCGGAGACCCCAGAAGTCGGAAGAAGACCCCCGGAGCTGTGCAATAAAATACTTTAAAAAGCTGCGTGTTTTTTTTTTTTTTATTGCAATTTTTTTCCACCAGGTGAATGGGTAGGGGTACGATGTACCCCATACTCATTCACATAGGGTCTGGGGGCCGGGATCCAGGGGCCCCTTTATTAAAGGGGGCTCCCGGATTCCGATAAGCCCCCCGCCCGCAGACCCCGACAACCAACGGCCAGGGTTGTCGGGAAGAGGCCCTTGTCCCCATCAACATGGGGGCAGGGTGCTTTGGGGTGGGGGGGCCGCAGGTCACCCCCCTGCCCCGAAGCACCAAACCCCCCATGTTGAGGGCATGCGGCCTGGTACGGTTCAGGAGGGAGGGGGGGCCGCTCTCGTCCCCCCCTTTTAGCCTGCGGCCTGCCAGGTTGCGTGCTCGGATAAGGGTCTGGTTTGGATTTTGAGGGGACCCCCACGCCGTTTTTCAGCTTGAGGGGTTCACCTTAAAATCTAGACCAGACCTAAGGGTCTGGTTTGGATTTTGGGGGGACCCCCACGCCATTTTTCGGCTTAGGGGGGTTCACCTTAGAATCCAGACCAGACCTAAGGGCCTGGTATGCTCCTGAAGGGGAACCCATGCCGGTTTTTTCATTAAAATTTGGCCTGGAGTTCCCCTTCATGATTCATACCAAACATGGGACAGCGAGGCTGCTGAGGACCAGCGCGATCACATCACGCTGGACACATTCTCGGCTGGCTAGTCGCCTCTAGCCTCTAGGACACGACGTGAGCGGCTGCTGCACGCTCAGGTCGTGTCCAGATCGCCTCACAAAGTCGCGCTGTCCCTGTGTCAGCCGGCACACGAGTCGCCCGCAAGTCGGATCCGACTTCCCGGGCGACCTCTATTCAAATCAATGGGCTCCCATACGGAACCATTCATTTTCAATAGAGCGCCGCTGACATTTCTATTTACTATAACAGTGCGCCGCTGCTTCCTGCACCCAGTGAAGGAGTTATCCGGCGCACCAATTAAGGTTAGAACCAGCGCAGCGCACTGTTATTAGTAAATCAGCCCCACTGAGTCAAGATTTCAGTTTACAAAGATAAGAACTGATACCTTCCCAGGGGACATGCCAAAGTGGGTCATGCCAAAAGAGAGCGATAAGCTATAACTCAGATGCATAAAGGACAAAACCGACTTTTCCAACAACTGGTTCATGTCAACAGAGAACAGAAAGTCAAGACTTTAGTACACAACAAAAATAACTCAGCCATCAAGGTTTCAACAATGACATACCTAATTATTTTAATCCACAGTAATATTTATATACAGACTAGTAGTTTTGTAGATTGCATACAGGCTGTAGAGAATTTTGAAATATTATTAAATTGTATGTAAACCTTAACATTGAACTTCTTTTATTTGCTCCCTTTGGCTGACTTATTATACCATTAAACACATATTACCATATCTGTTTGATAGGACCCTTTCAAACGGACGTGTTCGTGCTCAGCAGGGATCGCTCCGTCGATCCCCGCTGAGCAGGCAGATGACAGGTCTGTCTCTGCACACTGTGCAGGGACCGACCTGTCAGAGCGCCGCTCTCCCCTATGGGGGATCGGATGAATACGGACTGTAGAGTCCGTTTTCATCTGATCCGATCCACCAGACGGATGGAATATAGGGTATCCATCCGTCACACTTTGGTGGATCGGAGTGGGTCGGATGTCAGCGGACATGACACCGCTGACATCCGTCGCTCCATAGAGGTGCACGGAGTGTCCGTTCAGGTCCGCCAAAAAAACTGACAGGCGGACCTGAATGGTCCGCCCGTGTGAAAGGGGCTATAGGTGCAAGAGCCTGTTGAACATCTTGTCAGAAATTCAGAGCTGTTTTGATCCTCTGCACATCTTAAAGAGTCTTCCTAGCTCTTATCATGGAATACAGAATGATTTGTTTTGATGTTGCAGAAATTTGAGAGTGGAAGTGGTTGAGTAGTTTAGTAAAAGGCAATGGGCAGAGCTGACAACACTCAAGCCCTGTACACACGGCCGGGAATCCCATCTATTTGAAAACCGTTGGTTTTCCTGATGGGATTCCTGGCAAGCTTGCCTTGCAAAGCCGTGTATACACACGGCCACTCAAAAGACCCACCGTTCTTTTGAATGGCAAGAACGCGGTGACGTCAAAGACTACGACAATCCGGCTAAATTAAGTTGTATGCTACCGCGCATGCATTGAAGTGTTATCGAGCATGCACGTTTTTTTCCCCTGCAGGTAAGCATACGGACGACCGGTTTTCTCGGCAGGAAACACTATGCCGGGAATCTTGTCGGGAAAATAGAGAGCAGGTTCTCTATTTTTTCCGGGCAGTTTTCCGGTCGGGAAATCAGCTAGGGAGCATACACACGGCCGGGATTCACGGCCAAAAGCTCTCCTGGCAGGTTTACTGCTGGGAAAATTGGTCATGTGTAAGAGGCCTGAGTCATCAAAATGCTATGTGTTGTCAGCCACAACCAGGTTTCAGAGCTTAGTGCATTTTTAGCAGATATTTTTCTAAACCTGCAAGTTTTTTAAAGGAATAAAACATGGGGAAATGTGTATGTGCTGCATGACTTTTATTTTTATTTTTGCTTGACATATGCTATGAAAAGCTTACTGTAAATACAAGACCACAGCAGGTGGCTGCAAATCTTCTAGTCATGCTAAATCTTAGGGTATATACTAAAGTAGCTAAATTGCCAGTGAAAACGTAACCAATGCTGTGACTTTCCACTAAAACAAATCGAATATTTGCTTTTATCAGTTTAAAGGTAGCAAAGCAATAACAGTTCATCTGTGATTGGGTACCTAAGCAGCACTGCTCTTTGCACACTATACCATAAAGTCTGTCATATTGAAAACATATGAGAATGTTTAATGGAATGTATTAATTATGCTGTCCATTCTATTTTACGTTGTATATAAATAATACCCGCTCTGCAAATTCCTTTCAATTCCAAGCTGATTTAAAATGTGGTAACAATAAATGTATATGCTGCAAATTCCTGTTACCTGAGAATGTCTTTGAAAAGCCTGCTTTTTCACAAACATGATAAAAAGGGGTTTTAAAAGTATGGATATTGTATATTTACTTTTTTGTGGTTATGGTTTAATATGCACACTAAACTTCTAGACTGATGAGTAAAATATATTTTTTTAAGTTTAAGGACTAAAACTATTTAGTGATAAAATTATTACATGATGGTTTCAATAAAGGTTTGTTACTACCAGGTATTGGAAAAAAAATTGTCCCTAAACACAAAGTTTGTACTTGTTTGCTTTTATGCTTTTATATTTATAATGATTCATGTTTCAACAACTGCACCTAAGCCCTGGTTCACACTGGTGCGATTTGACATGCGATTTGACATGTCAAATCGCATGTCAAATCTGCGAAATTTGCCGCAAATTGCGGCCAATGGCACCGTCCTAATCGGTGTGACGCCGCATCTGCGGCGCTGCACCAATTACAAAAAGTAGTTTTTGTACTACTTTTTGCGATTTCAGCCGCGATTTACATTGACATCTGTTTCAGATGTCTTTGAAATCGAGCTGAAATCGGGACTGCCAGCGGGAGTGAAATCGTGCGAGTTCAGCTGAACTCGCAGGCTTCACTCCCGCAGCCCCAGTGTGAATGTGGGCTTAAACACAGTATATATCTGTTGACAATTAATTTTTACACCAACACTTGTGAGTCTATTTATAAGAAATTTGCTTTGTGAATGTCTCCGCATTTGTGCGACAGTCATGAATTATACCGGTAATGTGGTATATGCAAAATGACAGTTTCTATTGCCTTTTGCAAGGTGAATGTAACATTCCTCTTTCGATCATTGGTAAAATTCCACCAGAACATTCAACCAATAGAGAAAATAGCCTTAAGCCGGCCATAGATTGTTCAAATCTCAGACAGTTCAGCAGGGACCAGCAGACATTTAAAGCATGTATAGACAGGCTGATTGTACCTAAGTTGAATGATCAATCAACTGGAGTACAACCAAAATGTAAGATTTTTCATGAAATTATTGCCAGAGGCTATAGCCACTAGCAATAATCACTATGTGCTCCTCCCCCCCACAATATCTCCACAGGAGGGATACCCTATCAATTATGACTATGTTGATGAGGGAATTAAGTGATTTTATTTTCTGTAACCCGTTGTTGCAGGAAAGTAAATTGCACCGTCTATGGCTGGCTTAACACTATAGGCTAAGAAAATTCAACAATAATATGATATCTTTGCACCATGTACAGTGCTGCTGGTTATTCACTGTATGGGAGGTTTAGGGAACAGCTGAAGGAAGCCCCATCTGAAACAGGAACTGAACCATTTAGCAGTTGTATTACTAATGGTGCTAAAAGTGACAGTTTCTTGCTCAGGGCTCAAGGAATTGGAACCTGCCACTATCCCAATAAACACTGACTCATCCCTGCCAGGAACTTCTGACTGACAGGTGAATGTAAAAAAAGGGGCAGGGACATTGTAAGAAAATGGTGTGGGCCCAGCCAATATTCATACAATGCCCTTCAGGTCTGCTATGGATTTTAAGAAAAAAAACAAAACAGTGTTGGGTCCACCATAAACATTATATCACCATGAAGCAATAACAAAAATGATGTAGGACTCCCTAAATTTTAGGGGGGAACCCAATGCACATATCACATAACTCTTTACTTAACCACTTCAGCCCTGGAAGGATTTGCCCCCTTAATGACCAGGCCATTTTTTGTGATACGGCACTGCGTCGTTTTAACTGACAATCGTGCAGTCGTGCGACGTGGTACCCAAACAAAATTGATGTTCTTTTTTGTTCCACAATTAGAACTTTCTTTTGGTGGTATTTGATCACCTCTGCGGTTTTTATTTTTTGCGCTATAAATAAAAAAAGCAAAAATGTATTTAAAAAAAAACAATATTTTTTGCTATAATAAATATCCCAAATAAAAAAAAATTCTTCATCAGTTTAGGCCGATATATATTCGTCTACATATCTTTGGTAAAAAAAATTGCAATAAGCGCATATTGATTGGTTTGCGCAAACGTTATATCATCCACAAAATAGGGGATAGATTTATGGCATATTTATTATTATTATCTTTTTTTACTGCGACATTGCGGCGGACAGATCAGACACTTTGACACATTTTTTGGACCATTGACATTTATACAGTGATAGGTGCTATAAAAATGCACTGATTACTGTGTAAATGTCACTGCTAGGTAGGGATGAGCTTCGAGTTCAAGTCGAACTCATGTTCAACTCGAAGATTGCCTTTTCGCATGTTCGCCGAACAGCGAACAATTTGGGGTGTTCGCGGCAAATTCGAAAAGCCGCGGAACACCCTGTAAAAGTCTATGGGAGAAATCTAAAGTGCTAATTTTAAAGGCTTATATGCAAGTTATTGTCATAAAAAGTGTTTGGGGACCCAGGTCCTGCCCCAGGGGACATGTATCAATGCAAAAAAAGTTTTAAAAACTGCAGTTTTTTCAGGAGCAGTGATTATAATAATGCTTAAAGTGAAACAATAAAAGTGAAATATTCCTTTAAATTTTGTACCTAGGACGTCTGTATAGTATGCCTGTAAAGTCGCGCTTGTTTCCCGTGCTTAGAACTGTGCCTGCACAAAGTGTCATTTCTGAAGGAAAACAAGTCATTTAAAACTCACTCGAAGCTATAATGAATTGTCGGCTCCCGGCAATACATAGAAAAGTCATTGATAAAAAAAAAAATGTGTGGGGGTCCCCCCAAATTCAATTACCAGGCCCTTCAGGTCTGGTATGGATATTAAGGGGAACCCTGCCGCAAATTTAAAAAAAAATGCGTGGGGTTCCCTTCCCTTCAGGTCTGGTATGGATTTTAAGGGGAACTCCACCCCAATTTTTTTTTAAAAACCCTTTATCTGAGCACACAACCCGGTGGTTGTGGGGGTCTGCAGGCAGGGGGCTTATCGGAATCTGGAAGACCCCTTTAACAAAGGGGACCCCCAGATCCCGCCCCCCTATGTGAATTGGTAAGGGGTACATTGTACCCCTACCATTTCACAAAGAAAGTGTAAAAAAAACTTTAAAAAAAACACACAGACACCTTGGAAAAGTCCTTTATTAAAAATAAAAAATAAAAAACACATTCCAGCGATGTAATCCAATGTCCCACGGCGATCCGATGTCCAGCGCTGCAGTCTCCACTCAAAACGTCATTGGCCGCTCAGCCAATGACGTAGGCGGGGTCTGAGGTATGGGAGCCGACAATTCATTATAGCCGCGAGTGGTTTTAAATGGCTTTTTTTCCTTCAGAAATTACATTTTGTGCAGGGACAGTTCTAAGCAAGGGAAACAAGCTCTGCTTTACAGGCATATTATACACCCCCCAGGTACGAAATTTAGGACAATAACTTGCATATTAGCCTTTATAATTAGCACTTTCGATTTTGAACGTTCGAGTCCATTGTATTTAATAGGGTTCTAAAGTTCACGCGAACTTTAGGTCTGTTCGCAGGTTCTGGTGCAAACCGAACAGGGGGGTGTTCGGCTAATCCCTACTGGTAGGAAAGGGGTTAACACTAGGGGTAAATGTGGTCCCTCAGTGTGTTTCTTACTGTAAGAGGATGTGACTAACTAGAGGAGAAGCCAGATCGTTGTTCCTAGCTAGTGCATCTGCTCTAGCTGTTTAAAGGGCCGATGTACGGCTACGGCGATTTGCGGGAGAGAGACGGTCTGACGCAGCATAATGACAGCGGCTGGTCGGCTAGTGGTTAAAGCGGATGTAAATCTGACTCATTAAATTTGACCTAGGCACATCTATCTGTAGTGTTTACTTATCTCTCTCCAAAGCCCTGATTCATGTGTCTTTCTGCTGTTTCACTCCTCTGTTATCAACATGATAACTTCTGACAAGTTTTCTGAGATGGGAGATAAAACCAGCCTGAAATGTGTGTCGGGGGTGTGTGTGCTATAAATAGATTAGCAGAGATCTTGTCTTGTCACAGCACAGCTCTGAAAGTATCTTCGTTCTTCTGCCTATGTGGAGGTGGGGTGTATGTCTTGCCTGCAATCAGTTGTCGCACAGTGTAAGCCAAGACTACACTCCCACTGCTGAATGAGAAAGTAAAAATTTTAACAAGAATTCTAAAGATTATAACAAGCGGAAGACAGCAGATATGCATGTAAAACTTATGTAGCATGATTTGTTTAATCTCTGTGTATCATCTGAGGCTGTTCACTTCACTGGGTATAGGAGATGGTTTACATACACTTCCACATTTATTAAGTTGATTTATGAATGTAATATAGCATGCTCACTTACAGTAGCTTGGTAAAAAGGTGAAGCTGCATTCACTACAATCATCCAATCATGTGCAAGCAAAAGTCCTATTTTATTTCACTTACATATGAATAATTATTCAAAGTTAAAACAGTTTGTAGGTGGAGGTGGTAGCTGTTTTTTCTCCCCCTGACTTCCTCTGCCTGTGGGTGATATGACCAGAGGAGGGCTTTAGTGAGCTTTGCCTAGGGAGGTTCCCAGTTAATAAGGGGTGAAAGAGCAGTCAGTTGACTGGAAACATTATCCCCGCATCAGTCCTTCTAGCAGAGCTTTTACCAGCACCGACAGAATTTGCCTAATAAAAGGTGCAGAACGGAATATCTGCACTACTGAGCACCAGCAACCTTTTTGGGAAGTCAGACCCAAGGTTGGGGGGTAATCCATTGAGGTTTACATTACCATCTTGGGTTGCAGAATGCTATATAAATAGAATGAATTGTGCCATTAGAGTTATTTAGTTTGTTGATGTGGTAGCTAGTTGAGCTAGCACTAATGCCCTGTACACACTATCGAAATGTCTGATGAAACAAGTCCAATAGACTTGTTTCATCGGAAATTCCGATCGTGTGTGGACCCCATCTGACTTGTTTCCATCGGTGTAAAAAAATATAACATGTTTTACATTTTTCTGATGGAAAAAAAAAACGATAGGAAATTCCGATCGTCTGTGTGGAACTCCATCGGAGAAAAATCCATGCATGCTCAGACTAAATTAGGAGACGGGAGCGCTCGTTCTGGTAAAACTAGAGTTTGTAATGGAGATAGCATTTTCGTCATGCTGAAAATTAATGCATCGTTAAATGTAGCGCATTCTTTTCTTCTTTCTAATGCTAGAACAAATTTTATTTTTTGCTGCGGATATTCACACCGAGTTCTGACAAACGTATTTCTTTGTTTATTGTGATCTCATGAATCTTCGTATTTTATTTTAAAGCCAGGTCTCCAAAATGTCTTAATATTTATTTTAAGCGTGAATCGGGTAACACCAAACTTTTACTAACACGCGGTAAACACGAAATCAGCAAAAGCAGCCCAAAGGGTGTCGCCGTTGGATTTGAACTTCCCCTTTATAGTGACATCTTACGTGTTGTACATCACCGCATTTTGGACGGTCGGAATTTGGTCTGATGGTGTGTATGCAAGACAGCTTTGAACGGAATTTCGACTAAAAATTCCATTGGATTTTAGCCCATCGGAATTCCGATCGTGTGTACAGGGCATAAGGATAAAGCCTGTTGCATAAGGACAGATAGTACCTGGGCTGCACAGTGCTGCACAGTGCTGAGAAAGAAGATGAACCAACTGCATTTCAGCAGAATCAAAACAGTTTTAGGCAAATCCAAGAAGGCTGTACAGTTTGGGACTTTGATTGTTAGGCAGCACCCCTCCACACTCGGTAAATACATACTTCGCCTTTCTCAATATCAGAGAGTTGCTGTTACTGGTTACTGCTCAGCATATATATGTTTTAAACCAAAATAAATTTGTGCACTTCCTAAAAAATAATAATATTGGAAATATTGCAAATCAATTGCCTTATCCACTCAGTGAATATCAATAAATAACTAAGCGACAAACTAAATTGTAATTGAAAATGAAGGACTGCTGCATCAAAAACACCAATCCGGGTAGGATGTGTAACTAAAACAAATAATTATTCCCAAGTGTGCTGTCCTCATACACTTAATGCAATGTCTTATAATAAACAAATATCAAGCATTGAACATATAATCAACTCATAACATATTGAAAAATATATCATCAACTGAAACTCTGTTCCTCAGACGACGCTTGTTACAGGGAAACGCGTTAGTAGAGGCCTTACACGTGACGTCGTTCCGCAAGTTGGTTTGAATGCTCAGACCTGCTGGTCCTTTGTATTACACACTGTGTAATATCATGCAATTTGTAAGTGAATTTCTATTGTTTTATTAACTCAGTTTGGTAAAGTACTACACTATGTGGAGTTCAGGGAGTCTTTGCATTCTGGATCATGGTATATGTGGCTGCAGAGCAGCAAAGCATTTAGTAATCTCCTTGTGGGATCAGAGCATCTGGTAAGGAGCTCATGTAACTATTTATGTTAAAAACCTTTTTGGTACACTTTTCATGGTGGTGCACATTATAATTTATCACCGCAGGGAAGTGTGGATGACTTTGAAATTTTTTGCACAATATTGTTTGCACAGTATTTTTGGCACATTATTTATGGGCTTTATATTTCTGTGACAATATTTTTATTAAAGTTTAGAGTAACAAGATACGACATTGTTGGGAAGCACACAGTAATACAAAATATAATTGTCAACATAAACAGTACATAAAAGAAAAAAAACATTTTGACGACAATAGTAGATAAAAGATGGTAAGGGTTTCGCTATGAACCCATAAACAGTTCACAAGTAGGTGTGACAAACTACAGTAATGTGATCGACCAAGTGTAAACTCTATAGTACCCATCAGTAAAGTTGTGTCTCTATCCAGGCATCAAAGGAGAAATCTCCTGAGGTAGTTTGTCATGAGCAAAACCTTACATTTAACCTCAGAACGAGGATAAAGGCCAACCGTTGAGCCAACTGTACACCAGAGAAGTAAAATTTTTTAAAATTTAAGATATAAAGAGAGAGAAAAGAGGAGGGAGAATAGGAAACAGGGAGAGGAGAAAAACAAGGCAAGTCAAAGAAAAGAGTGAGAGCCTGTCGGTCCATAATCCAATCCAGCCATCGAACGGGTGTCAGCCTCAGGTGTTCAAAACCTGAAGATAAGAAAGCCATATCCTTTCAAATTGTTTGTTCCACAGGACACTGACTAGTTTTTCGTGTAACATGATCCAGGTTTGCTTTTGCTTCACAAGGGCTAAATCAATAACAGGGCTTTTCCAAGAGGTTGCAATGGCTATTTTTGCTGCCATGAACATGTAGTATATCAGAGTCTGAATGGATCTCGGGATATTATCGACAGACACATTGAGTAGCGCGATTCAAGGATCTTTTGTAATGTTAACCATAGTGACTGAGTAAATTAAGGAGTGGATCCATATTCCAGAAACGTTGGACCTTGCAGCGGGTCCACCACACATAGAGGACAGAACCCACTTGGCCACAGCCCCTGAAACAGGAGGGTGATGAATCCGGGCACATTTTAGCAAGGCATTCTGGTACCAAGTACCATCTCGCAAAGACATCAGGGGCCATGCCCAGGTCTCTCTCCCAAGCAATTTGATAGGATAGTTTCAATGAAGAGGAGACAAAAGATTTGTACAGCATGGAGATGCAGCCCTGCTGGAGAGTCTCTTGTTTTCAAATTGTGTATGAACTACCAAATCATGACTTTTCTTCTGCAAAGAGCGAAGAAAATTATTTATTTGTTGTAGCAGAAAGCTCTTAGCTGGAGGCAAATCCAAATCCTGCACAAAATACGAAGGGGGTGCACCCCTCTATGGTCAAGGAAGTTTCCTATGCGATAAAGTCCCTTATTCGTCCACCAGCTAAATTGAGCAGGTGACATACCTGAAGGAAATTGTGGGTTATTGAATAAGTGTACTACTGGAGTGTGGGGAGCAGAGAGGCCATTGTGTACAACTCGAGTCTCAAAGGAAAAGGGAATGGAAGAGTGTGGGGCACAAAATGGCCTTTCGACATCTGGAGGGAGTCCAAAGAAATAAGTCTATGGGCAGCGGGAAGCATGCTTGAGCCTCTAAAATTACCCAGTCTGGCCTGTAATAAGTATGGTGTGGTTGACATAGCTGCGTAAGTTGGGATGTAATATAACATTTCCGAAAGTCCGGAATCCCCAAGCTGCCAAAATCTTTGGGTGCATACATAGTGGCCTGGGCCAGTCTACTGCCCCTACCACCCCAAATAAATATAAAGATTTTTGTTTGGAATCGCCTCAAGGCCCATGTTGGTACTGAAATAGGTAGGGTACTAAAATAGAATAGTATTTTAGACAAAACCATCATCTTTACAGAGGCAATCCTAACCATCCAAGAAAGGGTTGCATCAGACCAAGTCCTCACATCCTCCAAAAGCTTAGTAAATAGTGCCAGATAGTTGGCCTTTAATAGGGAAGAAATCTACGGGGTCAACCTGACCCCAAGGTAGGGAAGGTAGGGAAGTGACGTGGTTTGCCACAAAAAAAGAGTACTGGGCCCGTAGGCTTTTTTGTGCTGCATCTGGTAGGTTAGTATTCAGGGCCTCTGATTTGGCACAGTTGAACTTTAGGCCCAAAATCTAGCCAAAACGATCCAGCAGGGCAAACAACTGTGGTAAAGTGGTGTGTGTGAGAAATAACAGCAGGTCATCTGTGAAAAGCGCGCATTTGTGGTTTCAATCTCCACTCGTGATCCCGAATATATTAGAATCTTGACGAATCGCTATAGCTAAGGTCTCCATCGCTTGGCTTTATATTTCACATTTTGTGTTATATTTGATCTTGTTGATGATATATTTTTTCAATATAATATGAGCTGATTATATGTGTAGTGCACTTTATTTTGTTTATTATAAGATATGCTGTTATACATTGCATTAAAGTGATTCTAAAGGCAGAAGGTTTTTTATCTTAATGCATTCTATGCATTAAGATAAAAAACCTTTTGTGTGCAGCAGCCCCCCCCCCCCAGCCCCCTAATACTTACCTGAGCCCCATCTCGATCCAATAATGTTGCACGTGAACCTCAAATGTCCAGGACTCTCCCTTCTGATTGGCTGAGACACAGCAGTGGGCACCATTGGCTCCAACTGCTATCAATCAAAGTCGGTGAGCCAATGACGAGAGAGAGGGGGCAGAGCTGAGCAGAAGCACTGTGTCTGAATGCACACACAGAGCAGCAGCTCTGCTTGGATGCCCCCATAGCAAGCTGCTTGCTGTGGGGACACTTGGTGGGAGGGGCCAGGAGCACCGACGAGGAACCTGAGAAGAGGAGGATCTGGGCTGCTCTGTGCAAAACGACTGCACAGAGGAGTTAAGTACCGTATTTATCGGCGTATAACACGCACCGGCGTATAACACGCACCCCAAGTTTAGGAGAGAATTTTAAGAAAAAAACTTTTAGGAGGGAAATTCAAGGAAAAAAAACTTACATTTAAATGCAGCATGCAGCCTTGCCCAGTGTCCATCTGCAGCCTTGCCCAGTGTCCATCTGTCCATCTGCAGCCTTGCCCAGTGTCCATCTGTCCATCTGCAGCCTTGCCCAGTGTCCATCTGTCCATCTGCAGCCGTGCCCAGTGTCCATCTGTCCATCTGCAGCCTTGCCCAGTGTCCATCTGTCCATCTGCAGCCGTGCCCAGTGTCCATCTGTCCATCTGCAGCCTTGCCCAGTGTCCATCTGTCCATCTGCAGCCTTGCCCAGTGCCTTTGCGATCATGTCAGTCCCGGCGTTTTTTTAAATTTGGCGCCGATTTCTGTGGAGAGGAGCGAGCGGGGGCGAGTGTACTTCGGCTAGACTCGGCTCCTCTCGCAGTCCCACCCATCTCCACTGACTGTGCCGCTGACGGAGAAAGCCGAGTGTACTTCGGCTAGACTCGGCTCTGCTCACAGTCACAGGCAGGACTGCGAGAGGAGCCGAGACTAGCCGAAGTACACTCGGCTTTCTCTATGTCAGCGGCGCAGTCAGAGATGGGCGGGACTGCGAGAGGAGCCGAGTAAAGCCGATTGTACTTCGGCTTCGGCTCCGCTCGCTCCTCTCGCTCGTTTTCAGCAGGGGAATTCGACGGAGTATCGGCGTATAACACGCACCCACGATTTTCCCCTGATTTTAAGGGGAAAAAAGTGCGTGTTATACGCCGATAAATACGGTATGCCATGTTTATTAAAAAATTTTAACAAACATATTTATATGTGACAAGTTTTTGGCTCTGCCAGAGCATACACTGACATTCGAAGCTGTGAGAGAGGAAAGAGAGGCACACAGAAGAGCTACACAGCTTTTCTCTGCTGTCCATTCAGAGAAGCCTTTGTATTTTGTGACGGAGTTCACATATTACAAAGGCTTCTATGATTGGGCAGGAGAAATGGAGGGGAAGGCATAGCAACTGCACTGACTCTAAAGCTGAAGATGCTTAGACCTGAAGCATCAGCATCGGGTTCCTGGAAAAAGTCCTCTTCCACGAGTACAATAAAACTCTGTCTAATGTAAATAATAGAGATAAACCGAGGATTTTGTGATATGGTTCCTTGGACTTAACTCATAGTGTGCCTTCACGTTTTACAAAGGAGCTGAATTCCTGGAATTCAGCTTAAGCAGTACTGTTTGTGACAAGTGATTCTGTTCAAGTAAGCTTTTTTCTGTACCTTCTGTGAATTCATTATTGCATCTTAATGTGACTGTTTACAAGCGTTTTTTTTATTTACTAAGCTATGTGAACATACACTTTAAAAATGAACATTTACTTTGCTGAGTGTCTCTATAGTTTAAACACTTTGTTATAATTAGGGATACGATGCAGGTTCCCCGCCACTAAGGGTTTATAAAAGACTTTGTTTTATGAGGATTTGAGATGTTCACAAAATCTGACTGAAAAGTTTGCAGGCTTCTCCACCAGAAAAAAAGAACAATCTGTAGTGCAGTGCATAGCTTTTGCCCCAGGACAACTAAGTCACAAGAGACAATAATTCAAAGAAATTATAACAAAGCTCTCTTTCTATAAAAGGTGGACATAGAGCAACCATGTTGTTGGTGTGTGATGACAATTTTGTGTGTGGAAGAGATACTATTATTTTTATATATACTGTGTATATTTATATATATATATATATATATATATATATACACATATATATAAAAATAAATCCTAAAGCTGCCAATCATATAAATGTGCAAATAATAAAATTAATATTGAACCTGCAAAAAATGTGCAAAAATACAATGTGCAAAAATACAATTTCAGTCTAATATAACAGTTGGATGCAACATTACACACCCACCTGATTTCTGCTAGTACCGATCAAATATATAGGACGGTGCTTCGCTAACAACACACTGAATTGTATCAATAAATTTGCATAAAAAGTGATGAACGTGAAAGTCCAAAGTGATGAAAAAAGTCTTCAGTTTCTTTCAAATTGAAGACTTCACCAAATAGTGAACAACAGGTTGAAAGTGCTGATGCTCTCTTCCACCTCAAAATCCTAGCCACTCACCTTTATCACTTGCCGACCGCCCACCGTCGTTCTACGCCGGTACTTTGAAGAGGGATATTGTTGTTATGGCAGAAGCTAGCTACCATAAACCCGGTATCCTCTTCAAGAGCGGTCGGTTGGATTTCAGATAAAAGTGGTCTTTGCAATGGATTCGCCGCAAGACCTCTTTTATCGGTGCCCTCCGTGCGCCGGCAGCGGTGGAGGCGATCGGGTCCTTCGCTGTGTGGGGTATGGAGCTGAGTGAGGGGAAGATGGCCCCCACCCAGCTCCATACCATTGGAGGGCGGAAGCGACGTCAAAACTTTAGCTCTTAAAAGGGACATTTTTTTTTTTTCAAAATACATTTTTTTTATTGCATTTTTGTGTAAATATGAGATCTGAGGTCTTTTTGACCCCAGATCTCATATTTAAGAGGTACTGTCATGCTTTTTTTTCTATTACAAGGGATGTTAACATTCCTTGTAATAGGAATAAAAGTGACACAATTTTTGTTTTTTTAAAAGAACAGTGTAAAAAAAATATTTTTAACACGCCCCATCCCGACGAGCTCGCGCACAGAAACAAACGCATACATGAGTAGCGACAGCATATGTAAACGGTATTCAAACAACACATGTGAGGTATCGCCGCGATCATTAGAGTGAAAGCAATAATTCTAACCTGTAGAATTTTTTAAACATTGCCTATGCCTAAGGGTAAAAGTTTGTCGCCATTACACAAGCGGGACATGCTGGATATCAAATTACTAGGTGTAGCATCATCTTTCACAATATAAAAAAAATATATCTAACTTTACTGTTGTCTTATTTTTTAATTATTTTTTTAAAATTTTTTTCACAAAAAAGTGTGCTTGTAAGACCGCTGCGCAAACGGTGTGACAGAAAGTATTGAAACGACCGCCATTTTATTCTCTAGGGTGTTAGAAAAAAATATATAATGTTTGGGGGTTCAAAGTAATTTTCTAGCAAAAAAAAATGTTTTAAACCAGTAAACACCAAATCTCAAAACGAGTCTCTGTCCTTAATTGACCCCTGTTTTACCTGCTGGTAAAACAGTGGTCCGATTTTAAGGTGAGCAACTAGGATATTGAGGTGGAGGAGAACACCAGCACTTTCAACCTGTTGTGCACTATTTGGTGAAGTGTTCAATTTGGAAGAAACTAAAGACTTTTTTCATGACTTTGGACTTTCACGTTCATAATTTTTAATGCAATTTTATTAATACAATTCTGTGTTTTGTTAGCGCAGCACCGGCCTATATATTTGACCGGTACCAGCAGCAATCAGGTGGAGGTGTAATGTTGCATCCAACTGTTATTTTTTGCTGAAATTGTATTTTTGCACATTTTTTTGCAGGTTGAATCAAGTTCAGTATTTTATTATTTGCACATTTATATGATTGGCAGCACAGCACTGTTTTGGTTTTTATTAGATTAAAGTGACGTTGACACATTTTCCATTTTAGCAGCAACCAGGTGGGGGTGCATTTTGCAAATTTGCAAAACATTGTTATTTTGCACATTTTTCACAGGTTTAATAATATTTTTTATATATATATTTTCTCCTTTTGTTTGATAAGTTGAATATTAGCCAGCCCTACAAATGGCAAGAATTGAAAATCAAGGCCCCCCTCCCATAGTTGGCATACTTCATACTTTGAGTCGCAAAACTGTTTGAAAACTGCTCATCCCTAGTCATAATATAATTACATTAGCCAAGGGCTAAGTACTGTATGTGTTTTGTGCAATACAGACTGAAAAACATTTTGGCTTGATTGCGCTAAGAATGTCTTCTTATAGCAATCTATGAACTTCATAGATGCACTGTAAACATGTACCCATAGTCCTATTTTAAGGATATGGGCAATTTAGTGCAAATAAAAATTATTTAACAAATTTGCTAATATAATGCACATAAAATAAGAAAAAAATAATAATTGTTGTCTTTTCATTTTCAGTAAACTTTAAAAAAACACATTTATTAGGGCGGTTTATTTTATTCTATAATTAAAAAAAAAATTACACCTAGGGGTATAACAACATTTTAATGCTTATTAAAATAACGTAGATATAAAACAAGCATTCCTAGGTCTATTTTGCCAATGTTAAAGAGCATTTGACCCATTAAGGAATATAATGCTTTCCAATAAACCACTTATGCAAAATCTTCCATATCTGTACTGACTCTGTACTGTACTGTTTTTGTAGCTGTAAACCACTTAGCAAATAAACAACATTTTTCTTATGGTCAGAACTTGTTAGCCATCTGTCTTTGCTTAATAAAGCAACTAGCTTTTTAAAGACCAGTTAAAGTCACATAATAACATATTCAGTTGACTATACATTGTACTAATGGACTCCATTTTTCTTGTTCAAAGTGTTTATTAGGAAACAAAAAAGAACACTCTAGAGTAGAAACATAACAGGTATGACATACGTCTACATCAGGAAACGTGCAAGGTTGTGCATGTAATTTGTATACAGAATACATTTACAAATGACAACCATAGCAATGTGTTGGAAAACATCATGGTTTAATATCATATTTCTAGAGTTTTACTTCCTAGTTGATACAGCCAGGTGGCCTAAGTTGGAAGTTGCAAGTTGACCGCCAATTGAAATAAATATTTGGGTAGTTATGGATTCCCTCTATTTATTCCATATATATGTATTAACTTGTCTATTTCTATAGCTAGCTAGTCTGCCAAAGCTCTGATAATGTTAATGGTGATGGTACAATAATAAGGTTAGCTATTAAATAAACACACTGGGGGTTATTTACGAAAGGCAAATCCACTTTGCACTACAAGTGCAAACTACAAGTGCAAAGTGCACTGAAAGTGCACTTGGAAGTGCAGTCACTGTAAATCTGAGGGGTAGATCTGAAATGAGGGGAAGCTCTGCTGATTTTATCATCCAATTATGTGCAAGCTAAAATGTTGTTTTTTATTTTCCTTGCATGTCCCCCTCGGATCTACAGTGACTACACTTCCAAGTGCACTTTCAGTGCACTTTTAAGTGCACTTTGCACTTGTAGTTTGCACTTGTAGTGCAAAGTGGATTTGCCTTTCGTAAATAACCCCCACTGTTTAAAAAAAACAAGGGTCTTATTTTGTTCCCAAGAAACTAGGAATGCCAACATAAAATACTAAAAAGAAAATGTTACAGGGCATATAAAACAAAAAGAACATCAATGATACTTTACGTAAGGTCATCCTCGATGGTCAGTATCCTTCAGCTGGGCTTGATGGCAAGAGAGTCATCAGGCAAAAGAGCCATGAGACAAGAGAGAAACTTTCCATTCTATGAGCACTTTTAAACTGCATTTTAAACTGCATTTAGACCCCCCCCATACACCACACTCAACAAGCCTCCTATCCAATGGAAAAGAGATAAGAGGCAGTCCTTTAAAATATCTGTCCATCCTCCAGGAAGCCTGCTGTAGTGTCCACTAGGGGCAGCATTTGTCCATGAATCACTGTCATCCATCCCTGGTCAAATCCTCAATGATTTTTTTAATTTATTTAATTTTTTGTTATTTTAAACATATCTGATGTGCCATTCATAAATAATAATTTGATTGTTTGCTTGTTCCATTGATAATATTGCTTGTGAAAATGCTGTGAGCAAAGATCTGAGTCACAAATATAGAGTCATAATTTACCTTGGCACATATCCTGGTAGCACCCAGATAACACATTGCTTAGCTAGAAATGACATTAAAGAAAGATCAGGATATTGGCTTGGAATTGCACAGTTATAAAGTTTAATGACTAACATTGTTAATATTTCCTAAAACAAAGTGCAAATGTGGCAATGCTTATGGACATAGATACAGAAAAGAACCTTCAGAAGAGTAGCAGTATTTATCTGAACAGACTGGTGCTGACTTTATATTTGCTTTTATGTTTTCTTTTTTATGAACAGCAAATTAAAGCGGAGCTCCACCCTAAAGTGGAACTTCCGCTGATCGAAACCCTCCCCCCCTCCGGTGTCACAATTGACACCTTTTAGGGGGAGGGGGGGTGCAGATACCTGTCTAAGACAGGTATTTGCACCCACTTCCGGGAGTCCTCTCTGCGGGAAATCTGCTGGAAGCACGTCACTTCCCGCAGATTCCCCATTGTGTTCTGGGAGACACTCGGCTCCCAGAACACAGTGGACCATTCAGAACAGCGCAGCGCGACTCACGCATGCACCGTAGGGAACCGGGCATGAAGCCACAAGGCTTCACTTCCTGGTTCCCTCACCGAGGATGGCGGTGGGGGCAGCAGAGTGACGAGCGATTGCTCGTCCTCTGTTGCGGACATCGCTGGACTCTAGGACAGGTAAGTGTCCATATATTAAAAGTCAGCAGCTGCTGTATTTGCAGCTGCTGGCTTTTAATATTTTTTTCCCGCGGCACCTCCGCTTTAAGGGATTTAAAAACAGTTTCCATACAAGCTAGACTGATATGGCAGTAAGTGCATTATTAGCTTAAACTACAACACCTAATGTTGCATTTTAGATCACCAATAGCTTACTTAGCAAACCACTGAAAGGAGAAAAAAATCATGTGTAGCATGGCCTGGCGGTTCAGGGAGTACCACAGACACTTCTTGCTTAGTGCTCTGATAGCAGCATTTAACTGATTATTCATAAGTGTACTGTGGCCCCTGGCTCCCTGTGGATAGCATAGCAATCACTTTTTCAAGTAAGTGTACATCAGGGGCGGCCCGTCCATTAAGTGCACACTGGCGCCGTCTCCACTCTCAAGCCACCCCCTCTATGACTAATGGAAAGATTCATGCATTGCCACTGCCACTCCCTATTCTAATAGGCTTCAAAAAAGGTGGACTTGTGGCGCAGAGCATTGCACTCGCAGTCCACCCAGATGTGTTAGAAAATAAAATGAATATTTGCTTTTCTAACACTGAACCGCATGTCTTCTACCCGTCACCTGATTGGCTGAAGTCACAGGCACCCCGATTAAATGCCTAGCAGGACGGAAGAAGAGAAGAGGGGGAAGTATGGAGGACACAGGAGTCATCCCACAGATCACTGCTGTCACCCGCTGCCTGACCCGCCACTAAGATGGGGTAAGTTCTGGGAAGGCAGCAGGTGGGCGGGGTCACAGTGGTGGCATTTGATGATTACAAGTGGCGGCATTTTGAGCACAGGTGGCTGCATTTGATGGGCACAAGTGGCTGCATATGACGGGCGCAAGTGGCAGCATTTGGTGGGCATGAGTGGCTGCATTTGATAGGCACAAGTGGCTGCATATGATAGGCACAAGTGGCTGCATATGATGGGCACAAGTGGCTGAATTTTATGGGTACAAGTGGCTGCATAAGACGGGCACAAATGGCTGCATATGATGGGCATAAGTGGCTGCATTTGATGGGCACAAGTGGCTGCATATGATGGCACAAGTGGCTGAATTTGATGGGACACAAGTGGCTGCATATAATGGGCACAATAGCTGTATATAATGGGCACAGTTGCTGCATATGATGGGTACAGTGACTGCATTTGATGGGCACAATGGCTGCAATTGATGGCACAGTGGCTGTTTTTGATGGTTACGGTGCCTGCATATGAGGGGTACAGTTGTTGCATTTGATGGGCACAATGGCGGCAACTGAGGGCACAGTGGCTGCATTTGATGGGCACAGTGGCTGCAATTGATGGCACAGTGGCTGCATTTGATGGGCACAATGGCTGCATTTTATGGGCACAGTGAGGCTGCAATTGATGTTTTTTTTCAGTATTTTTCAGTTTGTTAGCACCCCCCAAAAATTTGGAGCACCAGCCGCCCCTGGTATACAGGGGGGGGGGGCTGCAGTGTAAATTACATACTTAGATTAACTTGCATGCCATAGATGGCAAACTGTGCTAAATAGCACTAAACACTGTACCTTTTCAATGTTCCTACAGTCTGTAGGCAGACACATTTAGCTGTTATTTGAAGCACATTGTAAGGCAGGTTTAAAATGCCTCCAACATAGATAGAAATCACAACATAACACTCTTCTAAATTAAAGTTTATGTCTAGCCAAAACAAATTTTATTCGTTTTGGATAGAGTGGGGAAAGGTTAAAACCCTTGTTAGCTTTTTAATGCTACCAGAGTAATGCTAGAATCCCTGTGAATTTTTTATTTCAGTCTGTGTCCCTGTGTTGCGTTTGATACATATTTATGATTTTTTTAAATGAATCAGACACAATTGTACATGGGACAATCTGTTTAGTAGTTTGTCACAGAAACAGAAAATCTGGTTTTGTTTGAGTGGATACTTCTCAAGCAAATGCCTTGGTAATACAGGCTGTCTTCAAACAATGGGAACTGTTGACGGTTTGAGCAGTCTGTTGTTAAGGTAAATAAGTTTTTAATCTGTGTCAACAAAACCCAAATAAAATCCAGCAGCAGAGACTGATAGATAGGACTCATCATGCCTTAAACACCAAGGACAGTCTGTAACCAGCCAGAAGATACCTAAATACTCTTTTGACTGATCTCCAGCAACTGCTTAAAAAGCCTGAGCCCTCTTTGTCAACAGAGATCACAAACACACAGTAACCAGAGTTAAATCAGAGATTCACCCAAAAGTGGAACCTCTGCTTATCTGCTACCTCCCCTCCTCCGGTGCCACATTTGGCACCTTTCAGGGGGGAGGGAGGAAAGGGTACTTGTTTTTGACCAAGGCGCAGTCCCTTGGAAGTTTGGCCCCCTCCTCCTTCCTACGCCACCAGGCCAGTTAGGTTCGCTCAGCACAGTAGGGAACTGGCTGTTAAGCCGAAAAGGCTTCACTGCTGATTTCCCTTACCATGAATGGTGGCGGCAGCACCCAGAGAACCGATCCAAAAATCGTCTGGGGCGCCGACATCGTGGGAACTCTGGACAGGTAAGTGTCCTAATATTAAAAGTCAGCAGTTACAGTATTTGTAGCTGCTGACTTAAAAAATTTTCGTGGGGGGCAGAACTTCTTTAAGTAACTTTTAAGCGTATTTCTTCTGTTACAGACCATCGTTTCTGCTTATTTACTAGGCATCTTGCTTGATATATCTGTCAGTCTTGCACTGTATTCCTCATATTGTAGAAGTAAAGCCAGAAAGTAAAGATGAATCTCTCTAACCAAGCCCTGGATACCAGAAAAATTATGATGACAATAGTTTTAAGGACTAAAAAAAGTAATCTTGGATTTAAATAAACACTAAAGGTCCACTCCACTATAAAAAAACTCCATCTATTGCCTGATTTAGTTTAAGTTACTGTATGTTGTTTCTGGGTTAGGTATTTAGGAATCCAGGTATGGTAATCATTATTCACACAATGCAGGAATCTGACAGAAATATAGGAATCATCCAAACTGGAGATATTTGCATACATACGGCCAAAATAGTGCAAACCACAAATTTATTGAATTGTTTAGTTTCAAAGAATTTGCTTGTGACCTGCAGTGTCCTGTACATCTTCTCCAATGCTGGACAATTCTCAGTGATGCAGAGAAGGGAGCTGAATAAACAACATTATCACTGCTCTCTGTAGCATTGTACTGTGAGTGCAGGCTGCTATGAAGATTTACCCCTAAGGGATGGGGGTGAAATGCCCTGGGCTAAAAAGGAAATGGACCAAGTGAACAGGCTCAAAACTATAGAGAATGAGTTTTCTGTGACAATGCTGGACTTTATAATGTATATCTTTTAAGAAAAAAAAGGAATTGGGATTTAGAGATGGCTAAATAAAAACATTCAGTCTTCATAAAAAAAAAAATCAGCTGTAGCAACAACCAAATGAATTCTGAAAAATGTACATTATTATGAGCAGAAAATGACTCACTGCTGTCACAAACATAATAAATGAAAACAAAAAGGTAAGTATGTAAATATATTGCACAAGCTATATGGTGAGTGCTAAAAAAAGAACAGCAAAATGCACAAGAGAGCAAGGAAATGAGTGTATCATGTGACTCAGCAAGGATTCACTCATGAAGGTTGCTTTCTCCTTATGAAGGTACCAAGCGGAAAACCTCAAACTATTAATTTTCCTCACTCAGCAACCATAAATCTGTGTGTCTGTGTGCTAAAAGAAAATGCTGATTTTTTAGACTCCAGAAGCAGCCTTTTATTTTGTAATGAGAAATGATATCTGGATAAGTGAAGTGGGGAGATGTGGAATGCATGTTGACTTAGCTTGGTTATTGTAACATTTCCACTTCTAATCCCTTCAAAATTAAACACATTAAAGGCTAATAAAAAGGCTTTCTAAAGGTGTGCCTGATCACTGGTGGGGTCTTGCTTTTCACCAAAAGTTAAAGTCATTGCTGATGTCTTAGCCTTCATATTTCCAGAAACCAAATATTCTCTCTGATAAAATGACATGTGCATTGACACTGAAATTTGCACCAGTCAGCTGAAGGGAAAATACATGTAGTTCTAACCACAAGCTACATGTTGAATAGTATTGTATAATTATAACTTATCCTATAACTGCTTCTTGAAAAATGTAACGTTCACAGTCAATAGAAATATCCTGAAACGTCAGTTTGAGCATTTAATCCAAAGCAAACAAACATTTGGTCAGAATGTATCTAATCTAGGGCTACCAGAGCTCTATGTTAAGTATACATAAGTAGCTGTTTCACCAACTCCCTATTAAAATCAGTTCAGTTCCCAGTCCAAATATTTCAAATCTCTTTCTAGAACTGAAATAAATGATTGAGACATGTTATAACAAAGAGGGTGCTCAACTTTCAATTATATATATATATATATATATATATATATATATAAATATATATATATATATATATCTGTATAATAAATAGCAGGATATTTTAAAGTGGTATTAAAGGCAGCTTTTTTTTTTAACCACCTCGATACCAGGCACTAACACCCCCTTTCTGCCCAAACCAATTTTCAGCTTTCAGCGCTGTCGCAATTTGAATGACAATGATCACCCACATCATGCCCTCAGTCCTTTGAATTGAATGTGGCTGGGCGCTATTCAATCCGATAGACTGAGGACATCTTCTGGTGAAAAATAAGTACCGTAAGGGACAGCACCAGAGAAGAGATAAGTATAGTAGTCTGAGCAGCTTTTTCATTTTAACCACTTAAGCTCCGGACCATTATGCAGCTAAAGGACCAGGCCCCTTTTTGCGATTCGGCACTGACAATTGCGCGGTCGTGCGACGTGGCTCCCAAACAATTGACGTCCTTTTTTTCCCACAAATAGAGCTTTCTTTTGGTGGTATTTGATCACCTCTGCGGTTTTATTTTTTGCGCTATAAACAAAAATAGAATTTTGAAAAAAAAATGCAATATTTTTAACTTTTTGCTATAATAAATATCCCCCAAAAATATATAAAAAAATAATTTTTTCCTCAGTTTAGGCCGATACGTATTCTTCTACATAATTTTGGTAAAAAAAAAAAATCGCAATAAGCGTTTATTGATTGGTTTGCGCAAAAGTTATAGCGTCTACAAAATACGGGATAGTTTTTCGGCATTTTTATTAATATTTTTTGTTACTAGTAATGGTGGAGATCAGTGAATTTTATCGTGACTGACATTATGGTGGACACATCGGACACTTTTGACACTATTTTGGGACCAGTGTCATTTTTACAGCGATCAGTGCTATAAAAATGCACTGATTACTGTGAAAATGACACTGGCAGTGAACGGGTTAACCTGTAGGGGCGCTGAAGGGGTTAAGTGTTTCCTAGGGAGTGATTACTACTGTGTGGGGGCGTGGCTTGACGTGTGACATCACTGATCGTCATTCCCTATGACAGGGAACAGACGATCAGTGACACTCACACTAGGAAGCACGGTGAGAGGTTTGTTTACACTTACCTCTCCCCGTTCTTCAGCTCTGTGACCCGATCCCGGGACACCGGCGGCGATCGGGTCCGCGAGTCCCGCGGGCGCGGTCACGGAGCTCAGAATCGGGTCGCGAGCACGCCGTCGGCGCATGTGCGACCCACGGCTGGGCTTCTCAAAAGGGGACGTACCTGTACATCCATATGCCCAGCCATGCCATTCTGCCGACGTATATCGGCGTGAGGCGGTCCTTAAGTGGTTAAGCGCTGCCAGGGGGACATATAATAAAGAAAAGCCTGGAATTAGGCTTTTACCATTTAACTGTCAATATATAATTTTTATCTTTCAGACATGTTAAAAACATACAAATTAATAGAAGTGTGTGTTTCCATACAATATAATTGAATACAAATCAATATCTATCTATCAATCTATCTACTGTATCTGTTTGTCTGTCTATCTATCTATCTACCTATCCAGCTGAATTAACATTTACATTTTATATTTACACATTTAAAACATCTTATTTACACTAGCAAGAAAGCATTTTAATATTAAATAGCACTAGAAAGCCTAAAAAAAAAAAATTGTCTCAAAAACATATAATAATAACCCATTAAGTAAACAAATAAAAATTATTTTCTCTGAATGTCTTTCAATATTTTACAGTAAAGCAATGAAACCAAGAATCTAGGTTGGTTTAATTATATTTCTTTGCTTTACTTTCCTGCTTAGAAGAGGGCCATTAATAATAATAAAGATTCCAATTACAAATGTAAAGCAAATACATAATGCTTTACATCACAACATTTTAGAAAGCCATGTTGTGTATTTTCAGATTATTGTGAGTATAATCAACTCCACGGAGCGTGATTTATTTTTCTTGCTCGTTATTCTTTATGTTCAATATTATTATACCAATGAAATGAAATAAAAGTAGCACCACATAACATACTCTGTTATAACTAGTCAATAAAAAGTAATAGAAGATAAGATTGGGATCTTGCAGAATTCTGAATGTAACTCTTCAAGTGTTATCACCTCTTAGCATGAATTGAGATAATAAAATAAAGCGCACAGTTCTTTTAAATTATAGCTACTAGACAGCTGTTTTGTATGTTCTTATAATCCTAAGCTTCAAAATGTCATTCCTCTCGGGATGCTTGATAGATAATTTATAAAGGCATTCCCTTTATCACCACTTGATCTTTCTGACCTGGCGTTGCCATGGGGCTTGGAAAATTCTCTGCACAGATTTTCTACGTGATCCAGGACCTTAATGAGAGATAACAATACATTATTTCAGTTTACATACTGATGTGTACTTTTATCTGATTTTGCTCTGCACAGCAGGTTTTGTGTAAAGTGAATTCACAGATATTCATTTATTACTTTTTTATTTATTTATTTTTTGGGGACTGAAACACACCTGGTACTTTGTATTTTGCTGCCCTTTACAGTTTTTCTCCATTGTTTTGGCTAATTTCTTGAAACAGAAATGACATTCTCAAAACTCTAAGATCATTTGGCAAAACAGTCTTACAGTTCAGCACAACACTATAACTCACGTGCAAAAGCTCATATCTCTCCCAAAACTGTTCACTCATGCTTCAAAACCATATTCCTTTCCCATATAAAGAGTCAGTGCCCCCAAAATGCCAAAGATTCTTCTCAATTGCTTTGGCTCATTTCTTGAAACATACCAGACGTTTTCAACTCACTTGGTGCTTTTGCCAAAATAACCTGGATGGTTCGGCACAACACCATGGTTCACCTTCAAAAGCTCATATCTTTCCCAAAACAGTTCACTCATGTGTCAAAAATAAATTTCTTTCTCATTCAAATAGTCAGTGCCCCCAAAATGCTTTGTCCCTTTGGCATTGTGTAAGCACTGCAAGTCAAAATGTTTAGATGTTTTGTCTCTATGGCAGAGGACCATTGAAATATCCCTCATGTCCACCTTTCAGTCTTAGCCCAGTCCTTCATTGACAATGGTTACTATACAGTTTTTGTCTAGCTAACTGAATACAATTGTGTATAAAACTGAAAAGAAAGAAAATATTTTAGGGTAAGACATCACACATTGCACTCATACTGCCAAGGAAAAATTACTTTACAGTATTGTAACCATTATCATTTACACACAATAACTTCCATACATCAGAGTAAAAAGAAAATGTATACAGCATAATATACGGAAATATAAACACACAAACAAAAAACAAGGAAAATTACATTTAGCCTACAATGCTGTAAATAAAGCTGGAGTTTCACAACTACTGTAACTTCACTGGCCACCGTCCTCACCCTCCTGCCCATCCACATGCTGCTGTCTGTCTGGCCATAGATTCTCATCAACATCATAGCTTATATCCTCCCTTGCAATGCAACGAGGGAAGAAACGGCGTGCATGTCGCAAACATCCCCTACACTGATCTCCTGTAATATCCTCGCAGGCAGCGCCCATTGCATGGAGCAGGGACCTCTGATCTTGAGCCCGATGCTCATACACGCTCCACCTCCAAGCGGAGATAAACTCCTCAATAGGATTAAGGAAAGGAGAGTAAGGTGGTAGGAACACCATTTCCATCCTTGGATGAGCAGTGAACCAGGCCCTGATAAGCGGGCCACGGTGGAAATTCACATTGTCCCATACAATTATATATTGTGGTAGGTGAGGCCCTATGAGACCTCTCTCATTTTCAGGGATCAAATCCAAATGAAGGTGGTCCAAGAAGATGAGGAGCTTCTGTGTATTGTTTGGGCCAAGACTGGGGATGTGAGTGGCCACACCATTCTCAAAAGGGCAACACACATAGTTATATTGCCCCCTCGCTGGCCTGGGACATCCACCGTGGCCCGGTGGTGAATAAAATTACGACCACGTCTTCGGCCCTTGGTCAGGTTGAAGCCAGCCTCGTACACATGGGTACTGAAACCAATACATTTTGGGAACCACTGCTTACGGTAATTGTAAAAAGGTTATCTTGATGGACAACCAGTGACTGACTTACATCTACATACTGGTACAGCAGCTATTTCACTCTGTCAGAGTTCCTCTGAAATGGTACCCTGTAAATTTGCTTCATTGTCATCTGATGCTTCTTCAATATGCGGGCTATTGTGGAGATGCTTATAGAGTTGACAGTTTGGAATATGGCATTGTCTTGTAGGATTGCAGTGCGGATCTGTCTCAATGTGATGGCGTTATTTGCAAACACCATGTTACAGATCTCTTGTTCTTGTTGCTCATTGAGAAGTTTTCCTCAGCCACCCGTGCCAGGTTGTTGTTCAATCCTAGACATAGAATTCAAAGGACAACACTCCATTCATAATTTATACCTTATGTATTCCGTACAGAATGAGTTACCAATGTAATCGTATTGTTGTTTTACTTACAGTAACTTTACCACAATTCTAATGCATCACTGCACAGTGACTGGAATACTACTGTAAACTGTATCATCAATATTGTAGAAAAAAAAAAAACTATGGGATAACAGGCAGCAAATACTTAAAATGATCACCAGACATGTTCCTTTTAATAAATAAATCACTCAAAACTTATTTGGAATAACTATATGGCCACGGCCTTTATTATTGGTTTTAATAACAATTATATGATAACTCATTAAAATTCACCATAGGAATTTTAAACCAACTCAATATAAATAACGACCACTTACTCAGCTCAGCTATTATAGCTCAAGCTGTATTACAAAACCACCTCAGTATTTATTAAACTGTCCCCAAATAGACAGACAGGGCTAAAAGCCCTTCTGGCTACACCCAAACCGCGGCCTGCTCAATACACGTCTGGAGATCATTATTCAGTATATCTAAACCGATATCGGACAGATGGACACCATCCGTCCGATGAAGGCCCAGAACACTCCCTTCTAATTCTAAATGACGAAAGGACAAACCATATCCAAGGGCCATAAATTTTTCCACAACTCTGTTAATACGTTTTCTTATCTTCTCAAAAGGGCGAAAAACTTCAGATCCCAACCATTTCAGTCTGGGAATGATTTCAGAAAAAACTACAACTGAGCTTAGATACATTGCCTTGATAAAACAAATATAATGTTTAGTCAGAAAAATCTAATTTAAAGTGTTTTGTTTACCTATATCATTCCCTCCCAGGTGAATGACCAAAATATCTGGGAGTGGATGACTGTAGGCCATCGCACCCAACTCAGACAAGAGTTCCCCCCAAACCATGCCTCTTTTACTATGCCAACATATAGAGAACAGGTTAGGATCCAGATCCAGAAATTCCGTATAAATACTAGATGCTCTTCTGTGTGCCCAAAAGATAAAGGAGTGTCCAATTATCCATATTATACGCTGCCCACCTAAAATGATTTAAAAATATTGTCAGGTCTCACATGCAACTTGAAGGCATCTGATTTCCACCTACCCAATAGCTTAATACTGCTAGAATCCAAACCCATCCTAGCTGCTTCTGTGGCAGCTCCAATACGAAACGAATGAGATGATATATGTGCATCACCTAAATTAAGACGACACGAAGAACAGCCTGGAATTGAAAAACAGTCAATGGAAAACCATTCTGATGCAGAAACAAGAATTCTCCCTCAGTCGGTCTACCATTCAAATAAGATCTTAACAATAAGACTGGACAGATGAGCTTATTGGAGCACGCAGCCAGCATGATCCAAGAGCCCTTACCTAGCTGATCAGTTTTGGATGTACCAATAAAAAGCTGAATATTTGTGTGGGTAATAATTATATCTTGAATCTTAATGCCTGTCTTACTACTAGTATTCCTAGGTACTAATTCAGATACCCTAAGAGCAGCGAAGAAACAGATCGAAAATGCGGCTCTGAAAAGGCTTGCCTCATAAGGAGAAAAACAAACCCTATCTGCAACATTACATAAATCTAACAGAATTTTTGGAGTGATGGGACTTCTTTTGTCCACAGAATAATTAGATTTTTTATAGCCCTTCAATGCTTGACGAACAGAGAAGAATTTGAAACAAGATAGTAAAGAATTAATTTTAAGAAAAAAAGGATACACCCGATAAGGTTTTATTTATGTGAGACCAAGAGTAATTCTTTATCATCAAGCTATTTAAAAAAGATAACACTAACTGTTCAGAAACATCCCACATGTTGTGTTGTAAAGAATTAAGGAAAGACAGCCATAGCCACCAAGCATTTTTGTACCCACACCATGTTGAGGGTGCCAAGGAATTGATTATGTTGTCCGATACTAAAGTATGCTCCAAAGCTGCTGGGGGCATGCAGATCCACTCTTGTCCGCTTCTAGAAACAGCTGGAAAAAACGATTCATTTGAAATCTTGAAAGAGCATCAGCTACCACATTTATTTTACCCGGAACATATTTGGCTTTAACCCATAGGTTCAAAGTCAAGCATTTATAGACTAAATATCTCAACAAGATTATTACTGGTTTAGATCTTGAAGAGAGGCAGTTAATGGCATATAAAACACCCTGATTATCTTTACTACATAACAGCCTCTTATTCCTGAACTGTTCTCTCCAGATTTCAATGGCCACAATAATTGGAAATAATTCCAACAAAACAATGTTTTTTAACAAACCTTTCAACTTCCAATCTAATGGCCATGGTTCTGCACACCAATGGGTCCGCCAAATGGCAGCGAAACCCAAAGACCCTGCAGAATCTAAATAACTGAAATTCTTGATCTAAAATAAAATCTTTCTGCCACAGAGATCTCCCATTAAATTCTAATAACATTTTTTACCAGACTAATAAGTCCGCTTTAATGTCAAGTGACACCCTAATATGGGAGTAAGGATTTTTAAAACCTGAAATGGCCAAATGAAGCCATCTTGAAAAAATACGCCCCATAGGAAGTACTCTACTGGCAAATGCAAGGAGGCCCAATAGATTCTGCGTAGTTTTTAAGTAAACTTTCTTAGCCTGAAGAATCTTAGAAATTAACATACATATTTTTTTAATCTTTTCTGGGGAGAGCCGAAATTCCATAGCCCTAGTATCAATAGTGATACCTAAAAATTCCAGGCATGTGGTAGGAAAAACCGTTTTCTCATGTGCTAGAGGGATGCCAAAATGACTACAGATTGTAAAAAAGGAATTTAACAAGGATGAACACTGATCCAACCCAGCTGGACCTAAAAACAAAAAATCGTCCAAATAATGCAAAATATTATTCGTGCCTGCTATTCTAGCTACTACCCATTCAATAAACGGTGAGAAACTCTCAAAATAAAAGCGAGAGAGAGAGCAACCCATTGGCAAACATCTGTCGAAAAAATACTTACCTTCAAACTGAAATCCTAATGAATTAAAACTATCCGGATGAATGGGAAGGAGCCTAAAAGCTGATTTTATATCAGCCTTTGCTACCAAAGCTGCATGACCAAGCTTCCGTAACTTACCAATAGATTCTTCAAAAGACGTATAGGAGACTGAACACAAATCCTCCCCAATCTGATCATTAAGGGAATGGTCACAAGGGTAGGACAAATGATGAATCAACCTATAACTTCCAGACTCTCTTTGGAACAATCCCCCAAGGAGACAAACGGAAATTCTCAAAAGGAGGGACGTTAAAAAGGACCAGAAACTCTACCTTCCTGAAGTTCTTTATTAATTTTGTCCCTAACAATTGGGGCCAGTTCCTCAGCTGACTTTAAATTTTTTAAGAAAGTACAACCCAAACCATTAAATGTGGGCAATTTAAAGCCTAACTTGAAACCCTCAATGAGTAATTGAGCCGTCACCCGGTCTGGGTACAGACGTAGCCACTGTTCCATGTTTTCCAGAATCACTGGGGTGGAAGCCTTTAAGAAAAGAATCCCTACCCGATTGCTGTGGCGTCACAGAAGATTTCTTAAAACACTTAGTGACCGGATGAGAGCCTGTAGAAGCAGATGGTAATGTGTTGTTTAAATGAGGCGCCACAGGTTTCTGAGGTACAAATAAGTTTAACCAAAGACCTACGTCTTTATTCCCCCATTGAATGGAGGGGTGTACTGCCATCTTTTGTCTAAAAGATTCATTATAGAAATACCATGATAAACCCCCAAAAGACCTATAAGCCTCTAATATAACATCTACATGCTGGAAAAGCCCCGGACCCCGTTCCGGAAATCTTTCACATGTAATTCTAGCATAAATAGAAAATGCTTGAAGCCAATTATTAAATGTCCTAGCTATTGTTCTCTTTTTATCATCTTCATTTTTATCCTTATCTGCGCGGGAATAATATTCTTTCTGTGTAGGAAGTAAGGATAAGATAGCTATAAAATCTCCGCGCCATATTCTATCTTTCATACTGCTTGATAAATGAAAACCCAAAAGGGGACAATGTGCATGGCATGGCTTCTTTACCCAAACTTTCCGGTACTTTATGTAATATAGAATTACCTTGAGGGAGCACCTGAGAAGAAAGAGGTAACCCCATAGGAGAGTTAACTTGCTCCGTCACCACCTTACCTACATTAGCTGCCCATACAGAAGCCGCCGCATTAGAATCCTCTAAAACTGATTTCTGAGGTACAATAGTAGACAAGCTAGAAGCTAACTGTATGCGCGTAGAGGATAAGGAAGCGAAAACATTCATTTGTTCACACTCACCAATACTACCTGCAGCTTGCTCAGTAGCTACCATAGGACCTCGTCCAATTTCAGCAGCAACCGCCGCTGAAGACATCCCAGCTGTGACCGAGCCTGGGATAGAAATCGCAGCTGTACTAGATGTTTCAAAACGCCGCCCTGACCTTGCAGGCTGACGTGACGACGGACGACCAATCCGTGCCGCCGGGCGTGGTTTGATTGAAGAAAGCTCCGCCCCTTGGGGGATGACGTCGCCCGCTCTCCTCTTGCGAGAGGATGCTGCCGCTTCTTCACTCCCCCTGCTTCGTTCCAAGGGAGCCGGAGGACTGTATGGCCTCTTCTGGCCCCTCCTTCTCTGGATCCGCCCCGCAACCTCAATGGCTCCTCCCCGCGAAGTTCCGCTAAGCCGACCTGGAACCAGAGACTCCGGCATCACGACCTCTTCCTCCCGAGGCATCTCAGCTATGCCGCCGACATCCACCTCGTCTTCTTCGGCCGCCGGCCCTTCCGTAAGGGGATCCTCGTTGCTGACTTCTGGAGCTTCTTCCACCGGAAGTAAGGAGAGGCATCTTCGGATCCAGCCTTCTCCGCCTTCTGCCTCCGCCCGCTGGAGGAGCTGCCGAAGCAACGTCTTCATGCCGCTTTAGGAGGTAGGAAGCTGTGGGCTCAAAGGGAAGCTCTTTTGCCTGAGCTCCTACAGCTATACCGTCCACTGGTGACTGGCCCCAGACCCTGTCCGGACCCCCTTTATATAGGGGTCCTCGAAAGGTTCTGGAACATTCCATTACCTTTTCAAGGCTCCCTCACAGGCAGTTACAAGGCTCCCCTAAAGCACGAGCCCCCTGACCTGCAGGGACACTTGAAACCTCCATGCCGCCGTTATCCTATGAGGAAAAGGGGGGCCTTGAAACTCCTATCCCCTTATCCCCATATTCCATAGTTTATTTTCTACAAAAATGTTCTTGTCATTGTTAGTATCATACGTAACATCCCACTGAGGTAAGATACTGTAATACTGTAGGCCTATCACACACACACACACACACACACACACTAAATGAATACGTAAATAAACATATTTGTTGCCCTATGCACAGTGTCCTGTCCTATACATTATATAATCCCATCATTGACTGACTACATACCCGTTTTCCCTGCAAAAGGATTGGATGATAGAGGAGACAGTAGAGCGAGGCACATTAGGCTGCACTCGGCGACCTGCCTCCGCCATTGTGAGGCCATGGTTGATGACATGGTCTATAATTGTGGCCCGAATTTCATCAGGGACAGCATGGTGTCTTCGTGCTCCTTGGCCTCTTCCCCCTATTCCACCACCACACACTCTTACTCCTCCTCCTCTTCTTCTTTCTCTTCCTCGAGCAGGCAGTTGCCCTTGTTCATTTAATTGGCCAGGTGCCTCCATGTTCAGAAATTGTACTGGTCCTGCATGGTCAAGCTCTATATATACATGTTTGGCAGCATTCACAATCATGGACAGCATCTGTCAGGTAACTAAACATACTGTTTGATTGGTCATCTGAGACCAACTCCTCCTTCGTTAGTCAAGTTCTAGTTGCACCTGACTGTCAATTGCTGTAATCATTTTATCAAATGTTCCAAGAGATTCATATATGGCATTCATGGTATTATGTTCCTGAATAATTTTGACAATTGAACAGACTATTGTGCATGTGATGACTTAAACAATGAAATGACGCTGACACATTTTGGAGAGAACAACCATTAGCCCAGGTTCACACTGGGCTGCGGGTGTCAAGCCGTGCAAGTTCAGCTGAACTCGCACGATTTCACTCCTGCCTGTCAGTCCCGATTTCATATTATTTTTTACAAATTTTTACACTTTCTTTGTGAAATGGTAGGGGTACAATGTACCCCTTACCAATTCACATAGAGGGGGCCGGGATCTGGGGGTCCAGATTCCGATAAGCCCCCCGCCCGCAGACCCCCACAACCACCGGGCAAGGGTTGTGGGGATGAGGCCCTTGTCCCCATCAGCATGGGGACATGGTGCTTTGAGGGGTCACTGACCCCCAAATCATCCTCCCCATGGTGAGGGCATGTGGCCTGGTACGGTTCAGGAGGGGGGGGCGATCTCTCATCTACTACTCTCTATCTACATTTACTACTCTTTTCCTGCGGCCTGCCACCCCAAATTGTTCGCTTTTTGGCGAACAGGCAATGTTTGAGTCGAACATGAGTTTGACTCGAACTCGAAGCTCATCCCTACTAGGTACATGATCTGGCACTTCTGGGTAGGGGCACGCAAACGCTCATGCCACTGGCAATGTGCTGTGAGTAAACACAGCAGATGCCGACCAGTGGGTCCCGGCCAATCGATGACCGCAGGTTCCCACTGATAATTCAGGAGACACACAGGACAGAGCCCTGCCTAGGTAAACAAGGCAATGCAGGAAATACAATCCATTACTTCCCTTAGTAAAAACACCACACACTGTACACAGAAAACACTGGCTAGGCACACATTTAACCATTTGATTGCCCTAGATTTTTACCCTACCCAGCCAGTGTCATTAGTACAGTGACAGTGCATATTTTAGAATTCACCTGCTCATGGAGGGGGATCTTCCAGTGGTCAAGTGGTTAAAGTGTATGTAAACCCAAAAATTATTTTAGGGAATTCACATCTCAGAGTACAGAATGAGGCATTTAAGAATTTGACGGTTTGGAATGAGGTATTGTATATTTTCTACCCGACTTGCTCCCTTCCTTTAGTTTCCATCTTCTACTGTACAGCATACAGGAGTAAGGATATTACACTTCTTTGACCTGGAAGGGGGTCCTCAGTCTGCAGAAGCTTCTGCCTAAACGTTGCCTGCAACAGCATTACATATACAATAAAAAAAAATGCAGCAGTTATTGCTCAGTCTCACTGAGACTCTGGGACTGGGCTCTGAAATCCCAGGATGGCCCCACAGGTTTTGGGGCATTTGTAAGCTATGCTATATAGTGAATTGTAATGCCAAACATTCTGAAGAAAAGAAAAAAAAAATTAAAATGCCATAGCTACTGTATATATAATACTGACAGCTATACCTTCTTTTTCTGTACTTTAAAAAAAATATGCTTTTTTATTAGATTTTAACATTTTCAAGTGTTACAACCATAAAACAATAAAATACGGGTAAAGAACCCAATGTTTGCTAATACACTGGAAAATGAAAAAGGGGGAGAGGCCTTGTGATAGTTTATTAGTGACCAAAGAGAAGGTACAGCTATACTGAGTAATATAAATATTCTTATGCCGCGTACACACGACCGTTTTTCATGGCGTGAAAAATGCCATTTTTTTAATTGGCCATTAAAAACGATCGTGTGTAGGCTCCAGAGCATTTTTAACGACATGAAAAATGGGCAAAAAAAAATTAGAACCTGCTGTATTTTTTCACGTCGTTTTTTTTAACGTCGTGAAAAACGGTAGTGTGTATGCTTTTACGAGGGGAAAAAAATGCGCATGCTCAGAATCAAGTATGAGACGGGAGCACTCCTTCTGGTAAAACTAACGTTCATAATGGAGATAGCACATTCGTCACGCTGTAACGGACTGAAGAGCATGAGGCTGAAAAGCGCGAATCGGCTCTCACCAAACTTTACTAATACGAGGATCAGCAAAAGCAGCCCAAAGGGTGGCGCCATCTGAATAGAACTTCCCCTTTATAGTGCCGCCGTACGTGTTGTACGTCACCGCGCTTTGCTCGAGCATTTTTTTTCACGATAGTGTGTAGGCAAGGCAGGCTTGAGAGGAAACACAAAAAATCACGTTGAGAAAAACGTTGTTTTTTTAAATGACATTAAAAACGGCCGTGTGTACGCGGCATAAGTTATATTCAGGATCATGTAGATGCTGCAGATTTCAACCAAGGTTCAAGAGTATGGGCAAAAGAGTTGTTGACAACCTCTATTCTCATAAGTAATCCGATATAGGGGTCAGGGTTGCCAACCATCTGTAAATTTACATACAGTTTGTAAATTTTGGGCTATTTACAAGCTGTCCATAAATGTCCATTATGGATGGTGGCTGGCCATAAAAGATTCAAAACGTTAACACTTTTGCACTGTGCGTGCGCAGTGCTGAAGCCAGCCGAATGACATTCGGCCATCTTTGGCGCACATGCGTGGTGTGGCGGCATATCAGGTCTACGCATGCACAGTGGGCATTTTCGTAACGTCATGACTCACAGCGCTTGCCGTTCATAAAAACGTGCACTACGATTTGAGGACTCCAGCTCCACTGCTGCACTGCTCCGCTTGTTCCACCTGCTGCTCTTGGTGCCTTCCCCCTCTACCATGGCCTCCTGTCCTGTCTGAAGCCTGCTCCTGCCTGCCAGAGTGCCACTACCTACTCTGCCCAGCTAGGCAAGCCCAGGCCCCAGGTGCCAGCCAGGACCCTAGCCGCCACCAGCCAGCCACACAGTAACCAGACCATCTGTACCCACCCAGTGCCCACAGTGCCCAGAGAGTTTGCCTACAGCCCCACATAAGTCAGTATGTATTTTGCATTGCAAATTGTAAGGCCATACGTGCAAGTGCATTTGCAAACTAGTAGTGCTGTGAGTGCAAAATGGTGAATTTTAAGGCAAAATTGCAAATGGCTAAGTGACCGGACCACCTGCTGTGCCCAGGACCCACACTGCCAGTGCCCCAGTGCCCACCACCCACCACCAAAATTGTGAGATCATGTGTGCAAGTGCAAACTAGTGCTGTGAGTGCAAAACGGTGGATTTTTATGCAAGATTGCAAATGCCCAACATACTAAGTACTGGGCAGTAATGAATGAATGGATGAATGGAGCATGATAATATCTTTGGAGCAGTTATGAATACATGCAATGGAGTGGAGCAGTCTATGGGAGCAAGCAATGACTACAGTGGAGGAGCACCGCCAGCAATGGTGACAACAAAACTATCATGTTTGTTTTTTCTCCTTCTCCCTCCCTCACTCTTTGTGCTGTTAGGTTGGATCTCCCAGGACTCCCAATCATGCCTAATTTAACCGGTCATTGCCACCACTGCTGCCAACACATTTGCCTGCTGCCTGCTGTACTCCTTGGATCAAAGGAACTGCATAAAACACAAGGTCAGTTGATACAAGCAAAAGTACCACCTGCCTGCTGCAACTCCTCCTGAGAAGCATTACCTTGGCTTCATATCATGATGAGCAAATACACAATTTTCTGCAGTGTGCTTGGTCAAGAAATGATCTGCTATAGCGAGTCTCATGCTTAATGTTCTCCTTCTCTCTCTTTGTGCTGTAGGTTGGTTCAAACTGAACTGCACCAAACATAAGGTCCGCTGTCTGCCTACAAGCACAAGCGCTGCCTACTGCAACTCCTGAAGCATTCCCCTTGGCTTCATATAATGGTAGGCAAAAACACACTTTGCAGTGATGTGAGTTTGCTATTCTCCTCTCCCTCTTTGTGCCGTAGGTTGGTCCTTCTCCTTGGACTCCCGGTCTTGCCACTTTGTCCAGCCTTACCCTGTTCCACCACTGCCACCAATGCTTTGCCTTGTCTTCTTACCTCAGCCCACCCATCAAGTTCACTGCACCAAACGCATTGTCTGCTGTCTGCCTACAAGTACAAGCACCGCATGCTGCAACTCCTCCTGAAGCATTCCCTTTGGCTTTATATGATGGAAAGCAAAAACAGTGGTGTGCTTTGTCAAGGAATGATCTGCTCCAGTGAGTCTCATCTCATGTTTGTTGTTCTCTTTCTCTCCATCTTTATGCCATATGTTGGTTCTCCTCTCCCTGGATTCCCAGTCACACTGCTTTGACCAGCTTCAGCCTGTTCCATCACTGCTGCCAAAGCCTTGCCTTGCCTGCTGCCCTCAGCCCTGCTACCTTCAAGTGAACTACACCAAACACAAGGTCCACTGTCTACCTTCACTACAAGCATAAGTACCACCTGCCTGCTGTAACTCCTGTCTTGAAGCATTCCCTTTGGCTTCATACAGCTATATTATACAGTAAGCAAATAAACACTTTGTTGCGGTGTGCTTTCTCAATAAATTATTTATTCCTTCTTATTCCTCTTTGTGTGGTTTTCCTGGACTGAAAATCACGCCACTGCTATTGGCCAGCCACTGGCACTGCCTCTGTCTGGATCCCTTATGTCCTCTGGAATGTATGTCATTTTTGTAAGCCAGTGTTTTGTGAATGTTTACTTTATGTGTGTGGGAACTTGGGTGGGGTCTTGGGACTGTCACTAAGGTCACAGCAATCTGCTAAATCTTTTTGTTTCTTCCCTAGAAAGTCCACATTGTATTGGGAAACCAGTTGCTTGGCTCTACAGATACCAACACCATTACCAGATTAGATAACCAGCTCATCTAACAGTAAAGCCCTGTACACATGATCAGATTTCCTATGGATTCTAATCCTATGGATTTTTCCAATCGGAAATCCGATGAAACTGACTTCCATCAGTCTTGCCTACACACCATCAGTCAAAAAATGACCGCACCAAAGCGTCGTGACGTACAACACATACAACGGCACTATAAAAGGGGAAGTTCAAATCTAATGGCGCTACCCTTTGGGCTGCTTTTGCTGATTTCATGTTACCGCGTGTTAGTAAAAGTTTGGTGAGAGCCGATTCGCGCTTTTCAGTCTCTGTGCTTTTTAGATCGTTTTCTATGTTTCAGTTTGTGCTTGTGGGTTTGTATTTGTCATTCAGTGCGTGCAGTCAGGTCGTTACTGTTTTGCAGTGCCTTCTTGGCCGCTTGTTACTGTTTTTCAGGTCGTTCTTCTCAGGCTTTGCTGTTCCTCTGTGTGTTCTGTTTGAGTTCGTTCTGATCAGCCGACCGGTTTAAAGCCATGTTGGAAGTAGGTTCTCATCGTAGAGCTTGTGCTGCGTATGGGCTTGGTGTTGCGGTTAACACTGTGACCCGAGTTCAGTCCATGAACAGGGTGAGGAGGAGTTCATGGACCAAGAATTGGTTGCTCCAGCGGGACCAATTCTCTCATATGCCTCTGCTGCGGGAAATCCAGGAGAATAATCCTGATGATTTCAGGAATTATCTCCGGATGACGGACCCCGTTTTTCACCGTCTGTTGGATTTGCTGTCCCCCTATATCACGAGGCAGGACACTGTGATTCACCAGGCCATCACTGCCGAGCAGAGGCTTATTGCCACGTTAAGATATCTGGCAACTGGGAGAAGCTTGCAGGACCTCAAGTTCTCGACAGGCATCTCCCCCCAGGCTCTAGGGATCATTATCCCTGAGATGTGTTCTGCCATCATCCAAGTCAGGGGTCTTCAAACTACCGCCCTCCAGGTGTTCAGGAACTACAATTCCCATCATGCCTAGTCATGTCTGTGAATGTCAGAATTTTGCAATTTTGTAGTTCCACAACAGCTGGAGGGCCGTAGTTTGAGGATCTCTGATCCAAGTCATGCAGAAGGACTATATTAAGGTAAGTTTTCTCCTTTAACATCACATTCTATGTTTTGAATGTTTGCTAATGTATTGTATTTCTTTCATCCTTCCCAAATTACCATGATTGTAATATGCTGGGAATGTCCCCTTTCTGCCCATGCATGTTTTTACTTTTAAAAGGAATTTTTTTTTGCCTACATGCATATTTCCCTTCACTAACCTCTCCAGCATGCTATCCTGGGCCCAAACACACCTAGCCTAGTCTGTTCTTAACAATGTTTTTTGTCAGCGCCATTGTAGTTTTGAACCCCTCACCCCCCTTAAAATGTGTCCAAATGTTTTATTGCATATTCAAGTTCAGCAGAGTGGTAGAGCCTTTTGTTGCGGGGCACAAAATCAGCTTTAACCCCCTCCCCCCCTTATAATTTGTTCCAATGGCCCATCAGCGGGGGTGAGTCATCTGATAATTGGGCCTTCTATTTTTGTGTGTAAATACTCCTTCAAATCAATGTTATACTGACGTTTGCCAAGAATGTATTTGTGTAATCTGCTTGCAATGTAATGTGCAAAAGTACAATTTTTTTTTCTTTGACTCCACAGTTTCCTTCATACCCACAGGAATGGCAGACTGTGGCCTCCCAATTTGCCCAGCGGTGGAACTTCCCCAACTGCAGAGGGGCAATCGATGGGAAGCATGTCCACATAGTGCCGCCACCCCATTCGGGGTCGTACTATTATAATTATAAAGGTTCTAATAGTATAGTGTTAATGGCGGTGGTGTCGGCACGCTATTGCCGTGTACACACGATCGTGATTCACGGCGGTGAAAACACCGCCGTGAATCACGACATGAAATAAAATGAAAAACGAGGGAACGGCATTTTCCCCCACACACGACCGTTTTTCCCGTCATTTTTTTCTTTGTAGAGAAAAACGACCGTCTGTGGGCTCCGCGGCAGTGTCTCCCTATGGGAAAACTGCCGCGGAAAAAAATGATGGAAAAAACGATGAGAAAATTTAGAACATGTTCTAATTTTTCTCGTCGTTTTTTCTGCCGTTTTTCTCAACGAGATAAACGACATAAAGCCCACAGACGATCGTTTTTCTCGGCGAAAAAAAAAAATGCAGTTTTTCTCGTCGAGAAAAGTGGTCGTGTGTACGTGGCATATGAGTTCCTGTATGTGGATGTGGGGAAGAATGGCCGGATGTTCGATGGCGGAGTCTTTACACAGACAGAGTTTGCTCACCATCTGCAATCTGGGGGCCTGGCACTGCCTCCAGATGCAGAGAACGTGGATGGACTTCCTTTTGTGTTTATCGCGGATGAAGACTTTGGACTGGGACCACACCTGATGTGGACGTTTCCCCAAAGGACCCTCACCCAGGAGAGGAGGGTTTTTAATTACCAGCTGGCCAGAGCCCGGAGGGTTGTTGAGAATGCCTTCGGGATAATGGCCAGCCGGTTCTGCCTGTTTCAGACAGCCATACACATGGCGGAACACAAACTTAATCACATAATCTTAAGCTGCTGCATACTGCACAATTTTCTGAGAGAATACTCTACTTCCTATATTTCTACTGTTGGGCCTGAGGCTGGTCTTTCTGAGATGAACATCCTGACAGGCCTGGACACTGGCCGTACTGGCTTGGCCCCCCAAAGCGCCCGTGAAGTATGTGATAAATACGTTGAGTACTTCACGGGTAGGGGGGCCATCGCAATGCCAGACCATATCTGATCCTTTTATAAAAAATAAATAAAAAATTAGTTCAAAAACTTGTTTTGTCATTCTTGCTTTTTTCTTTTTTTCTTATGTGTCTCCCAGGTTATCATAGTACACTTTGTAGTAGTGCCAAGTGTATTTGTCTTTAGTAAATAGCCACAATAGTCACATTAAAAAACCTGAACTTTGCCATTTTCTATAACTGCTATTGAGCATAGAAAGAACAAGCCACACATTGTTGAGTGTCCAAAATGCTTTTACTCTGTGCACAACATGTGCGTTATTAGTATTTTCAAAATACAATCTTGACATTTTGGGCTCCAAATTGTGGAGATCTTTTTTTTTCTTTTTTTTTTTGGTTTGCATAAACATGCATGGGTCAAAAAAGCAAACAGAGAAAAAAAAGGAACTTACAAAGTTCAACCTTAAAAAGATAAACCATTGAACTCGGCCTACATCTCGGTAATACCGAAACCGGGTAAAGACACCAGTGATGTGGCGAACTTTCGCCCTATCTCGCTTATTAATAATGACATAAAAATAATGACCAAAATAATGGCTAACAGACTTTCGAGTTTCATTTCCTCTTATGTTCATAAGGATCAGGTGGGCTTCATCCCTGGCAGACAGGGACTTGACCAGATTAGACGTGCCATTGACATTATCTCTCTGCTTCATTCGCAGTGGGATGGGGGACCCCCTCAAAAAGGCTTTCTACTTTCAATAGACCTACACAAGGCCTTTGATTCTATAGACTGGGCATACCTGACTGACATCTTGGGGAAATGGGGATTTGGCCCAAACTTCCTTCAGCTTATTGACTCACTTTACTCTGACCCCTCAGCACAGATTCGTTTACTAGGCAAATATTCCAATTCATTCTCCATTGGCAGAGGGACCAGACAGGGATGCCCACTCTCCCCTCTCCTCTTTTCTGTAGAAATCGAGACTCTGGCTATTGCACTACGGTCGGACCCTGACATTAAGGGGGTGAATTGTGGGCCCCAGGAACACAAGTGTGCATTATACGCTGACGACCTCCTATTATTTGTCACTTTCCCCCTGACCTCCACTCCTTTGATCCTCAAGACACTGCGGATATTCAGTGAGATCTCCGGACTGAGGGTCAACATGAACAAATCACTGGCATTGAACATATCAGTCCCCCCGGACATTTTAAAGAAACTCTCCAGCGATTTTGATTTTTCCTGGGCTCCCACACTTATTCCATACTTGGGCATCAAACTTACATCTAATATAAGTACTTTGTTTAAATTGAACTATCCCCCTATGATGCTCAAATGCAAAAATGACATGGAAAGGTGGTCCAAGAGTGGTATATCATGGTTGGGCAGAGTTCATGCTATTAAAATGACCCTCCTCCCATGCCTTTTATACCTGTTTAGATCTCTCCCAATCCCGGTCCCGAAACAATTCCTCAGTAAAAGACAGTCGGATGTAATATGCTTTGTATGGGGCAGGAGGGGATACAGATGTCCCGCGGGAACACTATTCCGTCTAAGATCTCAGGGTGGTTTCGGCCTCCCTCACCTTTGGGGTTACTATCAGGCAGCTCAATTATCTCAAATATCTGTAGCCTTCTCTATGGGCCCGAAACCAGACTGGCTAAACATGGAAAGACAGGCTGTCCCATCACACACCGTTGACTATCTATTAGGGTGCGAACCCAAACACAGACCAGCTATTCTATCACCTACTCTCTCGCACTCAGTGGCACTTTGTTCCAAGCTCTTTACTCTACGCACTCTGATAATCCCACTGAGACCTTTAATGCATTTATTTCACAACACTGACTTTCCCCCGGGGATGAATATTAAGGCGTTTCGATGGTGGACAGATAAAGGCCTTTATAGAATCGGACACTTTCTTTCCCCAGCAGGGCCGCTTTCATTATCACACTGCAGGACACAACTGGACATGCATAACTCTGAACTTTTTAGATTCAACCAAATATCCCATTTCCTTCACTCCATTTGGACAGACAAAGCAATTCCCCCCACCATTACTTCCTATGAACAATGGTGTGCAAAAGCAGCGAATCAGAGGGGTGGCATCTCGCTAATTTATACGGCTCTAATGTCTAAGACGGATGTACCGGCCTACGCCCGGACCTGGGAGGAAGATACGGGCGGCACGTGGGAGGCAGAGGTTTGGTTCCGCGCTTCACAGCGAGCTTTCAAAGGTATTCTCAACATTTCAATTGCAGAGGCTAGCCTAAAGGTTCTGATAAGGTGGTATTATGTCCCTTCCAGGTTGGCACGGATGTACCCACGAACCTCACCTGTATGTTTTAGAGGTTGTGAGCTAGAAGGCACGATGATCCACATTTGGTGGACCTGCCCCCGCATTAGGGCCTTTTGGCGGAAAGTGTTCCGTATCATTAGCTCTCTGACAGAGGTATCAGTGACCCCACATCCCTGTACAGCGCTACTCAATCATAATATTCCCAATTTATCTAAATGCTCCCAGGTGTTGGCATTCTTCGTCTTATTGGGCGCCAGAATGACCATAGCCAGAGCCTGGAAGAGATCCACCATCTCATTCCGGGGGTTCAAGAGAAAGGTTTCTTGGATCATGGTGCAAGAACAAATTGTAGCTAAAATGAATGACAAATCTGAAAAATTTAGATCCATTTGGGAACCCTGGGCCACCTTCTGCAATATATCTCTCATACCTGGAGTACAACCTGGCAGCCTATCCACACATACAATTTCTCGATAGCCAACTTACCCTTCTTTCTCTTACTTCTTTCTAACACGTCTCTCTTCTCCCCAACTTTCTGACTCGCTTCTTGGTGTCTCAGTGTTCTGATACGATTACTGAGAATTTTGATTATAGGTTATGTTCTTTACGGAGTTGTGTTATTAATACAGTTATGTGTATCCCTCACATTTCTATATGGTATAGTAATCCTACGGACCAATTAAGAGGGATAGGTGACCCTGGCCCCTGGGATGCAGTGTGAACCCTTTTGGGGCATCCGGGGGGTCAGAGGCCGCTGGGCCACATTGGATATTGATACATGAGGTGATGAGGGATCTATGGAACTAAGGTAATGCCAGTGCATATTGGATTCTATATCACTAGTGGTAGTATCCTGGGATGCCTTATAGTTAGGTATTAGATATATCAACTTGTTTAAGCGACTTTTGGAATGTATTATATGACCTTATAACTTCTCACTGTTATTTCTGATACTTCTGTTATCGCAATAATCTCTTAATAAAAATATTTGAACGAAAAAGATGAACCAGAGATGGGGTGATGTCACCCTTGAACCATCCCAAATTTGAAGATGCACACAGTTTTTGTGTGTCAAAATTGGTATTTTCACCCTGATCCCATGGCTAAAGCCAACATGTGCTATCTGCCATCATGGGGGATCAATGGTCGTGTTTTGGGGGTTCAAACCTACTTGAGTAGTGAGGAAGAGGTTGCACCCACAATACAGGGACATAGATATCCTGTGACGGCAGATGGCACATGTTGACACACTGTGTGCATCTTCAAATTTTGGCTTGTGGTAAAACAAGTGCAAATTTTGGAAAACAAAAGATAAAAAATAACAACGGTGGGGGGGTCAGACTATTCGCCCTAAAATATCAATGATGTTTTTATATTTTTGCTCAATCACATTCATCCTATTCTTCATAATGTCCATTTCGCTACTACATTCCATTATTTATTGAATAAGGATTTGGGCACGAGCACTTGAGAATGGAGTAGTAGGAGTTTCTGACACACTACCATGTTCATCCCCTAAAACAAAAAAGTTATTTAGAAAGATGCAGGCCTACTTCTCTTTTTACGTGAAGCTGTGGTGACAGACACTGACCTGTTGTGATAAGCTCCACCTCTGCTTCCTCCACCTCTCATTCCTCCACCTCTCCTTCCTCCACATGCTGATCTTGGGGTCCTTTCGGATCTTGGGGTTCTTTCTGTGGTCTGTGCTTCCTATGCTCCTCAGATTGGTGTCCTCCCAGTCTCCTGTTCCCTATGAGAATGAAACAAACAAAAGGTATCCTTTAGCACACAGAGATTGGAGGGCATAAATTGTAAACATTGCTTGGAAGTGGGGTACAATTGTTTGTTTTGGCAGAGTTCCAAGATGAACAGATGTGATTTTGGGAATTCAACAAAGCAACAATACTTTCAGTTTTTGTCAAAAATAACACACATGGAGACACCCCAAGGTATCCACTGGAGCACCTGTGTGTGACACCCTAAAAAGGTTGTTCTGGTGGCCCACACTATAGTGCTCCGGAGTCAAGATGTGTAACCAGCTGCTTGAGTGTCCTCTCCTTTACACAGAATCTAGTTTAGCATTTAACAATCTACTTACTTACAACACATCATCTAGACAACAATGTTTATAAACGTTGTTTTCAGACAAATAGGCATGACCACATGTGGTTTACGTGTATCTGTGCAAAACATGTGATTTTTTAGACAATCGCTGTTTACTACGAAACATTATCAAAAATGTGGCCACTCAACTTTTAACATGAAAGTTGCCATTTTACAATGTGAAACCAGTCAATCCAAGCACATGGAGCAAAACATGCAAGAATACATATTATAATAAAAAACAAAAACAAACACAGTAAAAATAAAATCTTACTTTTTTCAATGCTTTTTCTAAGCTTCCTATACTGCTCCGGCTCCCTCAGCTTCAGGTCAGACCACCTTTTACGAAGCTGCTCCTTGGATCTCCTGACCCCAAATTTATGGTACAGGCTCCTCGCCACTTTGTCCATGATTTTAGACTTCCTGAGATTAGGGGTGTCGTATGGCCCATGCTTCCCATCATAATCTTTCCTCCACAGGATGTCCACCATCTCCGCCATCTCAGCAAATTACATATTAGTCGCCTTGTATCTTTTATTCCTGGATCGGGACGTTCCCGCCTCCGGGCTTTCCTCGTTGGTACTTAATAATAAAGCACCACCTGTCGTTGTCTCCCACTGTGCGCCGAATGAAAAGGGGCGGGGAAATTCAGAAAAAGACCGTCATGGGCGGGTGACACGGGCGGAGTTTTTTTACGCATGCGCAGGGTATATAAATGGTAAACGAGGTTGTGGTTGCGCGGAGTAAGGATGACCGGAAGTGCCGAATGAATCCTACTAAGGTAAGAAAGAAACTTGGGGCATCAGTGGCCTATACTGGTTCATGATTGTAAATGCCTATATTGGGATAAGATTAGGACAATTGAAGCTGACCTACTGTTTTTGTATTGTGTTTTATCTTGCAGAAAGAACTATGCATAAATTACATGAGCCAGACATTATGCTATTATTCATTGAAAAATACAAGGAAATGCACAACTTATGGGAGATAAAACATAGTTCATACCACAACACTGTGCTACGAAGGGCAACAATTGGACAATTAGCGGAATATATGAAGACCTGGGTCCCAGAGGCAGACTATACCATGATGAACAATAAGATAAACAACATGAGGAACACGTACAAAAAACGCTACAAAGATGTCCGCGCTTCCATGAGATCAGGAGCAGCAGCAGACAAAGTAGTTCAGCCCAAGCTGTGGTACTACAAGCATCTGCAATTTCTTGACGACCAGATTGAGGCCAGGGAATCAATTTCCACCCTTCCCTCAACCCTTCCTTCCACCCTTCCCTCCACCCTTCCCTCCACCCCTACAGAGGGGGAAGAGGAGCCACCTGAGCTTGAATAGCCAGATCTGCGCATCTTCAGCCAGGTATAGTATTTTCAAACATATGTATTGGCCTCAAACTATTATTGTGAACTAGATGTTATCATTCACAAATGAAATAATGAAATAATAAAAAATAAAAAAAACACAAAAAAAAAAGAAGGGGCCAGAGATGATTGGTACAGTATCTAAAAAAGCGGGGGTGAGAATGAGACTCTTTTCTATTTATTAACATTCAAATTGCAGCAGTCATGAGATGAAAATTGTGTGTGATTGATTCAACCAAAAAAAAAACTATGTCCCTTTTTTCTACACAGGATGAGCTCAGCCAGGAGGGAGAGGCTCCAGGATGTGGCAGCCAGGAGGAGGCAGGGGTGAGTGGCAGACAGGAGGAGGCACTCAGCAGGTCCCAAGGCCAAGTGGCAGCACTCAGTCCCAAGTGGCTCCCCTCCACGTCAGACCCAAAAAAATTGGCGGATGACACAGGTGGAGGAGGAGTCACTTAAGATGATCAGGGACACTGCTGCCATAATGAGGGCCCCCCTCAACCCTGTTGAGGGCTTTAGCGCCTACCTGGCAGAGAAACTCATGAAACTTGAGGAGGAACAACGTGCCCTCTGTGAGCACCTGATCTATACTGCCATTCACACGGCGGGGAAGGGGCAGCTGACAGAGGGCACACATCTCTGCCATCTGGCCCATCCTTCTCCTCCTCCTCCTGCCACATTACCACCAACACAGCCACAGCCTGCAAGGGTGCGTGGACGGGGCCGTGGAACAAACACTGCAGGGAAGCATGGAGGGAAGGCTACAGGGAAGACCAGAAGGTGATTCCCTGGCTTCAAGCTGCTCTGCCAGAAGTTGCAGTTTGTAGGAGTACCATAGGTTGGGATGATATATGTCTTCGGCTGCTGCTCCTGATTTCCTTATGTTGTTTATTTTATTGTTCATCAAAGTCATGTCTGCCTTTGGGGTCCAAAGTCAGCATAAATTCCACTATTTTTCTAATTGTTGCCCTTCCTGTTTATTTATTTTATTCCAGAATAAATGGATATTTGATTTAAGAAACAAACTTGCCTATGTGTTTTTATTGTGAGTAGCAATAAAATTTCATAAATACAATGTGTAATTAACCACTTAAGCCCCGGACCATTTGGTAGCTAAAGGACCAGAGGTGAATTCAGAATTTTGCACTGCGCTGCTTTAACTGTAAATTGTGCGGACATGCAATGTTGTACCCGAACGAAATTTGCGTCCTTTTCTTCCCACAAATAGAGCTTTATTTTAATGGTATTTGATTGCCTCTGCGATTTTTCTTTTTTGCGATATAAACGGAAAAAGACCGAAAATTTTGAAAAAAATTATATTTTCTACTTTTTGTTATAAGAAAAATCGAATAAACTCAATTTTAATCATACATTTAGGCCAAAATGTATTCAGCCACATGTCTTTAGTAAAAAAAATGTCAATAAGCGTATATTTATTGGTTTGCGCAAAAGTTATAGCGTTTACAAACTAGGGTACATTTTCTGGAATTTACACAGCTTTAAATTTATGACTGCCTATCTCATTTCTTGAGGTGCTAAAATGGCAGGGCAGTACAAAACCCCCCCAAATGACCCCATTTTAGAAAGTAGACACCCCAAGGAAATTGCTGAGAGGCATGTTGAGCCCATTGAATTTTTTTTTTTTTGTCCCAAGTGATTAAATAATGACAAAAAAAAAAAAATTACAAAAAGTTGTCACTAAATGATATATTGCTCACACATGCCATGGTTATATGTGGAATTGCATCCCAAAATACATTCTGCTGCTTCTCCTGAGTACGGGGATACCACATGTGTGGGACTTTTTAGGAGCCTAGCCACGTACGGGACCCCGGAAACCAAGCACCGCCTTCAGGATTTCTAAGGGCGCAAATTTTTGATTTCACTCCTCACTACCTATCACAGTTTTGAAGGCCATAAAATGCCAAAATAGCACAAAACCCCCCCAAATGACCCAATTTTGGAAAGTAGACATCCCAAGCTGTTTGCTGAGAGGCATGGTGAGTATTTTACAGCTCTCATTTCTTTTTTTTTTTCAATTTTCAAAACTTTGTGACAAAAAGCAAGATCTGCAAAATACTCACAATACCTCTCAGCAAATAGCTTGGGGTGTCTACTTTCCAAAATGGGGTCATTTGGGGGGGGGTTTGTGCCATCTGGCCTCCGAAACTGTGATAGGCAGTGAGAAGTGAAATCAAAAATTGACACCCTTAGAAAGCCTGAAGGCGGTGCTTGGTTTTTGGGGTCCCGTACGCGGCTAGGCTCCCAAAAAGTCTCACACATGTGGTATCCCCGTACTCAGGAGAAGCAACAGAATGTATTTTGGGGTGTAATTCCACATATTCCCATGGCATGTTTGAGCAATATATCATTTAGTGACAACTTTGTGCAAAAAAAAAAAAAAAAATTGTATTTTTTCCGCAACTTGTGTCAACATATAAAATATTCCATGGACTCGACATGCCTCTCAGTATATAGCTTGGGGTGTCTACTTTCCAAAATGGGGTCATTTGGGGGGGTTTTGAACTGTTCTGGCATTTTATACACAACATTAGGAAGCTTACATCCACTCTTCTAACCACTTGAAGACAAAGCCCTTTTTGACACTTTTTGTTTACATGAAAACATATTTTTTTTGCAAGAAAATTATGTTGAACCCCCAAACATTATATATATTTTTAAAGCAAAGGCCCTACAGAATAAAATGGCGGGTGTTGCATTTTTTTTTCTACACAGTATTTGCGCAGCGATTTTTCAAACGCATTTTTTGGGGAAAAAATACACTTTTTTTAATTTTAATGCACTAAAACACACTATATTGCCCAAATGTTTGATGAAATAAAAAAGATTATCTTAGGCCGAGTACATAGATACCAAACACGACATGCTTTAAAATTTCGCACAAACGCGCATTGGCGACAAACTACATACATTTTTAAAAGCCTTTAAAAGCATTTACAGGTTACCCCGTTAGATTTACAGAGGAGGTCTACTGCTAAAATTACTGCCCTCGATCTGACCTTCGCGGTGATACCTCACATGCATGGTGCAATTGCTGTTTACATATGACGCCAGACCGACGCTTGCGTTCGCCATTGGGCAAGAGCAGGGCAGGACAGGGGTGCTTTTTTTTTTTTATTATTAATTTTGCTTTTTTATTTTATTTTTAAACTGTTGCTTCCATATTTTTTTTTTTATCACTTTTATTGTTATCTCAGGGAATGTAAATATCCCCTATGATAGCAATAGGTAATGACAGGTACTCTTTTTTGAAAAAACTGGGGTCTATTGGACCCTAGATCTTTCCTCTGCCCTCAAAGCATCTGACCACACCAAGATCGGTGTGATAAAATGCTTTCCCAATTTCCCAATGGCGCTTTTTATATCCGGGGGGGGACATTCCCTCCCACTGCTTGTAAAAGCAGTCCAGAGGCTAATTAGCCACTAGGATTGCTTTTACATGAAAGCCGGCCGCTGGCTGAAAAGAATGATACCAAGATGATACCTAAACCTGCAGGCATCATTCTGGTATAAACATTCAAAGTCCAGCAACATACCAGTACGTTGCTGGTCCTTGTTGGACATGTATTGTAATCTTTTTTTCATGCAGCCTGTTGGCTGAACGAAAAAAAAAGATTGATCGGTGGGTATGCCCACCATTAGAATACCGCCCTTCATCCACCCACTTCTAATGATGGGCATACATGCACCATTTATATATGCCGAAGCATGGGGGCATCTTCTCGCAAAAGTTATGCCGCGTACACATGGTCAGACTTTTCCACGGGCAAGCCTCCGTCGGAATTTTGACCGTATGTACGCGGCATTAGGAGCAAAATCACTCCTCCGCCCCTGCTGCCCCAATGCTTCGGCATATATGCTTTTTTTTTTTAACTGTGGTGGTGAAATCACCTCCTACAGCACTGGAGTCGCAGGGATCAGGCCTGTCTCTGCGAACGCTGCAGTTATGTGTGTTTTGTTTTGCAAGTGACAGTGATCGATCGATACTGCACTTGGGTGGCCTGGGCTGGACGGAGGGGCAAAACGCAGGTGCCAGCAGGTATCTGGGCTGATCCCGCTAACACTGCGTTTTTGGGAACCCTAAACTGCTGGGGACGCTAGTATAGATCTGATCAGATCAGATATTGAGCTGATCAGATACTATACCACTAAGGGGGGTGTATGCTTCACGCATGGGTGTTAGCGCTACTGGCACTAACCTGACGCTGCCTGGGGTGTGACGCAGACCCTCTCTGACGCTAAAACCTAATTGATATCACCCGCCGGGCGATCAGGGGGTTAAACCTTTATTGGGTTATATACGGCGGGTGCCCTGACACTATAAAAAGCAAACTAACTAACCAGCGTCACCCGTAACACTTATATGATGATCACTGGTGAAAGGGTTAACTAGGGGCAATTAGGGGGTTAAAACCTTTATTAGGTAATATATGGGGGTACCTGACGCTATAAAAACCTGACGGCGAACCTAAAAAAAAATTACTGGCTACCTATCGGCATCACCGACACTAAGACAACGATCATAAAAACGATCGCTTAGCGACAGTGGTGATAGGGGGTGAAAGGGTTACCTGGGGGGCGATCAGGGGGTTAAACCTTTATTAGATAATATATGGGGGTACCTGACGCTATAAAAACCTGCGGCGAACCTAAAAAAAATTACTGGCTACCGATCAGCATCACCGACGCTAAGACATCGATCAGAAAAATGATCGCATAGCGACGGCGGTGCTAGGGGGTGAAAGGGTTACCTGGGGGGTGATCAAGGGGGTTAAACCTTTATTAGGTAATATATGGGGGTACCCGACGCTATAAAAACCTGCGGCGAACCTAAAAAAAATTACTGGCTACCGATCAGCATCACCGACGCTAAGACATCGATCAGAAAAATTATCGCCTAGTGACAGTGGTGATAGGGGGTGAAAGGGTTACCTGGGGGGCGATCAAGGGGGTTAAACCTTTATTAGGTAATATATGGGGGTACCCGACGCTATAAAAACCTGCGGCGAACCTAAAAAAAATTACTGGCTACCGATCAGCATCACCGACCCTAAGACATCGATCAGAAAAATGATCGCATAGCGACGGCGGTGCTAGGGGGTGAAAGGGTTACCTGGGGGGTGATCAAGGGGGTTAAACCTTTATTAGGTAATATATGGGGGTACCCGACGCTATAAAAACCTGCGGCGAACCTAAAAAAAATTACTGGCTACCGATCAGCATCGCCGACGCTAAGACATCGATCAGAAAAATTATCGCTTAGTGACAGTGGTGATAGGGGGTGAAAGGGTTACCTGGGGGGCGATCAAGGGGGTTAAACCTTTATTAGGTAATATATGGGGGTACCCGACGCTATAAAAACCTGCGGCAAACCTAAAAAAAATTACTGGCTACCGATCAGCATCACCGACGCTAAGACATCGATCAGAAAAATGATCGCATAGCGACGGCGGTGCTAGGGGGTGAAAGGGTTATCTGGGGGGTGATCAGGGGGTTAAACCTTTATTAGGGGGGGTTAGGGGGCTACACTGGACCTAAAACTAAATGTAGTGACACTTTTACAGTCACAAATGTCACTGATTGCTGTGATCACTAAATAAATGGTCACTGCAATCAGTGACACTGTGACTGGGGGCTGGGGGTGATCTGGGGGTGTCTGGGGGGGGCTGGGGGGCGATTTATGTGCCTATGTGTCCTGGTGTCAGTGTGCTGTTTTGTGTACTAACCTGCATCTTCTCCTGTACGGCGCTCAGTATATGTGAGCGCCGCAGGAGAGATGACATCACTTCCTCCTTCCTGGCAGGCAGGGGAAGCTCTCTCATTCGCCGGGAGCGATCGAGAGGGGGTGGCCGGAATCGAACGGCCGTCCCCTCATGCCGGATCGCTCCCGAAGGTAAAACGACCACCCACTGTAAAGAAGGGGGGTCCGATCGGACCCCCCAACTATACAAAGGCAATCACGTATATGTACGTGATTCTGCCTGTCGGTGCCATTCTGCTGACGTATATTTACAGTGGGCGGTCGTTAAGTGGTTAACAAGGGACACCAACCTCCTTGAGGGTAAAAAAATATAAATATGTTGTTGTGAGAACTTGACACCAAAAAAAAAAATGAGGCCACAAGAAACAAAAATTTTAAAAAAATAAATAAAGGTATATCTTGATTCTACAAAAAAATTATAATTAAGGAGATCTGGCTTTAAAAAAAGATAACATTATTCATGAGATCACTTGAAACAATAAAGAAATACGTTTGTCAGAACTCGGGATAAATATCTGCAGCAAAAAAACAAACATTTTAAAGACCATTATAAAGAAGAAAACAATGCGCTGCATTAAACAAGGCAATAATTTGTAGAATGACTAATGTGCTCTCTCCATTGGGAACGCTAGTTTTACCAGAACAAGCGCCCCCGTCTCATAATTCAGTCTGAGCATGCGTGGGTTTTTTATCCGATGGACTGGCCCATAGACGATCGGAATTTGCTATCGTTTTTTTTTCCATCGGATAAATTTAAAACATGTTCTATTTTTTCACACCAATGGAAAAAAGACCGATGGGGCCCATACACGATCGGTTTGTCCGATGAAAAAAGTCCATCGGACTGTTTTCATCGGTAAAACCGATCATGTGTACAGGGCTTAAGTGGTTATTTTTCACACCAGTACAACACACAAATTTTGTCTTTGCAGCCTACTCTGTAAGGTAAGTGGGAAACACAGACAAACAGCATGATTTTTCTACTCTTTTTTAAAAACCTTCCAAGACTCCAAACCAATCTTCACACATGGTGCATCTCTAATTGCAACTAATATGTTTTGATAAAAAAAGGTTTACAAGTTCCTAACGATCAGTTTTTATTCACATCTATAGCTTTCCTGACTTTCATCAGAAATACATGTATCTGCAGCACACAAGGCAGTAGTAGGTTAGGTTATACAGTTAGTTACTGAAATTTTCCAAGAGAATTGTGACAAGATTTTAAAGGGCTTTTTGATTTCAGTTTCAAGTTTGACACATTTAACAACTACTGTTGGTAGCACAACACTTCTGGGTGTGTGTTTCGGGTTACACTGTGTGCAGTGCAGTTTCACTTTACAAAAATAATGTGTGCAAGGGGCAACGCCTGAGCCTCCTGGAAAAAAAACACAAGAAAATTAGGCATTATTCCTTCTCAGGCTCGTGGCTAACAGATCTGCAGTTCAAATACTGGTTATCAGCGAATGATGTTTCAAAACAAAATGTAAAGTGTCTGTGATGCAAAGAATTGTTCAGTGTAGCACATGGTGGTATTTGTAATGTCCATAGTCATGCTGCAAGTTACAAACACAAGTCTGTTGCTGCAGCTAGGCAAGCCAACTCTGGAATTGTTAGGTTTGCTAAACAAAGCACAGAAGGGTTGGCTCATAAAAGGAAAACGTGTTTAACTTAATTGAAAGTAGTTAATTTTATTGCCAAAAAACAATTGCCATTAATTTTTTTTTGTTTTATTCCTATATATATATATAATAGAAAAAAAGCATGACATGACCTCTTAAATATGAGATCTGGGGTCAAAAAGACTTCAGATCTCATATTTACACTAAAATGCAAAAAAAAAAAAATAATTTAAAAGCGCATTGGGCGGAAGTGACGTTTGACGTCGCTTCCGCCAGTCAATGTTATGGAGCCGAGCGGAGGCCATAGTCCCCTCACTCGGCAGCCAGGCATCGTCTCCACCTGCTACCGGTGGATTCGGTAAGTGGCAGAGACCCCCGGAGCGCGTCGGGAGGAGGGGGCACCTCTCCCGCTGTCGATAAACGTAATCTTGCCGTTGAATCCGCCACAGAGACCATTTTTATCTGAAAGCGGACCGCCTGCTGAACAAGAGGATACCAGAGTTATGGCAGCTAGCTGCTGCCATAACAACGATATCTCTTCAAAGAGCCACAGTATAATGATGGCAGGCGGTCCATAAGTGGTTAAACAATGTTTTGTGGAAGATGGTATCCACCTGAAAAATGTTATGGCACTTAGTACAGACGGTTGAAGTGTAATGGTTAATACAAGTAATGCTGTACTATCCCACTTATAAACAGAGCAGCCTTTCATCTTTCACATTCATTGTACCTGCCATATTGCTGCCTTGTGTGCTGAGATGCCTGTAAAGCCATACTTAAAATTGTTGAGCAACTTTGCAGAGACCTACATAACCACTTTGTGTGTGTACAGTTGTATCACAGATTTCAGGAATTTTTTGATGCAGCTTTGTCCTACTAGTGTCTTTCTATGCTTGAGTACAGTGTGGTGTCAACTGCATTCCTAATCAATATGAAGCCCTGTTAAGTTATTTTCAGTCAAGTGATGATGCAGACTGCCTGGTAACTGTGGAAAGGATAAAATATCTTGCTACAGGATCCTATCACTAAGTACCACTTTCTGTTTCTTCAAGCAGTTCTGCCAAATTTCACCCAATGCAATCAAATTCTCCAAAGCAGTTCTCCTATGTTACCTGACTTATAATGGAAATATTGGGCTACTTTATTAGGCCAAATCTCTTTGTTTCCCTTGAAAATCATGCACTGACTGAATTTGACAACACTTAAGCCCTGTACACACGATCGGATTTCCTATGGATTCTAATCCGATGGATTTTTCCATCAGAAATCCGATGAAGCTGACTTCCATCAGTCTTGCCTACACACCATCAGTCAAAAATCCGACTGTCCAAAACGCCGTGACATAAAACACTTCGACTAGCCGATAAAAATTTGGTTCAATGCTTCTGAGCATGCGTCGACTTGATTCTGAGCATGCGTGGGTTTTTTGTCCGATGAAGTTCCACACAGACGATCAGAATTTGCTATCGTTTTTATTAATTATAATTAAGGAGATCTGGCTTTAAAAAAAGATAACATTATTCATGAGATCACTTGAAACAATAAAGAAATACGCTTGTCAGAACTCGGGATAAATATCTGCAGCAAAAAAAAAAAAACATTTTAAAGACCATTATAAAGAAGAAAACAATGCACTGCATTAAACAAGGCAATAATTTGTAGAATGACGAATGTGCTCTCTCCATTGGGAACGCTAGTTTTACCAGAACAAGCGCTCCCGTCTCATAATTCAGTCTGAGCATGCGTGGGTTTTTTATCCGATGGACTGGCCCATAGACGATCCGAATTTGCTATCGTTTTTTTTTTCCATCGGATAAATTTAAAACATGTTCTATTTTTTCTCACCGATGGAAAAAAAAACAGATGGGGCCCATACACGATCAATTTGTCCGATGAAAAAAGTCCATCGGACTGTTTTCATCGGTAAAACTGATCGTGTGTACACGGCTTAATAGTGCAAACTTCAAATTAACAGAGAGAATGTTCATTGGCTAGCAAACAATGGAACTTCTGTCTACATTAGATGATTTGTCAGCTGTTCAACAGCTCATGGTCCAAGCAACATTTTACACAAGAGCAGAAGCTGCCATTAAAAAATGGATGCCTATTTGAATCAGAATCATCCAACTGATGACTTTACTAAAACCTTCAAACTGTTATATTGCTAATTCTGGGGACATTATTGAACTAGCAACGCATTTTCCACAAATTCTTCCCCTATCTGATTTTGACACATGGCATACCGAATTTATTAAAAACCAAGTGACAGGTTTTACTGATGTTGCTCAGATTGACACATATGATTCTATTGGCACATGATAGGACAAAGCTGTATCAGGGCCCTTCAGGGCAATCTGAAAGTACTGTATATACTCGAGTATAAGCCAAGTTTTCAGCACTTTTTTGTGCTGAAAATGCCCCCCTCGGCTTATACTCGAGTCACCTTTTTGCGCCCGATCTCCCGGATATTTGGGGACCCGGTACCAGCCTTTCGTATGTCCCCTGGACCCAAAACTTGACACACATGTAGCCCCACTCTTCCTCTACAAGTGTACAAAGTTTGTTGTCCGGGGAAACTACGGCCGGGGAGCACCAATTTTTCAAACCCGGGCACCCCTTCCATAGACTCCCATGTTAAACGGTCATTTCTCCAGTGTATTTGGGGACCTGGTACTGACCGGTCGTAGGTCCCCTGGACCCCAAACTTGGCCCACATGTAGCCCCACTCTCTCTACAAGCGTGCAAAGATTGTTGTCCGAGGGACTTACAGCCGGGGAGCACCGATTTTTCAAAGCCGGGCACCCCTTCCATAGACTCCCATGTTAAACGGCAGTCTAGTCATGGACACAGTGAGGCATGGGCACAGTGAGGCATGGACATAGTGAGGCATGGACACAGTGAGGCATGGGCACAGTGAGGCATGGGCACAGTGAGGCAAAGTGAGGCATGCAGATGGACACCCTAGGCTTATACTCGAGTCAATAAGTTTCCCCAGTTTTTTGTGGTAAAATTAAGTGCCTCGGCTTATATTCTGGTCAGCTTATACTCGAGTATATACGGTACCTAAATTGGAAAAAGTTGGGGGAAAAAAACGTGCTAAGCACACATAACAGTCTTAATAATAATTTAAATTGAAAATAAATAATATATGATATATATAAGAAGCAATTCTCCTGTGAATAACAAAACAGTGGAGCACGAGTAAAAATAAATAGAATCGTGCTAAAATAGCTTAGCAAATCACAGCTTAGCAGTTCATAAATGACAAAGTTCACCAGTGTTCATAACTATGGGCTTATTCATAAAATCCATCCACCATCTTCCGCGTGCGAGTTCCACCACCAAGTGAAAGAGATGTCTCCTTACCAGATCAGCATGACCCCCATTACAGAAGGTCACAGAATGCTCGTAACAGCCTAGGTCTTTATCCAGGAAAAGGTCATGCATGTTAACATCCGGCTACCTCAGACCCGTTGTCTCCCACTCATGACAATGTATGGATGGTTTTCATAAAAAATATAAAAGCTCCATATAGTATAAAAACCTTAATCACATTTATTCAGTTAAAATGTATTGCACTTACAGCATCCAAAGTATAAGACAGCCTTACGTCTCGTGTGCCGGCCGGCGCACATCCAGACAGACCTGTCCTTCCAGGACACAAATTCAGTAAACACGAGGTGAAGTCAGCGCGTAGCTCCACCCTACGCGTTTCGTGGTAGTTCACGTCATCCAGGGGCACGGGCGGCGTGCTGCGTCACCTCCTTAAATAACAAACAGATTGGAACCAAGCCTCGATCTGAGCCGTAAGCCCGCCTAAATTTCCACGTCTGGATACATTTGCAAAAAAATATGTTTTCCCTTTCCATAGGACAGCTGAAGTACCTTGTGTGTTTTCATCTGTGAAGTTAATAAAAATGGATCTTAGGAACAAACTTTCCACTCCAATGTTAGAAGGACTGCTGTCAGCAAAGAGTGGTCCAGGAAGAATTACTCAGCAAATGCTTAAACATGTCGATACCACAATATATGACCACAAGTTTGAAAATGAATCCAAGCCTTAATGTAAAGCATTGGGTGTTTCTACTGCTGCTGGTAATGTGTCTAAGGACAATGATAACGTGGTGGTGGTGTAGCAGTAATACGTTAACAGTCAGAAGTTCACAACATCAACATGAGGTTCTTCATAAAAATTTTACCGAAAGGATGATACGTTTGTACTGTAATAGCATTAGAAATACTTGTACACACATAACATTACAGTTTGAGGTATAAAAATATTGTTTATAAACATAAAGGTGGACTAGGATTCCCCAATTTCGCCTCTTACTACCATGCAGCTCAAATAGCATGCATCCCCAAATATCACGCAAAATACGAAACCCCACTCTGGGTTGCAATCGACTGTGATCCATTTTCTATAACAAATTTAATTTGGTCCAAACCCTCAGATCATAAAAATATTAAAAATAAGATTACCAAACACACAGTTACTATCTGGGATAAATTTAAACTTGTCAAAGGGCTACAATCTCCTCATGTTCCCCTTCTATCATTTATTAGAAACCCACTATTCTACCCAGCCTGCACATTCCCTAATTAATTAAAAAAATGGATTTCCTCTGACATAACTCAACTCTGTGATCTATCGACATCTACCTCACTTATAACATTTCCTGAACTATGTGATAGGCATCAACTCCCCCAATCAAAACTTTTCCGATATCTGCAGATCAAAAAAAAAATCATGCCATATATACAAAATATCAGTAAACTCGACAAACTCACACAATTTGAACGTATATGTAAACGCGAACCTCACTCTCATGCCGCGTACACACGACCGCTTTTCTCGACGAGAAAAACTGCATTTTTTTTTTCGCCGAGAAAAACGATCGTCTGTGGGCTTTATGTCGTTTTTCTCGTTGAGAAAAACGGCAGAAAAAACGACGAGAAAAATTAGAACATGTTCTAAATTTTCTCATCGTTTTTTCCATAATTTTTTTTCCGCGGCAGTTTTCCCATAGGGAGACACTGCCGCGGAGCCCACAGACGGTCGTTTTTCTCGACAAAGAAAAAAATTACGGGAAAAACGGTCATGTGTGGGGGAAAATGCCGTTCCCTCGTTTTTCATTTTATTTCATGTCGTGATTCACGGCGGTGTTTTCACCGCCGTGAATCACGATCGTGTGTACGCGGCATAAGGGTCTCATATCAATAATATATAAACACCTTATTACTTTGCCTACTGCAGATTCACCATCATACGTGGAAAAATGGGAGAGAGACCTTGGACTTCAGTTGGAACCATCCGATTGGGATAAAATTTGGACCACAACAAAATCATCTTCACAAAATATAATAGCTCTAGAGACAAATTATGAAGTACTTTTGCGCTGGTACTTGGTTCCTGTCAGAATCGCAAAATATATTCCGCAATACTCCCCACTCTGCTTCCGTGGCTGTGGTGAACTAGGATCACACATACACATATTTTGGGAATGTCCGGTTACAAAATGTTTTTGGAAAGAGGTTTTTATTATCCTCTCTACCTTATTCAAAAAAACGATCAAACCTGACCCTTCAATTGCACTACTAAATCTAAAACCGACTTCTATTTCCCACACTCAATTCAAACTCCTTCTACAAATCACTACTGCAGCAAAGCAGACAATCGCCAAAGCGTGGAAAACCCCAACATTAATGATCTCAGAAGCCAAAACCAGAATAAACCAAGCCATGACCCACTCAAAAACGGAAGCCATTACCAATGATAATATTGGAAAATCCTTGGGTGACTCATTTTTTCCCTCCCAACTTTGACATCACATTATTAAGACCTTGGTAATATAACTACTAATAGCTATTTAATATACTAATAACATAAGACCAACATAATAAGATACCCCGGGGACCTTTTCAACCTTTTCTATCTTTTCTATATTATCTACCTACTATCTTTATTTTTTTCTCTTCTTTTTACTATTCCCTCTCTTCTATCTTGTCTCTTTAGTTCTTTTTTTGTTGTTTTTTTCTTTCTTAGCATATATTGTTATTATATGCAAAAATGGTAGCAGCATTCCTTTTTTTTTTTATGTATCAGTATATTTCAGCTTTAGAGCTCCATTCAAACAATACAAACCTAATGTCTATACGATAAATCCCCGTTTATCTTCCTTATATATTACCCCAATATTATACGAGGTCTAGAAATTATGACCCTTCATTTTTTCTTTATAAATCCTTATATTACCTTACATGTTATATATTATTACTAAATCTAGTTTGTAATTACTAAATTCAACACTAAGCATATATTTTAGCAAGTCTCCAGATAATGGTCAACATATGTTAAACTCAAATTACTGTTTTTTTTGTCTCTTTTGTTGTTGTTACCTTCTAAAAAAAACACTGGAGCTTGATATAAATATCTAATCACCAAAAATATGATCAAATCCAGATCAGAAATAGAGGGGACCTGTATTCTATGATCCTGGTGGCTACCTTAGATTTCCCCTCACTTCCTGTGGTGGCTATGGAACTGAAATTGAAGGGAACTCTCTCCAATTGGACACAGGTGAAAAAGCTGATGGGTTATATTAAATTGTAAATTGAGAAATATATTTTTTGCCTTTTTTATACCTTAAACACATTGCTAATAGCACTGAAAACAATAATTTTATGTATTTAAAAAATTGGGCTCTGTCAGTAAATTTTTGACACCTTGTCATTAAATTTCACTTCGAGGGGTTGGCAACACTGATAGGGGTAGGATCTGATCAACCAATATTTTTCATGTTGCCATGTTAGAGAAAGTGGGACTTTTCCAGGTCAAAAATTTCCTTTTAGACATAGAAGAGGTGGTGTTAATGTGTTGGGGCACTCATAGTAAGCATAGAAGGCAGATCTTGAGGTTACAGAAATCACTGGACAACAATTTTTTTAAAATATTTCTCTTCCTGAATAACGATTGGTGATTATGATGGACCATTTTAAACTGAACACATGTACAATTTCAGAATTACCGTATCACACTGGAATCCTGAGAAATACAAAATCAACTTTTAACCACTTGACCTCTGTAAGGTTTTACCCCCTTCATGACCAGGACATTTTTGCCTTTTCAGCACTATGCTGCTTTAACTGGCAATTGTATGGACAAGCAACACCGTATGAAAATGACATTTATATAATTTTTTCACACAAATATAGCTTTTTTTTGGTGGTATTAGATAACCAATTTTTTTTATTATTTAAACAAAAAAGACCAAACATTTTGACAAAAATATATATATATTTTCTACTTTTTTGTTATAAAACATTTCCAATATAAAGGCACTACTGACCGACACTCAAATGGGTGAGAACATAATTGTTATATTATCATAATATTAAAAGGTGCTCTTATAAACCAAAATGATGTGTATACATCACTCAGTAAAACATATTGAACTAATTAGCATATAATATACAAAAAGTTTCAGAACAATGTTAACAGTCCCAACATGTGCAAAATCCACTTCTTTTGCTGTGATTAGATGTGTTCCAAACAAAAAAAAAATCTTGACTGCCCCCAAAGGGCAAACTTTAACCTCCACTGTTGACCCTCACTGCAAAGGAGTATGCCATGAAAAAGTATTCACACCCCTTGAAATTTTCCACATTTTGTCATGTTACAACCAAAAACGTAAATGTATTTTATTGGGATTTTATGTGATAGACCAACACAAAGTGGCACATAATTTTGAAGTGGAAGGAAAAATGGTCTTCTAAATTTTTTATGAATAAATATGTCAAAAGTGTGGCGTGCATTTGTATTCAGCCCCCTTACTCTGATACCCCTAACTAAAATCCAATGGAACCAATTGCCTTCAGAAATCACCTAATTTGTAAATAAAATAAACCTGTGTACAATTTAATCTCAGTCTAAATACAGCTGTTCTGTGAAACCCTCAGAGGTTTGTTAGAGAATCTTAGTGAACGAACAGCATAATGAAGGCAAAGGAACACACTAGACAGGTGTCTCACGGAGCACTGTTCAATCCATCATCGGAAAATGGAAAGAGTATCGCACAACTGCAAACCTACCAAGACATAGCCATCCACCTAAACTGACAGGCCAGGCAAGGAGAGCATCCATCAGAGAAGCAGCAAAGAGGCCCATGGCAACTCTGGAGGAGCTGCAGAGATCCACAGCTCAGGTGGGAGAATATGTCCACAGGACAACTATTAATTGTTCACTTCACAAATCTGGCCTATATGGAAGAGTGGCAGGAAGAAAGCCATTGTTGAAAGAAAGTCATAAGAAGTCCCAGTTGCAGTTTACAAGAAGCCATGTGGGGGACACAGCAAACATGTGGAAGAAGGTGCTCTGGTCAGATGAGACCAAAATTATACTTTTTGGCCTAAAAGCAATACGCTATGTGTGGCAGAAAACTAACACTGCACATCACCCTGAACACACCATCCCCACCGTGAAACATGGTGGTGGCAGTATCATGATGTGGGGATGCTTTTCTTCAGTAGGGGCAGGGAAGCTGGTCAGAGTTGATGGGAAGATGGATGGAGCCAAATACAGGGCAATTTTAGAAGAAAACCTGCAAAAGATTTGAGACTAGGGCGGGGGTTTACCTTCCAGCAGGACAACAACTCTAAACATACAGCCAGAGCTACAATGTAATGGTTTAGATCAAACCATATTCATGAATTAGAATGGCCCAGTCAAAATCCAGACCTAAATCCAATTGAGAATCTGTGACAAGACTTGAAAATTGGTGTTCACAGATGCTCTCGATCCAATCTGACAGAACTTGAGCTATTTTGCAAAGAAGAATGGGCAAAAATTTCACTCTAGATGTGCAAAGCTGATAGAGACATTATATAGTTTTACTCACATTGTTATATTTTAAGGGATTCGTTTTTAGCAAGCGCCATAACCCCCCCCCCTTTTTTTCACATTATGTTGGTGTGTGAACACCTTTAGTTGTGGCAGCTGCTTTGTTAGTTATTAGATTTGGGTTATTATTTTGGTTTGCGCTTCAGCACCCCCCATTTTACTTGATATTTGCGCCATATCAACCCACTGTTTGCATGATACAACACATGCTGCTACCTCTGTGGGCTCTTGTGACAGAGTGTTGGATACCCTGGAGGGTGCTCTCTGTTTGCTGTCCTTACTTGCCTTAGGGTCTGTGACCATCTTCTCAGCTATACATTGTTATTAGATATTGAAATTACATGTAATCAGGCACCTGTCATTTGAAAATGTGAAGTCCTGAAGAAGCAGCAATGACCGAGAAACTTGTTGTCTATGTGGATAGATGAAAATTGCCACATATACCAATCCAATTGACTAAAGATGGTAATATCATTATGGATCTGTGATTTATATGGCATTTTATATTTTAGATTACTTTTTGTAATAAAATATACATTTTTTTTAATGAATTCAGTGTAATTTTGATACTGATGGGCCATCCTTGAACAATCTTTACTTTCCTTTTTGCTTGAAAAAATCTATAAGATACACTCAAAAGTGTTGAGTGTATCTTTGTTGTCCAGTGTATTCAGAAATCCTAATACACTAATAGAGTCATTTCTAAAAAGCTGGTTATATTAAACCAATATACATAAAGACAAAACAGGCACAGAAAGAATGGCTGAATAGTGGCAGAAGCCTAAAACCCAGTTTAAATAGAACTACATCTGATAATTGTATGCAAAGAAAAAAAAATCACTTAAATATGTTTGTCCTTAGAGGAAAGTAGGGAGTGAATTGAATTATCCTCAAACTCCACCCAGTAATCTCCTGACATTTGGGGTATCAGCAGTTTCCATTTCTCTTTTGTTTTATGATATTTTTGTGGTATATGCACAGCATGATATGTGGAGATAAGTTTGGTCAAACTGTCCTGTTTTTCCTAAGGGGGTCTGGTGGACCAGGGACCAGTCTGGTGGACCTCAATTGAGTCCAGACAGCATATGACAGTTATAGATAATGAAGTGAGCTGTTTGGTGAATTCCAACTTTTCCCGAACCAAAGACAGTTGTTTTTCCCTTCAGAACCTCTAATATCAAGAGCACTTCTAAAATCTGCTGTAAAAAATAGAAATACTCCTATTTCAATATGGTAAAATAGGAAAGCTGACCTGGATGAAGTGAACACTTACCATTGACCTACTAATATCTTTACTAGCCGTCATGAATAAATTCATAGAATGTAACAATATACAACAAATATTTACAGTTTAACCTCTTTTTATTTCAGATAAAGTGGTAAAAATTCTGAACTCTTTCTTTTTGCTCTCAATAAATTTTTATTTTTATGGTTAACAAGCATACAAATGTCATATGACTGTAAGTGGATAGAAGGTTCCAGGGGAGTTGCCCCCGGAGAAGTATAGAGAAATACATTCCAAGAGAATATGTCAAATAACACTAATGTAACAGGAAAATAAAGTAAGTGGGCTGTTTCACCATCCCGCCGGAGCTTGGGTTCATGGCAGTAATCCATGGGCCAGTCCTCCGGATCAGCGAGGTTCCCCCCACCTCCGGCACCCCTGAAGAGATCATGCTGTGCCAGAGGTGTGGTCCCCCCGCCACCTCCAGAGTCCCGACGCAATTACGATGTGCCAGGTGGGATGGAATGAGTAGCTGCATGGTCCATTATAACATCAGAACAACAGTCCTAACACATCTAAAAACTCAACAGAATCTCAAAAGAGACAAAACAACCTGTTTGCACAAAGAAGATAGAAAAAGAAAATGTGGAAGGAACAGGGAAGAAGGAGAGAGTAGGTGAGGGAGGGGAAGGTGTGTGGGGAAGATGAGTGTCTAATATAAGGCTTAGGGGTGGTGTGCAACCGTGTGAATACCGGGAATAAGGGAGATTCCAACAAATTAGGCCCAGGGTTCCCATATCTTTTGGAATTTGGCGGAGGAATCTGTCAGGATGCTGGATAGCTTTTCTTGTGTCATAATCCAAGATATTTTCAGTTTGACAGCTTGGATGGACGGTTTTGGTAGTTTCCATGCTTTAACAATCAAAATTTTAGTCCCGAGTAGCATAAAATGGATTAAGGATTGTGTAGCCTTAGGAAGTCGTGGAATATGTGCATTGAGTATGGCTACCTGTGGAGATCTAGGGACCTGGCAACCTGTCACCTTGTATATCATGTTGAAGATCAGTCTCCAAAATGTGCGAATCTTAGGGCATTCCCACCAAATGTGGGCCATGGTGCCCCTCAGCTGACAGCCTCTGAAGCATAGGGGATCAGAGGAAGGGTAAATGTTTGCTAGCATGGTAGGGGTGAGATACCATCTGGTTAAAATTTTAATGCTAGCCTCCATTAGGGAGATATTTCGGATCCCCTTGAAGGATTTGGTGAATGCCGTTTGCCAGGTCTCCAGCTCAAAGCTGCCTTGGAAGTCTGCCTCCCATACCATATAGGAGGTTTTTCCCCTCGGGTGATTGCTGAGTAAATCACAGAGATACCACCCCTCTGCTCCATGGCCTGTCCACACCACATCTCGTATGCCGTAAAATTGGGAGGAAGGGGTTTGTCCATCCATATTTTGTGAAGGAAGTGGGAAATTTGTCTAATGAACTCTTTTTTTTGGCTGTATAACATATGTTCTCAAAGATTTACTCTTACTTCGGGCGGTGGTAACAGCAGGATGCCCATGTCACAATGTATCCCAGAGACATCATGTCTCTGGGATAGGAAATGGGAATAAATCTACCTAAGGAAACAGACAACAATAACAATTTGACAAATATCCTAACTTTTACCTGCACTGTACAAAGCTAAAACAATTTTTTCCTGGATTTGACCTTCACATAAACTGCCTTTTAACTCACAAACTCACAAACGATTTAATAATGGCTAAAACCAATGGTCACTAGGGATGAGCCGAACACCCCGGGGTTCGGTTCGCACCAGAACCCGTGAACGGACCGAAAGTTCGCACGAACATTAGAACCCTATTAAATACAATGGATGCGAACGTTCGAATTCTAAAGTGCTAATTATAACGACTATTATCCATGTTATTGTCCTAAACAGAGTTTGGTAACCCGGGTTCTGCACCAGGGGACATGTATCAATGCAAAAAGAAGTTTTAAAAATGGCCGTTTTTCGGGAGCAGTCATTTTAATGATGCATAAAGTGAAAAAAAAAAGTCAAATATTCCTTTAAATATTGTACCTGGGGGGTGTCTAAAGTATGCCTGTGAAGTGCCACGTGTTTCCTGTGTTTAGAACTGTCCCTGCACAAAATTACATTTCTAAAGGAAAAAAAAGCCATTTAAAACTGCTTGCGGCTTTAATGTAATGTCTGGTCCCGGTAATATGGATGAAAATCTTTAAGAAAAATGGCATAGCTACCCCATCACCCCCCCTACCCCAGCCCATTACCAGCCCCTTTGGGTCTTGTTTGGATATTAAGGGGAACCCCGCAACACAAAATAAAAAAGGCCCTATATACTCTGAACAGCAGTATACAGGCGGTGTAAACAAGACCGGTGTAAACAAGACAGGGACTGTAGGTTTGTTCTTAAGTAGAATCTGTTTGTAATTTTGAACACGTACATTGTTTAAGTGTAGCTCCAGCCAAAAAATCTATTTTTAAGCTTTTTGGAAAACATAGGGAAGGGTTATCACCCCTCTAACATTTGTTTTGCTGTCTGTGCCCCTGTTCAGAACATTTCACCTCACTTTGCGTCCCAATGACAACTGTTTTTGAAATGTGGTGTTTTTATTGAAACAAGGATTGGTGATAAAGCATCAGTAGAGAGGAGACACCTTTCTCCCATATTAATTCTTACAGGAGAGAATTTTCCTTCCTAGGGGTAGATTTCCTCTCACTTCCTGTTGTCTTCTTCCGTTTGCAAGTAGGAGTCGTTTGTAAGTTGGATGTTTGAAAGTAGGGACCTGCCGTATATACTCAGCAGAAATTGGCCCCTTAGGTGTTGGTGTTGGCACAACACTGTAAGCACTCACAGTTACTCTTGGTGGGTGCTGGAACGCCCTGCTGTCAACTATTATATCAGGAATTGTAATAACATATAATTGTTGAACAGTGGTAGTAAAAATTGGGCCTTTGATGGTGGTGCTGGTGCCACAACACTGTAAGGCCTGACAGTTACTCTTGGTGGGCGCAGCAATGGGCCCTGCTGTGAATTATTAGATCAATAATTATAATTGCATGCCCCTGTTGAACAGGGGCTGAAAAATTGGGCCTTTGGTGGTGGTGGTGGTGGTGGTGGTGGTGGTGTTGATACAACACTGTAAGGCCTGACAGTTACTCTTGGTGGGCGCAGCAATGGGCCCTGCTGTGAATTATTAGATCAATAATTATAATTGCATGCCCCTGTTGAACAGGGGCTGAAAAATTGGGCCTTAGGCACTGGTGGCACAACACTGCAACCCCTCACAGATACTGTACTTGGAGCACAGCAATGAGCCCTGTTGCAAAGTATTGCATCAAAAATTGTAATTACACGCCCCTGTTAAACAGGGGCTGAAAAATTGTGCCTTAGCCACTGGTGGCGGCACCCATAAACCAAAATGATCTTCCAAGCTATCATCATTAATCGGATCATTGAGGAGGAGGAGGAGGATAGCCAGTCAACATAACAGCACAGGCACTCAGCATCAGCATCAGTCTTGAAGGGATGTGACATTTTAAAATCAATTAGTCTGTTATATCAGCATCAGGTGTGTGGTAGCTGGTGGTGATCCAAGACTGGTTCATCTTGATGAAAGTCAGTCGATCAACCGAGTCGGTGGACAGGCGCACCCTGTGATCCGTGACAAATCCTCCAGCAGCACTGAATGTGCGTTCTGAAAGAACGCTGGATGCAGGACAGGCCAGTAGCTCAATTGCATACTGTGCAAGCTCTGGCCAGTGATCCATCCTCAAGACCCAGTAAGCCAGAGGATTTTCGGTGGGGAAGGTGTCCAAGTCTGACCTTGCCCCTAGGTATTCCTGCACCATGTATATCAGACGCTGGCGATGGTTGCTGGAACCGATCATACTTTGGGGCTGCGGACTAAAGAATTGTCTGAACGCATCGGTCAGACGGACACCTTTCTCACCGCTCCTTCTTTGACTGCCCGAAGCCTCAGCAACTCGTTGTCCAGGACCAGGAGTTTGTAACCTCCCAGTCTCTGGGAACGCGTTGCACAGACCTTTCTGCAAGGCCTCCCGGAGTTGTCTCATCCTCTGCTCCCTCTGCGACGGTAAGATAAGGTCCGCAACCTTACCCTTGTACCGTGGATCAAGGAGAGTGGCCAGCCAGTAATGGTCCCTCTCCTTGATCCGAAGAATACGAGGATCCTTCCGCAGACTTTGCAGGATCAGGGAGGCCATGCAGCGTAGGTTAGCTGAGGCATTCAGTCCGGAGTCCTCTGGGTCACTAAGGACGACATGATCCGCAGCCACCTCCTCCCAGCCACGTACAAGTCCACTGGTTTCTTGGGACTGTAAATCATCCCTAAAAGACTGCTGCTAATGATGCTGAGTGCCAGCCTCCACCTCCATGCTGACACAATCCTCCTCCTCCTCCTCCTCCTCTTCCTGTGCGATGGGTGGGACAGAAGGAACACTGTCTGGGTAAAGGGGGCCTTGAGAGGCAAGGAAGTCCTCCTCTTCCTGCCTCTGTTCTGCTTCAAGTGCCCTGTCCATTATTCCACGCAGCGTGTGCTCCAACAGGTGGACAAGAGGTACAGTGTCACTGATGCATGCACTGTCACTGCTCACCATCCTCGTGGCCTCCTCAAATGGTGCCAGGACAGTGCATGCATCCCTGATCATGCCCCACTGGCGTGGTGAAAAAAACCTGAGCTCCCCTGACCCTGTCCTGGTGTCGTAGTCGCACAGGTACTCATTGATGGCCCTCTGCTGCGTGTGCAGCCGCTGCAGCATGGCCAACGTTGAGTTCCACCTGGTGGGCATGTCACATATAAGGCGGTTCTTGGGCAGGTTCAACTCCTTTTGCAGCTCAGCCAGGCAAGCACTGGCATTATAAGATCTGCGGAAATGCACACAGACTTTCCTGGCCTGCCTCAGGACATCCTGTAAGCCCGGGTACCTGCCCAAGAACCGCTGCACCACCAGGTTAAGGACGTGAGCCACACAGGGCACATGGGTCAGTTGTCCCTGTCGGAGGGCGGAGAGGAGGTTGGTGCCATTGTCGCAAACCACCATTCCTGGCTTAAGCTGGCGTGGTGTCAACCACCTCTCGGCCTGCCCCTGCAGAGCAGACAGGACCTCTGCCCCAGTGTGGCTCCTGTCCCCCAAACACACCAGCGCAAGCACGGCATGGCATCTTTTTGCCTGCGTACTTGCGTAGCCCCTTGAACGCCTACGGAGCACCGCTGGTTCCGAGGACAAAGCACAGGAAGAGGCCATGGAGGAAGAAGAAGAGGAGGGGGTGGAGGAGAGAGGTGTGTCACAACCAGTAGTAGCATTTTGGAGGCGTGGCGGTGGAACAACCTCCAACACTACTGCACCTTGTCCTGCATCCTTCCCAGCTGCCAAAAGAGTGACCCAATGGGCCGTGAAAGAAAGGTAATGTCCCTGTCCATGCCTGCTGGACCATGAGTCAGCGGTAATATGCACCTTACCGCTGACCGCCCTGTCCAGCGAGGCCAAGACATTGCCTTCCACATGCCTGTAGAGAGCCGGAATCGCCTTCCGTGAGAAAAAGTGGCGTTTGGGAACCTGCCACTGAGGAACCGCACATTGCACAAACTCACGGAAGGGGGCCGAGTCTACCAACTGAAAAGGCAGCAGTTGAAGCGCTAGCAATTTAGCCAAGCTAGCATTCAACCGCTGGGCATGTGGATGGCTGGGAGTGAACTTCTTTCGACGGTCCAGCAGCTGGGGCAGGGAAATTTGCCTGCTAGAATCGGACGTCGGTGTACTGCTAGCAGAGTGGCCGCAAGTACTTGGCTGTGACACGCCTAATTCTACACCTTCATTCCTCTCAGTGCATGTTTCAGAGAGGACTGAAGTTATAGTGGGGTTGGAGATCCCAGCTGATGCGGTGCAAGGAGAGGTCCGCTTTGTTCTTTGGTGTGGGTCTTTGAGGTAGGCTTGCCAACGAGCTGCATGGCAGGTCAACATATGTCTGGTCAGGCATGTGGTACCCAAGCGGCTGATGTTTTGGCCACGCGATATACGCTTGAGACATATGTTGCAAACAGCAGCTGTGCGATCTGATGCACTCGCCTCAAAAAAGGCCCACACCAAAGAACTTTTTGAATGACGGGCAGAGGCAGCGCCCTGCACAGGCGGAGCTCTGCGGTGTGATTCCGTCGGTGTGCTGCCCATACGCTGGCCACCCAAGGGCATCCTGCCTCGTTGGAGATGTGCCTCCTCCTCATCCTCCTCCTCCTCCTCTCTCCTATTAGGCACCCACGTGGAGTCAGTGACCTCATCATCCCCTCCCTCCTCATCACTGGAGCCAATCTGGCAGTATGCTGCAGCTGCTGGAGCATGACTGCCAGATTGGTGTCCTTCTTGAGCATCCCCTCTCTCTGCTCTCACGCTGCTGCCTTCCTCTAGCTGGGTATCATCATCAGATCCTTCGAAACGCTGGGCATCCTCCTGGAGCATGTACCCAACACTGTGCTCAAACAGTTCGGGGGACTCCTCAGGAGGAGGACATGGTGGGTCTAGGGAAGGATTGACTAATGATGAGATTGATACCAGAGAAGAGGATGCTTTGGCAGCTGCTTTGCCAGTACCCTGAGCCTGGGTGAGAGAGGATGAGGAGGATGAGGTGGGCTTGGTCATCCACTCTACCAAGTCTTCGGCATGATGTGGCTCAACATGTCCAGCTGCCGAAAAGAAGGACAAGCGTGTCCCATGGCCATGTGCTGATGACAATGCACCGCGTCCACGACCAACACTGTTGCCCCCAGATACAGAGCCTGCTTGCCCTCTTTTTTTGCCTCCTGACTGTCTGCCTCTCCTTGTTTGCCTTCCAGACATTTTAATGGATGGCCTGCAGGGAGATGGGAAAAACAGCAATAAGGGCTACCTTCAGGTGTATACTGTGCAGGAGGCTTAGCAACAATGACACTGACACTGTCCCCTGCCTATCCTTCTCTGTCCCTAAACACAAGGATTTGCAATATGCTTCAGCAAGATTGGTTTAGCACAGAATAGCACACTGACAGTTTCCCTCACTGTCCTTCTCTGTCCCTACAAACAAGGTTTAGCACAGAATAGCACACTGACAGTTTCCCCGAGTGTCCTTCTCTGTCCCTAAACTCAAGGATTTCAAATATGGTTCTGCAAGATTGGTTTAGCACAGAATAGCACACTGACAGTTTCCCTCACTGTCCTTCTCTGTCCCTACAAACAAGATTTAGCACAGAATAGCACACTGATAGTTTCCATGAGTGTCCTTCTCTGTCCCTAAACTCAAGGATTTCAAATACGGTTCAGCAAGATTGGTTTAGAACAGAATAGCACACTGACAGTTTCCCCGAGTGTCCTTCTCTGTCCCTAAACTCAAGGATTTCAAATATGGTTCAGCAAGATTGGTTTAGCACAGAATAGCACACTGACACTTTCCCTCACTGTCCTTCTCTGTCCCTACAAACAAGGTTTAGCACAGAATAGCACACTGATAGTTTCCCTCCCTGTCCTTCTCTGTCCCTACAAACAAGATTTAGCACAGAATAGCACACTGATAGTTTCCACGAGTGTCCTTCTCTGTCCCTAAACTCAAGGATTTCAAATACGGTTCAGCAAGATTGGTTTAGAACAGAATAGCACACTGACAGTTTCCCCGAGTGTCCTTCTCTGTCCCTAAACTCAAGGATTTCAAATATGGTTCAGCAAGATTGGTTTAGCACAGAATAGCACACTGACAGTTTCCCTCACTGTCCTTCTCTGTCCCTACAAACAAGGTTTAGCACAGAATAGCACACTGATAGTTTCCCTCACTGTCCTTCTCTGTCCCTACAAACAAGATTTAGCACAGAATAGCACACTGATAGTTTCCACGAGTGTCCTTCTCTGTCCCTAAACTCAAGGATTTCAAATACGGTTCAGCAAGATTGGTTTAGAACAGAATAGCACACTGACAGTTTCCCCGAGTGTCCTTCTCTGTCCCTAAACTCAAGGATTTCAAATATGGTTCAGCAAGATTGGTGTAGCACAGAATAGCACACTGACACTTTCCCTCACTGTCCTTCTCTGTCCCTACAAACAAGGTTTAGCACAGAATAGCACACTGATAGTTTCCACGAGTGTCCTTCTCTGTCCCTAAACTCAAGGATTTCAAATACGGTTCAGCAAGATTGGTTTAGAACAGAATAGCACACTGACAGTTTCCCCGAGTGTCCTTCTCTGTCCCTAAACTCAAGGATTTCAAATATGGTTCAGCAAGATTGGGTTAGCACAGAATAGCACACTGACACTTTCCCTCACTGTCCTTCTCTGTCCCTAAACTCAAGGATTTCAAATATGGTTCAGCAAGATTGGTTTAGCACAGAATAGCACACTGACAGTTTCCCTCACTGTCCTTCTCTGTCCCTACAAACAAGGTTTAGCACAGAATAGCACACTGATAGTTTCCCTCACTGTCCTTCTCTGTCCCTACAAACAAGATTTAACACAGAATAGCACACTGATAGTTTCCACGAGTGTCCTTCTCTGTCCCTAAACTCAAGGATTTCAAATACGGTTCAGCAAGATTGGTTTAGAACAGAATAGCACACTGACAGTTTCCGAGTGTCCTTCTCTGTCCCTAAACTCAAGGATTTCAAATACGGTTCAGCAAGATTGGTTTAGAACAGAATAGCACACTGACAGTTTCCCTCACTGTCCTTCTCTGTCCCTACAAACAATGTTTAGCACAGAATAGCACACTGATAGTTTCCCTCACTGTCCTTCTCTGTCCCTTCAAACAAGATTTAGCACAGAATAGCACACTGATAGTTTCCACGAGTGTCCTTCTCTGTCCCTAAACTCAAGGATTTCAAATACGGTTCAGCAAGATTGGTTTAGAACAGAATAGCACACTGACACTTTCCCTCACTGTCCTTCTCTGTCCCTACAAACAAGGTTTAGCACAGAATAACACACTGACACTCTCCCTACCTATCCTTCTCTGTCCCTAAACACAAGGAATCCAGGATTAGTAAAGGAAAAAAATGACACTGTCCCTGCCTATGCTTCTCTTTCCCTGCTCCGGAACACACTACACAAGGCCGCCGCGCTGGCGGCCTTTTAAAGTGTGGGGCGTGTACTAAACCCCCTCAGCAATAATTGGCCACAGGCATCCTGCCTGTGGCCAATCATTGCTCTCCTCGCTGCCGGCGCTGTGATTGGCCAAGCATGCGGGGTCACAGTGCATGCTTGGCCAATCACAGCGCCTGGATGACACTGCGATGGCGTAGTGCATTGTGGGCCGTTCGTGTCACTCGAATTTGGCGCGAACGGCCCAAATCGTTCGATCTTCATCGAACGATCGAACAGCCGATGTTCGAGTCGAACGTATGTTCGACTCGAACACGAAGCTCATCCCTGATGGTCACTATTCTATACAACTACTCCTGGACCTCTGCTGCCTTTGATACAGTTGACCACCTCCCACCTTCTCAAAAAGTTATTTCTTTGGTCTCCAGACTGTACTGTTCATTGGTTCTCATCCTTCCTATTCCACAGCACCTTCAGTGTCACTTGCAATTCTACCTCATCCTCTCCTGTTCCTTTTTCTGTCAGGCTCTGAGAAGGTTGTGTTCTTGGACCTCTTCTATTTTTGATCTACACCTCCTCACTAGGTCAGCTGTTGGCCTCCCATGGCTTTCAATACCATTTCTATTCTGATAACACCCATATCTATCTCTCTACCCCTCAGCTCACTCTGTCAGTCTCCTGCTCCTGCATCATTGAATTTGATTGGACCAATGGCTGCGCTGCTATCAATCTATCCAATCAGGACCTGAGAGACTGGCTGGAGTGGGTGTGCTCGTCCCCGGAGCAGGAACAATCAAGCTCAGGTAAGTAAAAGGGGGGCTCTGGGGGGCTGGTGCATAGAATGCATTGAGGTGAAAAATTGCAAGGGTTTACAACCCATTTAACTAAACCCAGTGATGATTACTCAGTATGCTGGCACTTAGATTGAGGTATAGAGAGCTGGAAAAGTCTTTGTGCAGGGTGAGGCTGAGTGTATCATCATTGAGTATCAGTGACAGCACGGTGTGAGTTTGACCAGGTGTTTGTCACAGGTTGGTGAAGATGACTGGGGTCTGACACCACGCTTGTCACATGAACAACTTAATTTCTACAGTCCCTAAAATCTGTGACCCTGTAACCTCTCTGCTCTGGGTGTTAGAAGATCGTTAATCACTTGGAAAAGCCCTCAATCACCTACAGTGGCAAAATGGACCCTTATGAGCTGAAAATCAAACCAATAAAATTTAGACTAATTTGGGAACACTGGATTAAATCTGACCATTCTCTTTCAACTAATAACTTTGGTATGACATGGGCCATGCTCTTCTTATTGTGTTATTCTTTTCCGTAGCCGTTGCAAGTACTTTATAGTTAACTACGGAATGTTGGTATCCTATTGCGCCTTGTATTGTGAATCAAAAGAATCAAAGAATGACACAGTGAAAGGTTTGTGCTCTTTGTTTGCTTCTTGTGTATGTTATGATGTACATTTAAAGCATTAATATAAATAGCTTAAAAAAGAAAAGCTTCAAAGAAAAGATTTCCCAATGCTACATGAAATGAAACACTATACTGTAACTAAAGCATATTCATTCATTTTAACAGAAAAGAGACAAACAGAAATCCAAACATAGTATAACACATTTAGCGTTTAGAAATACTTTACATGATTTCAATTCTGGAATGCAGAGTACTATGAGAGTTTTATTCCTCTCACCTTGCTTATCAGTGGGGCGTTTAAAGCATCCTAGTACAATAAGCTCTACATTTTCAGAGACACAAACAATTTGCAATTGAAATTGAAATAAGATGAAACTTTTTTATAGTTTGAATTAGAGTGGGGTTGGGGTAAAATTTCTGTCTGGTTTTACCTGTTTACTGCAGGGATTCTCCTACATCTCTTATATGGTCACCGGACCAGGAAGTGAAATCTTCATTACAGGAAAAAGGTAACCAATACTCACAGAACAGTTACTATTCATACTTCAGTGGCCAATCACAATCATTTCAAGTGGAATGAGGTAAGAGTAACTTATATGTAAAGATACAGAAAAAACAATGTTATTGCATGCATAATACATTTAGCGGTCTATGTATAAAAATATGTTTTGCGAATGTCTTATCATTCACACAAAAATAATGAAATATTTATAATATATGTGTAATGTCAGTTTTTATTTCTTGTTTTTCACTGGGCAAATTAACCACTTCCTGACATTTGATCGTGAAAGAAACTTAGCCAACAGAACATTCACCAGTAGAAAAAATTGCCTAATACTACAGGCTAAGAACATTTGACCAGAATGGAAAATAATATGAGGCAGAGCTCAGCACTGTGTACACAGTCTATATAGATTTCTGTGCAAATTACCAAACAAATCTCCTGTTGCAGCATGTGAAGTGAAACATTTATAGCAGGGCTCAGGGCTCCCAGTTAGGAAGCTGGCATCTACAGATGTCCAAACAACCAGTGACTCATTCCTACCTAGTACATTCAGCTGTCAGCTGGGGATTCCTGGCTGACAAGTGATTTTAAACAAAGAAAAACAGTATGAGGTCCCCTCCAAAAATTCATATGAGGACCTTTAGGTCGGAAATTGATTTTAGGGGTGCCCCCAATGCAAAAAAACAAGAAAAAATTGTAATCCCCACCCCCCTGCAAAATCCATAGCATACCCTTACTTATGTGAGCATGCAGCCTGGCTGGCCAGTAAAAAGGGGGGGGGGCATGTTCAACCCATCCTGAACCATACTAGGCCACATGCCCTTAACCTGGGGGAAACCTTTGCAGGAAGTTCATGCTGGCAAAGCACCTTGTCCCCATGTTGATGATGACCTATTCCCTACAATCCTAACTTGGTGGTTGTGGTGGACTGTGGGTGGGGTGGGGGGGGGGGTTATCAGAATCTGGAAGGAATGGTATGAATTTTGGAGAGGAACCATACCATTTTTTTACACTATATCTTTGTTTATCTTCGCCTGTCACTGGTTAGTAGGATGACAGTCGGTGCAGGCTCCATAACTAGGAGCACTGAGCAGCAAGCTGTGAGTAACAGTTTTAATAATACCTCTGCTAAATATTTTACTTCACACTGAAACTGGAGGTTTGCTCAGTCAAACATCCATCCATTCAGTAATTTTAACAGAAATCTCCATAGACTCAGAATGTTGAGGTCTGCCTTGTATTATTTCACCTGGTGGTCAAATTGACGTTACAAACATATTACAAATACAGTAGTACAGATATTATTCATTGCTTTTACACAAATGATGACTTATTTGCAAAATACATGTCATTTGCCTTTATTTTAGTTATTTTTATTTTTGGTAGGATTACATATATGTGTATTTCATTTCAGGCAATAATTTTCCCTGTCTGTATCTGCTTCCCAGACATTTCCTTAATGCATGTAAAGGATTAAAATAGCTTAACTTAGAAGGTTATGTTGGCCATTCATACAGCAGTTATTTACCATTTGCAACTGGTTTCAACTCTCTCTGATCACAGAAAACACAAAATCTAAAACTCAATGTCAAAAATGGGAAGTGCTGTGACATCATCTGTGACATTATCAGCTTTTCCTGTGAGCTCCCACCACCATTTTTAAATACGTTAGAGCAAGACCTGGATCTGGAATGGTGACCATTGCTTGCTAACAGTGAGAAAGGTGACCTATTGCTCCAGTAATGCATGAGCAAGCCGAATCAGCCCTGAGGATAATATTTTAGGACAAATATTTGAAGCTAAGTTATGTAAAAGCTGCTCAAGAAACAAAATACAGGAGAGTCTACTCTTTTCTGATTAAAACTTAATTGGTGAAACATCTCCAAAACAAAAAAAAGCCAAGACTTGAAGCGGTATTAAACCCAAACGCAAACGTTTCTTACATTGCAGCTTACTAATTCTTATATGTGGTGGCTGCATAAGGCTATATGTACACTGGCTACCTCTAAGGGTACTTTCACACTGGGGTGGGAGGTGCGTCGGCGGTAAAGCGCCGCTATTTTTAGCGGCGCTATTTGCCCGCTAGCAGTGTGGTTTTACCCCCCGCTACCGGCCGAGAAAGGGTTGAAAACCACCGCAAAGCGCCTCTGCAGAGGCGCTTTGCGAGCGGTATAGCCATGGTGCCCTATTGATTTCAACACACCGCTCCTTCAACGCTCCAAAGATGCTCCTAGCAGGACTTTTTTTTACCATCCTGCTAGCGCACTGCTCCAGTGTGAAAGCCCTCTGGGCTTTCACACTGGAAACACAGCAGCGGCTGTTTCAGGTCGGTTTGTAGGCACTATTTTTAGCGCAATAGTCCCTGCAAAATGACCCAGTGTGAAAGGGGTCTAAACATAACTCTCCTGGCAGTAGTAAAAAAAGTCAAGAGCTAAAGGCGGCAATCAGTACTGTGCTTTTTCCGAGATTTTGCTGCGTTTGCATTTTTTTGCCAAAACGTTCCCCTCCTGAACGCGATTTTTCTGTGTTCAGGGGAGGGACGTTTAACTGCCCCTAAACTCTGCTGCTCCTAAACTCTGATAAAAGCCTATGTGTGCATGGACATATAAGTAGAGATTTACAAAAACTGGTGCACTAAGAATCTAGTACAGCTGTGTATAGTAACCAGCTTCTAACTTCAGCTTGTTCAGTTAGGCCGGGTTCACACTGGGGAGACAAACGCTCCGACATTGGGAGCTCATGTCGCATGACGTGTGAAAATCAATGTTTCCCTATGGGAGCCGTCTTAACTGGTCCGACACATGTCGGTCCGACTATTAAAATGCTCCCTGTACTACTTTGGTCCGACTTTGATCCGACTTCAGCCCATTGACTATCATTGAAGTCGGATCAAAGTCGGACCGCAGTCTTGCATGATCCGACTTTGGCATGCGACTTGTGCTCTACTGCTCTTGAGGGGGAACTCCACGGCAAATTTTAAATAAAAAAGCGGCATGGGTTCCCCTCCAAGAGCATACCAGGTCCTTGGGTCTGTTATGGATTTTAAGGGGAACCCCCTACGCCAAAAATCCAAACCAGACCCTTATCCGAGCACGCAACCTGGCAGGCTGCAGGGGAAGAGGGGGGGGTCCATGTTGAGGACAGGGCCTCTTCCCGACAACCCTGGCCGTTGGTTGTCGGGGTCTGTGGGCGGGGGGCATATCGGAATCCGGGAGCCCCCCTTTAATAAGGGGGCCCCCAGATCCCGGCCCCCCACCCTATGTGAATGAGTATGGGGTACATCGTACCCCTACTCCTTCACCTGGTGGAAAAAAATGTCAATTAAAAAAACACAGGTTTTTAAAGTAATTTATTGCACAGCTCCGGGGGTCTTCTTCTGACTCCGGGGGTCTCTTCCGTATTCGGGGGTCTCCGGTGTCGTCTCCGCGCTCTCCGGTTCTTCCTTCCTTCTGCCGGGCCTCCGCTATCTTCTTCCAGCTCTTTTGCTAGCGGGGCCCGGTCTTCTCCGTCGCCTTCTTCCCTCGCTCTCCGGTTCTTTCTTTCTTCCTTCTGCCGACCCCTCCACTATCTTCTTCCAGCTCTTTTGCTAGTGGAGGTCTTCCTGTCGCCGTCAGCGTCTTCTTCCCTCTTCTCCTTCTCGATGTTGACACGTCGCTTCCTCCCGCTGTAATGCTGGCTGTTCGCTCCGCAGCGATTTTATATAGGCTTCTTATGACGTCAGTCACATGCTCACATGAAGTCACAGTCACATGCTCCGGGGCCACCCGGAGCATGTGACTGTGACGTCATGAGAAGCCTATATAAAATCGTTGCGGAGCGAACAGCCAGCATTACAGCGGGAGGAAGCGACGTGTCAACATCGAGAAGGACTGGTGGCCGGTACTCTGGTTTGGTGGCGGGTACTCTGGTGAGGTGGACGGTACTCCTGGTGGATAGGTACTCCTGATGGACAGGTACTCCTGATGGACTGGTGGCGGGTACTCTGGTGAGGTGGCGAGTACTCCTGATGGACAGGTACTCCTGATGGACTGGTGGTGGGTACTCTGGTGAGGTGACGGGTACTCCTGATGGACAGGTACTACTGATGGACGGGTACTCTGGTGGCAGGTACTCTTTATTTAGGGGGGGCAATCTGGGCACAGTGGTACATATGTAGTGTGTAACTCACTGTTAGCTGATCTCCTCCTCACACTGGATCGGTGTGTGAAGAGGAGAACCCAGCAACAGTAAGTTACACACACATCAGTGTGTTTTGTTTACATTTAGTGACCGGCTGTGATTGGACACAGCCGGTCACGTGGTAAAGAGCCATTTCATTGGCTCTTTACTCTGATCTGGGCTGGGCTGTATCCAAGGGAAAAGCCTCAGCCCCGATCACCGCGATGCGCGCCCCCGGGGGCGCGCGGGCGCCATGCACGCCGCTGCACAGCTCTGCATCATCAAATCCGGTAAGTGTTACCGGAATCTCCGCCGCCCGCCGCCACATTCTTTCCATCGGGGATCGGCTATGTCCAGAGGGACACACCGGATCCCCGATTGCTGCGCGCCCCGGGTGCGCGCGCGGGCGCTGTGCACGCCGCTGCTGCAGCTCTGCATATAGGAGCCGGTAAGCCGCACAGGAAGCTCCGCTGCCCACCGCCGCCGCTCCGCCGCCACTCCTTTACCCCCATCGGGAAACGGCTGTGTCCTAAGGGACACAACGGTACCCTGATCGCCCTGGGGGCCCGCAGTAGCGGCAGAAAGCCGAGGATGTCATGACGTCCACCCAGGATGGGAGATCCCATCTGTGGAAGTCATTTGACTATGGCTGGGTAAGGAAGTGGTTAAGCCCTGTACACACGGCCAGTTTTCCCGTCGGATAGAAAACCGTTGGTTTTCCTGACGGGATTCCTGCCAAGCTTGTCTTGTGTACAGGCTGTCAGACAAAATCTTGCCGGTCCAAAGTGCGGTGACGTACAACACGTACGACAGCACTATAAAGGGGAAGTTCAAATCCAATGGCGCCACCCTTTGGGCTGATTTTGCTGATCTTGTGTTATCGCGTGTTAGTAAAAGTTTGGTGAGAGACGTTTCACGCTTTTCAGTCTTCGTGCTTTCAGATAGTTTTCTGCTGTTCAGGATGCTGATGAATATGCTATCTCCATTGCGAACGCTAGTTTTACCTCAATGAGCGATCCCGTCTCATACTTGATTCTGAGCATGCGCATTTTTTTCCCCCTCGGAAAAGCATACACACGCCTGGTTTTCACAACGGGAAAAAGTCCGCCAGGAATCCCGACGGGAAAAAAGAGAACTAGCTCTTTTTTTCCCGCCGCGATTCGCAGTAGTTTTCCTGTCGGGAAAACTGCGATGAAGCATACACACGGCCGGTTTTCCCAGCCAATAGCTCTCATGGCAGTTTTCCTGCCGGGAAAACCAGTCATGTGTACAGGGCTATGGATTTACTGTGGGGCTTCCTTTGACGCACGTGTCCTCTTCACCCGCCTCCACAGCAAAGCCATGGCTTACAGCTCAGCGTGGGATCAGAGATTCCGCCGCTGGAGATCGGGTCGGACCGTCTGCAGAAAAGGTATGTATACTGATTTTTTCTTTTCAGGGCTAGATAGGTTAGTGTTAGAATGTTGGTAGCTAGAGATGAGCTTCGTGTTTGAGTCGAACATACGTTCGACTCGAACATCGGCTGTTCGATCGTTCGCCGAAGATCGAACGTTATGGGCCGTTCGCGCCAAATTCGAGTGACGTGAACGGCCCACAATACACTGCGCCATCGCAGTGCAATCCCGGCGCTGTGATTGGCCAAGCATGCAATGTGACCCCGCATGCTTGGCCAATCACAGCGCCGACAGCGAGGAGAGCCATAATTGGCCACAGGCAGGATGCCTGTGGCTAATCATAGCTCAGGGGGGGTTTAGTACACGCCCCACACTATAAAAGGCCGCCAGCGCGGCGGCCTTGTGCAGTGTGTTCCGGCGTGCAGGGAAAGAGATACATAGGCAGGGACAGTGTGTTCTAGGTTCTATTCTTTTCTCAGGCATCTGCAGGAGTTAGTGGGTGTTGTGTGCCTCCAGCACAGTATACACCTGGATCTACACTTCATTGCTGTTCTCTAAGCTAGATAGGCAGGCAGGGACAGTGTGTTCTTTTCTCAGGCTTCTGCAGCAGTTAGTGGGTGTTGTGTGCCCCAGCACAGTATACACCTGTATATACCCGTCATTGCTGTTCTCTAATACAGGCATCTGCAGGAGTTAGTGGCACAGTATACACCTGTATATACCCGTCATTGCTGTTCTCTAATACAGGCATCTGCAGGAGTTAGTGGGTGTTGTGTGCCCTAGTACAGTATACACCTGTATATACCCATCATTGCTGTTCTCTAATAAAGGCATCTGCTGGAGTTAGTGGGTGTTGTGTGCCTCCAGCACAATATACACAACCCAATTACTGTTTTTCCCATCTCCCTGCAGGCCATTGCTATGTCTGGAAGGCCAACAAAGAGAGACAGACAGTCACGAGCCAATAAAAGAGGGCAAGCAGGCTCTGTGTCTAGAGACAACAGTGCTGGTCGTGGAAGCGGTGCATTGTCATCAGCACGTGGCCATGGGACACGCTTGTCCTTATTTTCGGCAGCTGGACGTGTTGAGCCGCATCATGCCGAAGACTTGGTAGAGTGGATGACCAAGTCCTCCTCATCCTCCTCATCCTCTCTCACCCAGGGTCAGGGTACTGGCAAAGCAGCTGCCAAAGCGTCCTCTTCCCTTGTTTCAATGTCATCATTAGTCACTCCTTCCCTAGACCCACCATGTCCTCCTCAGGAGTCCCCCGTACTGTTTGAGCACAGTGTTGGCTACATGCTCCAGGAGGATGCCCAGCGTTTCAAAGGGTCTGATGATGATACCCAGCTAGAGGAAGGCAGTAGCGTGAGCGCAGAGAGAGGGGATGCTCAAGAAGGACAGCAATCTGGCAGTCATGTTCCAGCAGCTGCAGCATACTGCCAGATTGGCTCCAGTGATGAGGAGGAAGGGGATGATGAGGTCACTGACTCCACGTGGGAGGAGGAGGAGGATGAGGAGGAGGCACATCTCCAACAAGGCAGGATGCCCTCCGGGGGCCAGCGTAAGGGCAGCACACCGACTGAACCTCTGCCGTTATTCCAAAAGTTCTTTGGTGTGGGCCTTTTTTGAGTCGAGTGCATCAGATCGCACCGCTGCTATTTGCAACATATGTCTCAAGCGTATCTCGCGTGGCCAAAACATCAGCCGCTTGGGCACCACTTGCTTGACTAGACATATGTTGACCTGCCATGCAGCTCGTTGGCAAGCGTACCTTAAAGACCCACACCAAAGAACAAAGCGGACCTCTCCTTGCTCCTCATCAGCTGGGATCTCCAACCCCACTATACCTTCAGTCCTCTCTGAAACCTGCACTGAGAGGAATGAAGGTGTAGAATTAGGTGTGTCACAGCCAAGTACTTGCGGGCACTCTGCTAGCAGTACACCGACGTCCGATTGTAGCAGGCAAATTTCCCTGCCCCAGCTGCTGGACCGTCGAAAGAAGTTCACTCCCAGCCATCCACATGCCCAGCGGTTGAATGCTAGCTTGGCTAAATTGCTAGCAATTCAACTGCTGCCTTTTCAGTTGGTAGACTCTGCCCCCTTCCGTGAGTTTATACAATGTGCGGTTCCTCAGTGGCAGGTTCCCAAACGCCACTTTTTCTCACGGAAGGCGATTCCGGCTCTCTACCGGCATGTGGAAGGCAATGTCCATGCCTCGCTGGACAGGGCGGTCAGCGGTAAGGTGCATATTACCGCTGACTCATGGTCCTGCAGGCATGGACAGGGATGTTACCTTTCTTTCACGGCCCATTGGGTCACTCTTTTGGCAGCTGGGAAGGATGCAGGACAAGGTGCAGTAGTGTTGGAGGTTGTTCCACCGCCACGCCTCCAAAATGCTACTACTGGTTGTGACACACCTCTCTCCTCCACCCCCTCCGCTTCTTCTTCCTCCATGGCCTCTTCCTGTGCATTGTCCTAGGAACCAGCGGTGCTCCGTAGGCGTTCAAGGGGCTACGCAAGTACGCAGGCAAAAAGATGCCATGCCGTGCTTGCACTGGTGTGTTTGGGGGACAGGAGCCACACTGGGGCAGAGGTTCTTTCAGCTCTGCAGGGGCGGGCCGTGAGGTGGTTGGCGCCACGCCAGCTTAAGCCAGAAATGTGGTTTGCGACAATGGCACCAACCTCCTCTCCGCCCTCCGACAGGGACAACTGATCCATGTGCCCTGTGTGGCTCATGTCCTTAACCTGGTGGTGCAGCGGTTCTTGGGCAGGTACCCGGGCTTACAGGATGTCCTGAGGCAGGCCAGGAAAGTCTGTGTGCATTTCCGCAGATCATATAATGCCAGTCCTCGGCTGGCTGAGCTGCAAAAGGAGTTGAACCTGCCCAAGAACCGCCTTATATGTGACATGCCCACCAGGTGGAACTCAACGTTGGCCATGCTGCAGCAGCTGCACACGCAGCAGAGGGCGATCAATGAGTACCTGTGCGACTACGGTACCAGGACAGGGTCAGGGGAGCTTGTTTTTTTTCACCATGCCAGTGTGGCATGATCAGGGATGCATGCACTGTACTGGCATCATTTAAGGAGGCCACGAGGATGGTGAGCAGTGACAGTGCATGCGTTAGTGACACTGTACCTCTTGTCCACCTGTTGGAGCATACACTGCGTGGAATAATGGACAGGGCACTTGAGGCAGAACAGAGGCAGGAAGGGGAGGACTTTCTTGCCTCTCAAGGCCCCCTTTACCCAGACAGTGTTCCTTGTGTCCCACCCATCACACGGGAAGAGGATGAGGAGGAGGATTGTGTCAGCATGGAGGTGGAGCGTGGCAGGGCGTTCCCAGAGACTGGGAGGTTACAAACTCCTGGTCCTGGACAACGAGTTGCTGAGGCTTCGGTCAGTAGCAGAAGGAGCGGTGGAGAAGGTGGCCGTCTGACCGATGCGTTCAGACAATTTTTTAGTCCGCAGCCCCAAGGTATGATCAGTTCCAGCAACCATCGCCAGCGTCTGACATACATGGTGCAGGAATACCTAGGGGCAAGGTCAGACTTGGACACCTTTCCCACCAAAAATCCTCTGGCTTACTGGGTCTTGAGGATGGATCACTGGCCAGAGCTTGCACAGTATGCAATTGAGCTACTGGCCTGTCCTGCATCCAGCGTTCTTTCGGAACGCACATTTAGTGCTGCTGGAGGCTGTCACGGATCACAGGGTGCGCCTGTCCACCGACTCGGTTGATCGACTGACCTTCATAAAGATTAACCAGTCTTCGATCACCACCAGCTACCAAGCACCTGAAGCTGATATAACAGAATAATTTATTTTGAAATGTCACATCCCTTCAAGACTGCGTATGCTGATGCTGAGTGACTGTACTGTTATGTTGACTGACTATCCTCCTCCTCAATGATCCGATTCATGATGATAGCTTGGAAGAACATTTGTTTCTGGGTGCCGCCACCAGTGGCTAAGGCCCAATTTTTCAGCCCCTGTTTAACAGGGGCATGTAATTACAATTTTTTATGCAATGCTTTGCAGCAGGGCTCATTCCTGCACTCCAACTAGAGTATCTGGGAGAGGTTGCAGTGTCGTGGCACCAGTGCCTAAGGCCCAATTTTTTAGCCCCTGTTTAACAGGGGCGTGTAATTAAAATTTTTGATGCAATACTTTGCAACAGGGCTCATTGCAGTGCTCCAAGTACAGTATCTGTGAGGGGTTGCAGTGTTGTGGCACCAGTGCCTTAGGCCCAATTTTTCTGCCCCTATTCAACAGGGGCATGTAATTACAATTCTTGATCTAATAATTCACAGCAGGGCCCATTCCTGCGCCCACCAAGAGTAACTGAGGGCTTACAGTGTTGTGGCAACACCAAAGGCCCAATTTTTCTGCCCCTGTTCAACAGGGGCATGCTATTACAATTCTTGATCTAATAATTTACCGTAGGGCCCATTCATGCGCCCACCAAGAGTAACTGTGAGGGCTGACAGTGTTGTAGCACCAGCACCACCAAAGGCCCAATTTTTGCTACCATTGTTCAACAATGGCATGTAATTACAATTCCTGATATAATAGTTCACAGCAGGGCGTTCCAGCGCCCACCAAGAGTAACTGTGAGGGCTCACAGTGTTGTGGCAACACCAACATCTAAGGGGCAAATTTCAGCAGAGTATATACGGCAGGCCCCTACTTTCAAACATCCAACTTACAAACGACTCCTACTTGCAAACGGAAGGAGACAACAGGAAGTGAGAGGAAATCTACCCCTAGGAAGGGAAATTCTCTCCTGTAAGAGTTAATATGGGAAAAAGGTGTCTCCTCTCTACTGATGCTTTATCACCAATCCTTGTTTCAATAAAAACACCACTTTTCAAAAACATTTGTCATTGGGACGGAAAGTGAGGTGAAATGTTCTGAACAGGTGCACAGACAGCAAAACAAATGTTACAGGGGTGATAACCCTTTCCTATGTTTTCCAAAAAGCTTAAAAATAGATTTTTTTGGCTGGAGCTACACTTAAACAATGTACCTGTTCAAAATTACAAACAGATTCTACTTAAGAACAAACCTACAGTCCCTGTCTTGTTTGCACCGCCTGTATACTGCTGTTCAGAGTATATAGGGCTTTTTTTTATTTTTGGTGCGGGGTTCCCCTTAATATCCATACAAGACCCAAAGGGGCTGGTAATGGGCCGGGGTAGGGGGGGGGGGGGGGTGATGGGTTAGCCATGCCATTTTTTCTCAAAGATTTTCATCCATATTACTGGGACCAGACATTACATTAAAGCCTCAAGCAGTTTTAAATGGCTTTTTTTCCTTTACAAATGTCATTTTGTGCAAGGACAGTTCTAAACACGGGAAACACATGCCACCTCACAGGCATACTTTAGACACCCCCCAGGTACGATATTTAAAGGAATATTTCACTTTTTTTTTTTTTTCACTTTATGCATCATTAAAATGACTGCTCCCGAAAAACGTCCGTTTTTAAAACTTTGTTTTGCATTGATACATGTCCCCTGGGGCAGAACCCGGGTCCCCAAACCCTTTTTAGGACAATAACATGCATATTAGTCGTTATAATTAGCACTTCAGATTTTGAACGTTCGCGTCCATTGTATTTAATAGGGGTTCTAACGTTCGTGCGAACTTTCGGTCCGTTCGAAGGTTCTGGTGCGAACCGAACCGGGGGGTGTTCGGCTCATCCCTATTGGTGGCTATAGATGCTGGGATTTTAGTTTTTGCACGGACCTCCATTTCAAGCTTTGACAATGTAACCTAAAAGCTGATTGCTTACTATGCAAAGCTGCACCAGATTCTGCGTGCACCAGTTTTAGTGAATCCCCTCCATTATCAGGGGCTTTGGCAAAAAAACATTAAAAGCTCCTAAAATCATGTTTAGGAGCAGCAGTGTACATGAGGGAGGCCTTAGTTTTTCTTATTTGAGTTTTCTTTTTATTATCACCTGCAGATCCTGGCAGTAAGTTTGTTATTTTCCCAAAGAGCACGCTGTCCTGCACATGTAGAGTTAGATGGTTGAGACAACCCATTTAGCACTGCCAGGGTGCTTACAATGATCAGGTTTATTTATTTATGTAAAACTTATATCCCAAAAAGAATCAAAATATTTACTGTAACTGCAAAGGTTTTACATTAGCTAGCATTTGGCTTCAATCCGTTTAGTATTTCTAAATATGCTAGTTTTCTTTTTATTATCACCTGCAGATCCTGGCAGTAAGTTTGTTATTTTCCCAAAGAGCACGCTGTCCTGCACATGTAGAGTTAGATGGTTGAGACAACCCATTTAGCACTGCCAGGGTGCTTACAATGATCAGGTTTATTTATTTATGTAAAACTTATATCCCAAAAAGAATCAAAATATTTACTGTAACTGCAAAGGTTTTACATTAGCTAGCATTTGGCTTCAATCCGTTTAGTATTTCTAAATATGCTAGTGCATCTAACATTACCCTCCCCACAGACTGACAATGCTGTTGTCTAAAGGTGTCTCTGTGCTTACAATGGTCAGCTTTTATTTATTATGTAAAACCTTAGCTGGAGTTTGATTTCAATTTGCTAGTGTATCTAAATCTGCTAGTCCACGTAACACTCCCCTTCCCCCAGACTACAAAACCGCTGTTTCCCTGTTTTCCTTCATCCAGAGTGTAGGCACTCTAATGCAGGAGATGTGTTACTGACCAGATCACTATGTGAAACCTAGTACAGCCATAACATCTAAGGATTAGTTGCAATATATTACATTTTTTTGATTTAGGGTTTAAAGTGCATTTGAACTCTTGGTATAATCTAGCTAAATGCATCCCATGTGCTTCAAAACAAAAATGTGGTTAATGTCTTAGGCCCCTTTCACATGGGCGATCCGATCAGGCCTGTCTGTCAGCCTTTTAGGTGGACCTGATTGTACCATCCAGACTCTTCTATGTAGTGGCGGATGTTAACGGACACATTTCCACTGACACCCGCCGCCATCTGATCCTGTCCGCCAAAAACAGACTGATGGTGGACCTATTCCCCATCTGTCTGGTGGATCGGATGGAAATGGACCGATTGCCCCATAGAGGAGAGTGGGACTGTGTCTGTGTCTGCTCTGCATTGCGGAGCGCACATGGACCTGTCATCTACCTGGTCAGCTGGGATCAGCAGAGAGATCCTCCGCTGAGCAAGCGGATTCCGCTTGACATAGGCGCAAGTGTGAAAGGGTCCTTAGTTCATTTTCTTCATGAAGCATCTATAGTCAGAGTGGGATCCTTGCTCTCTGTAGGGAAGCAATGATCCAAACCCCAGAGTCAGAGCCAAAGCTCTCTAATCAGCAGGGATAATAAACTTTGCTGATTGCAGATTAATAGGCCTGACACAGTAGGGGATGTTTCAGACCTCTGCAGAGAAAACTGCTTCCAATCAGAAAATAAAGAATTCTACTCTGCAGTTACTGGTAGGGGACAGGCTTTCTTACTCAGTATATACCTGTAGATGCTTCAGAAGAAAGATAAACTGTAAGATATTAAACAACTTTCGTATGCATCCTTGAATGTAATTACTGTAGCTGATTTTAAAATAGAAGCTCAATTGGGAATTAAAGGAGGAAAAAAATCTCTGGTAGCGAAGTGGCTATGAACCATAAATTGTATGTTATAATTAGAGATAAAGGCAACTTTAAAACTCTAATCAATTCATCAGGGAGATCAGTTTTGATGGACTCTTAATCCATAATAAATTAGCCAATAATTTTTTCCACTATAATCTGTGCGCGGAGATGAGTATACATCTGTTAACTTGCTCCACCTCAGCTTCACAGGCATGTTAATCTATATAGTCTTGGTTGAATTGCAGCCTGGTCAACCTGGTTCACTCATATCTAATTGCATTCATTTGACTTTGGAAAGAACAGGCATGGTAAATGTTTTCCATTATTTTTCAGCATTTCTGTGTTGCACGATGTAAATCACTTTTGGTAAAATGAACCATTTCATTTTAACTATAATTCTGTTTACAAAATATAAATTTACTTGACTGATGACATACTATTACAATATTGTACACATTCAACAATTTTACATCCATGACCAGATCAAAACACTGAAGATACCATAAACATGTAAGAAATCCTTTTTAATTTTGTTTTGCCATCATAATGTCTAGGAATGTTCTACTTATGTCTATATATATACAGTACATTTCTAGTATGTATGCTATTTCGTCATTAGCATTTCTTAAAGACATTATATAGGATTTTCAGTTTTAAGAGTTTTAATGGGCTTTTTTTATTTGAAAATGAGATTGTCTGTACTATGCTGCATGCCCTTCATCCATAATGTACACAAACATATAGAATTTCATGAAGTTTGACACTGAAATTATATCTGTAAACCCAAATAATAGTCAAATCATCAAAGATATCTAAATGTTGGTTCATCATGGGAATAAAAAAATTATATTACTGGGTTATACAAAAGCAGCACATCAATTTCACTTTTTTACTTTGTGTGCTGCTACTTTATACGATAATTTTTTTAACATAAGATTTCATTTATAGTATTTCTACAGTTCAAATATACTTTATAATGCAATTCTTTACAGAGTACTTGAATCCAATCACTTCATTCAGTGTCTACCAAAAGAGCTCACGCTCTAATGTTCCAATATATAAACTATACACACTATAGGGGCTTTTAGGAAAAAAGGCAATAAACTTATATGTGTATGCATTATGGGAAGGAACTAGAGCCCCTAGGATACCCACATAGACACATGGAGAAAAACTGGATGCAGATAGTGCCACAGATGAAAGTTGTACACAAGGCCCAAAAGCTGTCACCAAGAACAAAGTGCATGGATATGCAATAGTTCACAAATGAGTTTGTAGCCCAGCTGACTATGGGGGTTGTTTACTAAAGGCAATTGCACTGTGCACTACAAGTGCACTTGGAAGTGCAGTCGCTGTACTGTAGATCTGAGGGGGACATGCAAGGACAATAAAAAAACTGCATTTTTGCTTGCACATTATTGGATGATAGAAATCAGCAGAGCCCACTCTAATTTCAGAGCTTCCCCTCAGATCTACAGTGACTGCACTTCCAAGTGCACAGTGGATTTGCCTTTTGTAAATAAACCCCATTGTCTATGTCATCCTTACCCCACACTGTAGCTAAAAGAGGAACAGGGATGGTTGAAGTAAAAGAAACAAAATACTATCACTACAGGGCTATGAGCAGCCCAATTAAGCCCCTCTGATAACCCAGGAGACACAGAGGAAGAGGATATGGATTACTGTGCTTCCTGGGAATGACAAAAAGCCTGCTGGGAGGATGGGAGATGTATTCTCCCTGCTGTGACATAGTCCTTGGAAGGAGCAGCAGAAACTAAGTTTCCCAGGGTGCTTAGTAGAGCAAGCAGGAAAATAAAGAGAACTGGGGGCCTATGTGGGGAGAAAATACACACCTGGAAAGACATATGTTGAAGGCACAGGTTGTGGAGTGTGCTGCAGACTAAGGCAAGAAACATAAAAGGGTCTCTGGCTGGCTGCTACTGAAGAGAAGGGTCACTGAATATAGGCATTGAACACCAGGGTGCACACCACACCTGGCGGCGAGGGGGATCAGTTTCCTGGTCTGTTTACTATGCACTACTACAGAACCCCAAAGGGGGAAACAATGAGTACTGAGAAAATTGTGTTGCCCCATCCTGCTGTGTGCTGCCTGGTGTGAGGACTGAAGAGTTGCCACCCTGGTCTGGGAGTGCTGTAAACACTGAGTAAAGTTGCTGTGCTATGCTCACCAGAGGCTGTGTCACTGCATTGTGTCTGCCAAAGACTGTGCCATTAAGGTACTGCCTAGCGCTGCTGCTAAAGACTCCATGAAGGTAGAATTCTGCAGATTCATTCAACACAGGTTTGGGGAGAATGCAGCGTGACTCCCTTCCAGGCTTTGGGAAGATGCATCATGATATTTGGGAGTGGTGAGAAGCCCATTGGACACTTTATCATTTTTAATATTGACTCTGCCGAACTATTGACTCTAGCTCGCCGATGTTATTGTTGTATAAATTTGCTGTCTGTGGAAAGTTGACCTAGCAGCCTTTACTGTTCTCCTATCAGATTGTAAACACTTGTGTGAGAGAGGGAGCACTCTAACATGAGATCCAGAGCCCCAGCGCAGGATAACTCTACCTAGACCCACTGACCAGTCTTACAGTCAGGTCATCTAGATAGTTTGCAGCTCTAACAGATGTGCATGTTGTCTCTTGTTACAATTGCGTGCTCCTTTAGATGCTTTTTTGAGTTGTATTATCATTTTTGGTCGCTTCACTATTTTCTTCCCTGCAGGGCTTTTGCTTGAGTCATTAAATCCCATTTTGCAGGTGTGTAAGGGGGTGTGGTGTTTCTTTCAGAGTCGTCGGCACTGAGAACAGGGAACCCAAGAAAACAGGGGCTCCTTTGGGGGAGAACGCTATAAGATAAAGTAATGTGTTTAGATATACCCTGTTAGAGTCCACAATAATTTTGAAATGTAATACATAATTAAACTGTTGGTAAAATGGGTGTTTGGTGGAGGTCTTTCAAAAATATATTGTGACAAGTCACTGTGTACTTGTACATCTGACTAAAAACATAAAACTCAAAGTAGGTTTTTTATTTTTTCTAGGCTTTTTTCTAGTACATCCAGAAAGGTGCATATAAAGCTGAGACTGAGCCCATGTCAGATTCTTTATTTGTCCCAGTGACCATTGCCACTGGGACTGTAAGCAAGGGAAAATCATAATTTTGAGTTTTTACCAGTATAGGAGGGTAAATCCACCAATAAGGACAACTGTTCTAGCTACAAATTATCTCACTTTCTATTGTGTTTACAGGGCAGAAATAGGTAAGAAATCTTCCCAATAGCACACAAATGGTGGGGTTTTTAACATTCTCTCTCTTTTCTAAAGAAAAAAAAAAATTAAGGTTCTGCCTATTAAAAACTTTTTTGCAGTTTCTATTAATGTAGAAACCTGCAGTTACCTGACCTTAGGTGGTTTGCTGGCTGGAAAATACCCCAGCAGCAAGTTTTTCAAGCAATTGTCCTGGAAGATGGGAACACCAACTGACCACCATGATAGGTGGGGAAGGTTAGCGCTTTGCAGATAAGGTGGGATCTTGAGAGACCCAGTGTCATTTTATAGGTAGGGATTGTGCAGGTTTGGACAGAGTCTGTATAAACAGGTAGCCTGCAGTGCTAATGTCCCCCTGAATGCCAGGATCTGGGGTGCCAGAGGGTGCCCCATTGCTACTCAGTGGCATAAGGTTCCATCACTCTAGCTTTTTTCTGCACCCACTTTTTGGCCTTATGTCCTTATGGCCAGTTCAGAAGAATCTGTTATCTTGCTGCAAGCCCCCTATGTCATAGGCATTTTTACTCATAGCTTCATAGAGACTGAATGGTGCAGATTTATTGGGTCTGTCTTTGCTTCCTTAGGGAGGTTAGGGATTTACTTGCCTTTGGCTAGGTAAATCAGAATACCTTGCCCCTATCATGACTCTTGTGCCCGGGGGGGGGAGGGGGGGTTCAAAAACGTGGGCCCTTCCTCTTAGGAAGAAGTCTACAGTACCTTTGTGCACTTTTTTTATTATTTGGTTTTGTACTTTCCACTTCTAACTACGCTATCCACAATAAAAAAAAAAATCGTTGGGATGGAGTTGTTACAATTGATTGTTTTTAGATCCATCAGGTATAGAAACATATGTGTCAAATCTAACTTTTAGCATACAACAATTTCTAATAATTTAATATTAGGAGGACATCCTTCAGCAGACATAGCATGTATACAAATATTAATGCACTGTTAAGCCTGTCATTACCCATAGAAGAATAGTGGAACGAGACATTTTCAGCTGCAGCTTATAATCTTTTTATTTGAAATATTCTATTAAAAAATAAAAATAACTCAATATTGTAAATACCAGCAAAGCTCCATTGTTTTGTATGCAACTGTTTTACTCTATAAACAAACATGAACTATGATCATAGTTCATGATATGTTTTATTAGAATACTTGTCTTCACTCATATGTTGAACCTCCAGACTAAATATATAAGAAAAGGTTTCTAAGTGTGCCAGATGTTTTGCTGCCATCCACATAGAAATTCAGTACTTGTGCTGTTTATGTGGTTGGCGCAGCTGTTGAAGTTGCATTTTCTGATTGAAGTGATCATGCAGACAGTGCTGCTCATGATAAGTCTTTAAAGGAGCGTCTGTTTGTATAGAAGCAGAATTGATGTTCAGCCGGAAGGAGGCTGCAGTGAAAAACAATTAGTGGGAGCCAGAAGTATATCTGAACATTTTAAGCTGGACAATTTTGCCCAGGACATTTTGTGAATTATTGATACTTAGGATGCACCTTCTTCATCACCATCATTATTATCATCATCAACAGAAGCACTATTTTAAAAAATAGGATTTTTTCGTCATACTTACTTGTAAAATCCTTTTCTTTGAATACATCATGGGACACAGAGTCAGGCTAATATTCATTACCTGCTGGGACATCCCAGAGCAATAGCCTTGAGAGGAGGGAGACACCCTGCCAAAAAATAGCCATCAGAACTTATATGGCAGCCCACAGTACACTGCGGCTGAAAGCCAAATTCTCGGCTGCTCGAACATCTACTTGATAAGATTTTGTGAACGTATGTCCTGAAGACCAGGTAGCAGCCTTACAAATCTGAGATACAGATACCTGATGGCAAAAAGCCCAGGAGGTTCCTACACCCCTGGTAGAATGAGCTCTCACCCTAAAGGGAGGAGCTTTATGTTTCAGACCGTAGGCCTGAATGATGAATTAACAGACCCAATTGACAATGGAAGCCTTGGAAGCTGCCTGCCCCAAGACTGCCCAGACAATGTCTGCCCAGACAATGTCCAAAGAATGCAGTCGTCTCTCTTCCACCGAACGAGGCTGAGAGAAAAAAGAAGGCAAAATAATGTCCTGATTTAAATGAAAGACCGACACCACCTTTGGCAAAAAGGATGGAACAGGTCACAACACGACCCTGTCATGGTGAAGGATTAAGTATGTTTCCCTGCATGAGAGGGCCGCCAACTCCAACACCCTTCTAGCCGAGCAGATGGCCATCAGGAAGGCTAGCTTGTATGACAGCAAGTCTAATGGAATTTCCTTAATAGGTTCAAATGGTTGCTTCTGTAACGCAGACAGCGCCAAGTTTAAATCCCAAGAACACATAGGTGACCTAATGGGGGGAAGCAAACAAGTTGCCCCCTGCATAAAGGTTCAAACTAACGAATGGGATGCTAAAGGTCTTTGAAAGAATACTGACTGTACGCAAAGCCAATTTGATTTCTACAGATGACTGTAGAAAAGAGAGAATACTCCCAATCACGTATTTACGAGGATGCCATTTTCTGGCTTCACACCAAGCAATATAAGTCTTCCAGACCTTATGATAAATCTTTCTAGCGACAACTTTTCTAGCATTCACTAGGGTAGACACTACTGGTCCCGAGATGCCATGGTCCTTCAGCACCCTGGCTTCAATAGCCATGCTGTCAAATTTAGAGACTGTAAATTGGGGTGGAATATAGGACCTTGAGACAGTAGATCGGGGCGACGTGGAAGCGTCCATGGTGTCTATTGTCAGTCTCACAATCTCCGGGAACCAGGGTCTTCTGGGCCAGGCTGGTTCCACCAGAATGACTGGAACCCCCTCTCTCCAAATCCTGCTACACAAATGTGGAAGAAGAGGGATCAGAGGGAAAGCATAAACCAGGGAGTACTGGCTCCATGGAACTATCAGAGCATCTGCTCCAATTGCCAGAGGATCTCTTGTTCGGGACACAAACTGCTGCAGTTTGTTGTTGAACCTGGATGCCAGTAGGTCGACCTCTGGCCATCCCCAACGTTGGCAAATTTCCTGGAACACCTCTGGGTGTAGGGACCATTCCCTCGGGCAGATTTGCTGGTGGCTGAGCTAATCTGCCTTCCAGTTCTCTACTCTCGGGATATGGACTGCCGATAGAATTGGCACATGTCCCTTTGCCCAGGCTGGTATGTGGTTCACCTCCTTCAGAGCTGAACGACTCCTGGTACCTCCTTGGTGGTTTATATAGGCCACTGCAGTGGCATTGGCGGACTAAACCCTAATAGGGTAGTCCTAATGCTCCACCATCCAGGACCGTAGGGCCAGTCGTACTGCTCGTAATTCCAGGACGTTGATGGGCAGAATCTGTTTTGTCCTTGACCGGATTCCCTGAGCTGTGAGCCCTTCTGGGGTTGCTCCCCAGCCTGAGAGACTGGCATTTGTAGTCAGTATTCTCCAAGTTATCGGGAGAAAGGATTTTCCCTTTTGTAGGTTCTGATCCTGTAACCACCAGTTTAGGCTTAAGCGTGCCTGAGGAGATAAGCACATTGGATAATCCAGGGCTTATCCTCTTCTGTTCCAAGCCAACAATATGTCTTGTTGTAAAGGCCTGGAATGGAACTGGGCATAGGGCACTGCCTCGAAAAAGGATACCATCCTCCCTAGAAGACTCATACAGAGCCAAATAAAGGGTTGTCTGGTGCCCCTTATATGACGCACCTGATCCTTCAGGGCACAGATCCTTACAGGTGGCAAGCATACTCTTGCTTGGACCGTATCTAGGATCAGACCTAGATACTTTAGACTTTGATCTAGTTTCAAAGCTGACTTTGGTATTTATGATCCAACCTAAGCTTTTCAAATACCGCACTGTGTGTATTATGCTCTGTTCTAGAGCCTGTAATGAGTGATCTCTGAGCAGGAGGTCGTCCAGATATCCAAGCACCAGGATCCCTTGGGCCCTTAAAAGACCCAGTGTTGGTGCTAGGACCTTTGTGAACACCCAGGGAACTGTAGTAAGCCCGAAGGGTAGAGCCACGAACTGAAAATTACGTTCCTCTACTGCAAAACGTAGGAACCTCTGATGATGCTGAAAGATAGGTAAGTGTAAATACGTGTCTTTTATATCGATGGAGGCTAAAAAGTCTCCCCTCTAGAGAGAGGCTACTACTGAGCGGACAGACTCAATCCGAAAGGACTGTATCAATAGATACTTGTTCAGGGATCTTAGGTCCAAAATGGGCCTTGAGTCCCCATTTGGTTTCTGAACCATAAACAGGTTTGAGTAAAACTCTGTGCCCCTTTTGGATACCGGAACCTCTACAATCACTCCTTGATGCACTAGATGATGTAGCGCCTGAAGCAATAATTTTTTTTTGGAGGATCTGATGGAACGCTGCATCCTAAAAACCTCTGAGGGGGAACCATCCGCAACTCCAGCTTGTAACCGCAAGATATAACTGAGGTGACCCACTCATCCTGAATTGTTGTTTCCCAAATGTCCGCAAAATGCAGAAGCCTTCTCCCCACCCGATGTAGTGGGGGCGTCCCCTCAAAAGGAAGGTCTGGTGCTGGGTTTAGAAGAATTTTGGACCCATGGCTTTTTCTGGCCCTGGCTTTGCGGCTTGCCCCTGGCCCTAGTGCCCTGTTGGCAGTGGAACCGCCTTGACACTGAAACATTTGAGGAAGCAGTCCCCGAGGTTTTAAACAAGGGACGTCTGGTGCTTTTCTTCACAGTAAGTAGAGAACTCTTCCCTCCGGAAATCTTTTGGATATATTTATCCAAATGATCACCAAATAAACGTTCCTCATGAAAAGGAAAACCTGCCAATAACTTTTTACAAGGAAGCTCGGCTGACCAATTCTTAAGCCACAAAAGTCTGCGCATATGTACAGACAAGAGAGCCAAATGGGAAACCTGCTGTATTGAATCCTTTAAGGCGTCAACAGCAAAACATAGCGTTTGAGGAATATCTGTCTTACTTTCAGGCAGAACATCCTCCTGGTGAGGCCTATCAGGCCGTATGACCTGATCCTTTACGGACCGGCAGATACCAATTGCTGCAACAGCTGGCTGAATGGCTGAACTGGCCAAATAAAGGGAAACCTTTGATAATGACAAAAAATTCTTGTCAACAGGGTCTTTCAAGCCCTGTGCATTATCTACCGGACAAATTAAGTTCTTGTTTAAGGAAGAGACTGCTGCATCTACGGCTGTCACGCTACATTTTTTTAACAAACTTTTCATCCATGGGAAATAGAAGGTAAAACCTCCTAGGAGGAACAAAAATCCTGTCAGGATTTTTTCAATCAGCATGCACAGCCTGTTCCAACAGGGGGTGTAGGGGGAAAGTCTGTGCGACCTGAAGATGCCTCAGGGATCCCAAAGAGGACCAGGGGGGCTTAGTCACCTCTGCAAGAGGCAACTTAAAGGCAGAACGAACCATTTCAGTCAGAGTCAGGATCAAAAGCCTCTGCGACTGAGAGGCAGACATCAACAGGATATCCTGTTGTCCAGATTGCTCGGAAGCAGACTCATCTGCCGGGCACTCCACTGAATCCTGAGCTTTTAGCTCTTACCCATTCGCAACCCATTCCTGTTCCAAACTAGGAGGATCTGTCACGCCTCCTGCTACCTTGCGGGATGGAGGCAATCATGCCAGTAATCCTGTGCTCTATCCCGGCTAGGGCCGAGGACAGTTCATCCTTGGTGATAAAGGGTGGAGCAGCAGCTTTGACTGTAGGCACCATATCAGATAGGCGCAGCGGCTCAGATTGCCGGAAGCCTCTGGTCTTTCAGGGGATACAACACTAATGAAATGACTAGGATCATCAGGAACTACTGACGACATAGGTGTGCCCTTCCCTGTAGTGTTAGTCCCACTCCTCTTTTTTGAAGACATTTACTAGCCACAAAAAGAGAGTACTTAGGTGTAATATTAAAACACCTCAGAAGGGAGACCCCCTTAATAGGGCTCACCAAGCCCCTATGTAACAATCCTGCTAAGCACCTTTAGCCTGCCAAGCAACACTTGGTGACTAGTGATGAGCCGAACACCCCCGGGTTCGGTTCGCACCAGAACCCGCGAACGGACCGAAAGTTCGTACGAACATTAGAACCCTATTAAATACAATGGATGCGAACGTTCGAATTCTAAAGTGCTAATTATAACAACTATTATGCATGTTATTGTCCTAAAAAGGGTTTGGGAACCCGGGTTCTGCACCAGGGGACATGTATCAATGCAAAAAGAAGTTTTAAAAACGGTCGTTTTTCAGGAGCAGTCATTTTAATGATGCATAAAGTGAAAAAAAAAAGTCAAATATTCCTTTAAATATCGTACCTGGGGGGTGTCTAAAGTATGCCTGTGAAGTGCCACGTGTTTCCCGTGTTTAGAACTGTCCCTGCACAAAATGACACTTCTAAAGGAAAAAAAAAGCCATTTAAAACTTCTTGCGGCTTTAATGTAATGTCTGGTCCCGGTAATATGGATGAAAATCTTTAAGAAAAATGGCATAGCTACCCCATGACCCCCCCCCCCTAACCCAGCCCATTACCAGCCCCTTTGGGTCTTGTATGGATATTAAGGGGAACCCCGCACATAAAATAAAAAAGGCCCTATATACTCTGAACAGCCGTATACAGGCGGTGCATACAAGACAGGGACTGTAGGTTTGTTCTTATGTAGAATGTGTTTGTAATTTTGAACAGGTACATTGTTGAAGTGTAGCTCCAGCCCAAAAATCTATTTTTAAACTTTTTGGGAAACATAGGTAAGGGTTATCACCCCTGTAACATTTGTTTTGCTGTCTGTGCCCCTGTTCAGAACATTTCACCTCACTTTCCGTCCCAATGACAACTGTTTTTGAAATGTGGTGTTTTTCTTGAAACAAGGATTGCTGATAAAGCATCAGTACAGAGGAGACACCTTTCTCCCATATTTATTCTTACAGGAGAGAATTTTCCTTCCTAGGGGTAGATTTCCTCTCACTTCCTGTTGTCTTCTTTCGTTTGCAAGTAGGAGTCGTTTGTAAGTTGGATGTTTGAAAGTAGGGACCTGCCGTATATACTCTGCAGAAATAGGCCCCTTAGTTGTTGGTGTTGGCACAACACTGTAAGCACTCACAGTTACTCTTGGTTGGTGCTGGAACGCCCTGCTGTCAACTATTATATCATGAATTTTAATTACATATAATTCTTGAACAGTGGTAGTAAAAATTGGGGCTTTGATGGTGGTGCTGGTGCCACAACACTGTAAGCCCTGACAGTTACTCTTGGTGGGTGCAGCAATGGGCCCTGCTGTGAATTATTAGATCAAGAATTGTAATTGCATGCCCCTGTTGAACAGGGGCTGAAAAATTGGGCTTTTCGTGGTGGTGGTGGTGGTGGTGGTGTTGCCACAACACTGTAAGCCCTCAGAGTTACTCTTGGTGGGTGCAGGAATGGGCCCTGCTGTGAATTATTAGATCAAGAATTGTAATTACATGCCCCTTTTGAACAGGGGCTGAAAAATTGGGCCTTAGGCACTGGTGGCACAACACTACAACCCCTCACAGATACTGTACTTGGAGCACAGCAATGAGCCCTATGGCAAATTATTGCTAAAAAAATTGTAATTACACGCCCCTGTAAAACAGGGGCTGAAAAATTGGGCCTTAGCCACTGGTGGCGGCACCCATAAACAAAAATGATCTTCCAAGCTATCATCATCAATCGTATCATTGAGGACTCGGAGGAGGAGGATAGCCAGTCAACATAACAGCACAGGCACTCAGCATCAGCATCAGTCTTGAAGGGACGTGACATGTTAAAATCAATTAGTCTGTTATATCAGCATCAGGTGTGTGGTAGCTGGTGGTGATCCAAGACTGGTTCATCTTGATGAAAGTCAGTCGATCAACCGAGTCGGTGGACAGGCGCACCCTGTGATCCGTGACAAATCCTCCAGCAGCACTGAATGTGCGTTCCGAAAGAACGCTGGATGCAGGACAGGCCAGTAGCTCAATTGCATACTGTGCAAGCTCTGGCCAGTGATCCATCCTCAAGACCCAGTAAGCCAGAGGATTTTCGGTGGGGAAGGTGTCCAAGTCTGACCTTGCCCCTAGATATTCCTGCACCATGTTTATCAGACGCTGGCGATGGTTGCTGGAACCAATCATACTTTGGGGCTGCGGACTAAAGAATTGTCTGAACGCATCGGTCAGACGGCCACCTTCCCCACCGCTCCTTCTTTGACTGGCCGAAGCCTCAGCAACTCGTTGTCCTGGACCAGGAGTTTGTAACCTCCCAGTCTCTGGGAACGCGTTGCACAGACCTTTCTGCAAGGCCTCCCGGAGTTGTCTCATCCTCTGCTCCCTCTGCGACGGTAACATAAGGTCCGCAACCTTACCCTTGTACCGTGGATCAAGGAGAGTGGCCAGCCAGTAATGGTCCCTCTCCTTGATCCGAAGAATACGAGGATCCTTCCGCAGACTTTGCAGGATCAGGGAGGCCATGCAGCGTAGGTTTGCTGAGGCATTCGCTCCGGAGTCCTCTGGGTCACTAAGGACGACATGATCCGCAGTCACCTCCTCCCAGCCACGTACAAGTCCACTGGTTTCTTGGGACTGTAAATCATCCCTAAAAGACTGCTGCTGATGATGCTGAGTGCCAGCCTCCACCTCCATGCTGACACAATCCTCCTCCTCCTCCTCCTCCTCTTCCTCTTCCTGTGCGATGGGTGGGACAGAAGGAACACTGTCTGGGTAAAGGGGGCCTTGAGAGGCAAGGAAGTCCTCCTCTTCCTGCCTCTGTTCTGCCTCAAGTGCCCTGTCCATTATTCCACGCAGCGTGTGCTCCAACAGGTGGACAAGAGGTACAGTGTCACTGATGCATGCACTGTCACTGCTCACCATCCTCGTGGCCTCCTCAAATGGTGCCAGGACAGTGCATGCATCCCTGATCATGCCCCACTGGCGTGGAGAAAAAAAACCAAGCTCCCCTGACCCTGTCCTGGTGCCGTAGTCGCACAGGTACTCATTGATGGCCCTCTGCTGCGTGTGCAGCCGCTGCAGCATGGCCAACGTTGAGTTCCACCTGGTGGGCATGTCACATATAAGGCGGTTCTTGGGCAGGTTCAACTCCTTTTGCAGCTCAGCCAGGCGAGCACTGGCATTATAAGATCTGCGGAAATGCACACAGACTTTCCTGGCCTGCCTCAGGACATCCTGTAAGCCCGGGTACCTGCCCAAGAACCGCTGCACCACCAGGTTAAGGACGTGAGCCACACAGGGCACATGGGTCAGTTGTCCCTGTCGGAGGGCGGAGAGGAGGTTGGTGCCATTGTCGCAAACCACCATTCCTGGCTTAAGCTGGCGTGGCGTCAACCACCTCTCGGCCTGGCCCTGCAGAGCAGACAGGACCTCTGCCCCAGTGTGGCTTCTGTCCCCCAAACACACCAGCGCAAGCACGGCATGGCATCTTTTTGCCTGCGTACTTGCGTAGCACCGTGAACGGCTACGGAGCACCGCTGGTTCATAGGACAAACCACAGGAAGAGGCCATGGAGGAAGAGGAAGAGGAGGGGGTGGAGGAGAGAGGTGTGTCACAACCAGTAGTAGCATTTTGGAGGCGTGGCGGTGGGACAACCTCCAACACTACTGCACCTTGTCCTGCATCCTTCCCAGCTGCCAAAAGAGTGACCCAATGGGCCGTGAAAGAAAGGTAACGTCCCTGTCCATGCCTGCTGGACCATGAGTCAGCGGTAATATGCACCTTACCGCTGACCGCCCTGTCCAGCGAGGCCAAGACATTGCCTTCCACATGCCGGTAGAGAGCCGGAATAGCCTTCCGTGAGAAAAAGTGGCGTTTGGGAACCTGCCACTGAGGAACCGCACATTGCACAAACTCACGGAAGGGGGCCGAGTCTACCAACTGAAAAGGCAGCAGTTGAAGCGCTAGCAATTTAGCCAAGCTAGCATTCAACCGCTGGGCATGTGGATGGCTGGGAGTGAACTTCTTTCGACGGTCCAGCAGCTGGGGCAGGGAAATTTGCCTGCTAGAATCGGACGTCGGTGTACTGCTAGCAGAGTGGCCGCAAGTACTTGGCTGTGACACGCCTAATTCTACACCTTCATTCCTCTCAGTGCATGTTTCAGAGAGGACTGAAGTTATAGTGGGGTTGGAGATCCCAGCTGATGCGGTGCAAGGAGAGGTCCGCTTTGTTCTTTGGTGTGGGTCTTTGAGGTAGGCTTGCCAACGAGCTGCATGGCAGGTCAACATATGTCTGGTCAGGCATGTGGTACCCAAGCGGCTGATGTTTTGGCCACGCGATATACGCTTGAGACATATGTTGCAAACAGCAGCTGTGCGATCTGATGCACTAGCCTCAAAAAAGGCCCACACCAAGGAACTTTTTGAATGACGGGCAGAGGCAGCGCCCTGCACAGGCGGAGCTCTGCGGTGTGATTCCGTCGTGTACTGCCCTTACGCTGGCCACCAAAGGGCATCCTGTCTCGTTGGAGATGTGCCTCCTCCTCATCCTCCTCCTCCTCTCTCCTATTAGGCACCCACGTGGAGTCAGTGACCTCATCATCCCCTCCCTCCTCATCACTGGAGCCAATCTGGCAGTATGCTGCAGCTGCTGGAACATGACTGCCAGATTGGTGTCCTTCTTGAGCATCCCCTCTGTCTGCTCTCACCCTACTGCCTTCCTGTAGCTGGGTTTCATCATCAGACCCTTCGAAACGCTGGGCATCCTCCTGGAGCATGTACCCAACACTGTGCTCAAACAGTTCGGGGGACTCCTCAGGAGGAGGACATGGTGGGTCTAGGGAAGGAGTGACTGATGATGAGTCTGACATTGATACCAGGGAAGAGGACGCTTTGGCAGCTGCTTTGCCAGTACCCTGAGCCTGGGTGAGAGAGGATGAGGAGGAGGAGGAGGGCTTGGTCATCCACTCTACCAAGTCTTCGGCATGATGTGGCTCAACATGTCCAGCTGCCGAAAAGAAGGACAAGCGTGTCCCATGGCCATGTGCTGATGACAATGCACCGCGTCCACGACCAGCACTGTTGCCCCCAGACACAGAGCCTGCTTGCCCTCTTTTATTGCCTCCTGACTGTCTGCCTCTCCTTGTTTGCCTTCCAGACATTCTAATAGATGGCCTGCAGGGAGATGGGAAAAAAGCAATAAGGGCTACCTTCAGGTGTCCTTCTCTGTCCCTTGAAACAAGGACTTGCACAGTGAAAGAAACTGACACTCTCCCTACCTACAGTTTTCTGTCCCTAGAAAAAATGTTTTTTTTAAGCACAATATAGCACAAGGAGAATTCACTCACTGTCCTTCCAGGTCCCTGGAAACAAGGACTTGCACAGTGAAAGAAACTGACACTCTCCCTACCTACAGTTTTCTGTCCCTAGAAAAAATGTTTTTTTTAAGCACAATATAGCACAAGGAGAATTCACTCACTGTCCTTCCAGGTCCCTGGAAACAAGGACTTACTTGCACAGTGAAAGAAACTGACACTCTCCCTACCTACAGTTTTCTGTCCCTAGAAAAAATGTTTTTTTTTAAGCACAATATAGCACAAGGAGAATTCACTCACTGTCCTTCCAGGTCCCTGGAAACAAGGACTTACTTGCACAGTGAAAGAAACTGACACTCTCCCTACCTACAGTTTTCTGTCCCTAGAAAAAATGTTTTTTTTTAAGCACAATATAGCACAAGGAGAATTCACTCACTGTCCTTCCAGGTCCCTGGAAACAAGGACTTGCACAGTGAAAGAAACTGACACTCTCCCTACCTACAGTTTTCTGTCCCTAGAAAAAATGTTTTTTTTAAGCACAATATAGCACAAGGAGAATTCACTCACTGTCCTTCCAGGTCCCTGGAAACAAGGACTTGCACAGTGAAAGAAACTGACACTCTCCCTACCTACAGTTTTCTGTCCCTAGAAAAAATGTTTTTTTTAAGCACAATATAGCACAAGGAGAATTCACTCACTGTCCTTCCAGGTCCCTGGAAACAAGGACTTGCACAGTGAAAGAAACTGACACTCTCCCTACCTACAGTTTTCTGTCCCTAGAAAAAATGTTTTTTTTAAGCACAATATAGCACAAGGAGAATTCACTCACTGTCCTTCCAGGTCCCTGGAAACAAGGACTTGCACAGTGAAAGAAACTGACACTCTCCCTACCTACAGTTTTCTGTCCCTAGAAAAAATGTTTTTTTTAAGCACAATATAGCACAAGGAGAATTCACTCACTGTCCTTCCAGGTCCCTAGAAACAAGGACTTGCACAGTGAAAGAAACTGACACTCTCCCTACCTACAGTTTTCTGTCCCTAGAAAAAATGTTTTTTTTAAGCACACTATAGCACAAGCACAAAACACACTGACACTCTCCCTACCTATCCTTCTCTTTCCCTAAACTAAAGGAATCCAGGTTAAGCAAGAAAGAAATAAAAGTCACTGTCCCTGCCTATGCTGCTCTATCCCTGCTCCAGAACACACTACACTAGGCCGCCGTGCTGGCGGCCTTTTATAGTGTGGGGCGTGTACTAAACACCCTCAGCAATAATTGGCCACAGGCATCCTGCCTGTGGCCAATCATTGCTCTCCTCGCTGCCGGCGCTGTGATTGGCCAAGCATGCGGGGTCACAGTGCATGCTTGGCCAATCACAGCGCCTGGATGACACTGCGATGGCGTAGTGCATTGTGGGCCGTTCGCGTCACTCGAATTTGGCGCGAACGGCCCAAATCGTTCGATCTTCGTCGAACGATCGAACAGCCGATGTTCGAGTCGAACGTATGTTCGACTCGAACACGAAGCTCATCCCTATTGGTGACTCACGTGACCCGGGTAAGGAGAAATGAACCCATGCAAGTGCCTGTTCAGTGCCTGCTCTGTGTCCCACAGCTGCCTTCTGGAAGCACTGCATGTTTGGCATACACAGCTTAAATAAGCTGGGTGCGCCAGAACGTTCTGTGCATGCGTGCGTGCATGCGCATGCACATGCATGGTCCCGGCGAATGGGCGTTGCTGTATTTGCATATGATGCAAATCTTTGTGCGCCCAAATGAAGATCACTGCACCCGTGCAGCGAAGCTGCATGCGCCATGGCCGCCAAACAAACTGCTAAGTCCAGCTGCCTTTTTGCGAATGCACCGTTTTTGCGAATGCATCGCTTTTGCGAATGCATGAGCGCTATGGCTGCCAAACATACAAACTGCTGAACAAAGCAGCGTTTTTGCGAAGGCACCAGCGCCATGACCACCAAACTGCTAAGTTCAGCGGCTCTTTTGCAAATGTACTGCTATTGTGAATGCAAAAAAGAATTGTCAGAGGTTCTAAATCTTTTGCCATGCCATTAGTCACATAACCCTCTCAGAAAGGATCAATTACCCCTCCTCCTTCCCTCACTGTTTCCAATAAAAATATATGAGTATGGAAACTTTTTGTAGACCCCTCTTTCTAATCTGTTAGAGCTATTAAATATGCCAGCAAAAACATGGGATATTTACTACATGAACAATTCCATCCTGAACATTTCTACTAAGTAAATGTAAGGTACCTGTGATAGGTAGTGTCCGAAGTGGAACTTGTGTGCCGAGGATTCAGGCGAAAACAGAGATTAGGTTGGCAACAGATCAGGCAAAACGGTACATGATCGAAATCCAGAGAGTGGTCAGGCAGGCAAAGGTCATACACGAGCTGGCGGTGAAGTACAAAATCAGCAGGCTAGAGAGTAGTCAGGAATTCAGGCAGAAGTTCAACACGAAAATCAAGATCAAAAAGCAGACACAACACCCAGGGAGCTATTCCACACAAACGGGTGCTGAGAGATAGCATCACTTCCTTTTTATGGGCTGCTTTGATTGAAAATTGTCCACAGCTGGCAGCAGGTGGGGCTAGTGAGTCCAAGGTAATGCTTAATACTGAGAGGACATTTCCAAAAGTCCAGATCTCCTCCGTAGCACAACAGGTAAGGCTGCAGATGTGGGACCAGGAAGATCCCGGTTCAAATACACCCAAGTACATGACAGTAAACATTTCCAAGTTTAACAAGTTTTCTCGGGTGGCATTTAGAGTACTGGCCCCACAATCAATCAGCTAACAAGCATAGTCTTAAAGGATTGGTGACATGTTGAGCCTCCTTCTGCAGTGTCCTACCTCTGTCCTACATGACCTTTTTGACTCCATCTACCCCTGTGAACTTTGTGTTTCCGATGCCTCAAGCAGCTAAAATGATTCCTGTGTCCCCTGTGACCCTTGAGACTCTTGTGTCACGAGCTTGAAAAAGGAGCGCGGCTGCTGTGTCATTCGCAGCGAGCACGCTCAAGAAACGCGCCGCCTTTCCAAATCATCAATCCGTGCCTGTTACCAACTGCGCTCCAAGCCTCGATCTGAAGTGTCTTCATCGCGGCCAGCCTCTCTAATGAACAGCGGTACCTCAGCGAGCCCATCGCTTTCTCCTCCTGCCAGACCTGGACTGTAAACTGATGCCATCTCCCCCTGTTGGGATTTTTTTACATGCCTGAATTTACTTCACAAATGTGAGTTGCCTGTATCAAGTGTTTATTAAAATGTGTTATACATCTGCACCTAGAGGCGCCTCTCTCCTTGTCTTTGCAGTATATTGGAACACGGTTCTCTGTTCCCATGTGACGGCAGCCCTGCGTTTTAATGACCTATATATAGATATATAGATCAAGATAGATATATAGATATAAAGAGATAAAATTGCTGTTTGGTGACTAAAGTTCTCTAACAAACCTCTGAGGGCTTCACAGAACAGTTGTATTTATACTGAGATTAAATTACACACAGGTGGATGCTATTTACTAATTAAAGGAACACTAAAGAGAATTTTTTTTTTAAAATAACAAACATGTTATACTTACCTCCACTGTGCAGCTCGTTTTGCACAGAGTGGCCCCGAACCTGGTCTTCTGGGGTCCCTCAGCGGCTGTCTCGGCTCCCCCCACAAGAACTTTCCACCTACATGCGTGCTCCCTCGCATGGTTGAAAGTTCTTGCGGAGTAGCAGAGTAACACACTACTCGGAGCTCCCTACATCCACCCACCCGGCTGATATGAAGCACTAAAGGAAGATTGTGAGACCTCTTGATATCCTTGATATCCTGCAAAAGACCAGCAAAAGATATTATCTTTGAAGGATTCCCCCCTGGGATGAAGAAAAGGGAAAGGAAAGCGAAAGTTAAAGTTGTGAAGTTAGTTAACCCGATAATCCAGGCATCGCAAACGGAGATCTCGAGATTCTTTCCTCTGACGCGAGCGGCGGCCGCAGCTCGTATCCGGGAGAGCGGAGAGCAGAGAGCGGTCCACATGACTCGGAGACACGCTCAGAGGTACGTTCGGAAGCACGCCTGGAGACACGCTTGGAGACACACTCAGAGACGCGGACACAGTCGGAGCTGTGTATGCCAGACAAAGGGACTGTATTGAAAGACCGGACTGAGAGACCAGATAAAGGCTCAGAGGTACGTTGTATGTTAAAAGACAGGTTGCTCAGTAAAGAGAAAGACGAGCAGTATAAACCTGTAGTGAATAGGGATGAGCTTCGAGTTCGAGTCAAACTCATGTTCGAATCGAACATTGCCTGTTCGCCCGTTCGCCGAACAACGAACAATTTGGGGTGTTCGCGGCAAATTCGAAAAGTCTATGGGAGAAATCTAAAGTGCTAATTATAAAGACTTATATGCAAGTTATTGTCCTAAAAAGTATTTGGGGACCTGGGTCCTGCCCCAGGGGACATGTATCAATGCAAAAAAAAGTTTTAAAAACGGCCGTTTTTTTAGGAGCAGTGATTTTAATAATGCTTAAAATGAAAAAATAAAAGTGAAATATTCCTTTAAATTTCGTACCTGGGGGGTGTGTATGATATGCATGTAAAGTCGCGCATGTTTCCCGTGCTTAGAACTGTCCCTGCACAAAGTGTAATTTTTTAAGGAAAAAAAGTCATTTAAAACTCACTCGCGGCAATTAATGAATTGTCTGCTTTTATCAATACGTAGAAAAGTCATTGATAAAAAAAAAAAGTGTGGGGGTTCCCCCAAATTCAATTACCAGGCCCTTTAGGTCTGGAATGGATATTAAGGGGAACCCCGCCGCAAATAAAAAAAAAATGCCGTGGGGTTCCCCCTAAATATCCATACCAGGCCCTTGAGATCTGGCGTGGATTTTAAGGGGAACTCCACCCCAAATTTTAAAAAAAATGACGTGGAGTCCCCCCAAAAATCCATACCAGACCCTTATCCGAGCACGCAACCTGGCCCGGCCGCAGGGGAAGAGGGGGGGACGAGAGAGCGGCCCCCCTCCCTCCTGAACCGTACCAGGCCACATGCCCTCAACATGGGGAGGATGTCCCCATGTTGATGGGGACAAGGGCCTCATCCCCACAACCCTTGCCCGGTGGTTGTGGGGGTCTGCGGGCGGGGGGCTTATCGGAATCTGGAAGACCCCTTTAACAAAGGGGACCTCAGATCCCGGCCCCCCCTATGTGAATTGGTAAGGGTACCCCTACCATTTCACAAAGAAAGTGTCAAAAAATGTAAATAAAAACACACACACCTTGGAAAAGTCCTTTATTAAAAAAAAAAAAAAACATTCCAGCGATGAAATCCAGTGTCCCGCGGCGATCCCGATGTCCAGCGCTGTCCATCATTGGTTGTGCCTGTGCGGACCTGATGGGGAACTTCCTCCGCTGTGTTTTAAATGTATAGACCCACCCCTTCTAAAGTTCCCCATCAGGTCCGCTCAGGGGACCAGATGCGGAACATGAGAAGGGGCGGGTCTATACATGTATTACACAGCGAATGAAGTTCCCCATCAGGTCCGCCCCCTTGGTATGTCCGACCCTGCCTACGTCATTGGCCTGAGCGGGGAACTTCCTTCACTGTGTAATTTAAATTTACACAGTGAAGGAAGTTCCCCGCTCAGGCCAATGACGTAGGCGGGGTCGGACATACCGAGGGGGCGGACCTGATGGGGAACTTAATTCGCTGTGTAATACATGTATAGACCCGCCCCTTCTCATGTTCCGCATCTGGTCCGCTGAGCGGACCTGATGGGGAACTTTAGAAGGGGCTGGTCTATACATTTAAAACACAGCAAGGAAATTCCCCATCAGGTCCGCACAGGCACAACCAATGATGGACAGCGCTGGACATCGGGATCGCCGCGAGACACTGGATTTCATCGCTGGAATGTTTTTTTTTTTATTATTTTTTTATTTTTTAATAAAGGACTTTTCCAAGGTGTGTGTGTTTTTATTTACATTTTTTGACACTTTCTTCGTGAAATGGTAGGGGTACAATGTACCCCTTACCAATTCACATAGGGGGGGCCGGGATCTGAGGGTCCCCTTTGTTAAAGGGGTCTTCCAGATTCCGATAAGCCCCCCGCCCGCAGACCCCACAACCACCGGGCAAGGATTGTGGAGATGAGGCCCTTGTCCCCATCAACATGGGGACATCCTCCCCATGTTGAGGGCATGTGGCCTGGTATGGTTCAGGAGGGAGGGGGGGCCTCTCTCTCGTTCCCCCCTCTTCCCCTGCGGTCGGCCAGGTTGCGTGCTCGGATATGGGTCTGGTATGGATTTTTGGGGGGACTCCACGCCATTTTTTTTTTAATTTGGGGTGGAGTTCCCCTTAAAATCCATGCCAGATCTCAAGGGCCTGGTATGGATATTTAGGGGGAACCCCACGCCATTTTTTTTTAAATTTGCGGCGGGGTTCCCCTTAATATCCATTCCAGACCTAAAGGGCCTGGTAATTGAATTTGGGGGAACCCCCACGCTTTTTTTTTTATCAATGACTTTTCTATGTATTGATAAAAGCTGACAATTCATTAATAGCCGCGAGTGAGTTTTAAATGACTTTTTTTCTTCAAAAATGACACTTTGTGCAGGGACAGTTCTAAACACGGGAAACATGCGCGACTTTACATGCATATCATACACACCCCCCAGGTACGAAATTTAAAGGAATATTTCACTTTTATTTTTTCATTTTAAGCATTATTAAAATCACCGCTCCCGTAAAAACGTCTATTTTTTAAACCTTTTTTTGCATTGATACATGTCCCCTGGGGCAGGACCCGGGTCCCCAAACACTTTTTAGGACAATAAATTGCATATTAGCCTTTATGATTAGCACTTTAGATTTTGAACGTTCGAGTCCATTGTATTTAATAGGGTTCTAAAGTTCACACGAACATTCTGTCTGTTCGCAGGTTCTGGTGCGAACCGAACAGGGGAGTGTTCGGCTCATCCCTGGTAGTGAACATCCTGCCTACAAAAACTGTTATAACTGAGGCCTCTGTATTTTCTTTGGAGAGTGAGGCAGGGATCACAATGGAACCTCTGGGATCCCAGGTAAACCAGGTGGGCCCTGAGGGCTCAGATATACCACCGCCATGTTCTGAGATACATGAACTAGATCTTAGGACACTGATACAAGCTCTCCCAACCCGTGAAGATCTACAGGCACTTACTACCCATGTGGACTTAGAGATGTTTGTCTCACGGGTGGAAGATGATATGGAGGCATTAGTCGCACGGGTAGAGGAGTTACATCGGAAAGACTTGGAAGTAATGAGGGGAGACATACAGCAAATAACAGATAAATTAAAACAGGATGAAACATTATTAACTTCCTTAGAAAAACATGTCGTTCAATTAGAACAGGTGCAAACACATTGTTCTGCCCAAACAAATGTGGTACAATTAAGGCTGGAGGAAATTGAGGATCGCAGCCGTCGTAAGAACTTGAGGTTCAGGGGAATCCCAGAGTCAATTGAAAAAGAGAAACTAAGAGAGGCTATTTTAGCGATTTGCCTACAGATGGATACCCCCCCACCTTCCCAGGCTTTTGAGTTTGAAATAATCCATAGATCACTGGGACCAAGTTCAACGAATGTAAATAGACCTAGAGATGTGATATGTTGTTTCCATCGATACGCTCATAAGGAGATGATAAGTCGCAAAGCCTGGGAGGCGGGAGAAGTTTTGTTTGAGGGATCCCAGATAAAAATCCTACCTGACCTTTCATGGGCCACCCTACAGCATAGAACAATGTTGCGCCCTCTTTTAGAGGAAATTAGGAAGTCTGGGGCGACTTATCGTTGGGGATACCCCTTTTCTCTTACTGTTAAAAAAAATATGCGGTTATTCCCTCTACGACAACTATCAGACTTACCAGACTTGTTTACGTTCCTGGAGATAGAGACATTGGAAATACCAGACTGGCTGCAACATATCCCAGGACCACCAAAGCGAAAAATATATACATTAGAGGCAAAGGGCCCACTAAATGTAGAAGAAGAAACATTAGGAAGTCCCTTACAGGGTTAATGAAGTGATCAGTAATTGTTTGGTATTTTGTATTTTGAATTAAGAACTTGTTTCCAGACTGATCTCTTAGGGCTTTATTTTTTCTTTGTATTGTTTTATTTATTTTTTTGTGTTCCTCCCCCTCCCCCTCCCCCTCCCCTCCCCTCTTTATTTTTCTCTCCTTCCCTTGCTCTGTCTTTCCCTCTCCTCTGTTCCTTTTTTTTTTTAGCGTTATCTCTCTTCCTGCTTCCCTTTTTTTTTCTGTTTTACTTCCCACCCCTCTCCCTTTCCCTCTCCTTTTCACTTTTCACCCCTTTTTTGCATTTTCCTAATATTTTTTTTTTTTTCTTTGACACAATGGTAGATCACTTTTTCATTAGGTTTTTTTTTTTTTTCTTCTTCTTCTTCTTCTTTTTGTCTCATAATAGGAATGAATGAAATGAGACCTTATAAAAAAAATTGTTTTTACATATACATATATCTGTGCACATAATTTTTTTGAACTAACACTAGAATACTGATTAGACACATTTTCTGATACATTAGACATATAGATATATTAGACATTTTTTTTATTTTTTTTTATTACACGACTTACACTGGATTAAGATTAACACAAATTTAGTTTAGATATGTGGAGGGAGGGGACGGAGGAGGAAGGGAAACATGGGGTAGTAGTAGGAGGGGTTTGGCAGAGGGAAGGGGGAATATTAGAGGAAGAAGTTTCTTGCCACTGATATTGGTAGAATGTATTAATATGCCAGTATTGTTTTATTTTTATTTTTTTCTGTTTGAATCTTGGAGTCCAGGTGGAGACTTAGGGACTGATCAGGGAGGAGGACGGAGAAGAGGAGAATTATTTTGGAGTTATAATATTTCTTATAATATTATGAATAATGCATGTTGAATATTAAATGATGTATGATATGATTAGAGGTTGACTCAGAGATGCATAATTTAGTGATATGACTCTTGAAGTAATGAGTTGAGGAAAATTTACTTATATATTGTTGTATTTTACTTATTTCTGACCTCATTGTATGCGTATCTCTGGGGCAGCCTAAAGGATATGTATATAGTTGGGAGAGGGGGGGGGGGGGAGGGGGGGCATATAGTAGGGGGGGAAGGTGAAGGGGTAAGTAAAATAGATGGAAACTAAGCTCTTGGAGATAACACATATGAAATTAAAAGAGAAAGAAGGAGGAAAAAAGAAAAAAAAAAGAAAAAAAAAAAGAAAAGAGAGATTATAGGGGTATATTTGATTTTCCATACTATTGTAAATTAGGATTATTGTCGGGGGGGGGGTGGAGGAGGGTGGGCCGGGGTTCCTCAGCCTCTAGGACCAGTCCCCTAATTAGGTGTTACACCAACTGAAGCCAATCGAGTGGCTCAGCTAAAGGTGTGTCCCCATTGGGGCTTAGGGGCAGTGGGGGTTTTTTTTGGGGGGGGGGAGAGGGGAATAGGAGAGGGGGAGGGAAGGGGATATAGGGGAAGGGAGAGAGGAGGGGGAGAGGGGAAGGGGGAAGAGAGATGGAGGGAGTGAAGGTTACCTCCCTGGACGCTAAAGGACTTAATGTCCCAGAAAAACGAAGGATGTTCTTGGATGACCTGAAGCGTTCAGGGACAGATGTTGCATTTGTTCTAGAGACACACTTCAGGGAAAAAGGGTTGCCATTTCTTCAAAATAGATTCTTTCCCTGTGTTTACCATGCACCGAACCAACAGGCAAAATCTAGAGGGGTTTCCATATTAATTTCTAATCGGATCCCATGGACTCTTGTAGACAAATGTGTGGACCCTAATGGGAGATTTCTTTTTCTTAAGGGTTGTATTGGTAATATTAAAGTGACATTGGCCACATTATATGCCCCAAACAAACACCAAGATACTTTTCTGAAGAAAACTCTGTGTGAATTAGAGGAATTTACCGAGGGCAAGTTAATTTTTGGAGGAGATTTTAATATCGTTTTAGACCCTAGAATTGATACCTCCTCAGGGACATCATCAATTCCAGAAAGGATTAGAAGAAGTATACTCCGAAAGATTCATGATTTACAATTAGTGGATATTTGGAGGATTTTACATATAGAAGAGAGAGACTATACCTTCTTTTCCAATCCCCATCAAATTTATTCTTGGATTGACATGTTCCTGATTCCGCACTATTTGATATCCTCGGTCACAGAAATTAATATTGGAAATATAACCTGGTCTGACCACACCCCAATTTCCTTGTGTCTTTCCCTCTCCAACGCGACTCTCCCTCAGAAGAGCTGGCGATTAAATGAAAGTTTACTTCAGAATTCTGATGTGAAAAAAGATTTAGTTAAAGAAATGTCAGTATATTTTCAAATAAATGATATTCCAGGGAGTGACCCATGTATGGTGTGGAAGGCACACAAGGCGGTGATCAGAGGAATTTTGATCAAACACTGATCAATTTTGAAGAAAAAACGAGAGAAACAGATTAGGACTTTATTAGAGGAAATTCAGGTATTAGAAATTCAACATAAAAATACACAATTATCTACAGTAGGAAGGGAGCTCGGATATTTGAGAAGACAGTTAACGGATATCTTACGTTTTAAAGCTAAAGCTGTATTGCAACGAGCTAAGAAAGTAAACTACGAAATGGGGGATAAATGCAGTAGATTTCTAGCAGGGAAAATTAAAGAAAAAAATAGACCGACATATATATCACAAATTAAAGGGAGAGAGGGACAATAAATACAAATGCCAAAAGATATTGCTCAGACTTTCGGAGAATACTATTCTACCCTGTATAGTTTGAAAGAAACACCCACTTCAACGTCCTTAATAGAAGAGTACCTCTCATCAACAGGCCTCACTAGACTATCTTCCCCAACCCACCATAACTTAGAAAAACCTATTTCGGTTGAGGGGCTTAACATGATATTAAAAACGATTAAAAATGGAAAGGCACCAGGCCCAGATGGCTTTGGTATAATATACTATAAAGAATTTGCGGACATACTTAGTGAACAAATGATAAAAGTTTTTAGTGCAGTGGGCCTGACCTCAGCCTTCCCTCGGGATACACTTAGAGCACAGATTACGGTAATTCCGAAGGAGGGGAAAGACCCGGCGGAGTGCGGAAGCTACAGACCTATTTCTTTACTTAACGTTGATTTAAATTTTTTTACAAAAATACTGCCCGTTAGACTTCAACCGTGGCTTTCACATTTGGTTGATTTAGATCAAGTGGGCTTTATTCCAACAAGGGAAGGAAGAGATAACACAACAAAGGTACTGAATTTGGTTCATCAAGCTAATGAGACGAATACCCCTTGTGTGTTTTTGGACACTGATGCTGAGAAAGCATTTGATAGAGTGAACTGGCGATACCTTTTTGAGGTACTGAAACAGGTGGGCCTAGGGGAACGTATGGTTGGCTGGATCACGGCCGTCTATGCGTCCCCTCAGGCGGTTGTAAGGGTTTTTGGTGTCCTTTCAAAACCTTTCAGTATCTCGAATGGTACGCGCCAGGGATGCCCTTTGTCACCCTTACTATTTGCTCTGTCATTAGAGCCTTTTTTAAATAAAATCCGTCAAAACCCAGATATACGGGGAATACAGGTAGAAGAAAGGTCACACAAGGTCTCTGCGTATGCGGATGACTTGTTGTTCTCTTTGTCATATCCACATATCTCTCTCCCCAACTTAGTAGGGGAGATTGAGAAATATGGTAGTCTATCCAACTTGAAAATAAATCACAGTAAATCAGAAGCCATGAGCGTAGCGATAACACCTTCACTCCGAAATATTATACACTAAAATTTTGGCTTTAAATGGAGTAAGTCTCTAAAGTAACTGGGTACAAATATACCTGCAAAAATAAAAGATACTTTTAAGATAAATTTTCCGCCACTATATAACTCAATTAGATCTCTTTTTGATAAATTACAACATGGCCTACACTCGTGGTTTGGTCGTACTAATATAATTAAAATGACTATCCTCCCGAAAATCCTATATTTACTTCAAGCGCTGCCAATTAGGATCCCCAATGTCTTTCTGCAGCAAGTACGCACACTCTTTACGAAATTTATTTGGGCAGGAAAGTGACCAAGGATTAGACGAGATCTGTTGACATTACCAAAAGATTTTGGGAGGATTGCAGTACCGGACATAAAAAAGTATTATTATGCAGTACATTTACTGAGTGTAGTAGACTGGTGTAGACATACGGACCTAAAGAGATGGGTTAATATGGAACAACAGAAGAGTCCTGTTCCTTTATGTAGAGCACCTTGGTGTTATACAGTATTGCCAAGTTTTATTAAGAAACACCCCTTAATTGGAACAACGCTACGAATTACAGCAAGGATTTGTAAAAATATAAATTTCTCATCAAGACAATCACCTTTGTTTCCTATCCTGGGGAACCCAGGTTTTCTCCCATGTATGGAAACTGGCGCATTTAGAAATCTTAAAGATAAGGGGCTATATCAAGCATCACATTTCCTCAAATCAGAGACGTGGCCAACTGTCAAAATATTGACCCAAGTAGGGGGCCCTTTTGAAATTAATCTGTGGCAAGCTTATCAAATTAATAATTTCTTGAGATCTCTAGGACCACCTACAAATTTCCAATGGCAACTAACGACCTTTGAATCATATTGCAATGAGAAAGAACCAATCTTACAAGGAATTTCTAAGATGTATAGACTATTAAATAAGCCACCGGTTGATTATGTGATGCCTGGCATTAGTAAGTGGGAAAGAGACCTAAACAGGACTTTTTCCCCACTACAACTTAAACAAATCATTTATATGACTTTTAATTCTTCAGTCTGCACTCGAACCCAGGAAGCCAATTATAAACTTTTGACGCAGTGGTACTATACTCCGGTACAACTTCATAAATTTTCAAGGGAGAATTCGGATAGGTGCTGGAGATGTGGGGAAGAGAGCGGGTCAATACTACACATATTTTGGTCCTGTAAGAAAATACGGCAATATTGGTTGGAGATTCAAAAAAATATTCAGGAAATTACAGAATTACAAATACCAGACGACCCCGCACTATTCCTCCTTCATTGCTCACAGATTCCGGTTCAGTCCTATAAAAGATCAGTAATATGCCACATGATCAATGCAGCTAAAGTTGGGATTCCCTTACATTGGAGGGATATAAGACCCCCATCAATTTTAGAATGGCTAAACCGGATTAGAGAAATAGAAGCCATGGAGGACCTAGTACTCTCCGCCAAAAATAAGAAAGAACAATATGATTTAACATGGTCAAGTTGGAATATATTCAGAAACTCAGAAAAGGGAAAGAAACTATTTGAAAAAATATTCTAAGAGAAGTGGGTCTCATGTGGAATGGCTGAAGGATATGTTAGTGCCCCCCCTTTTTTTTTTTTTTGGACCGGTGAGGGGTGGGAGGGGGTGTAGATTATGGAGGGTTGGGAATGGGGGGTGGGAGGGATAGGGTGGGTAAAGGTTTTTTTTAAATAATAATTTTTGTCAATATATATACTTATTGGATATGGAAATTGTTGTAAATGTATTAGTTTTCTTTGTTGTTGTTAACAAATATGGAAGAAAAATAAATAAAGAATTATGAAAAAAGAAAGTTCTTGCGGGCGCGCTCCCGTGATACAGCCGGTGGCTATAGACGCTCACTGTATCACTTGGCCCCGCCCCCGGCGTCATTCAACCAATGAATAAGCCGAGAAGCCGACTGAGAAGCCTGCGTGTTCACGGCCCGGGACTTTCGAGTGGTCAGGTAAGTAAACGGGGGGGGGGGGGGGGGGCTGTGGGGCACTAATGCTCGGATGTTTTTTCACCTTAATGCACTAGAATGCATTAAGGTGAAAAAACATGTACCTTTACAACCCCTTTAAGTGACTTCTGAAGGCAATTGGTTCCACTAGATCTTAGTTAAGGGTATCAGAGTAAAGGGGGCTGAAAACAAATGCACGCCCAACATTTTAGATATTTATTTGTAAAAAAGTTTGAAAACAATTTATTATTTTCCTTTCACTTGACAATTATGTGCCACTTTGTGTTGGTCTATCATATAAAATCCCAATAAAATACATTTACGTTTTTGGTTGTAACATGACAAAATGTGGAAAATTTCAAGGGGTATAAATACTTTTTCAAGCCACTGTATAGAGCAAGGAGGTGGAAAGGACAGGCATAGTCGGCATATTAATCGCCACAGCATCAGAAGATCACAGCAGTGAGAGTGCTAAGGGGGGCAGAGGAATGAAGATTTTACCTAATGAAGCAGCCACCAGCACAAGGGACACTTTTCAGTCAATGTAAATGTAACCTTTAATGTATTTTTAATTTATAATGAATACAAAATAGTAGCTTCTCAAACAAGTCAGATATTTGATTTATCCAGAAATATGAAATTGGTTGCCATAGGAAGCAAACTTTTTTTTTATTATCAATTTTTTGTAAATGTGAAAAATTACTGCATCTGATTGAAATCATTTCTACTGTATTTATTGGTCTGAAAATAGTTGGAGGGTGGGCGAAATATACCGTATATACTCGAGTATAAGCCGAGCCGAGTTTAAGCTGAGGTACCTAATTTTACCACAAAAAACTGAGAAAACTTATTGACTCGAGTATAAGTCTAGGGGGAGAATGCAGCAGCTATTGTAAGCGGAAAAGAGGGTCAACAATGCCCATTTGCAGCTTCACTGTGCCCATTTGCACGCCTCACTGTGTCCATTTGCACGCCTCACTGTGCCCATTGCAACCTCACTGTGCCCATTGCAACCTCACTGTGCCCAACCTCACTGTGCCCATTGCAACCTCACTGTGCCCATTGAAACCTCACTGTGCCCAACCTCACTGTGCCCGAGTCAGTGTACCTGAAATTCTTGACAGGCTGCGGATGTCCATTCATTGTTTAAAAGTCGCGGTCTCCTCCTGGTCCCGTTCCGTGATAGGCGTTTCCCAGCAGACACTGTGTTCAGTGTTCCACCTATCACAGACGTTCTCTCATCCTCGGACTCAGTTTCCCAGCAGACACTGTGTTCAGTGTTCGGCCAATCACGGAGGTCCTTTCATCCTCGGACAAGTGGACGTCTGTGATTGGCGGAACACTGAACACAGTGTCTGCTGGGAAACTGAGTCAGAGGTTGAGAGAACATCCGTTATAGGTGAAACACTGAACACAGTGTCTGCTGGGAAATGCCTAACACGGAAGGGCCCAGGAGGAGACCACGACTTTTTAACAATCGACGCCCGCAGCCTGTCAAGAATTTCAGGTACACTGATTCGAGTATAAGCCGAGGGGGGTATTTTCAGCCTTAAAAAAGGGCTGAAAAACTCGGCTTATACTCGAGTATATACAGTAAGTAGGGATGTGGCAAGAACGTGTGTTGCTTATATTTTGGCTCCAATGAGTGTCTTTCTTACCCATGTAAGAAAGCCTAGAGGTATATAAGAGATATCAATGTATTATAATTTGACTTTGTGCAGCTGTATTTAAATCTTCAGGAGCTTATCTGACACCACCTTGAATTTGTGCACTTGGTGTATATTTTCCAGATGTCAGTTTCTTATGAAACTAATGCATAACAAAGTGCCTATAGCACTAGAAAGGTTAACCTTTACTATAGTCTGCCTTCTGGTGCATTCTAATGTCATGTATGCAACTAAAGGTCTCATTTGAGATATTATCTGAAGATAAAGATCAGAAATTAACATTAGTTAGTTCTAAGGAATTTGGATTGTGTCATAATTACATGCCAATTTCCTAGTTACAGTAACACTCTCACAAATATAGGGCTATATTGTATGCTTGCAGCATAAATGTAACTTAATACTTAGCTTGTAGAGACCTGCTCAGCCTTCAATATATATGCGTAAAAAGTCAAGCCTTGTTATTTTGCTTTTCTAAGAATCTTAAGTACATACCATGCTTTGAAAAAGTATTCATACCCCTTGAAATTTCCCAAATTTTTTCATGTTACTGTACAACCAAAAACGCTAGCCAATGCATTGATTAAAAGCTAGACATTAGACTCAACTTACTCTTTGTACACTAGAAGCCAGGGAAACAGAAGAGAATAAAAACAAAACAAAAAATTAACCCCCTGTTGGAAAATACAGGATTGCAAATCAGTAGTGATGTAATAATGGCTGGAGAATAGTTACATACTTAAATTGAAAAACAGACTCATGCCCATCAAGTTCCAAAAATTATAAAAAATAAATAAAAATATTAAAGTGGAAGTCCAGGCTAGAACTATCTAAGCTTAAAACTGCTTCCACTCATCTTCTAACACCTATACTACCATGTAGGAAGATGCATACACACACTTATTCTTAGTCCAATCACATGATTGACTCCCAGTTGTCTCTCCCAGAGGGACAGCCAACAACTGATGCCCCTTAGTAAGCCTATGGGGGACGTCACTGCTGAGGCATTCCATTGTGAGCATTCTCTGCTTTCCCCTGAAGCCAGCTGCTGGGGAGTTCAATTGACTGGACCAAAGTGCTCTGAGAATAGGTAATTATATGCATCTTCCTTAAACAGAGTAATTAACATAGGAGTGAGAAGGTGAGCAGTTTTAAGCTTAGCTAGTTCTAGTCTGGACCTCCACTTTAACACCTAATATCGTCTAAACCTTACTTCTTCACTTTACCCACAGAAGAGCAAAACCTTTTTAACCACTTAAGCCCCAGACCATTTTGGCTGGTTAAAGACCAGGCCCCTTTTTGCGATTGGGCACTGCGTCACTTTAACTGACAATTGCACAGCCGTGCGACGTGGCTCCCAAACAAAATTGGCGTTCTTTTTTTCCCACAAATAGAGCTTAATCTTGGTGGTATTTGATCACCTCTGCGGTTTTTATTTTTTTGCGCTAAAACAAAAATAGAGCGACAATTTTGAAAAAAATGCAATATTTGCTATAATAAATATCCCCAATTTTTTTTTTCCTCAGTTTAGGCCGATACGTATTCTTCTACATATTTCTGGTAAAAAAAATTGCAATCGCTGTTTATTGATTGGTTTGCGCAAAAGTTATAGCGTTTACAAAATAGGGGATAGTTTTATGGCATTTTTCTAAAAAAATTTTTTACTAGTAATGGCGGCGATCAGTGTTTTTTTTCGTGACTGCGACATTATGGCGGACACATCGGACACTTTTGACACCATTTTGGGACCATTGTCATTTTTACATTTAAAAATGACACTGGCAGTGAAGGGGTTAACCACTAAGGGCGCTGAAGGGGTTAAGTGTGCCTAAGGGATTGATTCTTACTATTAGGGGGCGTGGCTACGAGTGACACATCACTGATCTCTGCTCTGATTACATAGAGCGGAGATCAGTGACAGTGTCAGTAGGCGAGCGGGGAGATGTTGTGTTTACACTAACATCACCCCACTCCATCCCTCCGTGAGATGATCGCGGGGATCCCCACGGCGATCGAGTCCGCGGGACCCGCGGTCCGACTCCCGGGGATGGCGGCAGGGCCGCCGGCGCGTGCGCGACCACACAGCCAGCAGTTAAAGGGGATGTACAGGTACGTGATTGTGCCTGTACATGCCATTCTGCCAATGTATATATACAGTGGCTGGTCCTTAAGTCATTATACCATGATCCAATTTCTTCTAACAAGAAAAAAAATATATTTGATTATATTAAATTATTAAATTATAGCTCAAGCTTAAAAAAGGAGCGTGGCTGCCCTGTCATTCACAGCACGCACACTCAAGAAATGTGTCACACTTCTAGTGACATCATCCATCCATGCCTGCTACCAACTGCGCTCCAAGCCTCGATCTGAAGTGTCTTCACCGTGGCCGGCCTCTCTAATGAACAGCGGTACCTTAAATATAAATATAAATATAAATTTGTGATGTTGTATTGTGCAAGTCAGCTATGACTAAACACTAGATATAGTGTGAAATGCGTCAGCTGTCCAAGTTTTGTTTGCTGTGGCTTGTAGTGCTGTCCTAATTTTAATAAAGGCACCTATTGTTCAAGAGTGCGGCTGTCCAGAAATACATCCTTGCTATTCCTGCTCTGCTGATTGCATTGTCTGCACCTGATTTCTCTGTGGGGTGGATCACCACCAAGGTTCCTACCTGGAGCTGCTATCTTCCTTTCACCTCAGCGAGCCCATCGCTTTCTCCTCCTGCCGGACCTGGACTGTCAACTGATGCCATCTCCCTCTGTTGGGATTTTTTACATGCCTGAATTTACTTCACAAATGTGAGTTGCCTGTATCAAGTGTTTATTAAAACGTGTTATACATCTACACCTAGAGGCGCCTCTCTCCTTGTCTTTATATAGACGGCCGGGTGGGAGCTTCCCCGTTCTGAGTGGACACACCTGTGGGTGCCCACGCGTTGTTCCCGAGGCCACGCAGCAGCCTGATTCTGTGATGGCTGTGTACTTCTGACACAGATCGGGACATGGGGGCTGTAATTGGCCCTCCCGATCACAAGATTTTTGGCAGGGGTTGTGTCCAATCACTGCCATCAAACAGTGTAAACAGAGACACATGTCTCTGTGTCAGCTCTCCCCGCTGAGCTCAGTGCAGGGAGTGGGGAGCGGGGGATTCTGTAGCTTGTGACAGCTCTTTGTGTAACTGATAATTTTGTACTCAGTTACACAGATATCACACATGCCTCACTCATCCCCACACAGTACACCGAGCACCGCTGTCCCGGTCCCTGTCCAAGTGTCCAATTAACATCTGTACCAGTGTCCCATGAGCATCTGAAATTTATGAAGAAAAATTACTTATTTGCAACATTTTGTCGCAGAAACTAAGAAAAACTAATTTTTTTCAAACATTTTTGGCCTTTTTACATTTATAGCACAAAAAACCCCAGTGGTGATACCACCAATAGAAAGCTCTATTTGTGTGGAAAAAAAAATGATATAAATTTCATATGGGTGCAGTGTTGGGCAAGAAAGAGGTGAAAGTGCTCAGTATTAAGGTAGTTAATACCTATAATTTAAACTACTACTGCAATCACACTACCATATTTTCCAGCGTATAAGATGACCTTTTGTACTTAAAAATACCCCCCTAAAGTCGGGGGTCGTCTCATACGCCGGTACCTGTATGAGTCAGACTGCGGGCGTCCATTATTCAAAAGCCGCACCACCTCCTCATCCTGTTCCGTGATAGGCGGAACACTCAGTTTCCCAGCAGAGCTTCTGTTCAGTGTTCCGCCTATCACGGAGGCCCTCTCATCCTCGGCCTCGGACGAGAGGACCTCCGTGATAGGCAGAACACCAAACACAGGCTCTGCTGGGAAAACTGAGCGTTCCGCCTATCACAGAACAGGACGAGGAGGAGGAGGCACAGCTTTTGAATAATGGACGCCCGCAGTCTGACTCTGCATACATCGATAAGGTATGGAGATCTGGAGATCGGCACAGTGAGGTAGGCAATGGGCACAGTGAGGTATGCAATGTGCACAGTGAGGTATGCAATGGGCACAGTGAGGTGTGCAATGGGCACAGTGAGGTATGCAATGGGCACAGTGAGGTGTGTCGGAAGGGAGTCGTCTTATACGGCGAGTATATCCCAAAACCAACCTTTTAGCTGGAAAATTAGGGGGTCGTCTTATACGCCCAGTCATCTTATACGCCAGCAAATACGGTACTTCTATAGATCATGTCACATCTCAGCTATTGGCAAAACTACTCCACTTTTACATTTATGCTACAATCTTGAATTAACAAGTGGCAACACGTAGAGACAGCCTTCAAGTTGGAATAAACATACTATATGTATTGTTTTAAATGCTATCTATGCTGTATAATAATGGATTTGGATACAGGGATAAATAAATAGTTTGCACAGTTCCATCCATTACCCTAAATAAGGAGCAAAAACTTTTTTTTTTAAGGGCATGTGACAGAAGTTAAATGTAAATTCAATTCATTTCACAAAGCCAATTCTGTACATCAAACAAAAGTTCTGTGTCTGTATGTATGAGTATAATTTCTCTGAATTCTAGCGTTTCTATTTGCTTCCTTTGCATGGTTATTGACTGTATATTTTTATATCCTTTTAGTAACAAGTAAAAAAATTATGTTAATTTTATAGCTGACTGCTGCATTTATTACTAGATGCATATTTTACGCAACCTATAATTGACATTATATATAAATTTTTTACATTTGTTCTTATTGCTTCTTCGTGAGAATAACAGACTTCCACTTACTTATTCAGGACACATTTTATGCTCCAAATAAGTGGTGAACAACAGGCAGACAGTGACTTCCTAAGGATATTGATGTTAAGTGCAAGTGAAAATTTGCTAGAACAGAGCATTTCAATGGAAATGTTATCCTTGAAATGTGCACTTTAATGACTGCTGCATCAATAAACGCAATTTACAATCAAGTTTGCAATCAGGCTAGCATCCCACTAGTTCCATAAAACACAGAAATAGCAGGTCAAAGGTGGGAATAAAGCAAAACAAAGTCAGCAACATGAAGATATAACTTAAATTATTCTCCCATTTGCTGTAGCTAACACTTGTTTACAATATGGACACATATCTAACAAACATAAAATAATCATTATTTGCTGTGCCTTTTAGCATTTTACATTTAGCATTTTAGCATATAATGCAGTAGGCTAAACAAAAAACAATATACGGTACTTGAAAATGTACCCAAATACTTTTCATTACAACAATGCAGATACATTAAGTATCAATTGTAAAAACTGGATAAAAGGCAGCATAGCAGTGATGCCCATTGCAATTACTCATGTTAGCATTCTTGGTTTCCAAACCTGCAGTAGAAATTGACAACTGGAATCTGTCTTATTACTATGGACCATACCTTTATGGCGAAGTGCGAGAGCCACTGTTACAGAAAATATCTTGCCTAAAAATAATATCTACTGTATATGACCTGGGTCTTCCTCATGCAAGCACACAATGGGTCATCTCCTCCTATCAACCCCATTAAGGACATCCCTTAATATATTGAAAATAAATCAATAAATCAGGTGTTATTTTCCTGACCCTTCTTTGGACATCCGTGCGTTTGTTTTTCAGAATTTTTTTGTTTCCTGATGTTTTGTGCCCTCATGGTGGAAGGCTTAACTAGAGTTAAATCCTCCTGAAATGGAAAGGCTTCTGGTGCCACAATGTAGCCTGAGGCAAAGAAAATGCTGAGAAGTGGAGCATGTGGTATACAGTATATGCAGAATTCCTGGTTTCCTAGTCCCCTTTCCTTTCTGACTGATGAATATTATGAAGAGCTCGATATGGCCATTCCAGAGGCTGCATGCAGCCACTTCCTGTATTCCACCTGTCAGCACCTGCATTCCATTCTGGGGGTGTGAGCGCCGGTGTTTTAGGTCTCTTCCCCCCTTGCCTGTGGTCTATGATTCCCCTTGGGTGATGCACAACCTGGACTGGCTCATGATTGACCATATTGGACTGTCTTCTCCCATTGAATGCATTAAGATAAAAAAAACTTCTGCCTTCACAACCACTTTAACACTGATTCATTTAGCATTGCTACAAATTACATCTCTAATCCAGATATACAGATTTGATGGAAAACTACTATTAATCAGAAGGTATTTGGTATGCCCTGATTTGACATGCGTTGCATATTTCTTCATGAGGAATAGGGTACTGAAAATATAAATCATAACAATGAATATACATTTAATAATACATGACACATAATTGAAGTGAGGCAAAGGTACGGAAGAGCCACAACAATTTAAAAAAACTGTAATGTCACTCTGATGCTTATCAAAGATTAAAGGACTCCATATTCCTAGCAGCTCTAGGGTCATTGGTTCAAATACCAACCATGGCACTACCTGCCTGGAGTTTGCATTTTCTCCCTGTGCCTGCCTGGGTTTCTTCCAGGTACTACGGTTTCCTCCCACACTCCAAAGACATACTGGTAGGTTAATTGGATCCTGTCTAAATTAGCCCTAGTATATGTATGTATGAATGTGAGTTGGGGATCTTAGATTGTAAGCTCCTGGAGGGCAGGGACTAATGTGAATGTACAGGGCTGTGTAAATTGACAGCAGTATTGAAGTACCTGCAAGTAGTAAATAAATAAATAATAATTAAATAACTAACTAACTAAATAAATAAACTATTCTGTTAAGGATACTCAAAGAAAGCCAAGCACTCTAGGACCTTCTGGAAGATTGGATGAAAAGGCAGCCATATTATTTTTTACTATTATTTTACAGGATTTTTATATCTCCAACAGTTTACGCAGCACTTTACATTATAAAGGGGGGCAGTAAGATTACAATACAGTTCAATACAGAAGGAATAGGAGGGCCCTGCTCATGGAGCTTACAATCTAAAGGGGCCATATGTTTTACTGGAACTATCCCATTAAAAGGATAACCTATGTAGCGGCCTCACCCTCTCTTCATCTTTATCGGTTTTACACACCAACTCATGTCTAGGGGTTGTGAGAGTGAGATGCGCCACGGCCCATGTCCTCCCCATTGTAGTAGGGAGGTGAAGGCCACTTCCTGATGTTTCCTCGGGCCGGTGTGTTCTGTGAATGCACTGAGTCTGTAACCACAAGCTCACCCGCCTCCCCTTTGCTTCCAGTAACTGGAGTTCACACACCGAAGAAAGGTCCAACACTTGTTTATTTGGCACTCCAATAGCAAAGCACGATAAACAGTTCTTATTGCAGCAGACTGGTTGGGACCTATAACCTTTCCAACGGTGGGATGAGCAGATCGAGGCACTTCCTAAAGTTTAAGTTCTAAAGATAGGGTCTCTTCTAGCAACCCCTATGAACAGCAATGGAGCCCTCTTCGATACGCTGTGGCCCCTATCAGGGGATGTGTCCTCCCAAGAGAGTTCCCAGAGGCCCACCGTCACCGGGTTGGTGCTGCTCCGGGTCTTCAGTGGGTAACCTCCCCGGCCTCCTCACCTCAGGTACGAGTCCCTCCGCTCAGGGACCCTCGGACAGTCCACCCTAGCGGGACCCAGTCGAAGGTACTGGGCCCCAGGCCTCCTCGATAGTACCTCACCCCAGGCTAAAGGTGCCTGGGATGGACGCCAACATGACTCCGGACCAGGCCATGGGCACCTGGACCAGACTCCTGGATCTCCAGCACCCAGGCCTAAGGGCCCTGGGTGCGGACCGCAGCCCTCCTCCTCCGAGGACCTCCTTCTCCGCCCGACGACGACGACCACGCCCGCGTGGTAGGGGCGTCTCCCCCTTTTATCTCCTCCCTTCAACGGCCCGGCGGGTTCCCCGCCCCAGCCATACCATCTCCGGGAAGGGACAAAACAGGGAGCACTGCGAAGATGATTCTACCTGAAGCCTGTGGGTACCCCGCCACCCACAGGCAAAGGAGAATATTACATCCTCCAATCCTCCACGAGATAAAAAAGGGGTCTGAATCCTAACACAATTATACACCTGGGTCACACTATTGCCCAGGTGTATCCCATCTATTTGAGGACCCCGCTACACACTCCCCCCTGTAATTTGACGCTGGTCCCCAGCGTCAGGTGCACACCCATGCCTCCCATAAGTGGTGGCATGGAGTGAAACCCCTGAAGCAGTTCCTCTAAATTTCCCAAGTGCCAAGACCTGCTCAGGGAATGGGGAACATACAAAACAACTTATGTCATAAAACACTTTAAACATTTGCATAGTCACAACCCCTCTCCCACACTGTCTAAGAGCCACCCACTCTTAATGATCTTGATTGACGATTCTCCTGCAGGGGAAAGAAAAAAACAACATCCTACCATAATTTTGTGTCATTTGGGATGAGTGGGCCCGTCAGCCGAGAGACCCACTCACTCCAACAAGCAAGGTGATGTGTGTGTGAAACATTTTCAAACATTTGTTGCGCAACACTGCCACCTGGTGACAACGCCGCGGTCATGACACTCAACGAATCTTCGTTCTTCCAGCTTTTCCCTACTCTGCCACTATTCCCAAATGTCCTTGCCTTTGGCACATGAAGAAAAGGGGAAACACGAAAACACAACAGTCCCCAAGTCTCCAACGAGAAAAAGAAAAGCCCAAACAAAAACAAAAGCAGGGCACAGTCCTGGGTGTCTGGGAATGGCTCTTCCAGAAAGTTCAAGTGCACAAAGGAAATAAACAGGAGTTCTTTTCTCCTATAAGTAAAACTTTGGATCCGGCAGGTACAGGGGTTTCAGGTGTTTGTCAAATGCCTCTATCGAATACTCGACATCTTCTCCTTCTCTTCTGCAAATGACTATCTTGTCAGCATGGATATGGCGCCCCAATTTCCATTCAGCTTTGCAATCCTCAAACCTCTTAGACACTGCCAGCACACATTCCAGGTACCTACGAGCATGAGGCACCTTCAACTTGTCCCACACAAACTCGTCATACCATCTTGTTCTCCAGACTTCCACCTCATACAGCAAGTCCCGGGGTAGATACGGATACTCCCACCCATATTCCCGAGCTACTTTGTGGCAAAACAGTCTCTGCAAGTGGGCCAAAGGTGGCATAGTGGCTTTCTCTCCAGTTCCAGGCAGCACAATAGCTTCCGGATGCCGAGGTGCCTTTACCAGCTCCCTGAAACTGACTTTCAGCGCTCTCAGAGAAGCGCGGGGTGCCCTCACAACCAAAGTAGGTGAGGTAACAGTAGATGAGGACACAGGTGGAGGGGTAGGTTCCCTCGTAAGCTGCGGGTCTTCCACCCGAGGCGTGCTGTCTCCTGTGTACATCGGTGAATCCCGTACCGCACGGGAAGCAAGAAGTGGCACTCTATCCCAGCCCTTGCGGCTGAACAGTTCGTCTATCTCGCCATCATCTCCGCAATCAGACAGCGACTCTAGGTCGGAGGTGTCATACATCTCCGCAGGCAGATATCTTCCGGTGGACACAGAATCTACCTCCCTGGGGGTCTCCACCTCCAATGGGCCCCCGACACCTCCAACCACCACCACAGTCCCAGCCCCTGGCTCACCTGACCCTTGTAGAAGACTGGGATGTCCGGGACTTCCTTCTCGACCGGCGCCATCCAGGCCAGGCAAGCAGTGGGGTGAAGCTCGACCACGTCCACAGGATGCCTGTACTAGGCCAACTTTCCTCTTCGGTGGTGGGAGCAGAGAACTTGTGGCGACCGAGGCAGCATCCTCGGATTTTTCTCTGTTGGGCAGTCCATCGCCCTGGTCAGCGCGCACAGGAACCTCGACAAAGGCCTTGATCTCCCCTTCTGGAGTAGCAGTACCCGTGAGGTGGTTGAGGCGAAGGGCCCGGGGCCTTGCTGTGGACGACTCAACCTCAAAAAGGAATTCTCTGCACTCCTCACATCGCCCGAATGGCTTCAGGGTGACCAGCAGTCCCGAGCAGCCGGGACAGATCACACCGAGGGCCTCCGTGTCTCTGCAAGTGTACAGAGCCAACCGCCCTCGGGGCCTAAGTCTTATCCCCGTGTCTGTGATGGGGGCAGCAAAAGAAGTCATTCTTGTGGGGTGAGGAACCATAACCCACGGGGCACTTGAGGTCATCCCGACTATCTGCTGCTCCATCATGCACTGACCCCGCGCCGGAGTCTCCACGTGTATCCCCACACTTGGCCAGACTCCTCCCATGAGCTGTACATTTTCGCGGGCTTCCTCTTGACTCCGCCCACGAACGATGTCGCCATGGGGTGCCTCGTGGCGCAGTGCGTTAACAGTCCCCACGTGCAGTACGTCACACGGCTGGACCTCTCCCTTTTTCCGCTCCTCCGCATGGGCCTTTCCCGTGTTAGGGTCATTTCCACAACTCCGAGCAGGGACGCACTTTGGCCAGTAATATGGCCGATCTGCTCGGAACTCCTCTGGGCAGCAAAGTTCAAATGTAGACATTCTCAAGTCCATCTTTAGAACACACTCTATCCTGGACTGACGAGCCCCCACGTGTAGCGGCCTCACCCTCTCTTCTTCTTTATCGGTTTTACACACCAACTCATGTCTAGGGGTTGTGAGAGTGAGATGCGCCACGGCCCATGTCCTCCCCATTGTAGTAGGGAGGTGAAGGCCACTTCCTGATGTTTCCTCGGGCCGGTGTGTTCTGTGAATGCACTGAGTCTGTAACCACAAGCTCACCCGCCTCCCCTTTGCTTCCAGTAACTGGAGTTCACACACCGAAGAAAGGTCCAACACTTGTTTATTTGGCACTCCAATAGCAAAGCACGATAAACAGTTCTTATTGCAGCAGACTGGTTGGGACCTATAACCTTTCCAACGGTGGGATGAGCAGATCGAGGCACTTCCTAAAGTTTAAGTTCTAAAGATAGGGTCTCTTCTAGCAACCCCTATGAACAGCAATGGAGCCCTCTTCGATACGCTGTGGCCCCTATCAGGGGATGTGTCCTCCCAAGAGAGTTCCCAGAGGCCCACCGTCACCGGGTTGGTGCTGCTCCGGGTCTTCAGTGGGTAACCTCCCCGGCCTCCTCACCTCAGGTACGAGTCCCTCTGCTCAGGGACCCTCGGACAGTCCACCCTAGCGGGACCCAGTCGAAGGTACTGGGCCCCAGGCCTCCTCGATAGTACCTCACCCCAGGCTAAAGGTGCCTGGGATGGACGCCAACATGACTCCGGACCAGGCCATGGGCACCTGGACCAGACTCCTGGATCTCCCGCACCCAGGCCTAAGGGCCCTGGGTGCGGACCGCAGCCCTCCTCCTCCGAGGACCTCCTTCTCCGCCCGACGACGACGACCACGCCCGCGTGGTAGGGGCGTCTCCCCCTTTTATCTCCTCCCTTCAACGGCCCGGCGGGTTCCCCGCCCCAGCCATGCCATCTCCGGGAAGGGACAAAACAGGGAGCACTGCGAAGATGATTCTACCTGAAGCCTGTGGGTACCCCGCCACCCACAGGCAAAGGAGAATATTACATCCTCCAATCCTCCACGAGATAAAAAAGGGGTCTGAATCCTAACACAATTATACACCTGGGTCACACTATTGCCCAGGTGTATCACATCTATTTGAGGACCCCGCTACACCTATATATAGAGGATCATAGATTCAAAAGTCCCTTAATTTTCCATCGTAATAAATGAACGTGATGAAACAAGACCTACCCTAAAATGGGGGAATAAAAGTGATGCAGTATTGCACACACTTAACCTAGTTTTCCCTTACATCAACACACAAGTTGGCATCCTCCGATACAAAAAATGGTGACAGCATTACAGTAAATATATGAGACTTCCCCAATGCATATATCAAAACCCCTAGTTCCCCATAAGACAGAAAATATGTAGATTACCTTGCACCCTTTCATCTGTTAGCACACGCTTTCCCTCTGGCCAGGAAGAGGCTGACTACAGCAACCCAGGACAGTTAAAAATGGTTTAAATCACCTTAATGCTGCCCCCCCACCCATTCAACAGCAAGATGGAAGCTGCCAGCAAACTACATGCATCCCCACCAAGATGGTGGCCAGCCCAGTGCGGCAGGGCACTTAGATGTCCTCTGGAAATAATGATAGGGCAGGCCCCAAATCTTGCCTTTGGTCTCTGCATCTCTGAAACCATAAACAGGATAGACCACAGTGGGGAGCACTACCCCACAACACGCCACAAACAAGGGAGAAAAGGCCCACATGCATCCCAGGACCAAAACCCACTCAGAGGTTCCTAGAGTGCTGGGGGTCCTTTGAGTATCCATATTGGTACGTGGAGTGCCTTTAATTTTTATTGCTATACTGCATCTACCCTGACAAAAGTAAGAAAATTATTGTGTTTACATTTTTATAGATCATTCACCATAGTTGCTGCTTGGCTCAGTAATAATTATGTCCTTTTTATCATGATGCAGCATTACAAATTCACACTATAAATGGCAGTATCCATAAACACATCCATATAACATAAAGGCATCCATAAACACTTTGGTTCTGCTAGTAGAGGTTATACCAATCTATTGGTTTACAGCTTAAATTGTATGTAAAGGCATTTTCTTTAGTTTTAGTTTTGGATACAGTAGAGAAAGTCAATTTTTATTGCAGTTTATGTACCCACAGGGGAACTTCACCTCTTGAGTTGTCCTGGTGACCATTGTTCCTGAGACAGTAAGTGAAAAGAAATGCAAACATTTTAAGTAATCATTAGAGCAGTAAATGAGGGAAAATCCTCCAACGGTGACACTTGTTCCTATGACAACTCTCTAAGATGGGAATCCATCTCACTTTGCAAAGATTCCTCTTCTTTCCTGTTGATTCTTCCTCTCAGGAAGTTAATGGTAATTTCCATAGCAAGACACAGACAGCAAAAAATAACCTTATTGGGGTTTTAACCCTTCTCTACTCTAGCTAAAAAAAAAAAAAAAAAAATGACTTATGCCTTGTACACACGATCGGAATTTCCGATGAAAAAAGTCAGACAGAATTTTTTCATCGGATATTCCGACCGTGTGTGGGCCTCATCGGACTTTTTTCCATCAGAGTTTAGTAATAGAACATTTTTTTCCGAAGGAAATTCCGATCGTCTGTGTGGAACTCCGACGGAGAAAAAAACACGCATGCTCAGAATCAAGTCGACGCATGCTCAGAAGCATTGAACTTCATTTTTCTCGGCTCCTCGTAGTGTTTTACGTCACCGCATTTTGGACAGTCGGAATTTGGTCTGACAGTGTGTATGCAAGACAGCTTGAACGGAATTCCGACAGGAAAATTCCATCGGATTTTATCCCATCGGCAATTCCGATCGTGTGTACAGGGCATAAGGGCTCATTTACACTTGCTTCAAAACGTGGCTTTAGCCATGTTTTTTTTAAAGCTCTCTAAAATCCAGTCAAAGCCGAGATTGCATTAAGGTAAAAAAAGGTTTAACCTTTAAGCCTCGTACACACGACCGAGTTTCTCGGCAAGAACCAGCAAGAAACTTGCTGGCAGAGATTTCTTGCTGAGAAATTCGTTTGTGTGTATGGTTTCTCGTCAAGAAAACCGACTAGAATCTCAACGAGAAAATAGAGAACCTGCTCTCTATTTTCTCGTCGAGATTCTCGTCAGCCTGTTTCTCGACGAGAAAATTGTGTGTGTGTACACTTACCTGTCCTCTGGGAAGCCCGCGCATGCTCAAAATGACTTTGACACATGCGCGGTAGCTTCCTAGGCATAGGATAGGGTGTACAAAGATGGCGGCGACGGCATCGAATGTGACGAGCGCATGCTCGTCATATTCAATTACGTCACCGCGTTCGCTCCATTCAAAGAACCGCGGGTTCTTTGAAATGAGCGTGTGTACACTCGGCCGGGACAAGTTTCTTGTCCAAGGATCTCGTCGAAAAAAACGACGTGTTTTTTACGACGAGATTCTCGGCCGTGTGTATGAGGCTTCAGAATCACTTTAACATACACTTTAACTAGAAACAGATATGAATAAGAAAATGTAATCCACTGATGTATTAACCACTTAACGACCGCTCACTGTATATATACGTCGGCACAATGGCACCGACAGGCACAATCACGTAGAGCATACGTGATTGCCTTTGTACAGTTGGGGGTCCGATCGGACCCCCCTTCTGTACAGTGAGCGGTCGGAATTCGTCTGGGAGCGTTCCGAGATGGGGGGGGCGGCCGTTCGATTCCGACCACCCCCCCGCGATCGCTCCCGGCGAATAGAAATGCCCCCTCTGTCTGTGTACTGTTTACACAGATAGAGAAAGCAGGAGGAAGTGATGTCATCTCCTGTGCGGCGCTCACATATACCGAGCGTCGTACAAGAGAAGACACACAGGTCAGTGCACTAACACTACACTAACACCAGCACACATAGGCACATAAATCGCCCCCCCAGGCCCCCCAGATCACCCCCCAGCCCCCCCAGATCACCCCCAGCCCCCAGTCACAGTGTCACTGATTGCAGTGACCATTTATTTACTGATCACTGCAATCAGTGACATTTGTGACTGTAAAAGTGTCACTACATTTAGTTTTAGGTCCAGTGTAGCCCCCTAACCCCCCCTAATAAAGGTTTAACCCCTTGATCACCCCCCAGATAACCCTTTCACCCCCTAGCACCACCGTCGCTTGGCGATCATTTTTCTGATCGCTGTCTTGGCGTCGGTGATGCAGATCGGTACCCAGTAATTTTTTTTAGGTTCGCCGCAGGTTTTTATAGCGTCGGGTACCCCCATAAATTATCTAATAAAGGTTTAACCCCCTTGATTGCCCCCCAGGTAACCCTTTCACCCCCTATCACCACTGTCACTAAGCAATCGTTTTTCTGATCGATGTCTTGGCGTCGGTGATGCAGATCGGTACCCAGTAATTTTTTTTAGGTTCGCCGCAGGTTTTTATAGCGTCGGGTACCCCCATAAATTATCTAATAAAGGTTTAACCCCCTTGATCGCCCCCCAGGTAACCCTTTCACCCCCTATCACCACTGTCACTAAGCGATCATTTTTCTGATCGCTGTCTTGGCGTCTGTGATGCAGATCGGTACCCAGTAATTTTTTTTAGGTTCGCCGCAGGTTTTTATAGCGTCAGGTACCCCAATATATTATCTAATAAAGGTTTAACCCCCTTGATCGCCCCCCAGGTACCCCTTTCACCCCCATCACCACTGTCACTAAGCGATCGTTTTTCTGATCGATGTCTTAGCGTCGGTGATGCTGATCGGTAGCCAGTATTTTTTTTTTAGGTTCGCCGCAGGTTTTTATAGCGTCGGGTACCCCCATAAATTATCTAATAAAGGTTTAACCCCCTTGATCGCCCCCCAGGTAACCCTTTCACCCCCTATCACCACTGTCACTAAGCGATCATTTTTCTGATCGCTGTCTTGGCGTCGGTGATGCAGATCGGTACCCAGTAATTTTTTTAGGTTCGCCGCAGGTTTTTATAGCGTCGGGTACCCCCCATACATTATCTAATAAAGGTTTAACCCCCTTGATCGCCCCCCAGGTAACCCTTTCACCCCCTATCACCACTGTCGCTAAGCGATCATTTTTCTGATCGATGTCTTAGCGTCGGTGATGCAGATCGGTAGCCAGTAATTTTTTTTAGGTTCGCCGCAGGTTTTTATAGCGTCAGGTACCCCCATATATTATCTAATAAAGGTTTTAACCCCCTAATTGTCCCTAGTTAACCCTTTCACCAGTAATCATCATATAAGTGTTACGGGTGACGCTGGTTAGTTAGTTTGCTTTTTATAGTGTCAGGGCACCCGCCGTATATAACCCAATAAAGGTTTAACCCCCTGATCGCCCGGCGGGTGATATCAATTAGGTTTTAGCGTCAGAGAGGGTCTGCGTCACACCCCAGGCAGCGTCAGGTTAGTGCCAGTAACGCTAACACCCACGCGTGAAGCATACACCTCCCTTAGTGGTATAGTATCTGAACAGATCAATATCTGATCTGATCAGATCTATACTAGCGTCCCCAGCAGTTTAGGGTTCCCAAAAACGCAGTGTTAGCGGGATCAGCCCAGATACCTGCTGGCACCTGCGTTTTGCCCCTCCGTCCAGCCCAGGCCACCCAAGTGCAGTATCGATCGATCACTGTCACTTACAAAACACAACACACATAACTGCAGCGTTCACAGAGACAGGCCTGATCCCTGCGACTCCAGTGCTGTAGGAGGTGATTTCACCACCACAGTTAAAAAAAAAAAAAAAGAAGCAAATATGCCGAAGCATTGGGGCAGCAGGGGCGGAGGAGCGATTTTGCTCCTAATGCCGCGTACATACGGTCGAAATTCCGACGGAGGCTTGCCCGTGGAAAAGTCCGACCATGTGTGTGCGGCATAACTTTTTTGCGGGAGGATGCCCCCATGCTTCGGCATATATAAATGGTGCATGTATGCCCATCATTAGAAGTGGGTGGATGAAGGGCGGTATTCTAATGGTGGGCATACCCACCGATCAATCTCTTTTTTCGTTCAGCCACCTGGCTGCATGAAAAAAAAGATTACAATACATGTCCAACAAGGACCAGCAACGTACTGGTATGTTGCTGGATTTTGAATGTTTATACCAGATTGATGCCTGCGGGTTTAGGTATCATCTTGGTATCATTCTTTTCAGCCAGCGGCCGGCTTTAATGTAAAAGCAACCCTAGTGGCTAATTAGCCTCTGGACTGCTTTTACAAGCAGTGGGAGGGAATGTCCCCCCCGGATATAAAAAGCGCCATTGGGAAATTGGGAAAGCATTTTATCACACCGATCTTGGTGTGGTCAGATGCTTTGAGGGCAGAGGAAAGATCTAGGGTCTAGACCCCAGTTTTTTCAAAAAAAGAGTACCTGTCACTACCTATTACTATCATAGGGGATATTTACATTCCCTGAGATAACAATAAAAATGATAATAAAAAAAACATGGAAGGAACAATTTAAAAATAAAATAAAAAAGCAAAATTAATAATAAAAAAAAAAAAAAAAAAAAAAGCACCCCTGTCCTGCCCTGCTCTTGCCCAATGGCGAACGCAAGCGTCGGTCTGGCGTCATATGTAAACAGCAATTGCACCATGCATGTGAGGTATCACCGCGAAGGTCAGATCGAGGGCAGTCATTTTAGCAGTAGACCTCCTCTGTAAATCTAACGGGGTAACCTGTAAAGGCTTTTAAAAATGTATGTAGTTTGTCGCCAATGCGCGTTTGTGCGAAATTTTAAAGCATGTCGTGTTTGGTATCTATGTACTCGGCCTAAGATCATCTTTTTTATTTCATCAAACATTTGGGCAATATAGTGTGTTTTAGTGCATTAAAATAAAAAAAAGTGTATTTTTTCCCCAAAAAATGCGTTTGAAAAATCGCTGCGCAAATACTGTGTAGAAAACAAAAATGCAACACCCACCATTTTATTCTGTAGGGCCTTTGCTTTAAAAATATATATAATGTTTGGGGGTTCAACATAATTTTCCTGCAAAAAAAATATGTTTTCATGTAAACAAAAAGTGTCAGAAAGGGCTTTGTCTTCAAGTGGTTAGAAGAGTGGATGTAAGCTTCCTAATGTTGTGTATAAAATGCCAGAACAGTTCAAAACCCCCCCAAATGACCCCATTTTGGAAAGTAGACACCCCAAGCTATATACTGAGAGGCATGTCGAGTCCATGGAATATTTTATATGTTGACACAAGTTGCGGAAAAAAGACAATTTTTTTTTTTTTTTTTTTTGCACAAAGTTGTCACTAAATGATATATTGCTCAAACATGCCATGGGCATATGTGGAATTACACCCCAAAATACATTCTGTTGCTTCTCCTGAGTACGGGGATACCACATGTGTGAGACTTTTTGGGAGCCTAGCCGCGTACGGGACCCCAAAAACCAATCACCGCCTTCAGGCTTTCTAAGGGTGTAAATTTTTGATTTCACTTCTCACTGCCTATCACAGTTTCGGAGGCCATGGAATGCCCAGATGGCACAACCCCCCCCCCAAATGACCCCATTTTGGAAAGTAGACACCCCAAGCTATTTGCTGAGAGGTATTGTGAGTATTTTGCAGATCTCGCTTTTTGTCACAAAGTTTTGAAAATTGAAAAAAAAAAAAAGAAAAAAAAAAAAATTCTTTCTTCATTTTCAAAAACAAATGAGAGCTGTAAAATACTCACCATGCCTCTCAGCAAACAGCTTGGGGTGTCTACTTTCCAAAATGGGGTCATTTGGGGGGGTTTTGTGCTATTTTGGCATTTTATGGCCTTCGAAACTGTGATAGGTAGTGAGGAGTGAAATCAAAAATTTGTGCCTAGAAATCCTGAAGGCGGTGATTGGTTTTCGGGGTCCCGTACGCGGCTAGGCTCCTAAAAAGTCCCACACATGTGGTATCCCCGTACTCAGGAGAAGCAGCAAAATTTATTTTGGGGTGCAATTCCACATATAACCATGGCATGTGTGAGCAATATATCATTTAGTGACAACTTTTTGTAATTTTTTTTTTTGTCATTATTCAATCACTTGGGACAAAAAAAAAATATTCAATGGGCTCAACAGGCCTCTCAGCAATTTCCTTGGGGTGTCTACTTTCTAAAATGGGGTCATTTGGGGGGGTTTTGTGCTATTTTGGCATTTTATGGCCTTCAAAACTGTGATAGGTAGTGAGGAGTGAAATCAAAAATTTGCGCCCTTAGAAATCCTGAAGGCGGTGCTTGGTTTCCGGGGTCCCGTACGTGGCTAGGCTCCTAAAAAGTCCCACACATGTGGTATTCCCGTACTCAGGAGAAGCAGCAGAATGTATTTTGGGGTGCAATTCCACATATAACCATGGCATGTGTGAGCAATATATCATTTAGTGACAACTTTTTGTAATTTTTTTTTTTTTTTGTCATTATTCAATCACTTGGGACAAAAAAAAAAATATTCAATGGGCTCAACATGCCTCTCAGCAATTTCCTTGGGGTGTCTACTTTCTAAAATGGGGTCATTTGGGGGGGTTTTGTACTGCCCTGCCATTTTAGCACCTCAAGAAATGAGATAGGCAGTCATAAATTTAAAGCTGTGTAAATTCCAGAAAATGTACCCTAGTTTGTAAACGCTATAACTTTTGCGCAAACCGATAAATATACACTTATTGACATTTTTTTTACTAAAGACATGTGGCTGAATACATTTTGGCCTAAATGTATGAATAAAATTGAGTTTATTCGATTTTTCTTATAACAAGAAGTAGAAAAGTAGGATTTTTAAAACAGCTTACCTGTAAAATCCTTTTCTTGGAGTACATCACGGGACACAGAGCAGCATAGTCATTACTATGTGGGTTATATAGAATTACCTTCAGGTGCTGGCACTGGCAACTTCCAAAACAGGAAGTACCCTCCCCTATATAAGCCCCTCCCATCCGGGAGTACCTCAGTTTTGTAGCAAAGCAATACGTGTCCCCAAAAGAGGGGTGGGAGCTCTGTGTCCCGTGATGTACTCCAAGAAAAGGATTTTACAGGTAAGCTGTTTTAAAAATCCTACTTTCTTGTTCATACATCACGGGACACAGAGCAGCATAGTCATTACTATGTGGGACGTCCCAAAGCAATGCCACATGAGGGGGGGGATACACCATACACCATACATAAGCTGGGCGCCATCAGGCATGAGGATCTTTTGCGGCCTGCAACACACTGCGCCCAAAGGCGACATCCTCCTGACTTCTAACGTCCACCTGGTAGAACCTAGTAAACGTGTGTACTGAAGACCATGTTGCGGCCTTACAAATTTGCGCCAGGGAGGCCTGGTGATGCACTGCCCATGAAGTTCCAACTGCTCTCGTGGAGTGCGCCCTAACTTTGAACGGAGGCGGTCTACTTCTCAAGCCATAGGCTTGTATTATGACCTGTCGAATCCACTTGGCTAAAGTAGATTTTGATGCTGCCTGACCCTTTCTGGGGCCTTCCGGCAGAACAAACAAAGAATCCGTTCTACGAATCTGAGCAGTGGCTTTTAGATAAGCTTTAACTGCTCTTACTACATCCAAAGAATGCAATAACTTTTCCTCTACCGAGCTTGGTTTGGGGAAAAAAGAAGGAAGAACCACATCCTGGTTCAAGTGAAACCTCGATACCACCTTAGGAAGAAAGGCTGGGTGAGGACGTAATACTACTCTGTCCTTATGGATAACCAGATATGGCTCTTTACAGGACATGGCGGCTAATTCCGACACTCTTCTAGCCGAGCATATGGCTACTAAAAATATCAATTTCCTGGTGAGTAGAACCAAGGAAATGTGCCGCAAAGGTTCAAATGGCTGCTTCTGCAGAACCGACAGAACCAAATTTAGATCCCATGGGCATATGGGAGCCTTAATCGGTGGAATAATACGAGTCACACCTTGCATAAAGGATTTGACAAGTGAATGCATAGCCAGGGGCCTTTGAAATAGTATTGACAAGGCCGAAACCTGGCCCTTGATAGTACTTAAGGCAAACTTCCTGTCTACAGCCCACTGCAGGAAGTCCAGAATTCTGCCTATAACGTACTTACGTGGTTGCCATTTTCTGGCCTCGCACCAAGTGATGTACGCCTTCCAAACTCTATAGTAGATCTGCCTGGATACAGGCTTCCTGGCATTGATTATAGTTGATACCACAGAGTTAGAGAGACCTCTCTTCTTTAGGATGTGGGATTCAATAGCCAGGCCGTTAAACTTAGAGTTAGTAAGGAAGGGTGGTATATCGGTCCTTGCAAAAGCAGGTCCGGACGACGTGGAAGGGTCCAAGGACTCCCCACAGACATTTTGATGATCTCCGCGTACCAGGCCCTTCGGGGCCATGCTGGAGCCACCAGGATCACCGGCTTCTTCTCCAACCTGACTCTGCGAAGGAGTCGAGGCAACAATTGTAGCGGAGGGAATGCATATATCAGTCTGAACTGATCCCAAGGGAACACCAGAGCATCCGAGCCGCAAGCGAGGGGATCCCTTGTCCGGGAGACAAATCTGTCCACCTTTGCGTTGAATCTGGATGCTAGCAGATCTACATCCGGTGTTCCCCACCGCTGACATATTGCTCGGAAGACCTCGGGATGAAGGGACCATTCCCCTGGGCATAACTGTTGGCGACTCAGAAAGTCCGCCTTCCAATTCTCCACCCCTGGAATGAAGACAGCTGATATACATGGGACATGCTTTTCTGCCCATTCCAGGATGTGACTTACTTCCCTCTGGGCTGCACGACTCCTGGTGCCTCCCTGATGATTGATATATGCCACTGCTGTGGCATTGTCTGATTGAATTCTGACAGGGGACCCTTGGAGTCTGGATGTCCAGGCTACTAGGGCGTACCGGGCTGCTCGTATCTCTAAGAGATTGATGGGCAGGGTTTTTACTACATTTGACCATCTGCCCTGGAGAGACCATTGCTCCAGTACTGCCCCCCAGCCTATAAGGCTGGCATCTGTAGTGACCACCTTCCAAGATATCGGGCTGAAGGGTTTTCCCTTCTGGAGATTCTGGGGGATCAACCACCAGCAGAGACTCTTCCGAACGGAAGGGGACAAAGCCATCGGGAAGTCTAGAGCCTGAACTTTTCCGTTCCAGGCTGACAATATGGCCCTTTGTAAATTCCTTGAGTGGAATTGGGCGTATGGCACAGCTTCGAATGATGCTACCATCTTTCCTAGCAGCCTCATGCACAGGCGTATGGACGGCTGTCTTTTTGCACAAAGCAGACGGACCAAGCCCCTCAAAGAGGATACCTTGTCTAGAGGTAAGAAAATCTTCCTCTGGTCTGAATCCAGCCGTAGCCCTAGATATACCAGGTTTTTCACTAGCTGTAGGGCTGACTTGTCCAGGTTGATGACCCAACCGTGAGATTCTAGATACTTGATTGTATCGACAATTACCACTTCTAGCTTGGCAACTGAGTGGTCCATCAACAACAGGTCGTCTAGGTATGCCATTATCGTTACACCCCGTGTTCTTAGATCGGCCAACAGTGGGGCCAGAATTTTTGTGAACACTCGTGGTGCTGTGGCCAGACCGAATGGTAAGGCTCTGAACTGAAAATGGCGCCCTTCTACTGCAAAGCGTAGGAATTTTTGATGACCTGGAAAGATGGGAACATGCAAGTAAGCATCTTTGATGTCGATCGAGGCTAACCATTCCTCCCCTTGTAGGGCAGCGGTGACCGATCGGATCGACTCCATCCGGAAAGACCGGACGTTTAGAAATTTGTTTAGACTCTTTAGGTCCAATATGGGTCTTATGTCCCCGTTTGGCTTCGGGACTGTGAAAAGGTTTGAGTAGAAACCCAACCCCCACTCTTCCATAGGAACCTCCATAATTACTCCTTGGAGCAATAGTTGTTCTAACGCCAATAGGAGAGACCCTCTTTCCAGAGGGTCTCTTGGCATGCCTGACCACATAAAATGGGACGGAGGAGACTCTTTTAACTCCAACTTGTATCCCAGAGTTACTGCGGAGAGCACCCATCTGTCTTTGATCGTCTCCCGCCAGGTCTCTGCGAACAACTGAAGTCTTCCCCCCACCCGTTTGAGTGGGGGCAGCCCTTCATAGGCTTGACTTGGAGGCTGGTTTAGTACCTCTTCGGATCCAGGGCTTTTTATTACCCTGTGGCTGTCCCTGATTTTTACCTCCTGAGTTTGACCGAGGAGGCCGTCGGAACTGCTTAGTAGCAGACGTCGCAGGGATAGGAGAGGTAGTCCTCTTAAAAGATGGACCCCTAGACCTCTTTTTACTCGGTAAGAGAGTACTTTTACCACTGGAAATCTTCTGGATATACTTATCCAGGTCTTCGCCAAAAAGGCGTTCCCCATGAAATGGGAAGCTAACTAAGAGCTTCTTACAGGGAGCTTCAGCAGACCAGTTTTTGAGCCACAGAAGCCTACGCATATGTACCAAAGACAGCGTGAGGCCTGATGGATAGAATCCTTGATGGCGTCAACCGCAAAGCATAATGCTCTAGGCAGATCAGCCAGAGCCTGGGCCTGCTGGTCTGGCAAATCCCTCAGGACCATTTTCATTTGATCCTTTAAAGCTTGGCAGACCCCAATAGCTGCCACTGCTGGCTGTGTAACAGCCCCTGCTGTGGAAAAAGCAGATTTTAATAAAGATTCCAATTTTTTATCCACTGGATCTTTGAACATTTGAACATTATCTACTGGACATGTCAGTGATTTGTTCACAGAAGAGATGGCTGCATCCACCGTAGGAACATTCCATCTCTGGGTGAACTTTTCCTCCATGGGATAGATCACAGGAAACCTTTTAGGCGGAACAAATACTTTATCAGGATGTTCCCAGTCCTGGTATATAAGTCCTTCCAATAATGGATGTATTGGAAAGGAGCAATTAACCTGGGGAGCTTTTAGCGACCCCAATGAGGAGACAGCAGTAGTTGATGGTTCAACCAGAGGCATTTTAAATGCAGATCGAACCATGTCAGTTAGGGTCTGGACCCACAATCTTTCAGTCTGTGATGCTGAAAATGGTTCATCTACTGTCGATTCCTCAAAAACAGAGCTAACCTCCTCCTGATCCCCTTCAGGTAGGACGGTCCTTTCCTGGGACTGTTGCTCTGCCAACAGGCACTCTAATGGAGGTGATGGAGATCTGGCGCGCTCTCTTTCCTGTAGAGAAGAAGCGATCAATGCAGCCAATCTCTGCTCCAATCCCTCCAGAGTTGAGGAAAAAACCTCCTCTGTTATATATGCAGGAGCAGGTGGACTGAGGACAGCCGCAGTACCTGGCACTCCCGGGGGTTCCTTATGGGTATTAACCTCTGATTTCTCAGGGGAGGAGGGTGCAGATGTCTGCTCCAGATCCTCAGAGCCCGATGGAGACCCCCTACACTTCCTGAGAGGTATATCTCGGAGTTTTTTAGGCGGCATATTCCTTAGTTCAAAGCTGAGGTATTCCAGCCGCAATACACCCCTTACTGAAATAGTCTAATGCAATTTGCTGCTATGTACATCAGTGGGTGTCTACTAATGCGTCTTTCTGGGGATGCCTGTATCAACCGCCCGCTGTAAGCCCCTATACCATGCTACCAGCTCCTTTTCATGCTCTGTGTCCATAGCAAGCAGCGTGGACTGAGTCCTTTTATCTTGCTGGGACGCCCGCACATGCGCAGAAGCGCTGGGCGCACAGAGCGCGTCATCCGCCAGGCTCCGCCCCCTTTTTTGAAGCTAAACCTTATAAAAGGAAAGCATGTGTGCGCGCGCACGCGCGTGCACGTGTGCGCTCTTGGCGCCATGTAGGGAGAGGAGCCAGGGTCCCTGTTTCACCAGGACTCGGGGATGGAAGGAAACTACTTGGCAGCATGACAGAGGAATGCAGCTTCCCTGATAGAGAGCTCACTCATCTGCCTGGACTTTCACCATGGAAGGAATAGTCCCAAGAAAAAAGACGTTCCACAGCGGCCTCTAGTGGACAAACACAGGTACCGCACTTTTGTCTTTTTTTTTTTTTTTTAAAACCTCCTTTATGAAAAACATTTCCAGGTTTACAGTTTTTTTAAAACTTCCCTTATGAAAAAACATTTCTAGGATTTCTTAGGCATATACAGCTATTAGCGGGAATACCCTTTAGGTAACAGGCAGAAAGACATATTAGGCTTGGGGGTCCCCTCAATAGAACCAAGTTCCTGAGGGGCCCCCACTTACCTTTTCCCCGCCGCAGGACTTTGTTTGGTCCACAGAAGCCCAAACTTCACCTCTCACGGCAGGCATTGTACTAGACCTTCAGGGACCGGGTTCCCAAGGATTCCACTCCCCTGGACCTGTATAGCACCCTGCACAGATAGCCTCTTGGTTTTGGGTATGACCAGAGCTCTGGATCCCAGGGTCCAGCCCTCCTAAGAGAGGCATTACAGGCAAAACCCTGCTCTTCTCTGCAAGGCCCGGGTACCGATCGTTTAGCTATGAAGCTTTTTTGGTCGGATCCGGAATAGCTTGCTAAGGCCCAGAGAACCTGTACACAAGCCCAGATGAATACATGTTAACCTTGGCCAACACCTTAGACACTGGCAAAAAACTGAGGTACTCCCGGATGGGAGGGGCTTATATAGGGGAGGGTACTTCCTGTTTTGGAAGTTGCCAGTGCCAGCACCTGAAGGTAATTCTATATAACCCACATAGTAATGACTATGCTGCTCTGTGTCCCGTGATGTATGAACAAGAAATATCATTTTTTTTCAAAATTTTCGGTCTTTTTCCGTTTATATCGCAAAAAATAAAAATCGCAGAGGCAATCAAATACCATTAAAAGAAAGCTCTATTTGTGGGAAGAAAAGGACGCAAATTTTGTTTGGGTACAACATTGCATGTCCGCACAATTTACAGTTAAAGCAGCGCAGTGCAAAATTCTGAATTCACCTCTGGTCCTTTAGCTACCAAATGGTCCGGGGCTTAAGTGGTTAATGAGAATCAGCCTTGATATCATTCACCCAGGATTTTTCTGCACAGAGGAACTATGGAGGGGAAGTATTTGTAAAGAATCGGGGTTATACTACATTGCAATGTTGTTGGTTTCTATCCTAAACATGTTTACAGGTGGAAAATTAGAAGAATGAGAAGAATGAACGAATTTGTGTGCTGATAGTTTTTTTTTTATGTCCAACCAACAGTTATGTTGTCTGGCAGAAGCACCTAGATCCCAAAAGTGGCTGAAAAGAAATACAAATATTTTGCTGTTTACCAGGAGTTCTTATATGAGATGTGAATACCTATTGTAGGAATGGAACCTAGCTGATTTGGAATTATTTAGGTATTGCAACCAGATCACCAATGTGTTCCCATAATCTGTATACTGCCCATTTTAAGCAAGAGTGGTTCTCTGTTTTACAACTCAGTAATACAAATAAGACTGCATCATCCACACTGACATCATCTTTAGAGAGTACCACTTGTTCACGTGAAATGTATTCAGGTACTGTAGGTATACAGTGTAGCAGGTGAAATGTGTCACATAGCAATTCCACTTAAAGGGTATATCCACTTTCATGGGAAAAAAAATATTGCGAGTAAAAAAAATAATAATATAGCATATACAATTGCTACACAAGTCATGTTGTAATTTAATGTTATTAAAAATGTTATTTCCTTGTTAAATATACCGCAGTGACTGTAATTTTGTATAAAGTCAATAAAATATGCCACCTGAAGGCATTCACAGTTGGTGTACAGCAGTGGTTCTCAACCTTGGTCCTCAAGTACCCGCAACATGCCATGTTTTGGGAATTTCTCTTAGATAAAATAGCTGTCCAAAACACCAAGCTGTTGATTCTGATTTAAAGCCCCTGTGCAAGATAAAGGAAAACCTGAAAACATGGCCTGTTGGGGGTACTTGAGGACTGAGGTTGAGAACCACTGGTGTACAGAACGCCCTCAGAAATGTCATTTCCTACTTATCACATCTAAAGGGATGCAGACACAGCAGCATTTCTCATCAGAGCACTCCAAGTGCACCAGCTAATTAAAATGAATTAGTCACTCCCATTCAGAATTAGTATCCAAACAAATTGGTAGAACATACAGCTTTTTCTTCAAAACAAAAACATGTAGAAATGTGTGCAAAAAAGTTTATTAAAAGCCAATGCAATGTACAATGACCACCCAGAGGGGATTTTTTTTATCTCAGGAAAGGGGTATTTGTTTTTAACCACTTGAAGTTGGGACTGTTTCACACCCTTCCAATCAAGGCCATTTTTTTAGAGTTTGGCACTTTCACAAATTGAATGACTAATACTCAGTCATGCAACATTGTACCCAAAGGAATTTTATATAATTTTTTTGGGGACACAGAGAACGTTATTTTGGTAATATTTAATCATCACTGGGTTTTTTACTTTTTATTATATGAAGAAAAAAATATAAAAAAAAAACAGTTTTTGTTAGTTTCTGTTATAAAACTTTACAAATAAAAAATCTTTCTTCATAAATGTATTCTGCTTCATTTCTTTGGTAAAAATAAACAAAACAAAGCAGTGTATACTATTAAGTAGACTTGTGCACAATGGAAAAATTTGTTTTGTTTCGGTTTGTTTCTTGTGCACAACGGAAAAGTTTGTTTAGTTTCGGTTCGTTTCTTTTCGGTCCTGTTGATTCGTAATCATTCGTAATTTTGCTAGACGGGATTTTTCGTGTTCGGACTAATTCGTATTTTCGCAAGCGACATTTTTCGTTGAATTTTTAGTTGATTTATAATTCCTACTTTCGGTAGGGTACATTGTTTTTCGTTGATTCTGGACACAACTACTTTCGTAACTTTTTTTGGGTTCGTTGATTCGTAATTTTCCGTGTCTCTCTCACAACGACGCTGCCTATTATGCCTAATGTGCTTCTAATGGATTTGTACTTTTCTAAATACATAGCGGTTATTTGTAATGATTCGAAATCTCGTATTTTACTTTCGTTTTTTACATGCGGCTATAGCCTCCGCCCCTGTACACCATTTTGAGAGGGTTCAACACGGTGAGGGAGAAGCAGAGAGCAGAGCAGAGTGTTATTGTGCTTCGAATGGATTAGAAATCTATTATTTTACCTTCATTTTTTACATGCGGCTATAGCCTCTGCCCCTGTACACCATTTTGAGAGGGAGTTCAGCACGGTGAGGGAGAAGCAGAGAGCAGAGCAGAGTGAGTGTTATTGTGCTTCGTATGGATTTATACATTTGTAACTTTTTTCATAACATTCGGGCATTCACTATTTGCGGTATAATTTATTTCGGATTCGGTTTTATTCGAAATTGCTTTGTTCGGAAATTCGAATGCTTCCGAATGTCCGAAAGTTGCTAAATTCGGACGAATTTCGATTCGTTACGAAATAAATTGCACAAGCCTACTATTAAGTCTGTGTGAAAGTTCTAGTCTACAAACTATGGTCTATTGCCTTGTACACACGACCATTTTTCCGGGCAGGAAAGACACTGACATTTTTCCTGCCGGGATTCCTGTCAAGCCTACCTTGCATACAAACGTTCAGGCCAAATACCGCTGAACTTTTGAATTTCAAGAACGCAGTGACATCAAAGACTACAACGAGCCGACAAAATGACGTTCTATGCTTCCGCGCATGCGTCAAATTGTTTATGAGCATGTGCGGTATTTTTCCCCTCATGAAACCATACAGACGACCGTTTTTCTCGGCCGGTATTTTTTACTGAGAGGAAAATAGAGAACAAGTTCACATTATTTTTCCCGCATTTTTCCTGCCAGGAAAACTGCCATGGAGCATACACACGGACGTTTTTCCTGCCAAAAAGCTGTCATGGCAGTTTTCCTGCTAGGGAAACCAGTTGTGTTTACGAGGCATAAGTGTTTGAAAATAGAGCATTCCTGATGCACTGACTGACTATGTCATTTTTGGAGGCCCTAAAATGCTAGGTCAGTATAAATACCCTCAAATTGACCCTTTTTTGCAAAGTAGACAGTCCAAAGTATGAAGTAGAAGCATGGTGAGTTTTTTAAGTTGCAATTTTTTTTTTTTTTTTTTTGAAAAATGAAGAAATTAAGTAAAATTTGTACCTATTTAAACAAATTATTTCTCATACACAGCATAGGCATATTTACAATTATGCCTCAAAACACATTCCGCCTGAGTATGGGGATACCGAGTTAGGTTAGGCACATTCAACCGCAGGTTCGATAGACACAGATCGCTATTGTCACCGTCATGTCGAATCTTCTATCTATATCGAACTGTTTTCACAACAAAACAATTTTTTTTATTTTGGATCTTTCAGATTTCGGATTCTGCGGGTTCGGTATCGTTTGTTAAAAAGAACACGAAAATCCCAGAAATTCAGACGAAAATGCATTTGGACGTAAACAAATGCACATGTCTATAACGCATATACAGTTGTACAGTTGTGCTCATAAGTTTACATACCCTGACAGAATTTAGGATTTATTGGCCATTTTTTTGAGAATATGAATGATAACACAAAAACTTTTTTCTTTCACTCATGGTTAGTGTTTGCCACAAGCCATTTATTATCAATCAACTGTGTTTACTCTTTTTAAATCATAATGACAACAAAAACTACCCAAATGACCCTGATCAAAAGTTTACATACCCCAGTTCTTAATATAGTGTATTGCCCCCTTTAACATCAATGACAGGAGTAGAGGATCCGCCATTCCAGGTCCTGACCCTGCATCCAATTCAGGCTTTGCCCTTAGGAGAGACCCGGACTACACGCCATCCTTCATGGACTAGTCGACTTGCACACACTGATTACACCTGGTGTCTGGATCGGCACTGTAACATGTGAGTGTAATCGCCATTTGTCGTTGTCATTTTTTACCTTAATAAAATTACTACACTATGAGACCTTCCTCTATGTCTCTTGTGGAGTCATTTTTCCCATCCTAGTTTCATCTAGAGGGGCCAGTGGAGTGGAACTGTGCTGTCAGTGGAATCAATTGGTATTCCAGAAGCGCTGTTTGACCATTCTGTAAAAAGGGGTCATAATTTCTGGTGAGTGGCTACCCATTGAGCACTCATGGGGAAGAATTAGAAGTTTATTTTGTGAGCATCACATTTTGGTCTTGGGATTCATCACATATGGACTTTCTAGCTTGCTATACTAAGTAAATTTATATTTGAAATTTATTTGATATGTTTTACTGAACATCACTAGCACCTCAACCTTTAATATATTGTTTGCAAAAACTGACAGACGTTTTAGGATTGCCACATGTAATAAAATTAGAAAATGGTTGTGCTTAAAGCAGAAGGAGAAATGTAAAAACGACACCTGCATTTAGGATCCTCTCCACACCGTAAGCTTTAAATGCACATTTTGCCTAGGGTACTATTAAAAAAACAATTCTATTTACCTTAAATTTTGCCTTCACAGGCTTCCTCCATTCTGCTTGACTGGGTTCCCCAAGCTGCTTCTCTTCAGCTCTCTTCTCATTGGTCGCATTCTGGCAACATTATATTAAGTGCAGGACTAGCAGTCTGTAGTTGTAAGTGAGGCTGCTGAGAGCTGCCAGAGAAGTCAGGGATAAGGTAAGTAAAACTGCTTTTTAACAGTACCCTGGACCAAATACAAACAAGTATCCCTTGTAGCATAAGAGAAACACAACTGCAAGGTTATTTTCTAAATTTCCTTGGAGTTCGGTTTAAAGTTGGAGTTGTTTTGCAAGTAGAGAAAATTATTAGAGCTTTGCTCAATTCATTTAATGAATGAAAGAAAATTAAACTACTGTGTGAGACACCCAGAGAACCTATATAAGGTCCAGTGAAAGCCTATTAGTAGGTCTGTAGATGTGCTTTGACAAAAACTGTAAAGCACAAACACTGAAATGCACTACTAAGCAAATCTCATCAATTCTATCACACATCAAGGAAGTCAAAAAAAGGAAAAAGTAAAATAGATGATGAGACAGCTTTCTTAGATTTTCTCTTTACTAAATAGAAGTAGCACTGACAAAATAAACCATAGTCTCGCCACTTCTTTAGTGTGCATGTTTTGTGCAAAAATCTGTCTAAAGCCCCGTACACACGGTCGGACTTTTGCCCAACAAACTTCGTTTTGAGCAAGTTGGACCAACAATCCGACCGTGTGTACGCTCCATCGGACAAAATTTTTTCGTTTGGTTTTGGATTTCATCGGACAAAAGTTGGGTCTGCAAACGGACAAACTTTTGCCCAACCAAAGTCAGATAGAGCAAAGTCAGACCGTGTGTACAGATAACCATCGGACTTTAGTCCGATGGACAAAACAACTAATGTTAAAATCAACCAACAATAGCAGAATTTGACCAAAGGGTGGCAGTAAAGAGCAGAAAAGAGCAGAAAAAACACGCAATGTTGTAAGAAGTTTTAAGAAAGTTTGCAGAAAAGTCCGAGCGTGTGTATGCTATGGGTGTTCCCAACCAACTCCGTTCAGACAAAAAACCACAGAAAAGTCCGATGGAAGTCCGACCGTGTGTACGAGGCTTTAGATATGATATTCATTATTTTCAGATCCTTTCCTAAATGGTAGATTACTGTTTGCAGTAGATTGCCTGGTTTTGTTTGTAACATACTTGATTAATCTACAATAAAGGTTTTAAAACATAAGCGCATGCACATAAGGTTATTTATATTAAACCCATATGTATCAGAAAACATACTCCAGTCAAAACTGGATAATAAGCAACACAATGATTTCAGGAAGCACAGATGTACTAAGGGATTGTGTTGCTGTGGTGCACTAGGAGGATCATGCTCCTCTGATAAAGAGTGTTTGCTCTGAGTTCCTACAGGGCTTTCTGGCCAGAAACATACAATGAAACTGACATCAGGACTGTAGACTCACCCCCCAAAAATATCTATGGAATAATATCTTCATGATAAAACAATATTTAGAGCTCCATTCCATAAGTGTTTCTCTGGAATAGCTCTTGTAAGCAAGTTATCCATCGGAATGTCATATTGTCATATCAATTTTACTATCGATGCAGACATTTAAAAAAAGAAATTGTACCTAGACAGTGTTAAGAGTACCCATCTATATTCAGATTTTTGTTATAAAATCAAGGATTCATGTGATAGGAATGGAAAATCTAAAGTCACAACACAGAAGAAGTTTATTTTGAGGTTCCCTTTGTATAACTGAAAAGTCACCTGAAAAGGGATGAGTAATTTCTCTACTATATTATTAAAAACTTTTAAGTTTCTGCAAACCCTATCAATAAACATATTTTTTTTTGTTTGGTCTGCTAAATATACCCTTGAAATTGATGACATATCTGTTTAATGAGTGCAAAACATTCCTGTGCCAGGAATCTTGTGAGCTGATAACTTCCCTTGGCTTGCTCTGACTGTGCACATTGAAAGCTTATGATGATGGGTCAAGAGAGGTATTGAGAAAAGATCTGTGTTCTTTAAAATCTATCAAACATAAAGTGGGAAGAGCTGGCAACATGATCTTAGGAATCAAGGTTGTTGTATCAGGGTTGAATCAGGGTTGAATCACCTGCCGGTGGCACAGTGGTTCCCAGATCTGAAGAGTTTTATTCCAGTGTCCACTAGCAGGTATCTCCTAGTAGGCAGCACATCCAAGCAATTAGTCCCCACCTTATTCTGGCTACTGGAAGAGGATTAAGCCCCTCCTCTAGCTTTTCACAGTGCCTCAGCATTTTGCTTGTGTGCCCATGTGCTTTGTTCCTGTAGCCTTGGTTCTGCCTGCTTGTACCTGCTCCCATGTACCTTATCCCCATTCCCCAAATCTAGCTTGATTGAACCTACTTTCTTTACAAAGGCCCCAACGTTTGCTAGCAGAAGACACTAGTACTCTTCAACCAAGGACCTGCAATGCTACAGAACTTGGTTCACCATACCTGTTTAATCCATTTTTGTTGTTTACATTTCAACAGTGGACCAGAAGGAGCTCAGAAGTTGACAAACCTTCTCTCCTCCCTCTCAGCACCCATGATATGAGTATATAGATTACTGTTTTTTATATACTTACAGATGCTAGATATTGAAGGTTGTCACTTATATTGTATTTATACTTTCCAGTAAGGTATAACAGTGTTGTAAAGCCTCGTACACATGATCGGATATCCTATGGATTCTAATCCAATGGTTTTGTCCATCGGAAATCCGATGAAGCTGACTTCCATCAGTTTTGCCTACACACCATCAGTCAAAAAACCGACCGTTCCAAAGGCGGTGACGTAAAACACTCAGATGAGCCGAGAAAAATGAAGTTCAATGCTTCTGAGCATGCGTCGACTTGATTCTGAGCATTCGTGGGTTTTTTATCCGATGGACTTGCCCATAGACCATCTGAGTTTTCAATCGGTTTTTTATCCATCGGAAAAAATTAAAACATGTTCTATTTTTTAAAACCGATGGAAAAAAGACCGATGGGTCCCATACATGATCGGTTTGTCTGATGAAAACAATCCATCGGACGGTTTTCACCGGTTAAACCGATCGTGTGTACAGGGCTTTAGTATCCACATATTTTTAACCGTGATATTATAATCAACTTGTTTATCACTACTGGTGAGTCTGTCTGTTTATGGTAACAATCCACAACCAGGCTAACAGTATTTTCCACTTGTGTCCTTCAAAAGTGTTTGCAGAGATTTTAGCTAACCAGGTGTGCCAGAGGGGCTGAGGCCATTCTTGGAGTTGAGGCAGAGATTTAATAAATTAAATTGTTCATGAATTAATTAATTCACCAATCATTACATTCTCTTTAAATGTACAGGTGCTTAGTTGCTAAAAAATATGCTTACATCCAAGACTGTTTCATATACCCAATCGGTTTCTTGACTTTTTAAATCCCCCTGAATCTGATGAGTACCTAAAATAAACTGGAAATGAGTTAAAAAAAGACATAAAAAACTTTTGTAATTTATCCCCTTTTCCTGTACATAGATAATTTGCTCTAAGTTATATTGCAAGCAAATTCTTTGCTGCTTGATAGCGCAAAGAACAAAAAGAACACCATATAAAATATTAAAAAAACTTTATGGCTATGGGGACACCTAAGTACATATTTGGAAATATCATAAGGAGGATTGTAATAAAGAAAAAACTTTCAGATTAATTTGTCCTCTAAATACTAAATAAATCCTAATAATATTTTAGTGAACAAAAATAGACATGAAAATATGCAGAATATCCAAGCTCCAGTAGTATCTATAATATCATTGTCAGCATCTGTTATTCATTGCTAAATGATACCATATTTAAATTAACATTTCATTTTGTACTGGATTAAAATTCATTCAGGCCAGAAAACTGGCTTTAGTTTCTTCGGCTTTAAGTCTTTTTGTAATGGATTTAACCTTCTAGCCTGATTCATAAAACACAAAAGCAAGCTTTCTATAAAATAGCAACAAAAAAAGCTTTTGTCTTTTTACAATACACAAAGGCAAAAAGGCTAGCCTGTAAACCTACAGATATTAAAAGAAAACCAGTGAAATGAGCCACCATTACCAAAATTGCAGGTGATTTTTTATTCACAATTTACATTGTAGAAAGATATCAGTTTGCATAACTGCAGTCTTTTAGCGTGAAGCAGCAGGATTTTTCCCCCCAAATCTTCTTAGAGAAAATGAATAGACTGATGAAAGAATTTCAGATTAAAAATGGACAGTCTGCTTGTGCAGAAATCAATAGCATTTGCAAGGGATGGAAAATATTTTCTAGATACATTCACAGCAAGGTAAAATGCATTAACTCCCAGTTATCTTTCTCCTCTTTCTCTTCTAAAAATATAAACTACTAACTCATTTTCTGCAGAAGATTTTTTGACAGAGATCTGTCAAGTGGATCTAGAGTTTACGTGAAACAGCAAGAACCTTTGGCCCCATTCACACCTATGCATTGTAGTAATGAATGCCACTTTGTGTGGTGCAGTGCCATTTATTTAAATTAACACTCCAAAGCAAAAAACAGTAGATGCCGCTGTGCTTTATTAACCACTTAAGCCCCAGAAGGATTTACCCATTAATGACCTGGCCATTTTTTGTGATACGGTGCTGCATCGCTTTAACTGACAATTGCGTGGTCGTGCAACGTTGTACCCAAACAAATCCCTTTTTCCCCACAAATAGAGCTTTCTTTTGGTGGTATTTGATCACCTCTGCGGTTTTTATTTTTTTGCGCTATAAACAAAAAAAGAGCGTAAATTTTGAAAAAAATCACAATATTTTTTACTTACTGCTATAATAAATATCCCCCCCCCCAAAAAAAAAAAAAATTCTTCATCAGTTTAGGCCTATATGTATTCTTCTACATATTTTTGGTAAAAAAAATTGCAATAAGCGTATATTGATTGGTTTGCGCAAAAGTTATAGTGTCTACAAAAAAGGGAATAGATTCATTGCATTTTTATTATTATTTTTTTTTTTCCTAGCAATGGCGGCGATCTGGGATTTTTAGCGGGACTGCGACATTGCGGCGGACAGATTGGACACTTTTGACACTTTTTTGGGACCATTGACATTTTTAGAGCGAGCAGAGCTAACAATAGCCACTGATTACTGTATAAATGTCATTGGCAGGGAAAGGGTTAACACTAGGGGCAATCAAGGGGTTAAATGTTATATTAGGAGGGGTGGTGGAGCTACCTCCCACTAGATACCCAGCAGGTATAAGTGATTAAAGTCTCTGATAAACATCCGTAATACTGTGGCTCCTTATAAGTTACCAAAAGTGCAGTGATGCCTCCAATAGTGGCTAATACATGTGAACTGGTGTACCACCTAATGAGATCAAGGTGTATAAACACCTAGTGCACTGGACACTTTAAAATTTATATATTATAATTTATTTTTTATTTATTTTTTATGCACATTTATGTTGATGGATTTAACCCACTTTATTTGATGCACATCAGTTGGATATTTTGTATATGGGATTGGTTTATAAGTATAGCATTTGTGTTTACACACCTTGACCTCAATTTGTGTTTATACACCTTGATCTCTTTAGGTGGTACACCAGTTCACATGTATTAGCCACTATTGGAGGCATCACTGCACTATTGGTAACTTATAAGGAGCCACAGTATTACGGACGTTTGTCAGACACTTTAATCACTTATACCTGCTGGGTATCTAGTGGGAGGTAGCGCTACCACCCCTCCTTTAGATACCATTTTCTTATTCTCCTTAGGGAGAATTTAGGGGGGCTGCAACCTCTTTCTGGCTCACCTAAGCACAGATTTATCACTTTTTTCTTCTAAAGCCTCGTACACACGACCGAGTTTCTCGTCCAAAACAGTCAAGAAAAGTGCAGCGAGAGTTTTTTTGCCGAGAAAAACGTTTGTGTGTATGGTTTTACGACGAGAAAATTGCCGAGAATCTCGACGAGAAAATAGAGAACCTGCTCTCTATTTTCTCGTCAGGATTCCAGATTTCCTCGTCGTGTTTCTCGTCGGCCTGTTTTGTGACGAGAAAATGGTTCGTGTGTATGCTTTTACGACTCTTCCAAAAGCGCGCATGCTCACAAGCAACTATGAGACGGGAGTGCATCTTCTGGTAAAATAAGGCTTCGTAATGGAGACAGCATATTCGTCACGCTCAAAAATATTTCATCGTTTAAATGTTCTGCAGTGAAATCTTCGTTAGAATGTTACATTAATCAAAACGAGTGACCTTCTTTTGCTGCTGATATTCACACAGAGTTATGCCTTATTTTTAACCTTTTTCATGCTGCTCTTTATAAGATTTATGTGTATTATATCGTGCAAGTTTTTAGGAATAATTTAAATGGTTAGATTTTTCAAAATGATGTTAATTATAATTTCACAATGTTTTGATAGTGATCTCCCATTTAATTTTGGAATCTATATTATTTAAAGTTCCCACCATGTTTTTGTGCTAATCAGATTTAGTTATTCTTTTGGGGGGGGTGATATCTGTCCCTTTTATTGTCAGTCAAATGTATCTGCTTACTCCAAAGCTTGATTTTGCTTATTTAAAAATACACATAGTCAAGTATGAACTTAACCACTTGCTTACTGGGCACATAACCCCCTTCCTGCCCAGGCGAAATTTCAGCTTCCGGCACTGCGTCGCTTTGAATGACAATTGCGCGGTCGTGCGACGTGGCTCCCAAACAAAATTGACGTCCTTTTTTTCCCACAAATAGAGCTTTCTTTTGGTGGTATTTGATCACCTCTGCGGTTTTTATTTTTTGCGCTATAAACAAAAAAAGAGCGACGATTTTGAAAAAAAAACAATATTTATTACTTTTTGCTATAATAAATATCCCAATTTTTTTTTAAAAAAGTTTTTTTTTCTCAGTTTAGTCCGATACGTACTCTTCTACATATTTTTGGTCAAAAAAAAAATCGCAATAAGCGTTTATTGATTGGTTTGCGCAAAAGTTATAGCGTCTACAAAATAGGGGATAGTTTTATAGCATTTTTATTAATTTTTTTTTTTACTAGTAATGGCGGCGATCAGCGATTTTTATCGTGACTGTGACATTATGGCGGACACATCGGACACTTTTGACACCATTTTGGGACCATTCACATTTATACAGCGAACAGTGCTATAAAAATGCACTGATTACTGTATAAATGTGACTGGCAGGGAAGGGGTTAACACTAGGGGGCGGGGAAGGGGTTAACTATGTTCCCTATTTGTGATTCTTACTGTGGGGGGAGGGGACTAATTGGGGGAGGAGACCGATCTGTGTCCCTATGAACAAGGGACACAGCATCGGTCTCCTCTCTCCCTGACAGGACATGGATCTCTGTGTTTACACACAGAGATCCACATCCTGCTTCTGTAACTGCCGATCGAATGTACCTGGCGGACATCGCGGCCACCAGGCACGCTCCTCGGCATCACGTGATGCGCGCCGCACAGCTGTTCCCCGCCGCGCGCCCTCGGCGGCGCGCAGCGGGATGTAAACAGAGAAGGACGTCCTGGGGACGTCCTCTCGGCACTTGAGAGCCGCGCTGCAGCCGTCTTTCGGCTATAGCGCGGGTCTCAAGTGGTTAAACAAAAATCACATTTATTCATGTTTATAAATTAAATAAAGAGAAGGCAGCGCTGGAGAAGCTGCTGCCATTTGTGCATCCCAGGGACCCCAGACCACACAGCAACCCTGTGTGGACACTAAAATTGGGAGCTTGAGAAGGCCAACATTTCTGAACACAATCTGATGCTGGCCTCCCAGAGGTCAGGAACAGCAGCAGGTGATATATATGTCCCAAGTGTGTGGTACTACAACAGGCTGCCTTCTGTCCGACCACAATGAAGCAAGGCCATCACTTCCTCTTCTTCCTGGCAACCTTCCCTGCAGCCTTTCCTGAAGCCTTCCCTGCAGCCTTCCTTCTTCGTTTGGCTGAAGGCTGGCCCACTGGAGGGGTACTCCTGTCAGGAGGAGGAGGTGGAGGTGTAGCAGAAGGGGGTGGGGCAGAAGAAGAAGGTGGAGGTGTAGCAGAAGGGGGTGGGGCAGAAGGTGGAGGTGTAGCAGAAGAGGGTGGGGCAGAAGGTGGAGGTGTAGCAGAAGGGGGTGGGGCAGAAGAAGAAGGTGGAGGTGTAGCAGAAGGGGGTGGGGCAGAAGAAGAAGGTGGAGGTGTAGCAGAAGGGGGTGGGGCAGAAGGTGGAGGTGTAGCAGAAGGGGGTGGGGCAGAAGAAGAAGGTGGAGGTGTAGCAGAAGGGGGTGGGGCAGAAGAAGAAGGTGGAGGTGTAGCAGAAGGGGGTGGGGCAGAAGGTGGAGGTGTAGCAGAAGGGGGTGGGGCAGAAGAAGAAGGTGGAGGTGGAGGTTGAGGTTGGGTCAGTTGGGCCACCTCACATATGGCGGTATTGGGGGTAATTTTCTCCATCACCCCCTTGTTGAGCAAGGTGATGAGCAGGGGCTCGCATAGGAGGCGTTGCTCCATGCTCATCACCTTGAACTTAGCCTCCACTAGGCCGGCAATGGCCTCTTCAGGGGATGTGGGCTCCTTGAGGGTGGCATGGGCCTCTTTAATAAGGGCCATTGCTGCCTCACTGGTGGTCCTGTCCCTCCTGCCTCTTTTGTGAAGCCGGATGGGAGGCACCTGGGATCTGGTGCTTCTCCTTTGCCCTGCCACCTCCTGTCTGCCACTGGGCCCTGCCACCTCCTGGCTGGCACTGGGCCCTGCCACCTCCTGGCTGCAACTGGGCCCTGCCACCTCCTGGCTGCCACTGGGCCCTTCCTCCTCCTGCCTGACAGTTTCCAGACCCTCCTCCTGGCTGATTTCATCCTGTGTATGAAAAAGGAACATAGTTTAATATGTTGGTTTAATCTTTGCATCAAACTTTGTAATCCTGATTGAAGCAATTAGAATGTAAATGCATAAATCCTTGCTTTAAATTTACCACTACATCAGATTGACTATTTAGCACCCAATTAAGTGCAGAATAATGTCTACAGATCTTGATTTCACTTGTGGAATCCAAAATAGTGTATGTTTCTCATCTTGACATATTTGTCAAACATTAATTTTATCCCAATACATTTTCAGTTAATACTATACCTGGCTCCAGATGGCCAAATCAGGATCATCCAGGATGGCTGCCTCCTCTTGCTCCAGAGAAGGCTCAGGTTGGCTGCAGGGAAGTCTGGGGGGAAGAGTGGAGAGTGATGGCCTTGTCTCAATGTGGTCATCCAGAAAGGACATCCTGTTGTAGTACCACAAAATCGGGACATAAACATCATCTGCTGCTGCTCCTGACCTCTGAGAAGCCAGCACCTTAGAGCGTTCAGTCCTGTAGGTACCTCCCAAGCTCCCAATTTTAGTGTCCACTTGTTTTGCTGTGGCTGTGGGCACCTTGGTATGCACAAATGGGAGCAGCTTCTCCAGCGCTGCTTTTCTCACCCCTCTTTTTTTATGGATGGGGTTTTTCGTCTCCCACAGAGCCGGCAGCTCCCTTACACGGTCAATAAATTCCGCCAGGAACTCTTTGTCGCTAATAAAGACATTCATATTGTATCTGCAAGTTAAATAAATTATATTTAACTAATGTGAGGCAAACAGTCTAACCTCCTTAACATCCTAGTCACCATATATATCCTCCAACAATCTCAAGACAGTATAGGCCAACAATTTTTACAAGTCACAAAATCACATACCTTCGTTCGCACGTCCGTCACTTGAACTCCTCTCTCCGCACACCGAACGTACTATAGTCACATGTGTGTTTGCTATATACACACCACGCATGCGTCAAAATTCGAACACGTCGCTCCGCACACGTCGCCCGCCCATGACGTTCTAACTAACATCTTTTCCCCGCCCCTTCTCTTTCGGCGCGCAGACAGATATGGCGGAGTTACAGCAGGTGTCTGATAATTCCGCAACTAACGAGGAGACAAGCCCGGAGACCGAGGAAACGTCACGATCAAGGAGGAGATTCAAGGCATCGAATATGTCTTTTGCCGACATGGCGGAGATGGTGGACATCTTGCTCAAGGCTGATTATGATGCCAAGCATGGGCCGTATAGCAAACCAAATAGAAGGAAGGCCAAAATCCTCACTAAAGTTGTGAAGAGTCTGAAGGCGAATTTCGGGGTGAAACGCTCAAATGAGCAGCTCAGAAAGAGGTGGTCAGACCTCAAACTGAGGGAGCCAGACCAGTTGAGGAGCATAAAGAGAATGCTCGCTAAAAGTAAGTAAAATGTAGACTTTTCTGCTATTAATCTTTTTATAAACTGACATGTTTTTTTTTTTTTCTCATATTGGACTCCCTTCCAAAATGTAATATTTTGAACTTGGTTGGGCACAGTAATCGTTCGTTACGTTACCGACACTTCGTTCGGCCACTATCCGCGGTTTTGGCTTATTTTAGAGCCACAAAAGTAATTAGACATCTGCCATTTTTGATCAAATATTGTTGATAATTTTTTAGTCTAGATGATGTGTTTGTAAAGAGAATGAAATGCAAACTTTTATCAGTGTAAAGGAGAGGACACTCAGCAGCTGCTTCCACATCTGTACTTTGGAGCACTATAGTGTGGGCCACCAGACCCGCCTTTTTTGGGTGTCCCACACAGGTGCATCAGAGAATTTTTGTGGTGCCTCCATGTCAAATAAATTACATCCAAATGTGAATACTAAACATATTTTGGGTCATAAATAATGCATTCTTCTTTAAATTCCGCACAAACACACACTTGTACCCCACTTCCAAGCAATTTAGCCTGTTTTTATTTTAACAATGAGATTTACAGTGTGATAAATAGACCTTTTGTTTTATTCTCATAGGGGAGAGAAGACTGGGAGGAGGACACTCCAGGGAGCACATGCACCCCACAACTTTCAAGCAACCCCAAACTCCCAAAGACCCACAACCGAAGGATGTAGAGGAAGTTGAGGTGGAGGAAGGAGAAGTGCAGGAAGGAGAGGTGGATGACGTTGTGGATCTGGTCACCACAACAGGTCAGTATCTGTCACCACAGCTTCAGGTAAGAGAGGTAGGCCTGCAGAGTTATAATACTTTTTTTTTTGGTTTTTAGGGGATGTAAATGTTGTGAAGGATAGTACACGGTTCTCTGCTGACAGTGCCCTCCGCCTCATCCAGCAAGTGATGGAATGTAGCACGGAACTGGACCTTATTAAACAAAGAATCCATGTGATGGAACAAACATTTAAAGACATTCTCGATGTTTTGGGGAGAATTCAATAAGCCATCCAAACACATTTGTTTTTACATGTTTGTTTTTGTAATTTTTTGAATTTTTTTGACAATCAAACCAGCCAAAAATTGAATATGCACACAGTGTGTCAACATGTGCTATCTGCCATCAGGGGATATCCATGTACGTCTTTTGTGGGTGCAACCCCTTCCTCGTATCTAAAGTCGGTGAACTGAGGAAGGGGATGCACCCCCAAAACACGTCCATTGATCACCCCTGATGGCAGATAGCACATGTTGACAATAGGGATCAGGATTGTAAACTTCCTAGATGAAAAAAATCCCAAATGTGTGCATATTAAATTTTTGGCTGGGCAAGGGGTGGCAGGACCCCATATTAGGACGGGCACATAGAGACATAGTTTGTGTAAGTGAATGTCTCCGATTGCTCAGAGGTATCCAATGTTGTAATTTTTGAAATGCAACTGTTATTTTTGTATTTTCATAAGCAAAAAATTGCCGGGTTGGGGCCAGGCCAACCCAAAATAAAAAAATAAATAAAAAAATGAACAGAATGTGCACAGAGTAAAATATTTGACCACAAACAACGTGTAGCTTCTTTTTATAATACCCTCTAAGCTTATTTGGTTCTTTTGTAAGGTTACATAGTGAAATGGTTGTTATTTACTAAAGTAAAATACACTTGCCACTACAAATGCACAAAGACAAACTAGGAGACAGGAAAGAACAAATAATTAAAGGTTTAAACAAGCTTTTTATTGGGATACTTAGACATAGGCTGGCATAGGAATTGCCCCCCTACCCGTGAAATACTCCATGTATTTGTCCCGAACCTCACAGGCATTTTGGGGGGGCAAGCCAGGACGGGCAGATTCCAGGCCCGGCAGGGGATTTGCAGGGGAAAGTCCAGCCTCTGGCAAAACTGAGGCCATATATGAATTCGATTTGCGGCAAAGAAAATTGTGTAGCACACAGCAGCATAACACTACATAGTTTATTTTGTAGTCCGCCAAGTGGATGGAAGTCATAAAAAGGCGGAACCGGCTGGCCATTATGCCGAAGGCATTTTCAACGACTCTTCGGCCCCTGGCCAGCCGGTAATTGAACACCCTCTTCTCTGGGGTCAGGGTCCTCTGAGGAAATGGCCTCATAAGATGCCGTCCGAGCCCGAAGGCTTCATCAGCCAAAAAAACAAAGGGGAGTCCTTCAATATTCCCTGCATCCGGTGGCAATGCAAGGTCGTCACTCTGGAGACGGAGGGCAAACTCCGTCTGGATGAAGGATCCCCCATCGGACATCCGGCCATTTTTCCCTACATCAACATAGAGGAATTCATACCGTGCTGACACCACCGCCATCAGCACAATGCTATGAAACCCCTTGTAGTTGTAGTAGTAGGACCCAGAACGGGGTGGCGGCACGATGCGGACGTGCTTCCCGTCTATGGCACCACCGCAGTTGGGGAAGTCCCACCGCGTGGCAAACTCCGATGCCACAGTCTGCCATTCCTGTGGCGTGGAAGGAAGCTGTGGAGTGAAACAAGATGAAATAATATTAGAAAACCAAAGTCATACATTACAAGGAAATTCTATCCAAAAAAATTAGAGGCCAACATCAATCAAATTCTACGTTTATTAAGGTGTTTAAAAAAAGTATAATGGAAGGCTCATTTATCATATTCATCACCCCCTCTGATGGGCCATTACTAAATTATTTTGGGGGGGGAGATGTGTTTGGCCACAGGATAGCATTGCAGTGGCGGTGCGTCCAGAGTGGGCGCTGGAGCACTGCCCCCTCTCTCCTGTGCCCATCAATCAGAACAATACATAGGTTCATGCGTTGCATGAACCTATGTATTGTCTATGCCGCACACTATTCAGGTGGATGGCCTCTTGTAAAGCGACCGACATATGAATCATTGCGGCATTTAGGGGGTTCAAATTGCATAGCAGAAACAGGTAGTAAAATAGTCTTGCACATTACAACCTGAGGGATGTAATTGGCTTCCTAAAAGTAAAATCGGGGACGCAGGGGGGGGCATTCCTTGGGTAAACACTGACAGGCTGCTCTGCCAATCATGTTCACCAAGTCTGTTTAATGGTAACATGATTGGCTGATGCAACATGAAGGGAAGGAGAAGACATCAAGGACAGAAGAAGGATGGCGCTGACCACAAGAAGGTAAGTGCAGGGCTGGGGGGAAACTGGCTGCATTAGAGGGGACTAAATGGCTGCATTGGAGGGAACAAAATGGCTGCATTGGAGGGGACAACTGGGGGCGTTTAATAGGCACCAGAGCAAAAAAGGAGGAAGTTTATTTCCTAAATTGGGGTTTGAACCCCCAAACATTTGGAGCAACAGGCGCCCCTGCTGGAAAAGTTAGTGAAGGGAAATATTTATGGAGGAGAAAAAAGGGGCAATCTAAAGCTTCCAACATGCATGGGGACAAAGGGGACATTCTCAGCATATTACAATCATGGTAATTAGGGAAGGATGAAAGAAATACCATACATTAGCATACATGTAATACATAAAATGTGATGTTAAGGGAGCAAAATTACCCTAATATAGTCCTCCTGCAGGACTTGGATGATGGCAGAACAGGTGTCTGGGATTATGAGGCCCAGAGCCTGGGGGGAGATGCCTGTCGTGAACTTCAAGTCCTGAAGACTTCTCCCTGTCGCCAGGTAACGCAACGTGGCGATGAGCCTCTGCTCAGCACTGATGGCTTCCCGCATAACGGTGTCTTTCCTGGTAATATAGGGGGACACCAAAGCCAACAGTTCCTGAAAAACAGGGTCAGACATCCGCAGAAAATTCCTGTAGTCCTCAGGATTATTCTCGACGATCTCCCGCAGCAGAGGCATATGGCAGAATTGGTCCCGCTGGAGCAACCAATTCTTGGTCCATGAACTCCTCCTCACACCATTCATGGACTGGTCTTGGTCCAAAACAATAATAATAATAATAATAATAATAATAATAATAATAATAATAAAAAAGAAAATCGCGCTAAGGAATCACAAATTATTGAATAAAGTCCAATTTGGCAGGCTGGTGTGAAAGGAACACAAAAATCCCAATTACTGAATAAACCTGGAAGAATTCATGCTTACCAGATAAGTAAGCCAATAGAACATATGGCTTTTACCCAGCCAGGGCCTTTCAATTCCCACAAGGTTGATTCGTCAGAGAATTATTGGGTATGGTCGCTTGAACCATGACTCCATATTATGTATTACATTCGACCCAAAAAGGAGAGAGAAAAAAAAAAAAAAAAAAAAAACATAGCGTGATCCTGTCTCGATAATTAGTCAATAGAAATCAGCATTGTGAACAACACTCGATGTGGGAAGTATGCAAAAAGTGAACCACCACCTCACAGTCAATCTCCTTACCAGATTGCACTACATAAGGAGCTTTAAGCCAAAAAAACACCCCAAACACAGAAGGTTGTGATCCACCACCTCTCATGCAATCTTCTTACCAGATAGCTAGTGTAATACAGCCTGATGTATGTAGGTGACGATCCGTAACCGAAATCCTATAGATAGCTGCAGGCTCGAATGATAAGGGGGTGAAATCAGATTCTCCCCACTCCTCTTGCTGATCGGATCAAAACAAGCAGACCAACACCAAGCGCACGCACAGCACGAACTCGACGACGAGAACGTCCAGGCGACATGGCTAGGAAACGGTCGTCTAATCAGAACGTACAGAACAGAACGCACTTTAGAACAGCAAGGCCTATGAATAACGAAATGAAAAACAGAAACGAACAGGCAAGAACGCACTGTAAAACAGATACAACCTGCCTAGACGCCCTGAAAGTCAAGATACGAACCCACAAGCACAAACTGAACGGCAGAAAACGATCTGAAAAGTACGAAGACTGAAAAGCGCGAATCGTCTCTTCCCAAACTTTTACTTCACACGCGGTAACACGAGATCAGCAAAAGCAGCCCAAGGGGTGGCGCCAAGAAAAAAGATCTTCCCCTTTATAGTGCCATCGTACGTGCTGGACGTGAGCGCGGAGAACAACGAGGAAATTGGGAAATGACAGTGTGTACGCATAGAAAGCTTGACGAGAAAATCGACAAGCTTAACAAGAATCTCGTCGAAAAAAACGACGTGTTTTTTACGACGAGAAACTCGGTCGTGTGTACGAGGCCTAAGGGGTTAAATGTGTGTCCTAGGGAGTGTTGGGGGGATGCGACGGCCTAGAGGAGGAGACCGATCGCTGTTTATAACCAGTATGAACAGCAGATCTGTCTCCTCTCCCCTGACAGAACGGAGATCTGTCTGTTTACATTGACAGACCTCCATTCTGTCTCTCTCAGGACCGATCGCGGGTGCCCGGCGGACATCGCAGCCGCCGGGCACGTGCATCAGCTCCTCTACCCCATAAAGCACCCGACATACAGCTATGGCGATTCGCGCGGGGGAGCCAACCTGCTCCCATATAACAACGGCAGCTGGTCGTCAATTGGTTAAAAGATGCTACTGGATCATTTATTGCCTATTGCTTTATTTAAATGAGCTACCTTAAAGTTGAAAATTTAAATGAGTGAAATTTCATAAATGTGTGTGGTAATACACCACGTTTGGAATGTGAAAGTGTGAGGGAGGGCTTTAGATTCCTTCAAACCAGTATGGTGTCTGTCACATACCTGGTTATAGAGTCTGACATAATGAGGAAGGCCTCTCTTACAGCTTTGGCTCCACTAGTAGTGAGACAGTGGCCGCAAGAGTGCGGTGACATATGAGTACCCATGGGGTGTCCAGCAGACTACGCAGGTAAGTGGCTGGTGGTTTGCCAGGAACAGATCAGTTGGGCCGGAACAGCAGATAGCAGTAGGAATAGAGGACCCTGGACTTGGCAGATGGCAGACACTGACTGGTAGATGACCGACTGGGACCAAGCAGCCAGGTCAGGAGATGCTGAGCAGGCAGATAAGGCAGGGTGCGTGATCAGACAAGCTGGTCAGTAACATATGGTCAGACCAGTCATGGACAGTAGGCAGAAGAATGGTCAGGGTACAGGCCAAGGTCAGTATCATCAGAGCAGATAGATGAGCAAGAGAGCAAGCAGGATCTAAAGACAAGCCAAGTCAGGGAAGGAGGCGGTCAAGTGTGGTCAAATCAAGTCGGGTCAATCACAGAAGTCAGATACAGGAACACAAGGAATGCTGTAGATCAGACTGCAATTAGATCGTCCACTTGGTGCTAGTCAGGGGCGTACCTAGAGCATTTGGCACCCGGGGCGGATCCTATATCTGGCACCCCCCACATTAAAATGTAAAAACACCCCACTGTGCCCCCGGCATACCTCTGCATCCTTCAATATCTTTTTGTCACTACTGTGTACCCCCTCTCCACAACTGCATCGCTGGACCCCTTTACATTACACATCGCCCTGCATCTCTGGACCCCTTTACATTACACAGCACCCTGCATCACTGGACCCCTTTACATTACACAGCACCCTGCATCTCTGGACCCCTTTACATTACACAGCACCCTGCATCTCTGGACCCCTTTACATTACACAGCACCCTGCATCTCTGGACCCCTTTACATTACACAGCACCCTGCATCTCTGGACCCCTTTACATTACACAACACCGCACCTCTGGACCCCTTTACATTACACTGCACCCTGCACCTCTGGACCTCTTTACACTACACTGCACCCTCCACCTCTGGACCCCTTTACATTACACAGCACCCTGCATCTCTGGACCCCTTTACATTACACAGCACCCTGCATCTCTGGACGCCTTTACATTACACAACACCGCACCTTTGGACCCCTTTACACTACACTGCACCCTCCACCTCTGGACCCCTTTACATTACACAGCACCCTGCATCTCTGGACCCCTTTACATTACACAGAACCCTGCATCTCTGGACCCTTTTACATTACACAGCACCGCACCTCTAGACCCCTTTACATTACACTGCACCCTGCACCTCTGGACCCCTTTACACTACACTGCACCCTCCACCTCTGGACCCCTTTACATTACACAGCACCCTGCGTCTCTGGACCCCTTTACATTAAACAGCACCCTGCATCTCTGGACCCCTTTACATTACAAAGCACCCTGCACCTCTGGCCCCCTTTACATTACACAGCACCCTCTACCTCTGGACCTCTTTACACTACACTGCACCCTCCACCTCTGGACCCCTTTACACTACACTGCACCCTCCACCTCTGGACCCCTTTACATTACACAGCACCCTGCACCCCTTTACATTACACAGCACCCTGCATCTCTGGGCCCCTTTACAATACACATCACCCTGCACCTCGGGACCCCTTTACATTACACAGCACCCTGAATCTCTGGACACCCTGCATGTTACACAGACCCCCTTCAGTGTAGCCCCCCTTCAGTGTATCCACCCCTTCAATGCAGACCCCCCATTCAGTGCAGACCCCCCTTCAGTGTAGCCCCCCTGTTCAGTGCAGCCCCCCCTCTTTCAGTATAGCTCCCCCTCGTTCAGTGTAGCCCCCCGTTCAGTGTAGCCCCCCGTTCAGTGTAGCCCCCTCATTCAGTGTAGCCCCCCTCGTTCAGTGTAGCCCCCCTTGTTCAGTATAGTCCCCGTTCAGTGTAGACCCCCTTGTTCAGTATAGCCCCCCTCATTCAGTGTAGCCCCCCTTGTTCAGTATAGCCCCTCATTCAGTGTAGCCCCCCCTTGTTCAGTATAGCCCCCCTTGTTCAGTATAGCCCCCCATTCAGTGTAGCCCCCCCTCGTTCAATGTAGCCCCCCTTGTTCAGTATAGCCCCCCGTTCAGTGTAGCCCCCCCTCGTTCAGTGTAGCCCCCCCCTTGTTCAGTATAGCCCCGCATTCAGTGTAGCCCCCCCTTCAGTACCTCAGATCAGCGCAGCAGCACATGCACAGCAGGTCCCCTCCCCCTGTTTACACATAAACAGAGAGGAGGGGGAGGCGGCTTCACTCTGCTGCTCGACGTGCTGTGACATCTGGGATCCCAGCACAGACAAGCAGCCCGCGGCCAAGAGGGATGGTAGGTGCAGCGGTGTCACCCTGCACCCCCCCGCACACCCCCCACCCCTCGCCACTGTAGCTAGCTCGCCTCTGAGCTCTCCCTGCCTGTCAGTGTGGCGCTGCCTAAACCCGCGGCACTGCCACCGAGGGCGGGTGTACTGCACAATCGCGGAGGGGGGTGCCGGTCTTACACCCTCCCAGTGTGTGGTACCCGGGGCGGCCCGCCCCCCTCGCCCCCCCCTTAGTACGCCTCTGGTGCTAGTATCAGTGGTGGATGTGCGCACACCTGCACATGCGCCTATGCAAAGCAAGATGGCCAGCAATTTCCTGACAGTGTCCTTTGTAATGTCCAGAAATCCCTGGAACCTGGGATGTTTTGAAATGAAAATCTTGACTTATTTCCACTGTGTATAAGGCCTGATTAACACCATCAGTGCTGCTCTAAGAGAAGCAGGAAAAATTCCAGTCTCAAAAGCATCTAAGTACATGGTTAATAACCTGGGGGTAACATTGCATTGAATTCAGTTAGACTCAATGGGATACCCATCTAGGTCAGAGGTTTTATTCGGCTTAAAAGAAGAATTTGCCTCATCAATTTCTTCAACTGTAACAGGAAGATCTAATGTGGCAGCATTGGCTCTTAACAAGGTGATAAGCTGTATTTTGTCTAGATATAAGGTCATTTCTTCTGAAGTATGTGTTACCTGGGAGTTATATAATTCAGAGTAGAAGTCAGTAATTTCTTCTATGTGAGTCCTTAGGACCTGAGAGGTATCATACACAGTATACAAGAGATGGAGGTAGAGGTACATTTTACGCAGGCTGGGTAGGCTAAAATTCTACTAATCATATCCCTGAACTCAAACAAGCGTTAACAAATACAAAAAATATGATGTGGCGCTACATGTAACAAAATTATTTCTAAAAACTAACACTACAAAATAAATCAAAATGAATAATGATCCAAGTATAAACATATACCAATTAATACACAGTATTTAACAAAAGTGAGTACACCCCTCACATTTCTGTAAATATTTTATTATATATTTTCATGTGACAACACTGAAGAAATAACACTTTGCTACAATGTAAAGTAGTGAGTGTACAGCTTGTATAACAGTGTAAATTTGCTGTCCCCTCAAAATAACTCAACACAGCCATTAATGTCTAAACCGCTGGCCACAAAAATGAGTACATCCCTAAGTGAAAATGTCCAAATTGGGCCCAAAGTGTCAATATTTTGTGTGGCCACCATTATTTTCCAGCACTGCCCTCTTGGGCATGGCGTTCACCAGTGCTTCACAGGTTGCCACTGGAGTCATCTTCCACTCCTCCATGATGACATCACAGAGCTGGTAGATGTTAGAGAGCTTGCGCTTCTCCACCTTCCGTTTGAGGATGTCCCACAGATGCTCAATAGGGTTTAGGTCTGGAGACATGCTTGGCCAGTTCATCACCTTTACCCTCAGCTTCTTTAGCAAGGCAGTGGTCGTCTTGGAGGTGTGTTTGGGGTCGCTATCATGTTGGAATACTGCCCTGCGGCCCAGTCTCCAAACAGAGGGGATCATTCTTTGCTGCAGTATGTCACAGTACATGTTGGTATTCATGGTTCCCCTAATGAACTGTAGCTCCCCAGTGACGGCAGCACTCATGCAGCCCCAGGCCATGACACTCCCACCACCTTGCTTGACTGTAGGCAAGACACACTTGTCTTTGTACTCTTCACCTGCTTTCTACCACACACGATTGACACCATCTGAACCAAATACGTTTATGATCTCATCAGACCACAGAACATGGTTCCAGTAATCCATGTCCTTAGTCTGCTTGTGTTCAGCAAACTGTTTGCGGGCTTTCTTGTGTTTTATATTTATAAAAGGCTTCCTTCTGGGATGACAGCCATGAATACCAATTTGATGCAGTGTGTGGCGTATGGTATGAGCACTTACAGGATGACCCCCCACCCCTTCAACCTATACAGCAATGCTGGCAGCACTCATACGTCTATTTCCCAAAGACAACCTCTGGATATAATGCTGAGCATGTGCACTCAACTTCTTTGGTCAACTGTGGCGAGGCCTGTTCTGAGTGGAACCTGTCCTGTTAAACCGCTGTATGGTCTTGGCCACCATGCTACAGCTCAGTTTCAGGGTTTTGGCAATCTTCTTATAGCCTAGGCCATCTTTATGTAGAGAAACAATTATTTTTTTCAGATCCTCAAATTGTTCTTTGTCAAGAGGTGCCATGTTGAACTTCCGGTGACCAGCATGAGTGAGATTGATAACACCAAATTTAACACACCTGCTCCCCAATCACACCTGAGACCTTGTAACACTAACGAGTCACATGACATCGGGGAGGGAAAATGGCTAATTGGGCCCAATGTGGACAGTTTCACTTAGGGGTGTACTCACTTTTGTTGCCAGCGATTTAGACAATAATGTGTTGAGTTATTTTGAGGGAACAGAAAATGTACATTGTTATACAAGCTGTACACTCACTACTTTACAGTGTAGCAAAGTGTAATTTCTTCAGTGTTGTCACATGAAAAGATATAATAAGCTATTTTAAAAAATGTGAGGGGTGTACTTAATTTTTTTTGAGATATTGTATATGATTTTTTTACAAGTACATAATGTCACAATGTGCCCATTGAATATCATGCATACCATACAAATAATGAACACTATTGTTTAAATCAAACATTATGTATCTGTCTACCTTAATGTGTGCTTTTTCAGACTTGTTATTATAATCCACGCCGCTCCCCTGACTTACAAACACATTCTACTTAAGAACAAACCTACAGGGGGGGCGTGGCTACCGAGCTACTGCATGGACGTCTGACTGCATAGCTCCGCTCCAGACACGGGAACCACTGTCGAATAGCGCGACACCAGCCGCTTCTTTCCCCTCTACATCGCAGCCGAGAGCTTCAGTACACTTGGGAAATGACACGAAAGAGGAAAGATAACACTCAGCCCAAGAAACTGGAGGATTTCTTCCCGTCGAGAGGCCGTGGGCCTATCCAAGATGGCGCCGACGGGGGAGATGTTTCGCCATCCTCCTCCAGCGGCACGCAATCTGCGGCCGCCAGCCCAGGATCGCCTCTGATCCACGCGGAGACACCTCCGCCGGCCTCGACCCCGCTATCTCGCAGCCCAGCAAATTCTAAGCCTCGTCTGGATGGCAACGGTCAGCAGGTGAGCAACAAACACAGTCCTATGGAGGATACGAGGGAGCTGGTCGACCCTTTCACCTCATTCCCCACAACAGGTCACCCTGTATCAGACACTACGCTCAAAGACATGCTTGTCTCCCTCCGCAGCTCTATGCACGCAGACCTGATGCAATGCATGCAGAACTTTAAATCAGACATAGGAGACTTAGCAGGCAGAGTAGACCATATTGAGGGGAAAATGGGAGAGTTTGCAGCATCCCACAACACTTTGATTGATGCACACGCTGATCACTCAGAGGAACTCTCTTGGCTCAGGGCAAAGGTCGCTGACCTTGAAGATAGGTCAAGGAGGAACAATGTGAAAATTAGAGGGGTACAGGAGTCCATCCTTCCAACCCAACTCCAACAATATGCCCGTGACCTATTGAAACAGTTCCTGCCCTCTGTCCCAGAAGTGGAAATGCAAATTGACCGCATCCATAGATTACCCAAACCATCCCATCTCCCGGATAACATCCCCAGAGATGTCCTGATGAGGGTTCACTTTTACCAGGTGAAGGACCAACTGATGACTGCATTTCGCAAAAATCAGCAATCAAATGCTCAGTTCTCACATATTCAATTGTTCGCAGATCTGTCACAATTCACCATGCATAAGCGCAAATCCCTCCTGTCAGTGACCAAAGCACTCCACAACCACAACATCCCCTATAGGTGGGGGTACCCAGTTAAACTTACGGTCACACATGAGGGCAAGTCCACAGTTATCATGGATATAGAGGAAGGTCTCTCCTTCCTGCGCACCTTAGATATTCTGCCAGTGAAATCTACAGCAGGGTCCTCACCACCACCTAAGCTTGACCCACATTATGAATGGCAAATGGTGTCGAAAAAGAAGAGCAACAAAAAACAAATATCTTAATCAACTAGCTCGTACCTTAGTATGACTCAGGTACCTCAAGGTTCCCGGTATGTTCTGGAGTATGTAGCCAATTGACTCTTTCAAATTGATACCCCCCCGTCAAGTTATGGGAAGCGAGACTTCCCTCTGGTTCTTGTTTGAACTTTCTTTTTACCTTATGCACAAAGAACTGTGTATTGTTGCTTTTTTTCTACCTCCCCCCCTCTGTCTTAATCTCTTTGTCCCCCATTATCCCACCTTCTCAAGCCTGTTCCTGGTTGATCCTGCCTCAGAGAATCTGCAATCCTATTCGTCTCAAGAACAACAACACTGCATTTCCACACCATCGCCTGACCCTGAGACCTGGGTTGTCTCGGTTGACAGGAGGTACGTTCATCATATACGCTCCTCATTAGTATATGGCGCTTAAGATAGTCTCTTTTAACGTGAACGGCCTGAATCACCCAGCCAAGAGGGCCTCGGTCTGGAGAGAGGCTCTCAAACTTCAGGCTGATGTCCTATGTATTCAAGAGACACACTTCCTCTCAGACAGTCCTCCCTATTTTCGCCACAACCGATTCCCTCATATCTTTTCTGCCTCGGCATCTTCCAAACAGAAAGGTGTCCTTATCACGGTTAGAGACTCAGTAGCCTTTACCTTGTTGGACTCACATGCTGACCCGGAAGGGAGGTACTTCATACTGATAGGTGAATTCAACAACAAGCCCTTCACCTTTGTCAACCTGTACGCTCCGAACTCCCACCAACTTAGATTCCTGAAAAGGTTGTACAGCAAGGTTGCTGAGCTTAAACAAGGGTCTCTGGTCATCTGTGGGGATCACAACCTAACTGTGGATTACGTACTTGACTCTTCCTCTGATTCCAAGCGCCCAATACCCCAACTCCAAAACCTTCTCCACTCAGAAGACCTTTTTGATGTCTGGAGATGCCAACATGGCAATGAAAAAGACTATACCTTCCACTCTACTCGACATAACTCGTATTCGAGAATAGACTTGATCCTTGTTGACAAAATACTCCTGCAGGCGGTGTCCTCCTCCAGCGTCCATGATATCACGTGGTCCGATCACGCACCTGTTTCAATCACGGTGATGGAGGGATACACCCCTAGTCCTGCTTACATATGGAGGGCCAACTCTCGTGTCTTTGGGATGCCCACACATGTCTCTACTATAACTAGCAAATTGGTCACCTTCTTTGAAGATAATGTAGGCTCGGTCTCGGAACCCTGCAATGTTATGGTGTGCCCATAAGGCATTTGTTAGGGGTATAATATTGCAAATTTGTGCAGGGGAAAAGAGGCGGAGGACCCATAGGCTAGAGCAACTCCTTACTACTATTCAGAAGTTGGAGGCATTGAACAAATCTTCCCCTGATATACAAATTTCCCAACAGCTATGACAGCATCGTGCGGAGTTTAGGTTGTTTCTTATTGAACAACATTCTAAGCACTTTCAGTACTTAAAGTTAAATCACTACGCCTCGGGTAACCGAGCAGGCAAATGTCTGGCCCAAAGGCTTAAAAGCACTAGGGTCAAAACAAAAATCCCGTTCCTACTACACCCAAGTAATCACCAGAAAATACTCAATCCCAAAGAAATAGCTAACTCTTTCGCCGACTACTACTCCTCTCTTTACAATTTACAGGCTGACCCTAACACACCACAACCCACAGGAGAGGCTATTCAGAAATTCCTAGAGAAATTAAACCTTCCCTCCTTGTCTCCAGATCACCTCCACTCTCTTAATTCACCTATTACAGAGTGTGAAATCAAGGAGGTTATAAAAACACTTCCCCTAGACAAATCCCCGGGTCCTGATGGACTTCCTAACGACTACTATAGGGCCTTCCTAAGTAATTTAGCACCAACTCTTCAAGAGGTGTTCAGCGCTGCCATGTCCTCTGCCTCCTTTCCTCCAGAGATGCTTAAGGCGTATATTGTCACTATCCCTAAACCTGGGAAAGAACATACTGATCCAGCTAATTTCAGACCTATATCCCTTCTCAACGCTGACGTGAAGATATACGCTAAACTCTTAGCGCGCAGATTAATGCCTATCCTTCCCCTGCTACTTGGCCCGGATCAATCCGGTTTCACCCGGGGCAGACAAACATCGGACGCCACGAGAAGGGTGTTGGGAGTGATTCAATCTGCCAATCTCTGTCGGACGCCTTCCCTGCTCCTATCCTTGGATGCGGAGAAGGCGTTCCACCGGGTACACTGGGGCTACATGAACCAAACCCTGCAGAAATTCGGATTCACGGGGCCCATCCTCTCTGCCATATTGGCTCTATACTCCTCCCCTTGTGCCCAGGTCTACACATCTAACATGCTTTCAAATACCTTCTCTATTTCCAACGGTACAAGATAGGGGTGCCCCCTCTCCCCCTCAATCTTTAACCTTCTTATTGAGCCGCTGGCCGAGAGGATCAGGTCCCATCCAGACATTACAGGCTTTCCTATCCAAGGCAAATATCATGATATTAACCTATTTGCAGATGATATCATTCTGTTCCTGACCACCCCTTCTGTATCCCTACGTAACGCCCACGAAACTCTCTCTGAATTCAGTGCTATCTCCTTTTACAAAGTCAATTTCTCAAAATCAGTTATCTTAGATCTAGGCATCCCACTCAATCTGAAAAATCATCTCCAGAATACCTATCCTTACTCTTGGAGCAAGTCACATATTACCTACCTAGGTATTAAAATTACCTCAGACCCCTCACGGCTAGCTGAGATTAACTACTCAACCCTGATCAATAAATTAACAGTAGAACTGACGCGTCTTTCCAATGTGGAACTGACTTGGTCGGGGCGCTTGGCGGCGTTTAAAATGTTAATCCTCCCTCAGATGCTCTATATATTTCGGACACTTCCCATTCCTCTATCCCCCATACATATTAAAAAGCTTAACACTCTTCTCTCTCATTTCATTTGGAAAACAAAGAGACCAAGATGCTCCAAAACCCTTCTAGTTAAACACCGCTTGGCAGGAGGGATGGGGTTGGTTGATATCCGAGACTATTATCGTGCCTCCCTCCTAACACAACTTAAGAGTTGGATTAATCCATCGACTCCTTCCATTTGGAGAGACATTGAACAGTCACTCATGCCATCCGCAGACCTGAAATCCCTCCTCTTTGCAGATATGTGGAGACGACTGCCTCTACGAGATCTCCCCCCTACCATCCAGGCCTCCCTACAGGTCTGGAGAGACCTGAGAAGTCTCCAAGTCCCACACACCGACCTGATAGATATCCCTGCTCCTATTGAAATTCTATCTCAGATTGTACCTAATCTCTCCATCAAAAGCTGGAAGGACAGAGGTATTAAGGCTATAGATGATCTTTACCAGGATGAGGTCCTTCTCTCCTTCACTGCCCTGCAAAACACATTCTCACTGCCTTCCACAGACCTGTACAAGTACATACAAATCTCCCATTTCCTCAGGTCACTAAGCACGCGCAGGCTTCACCTCCCGAAAGTGGTGTGGCGCTTCTATAATACTAGTCCTACCCCCACTAAGGGAATCTCTCTATTCTACAATTTATTTCAACATAAACTGACGTTTATAAAATCTCAACCATTTGAGAAATGGGAGGAAAACTTGGGTCAAACTATTGCTGTTTCCCAGTGGCAACACGCATTTCGATCACTCTATAAGGCATCTAGATGCGTTAACCATTGGGAACTGTCCCAAAAGATAGCACTTTGGTGGTATCTTACTCCCTACAGGCTTTCCAAGTTTGGGTCCCAAAGCTCCCCACTATGCTGGAGGAACTGCGGTACAACAGGCAACCTACTTCATATGCTATGGGCTTGCAGACACCTGACCAGTTTCTGGAACTCCATTTTCCGTCATATTTCAGGAATTACGGGGGTTTTGACCCGCCCTAATCCCGCCCTAGCCATTCTAAATGTAGGAATTGAAATTTTCCCTCCCGACCACAGAACAGTGATAACTCATATTCTCTTAGCTGCCAGGACGCTAATTGCCAGAAACTGGAAGTCAGACAAAGCACCAAATGTTTCCGAAGTTCTGCTTATTACCCAAACAAACTACGTCTTCGAATCTCTGATGGCCAACAGACTTGGCAATCAACTTAGGTTTAACAAACACTGGGAAATCTGGTCAACCTGGCATAAAAGTCCTTCTTAAAATACACTATGTGACATTCGTTTCAAATGTACCTAAATGAATAATTGTATTGCATGTTCGGTAAATTATTTCTTGTATTTGATGACCTAGCATGTCCACTACAGATCAACCACTCCCTCCCCCGTCCATTCCCCTTCCTCCTTCTTCCCCCCGCCCTTACTCCCCACTTCCCCCCCTCCATCTCCTTCCCCCCTCCATCTCCTTCCCCCCCCTCTTTTCTTCCCCCCTTCTTATCCTCCTGTTCTTCTTTTCAAAGGCCGTGATGTTTTCACCTCCTTCTGTTGTTATTGAATCTGTGCAGTGATCCCCCTTGGGGACTATTACTTCTTTTGCTATGCATATAGTAATATAGACATGTCAAGCAGTGAAAAATTACCCTTTGTTTATTTCCTCTATCTGTATCATCTTGTCTGAAATTCTTTTCAATAAAAATAATTTAAAAAAAAAAAAAAAAAAAAGAACAAACCTACAGTACCCCCTGTATATGACTCACTGTGTTGTTCAATAAAAAAAAATCATAAACAATGCTTCATGTTCTCATTACATGTGGCAGCGGATCAGAGGTAGGGATGAGCCGAACACCCCCCCCTGGTTCGGTTCGCACCAGAACCTGCGAACGGGCCGAAAGTTTGCACGAACTTTAGAACCCTATTAAATACAATGGACGCGAACGTTCGAAATGTGAAGTGCTAATTATAACGGCTAATATGCATGTTATTGTCCTAAAAAGGGTTTGGGGACCCGGGTCCTGCCCCAGGGGACATGTATCAAAGCAAAAAGTTTTAAAAACAGCCGTTTTTTCGGGAGCAGTCATTTTAATGATGCATAAAGTGAAAAAAAAAAGTGAAATATTCCTTTAAATATCGTACCTGGGGGGTGTCTAAAGTATGCCTGTGAAGTGGCACGTGTTTCCCGTGTTTAGAACTGTCCCTGCACAAACTGACATTTCTAAAGGAAAAAAAGCCATTTAAAACTGCTTGCGGTTTTAATGTAATGTCTGGTCCCAGCAATATGGATGAAAATCATTGAGAAAAATGGCATGGCTACTAGAGTTGAGCGGACACCTGGATGTTCGGGTTCGACGGGTTCGGCCGAACTTCGGTAAAAAGACCGAACTTGACCCGAACTTGACCCCGAACCCGAACCCGAACCCCATTGAAGTCAATGGGGACCCGAACTTCTGAGGACTATTCGCGCTTGTTTCCCGTGCTTAGAACTGTCCCTGCACAAAGTGTCATTTCTGAAGGAAAAAAAGTCATTTAAAACTCACTCGCGGCTATTAATGAATTGTCGGCTCCCGGCAATACATACAAAAGTCATTGATAAAAAAAAAAAGCGTGGGGGTTCCCCCAAATTCAATTACCAGGCCCTTCAGGTCTGGTATGGATATTAAGGGGAAACCTGCCGCAAATAAAAAAAAATGCGTGCGGTTCCCCCTAATATCCATACCAGGCCCTTCAGGTCTGGAATGAATTTTAAGGGGAACTCCACCCTAAATTAAAAAAAAAATGGCGTGGAGTACCCCCAAAAATCCAGACCAGACCCTTCATCCGAGCACGCAACCTGGCAGGCCACAGGAAAAGAGGGGGGACGAGAGAGCACCCCTCCCCCTCCTGAACCGTACCAGGCCACATGCCCTCAACATGGGGAGGATGTCCCCATGTTGATGGGGACAAGGGCCTCATCCCCACAACCCTTGCCCGATGGTTGTGGGGGTCTGCGGGCGGGGGGCTTATCGGAATCTGGAAGACCCCTTTAACAAAGGGGACCCCCAGATCCCGGCCCCCCATGTGAATTGGTAATGGGGTACATTGTACCCCTACCATTTCACAAAGAAAGTGTAAAAAATTTTAAAAAAAATACATGTTGAGGGCATGTGGCCTGGTACGGTTCAGGGGGGGGCGCTCTCTCGTCCCCCCCTCTTTTCCTGCGGCCTGCCAAGTTGCGTGCTTGGATAAAGGGTCTGGTCTGGATTTTTGGGGGGACTCCATGCCATTTTTTTTTTAAATTTGGGGTGGAGTTCCCCTTAAAATCCATACCAGACCTGAAGGGCCTGTTATGGATATTTGGGGGAACCACACGCATTTTTTTAAAAAATTTGCGTCAGGGTTCCCCTTAATATCCATACCAGACGTGAAGGGCCTGGTAATTGAATTTGGGGGAACCCCCACGCTTTTTTATTTATTTTTTTATTAATGACTTTTCTATGTATTGCCGGGAGCCGCCAATTCATTAATAGCCGCGAGTGAGTTTTAAATGACTTTTTTTCCTTCAGAAATGACACTTTGTGCAGGGACAGTTCTAAGCACGGGAAACAAGCGCGACTTTACATGCATATTGCCGAACACCGGACCCGAACCCGAACATACAGTCAATTGCTCGGGTTCGGGTCCGGGACCCCAAAACCCAAAAGTTCGGCACGAACCCGAACTTTACAGTTCGGGTCCGCTCAACCCTAATGGCTACCCCATCACCCACCCCTACCCCAGCCCATTACCAGCCCCTTTGGGTCTTGTATGGATATTAAGGGGAACCCCGCACCCAAAATAAAAAACAACCCTATATACTCTGAACAGCAGTATACAGGCGGTGCAAACAAGACACGGACTGTAGGTTTGTTCTTAAGTAGAATCTGTTTTTAATTTGGAACAGGTAAATTTTTTAAGTGTAGCTCTAGCCAAAAAATCTATTTTTAAGCTTTTTGGAGTACATAGGGAAGGGTTAACACCCCTGTAATATTTGTTTTGCTGTCTGTGCACCTGTTCAGAACATTTCACCTCATTTTCCGTCCCAATGACAAATGTTTTTGGAAAGTTTGGGGTTTTTATTGAAACAAGGATTGGTGGTAAAGCATCAGTAGAGAGGAGACACCTTTTTCCCATATTAACTCTTACAGGAGAGAATTTCCCTTCCTAGGGGTAGATTTCCTCACACTTCCTGTTGTCTCCTTCCGTTTGCAAGAAGGAGTCGTTTGTAAGTTGGATGTTTGAAAGTAGGGGCCTGCCGTTAGATGCTCTGCAGAAATTTGCCCCTTAGGTGTTGGTTTTGCCACAACACTGTAAGGCCTCACAGTTACTCTTGGTGGGCGCTGGAACGCCCTGCTGTCAATTATTTTATCAGGAGTTGTAATTACATGCCATTGTTGAACAGTGGTAGGAAAAATTGGGCCTTTGGTGGTGGTGCTGGTGCCACAACACTGTAAGCCCTCACAGTTACACTTGGTGGGCGCATGAATGGGCCCTGCTGTGAATTATTAGATCAAGAATTGTAATTGCATGCCCCTGTTGAACAGGGGCTGAAAAATTGGGCCTTTGGTGGTGGCGGTGGTGCCACAAGACTGTAAGTCCTCACAGTTACTCTTGGTGGGCGCAGGAATGGGCCCAGATGTGAAATATTAGCTTAAGAATTGTTATTACATGCCCCTGTTGAACAGGGGCAGAAAAATTGGGCATTAGGCACTGGTGCTGGTGCCACAACACTGCAACCCCTCACAGATAATGTACTTAGAGCGCAGCAATGAGCCCTGTTGCAAAATATTAGATCAAGAATTGTTATTACATGCCCCTGTTGAACAGGGGCAGAAAAATTGGGCTTTATGCACTGGTGCCAAAACACTGCAACCCCTCACAGATACTGTACTTGGAGCGCAGCAATGAGCCCTGCTGCAAAGCATTGCATAAAAAATTGTAAATACATGCCCCTGTTAAACAGGGGCTGAAAAATTGGCCCTTAGGCATTGGTGCTGGTGCCACGACACTGCAACCTCTCCCAGATACTCTAGTTGGAGTGCAGTAATGAGCCCTGCTGCAAAGCATTGCATCAAATATTGTAATTACATGCCCTTGTTAAACAGGGGCTGAAAATTTGTCAAGGGATGTGACATTTAAAAAAAAATATTCGGTTACATCAGCTTCAGGTGCTTGGTAGCTGGTGGTGATCCAAGAATGATTCATCTTTATGAATGTCAGTCGATCAACCGAGTCGGTGGACAGGCGCACCCTGTGATTGGTAACAAAGCCTCCAGCAGCACTGAATGTGCGTTCCGAAAGAACGCTGGATGCAGGACAGGCCAGTAGCTCAATTGCATACTGTGCAAGCTCTGGCCAGTGATCCATCCTCAAGACCCAGTAAGCCAGAGGATTTTCGGTGGGAAAGGTGTCCAAGTCTGACCTTGCCCCTAGGTATTCCTGGACCATGTAAATCAGACGCTGGCGATGGTTGCTGGAACCGATCATACCTTGGGGCTGCGGACTAAAAAATTGTCTGAACGCATCGGTCAGACGGCCACCTTCTCCACCGCTCCTTCTCTGACTTACCGAAGCCTCAGCAACTCGTTGTCCAGGACCAGGAGTTTGTAACCTCCCAGTCTCTGGGAACGCGTTGCACAGACCTTTCTGCAAGGCCTCCCGGAGATGTCTCATCCTCTGCTCCATCTGCGACGGCAAGATAAGATCCGCAACCTTACCCTTATACCGTGGATCAAGGAGAGTGGCCAGCCAGTAATGGTCCCTCTCCTTGATCCGAAGAATACGAGGATCCTTCTGCAGGCTTTGCAGGATCAGGGAGGCCATGCAGCATAGGCTAGCTGAGGCATTTGATCCGGAGTCCTCTGGGTCACTAAGGACGACATGATCCGCAGCCACCTCCTCCCAGCCATGTACAAGTCCACGGGTTTCTTGGGACTGTAAATCATCCCTAAAAGACTGCTGCTGCTGATGCTGAGTGCCAGGCTCCACCTCCATGCTGACACAATCCTCCTCCTCCTCCTCTTCCTGTGTAATGGGTGGGACAGAAGGAACACTGTCTGGATAAAGGGGGCCTTGAGAGGCAAGGAAGTCCTCCTCTTCCTGTCTCTGTTCTGCCTCAAGTGCCCTGACCGATCATACCTTGGGGCTGCGGACTAAAAAATTGTCTGAACGCATCGGTCAGACGGCCATCTTCTCCACCGCTCCTTCTGCTACTGACCGAAGCCTCAGCAACTCGTTGTCCAGGACCAGGAGTTTGTAACCTCCCAGTCTCTGGGAACGCGTTGCCATGCTCCACCTCCATGCTGACACAATCCTCCTCCTTCTCCTCGTCCTCATCCTCATCCTCTTCCTGTGTGATGGGTGGGACACAAGGAACACTGTCTGGGTAAAGGGGGCCTTGAGAGGCAAGGAAGTCCTCCTCTTTCTGCCTCTGTTCTGCCTCAAGTGCCCTGTCCATTATTCCACGCCGCGTATGCTCCAACAGGTGGACAAGAGGTACAGTGTCACTGATGCATGCACTGTCACTGCTCACCATCCTCGTGGCCTCCTCAAATGGTGCCAGGACAGTGCATGCATCCCTGATCATGCCCCACTGGCGTGGTGAAAAAAAAATGAGCTCCCCTGACCCTGTCCTGGTGCCATAGTCGCACAGGTACTCATTGATGGCCCTCTGCTGCATGTGCAGCCGCTGCAGCATGGCCAACGTTGAGTTCCACCTGGTGGGCATGTCACATATAAGGCGGTTCTTGGGCAGGTTCAACTCCTTTTGCAGCTCAGCCAGCCGAGCACTGGCATTATATGATCTGCGGAAATGCACACAGACTTTCATGGCCTGCCTCAGGACATCCTGTAAGCCCGGGTACCTGCCCAAGAACCGCTGTACCACCAGGTTAAGGACGTGAGCCACACAGGGCACATGGGTCAGTTGTCCCTGTCGGAGGGCGGAGAGGAGGTTGGTGCCATTGTCGCAAACCACCTCTCGGCCTGTCCCTGCAGAGCTGACAGAACCTCTGCCCCAGTGTGGCTCCTGTCCCCCAAACGCACCAGCGCAAGCACGGCATGGCAACTTTTTGCCTGCATACTTGCGTAGCCCCTTGAACGCCTATGGAGAACCGCTGGTTCCAAGGACAAAGCACAGGAAGAGACCATGGAGGAAGAAGAAGAGGAGGGGGTGGAGGAGAGAGGTGTGTCACAACCAGTAGTAGCATTTTGGAGGCGTGGTGGCGGAACAACCTACAACACTACTGCACCTTGTCCTGCATCCTTCCCAGCTGCCAAAAGAGTGACCCAATGGGCCGTGAAAGATAGGTTACGTCCCTGACCATGCCTACTGGACCATGAGTCAGCGGTAATATGCACCTTACCGCTGACCGCCCTGTCCAGCGAGGCATGGACATTGCCTTCCACATGCCAGTAGAGAGCCGGAATCGCCTTCCGTGAGAAAAAGTGGCGTTTGGAAACCTGCAACTGAGGAACCGCACATTGCACAAACTCACGGAAGGGGGCCGAGTCTACCAACTGAAAAGGCAGCAGTTGAAGTGCTAGCAATTTAGCCAAGCTAGCATTCAACTGCTGGGCATGTGGATGGCTGGGAGTGAACTTCTTTCGACAGTCCAGCAGCTGGGGCAGGGAAATTTGCCTGCTACAATCGGACGTCGGTGTACTGCTAGCAGAGTGCCCGCAACTATTTGGCTGTGACACACCTAATTCTACACCTTCATTCCTCTCAGTGCAGGTTTCAGAGAGGACTGAAGGTATAGTGGGGTTGGAGATCCCAGCTGATGAGGAGCAAGGAGAGGTCCGCTTTGTTCTTTGGTGTGGGTCTTTAAGGTACGCTTGCCAACGAGCTGCATGGCAGGTCAACATATGTCTGGTCAAGCATGTGGTGCCCAAGCGGCTGATGTTTTGGCCACGCGAGATACGCTTGAGACATATGTTTCAAATAGCAGTGGTGCGATCTGATGCACTCGACTCAAAAAAGGCCCACACCAAAGAACTTTTGGAATAACGCGCAGAGGCAGCGCCCTGCACAGGCGGAGCTCTGCGGTGTGATTCAGTCGATGTGCTGCCCTTACGCTGGCCCCCAGAGGGCACTGCCTCATTGGAGATGTGCCTCCTCCTCATCCTCCTCCTCCTCCTCTCTCCTATCCGGCACCCACGTGGAGTCAGTGACCTCATCATCCCCTCCCTCTTGATCACTGGAGCAAACCTGGCAGTATGCTGCAGCTGATGGAACATGACTGCCAGATTGCTGTCCTTCTTGAGCATCCCCTCTCTCTGCGCTCACGCTACTGCCTTCCTCTAGCTGGGTATCATCATCAGACCCTTCAAAATGCTGGGCATCCTCCTGGAGCATGTACCCAACACTGTGCTCAAACAGTTCGGGGGACTCCTCAGGAGGACATGGTGGGTCTAGGGAAGGAGTGACTGATGATGACATTGATACGAGGGAAGAGGCACCTACACCCACTGTAACTGCTTGCAGATGCCTGTCTGTGTTACACAACAGAACAACACCACGAGCAATAAGGGGTAGCGTATACTGTGCAGGAAATACCTACACCCAGTGTAACTGCTTGCAGATGCCTGTCTGTGTTACACAACAGAACAACACCACGAGCAATAAGGGGTAGCGTATACTGTGCAGGAGGCACCTACACCCACTGTAACTGCTTGCAGATGCCTGTCTGTGTTACACAACAGAACAACACCACGAGCAATAAGGGGTAGCATATACTGTGCAGGAGGCACCTACACCCACTGTAACTGCTTGCAGATGCCTGTCTGTGTTACACAACAGAACAACACCACGAGCAATAAGGGGTAGCTTCAGGTGTATACTGTGCAGGAGGTTTAGCAAAGAATAACACTTACACTGTCCCTGCCTATCCTGCTCTCTCCCTGCACGCCAACACACTGTAACTGCACAAGGTTTAGCAAAGAATAACACTGACACTGTCCCTGCCTATCCTTCTCTCTCCCTGCATGCCAACACACTGTAACTGCACAAGGTTTAGCAAAGAATAACACTGACACTGTCCCTGCCTATCCTTCTCTCTCCCTGCACTCCAACACACTGTAAATGCACAAGGTTTAGCAAAGAATATCACTGACACTGTCCCTGCCTATCCTTCTCTCTCTCTGCACGCCAACACACTACACAAGGCTGCCGCGCTGGCGGGCTTATATAGTGTGGGGCGTGTACTAAACCCTCCTGAGCTATAATTGGCCACAGGCATCCTGCCTGTGGCCAATTATGGCTCTCCTCGCTGCCGGCGCTGTGATTGGCCAAGCATGCGGGGTCACAGTGCATGCTTGGCCAATCACAGCGCCGGAAATGCACTGCGATGGCGCAATGCATTGTGGGCCGTTCGCGTCACACAAATTTGTCGTGAATGGCCCACAAAGTTGTGGTTTCGCCGAACAGGCGAACAGCCGATGTTCGAGTCGAACATGCGTTCGACTCGAACACCGAACTCATCCCTAATCAGAGGTAACTTTTTACAAACTTTTTACAAAAATACCTTAAAGCCCCATAATGTCTATATGGTTATCTTGCAAATATTCTTCGATAAAGATTGTTGTATTTAATCTAATAATAGGGCTGATTGGCTACATATGAGTTTAGATACTTGGTTTATACATTAAATAGATGCTTGATTGAATTTTATCTAGGCAATCTATAATACACTTTACATGTGTATTATGTGTGAAATGTCATTTCTATGTCCTCCCTTTCGCAGAGCAAATGTAACATTCCTTCAAATTTTAGAAAAATACCCTAACACTATAGGCTAAGAACATTAGACCACAAGAGGGAATTGTATGAGGTTAACCTCAGCACTGTGTATTCCTGTGCTCTATAGGGATGAGCTGCAGGTTCATTTAATGTTCAGGCACAGAACTAATTGTTGTTTGACCTAGCTAAGCCTCCAGCTGCAACTGGAAGTGCCACATTTAACATGTGCCAGCTTTCTGCTCAGGGCTATTGGTTGTTAGGCATCCGCGGCTTGCTACCAACAAGTCACTCATGCCCATCCCGTCCCAGACATTCAGCTGTTATTTCAAGCAAGTGAAACAATGTGATGTGTTGGTGTGTTTTCCCTTTCGGAGGGTCATCTGTAGTTGTTAATTGTAATTGATGTGGATTTGCATCACTGGATGATGTAATAGATGGTGGATCTACAACAAGTGACTTCTTTTTTTTATTGTATTTATTTTCAAGGACTAAATACAGTGTATATGTATATATTTACTTTTCATTTTTTTTTTTTTTTTATGTGTGGGGGTCCCCAAATAATTCCACACCAGACACGAAGAGTCTAGTATGAATTTCGGGGGTCCCATGTAATTTTTTACACTATTTCCAGGGTTGAACTACTAGTTGTTAGGACACCAGCAGGTAATGTCTTTAACACCCAGAAGCCCTGAACAGCTAGCTGTCTATCATGTACCTGGTGAAGACTGGAATGTTTTGAAGGTCTACCTTGCACCTCCTGCTCAACATTCCTGGAGATGGAACATGAGCATATGTACGTGCTAGTTTTTTAGTGTTGGGAATCTGGTTTGCCCATACTGTCACATTTAACAATGGTATTAATACCACTGCTAAGTGTTTCACTTTGTTTTTCTGTTGGAGGTTTCTTCTGCTGAAAACCCATTTAATTGAGCTGTTCCATTAGTAGAATTTTGTTTAGCCCTTCTGGTCAAATGTTCTTAATGCCGCGTGCACACGATCGGTTTTTCTGATGAAAAAAGACAGATGGACTTTTTTCATCGGAAAAAAACGATCGTGTGTGTGCCCCATCGGTCTTTTTTCCATCGGTATAAAAAAATAGAACCTGTTTTAAATTTTACCGATGGAAAAAAAAACGATAGCAAATTCCGATCGTCTGTGGGGAACTCCATCAGAGAAAAATCCACGCATGCTCAGACTAAATTACAAGACGGGAGCGCTCGTTCTGGTAAAACTAGCATTCGTAATGGATATAGCACATTCGTCATGCTGCAAATTTTTGCATCGTTAAATGTAGCGCTTTCTTTTCTTCTTTCTAAACGTTTTTCCCCCCAAAAAAAATTTGTTGCGGATATTCACACAGAGTTCGGCCAAAATTATTTCTTTGAGATCTCATGAATTTTCATATTTTATTTTAAAGGCAGGATTCCAAAAATGTTTTTTTTATTTATTTTTAGGTTGTTTTGAATCAAGATCTCCTAATTTTTTTCTGGCCTTTTAATACTTTATAGTGATGTCCATATTTTTTTATGGTCAAGTTATCACGACAACATTATTATGTCTGGTTTTTTTTTTCCTCAAGGAGGTTGGTGTTGGTGTCCCTTGTTAATTGCACATTGTATTTATGAAATGTACCTTCCTACTCACAAGAAAAACTCATAGGCAACTATTTTAATTAAATCAAATATCCATTTATTCTGGAAAACAAATAAAGATGAAGGGCAACAATTGAGAAATTAGTGGAATATATGCAGACTTTGGACACCAAAGGCAGACATGAAGGCAAATAAAATCAATAACATGAGGAGTCCCTCGAATTGGGATCACAATCTGGTCCCCGAATCGCAGAAATCAGGAACAGCAGCAGATGTCATACATGTCCCAAAGCTGTGGTACTCCAAAAAACTGCGTCTTCTGGCAGAGCAGCTTGAAGCCAGGGAATCCCTTTCTGGTCTTCCTTGTAGCCTGGAGGAAGAAGAGGTGGAGGAAGGAGAGGTGGAGGAAGAAGAGGTGGAGAAAGGAGACGTGGAGGAAGTGTGCGAGATTGTCACCACAACAGGTCAGTGCCATACACCACAGATTCAGGGAATAGATGCATGCATGCATGCATATTTTTAAGATATGCGTTTTTTTTAAATTATTTTAGGTGATATGCTACTTGTGGAAGATAAATCTCCTCCTTTCTCCAGTGGGAGCGCACAAATCATAATACAGGATCTCATGGTTATGAGTCGAGAAATCTACGTTATAACGCACAAACTGTATTGTTTTGATTGATGTTTTGGGGAGAGTATAAAGATGTTTTTCTTGCCACCATTTCAAGTTTTTTTGGCCTAAAAGTTTGTAAATTTGTGTCTGATTTAACAAGCCAAATTTGGTAGATGCACGCAGTGTGTCAACATGTGCTATCTCCCATCAGGGAAAAATCAATGGACGTGTTTTGAGGGTTCAACCCCTTCCTCGCAACTCAAGTAGGTGAGAGGAAGGGTTTGCACCCCCAAAACACGTCCATTGATCCCCTATGATGGGAGATAACACATGTTGACATTTGGCATGGGATCAGGAGGAAAATCCCCATTCTGACGCACAATTTGTGTGCATCTTCCAAATTTGCCTTGTTCAGGGGTGACATCACCCCATCTCATGAAGGCAACAGCAACACATTTTTTAAATACTATATAATGTCTGATATTGCCTTCAGTTTTTCTATAAGGTTGAACTTTGTAAGTTCCATTGTTTTTATATATTTTTTTTTTAACATGCGTGTTTATGCAAAACCAAAACCAAAACTTTTTTGGGGGGAAAACACTGTTTAGAATGTCCCCAAAAAATTTAGAACGCACAAGTTGTGCACAAAGTAAAAATCTTTTTCTACTCAATACCATTTTGAAAAATATGTTCTTGTTTACCGTGACAATTGTGGTTATTTACTAAAGACAAAGCCACTTGGCACTACAAGTGTACTAGGAGAACCTGGGAGACAGATTCAAGAAACACAAGCAATAATGAGAAATCAAGTTTTTTACAGATTTTACTTTTTTTATTTTTAAAAGTTATAAAATCAGAGATTGTCTGGCATAGCAATGGCCCCCCTACCCGTAAAGTAATCAACATATTTATCCCGCACTTCACGGGCACTTTGGGGGGCCAAGCCAATACGACCAGTATCCAGGCCCATCAGGGCATTGTCTGCAAGTCCGGCCTCTGGCCCAACAGAACTCAGATAAGTGGGTGCATTTCTGCATAAATAGTTGTGCAGTATGCAGCAGGTAAAAACAATATGATTGATCTTGTATTCCGCCATATGGATAGAGGTAAGAAACAGGTGGAACCGGCTGGCCATTATCCCGAAGGCATTCTCAACAACCCTCCGGACTCTGGCCAGCTGGTAATTAAAAACCCTCCTCTCCGGGGTGAGGGTCCTCTGGGGGAATGGCCTCATCAGGTGGGGTCCCAGCCCGAAAACTTCATCCGCGATAAAAACAAACGGAAGGCCCTTAATGTTCTCCTCATCATGTGATAGTGCCAGGCCACCACTCTGGAGACGTCTGGCAAATTGTCTGTGCGGAGACTCCCCCATCCAACATCCGGCCATTCTTCCCCACGTCCACATACATGAACTCATAGTGTGCCGACACCACCGCCATTAACACAATACTATTAAACTCTTGTAGTTGTAATAGTATGACCCCGAACGGGGTGGTGGCACTATGCGGACGTGTTTCCCATCGATTGCCCCTCCGCAGTTAGGAAAGTCCCACCACTCGGCAAAATGGGATGCCACAGTTTGCAATTCCTGTGGCGATGAAGGAAACTGTGGAGTCAAACAAAAAAAAATTAGGACTTTTGCACATAACATTGTAAGCAGATTACACAAATACACTCTTGCCCAACATCAGTATAACATTTGTTTTTTGGGGAGTAGTTATAGACACAAATAGAAGGCACAATTATCACATTCCTCACCCCCTCTGATGGCTCATTGCACACATTTTAGGGGGGGTTCTAGCTGAGTTTGGGCCTACAAAAAAAAACACTACACCACTCTGCCTGATTGTAATGAGAAACAAAACATTTGGACACATTGGAGGGGGGGGGGTAAAACAATACAATGGAGTTGACAAAATACATTGTTAAGTGACTAGGCTAGGGGTGTTCGGGCCCAGGATAGCATGCTGGAGAGGTTAGTGAAGGCAAATATGCATGTAGGCCAAAAAAGGGTACAGCATGCATGAGGACAAAGGGGACATTCACAACATATTACAATCAGGGTAATTAGGGAAGGATGAAAGAAATACAATACATTAGCAAGCATTATATACATAGAATGTGATGTTAAAGGAGAAAAATTACCTTAATATAGTCCTTCTGCATAACTTGTATGATGGCAGAACAGGTCTCTGGAATAATGACCTCCAGAGCCTGGGGGGAGATGCCTGTCGTGAACTTGAGGTCCTGTAGGCTTCTCCCAGTCGCCAGGTATCTCAAGGTGGTGATGAGCCTCTGCTCGGCAGTGATGGCCTGGCGCATCACAGTGTCCTGCCTCATGATATAGGGGGACACCAAATCCAACAGACGGTGAAAAACGGGGTCCGTCATCCAGAGATAATTCCTGTTGTCATCAAGATTATTCTTCTGGATTTCCCGCAGCAGAGGCATATGACAGAATTGGTCCTGCTGGAGCAACCATTCTTGGTCCATGAACTCCTCCTCACCCTGTTCATGGACTGAGCTTGGGTCAAAGTATTAACCGCAACACCAAGCGCATACGCAGCACGAGCTCTATGATGAGAACGTACTTCCAACATGGCTTTAAACCGGTCGGCTGGTCAGAACAAACTTAAACAGAATGCACTGAGGAACAGCAAGTCCTATGAAGAATGACCTGAAAACCAGTAAACAAGCAGACAAGAACGCACTGAAAATCAGATACGACCTGACTACACGCACTGAAAGACAGATACGAACCCACAAGCACAAACTGAATACCAGAAAACGATCTGAAAAGCACAGAGACTGAAAAGCGCGAATCGGCTCTCACCAAACTTTTACTAACACGCGGTAACACAAAATCAGCAAAAGCAGCCCAAAGGGTGGTGCTGTTGGATTTGAACTTCCCCTTTATAGTGCCGTTGTACATGTTGTACGTCACAGCGTTTTGGACGGTCGGAATTTTGACTGATGGTGTGTAGGCAAGACTGATGAAAGTCAGCTTCATCGGAATTCCGATGAAAAAATCCATCGGATTTTATCCCATCGGAAATCCGATCGTATGTACAAGGGCATAAGGCTTGTTCTCCTATGATTGAATGTTAGGGAATGTTACATTTGTCCTGTGAAAGCAAAGTAATAGAAACTGACTTTTCACACATATTACCCTTCTCTTCAGAGAAGCCTATTCTTCCCCCACCCAACAACTGTACTTTTATTTTTTTTCATCAGCTCACCCCCCACAGCTATTAACTTTTGTATCACTTGACCCTCCCTCCTAGACTATAAGCTCCAATGAGCAGGGCCTCTGAATCCTCCTGTAGGTCCACTTCCGGTCCACTTAAGGACCGGAAGATTTTTCCCCTTAATGACCAGGCCATTTTCTGCGATACCGCACTGCGTCGCTTTAACTGACATTTGTGTGGTCGTGCAGTGCTGTACCCAAACAATATTGATGTCCTTTTCTCCCCACAAATAGATCTTCCTTTTTGCGGTATTTGATCACCTCTGCGTTTTATTTTATTTTTGCTATAATAAATACGGTATCCCAAAACAAGATTTTTTTTTTTTAAAACAAATTCTTTCATCAGTTTAGGCCAATATGTATTCTTCTACAAATCTTAGGTAAAAAAAATGCAATAAGCGTATATTGATTGGTTTGCGTGAAAGTTATAGCATCTACAAAAAAGGGGATAGATTTATGGCATTTTTATTATTATTTTTTTTTCTAGTAATTGCGGTAATTAGCGATTTTTTGCAGGACTGCGACATTACGGTGGACAGATCGGACACTTTTGACACTTTTTTGGGACCACTGACATTTATACAGCCATCAGTTCTATAAAAATGCACTGATTACTGTATAAATGACACTGTCAGGGAAGAGGTTAACACTGGTGGTGACAGATCCTCATTCTGGCTCTCTGTGGAGCAATCGCGGGTGGCCGGCAGACATCATGGCCGCCGGCCACATGCATCGGCTCCCCCCTCTTAAAAGAGCCGATGTACACCTACGGCGATTTGCGGAAATGAGCCGACCTGCAGCAGTATAATGACAGGGGCTGGTCGGCAAGTGGTTAAATTGTATTGTAACTGTACTCTCTGCCCTCATGTTTTAAAGTGCTACACAAACTATTGGTGTTATATAAATCCTGTATAATAATAATAATATTACAAACATGTTGGGTGTTGTTTTTGACTTTTGTGCAAATGTTGAGATATTCAAACAGCAATAAAAGAAAAAATAGGGCCCATATGTGGTTATTAGTTGTTTTAAATTCACTTGGTGTATAAGGTATTCAATATTCCAATCCTTGTGGAAGAAGAAAGAGGGAAGCTGCTCACTATTAAAGAAGAAGTCCAGCCAAAGCTAGTTTGGCTGGGCTTCTCCTATGGATCACAGGAGTGCAATTCGTTTTGCACTCCTGTGACCTATTTTCAGCAGAGAGCAGTCTGAATTTCGCTCTCTGCTGATGTCACAGAAATCAGTCCAGGCACCGCGTCATCCCCACAATGGAAGTTTGGCTCTGCCAGAGCCTGAGATGGCCGCTGCCCGCCCCTCCACAGCTGAGAGCCTGAGATGGCCGCTGCCCACCCCTACACAGCTCAGCGCTCAATGAACGGGGAGGAGCAGAGCAGAGAGCTGCTCTCTGCTCGGGGAGCTGTGAGAACCGAGCCATCGAGAATAAGCTCCATATGGAAGTGATACATATTAGTGTTGTCAGGGTGGCACAGTCTGTCCACCAGAGCCTTCAGTAAGTATAAACAATGGCTTTTCTTGGCGAGCGTTTTACCCATTTCTTCTTCCGCAAGCAATTTTGCATAAGAGCAGCTTACGACTGTTGGGAGCTTGCACCAAATGCTAAAGGATTGGAGGGAGTGTTTGCCTGTGATGGAAAATCATTTACCTTATGTACCATTGGGGTATAAGGTGTTGGATATTGACATGTACTGTATATACATGGAAAGACATTTATTAACTTATCCTATTTATACAGATTTATATTGTTTTGTAAAAAGCTATAATAAAAAGTTAAATATTTATATATATCGGCATTCACACTAAAACTTGTAGTTTCACAAGTTATTTAAATATAAACACATAATCAGACCTCTATCAGAGTAGCACTGACCCATTTTCAGACCTCAGTGTCAGTGTGATACTCATCTAGTGAGAGTTTTTAGTTAAAGGGGTTGTAAAGGTTTGTTTTTTATTTTCTAAATAGGTTCCTTTAAGCTAGTGCATTGTTGGTTCACTTACCGTACCTTTTCCTTAGATTTTCCTTCTAAATGTTTTCTTTCTTTGTTTTCTTTGTCTGAATTTCTCACTTCCTGTTCCTCCTCAGTAAGCTGTTCAGTAAGCTGTTCTGGGTGACTCCACACCACTTTTAGAGGGTAAATCAAAGGTAAAGGTAAGTGAACCAACAATGCACTAGCTTAAAGGAACCTATTTAGAAAATAAAAAACGAACCTTTACAACCCCTTTAAACAATCTACTTTGCTAAAAGTGCTTTGCAGAAGAAAGTCTTTGGTCAGTTTACAGAACTAACAAATGCAGAACATTTCATATTAAATCAGGAATGGGAGATTTCCTTCTACAATGACCTATGAGCAAAGTAGATTGTTCAACAATTGCCATAGCCACTGTGACAGAGATATGAAAAGATGTGACAGACTGTAAGCTGGGCATTGTATAGCTACCTCCTCCTCATTCAGGCTTGTAATCAAATAATCTGGTGAACGAAAGAAAACTTACCTTGTGACTGAACGCTGAGAGCCACAAGGGAAGCTGTTGCTGGAAGATGTGAAAATGTGCCTCATTAAACTATATTCTTATGAAACATTCACCTTTCACTATGCTCACTAATCAATAAAGCACCATGGCACACTTTGCATGAAACACACAGAAATCTATCCTATCAATGAAAGGGTTGTTTTTTTTTGTCCTAAGGCCAAAGGACTTCAATCCGTCCCAGGTTCTTTGGGAACCCAATAGTGGTGCAGCCACCTAGAAAAGGTTACCAACTCATACACATTAGATAAACATTTGCTCTCCTCGTCATCATGTAGCTAAATACTAGACATGTGCATTCGTTTTCGTCCGAATGCATTTTCGTCCGAATTTCAGCTATTTTCGTTATCGTTTTAACAAACGAAAACGAAAGCACAGAATCCGAAAACCAAAAGATCCGACATAAACAAATGCTTTATTTTCGTTTTCGTTGCTACAACAGTTCGATATAGATAGGAGATTCGACGTGATGCTGACAATAACAATCTGTGTCTATCGAACCTGTGGTCGAATGTGCCTAACCTTAACTCTATTAGTCCAAGATTATTCTACATAGGAGAGAAAAGATTCGACATTATAGAGAGAAAAGATTCGACATAGGAGAGAAAGATTCGACATAGGAGAGAAAAGATTCGACATTATAGAGAAAAGATTCGACATAGGAGAGAAAAGATTCGACATTATAGAGAAAAGATTCGACATAGGAGAGAAAAGATTCGACATTATAGAGAAAAGATTCGACATAGGAGAGAAAGATTCGACATAGGAGAGAAAAGATTAGACATAGGAGAGAAAAGATTCAACATTATAGAGAGAAAAGATTCGACATAGGAGAGAAAAGATTCGACATAGGAGAGAAAAGATTTGTTATTATAGAGAGAAAAGATTCGACATAGAGAGAAAAGATCACTGCTGGAATTGGGTGGGGGAAGTAAAATAAAAATAAAGTTGATGATGAATGTTATTGGCTGATTGTAACCAAAGAGGAGGAGCAGTAAAATAGCTAGAATGACGAAGATTCGACAAAGCATCGAAAGTTAGAAGATTCGACGGTGCAGCAAAACTGTACGACGCTGCAATCGTACATTTCCGGTCAAATGCATCCGCCCATAGGCTATAGAAGAATTCTAATGTTGGTTGACTAGTAATAGTAATGAATAAATATAATTATTACTAGTCATACAACATTAGAATTCTTCTATAGCTTGTGGGCGGAACATTCGACCGGAAATGTAGGATTGCAGCGTCGTACAGTTTCACTGCTCCGTCGAATCTTCTTTGAACATTCGACAGACACCATAAGCCTTCAATGACAGATTCGACCTTAATTAATTCAGATTTTCGGACGAATGCAATTTCTAACGAAAAACGAAATAAATAAAAACGAATTTCGGGAGTAACTAAATAAATTAATTTTTCGGACGAAAACGAAATTCCGAAACGAAATATTTCAGTGTGCACATGTCTACTAAATACTAGCAAAAAAGGAAACATAATAAATAAATAAACCCTAATACACCATCTTGCTCTTGGGTAAAAACAAAGCATACTGTCTAAGCACCTGACTGGGTTATATGTCATTTGAAATAATGATTAAAAAATCTACCATGACTTTGATTACTGAGTCGGATACTTGACTCTTACACCTGAATCTGACTTTTGATTTATGTTTTACTGCAGACTCTGATACTCTATTCTGGGAGCTAATCTCTATGTTTAAAATAGACTACGTTGCTTAATTTTTAATGCCTGACTTTGAAACTTGGCTTTGCGATTAGATGCTGATACCTGAATATGATGTCTGCTTTGATTGGGACTGAGTAAAATTTGCAGGTCTGAGTGAAGTAAGCGGGAGTACTGATGTGGGCCTGGAGGATAAACTGATGATTGCCTGAGGTTTGTAACAAACACGAGGAAGATTACTGATAACAGACAGGTAAAGCATCTAGCTATACTTTATTAAGGGATTCTTCAAGTTAGCTCTATATTATTATTATTAATATTATATTAAGAATGAGAATTCAGATACTTATAACTTCGCATTCCTTGCTGGATTTCTTTAAATTCACATTTTACATGGCTATATTTAACTCTGATATAAGACCTAACTTTTGTTTATTCATATGAACACAAGCTAATTGTAGTGTTTTAAGATATTGTGTTGACTACTTTCACGCTCAATTTGTTAAGAGTTAAGGCCCTGAGCTTTACATTTTGGAAAAGCAAAACAAAACAGTTTCATAACTCAGAGCAAATTAAAAAGCAGATGCTTCCTAATCCATAAATTATATAGAAAAACAAATAAAAATAATGGCACCACATAAAGCAAGGCTTAGCTGGAGAGAAAAAAAAAAACAGGACACAGAAGATTTGTAATTAAAATAAATTAACTTGTGTATTTTGGATTTGGATAACCCTAAATATGTCTACATAAAATATACACTATATTACCAAAAGTATTGTGATGCCTGACTTTACACATGAACTTTAATGGCATCCCAGTCTTAGTCCGTAGGGTTCAATATTGAGTTGACCCACCCTCTGCAGCATTAACAGCTTCAACTCTTCTGTGAAGGCTGTCGACAAGGTTTAGGAGTGTGTCTATTGGAATGTTTGACCGTTCTTCCAGAAGTGCATTTGTTTGATCAGGCACTAATGTTGGATGAAAAGACCTGGCTCGCAATCTCCGCTCTAATTCAGCCCAAAGGAGTTCTATCAGGCCAGTTAAGTTCCTCCACCCCAAGACATTTTGGACAATTTCATGCTCCCAGCTTTGTGTGAACAGTTTGGGGATGGCTCTTTCCTGCTTGAACATGACTTTGCATCACTGCAAAAACAAGGTCCATAAAGACATGGATGAACGAGTTTGGGGTGGAAGAACTTGACTGGCCTGAGTCCTAACCTCAACCCGATAGAACACCTTTTGAAAGAATTAGAGTAGAGACTGTGAGCCAGGCCTTCTCGTCCATGTCAGTGCCTGACCTCAAAAATGCGCTTCTGGTCAAACACTCCCATAGGCACACTCCTAATCCTTGTAGACAGTCTTCCCAGAAGAGTTGAAGCTGTTATAGCTGCAAAGGGCGGGCCAAATCAATATTAAACCCTATGGACTAAGACTGGGATGCCATTAAATCTACGTGTAAAGGCAGGCATCCCAATACTTTGGTAATATAGTGTATCTGAAGCTTAAACAAAACCTGTACAGTTCAATAGTTACTTTGGAATTTTCAGTAACTTCCCGGGGGCTTCAGCTCACTGTGCCCTCTGGTTAGAGTGTTTGGTTTCTGCTGTGGTTCGTCTTGACTAACTGGGGTCACACAAGCTATCACCATGGGTGAAAATGAGTGCATTGAGAACTGAGACATTGGCAGTGAGATGTTCATTGGGCCCATTGTAATGTGAGCATTGATTTCCTGTTAAAGACTAATGACTACTGCTGCAGTGAGAATCACTGTACTTAGATGCCCCAGGACAAACTGGAGGCCATCTGCAGTCAAGGTGAGAACATAAATATGAAATAGTCAAAGGTTGTTGTCTAGAATAATAAGATCTAAAAGGGTGAGCAGGGACATAGTCAATAACAAATCCAAGGTCAGGAAAACTGGACATTCTAGTAAGATCAGGTAAAGCAAATGATCAGATTCAAGGAGTCCAACAGGTCAAAGGTAGTAGCTAACAGGATGAGGAATTTTGGGCAAAAGAAGATTACAGGGTCTAGATAGACCGAGAACAGGCAGGAACCAGGAGTGAAAGAAATTAGGAGGCAAAAGAGCGAGCGGCTCTGCAGGCGGGTGAGATAGCTGGCGGCTCCACGGGCAGTTCCGCAGGCAGGTGAGAGAGCAGGCAGGCCGGCGGCACGGTTTGTGGGCGGGCTGCCGGGTTGCTCAGTATGTGGGCAGGTGAGAGTGAGAGAGCAGCATCGGTGTGAGCGGGCAACTGACCAAACAGCTAGCCGGGGGCGGGGGAGCAGAGAGATGACATCATCTCTCACCGCCCTGCATCCCTGTAGTAACTCCCGCCCTCACTGTGCAGGCAGCGTGGGCAACAGAGAAATTGCATTATCTCTCTGCTGCCTGACTCTGGGAGTCTGGGACACAGCAAGAGACAAGTAAAACACTTAGCAGGCAAGTAACAATCCGCAAGGTGTGGCAAGGGACGTGGCAAGTTACAATCCACAAATTGTGGCAGGTGACGTGGCATATGACAATCCGCAAATTGTGGCAGGTGATGTGGCAAGTGACAATCCACAAGGTGTGGCAGGTGATGTGGCAAGTGACAATCCACAAGGTGTGGCAGGTGACGTGGCAAGTGACAATCCACAAGCTGTGGCAGGTGAAGTGGCAAGTGACAATCTGCATCTGGTGGCAGGCAAGTGACAATCTGCAACGTGTGGCAAGTTACAATCCACAAGGTGTGGCAGGTGATGTGGCAAGTGACAATCCACAAGGTGTGGCAGGTGACATGGCAAGTCACAATACACAAGGTGTGACAGGTGCATTATGGTGAGTTGAACCATTTCATTTTATATAACAATGTAATAATAAAATTAATGTGCTTCAATCATCCTGCCACCATATCAACCATGGTGCCAGGATGATTGAAGAGCCAACACCAGCCATTTCCCCGATAAATTGCCCACAAAAAAACACATTTTCTGGCAGTGCCCCTCCCAAGACAAGACTCTGGATCTTGACTCTGTTTGTTAGACCACAGCTTAAAAACCCTGCATACTGTATATACTATGCATCAACACTTTATCTTTTATTACTTACTAAAATCTTCCTCAGCTTTCCCTCTTAAATTACGGCCTTTTAAAGCTACCTACATACTATGCATTGGCTAAATAATAATTTTGGCTAATTTCAGTGCTATGCTATGCATACTAGCTCATTATGCCTTTGTCTTGCAGGTTTTTTTTTTCTTTTACTTCCTCTTTAAAACCAATCTCTTCTGCATATTTTCTGTAAAATAATGCACTCTTGGCAAGACAACTCCAAGAGAGGGTGTCTGCTGCCTCACCTACCGCTCTCAAAGACGCAACTGGCACCCTCCAATCCCACACCTCCAATATTGCGCAGCTCATTACGACTATTATTCGGTTCTTTATAACGACCCGAGTGTGCCACATAATCATCCATCTCCCAGCCTATCCCAGGCCATCAACTCCTACTTAGCGGAATGCGATCTCCCTATTCTCTCCACTTCCGCCCTAACTAGCCTAAACTCTTCTATTACTGAGGAGGAAGTAACTGACACGATTAAATCTCTCCCGAACATCAAAGCCCCTGGGCCTGATGGCTTATCATACCTTTACTACAAGACACTTCTTCTCCCTCACATCACCCCTCTGTTTAACGCCTTCATGACCAACACACCTATCCCGAGAGACATGCAGACTTCCTTTCTTACGTTGATCCCCAAACCGGGAAAGGACCATACCCTGTGTTCTAATTACAGGCCAGTTGCGCTCCTTAATACAGACCTAAAAAATTTTACCAAACTATTGGCGAATAGGTTAAACAACTTCATGCTGTCACTCATCCACAAGGATCAAGTAGGGTTTATCCCCCTCCGCCAGGTGGGGGACAACACCAGGCGAGTTATCGACCTTGTTGAGGTGGCAAACAGGAATAGGACTGAGGCACTGCTTCTCAGCCTAGATGCGGAAAAGGCCTTTGATAGGCTGGGCTGGCCTTTCCTGTTTGCGACCCTCCATCGTGTCGGTATAAAGGGCCCCTTCCTACAAGCTATTGCTCATCTATACTCATCTCCCTCTGCACTAGTTAGGACCCAGTTTGCCTCCTCTCCCACCTTCCCTATTACCAACGGGGCCCGACAGGGCTGCCCATTGTCCCCTCTCCTTTATGCCCTATGTATTGAGCCCCTAGCAGCACATATCAGGCAGAATACAAACATCCACGGCATCCCAGTCCTCATTAGGGACTTTAAGATTTCTCTATTTGTGGAAGATGTCCTGCTTACTCTTACACAACCTCATGTCCCCCTCCCGAATCTGCACGTAGAGTTAGACCGCTATATCGCTCTCTCCGGTTACAAAATTATTAATTCTAAGACGGAAGCCCTCCCCCTCAATATACCACATCAGACACTGTCCGCCCTTTCCCAATCCTTCAATTATACGTGGAAGACTTCTACCTTAAAGTACCTCGGCGTCTACCTCATGCCCTCCTAAGACACTCTTTATAAGGCTAACTTTCCCCAACTGTACACCTCCATTAGGGCCCCCCTGGCCAAATGGAAAACTCTAAAGCTGTCCCTATTTGGTCGCTTGGCGACCATCAAGATGGCGATCCCACCTAAGCTTCTTTACCTTTTTGAGATGCTCCCCATCCCTATTCCAGCCGCACACTTTAGAGCCCTTCAGGGCGATTTGATAAAAAAATTCTGGAATTATAAGAGACACCGGATCGCTAGACCAATCCTATACACCCCCCGCGGCCAAGGTGGCCTTGCGTTCCCCAACGTCGCCAAATGTTACTTAGCCGCCCAGCTGCGCCCTGTAGTCTCTTGGTGTACCCTCCATGTGTATAATCGATGGACACAAATTGAGAAGTTGTGGTTGGCCCCCACCCGACCAAACTTCATGCTGTGGAGTACTGACGTACCACTCAGTCCGTCACAACTGTTGGGTCCAATGGCACTATTGCGAATGCTATGGCGACGCGCTAAATTGCAGTACCCCCTCACCTCCACTGCCTACCTGGTCACCTCATTCTTGTTTACGCCTAATGTCCCGGACAGCTTGACCTCACAAATATCCCACTTCTGGATGAATAGGGCCTTATTTCGCTACGGTCAATTGGTGGATACCAGAACCTTGCGGTCCTTTCAGGATTTGAAAAATGCCTTTGACTTACCCGGACAGGCTTTTTTTAGCTACCTACAAATCCGTCACTATGCACAATCTCTAGTAACGAACCTCCAATTCTCCCCTCTAACCGAGTTTGAGAAAATCTGCTTAGAAGGCTCATCCCCTAAAGGTATGATTTTGCGCACCTACCAGCTCCTGATTATGGATATGTCGCCAACTGGACCCCGGCATGCCTACATGCACAAGTGGGAGCAGGCCTTTGGTGAGGATATACCCCTAAAGGCATGGCAGCTTATATGGTCGCAGGCCTCCAAGAGCTCTATCTGTACGCTCTATAAAGAGAACCAATACAAGATTTTATTCCACTGGTACCAAACCCCAGACCTGCTCCACTCCATATACCCTTCTGCTGATCGCAGCTGTTGGCACTGTTGTAATGAGGTGGGAACGCTATTAGATATCTATTGGACCTGTTCTCTGATCGTTCCCTACTGGCAGACAGTGCACTCCCTACTCCATTCCTTCTTCGGTTCCTGGGTGCCGTTTAGCCCTAAACCTTTCCTCCTGGGCCTCCCACCTCCCTCTTTTTCTAAATTCTCTAAAAAACTCTTGGCTCAGGTGCTAACGGCCGCACAATGTTTGGTAGCTCTGAAATGAAAAAGGAGGGAACCCCTCTCTGTTTGAACTACACTCCAGAATCAGGGACGTCAAAAGGATGGAGTATCTGACAGCTTCCCTAAATAATTCTCTTGATACTCACAACCGGGTATGGGAGCTGTGGGATGTGCTAGAAGCCCCGATCGCCTGATGAACCCCTGATCTGGGGAGGCGTCACGTGGTTGGGGTCCCCGGGCAGCGGGGAGGTTCTGGGGCGGGTGGCTGTCCTCTCCTTTCTTTTCCCCCTCACTACTCTCTATCTCTCTATTTCTGCTCTCTCTCATTTTTTCGACTTTTCCTAACCTCTTCACTATATCTCTCCTTTATTCGCTAACACGCACTCTGGCAGTCTGGACTTTGTTGTGATACAGAAACTTTACATCACACTCAACCGATTGGATCTTGCTCTATACTATCTTTGGTTATTTGTCCTGCATATTTCACTCAAGTTTTATAGCCGGCATTATTGTATGTCCTGCCAGGTACTTGCTCTCTACAATATTTTATGTCTTTTTGCTCCTTTTTTTTTTTTTTTATCTCTCTGTTGGAAAATGTTGAAAATCTATAAAAATATAAGTTTTAAAAAAAATAATACACTCTAATTTTTAATACATTTTCTCAACTAAAATCTCTTTCCTTTCTCCCTCTGAAATTTTAATGTAATAAAGTTGCTTACATACTGCACATTAACTGTGCAATATTTCTGGCTATTGTATTGTGTAATAATGCAATATAATTTTTACTTTACTAAAACCTGCCTCATCCCTCCCTCTTACACTGAAGCCCAATAAAGCTGTTTGCTTAACCTGCATTGACTGTACAATATTTCTGTCTATTTTCTAAGAAATAATATACTTTAATAATCATTTTTTTATTAAAACCATCCTTGTGGGCTTATGGTTCCAGTATGGAGTAGCAGCTCCTCACCTGAGTTCCCTGCCAAGTGCAGCACAAGCCGGCATATAAAGTCTGCAGTGGCTTCCCTGGAGATCATTCTCTTTCTCCCTCTCCCTGGGTCACTGCTATGGAGCATCTTTTAGAGAAAGGGGGGCCCCACTCTCAGCCTGTAATTCAGCCACAGACAGCTCTCCCTGAAGTGGCCCCAGACCACAACATGGTGGGCGCTACAGAGTCAGTGACACACAGCGGCCAGCACACCCTGCTGTCAGTGAGGGTGCAACTCATGAATGGTTTTCTGAAGCTGTGGCTGCTCTCGTCACCCCCACTATCAGTAGCGTTGCTATGGGGGTGTGGGGGGGTGCGACTCACACCCGGGTGACACCCGCAGAGAGCTAACACCATCTTGAGGGCAGAGGAGCCGCAAAGGTACCTGGGTCCTGGAGGCAGGGCTCTTTTCAGCCGGAATATGCAGGTGCTGCTCTAGCCCTGAGTGAGACTGCTTAGTGTCACTCTCACTGCTGATGCAGCTGCTCCTGCCACAAGCCCACCACCCAGAGAGTAACAGTCTGAGCAAGCAACTCTCCGGGTGGCTGCAGACTGAATCCTTCTCCACCCGTTGCCCAGGTGCATGAGGGGAGGGGGTCTGTACTGATGGAGGAGGGGGATGGTTTGTCCTGAGGGGGAGTCTGTACTGATGGAGGAGGGGGGTGGTTTATCCTGAGGGGGGTCTGTTCTGATGAAGGAGGGGGGTAGTTTGTCCTGAGGGGGTTCTTTACTGATGGAGGGGATGGCTTGTCCTGAGGGGAGTCTGTACTGATGGAGGGGTGGTTTGTCCTGAGGGGGTCTTTACTGATGGAGGGGATGGTTTGTTCTGAGGTGGGGTCCATACTGATGGAGGGGGGTGGTTTGTCCTGAGGGGGGTCTGTACTCATGAAGGGGGGTCTGTACTGATGGAGGGGTGTGGTTTGTACTGAGGGGGTCTGTACTTATGGAAGGGGGTCTATACTGATGGAGGGGGTTTATACTTAGTGTTGGGTCTATACTGAGGGAGGGGGGTCTGTACTTAATGGAGGTCTGTACTGAGGGGGGACTATATTTGGAGGGGGTCCGTACTGACAGAGAGGGGTCTGTACTGACAAAGGGGGTCTATACTTAGTGAAGGTTGGTCTATACTGAGGGAGGACTATACTTAGTGGAGGGGGTCTCTACTGAGGGGCAACTAAAGTTGGTGGAGGGGGTGACACGTTTTACCACACCAGGTGACACCAACCCTAGTGACACCAGAGCCCACTATTAAAATGGGCAGTGGAAAAGGCTGTGCAATCTGGCATCGAACAGCTCAAGAAGGAGATGGGGGAACATTCTATGCATTTGAATGAGACAGAAATGAGGATCTCAACGTTGGAAGATGAACTTTATGATAGACTCTCTCATCTGATTACCAATAAAATCTAGCAAGAGTCTCAGCTCAAACTCATCCATAGAGCCTAAAACCAAAAAATCCTGCGAGCTACCCAAAATCTGTAAATATGTAACACCTCCTATCAGGACAGCTGCTAGCACTGATCACGTCCCATACGACCTTGCAAATGCAATATTTATAGAGGAAATGCTGCGCTGGATATTAGCATGAGTGCCTTGATGCAATGACACTAAATAAAAAATGTGTTGACGCGCAAACAACGTTTTTTTTTACCATAGAGCGTGTGATCACAGCATCACAAACCTTATAATCCACACATGTGTTGAAACAAATTGCCTCCGTATTAAGTATTTTCGTGCACACTACAAAAAGTTCATATAACATCAAAACTTTATGTATAAAATACATGCAGAAAAAATAAATAAATATATATATATATATATATATATATATATTTAAAGTGGATCCAGTGATCAAACGTGCTGAGTGCACACACAATAATGCCTTGTACACATGATCGGAATTTCCGATGGAAAAGGTCAGACGGACTTTTTCCATCGGATATTCCGACCCTGTGTATGCCCCATCAGAGTTTTACCCGAGGAATTCCGTCGGAGTTTAGATAGAGAACATTTACTCCGATAGAATTCCGTCGGAATTCCGATGTGCTTTTGGGCGGGCAAAAGCCTGATCGTGTGTACGGGGCATAAGTGTCAAAATTTCATATGAATAGTAACATCATTAAAGCGGAGCTCGGCCGAAAAAATAATAATAAAAGCCAGCAGCTACAGCTACAGCAGCTGCTGACTTTTAATATTAGGACACTTACCTGTCCTGGAGTCCAGCGATGTCTGCAGCAGAGGATGAGCAATCGCTCATCACTCTGCTGCCCCCACCGCCATCCTCGATGAGGGAACCAGGCAGTGAAGCCTTGCGGCTTCACTGCCCGGTTCCCTACGGCGCATGCGCGAGTCGCGCTGCGCCGTTCTGACTCGTCCCCGTGTGTTCTGGGAGCCGAATGTCTCCCAGAACACAACGGGTATTCTGCGGGAAGTGACGTACTTTCCGCAGATTTCCCACAGAGAGGACTCCCGGAAATGGGTGCAAATACCTGTCTTAGACGGGTATCTGCACCCCCCTCCCCCTGAAAGGTGTCAATTGTGACACCGGAGGGGGGGTTCCGATGAGCGGAAGTTCCACTTTAGGATGGAGCTCCACTTTAAATATTGCAGTCCATTCCAAAATGAATCACAGCTTGTACTGGTGATAAAACTTGTCTTCTTGTTTTCACTGTTATGTGTGTCCGCTCACCTTAGAGCGTTAGAGCGTGTGACCTCACAATTAAGTTCAGTCAGAATATGCTTGTGAACCACCCCTGGGTTCAGTTTCAGTAATGGAGTCCTGGGCTGCTCAGTTCTGCTGCTTCCACACTCGTGCGAAACATAAAGGGACTTTAGGTGTCGATACAGGGATAAATCGTATCTTCCTCAGGGTCATTGTTTGTTTGCACGTCAACACATTTTTAATTTAGTGTCATTGCATCAAGGCACTCATGCTAACATCCAGATAGCGCAGCCTTTCCTCTATAATCATCCATAGAGCCTGTGTCCCATTCCTCTCACCAAAATCAAACCCTCAATCTGCTCTCCCATTCTGCTGCCTAACAGGACCGGATTTCACACTATTTTTGGGTCTGTCCGCCTATCCTGAACTATTTAAACCAGGTCATCAACCACATTTATGGAGTTACCCAAAGGCATATTTCAAAGGATCCCCTTTTTTTTCTCTTGTGATAGCCCACCTTCACAGGAGTCAACACGGCAGAGAGTCTTTCATTTGCACTGGATCGCAATATGTTTGCTGGTGGGGGGAAGGGCCATTCTCAAAAATGAACATCTTCTACCAATTCAACTTTATAAGATATTAAGAAGGAATTGAAATCCTATTATACCATGAAAAGCTTGACCTTGATATGTGCCACAACACCTCTAAAAAACATTTTCCCTCCAGATGGCAAGCCTTTATCACTTCCCCCTTATCGGACTCAGAAGCCTCATCTCTTTGTCCTTCATAATGCTAGGTCTACTTCTCCTTTCATTCAGATAGTACCTGTGGCTAGATATAGTTTTGTAACCTATTACCATATCCATATATGTACAGGGGATATCTGAATTATGTTTATGGTCTAGGATCTCTCATCTGATTGTGTTTTGTTCTGTAGTTTTGTAATTTTTTTAATTTTGCAGTCTACCTGCTAGCTGTATTTTAGGGTCAGGAGAGGCACTACTTTTAGCATGCCTTTTTCAGACCCTCTTTGAGGTTGGTTACCTCTCCTATATTTTTATCCATCCACATCTCCTGGATTTCAGCAATGTTTTTAATCCCTACTTTCCTATGGGTTTGCTTCAATTAGTATTTGTCACCATGTACCAATCTCGTCTATATATTCTTTCTCTGTATGTACTGGGGGGCTGTGACCCTCTGTTTTTTAAGGTGTTTTGTCACCTTGGTCTTTTGTGATTTACAAATTTAAATTTTTTGGATATGGGACACATGCACATCCTTTACTTTGTTATATGAAAAACTTCCATTCATGTTGAAAAGATTCATGGAGCCAGACACAGATGATAAATGGCCACCCTTCACTTACTCTCACCTCTCTTTGGTCTTCATCCTCGTAGTAAAGCCCAAGGCTGTGCTTTACTGCTTTTTATCTTTAGTACATTTGAGCCAGCATTGCTATTTAAAAGTATCCTGCTGCTTACCAGTTTTTCATTGCTGTGACCTTTGTGGCCTCTTCATTTCTGTACAGAAACCCCTACCTGTGCCGTTTGTCCATAGTAACTTTGGGCCTAAAATTGCTATTTAAAACTTTCCTGCAGCTGACCAATTCTTAGCTTGGGGAGATTGGACCACATTAGGTAGTTGTTGCTGGCATTATTTTTAAGAGCTGTCTTTGTTGTCCCAACACCTTATTGCATCCTTTGAAAACAAAAAATGTAAATACACTGTGAACCATGAAGACTCATGAGAAGGGCAGTCAGTTGTACATCCTTGACACCCCGTAGCCCAAGGATATGATCACTTGTTAACATTTTAGTTGCAGTCTTGATGCCACTGCTTTCTGTATTTGTTTTACCAGGACAGGAACAATCTTGCAAATAACTCAATTTTTTTAAATGTTTGCATAGGGAGGGACAAGGTTATGACCTAGGTTACATTGCCATCTCTGACCTGCTTCAGCAGGGCAGAGACAACCTTTCAAAAATACTACATCTGTGTGCGGAGCCTCTGCCTCTTACTTTAGGCCTGGTAGACATTTTCCTAATAAATGGGGTTGACTGCATTTAATGGAAGCTATGACAGATGGTGAAAAAAGGGTAGCCAGCCAATGCCCTTAAGTTACCCACCTTCAAGCGTGCTTACAGTGCAGTGGATCCAGCCACCATCAGGACACGTGGCTTCCTCAGAGTGCGTAATTTTGGGCTCATTCTGTTCATGATAGATAAAAAAAAAAAAAAAAAAATTTGAAAAAAAAGGCTGGATAGCCCTCCTCTTCCTGGTCAGCACCCCAAGACATTTCCTATGTCACCCTTGAATTTGTATATTCCCCCCGCTCTAATGTGTTTTTTAAATGTTATTTTTTTTTTGCATTGGTAATGGTCCTCCATGGCAGTACCCAGCTCCTCATGCCATTGACAATCCTATTACCCTTAAAAATGTCTGGAACTGATTTTAAAGATTCATCCCTCCTAGATTTAAATGGGTTTTGGATTCTTTTGGATTTATGTTTGCATCTTTTAGACCGTATGATAGTTTTGACAAATGCCCTGTGAATTGAACTCAGGCACATTTGCAATTTGCTTAATAATAATTAACCTAAAATGACAGCTAAAAGTATGAATTGCATTGAAACTTTTTACCTGCCAGATCCCATCTCAAATTGACAATGACAAGACAACATTTAATCTCAGTCTAATAGAGGATCATAATTTGCCTTTTTTTACATCAAAATTAACTTGGTGACAAAATTTGTTGAAACTATCACTGAAATGATTATTAGAAATGCTCAACTCAATTATTCAAATTGTCAGAAGTTTTAAATCTTTATTTGCCTTAATCTTTACGTGAGCCATGTTAAAACCTCTACTTAGTTTTGATATTGTCAAGATAATGTGAACTGCCAATATATCAAAGACATTACAATATGAAAATAGCAATATTTTACATACTGTCACTAGAGCAAGTGCAGTATCACTATGGAGACATTGTACCGCTGTGACAGTGATCATATACAATGGCTGGCTGCTCTGATATCATTGTATGTCAGTGAAGCCAGCAAGTATCTCTGATTACTAGCCACAGCAGTACAATGTCACCATAATGACATTGCACTGATCTGGTGACAGTATGTAAAAAAATATACAGTATATAAATGTATTTTTATACATACTGTCACCAGAGTAAAGCCTCGTACACCCGACCGGTTTTCTCGGCAAGAAACGACAAGAAAACTGCTGGGAGATCTTTCTTGCTGAGAAAACCGTTCATGTGTATGGTTTCTTGTTGAGAAAACTGCCGGGAATCTCGACGAGAAAAATAGAGAACCTGCTCTCTATTTTCTCGTCAGGATTCTCGTTTTTCTCGTCGGGGTCGTGTGTATGCTTTTCCGAGTCTTAAAAAGACGCGCATGCTCAGACTCAAGTCTGGGGAATCATCTGAGTGGTAGCCAGGCTCAGATGTACCAATTGTTAGGTCTCAAGGACCATTTCTATCCCTGGGAGATAGTACTGGTGGTTAAGTTCACTGGGGCCTATAGGTGGCGCTGTTGCCGTGGGTCCGGGTTGAACTGCAGTACGAGGTTGTGTCCTTTTTGTCCCCTCTCGGCAGCAGTACGGCGGGGTGGGGAACCTGCTGTGCCTGTTGGGAGAGGATATAAAAGGGGGCGGCCATCTTCCAGAGGTCGTCGTCGTTCCACACTCAGGCACCTTAAGCCTGGGTGCGGGTGTGTGGCCTCCAGGTGCCCTAGGCCCGGAGGCCTGTCGGATGGTCTCTGGGTGCTCTAGGCCCAGATACGGAGCTGCTGTTCCATCTCAGACACCTTCAGTCTGGGGTGAGGTACTTCGAGAGAGGCCCGGGGCCCAGTACCTTTGACTGGGTCCCACAAGGGATCGAGGGATCCTAGGGTGCCGCCCTGAAGTGGGTGCCCGAATCTAGGACGAGGAGGCCAGGGAGGTGACCCTTCCCGAAGACCCGGCGCGGTATCGCTGGTGACGGTGGGGCCTCTGGTAACTCTCCGGATGGATGTCCTTTTCTCTGACAGGGGTCATTACTTCTAGAAGGTAATTCATCGTGAATCTGGTCGGTGGCAGAGACCCAACAACCGGGCCTGTGGCAGAGGCCCTATTCACCTGGTCTGTGGCAGGGACCCCCTCATGGTCATGGTAGCGACCGTGCGCCAAGCCTGTTAGTGCTATTCAGAACAGGAGAAACACAAATTTAAGTTTGTGCCTGGACCTCCTTCCCACCTTATCTGACCCGTGTTTGTCTCAACCCGTCTGCTCTAAAAGAGACTGTTTATTGTGCAAGAAGGAATAAACAATTGTTGGATCTTTCAGTTGGTGTGGACAGTTGCTTACTGGGGAAAATTAGAGACTTGTTCTGAGAACTGCAGAAACAAGGTCAGCATTGGAGGCTTTTTTACACCAGTCGCAGGCAGGCCCGAGAAACTAACACTGCTCAACCTCCCTATTCAGGAGGGTACGGGCTTGTGGTGTGGTGTGCCTCATTCTTTTCCTGCGGAGGAGCCAAGCAGAAGAAAAGCAGGTAAAGTCTGGGGTTGGTGCGCTACACAAGTATGAGACGGGAGCGCTCCTTCTGGTAAAACTAGCGTTCGTAATGGAGATAGCACATTCGTCACGCTGTAACGAACTGAAAGCAGGAAGACTGAAAAGCGCGAATTGTCTCTCCACAAACTTTTACTAACACGTGGTAACATGAGATCAGCAAAAGCAGCCCAAGGGGTGGTGCCATTGGAATCGAACTTCCCCTTTATACTGCCGTCGTACGTGTTGTACGTCACCGCGCTTTACAATGACAAGATTTTTAATTGACAGTGTGTATGCATGGAAAGCTTGACAAGAATTCCGTCAAGCTTGACAAGAATCTCGTCGAGAAAACCAACGTTTTTTTTTACGACGGGATTCTCGGCAGTGTGTACGAGGCTTAAGTGTAGTACCACTATGGTGACATTGCACTGCTGTGGCAGAGATCATATACAATGGCTGGCTTCTCTGATATCACTGTATGTCAGTGCAGCCAGCCATTATCCTGGATCACCACCACAGCAGTACAATGCCACAAGACCAGTACAGCCAGTAACAGTGTCCCTGATTGCTGCTAAACCAGTCCCAGTGTCACCATAAAGCCCTGTACACACGATCGGATATCCTATGGATTCTAATCCGATGGTTTTTTCCATCGGAAATCCGATGAAACTGTCTTCCATCAGTCTTGCCCACTCACCATCAGTCAAAAAACGAACCGTTTCAAGCGCTGTGACGTAAAACACTCCGATAAGCCGAGAAAAATTAAGTTCAATGCTTCTGAGCATGCGTCGACTTGATTCTGAGCATGCGTGGGTTTTTTTTATCCGATGGATTTCCACACAGACGATCGGATTTTGCTATCGTTTTTTTTCCCATCGGATAAATTTAAAACATGTTCTATTTTTTCACACCGATGGAAAAAAGACCGATGGGGCCCATACATGATCGGTTTGTCTGATGAAAACAGTCCATAGGACTGTTTTCATCGGTAAAACCGATCGTGTGTACACGGCTTTAGGCCTTGTTCACATGTGCAATTCTCTCTAAAGATCAATCTTTGCTCAGATCAATCTTCAGAGAGCTTTTGCCAGGCAGTGAGAAGGTGTTATATCACCTCCTCACAGCCCGTTTTAACCCCTTGAACACCACACAAGTGATCCCAATCACTAGAATGTATCACAATTGGTGGGCAATACACCCACCAAAAGCAAGAGGGGGGTATAAAAGCATCTCAGGCATGGCATGTGTACACCCCCTGCCACTGTCTCTGCAGCTAAAGGGGCTAGTGGATATAGAGATGGGTAAACTGTGGCTCAACTACAATGTTTTACCACCCTTCCAACCTCATGTGTGAATGAGCCCTAAAAGTGGAGCCAGTCACAGGGACACAGATCACCACCACACCAGTCACAGTGTGACCAAACCAGTGTAGCTTGAATCAGTGTTCCTGATCGTCACCATACCAGACTATTGATGCCAGCAACAATTTTTCCTAATCGCTGCCACACCAGTCTCAGTGTCACCAGACCAGTGCATGCCAGCAACAGTGTTCCCGATTGCCACCACACAAGTTCCTATGTCCCCAGACCAATTTAGGCCAGCTACAGAGTGTAATGTTCGTATCCTGTAATGTTCTTATCTCTCCACTGGGGCTCTGACATCTCCACCAACTCCGTGTAATGTTCTTATCCTGTAATGTTCTTATCTCTCCACTGGGGGCTCCGACATCTCCACCAACTCCGTCGCAGATAGATGACATCACAACAACATTACACGGCACCTTCTCTTATCCCTACGTAAACAGCCGCCGCCATTTGCTTGACGTTCGTGCTAAGAACCTGACGCCAGGCAAAGACCTCCATCAGAAGACTGCAGTCTTCACTCACTATTGGGCCGGTCAGAGCCCCGACTTTCATCTCCCTATTGGGCCGGACAGAGCCCCGACTACCATCTCTCTTTTTCGGCCGGACAGAGCCCCTCTGCCTCCTCGCTTTTGAGCCGGACAGAGCCCCTCCAACTTCCAACCTTTGGGCCGATCAGAGCCCATTCCCCACTGGTAGTCAGAGGCTCTCCACTGACCTACCCTCAGTCAGCCTACTCTGGCAGAACTCCCTACCTATACCACTACAATAGGAGACCAGTATATCTCTCCAGAAACCACTGGGTGACACCAACTCCAGAAGTCTACTCACAGCAAGTATCCTTCCGTTTACTTTAAACTGTATTCCTGTGCACTGCTACTACACTCAAGTTACCTCTGGTGCTCCCCCTTATGGCTGTGTATTACCACACTAAATAAAACCACTTGTATTTCCAATTTATCTGAGTCTTCCCTCCTGATGTCTGTCAAATTGAAGTTAACTGTTTAGTATATCATATTCATAGACTTCCGAAGCTGTGATCCACGCCAACCATTTGACTTACACTGCCTCAAGCATTACAGATAGCACAAGCCTCTCCTACCAATAGGAGTAAAATGGATCCATCGGAGGTAGATAACCACATGGCGCCGTTCAATCAGAGACTTGACGCTCTTTCACAGATGGTCTCAGACCTTTCAACGGAGAACCAGAATCTCAAATCATATGTCACTGATAACTTCCGTATTCGGGTTACACCACCTGACACCCCAGAACCAAAAATAAGCCCACCAGACATCTTCTCAGGGGATAGGAGAAGCTAAAGGGAATACATTAACGTTTGTAAACTGTTGTTTGACATGAAACCAAGAACTTATGCCACCGACAGAACTAAAGTTTGCACCGCCATCTCCTACCTTAGAGGGGAACCCCGAGCCTGGGCTAACACTTTCATAGAGAAAGAAGATCCAATCCTAAACTCATTCAGCGATTTCAGTGCCACCATGGATCTACTATACGATGACCCCAGCAAGCAGATCTCTGCGGAGTCTGCCTTACGTGCTCTAAAAAGGGTAAACACCCTGTAGAAGATTACATCGCCCAATTTAAACGATGGGCCACTCAGTCCGAGTGGAACCAAGTCACCCTAAAATATCAGTTCCGGCTAGGCTTATCAGAAACCCTGAAGGATGAGTTAGCCCGTACTGTAATACCCTCTACATTGGAAGCTCTTATCCTCCTCAGCATATCCATTGATATAAGAATGCGAGAACGGAGAGCTGAGACTCTCAGGAGTCTCCTATTCAGTTCCCTCCGGCCATGCTGCGGAGTCCATGATACCCATGAAAATTGGGGACCGCTTACCCCAGCAGAGAGGTCTAGGTGAAGATCCCTTCAGCTCTGTATGTATTGTGGCGCACCACACCACATCGCCGAAGACTGCCCCATGCTCAGAAAGAAAAAGCCGGGTAAATCAGATTACCTCTGCAAGCTAGTAAACCCCCACTAACCAGACTCTAACTATTTCAAAATTCTTGTCTCTCTGCAGTGGGACCAAACCCGAATTACTCTCGAGGCTATGATTGACACAGGAGCGTGTGGGAACTTCATAGACTCGCATATTGTTAAAACTAATAAAATTCCTGTATTCACTAAATGCAAACCTGTCTCTCTTAGACTTATTGACGGAACTACCTTAACCTCAGGTCCCATCACTACACAATCACAACCTCTGCTTATGGTGACAGAATCTACACATATAGAATACATCTGCTTAGATGTGATACAGTCTCCCCATTTTCCCCTCATCCTAGGGCTTCCCTGGCTGCATACACAAAAACCCACTTTACGTTGGGAAGACAGAAGTGTGCTCCTCACCCCTCAATACTGCCAGGAGACATGTTACAAAGAGACTTCTTTATATATTTATATTTCTATGTATGCTACGCATCTGCTATTGAGATCACCGTAACCACGGTAAGGAGACCTCTACATCATTGCAACTACTCCTTCCATCTATATTTGGGGCATATTTATGCTGTTTATCCGACAGCAGTGAGGTGAGCTGCATGCAAGCACAGAGGTGTTTCACACTGAAGGTTCTGCCAAGCACTTCATGTTATATTTTGGTGACGGGACTCATTAGACACCAGATTATTACTTTCATTAATATTTTTTTGTGGTATACCAAATTGGATTTATATATTTATTTTTGATCTACTTTTTATATCACATATTTTGGGATTGCCTATCATTGGACTCACAGGAGTATCTCATTTTGTGATGCACTATATGTGTCTTGGTATTGTTTGATGTTATCACATGCATCATTGTTTATCACTGGATTCACAGGAGTACCTTATTTTGTGATGCACCACATGTGTTTCTGTATTATTTGATGCAATCACTGTACACACAAGGATTCACAGAGTTGTTTATTTATTATATACACTGTTTTGTTTTGTGGGGGCAGGACTTCAGGTTTTTGCCCTGTCTCCCCCTCATTTCCTTAATTCCCCTTGTTTATTTTTTCTTCTTTCACAGCGCAGTCACCACCATTTTTACTTATTGACGGAACTACCTTAACCTCAGCTCCCATCACTACACAATCACAACCTCTGCTTATGGTGACAGAATCTAAACATATAGAATACGTCTGCTTAGATGTGATACCGTCTCCCCATTTTCCCCTCATCCTAGGGCTTCCCTGGCTGCATACACACAAACCCACTATACGTTGGGAAGACAGCAGTGTGCTCTTCACCTCTCAATACTACCAGGAGACATGTTACAAAGATACTTTTTTATCGCAGGTGGAGTCACTGTCCCCAGGGGGAGTCAACCAGGTATCTAGGGCATACCAAGATTTCGCTGATGTCTTCAGCAAAAAGAATGCAGAGCTATTACCCCCACATAGACTATACGATTGTCCAATTGAGTTACTCCCAGGCAGCAAAATTTATTTTGGACATATATATGCATTATCACAGCCTTAATTGGCCCATCTAAAGGAATATCTAGAAGAAAATTTAAAGAAAGGGTTCATAAGACCGTCCACCTCACCCGCAGCAGCTGGCATGTTTTTCATCCGGAACAAGGATCAAAGCCTACGTCCCATCATCGATTATAGAGAATTGAAGAAGATCACTGTGAAAAGCAGATACCCCTTCCTCTCATCCCAGAATTATTGGAACAATTGCAAACAACAAAGTTGTTCACCAAACTTGATTTGAAGGGCGCATATAATCTAGTCAGAATTCGGCAGGGGGATGAATGGAAGACCGCTTTCCGCACCCGTTACGGCCTTTATGAGTACCTGGTCATGCCCTTTGGCCTGTGCAACGCACCTGCCACTTTCCAGATTCTCGTGAACGACATTTTCAGGGCTCTCCTTGATGTTTGTTTAGTAGTATATCTAGACGACATCCTTATATACTCTGACAACATAACAGACCATCGCAAGCATGTCAGATGGATTCTCTCTAGGTTACGCACACATAATTTATACGTAAAATTAGAGAAGTGCATTTTCAAGTCCAACACCTTCACATTCTTGGGTTACATCATTTCTGAGAAAGGCATACAGATGGATCCTGGTAAGATCGATTGTATCCAAAAATGGCCCAGACCCCTGAATAGAAAGGCACTTCAAAGGTTCCTAGGATTCAAAATTTTTATCGCAAATTCATAAAAAAAAATCCTTAGTTGTAAAACCATTAACCCAACTAACCAGTATCCACACCAACTATGCATGGAACGCACAAACCCAGGAGGCCTTCGATACCCTGAAATGTCGGTTTACTACTGCACCCATCCTACGCTTACCAGACCCTAACCTACAATACATCTTGCCTCCCATCTGGCCCTAGGGGCTATCCTATCCCAAAAATCGTCCATTGATGGACAGCTTCACCCTGTGGCCTACCATTCCCGATCACTTACTCCCACGGAGATCAATTACCCAGTAGGAGAAAAGGAGTTACTAGCAGTGAAATCCGCCCTGGAGACTTGGAGACACCTACTCAAGGGTACCTCACTACCCTTTATAGTGTACTCCGACCATCAAAACCTTCAATACATTCAGCGTAACAAAACACTCTCCTCCAGACAGATATGCTGGGCTCTCTTCTTCGATAGGTTCCACTTTGTCAACACCTACCGACCTGGCTCCAAGAATGGAAAGGCTGCAAAGGCTGATTCACTATCTCGCCTGGAAGAAAACCAATGTACACCCAAATCATCCCACAGCAGAAAATCTTATGCACCATTTTGACCCTCAAAGAGGAATTGCAGCAGACCCTAACTTTAGAAAGACACCCACTGCAGTTAGAGGCAGATGAAAAAGGGTTCCTCTACAAAAATAACCGGCTGTACATCCCGACTCCTCTACACCATCGAATTCTTCGACTGACTCACGACGTTCACCTAGCTGGTCATCCCGGCATCACCAGGACCCTGGTGTCTTCTGGTGTCCGAAGATGGAGGAGTCAGTAAGAGAGTACGTGTCCTCCTGCGAGACTTGTGCCCGCTCTAAATACGAATCCTGACCCCCTTTCGGTCTCCTCACAAGTCTCCCTATGCCCGAAAAACCATGGCAGGCCATTTCACTTGACTTTATCGTTGAGTTACTCCGCTCAGGGGGTTAGAACACGATCCTAGTCGCAGTCGACTACCTTACCAAAATGGCTCACTTCATGCCCCTCACGAAACCACCAAACTCCAAAGAGACGGCCGAGATCTTGACACAGCAGGTTTTCAAACTCCACGGAATCCCTTCCATAATTGTGTCGGATCGAGGTTCACAGTTCATCTCCAGATTCTGGAAAGCTCTCTGTCTAAAACTCCAGATTGACCATCGATTATCAACTGCCTACCATCCTCAAACAAATGGGCAAACCGAACGGGTAAACCGCTGTCTAGAACAATATATCCGTTGTTACTGCACTCATCTACAAAACAATTGGAGTTTGCATACAACAATACCAGTACTACCACAGGTTGTTCACCTTTTTATGCTAACTACGGGTTCCCTCCCTCCTTCATCCCTCAGCAGATACCTACCAACAACCCTGCGGCTGAAGATTTTGTCAACACCTTAAAGAACCTTATTCCTCACCTACAGAACAACATCACTAGAGCCCAGAACAGACAGAAGGCCTACTATGATCTTCACAGGAGAACTCCGCCCGCATACAAGACCGGAGATTTAGTATGGCTATCCACCAAACACCTTAAACTGCAAACGCCATCACGCAAATTTAGTGGTATATTCACTGGACCTTTTCCCATCCACTCAGTGATCAACCCAGCAGAAGTGAGGCTGAACCTACCGTCGACCCTACTTATTCATCCGACTTTCCACATCTCCCTGATAAAACCCTACCAACCATCCCATTTGCAACTTGAAAAAACTTTTCAGTGTGCTGGTGACATATTTCATCTACCTTGGTCTGTTAGGTGGCCCATGGGCTGCCTTAAGGCATTCACGTTAGTGTGTGACTTAACAAGAGTTAACGCGTGTGTGCTAATGCAGCCCAATTGTGTTTTATTGTAGCTAAGGCTACACAGGTGATTTTCAGTAGCTTAATTTTGGCAGTACACTCTCATGGGACCATTTGGAGTAGGAGAACACCTGCTCAACATGTGATCATTTACAAAGTTTTTGGGGGATTTTTTGCTCAATCAAGTACTGCAAACCCGGTAATTGTAAGTCTCATGAGACTAATCTCCTAACAATCACACAACGTTACCACAAAAGAGAATTTTTTTTGCAGTTTTTTTGGTCACTGGTATTAAAAGTTACTCATGTTACCCTAGCCTTGGAAGATCACTCAATCAATCATGCTACTGAAAGTCTCAAGTTAAAATGAATGTGATACAAACAAAGAGATAGATTTCATTAAAGTTTACCAGCTCAATTGAGCCACCTAAAATCACCTATGTAGCTCTAGACTCTTACAGAATGATTTATTGTCAGCATTACATATAACATACTAGATCATTTCTGTGATTGATGGCATAGCTTTCCTTCATTTTTTATTCCTTGTACTGACTGTACCCATATTATGCCAAAGTATTGTAAATGATATTTGACACAGTGATACACTCAATTTATTGTGCAACTTCATTTACAGTAATCAACACATTTTGGTTGGCAAGGTGCAGATGAAAAAATTTAATTACAGTTTCTTTTCATTTTTTTACTGAAAAGTCTGGCTGATGATGAGCACTGCACTTTCTGTCAATAATGTTGACATTTGCAGAGTAAACCTTAAAATGGACAGTTGATAAAAGTAGTATAGAAAGGAAGAGCACATGCAGCATACCTGTACTAACCATGTCTTTCCCTGTCCAAACTTTAGACTAGTGATGAGCCAAACACAATTGGGTTCGGCTCGACACAGCTTCAGTAAACATTAGCAGAGTGCCAGATCCAAATCCCTTTAAAGTCAATAGGGGCTAAAAAAATCAGTTTTGGCCATTTTCTAGGCTAATAAAATGAGCTTGGTGGATCAACGCATTTTTGCGATGGTCTTGCTTCCTTGGGATCCACATCCATACATCAAGCAATAACCTGGTTCTCAAGACTTTACAAAGACGAGGTCTATACAAAGCCACCACAAGGGACCTGATGAACCATCAGTTTAAAAAAAATCCACATAAGATATTAAGATTTCCCAAGGCCCTATAGATATGCCACAATATATCTAGAGAGGCACTTATCCACAATATTTCTAATCTAAGGGGCATTAGATATATCTCCCATATTTTTTAAACAACCTTATACCAAGTATCCTTTCGCTGAACAAGACCTCATTACCCATGCATCGTCACAAAAACTCCAAACAAAAGGATGGTGCCCCAAAGGGTTCTATAGAGTCCTTGTCTTTGAAAGCCTTAAGAACCAGATTATTGGCGCGGCGTGGCCTGGATGTGAGCGGCGGCGGACGTTTCCTAGAGGAGCTCCAGGTACCATCGGTACTCTGTATCGCCCATCCACGCTTACAAAGCATTCCATCCCATTCAGCTAGATCCCCTGCAGTATCCCACACTCTTATTTTCGGACAATTCGGCCAGGGGAAACCGGAGGTCTCCCGAGATTGACCGCATCCAGTGCCCGGGGCCGCCGCCATCTTGCAGGCCCGAGGCCTCCCGGAGGAAACCTGTTTGCGGCTGTATTTGAGGTAAGGGACCAGCTCTCGTCCCTCCCTGACACCCATCCACATACCTCCAGTGATCCGGAGCAAGAGCTGCGTCTCGGGGGCATTCGTGGAGGCCGCGGTCGATGCGGCCTAGTCAGACCTGGGAATCCGCGGTGTTTCCTGAGGCAGTACCCCGCGGGAGCGGGCCGCGGCCGGGCCACATCTGCAGATCTCCTGTACCCAGTCACTCTTCCTGGACCCTGCCACAGCTGGGGAAACTATCCATCACTTCTCCCCAATATCTGCATAAGGCTATCTACTACCTTTTTACAAAAGTCTGTGCTGCTAGCACACGGCGGCCATCTTGGTACACCTCTGCGATCTCCATAGTCCCCCTGCAGCAGATTAAAGACCCTGTCCCTCTACCTTGGCTCCCAGTTCAACAAAAGTCGGTGCTCTTGTAGAGGACTAAGGTGGGATTCCTCCCTATTAGTGGGATTCAGCTGCAGCCCGGTTCCCATAACCCTGTCAGGCGGACATCTTGCTACACCCGGCCTCAAATTTACAGAGCTCTCCCTTATCCTTCTGCAGATGTTTCACTCCCCTCAACACTTTTAAAGTAGCCTGGCCTGAAAGAACATCCCCAGAGGTCACCATCAGTAGAGACTTCCTCCCATCCTTGTTTTTGAACTCCCCATAAGTCGTCCCCTGCCTGAACTGAGACTCCTGGCCTGCCACTAACCCCACAATCCGGTCCTCAGCCGACTTTCCCTTGGGCTGTTGGGAGAACCCAACAGGAGACAGTGCTCCATGGTTGGAGGGTCCCCTCACCTCCTCACCTGTATTAAGGTGACAAGATGAACTAATAGTCACATCCTCAAGGGGGGGCGCATGCGCGGCGCGGAACTGGCAGGCAGCTAAGTGAAGGAGATCCGAGGGCACCGGAGACATTAGCACTCCCAAGGGGGTTATATTGCCTGCAAATCTTACTTGAATCACCCTGAACCCCTAGAGGGACCAGTTGTGCATGCCGTCGACTAAAAAAAATAATAAGCAGAAATCCGCCCAGCGGTCCTTGACGAATTATTTACTGCGGGTCCGGGATCAAACGAGGATGTCCCAGGATGGCGCTGACCAGGAATCGTCCATGCTGGAGGCCCCGGAGCCCATGGCTTCCCCTTCTGCGACTTCAGAGCTGAGTGAGTACACTCCACACCTCACGAAGGCAGACCTGGACCACAGTCTGACGACAATGTATGAAAAACTTGCCCTCAAGTTCCAGGCTGAGCTTCACAAGTCCACCCATACCCTCTCCCAGGAGATCGCTTCCCTGGGCGGGAGGACAGACGTACTAGAGGTGAAGCATGATGAGCTCCAGCTCGCATACGATGACCTCCGCAAAGACCATGAACTGCTCACAGACACGGTTGTCCAGCTCCAGAATAGTATGGAAGATTTAGACAACCGGAACAGGAGGAACAATATTAGAGTGCGTGGCCTGCCTGAAACAGTCATGGATCTGCCTGAAGCCACTGAGAGATTGTTTCGCTCCCTCCTCCCAGAACAACCGGTGAATGCATTCATATGTGACCGCCTCCACAGGGCCCTAAGACCCAAACCGCCCCCGGAGAAGCCCCCGAGGGATGTGGTGATGTGCCTGAAGGACTACCTGGTGAAGGAGGAGATCCTGCGAGCTTCCCGCAACACCCCTCGTATACAGCTGGACGGGGTCACCATTCAGATATATCCAGACATCTCCCCGACCACACTGGAGAGACGCCGACAGATGAAAGAAATCACCTCCGTCCTTCAAACCGCTCGGATCCGCTATAGATGGGGTTTCCCATTCAAACTGACGGTCCCGCACAACGGATCCACATACACCGCCACCACGGTCCTGGAAGGTAAATCCATCCTGGTCAAATTGGGCCTCCTCGAACCTCAACAAGCACCAAGGCACCTGTCCACCCCCCGCCCGTCACCAATCTGAGCCACCCCACCTCCTCAGAGGGGACGTAGAGCCTACCGTAACCCATGACTGCAGACAGCTGTGGAAGTTCTCCGCTGCTCCACCACGATCTCCCCGCAGGCTTGTGGTCAAGGTACTAAATATGATTTCGGTACCACCTGTCCCCCCCTTATTTTTTGTTCATGAGCCCCATGTCCCCTGGCCTGTCTCGCTGGACTTGTCAATTTCTGGACCCCCAAGCCTTTCGGTTCTGAACAAGCCTTTATGTCTCCGGTCCTCGTGATCCTGCCGTTTTCCACCCGGAACTTTTACCCCCCAACCACGTTAGTGTTCAATCCAAGAAACACTTCTCTCCCACCATTCCCTTTTTTGTATTGGGAGAGATCTTGGACTGAACTCTTGCCACTCTCTCTCTCCCCCTTTCAGTGTTGGGGGAGATTGAGTGCACGTGGAAGACTGTTTTTTTTTCAGTCATTTGAAATAGTTGATGCTGGCCTGGATGGCCTATCCATCCAGACCCCTGTTAGTTTGTTTGCCTTTTTTTTTCTTCCTACAATGTTCCTGTTATCAATGTTATATTATTGGTTTTACTGCTACACTTAACCTGCTGACCGTGCCCCCGATCTATGATCCAGGAATTTGGCAACCCGCTTTGGTGCTGGGCCTATGGGTTATCCGGCTGACATTCGCACCTATCTCACCAACCTCACTCCAAGCTAAATTTGTTCCAACCATATTATGGGTTTGAAGGTTATCTCATATAATGTCAGAGGCTTTAATTCCGCACAAAAGAGGAGGAAGGCCTTTCGAGATTATAAGCAATTGGGGGCGGACATTGTCCTCCTGCAAGAGACTCATTTTTCGGCAATGTCTCACCCCAATTATTTTGACAAGTCATTTAAGTTACATTACCATACCACGTATAGCTCTAAAGCCAGAGGGGTAGCCATATTTGTCAGAAATAATGTACATTTTGATGTCAAACATGTTTACCTGGATAGCAGGTTTTTGATACTCCAAGGTGATGTCCAGGGCAAAGCCTTTACAGTCGCCAATGTGTATGCCCCCAATACTGCTCAGGGTTCCTTTTTCAGGTCCTTCACCCAAATTTTGGACAGATATACTTCTCCACACATGATAGTGGGAGGTGACTTCAATCTAGTCGCCCACTCTACACTGGACAGAAGCAAGGTTACCCACTCATCTAAGGCCTTCCCCAAATCCCTAGTGAGGTCCCTGGAGACTTTCCAACTTATTGACACATGGAGGGCCCTCAATACAGGAGCTAGGGAATACACACATTACTCAGCCCCTCACGAGAGCTATGCAAGGCTAGATTACATTTTCAGCTCCCCAATTTTACTTGCCAACTCCACAGCAGCCACTATACACCCATGCCCATGGTCAGACCACCTGGTGGTCTCCTTTAAAACTTCGCATGTAGGCATTTCCCCCCTGACAGCCTCCTGGAGGCTTAATGACTCCCTATTGACAGACCCTGACCCTGACATAGCCACGCAAGTAGCGAATCAGTTGGAAGAGTACTTCAGACTGAACGATGTAGAAGACACCACCCCCTCTATTCTCTGGGTGGCCCATAAGGCAGTACTTCGCGGCCGACTGATAGAGTTGGCCACCATTAAGAAGAGACAGAAGTTAGCCAAAATTAAAACCCTAACTGCAGACCTTGCAAAACTGTACCATATACACGCACAATCCCACGCCCCGGACACTCTTAGACAAATTGACCAGAAGAGGGTGGAATTGGATACTATCCTCTCAGACCACACAGAAAAATCTATTAGATGGGCCAAAGCGAGATTCCTATTGCACTCAAACGCTGTTCTCACGTAAACTACATAACTCCCTTCAGCCCACCCATATCTACAAATTGCGTAACACCTCGGGCCAGCTGGTCTCCCACCCCAAGGAGGTGCTTGACACTTTCACCGCGTTCTACAGCTCCCTACTATCTGCCCCAGCCTCTCCCCCCCCTGCTGGAGTTGAGGACTGGTTGAACTCCATCCAATTTCCGACTTTGACACACGAACAACTGACCAACCTGAACGCCCCATGCACAGAACTGGAGGTCCTGACGGTCATTAAGTCGCTCAAAGCGTCAACAGCCCCAGGCCCAGACGGGTATACGGCGACTTACTATAAAAAATTTGCAGGTACGCTGGCCCCTAAATTGACTAAATTAATCAACCACGTATTGCAAGGCCACTCACTTCCAGAGGAAATGCTTGCAGCCAATATGACCCTAATCCCTAAACTTAACAAGGATCACTCCCTCCCCCAGAATTACAGACCAATTTCGGTTCTTAACAAAGACATTAAGATTCTAGGTCGTGTTCTTGCAGATAGACTAGCCCCCATAATTTCCACCCTGGTTGGCCCCGAACAAACCGGATTCATCCCCTCTAGGCAAATCACAGACAACATCCGCTTGGCGACGGACATTATCCAGGATGCGGAGCTATTTTCCCGCAAGGTTCTTCTGTTGGGCCTGGATATACACAAGGCCTTTGATAGTGTCCTGTGGCCATATATGGACGCGGTCATGACTAGGTTTGGTTTTTCAGGGGAGTTTGTTCATGGATTTAGGGCACTGTACCACAATCCTCACACACACGTTAAGCTCCCAGGTTGCACATCGGATTACTTCCCCCTGGGCAGGGGGACATGCCAGGGCTGCCCTCTGTCCCCTTTGATGTTTGCCCTGGCCGTGGAGCCTTTGGCGAGGGCGATCATCACAGACCAGAACATTAGGGGGTATCAGAAGGGGGATGGGGAGTATAAGGTGAGCCTATACGCGGATGATATCCTTGTATTCCTCCAGGACCCAGTTACTTCCCTCCCTAATTTAATCTCTACACTCCAATCCTTTCACACATTTTCGGGCCTTGGCGTCAACCTCTCCAAGTGTTCGGCCCTCCCTGTCAATATCCCTCCCAGAGTCATCTCTGCCCTTAAATCTTCTTTTGGCTTTTCAGCATAAAATAAAACCCTCCAATACCTCGGGATTCGTCTAGCCCCCACCCTAAGAGAATTATATAACGCTAACTACCCCCAGAAGTCAGACAATGGTTACACCTATGGTCTACATTCCACATCACCCTCCTAGGCAGAGTCACAGCCGTAAAAATGTCCATTTTACCGAAATTGCTTTACTTCTTTAGGGCTCTCCCCCTTTATGTATCACGACATACTCTGTTGCAGATCCAATGTGAGATTAATGGGTTTCTATGGAACAATAAACATCCTAGGTATGGCGGTCTTATCACACACAGACCCTCTTCACGGGGGGGGTTGGGGCTTCCTAACATCTGGTTGTATTACTTGTCAGCCAGGTTGGCCCAGACGGCACAGTGGCATGCCGCACCAGACAGCATCCCCTGGCTACAGTTTGAAATGTCCTCTGTCAGCCCATACTACCTCCCGGGACTTCTTTGGCAGACGGGCCTTAAGCCCAGGGAACTGGGCACGCTAAACATGGTAGTGGGTCAGACAATACACCTTTGGTCCCTATATCACCACAAATTTAAACTTAGGTCAGGCAGACCCCCCCTGTCCACCTTCCTGGGATCGCCCAGTTTTCCCCCTGCTTTCCGATCCCCTGAGAGCTTCCATTGGTGGGTACAAAACTCCCTCTTGACATTAAAAGCACTATCGCAAGGCACACATTTCTGTTCATTTACACAACTCCAAGAGCAGTTCGAAGCCCCGGGAACGGAATTCTTTAGATTCCTACAAATTAGGCACTTTTTCGAATCCCTATTCACATTGAACACTAGATCCAACTTATCCCAGTATGAAACAATCTGCCAGAATGGTGCTAGAGGCAAGGGAACGATCTCTACAATATATATGTCACTGAATGATTCTCAGCTTCCAGTTAAGTCCTCAGCTATGACCCATTGGGAATCAGACCTGGGTGTGGCATTCCCCCCAGAAGACTGGAGCGACATGCTACAGAATATGTACAGATGTACCCGCTCCATAGCCACTAAGGAGACAGTACTTAAACTACATACGAGGTGGTACCTCACTCCAGATAGAGTTCATAAATACTACCCTACAGTTCAGGAGACGTGCTTTAGGGGCTGCCAGAGCCCTGGCACCCTTCTGCACACGTTTTGGGGTTGCCCTCATCTGAGGCACCTATGGTGCCAGGTGGCATCCAGGGTGACGCAGATTGCGGGCACCATCCTAGACCTGACGGCCCGGTGTGTTTGCTCTTTGCCACTATACCGGGTCTGCCTCCCCATACCCAGAGATTAGTGAATACCCTATTCTGTGCAGCTCATTGGGCCATAGCCTTGAATTGGCGGTCCCAGTCGGTTCCATGGACACAGGTACTCCAGCGGATGGAGTCTATCTGTCTTATGGAGAGGATCTATCACACTATCATGGACACCATGCAGACCTTCCATAATAAATGGGCGGCGTGGTCGACAGGAGCGGCTATACTGTGACCAACGCACTGCTTCTTGTGAGGCCGCCTCTGTATGGTCGGATAGGTACCCCATATTCTCCCGTTTCCTTTGGGCCCTGGGCCTGGGAATACTAGGAGATGGTAAGGACATGTATTCCCAACCCAACTAGGAGTACATCCTATACTTTTTCTTTTTGTTTGATACTGGGTCGGTCGAATTATTCATACCAGAAGTAGCAGATTAAAGTTTATTTTTCAACAGGTTGTTTTCCCCTTTCTACCCATGTACCTGTCTAAGCTTTTTCTTTTCCCTAATCTTTCTTTCCCTTCGTTCTTATCCTTCCATGGAGATTCTCCCTTATTCCCCTCTAATCCTGTTTCCTTCTTGATTTCTTTTAAGCATAAATAGAATTTTCTTTCTGTTTGAACCCTGGGATGCACCCGAAGGGCCGTCACTGGGCCTGACCTCGAGTAACACATTTAGTTTCTGCCCCTGTGACTGATCTTCTTATGCTCTTTTCCTCTCGATATTATATGTTGCGATGTAATTTTTATGTTATATGTGTGGGTTGCATCCCGATAAGATATGTGCTTTTTTTTCTGTCTATACCCAATAAAAAAACGTTTGTATTAAAAAAAAAGAACCAGATTATTGCTTGATGTACAAATGTGGATCTTGAGAAAGCTTGAGAAAACTCTATGAGTGTCTGAAGTGGTGCACAGCACTAATTTGCATAAGATTTGGATCTCAATGTGTATGAGAACACAACTGCACATTGAAGATTTGAGAGTACTTTGCACTGAAGCATTTTTTATTATGTAGTCTGTGAATATCACAGACTATATAAGCACATAGGGATAAGAGTTTTAAGGGTACTCATTTACATATGATTATAAGGTCTGTGTATTTTGCATGGTACAATATGCCATTTTTTTTTTTACCTATAATTGTTATTAATGATTTATTATCTGATTTATAGTAGATAGGCACTGCATATTATTTTAATATTTTAATTGTATTTTTTTTATTTGTGAAGTGAATCACTAGGGTGCTAGCAGCTAGGAGTGAGAGGGAATTTATACATCAGCCCCATGGACACCCATAGTCTGTGGAGGAGATTAGGTTTGTTCTCCCCACAGAGGGGGCATAAATGTTTGGGATGTTGTTGGGGTGAGGACAGGAATGGAATGTATGCCCAGTGTAGTATTTTAAATTGTTGCTGACGCCAAAATTTGTTAATACCCAGGGCACAGGTGGTGTTGAAGCCATCTAAGATACGGTCCAGAGTCTCCGGGAGTTGAGTCCAGGATGCAGCAGATGTGGCTTGGATTGGTTTGCAGAGGTGCGTATTTAAACGTTTGTAGACATCTGATATTTTGTATTGTTGTTTCTCCAGTAAAGTGTCTATGAAAGTGTGATGAAATCTTTGTAGCTTATTTGGACACAGGCTTGAGATGTGCTGGACTGCTTGATGAATATATAATAAATGGTACTGTAATAGCTGAAAGTGCGACAATAAATGATGGATCGGAGGTGCTGATCCTGTGGGTGGGTCAAAGAGTTGCACAGAATACCCCACGTGCCATTTTACGTTCTGGAAGGAAGGGTTCTCATGGATAGGGAGGTATCGAGATACCCATGGAGATAGTTTTATCTTTTGTCTGGTTTACTGCCAGGCAACCAGCGTATCCCGTATCAGCAGGTTTTGCTGGAGATGCGTTGGGATAGAACTTAGTTTGCAGTGTAGCAGGGCAGGTAAAATGTATGGGCCTGCCATGTGGGATTCAAGTTCATAATTTGTGTACCTAGAGCTTAGAGATAGCCAGTCGAAGCAACATGCAGGACAAGTTCTAAACAATAAAGTTGGGGATATTTGCTCCCCCCTCGCTTCTGGGGAGGAAAAGTTTGTGTAGGGAGATGCGGGGGCACTGACCGTGCCAGAGATTTTTTTTTAAAGATTTTTGTAGGTTCTGTACATCACTATGCCATAACAATAGTGGAAAGGTTTGGAGGGGGTGCAGTAATCTGGCAAAACAAATCATTTTAAACAGCTGGCATCTCCCTAGAAGCGAGATACTCCCCATTAGGCTTGTGCAATTCGTTTCGTAACTAATCAAAATTCGTCCGAATTTAGCAACTTTCGGACATTCGGAAGCATTCGAATTTCCGAACAAAGCAATTATGAATAAAACCGAATCCGAAATAAATTATACCGCAAATAGCGAATGCCCGAATGTCTTCGCATAATTCGTTATGAAAAAAGTTACGAATGTACGAATCCATACGAAGCACAATAACACTCACTCTGCTCTGCTCTCTGCTTCTCCCTCACCGTGCTGAACTCCCTCTCAAAATGGTGTACAGGGGCGGAGGCTATAGCCGCATGTAAAAAACGAAAGTAAAATACGAGATTTCTAATCCATTCGAAGCACAATAACACTCTGCTCTGCTCTCTGCTTCTCCCTCACCATGCTGAACCCTCTCAAAATGGTGTACAGGGGTGGAGGCTATAGCCGTATGTAAAAAATGAAAGTAAAATACGAGATTTCGAATCGTTACAAATAACCGCTATGTATTTAGAAAAGTACAAATCCATTCGAAGCACATTAGGCATAATAGGCAGCGTCGTCGTGAGAGAGACACAGAAAATTCTGAATCAACAAACCCAAAAAAAGTTACGAAAGTAGGAGTTGTGTCCAGAATCAACGAAAACAATGTACCCTACCGAAAGTACGAATTATAAATCAACTAAAAATTCAACAAAAAATGTCGCTTGCGAATTAGTCCGAACACGAAAAATCCCGTCTAGCAAAATTACGAATGATTACGAATCAACAGGACCGAAAAGAAACTAACCGAAACTAAACAAATTTTTCCGTTGTGCACAAGAAACGAACCGAAACTAAACAAATTTTTCCGTTGTGCACAAGTCTACTCCCCATCTCGCTTCTAGGGAGATGCCACTTGTTTAAAATGATTTCGGAATAAAGATTGGTAAATTGCCATCCTCCTTATATCATCTGAACTTTACCCCCGTTTTATCTACGATCAAGGGCGAACTGGAGACATGGATGGATCTTCCATCCATCCATGTCTCCAGTTCGCCCTTGATCGTAGATAATACGGGGGTAAAGTTCAGATGATATAAGGAGGATGGCAATTTACCAATCATTATTCCAAGGTAAGTAATGTGGTGTTTTGCGACAGAAAAAATTGAGGAGCTAAGCCAGGGGGGTTCCTAGAGTGGAAAAGGGGGAGGATTTTGCTCTTAGAGAAATTAATAAGCAAGCCAGAATAGTCTCTAAACTCATGAAAATGTCCTGAATGAGCAAAATATCTGAGGTGGGGGTCAAAAGTGAAAAAAAGAATGTCGTCCGCAAATAGCGCTAGACAGAGTTCATGGTGGCCTATGCTTATTCCATGTAGTGAGGGGTGAGAGAGGATGTAGCGCGAAAGAGGTTTCAGTGCCAAATTGAAAAGGAGTGGGGATAGGGGACATCCCTGTCTGGTGTCCTTGTGAAGTTTGATCGGGATTGAAATACGCCCTGCTGCTACTATATGTGCCGTAGGCGAGTCATACATGGTGGAAATTAAGTGTAAGAAGGGGCCTGAAAGGCCGAAGCATTGTAGAACTAGTGATAACCAGGAGAAACTGATGTTATCAAATGTATTTTCGGCGTCCAGGGAGATTATAGCTACGTCACTATTGGGATTTGTTTTTGCATATTTGAGGACCGTGAGGACTTTTCGGATGTTAGAGGCTGCGGAGCAGCCTTGAATGAAACCTGCCTGAGCTGGGTGTATGAGGGTGGCCATAATTTTAGCGAGTTTGTTTGCCATAACTTTGGATAGGATTTTAGAGTTTAGTAGGGAGATTGGCCTATAGGACCTGGGCTCAGTAGGGTCTTTTTTGGTGATCAACTTTATGTGGGCTTGGTAGCCTTCTAATACTGTCTGATATACCATTTACCAGGGATATTCAATTAGCGGACCTCCAGCTGTTGCAGAACTACAAGTCCCATGAGGCATAGCAGGACTCTGAAAGCCACAAGCATGACACCCAGTGGCAGAGGCATGATGGGACTTGTAGTTTTGCAACAGTTGGAGGTCCGCTAATTGCATATCCCTGCCATAGACCATAGACATATACCATAGACCAGTGTTTCTCAACTCCAGTCCTCAAGGCGCCCCAACAGGTCATGTTTTCAGGATTTCTCTCAGAGGAAATGGCTGTGGTAATTACTAAGGCAGCGAAACTGATCAAATCACCTGTGCAAAATAATGGAAAACCTGAAAACATGACCGGTTGGGGCGCCTTGAGGACTGGAGTTGAGACACACTGCCATAGACAGTGTGGGGACAGTGTGGGGACTACTGTGTGTGCTATCATTTTGTAGAATTCAGAAGTGTAGCCATCCAGACCAGGGGCTTTCCCATTTGCTAGTATGGTTATTATCTTGTGTATCTCCTGATCGGTTACAGGAGAGTTGAGATTGGTCAATACAGCGGGTTGATTTTCGGTAGGGGGAGTTGGTCTAGGAAGGCTTGGGCTGAGGTCAGATTAGTGGGGTCTGGGCTGTAGAGATTTGTATAGAATTGTTCTAGGATTCTGCTAATACCGTCAGCCATGGAGGTAGCATTATCTTGCATGTCTTTTATCTCTGGTATATGAGTGCGGGTGTGGGGGCCTTACACAGTCTCGACAACAATTTCCCAGACTTGTTACCATATTTGTAGTATTGTAAGTCGGAGTGTGACTGGTGGATTCGTTCTTGGGCGTCCGCCCACTAATCAAAGTCTGCCTTGGCTTCACGCCAGGATTTACGGTGCTCCGGGGGGAATTGTTTTGCGATAGCTGGGTTTGGGAGTGTCGCAGCTGGTCACTGGCTTCTCTATAGCACCTAGAACTTTTCTTTTATACGATACGGCAAATGCTATGATGCAGAACTGCCTTGCCTGTGTCCTAGTACAGGTAGGGAGCGGTGTTATGGGCACTGTTTGTCAGTTCGTATTCCAACCAGGTCTCTTGTAGAACCTTTTGGAGATCAGGATTGTGGGCCAAGTATTGTGGGACGTGCCATGTTTTCATTGGGAGTGATGGGCCAAAACTTCTAATTTGCGTTGAGATGGGGGCATGGTCCGAGATAGCAATCTCATGAAAAGGATGTCAGAGGTGTATGGTATGATGGCCGCATTTACTAGTAGATAGTCAATTCTTGAAAAAGTGTGGTGTGGGGGTGAGTAAAATTTTTGCCCTCAGGGTGTGCTAGCTGCCATGGGTTAATGAGTTGAAGGGCAGTAGTAAAAGAGGATAGTGTCGTGGGAGGATGATGTGAGGAAGGGTGGGGCAGTGGTTTTGCTACAAACTTGTATTCTAGGGGCTCTATAACTGAATTAAAGTCACCTCCTATCACGAGGTGTAGATGCAAGAATGGGGGCAAAGTGGGTAGAGACCGACTGGAAGAATGATTTGGTGGGGGAGTTAGGGGCAGATACATTAGTCAAGACAAGGTCTCTAGAGGCAGCACACAAATGGAGGGTCAGAAGGCATCCCTCCGCATCATTTACTGTGGACACTACCTCACCGGGGAAATTTTTGTGGATAAGGGTTAAAACAACTGCCTTCCCTTTAGTCGATGCAGACCCATACACTTCCCCCACCTAAAGCTTGCACATGCGCTGGAAGTCTTCCATAGAAATATGCATCTCCTGTAGGAGGGCAATGTCTGATTTGAGTCTTTTAAAGTGTCGGAGCATCGCCATCCGTTTATGGGGGGGGAGCGAAGTCTCGTAACGTTCAATGACGTGATTCTCATGGTTAAAGTAGGGAAGTAGCTAATAGGTGTAGAGTGTGGCCTGTTCTGTGGTGAATGGGTTTTGATTAATAAACCGGACTGTTGGTGTCTGGAGGGGAGGGGAAAGGAGAGGGGACAGGTCCCTGGTAGGGGTCGATAGAGGTGTGAATGTGAAATAAAACCTTGGTATAAAGTGTAGAGTGAATCAGAAAACAGATAACTCACAATTTGAAGCCTGGACTTCACTTTCTTCCCCACGTATCTCACCAATCTACTGACAGCGCTACCAGAGAGGGGGAGAGGGGACAGTGGTTGATGTGCAGGAGCTGGTCTGCCAGGCGTTTAAAGCTGGAACATATTGGGGACTATGGGGGTCCGCTAGGTATCATAAAACTGCAGAATGAGCATGTTGCACGTCTCTGAAAGACTGTAACAAGGATAATAATAAAAATAGTGAAACCATCAGGTAACAGTATAACATAACCATAGTCAGGCAACATTAACATTTAACATACAGCATGGTATATCAGATTAGTGATGAAAGGCCGTGAGCTCTGGCTGATCTGAAAAGCAGAGGCGACCAAGCTCAAGTACTTGTTAATGATTCAAGTCAGCAGTGTTTGTATGACTCTTGGTTGTCCAAAAGACAAAACCTTTTGGATGGGTCTTTGCTGGGGCTACGCTGATCCCTAGGAGCCTCTGGGTAGCGGTTGGTTTCCATAGGAGTTAGCTCTTGGGTGATATGTAAGTGCGCTTTGAGGTAGGAGGCCGCTTCCTCCAGGTGAGAGAAGGACTTGGTTTCCCCTGATGGGTCAGTAAGCTGGAGGATGGCTGGGTAGGCCAGTGTAAATTTAACCCCTTTTTGGTATAGGGCTGAACATATGGGTTGAAACTCCTTTCTTTTGCGTGATATTTCCTAGGAGTAATCAGCAAAGATCAATAGCTTTTGGCCCTCCATTTGGAAAGAGTTGGCATTGTGAAAAGATTTTAAGGTGGCTACCCTATCTGAATACAAGAAGGGCTTGAGGTCACATACCTCGGGATTTTTTGCGGTGTCAAAAGTAAAAATAAATATTGAAAAACCAAAAAGGATCCAATGACAATAGATTTATACAAAAATAGAACAATAATTTATTTAATAAAAAAGGAAAATACAATTTTCCTGAAAGTTCAACACATACAACATTTTAAACTAGGTACATATACAATAACCGTTGACCTCGACATGTTTCGCTCGAAATTGGAGCTTCTTCAGGAGTAATCTACGGTGTAACGGTACACTAAAAAAATGAAGTAAAGAAAAGAACAAAGGAACATCCATAAAATGTATACAAAAACACATCTATTGGAATATCCACAAAAAATTGATTAACAACAACTGCAAAATTTGATTGCAATGTTAATTACGTTATGATAATGTTTTATAATATACACGTCAAATATTTTAAATATTATAGAATCAGGGAAACATAAATCTAATAAAAAAATATTATTATTATGAAGTATCAATAAATGATGTGGTCAAACATGGCACCTACCAATTGTATATTAAAGATGAAGGAGATGTTTTAGCAATTCCAGATTGGAATTCAGAATTGCCCTCAATCTCCAGCTGCAAGAAAGGGATGATCACCAAAATGCCCCAACTGAAGGAAATAAACACGACCTCCCAAAACTTGTATATGAAGAGGCAGTGAAAACGTTGAAAATAGTCCTGCTAGAAATGATACAGAGAAACTCCTAAGTTGTGACCTGCAGATGAGTAAAAATTATATAATCAAAAAATATATATGTATAATATAAGTGAATTCAAAATAATTTAAATCCACAAAAAGAATAAATTTATATTAAAAATAACTAGTTTATCGAATCATTTGTTTTTGTAGAGAGTACTGGGTACTGGATCTTTTAGTGGAGAACCACAGTGATTCACACAGATTAGCAAAAAGATCCTGTGCGTAAAAGTAAGTAGATACCATAGTATCAATAGGAAATAACTAAAATAGATATCCATCCTACAGCCCAAATGAATAAGCACGTACCTTTAAGGAGTAGTTGAGTATTGCATTGAAGCCGCAGCAATAGCGGCAGTCGTGGCGTGTAAAAAAAACAGGAACGATTTCCAGGCAGTCTCCCAATCCCCAACTCAAGGGGAATGACAGAGTGATATGGCAAAATACCACCAATTTATACTCATCCCGGCACGGCTAACGTCTGATGTCATTGCCGTGCGGCGGACGCATTCATGAGGGCAGCACTCAGGCAGCTGAACGCTAATGTCTGACTAAATGAGGCCGGATGATGCTGGAACGGCCATGTTGGGAAATCCCCAGGTCCCTTATCATGTACAAGACAAGAAAGGGAAAGCGCTGTTGGATAGCGCTATACCAGGGGATTCTTTAAAAAAACAAAAAGAGGACTAACAAAAGGTACAGAAAACAACATAGCGTTAAGGATGCCAAAGAGGGTAAACCCTTCAGGGCTGACATGACATGAACTAATGATTAAAGAACATGAAATGACTGCCCAGGGCGTCCATACAGGCTCAAAAGGAAGAACTCTGAATCATTACAGCTAGGAGCAAAATCCAATTGAATATAAATAAAATTAAATAATGATTTTCCTAGAAAATATAATTGGGTTGAGAACATCAAAGACCTGACCGCAGAATTGTTTAAATAAAACCAAATTTGATATTGTGGCTTAAAACTATTTTCAAGTTAAATTGATTTTGGTGCAACAAAAAATGACCACAACAGTTAGAACCTCATGTACAAATTGAGAATGCATACCAATGAAATTTATCAAACATTTGCCATAAATGAATAGACAACATGATAATAGTCTGGACTACAAGATCTATTGGGAAAAAAAAAAAAAGGGGGGGGGAAGGAGCCATTACAAGAAAGGTTTGAAGCTTATGGCATCATTCAAGCCTGGATATTGGAGAGCTTCCAGGTTTGAGATCCATTTTGTTTCACGTTGTAAAATAATTTTATCATAATCCCCCCCCGCGGGGATTAGATGGAACGTGTTCAAGTGCAAAAAAATGCATAACAGAATCATCAAAACCATGAAATAGACCCATATGTCTACTTATGGGTGTTTCCATTCGCTTCTTTAGAACTAAGGAAACATGGTCCCTTATACGATGGAAAAAGGGGCGTTTTGTTTTACCTATGTAATAGGCTTTACAGGTGCATACCATAATATATACTATGCCTATACTTTGACAATTGGGCAAAAATTTAGGTTTGTACAAAATGCCATTTGGCAGCATGATGCTCCGGGAGGCATATAAGTATTGACAATAGCCACATTTGTGACAGGGTTTTGTTCCTGTATTTTGAAGTGAGGATTTAACATTAGGATTATGGTGACTGTGGACCACCAGATCTCTAAGTGATCTTGATCGTCTAAAAGTGATCTCGGGATGATCCTTTAGATGTTTAGAGACCGAGGGATCCCCAGTCAAGAGATACCAATGATTTTGAAGAAGATTCCTCATTTGTTGGTGCTGTCCAGAAAATCTGGTTATAAGACGTACACCTGTATTGGATCTTATTCTGGGGGGGCGATGGATTAAAGACGATCGTTCCTGACCCTTTGCCCTTTGGTAGGCCTTTTTGAGGCATTTGCCGCTGTAACCTCGTCTGGAAAGGCGGGTCCGCAATATTCCGGCCTCAACCTCAAATGTGGACTCCTCGCTGCAATTTCTGCGTAAGCGAAGATATTGCCCATACGGTATACTCGCAACTAGAGAGGCTGGATGAGAGCTGCTTGCATGCAGAAGCGCATTTCCAGATGAGGGCTTGCGGTGTAGAGTTGTTCCCAATAGGCCTTCAGAATCAACAGTGATTTGGATATCAAGAAATGTTAAACTTTCCTGACTGGTTTCCATAGTAAAATTAAGATTATAGTTATTAGGTGTCAGATTTTTGAAAAGCAGGGAAAGGTCCTCTCTGTTTCCCGTCCATATGAAGAAAACATCATCTATGAAACGCCGCCATAACGGTATAGAATCGACAAATTTTTGCATATGGTCCTGAAAAAATAAATTATGCTCCCACCCCCCCAGGTACAGGTTGGCGTAGCTTGGGGCACATTTCGTCCCCATAGCTACCCCCTGCACCTGGAGGTAGTGGGATTCCAAAAAAAGAAAAATATTATTAGCCAATATAAAATGCAGTAGGTCTAAAACGAACTGATTGTAGGCAGTTGTAACTAAAGTGCCACCGGACAGGAAACCACCCACAACTCCCACACCCATCTCGTGGGGAATGGAATTATAAAGAGCCTCCACATCCAAGCTCTTGAGGAACTTATGGAGCTGTGGGATGAGGGACATATTGATGGGGATGAACTAATGGAAGCAGAGAATTTACAGGAGATTTCCCATATGTCTACTCCCTCTTCTTCTGTTCTCGATGGGTCAACAACTGAATTATCCACATGTTCTACTCTAGCTTCTCATAATTACAAGCCAAAGTCTAAAACTTTTCCTACTTTACAAGGAAACCCGAGTATCTGGGCCTTTACCAACCAAGTAACGGCGGAGATAAGAAAAACTAAGTGTGAGGCGCATGCGCGGCAGCTCCTAAGATGGCCGCCGGCTTCTAGAGCTCCGCTCCACCACGGCCCTGAAATAGGCACCGGAGCATACAGAGCGCCCCCACAGCACCCACAATGGGATATTATAGCAGGGGAAGCCTCCCGGATCGCCCAGATGTCCGCGGTTCAGGCGCGGAGGGACCTGACAGGCCAGATGACGGCGAGTCCGGGTCCCCTCAGCAATGCCAAGATGGCGGCGGCGGCACGAGGCCCTCAGAGCACGGAGCTCACGGAGGACATTATTGCTGTCCTGGAGGCACCACCGCGATCACCTGCAGGTACTGACTTCCCCCCCCTGAACCTGGCCGCATCCCCAGCCTCCACAGAATCGCTGCTAGGCAGTATGATGACAGGCTACCCCACAACCCCTATGAGGGATCCGAATACAGGCCTCCTATTGACTGCCACTGATAACACAGGCCTGTTTCCTAACCACACGGATTTATCATCTATGATGGCTGCATTTGCACAAATGCTCTCCACAGGACTTGCTCAGAACACTGCACAGATCACAGCTTCCATTCATGCTGACCTGCAGCAAATTGGAGTGAGAATGGACACTATTGAAAAGAAAGCTGACCAGGCAGTTTCCCGCATTAACCAGAATACCGATAGACTACAAGAGGTACAGGATCAATTAGAAACAGCGTTCGCAAAAATAGATGACCTCGAGAATAGAACCAGACGATATAACTTTAGGGTGCGGGGATCCCCGAAACTGAAAAAGAGGTACAAAATTCTGTAAAAGCTCTCATTAGAAGCCTCATCCCCGAGATTACAGAGAGTCATCTGGAGCTGGATAGAGCTCACAGAGCCCTCCAACCCCCCCGCTCTGATGGTCTCCCCAGGGACATCATAGTAAAACCGCACTATTATGCAGTCAAGGAAGAGGTGATGAAGAAATCCAGGAGCTCGGATAGCCTCACTTTTCAGGGACACAAGATACAGATTTTTGCTGACTTGTCACCTTTCACTATTCAGAAAAGACGTTCCTTAAAGCCTTTCCTACAGGTCCTTACGGGCAAGGAGATCACATACAGGTGGTCTTTCCCCCTCCGCCTGAACTTTTCATACAGGAATAAAAGCTATGGATTCTCCTCTTTGGTGGAGGGAAAACGCCTACTTCTGCACCTGGGGATCCTCACGCAGGAACCTTCCCCCATGCAGATTTCCAGACACACACCGTCTTCATCTAAAAGACCACCACCTGCTAGCCCACTGCAACACAACTGGCTGACCCAAAGCTCCAAAAGATCCAAAGAAAATCTGCCACCCTGAAGGTGGACCCCCTCGTAATTGATCAGGGCCCTGATCTGAGAAAATTTTTACCTTCCTGAGTGCCTGAGACTTATACCTCCTCCTCACTACCGGGATCCTAAGCGTGACGAAACTCATCACATTAAGTGAACAGTCATGTTTAATTTACCCACCGAGACAGAAAGTCACAGGAATACTGTATCTACGGGTTACCTGAACTTGGGGTGGGGAGGGGGGATTAATTTCTCTAGCGCATACAAGATCTAAACTGGTATATGTTCAGCCTCATTAGTTGGTCCCTTATACCTACAAAAAATGTTTTTTTTTTTTTTGTTTTTTTTTGTTATGGCCAGCAGTCTCTGGATAGTATGGTTAGTTTGATGTTTTAGGGTGTGGGGGAATGTGCTCCTTCCTCCAGCGGACGGATGGTTTTCCTCCCGCTGGCCGGGGGAGTACGGCCTACTAGACACCAGGGTTCATTACAACCCGTTTACTCTTATTTTGCTGGGATTTTGGGTGGGGGGGGTCGGGGCTTGTTATTTGGGTTGGAGGGTGTCTCTCGCCTTGTTCGCTCTACTAATTGGGGCGCTCTGTTTTAGTTAGGATTATGGGCTACCTCTAGCCTTCAGCTTAATGTTTTCACAGGTGCTTGGGCTGTGGTGGACTCAGTGCACCTTCACCGGGAACCGGAGACACTATCAGTACTCCTAGGTTCCGTTCTGGAACCCCCATTTTTGGGGAATTCCAGACCTCTCTGGGTATAGGGGGGTGGAATGGTTAGACCAACCACCTCCAGGGGGGGAGGGGGTCGGGGGACCCCCCACCTCAGTTTTCGGTTCAATGGTCTTTGAAGTATGATTGTTTAAGTGTATATTGCAAGCTTATAACCCCTTTTTTCTTCTTTCCCCTTTTTTTCATCCTTTATCTTCTCCTTTCACATGCTCGAGGGACATCTCGCTCGATCCGGGATTACATGCCTCCTACCATCTCAGAGAAAGGCCTCTCACGCAGCCTCCGTACGCAGCATCCTTGGGTACCATTGGACCAGGGAAAAGGTAAGCACCTGCATTTCTCCGCGGAACCATCCCCTCTGATCCATGCCTAACGCCCAGCAGCACATATCTACCCTCAAAATAGTTTCACATAACACCCAGGGCCTCAATTCCCCTGTCAAACGAAGGAAGGCCTTTCAGCAATACCATTCCATGCATGCAGACGTTCTCTTATTACAAGAGACCCATTTCCCGTCCACATTCAAACCTTCTTTTCTGCACCGAAGCTACCCCCAATTTTTCCTGGCATCAGCGGAAAATAAGACGAAAGGAGTGGCGGTGTGCTTCTCCAAGCACATCAGCCTCTCCCAGCAGGAAACTATTGCAGACCCCATGGGACGTTACGTTTTAGTCTCCGGTCACATAGACAGAGAACTATATACCTTTTTGTCCTATTATGCCCCGAATAAGGGTCAGAAAAAATTTTTGGACTCTCTTTTACGGACGCTGAAACCACATCTCAGGGGGTCTGTCTTCATCGGAGGTGACTCTAATATCGCCTTCGATCTTTTGCTAGATAAACGGGTAGATGGTACTGCTAAACCCAAACGCCCTGCCAAACAGAGCACGCACATAGCTAAAATAATACATGAGGCGGGTCTGGTGGATATTTGGAGGGAGGTCAATCCACGTACAAAAGACTACACACACTTCTCAGCCCCACATAATTCTTATGCAAGGATAGACCATGTATTCACTAATTCCTACACAATACCACTACTCCGGAGTTCCAAAATTGTAGAATCCCCCCTGTCTGATCATTCAATGGTCACTGTGACCACGCTTAGGTCCTCAGGAGAGAGAAGCACGCCCAGATGGCGATTACAAGAATCCCTCTTGAGCGACCCAATACAATGTTCTTTGGTGGAGGCAGCCATTAAAGAATATTTTCTGATAAACGATACGGAGGAAGTCTCCCCACAAACAATATGGGCAGCACACAAATCAGTTATTAGGGGGAAATTCATTCAGTTATCCTCAAAGCTCAAAGCTGAACGAAGGGCAGAGACACACAGGCTCACGGAGGAATTTCGCTCTCTGGCCAAAGCGCACAAACGTAATCCAACAACAGACTCATTAGCTAACTTGGACAGGGCTAGGTTACTACTTAACCTACACTTAACTACAGCAGCAGAACAACATCTTAGATGGACGGGTGCTAAATTTTATTCACATAAAGACAGGATAGGCTCCAAACTGGCAGTGAAACTCACTCCTAAACACCGCTCACTGGCCTTCCCCAAAATCCGGACAACCGGGGGTGACTTGACTCAGAACCCAGATAAAGTAATGGACACCTTTTTACAATTCTACTCGAACCTATACAAACAGAACCGAAGGGGCCCCTACGGGACAGACGAAGACCTTTTTGCGGACCTACAGTTGCCCCTCTTGACGGATGATCATAGAGACATACTAGAAGCCCCGTTTACTCAAATGGAAGTCTTGACCACCATTAAGACACTCAAAGTGGGATCCTCCCCTGGCCCGGATGGCTTTTCCACCGGGTATTATAAAAAATTTGGTCCAATACTGACGCTGCACTTAGCACGGTTCTTTAACTCTCTCAGCGATGGAGCTCAGCTAGGAACAGACCTGAACGTAGCTTATATCTCGGTCATTCCCAAACCTGATAAAGACCCGTGTGAGGTGAGCAATTACAGACCAATTTCACTTATTAATAACGATGTCAAAATTATGACTAAGATTATAGCTAATAGAATGTCTGGTTTCATCTCTTCCTACATCCACAAGGACCAGGTGGGCTTCATTCCCGGGAGGCAGGGCCCTGACCAGATCAGAAGATCGATAGACATTATTTCACTTTTACAATCACGATGGGATGGGGGTGGCCAACAAAAAGGTTACTTGCTCTCAATTGATCTACATAAAGCCTTTGATTCAATAGATTGGGATTATCTGTCTGGTACACTGGCAAGATGGGGATTTGGCCCATTTTTCCTCAACCTTATTAGCTCCCTCTATTCTACTCCCACTGCTCAAATACGTTTGATGGGGAGATACTCAGACTCCTTCCCTGTTAGCAGGGGTACCAGGCAGGGATGCCCCCTATCTCCCCTCCTATTTGCGATAGCAATTGAGACGTTAGCCATCGTGCTCAGATCGAACCCTGACTTTCAGGGAGTCAAATGCGGACCACAAGAACATAAATGCGCATTGTATGCAGATGACCTACTCCTCTTTGTGACATCCCCACTTACGTCTACCCCGGTTATTCTTAAAACACTGAAGGCCTTTAGTGAGGTATCGGGTCTGAAAGTCAATATGAGTAAGTCAACGGCCCTGAATGTCACTGTTCCACAGGAAATGCTTTCCCTATTATCTAAAAACTTTGAAATTGTGTGGGCCTCCGGGGCAATACCATACCTAGGCATCAAATTGACTTCTGACATAAGCCACCTCTTTATGGCAAATTACCCCCCCATTATGCAGAAATGCAGGACTGAGCTTGAAAAATGGTCGAGAAGCGGCTTATCTTGGATTGGTAGAATCCACGCCATTAAAATGACTCTCCTACCGCGTCTATTGTACTTATTTCGATCCCTCCCTATCCCGATCAACAAACAGATACTGATCAAACTGCAATCGGACATTGTCCGCTTTGTCTGGGGCAACAAAGGATACAGATGTCCCTCGGGAACATTATTCCGCCTAAAAACACAGGGAGGTTTCGGCCTCCCGAATTTATGGAATTATTACCTGGCTGCTCAGATAGCACAAATCTCAATGGTATTCACAAGGGGACAGAAACCAGATTGGCTCTCTATAGAAAGACAAGCTGTCCCCTCGAACACCATCGACTATTTGCTGTGTTGTAACCCGAAAATCAGACCTGCAATTCTCTCTCCTACGCTTTCTCACTCGGTCACTTTATGTTCTCGAATATATAGTTATTCATCCCTGACCTCCCCATTGAAACCACTAGCCCATCTGTTCCACAACTCTGCCTTTCCGCCGGGTTTGAATATTAGAGCTTTTAAATGGTGGACAGATAAAGGCTTGTACCGGATTGGACACTTTCTTTCTCCCGCGGGCCCTATAACTTTGTCACACTGTACAAAGGATCTGGATATGCCTGACTCGGAACGTTTCCGTTTCTCCCAAATCGCTCATTTCATGCACTCCATTTGGTCTAACAAGTCAGTAACACATACGATTACACCCTATGAACGCTGGTGCTCGGACACTATGGATCAGAGGGGTGGTATCTCCCTAATTTACACAGCCCTGTCGACTAGGTCGACAAAACCCTCCTATGCTCGGAGATGGGAGGAGGATGTGTACGGATCCTGGGACACTGAGATTTGGTTTCGAGCTTCGCAACGAGCTTTTAAAGGTATACTCAACGTATCTTTGATAGAGGCTAGTCTGAAAGTCTTAATGCGGTGGTACTACGTTCCCTCCAGGCTGGCCATAATGTATGCAGGCACACCACCAGTTTGCTTTAGGGGCTGTGAACTGGAGGGCACTATGCTCCACACATGGTGGTCCTGTCCGCGCATCAGATCTTTCTGGCGCAAGGTTTTTCGCACACTTAGTTCCCTGACGGGTAAACTGATCTCCTCGCGTCACAATATAGCACTTCTGAATCACCCAATCCCCAATTTACCCAAAACCTCCCAGACGCTTTCATTTTATATACTATTGGGAGCCAAACTAACCATAGCTAGGGCCTGGAAGAACCCCATGGTATAGTTTACAGGATTCAGAAGAAAGGTCTCCTGGATCATGGCCCAAGAACAAATAGTCGCTAAACTTACTGATAAGAATGAAAAATTTGTGGCCATCTGGGAACCGTGGGCCACCGCATGCAACATCTCTCTGATACCCGGTGTACAGCCTGGTTTTCTGAGTGCACACATCCAACCCTCTTAACATGGGACTGTCTACTTCTCTTTCTCTCCCACGTTTCTCTAATCTCTCATATTTCTTGCCTCCCTTGGCATCTTTGGGTTATTACAACAAATGTGAACGTACTACTATCTTATACACTTAATATAGGTCACGCAATTGTATTTGTTTCATTATAAACTTCTTAATCACTGTTTGGAGCATAGTCCTCCTGTTCAGTACTTTCTACTAGGGATGGGCCCGGTGCTTGATTCGAATCCATGTTCGAATCGAGCACCGGGCGTTCGCTCGCTCGTCGAGCCCAGAACTATTTGGGCCGTTCGCATCACATTCGCGTGATGCGAGCGGCCCCGCAATGCATTGCGGCCGGCGCGGCCGGCGCAGTGCATTGCTGGCTGATGATTGGCCAAGCATGCACTGTGACCCCGCATGCTTGGCCAATCACAGCGCCCGAAACTCAGAGAGCAATAATTGGCTACAGGCAGGACGCCTGTAGCCAATTACAGCTCAGGGGCTTTAGTACACGCCCCACCATTTAAAAGGCCGCCACGCCATCGGCCCCGGTCACATGAGTTCTGGCTTTAGGAGAGATCAGTCTGCTGATTCTGTCTTTGCTTGATACGGAAAGATTTGCTCTTCTTTGCTAAACCATTGGCTATTTCTTTGCTAAACCATTGCTACCTAAGTCATTGATCGTTCATTGCTGCTGATTGCACAGTTAGTGTGTTATTAGCTGCTGCTGGGGATTAGTCTGGTGCGTGCTTACTGTTAGTACAGTATTGCAGTAGTACCAACCGCAGTGCTGTTAGCACAGCATTGCACCCCAACAGCACCCATAGGACTTCTAGTGTGTTAGTGGCAGCAAACAGAGCTCCTATATTTTCTTCTCAGCAGCACCCATAGGACTTCTAGTGTGTTAGTGGCAGCAAACAGAGCTCCTATATTTTCTTCTCAGCAGCACCCATAGGACTTCTAGTGTGTTAGTGGCATCACACAGAGCTCCTATATTTTATTCTCAGCAGCACCCATAGGACTTCTAGTGTGTTAGTGGCAGCAAACAGAGCTCCTATATTTTCTTCTCAGCAGCACCCATAGGACTTCTAGTGTGTTAGTGGCATCAAACAGAGCTCCTATATTTTCTTCTCAGCAGCACCCATAGGACTTCTAGTGTGTTAGTGGCATCACACAGAGCTCCTATATTTTCTTCTCAGCAGCACCCATAGGACTTCTAGTGTGTTAGTGGCAGCAAACAGAGCTCCTATATTTTCTTCTCAGAAGCACCCATAGGACTTCTAGTGTGTTAGTGGCATCACACAGAGCTCCTATATTTTCTTCTCAGCAGCAGCCATAGGACTTCTAGTGTGTTAGTGGCATCACACAGAGCTCCTATATGTTCATCTCAGAAGCACCCATAGGACTTCTAGTGTGTTAGTGGCATCACACAGAGCTCCTATATTTTCTTCTCAGCAGCACCCATAGGACTTCTAGTGTGTTAGTGGCAGCAAACAGAGCTCCTATATTTTCTTCTCAGAAGCACCCATAGGACTTCTAGTGTGTTAGTGGCATCACACAGAGTTCCTATATTTTCATCTCAGAAGCACCCATAGGACTTCTAGTGTGTTAGTGGCATCACACAGAGCTCCTATATTTTCATCTCAGAAGCACCCATAGGACTTCTAGTGTGTTAGTGGCATCACACATAGCTCCTATATTTTCTTCTCAGCAGCACCCATAGGACTTCTAGTGTGTTAGTGGCATCACACAGAGCTCCTATATTTTCATCTCAGAAGCACCCATAGGACTTCTAGTGTGTTAGTGGCATCACACAGAGCTCCTATATTTTCTTCTCAGCAGCACCCATAGGACTTCTAGTGTGTTAGTGGCAGCAAACAGAGCTCCTATATTTTCTTCTCAGCAGCACCCATAGGACTTCTAGTGTGTTAGTGGCATCACACAGAGCTCCTATATTTTCATCTCAGAAGCACCCATAGGACTTCTAGTGTGTTAGTGGCATCACACAGAGCTCCTATATTTTCTTCTCAGCAGCACCCATAGGACTTCTAGTGTGTTAGTGGCAGCAAACAGAGCTCCTATATTTTCTTCTCAGAAGCACCCATAGGACTTCTAGTGTGTTAGTGGCAGCAAACAGAGCTCCTATATTTTCTTCTCAGCAGCACCTATAGGACTTCTAGTGTGTTAGTGGCATCACACAGAGTTCCTATATTTTCATCTCAGAAGCACCCATAGGACTTCTAGTGTGTTAGTGGCATCACACAGAGCTCCTATATTTTCTTCTCAGCAGCACCCATAGGACTTCTAGTGTGTTAGTGGCAGCAAACAGAGCTCCTATATTTTCTTCTCAGAAGCACCCATAGGACTTCTAGTGTGTTAGTGGCAGCAAACAGAGCTCCTATATTTTCTTCTCAGCAGCACCCATAGGACTTCTAGTGTGTTAGTGGCAGCAAACAGAGCTCCTATATTTTCATCTCAGAAGCACCCATAGGACTTCTAGTGTGTTAGTGGCATCACACAGAGCTCCTATATTTTCTTCTCAGCAGCACCCATAGGACTTCTAGTGTGTTAGTGGCAGCAAACAGAGCTCCTATATTTTCTTCTCAGAAGCACCCATAGGACTTCTAGTGTGTTAGTGGCATCACACAGAGTTCCTATATTTTCATCTCAGAAGCACCCATAGGACTTCTAGTGTGTTAGTGGCATCACACAGAGCTCCTATATTTTCATCTCAGAAGCACCCATAGGACTTCTAGTGTGTTAGTGGCATCACACAGAGCTCCTATATTTTCTTCTCAGCAGCACCCATAGGACTTCTAGTGTGTTAGTGGCAGCAAACAGAGCTCCTATATTTTCTTCTCAGCAGCACCCATAGGACTTCTAGTGTGTTAGTGGCATCACACAGAGTTCCTATATTTTCATCTCAGAAGCACCCATAGGACTTCTAGTGTGTTAGTGGCATCACACAGAGCTCCTATATTTTCTTCTCAGCAGCACCCATAGGACTTCTAGTGTGTTAGTGGCAGCAAACAGAGCTCCTATATTTTCTTCTCAGAAGCACCCATAGGACTTCTAGTGTGTTAGTGGCAGCAAACAGAGCTCCTATATTTTCTTCTCAGCAGCACCCATAGGACTTCTAGTGTGTTAGTGGCATCACACAGAGTTCCTATATTTTCATCTCAGAAGCACCCATAGGACTTCTAGTGTGTTAGTGGCATCACACAGAGCTCCTATATTTTCTTCTCAGCATCACCCATAGGACTTCTAGTGTGTTAGTGGCAGCAAATAGAGCTCCTATATTTTCTTCTCAGAAGCACCCATAGGACTTCTAGTGTGTTAGTGGCAGCAAACAGAGCTCCTATATTTTCTTCTCAGCAGCACCCATAGGACTTCTAGTGTGTTAGTGGCAGCAAACAGAGCTCCTATATTTTCATCTCAGAAGCACCCATAGGACTTCTAGTGTGTTAGTGGCATCACACAGAGCTCCTATATTTTCTTCTCAGCAGCACCCATAGGACTTCTAGTGTGTTAGTGGCAGCAAACAGAGCTCCTATATTTTCTTCTCAGAAGCACCCATAGGACTTCTAGTGTGTTAGTGGCATCACACAGAGTTCCTATATTTTCATCTCAGAAGCACCCATAGGACTTCTAGTGTGTTAGTGGCATCACACAGAGCTCCTATATTTTCATCTCAGAAGCACCCATAGGACTTCTAGTGTGTTAGTGGCATCACACAGAGCTCCTATATTTTCTTCTCAGCAGCACCCATAGGACTTCTAGTGTGTTAGTGACAGCAAACAGAGCTCCTATATTTTCTTCTCAGCAGCACCCATAGGACTTCTAGTGTGTTAGTGGCATCACACAGAGTTCCTATATTTTCATCTCAGAAGCACCCATAGGACTTCTAGTGTGTTAGTGGCATCACACAGAGCTCCTATATTTTCTTCTCAGCAGCACCCATAGGACTTCTAGTGTGTTAGTGGCAGCAAACAGAGCTCCTATATTTTCTTCTCAGAAGCACCCATAGGACTTCTAGTGTGTTAGTGGCAGCAAACAGAGCTCCTATATTTTCTTCTCAGCAGCACCCATAGGACTTCTAGTGTGTTAGTGGCAGCAAACAGAGCTCCTATATTTTCATCTCAGAAGCACCCATAGGACTTCTAGTGTGTTAGTGGCATCACACAGAGCTCCTATATTTTCTTCTCAGCAGCACCCATAGGACTTCTAGTGTGTTAGTGGCAGCAAACAGAGCTCCTATATTTTCTTCTCAGAAGCACCCATAGGACTTCTAGTGTGTTAGTGGCATCACACAGAGTTCCTATATTTTCATCTCAGAAGCACCCATAGGACTTCTAGTGTGTTAGTGGCATCACACAGAGCTCCTATATTTTCATCTCAGAAGCACCCATAGGACTTCTAGTGTGTTAGTGGCATCACACATAGCTCCTATATTTTCTTCTCAGCAGCACCCATAGGACTTCTAGTGTGTTAGTGGCAGCAAACAGAGCTCCTATATTTTCTTCTCAGCAGCACCCATAGGACTTCTAGTGTGTTAGTGGCATCACACAGAGCTCCTATATTTTCATCTCAGAAGCACCCATAGGACTTCTAGTGTGTTAGTGGCATCACACAGAGCTCCTATATTTTCATCTCAGAAGCACCCATAGGACTTCTAGTGTGTTAGTGGCATCACACAGAGCTCCTATATTTTCTTCTCAGCAGCACCCATAGGACTTCTAGTGTGTTAGTGGCAGCAAACAGAGCTCCTATATTTTCTTCTCAGCAGCACCCATAGGACTTCTAGTGTGTTAGTGGCATCACACAGAGCTCCTATATTTTCATCTCAGAAGCACCCATAGGACTTCTAGTGTGTTAGTGGCATCACACAGAGCTCCTATATTTTCATCTCAGAAGCACCCATAGGACTTCTAGTGTGTTAGTGGCATCACACAGAGCTCCTATATTTTCTTCTCAGCAGCACCCATAGGACTTCTAGTGTGTTAGTGGCAGCAAACAGAGCTCCTATATTTTCTTCTCAGCAGCACCCATAGGACTTCTAGTGTGTTAGTGGCAGCAAACAGAGCTCCTATATTTTCATCTCAGAAGCACCCATAGGACTTCTAGTGTGTTAGTGGCATCACACAGAGCTCCTATATTTTCTTCTCAGCAGCACCCATAGGACTTCTAGTGTGTTAGTGGCAGCAAACAGAGCTCCTATATTTTCTTCTCAGAAGGACCCATAGGACTTCTAGTGTGTTAGTGGCATCACACAGAGTTCCTATATTTTCATCTCAGAAGCACCCATAGGACTTCTAGTGTGTTAGTGGCATCACACAGAGCTCCTATATTTTCATCTCAGAAGCACCCATAGGACTTCTAGTGTGTTAGTGGCATCACACAGAGCTCCTATATTTTCTTCTCAGCAGCACCCATAGGACTTCTAGTGTGTTAGTGGCAGCAAACAGAGCTCCTATATTTTCTTCTCAGCAGCACCCATAGGACTTCTAGTGTGTTAGTGGCATCACACAGAGCTCCTATATTTTCCTCTCAGCAGCACCCATAGGACTTCTAGTGTGTTAGTGGCAGCAAACAGAGCTCCTATATTTTCTTCTCAGAAGCACCCATAGGACTTCTAGTGTGTTAGTGGCAGCAAACAGAGCTCCTATATTTTCTTCTCAGCAGCACCCATAGGACTTCTAGTGTGTTAGTGGCAGCAAACAGAGCTCCTATATTTTCATCTCAGAAGCACCCATAGGACTTCTAGTGTGTTAGTGGCATCACACAGAGCTCCTATATTTTCTTCTCAGCAGCACCCATAGGACTTCTAGTGTGTTAGTGGCAGCAAACAGAGCTCCTATATTTTCTTCTCAGAAGCACCCATAGGACTTCTAGTGTGTTAGTGGCATCACACAGAGTTCCTATATTTTCATCTCAGAAGCACCCATAGGACTTCTAGTGTGTTAGTGGCATCACACAGAGTTCCTATATTTTCATCTCAGAAGCACCCATAGGACTTCTAGTGTGTTAGTGGCATCACACAGAGCTCCTATATTTTCATCTCAGAAGCACCCATAGGACTTCTAGTGTGTTAGTGGCATCACACATAGCTCCTATATTTTCTTCTCAGCAGCACCCCTATTACTTCTAGTGTGTTAGTGGCATCACACAGAGCTCCTATATTTTCATCTCAGAAGCACCCATAGGACTTCTAGTGTGTTAGTGGCATCACACAGAGCTCCTATATTTTCTTCTCAGCAGCACCCATAGGACTTCTAGTGTGTTAGTGGCAGCAAACAGAGCTCCTATATTTTCTTCTCAGCAGCACCCATAGGACTTCTAGTGTGTTAGTGGCATCACACAGAGCTCCTATATTTTCATCTCAGAAGCACCCATAGGACTTCTAGTGTGTTAGTGGCATCACACAGAGCTCCTATATTTTCTTCTCAGCAGCACCCATAGGACTTCTAGTGTGTTAGTGGCAGCAAACAGAGCTCCTATATTTTCTTCTCAGAAGCACCCATAGGACTTCTAGTGTGTTAGTGGCAGCAAACAGAGCTCCTATATTTTCTTCTCAGCAGCACCTATAGGACTTCTAGTGTGTTAGTGGCATCACACAGAGTTCCTATATTTTCATCTCAGAAGCACCCATAGGACTTCTAGTGTGTTAGTGGCATCACACAGAGCTCCTATATTTTCTTCTCAGCAGCACCCATAGGACTTCTAGTGTGTTAGTGGCAGCAAACAGAGCTCCTATATTTTCTTCTCAGAAGCACCCATAGGACTTCTAGTGTGTTAGTGGCAGCAAACAGAGCTCCTATATTTTCTTCTCAGCAGCACCCATAGGACTTCTAGTGTGTTAGTGGAAGCAAACAGAGCTCCTATATTTTCATCTCAGAAGCACCCATAGGACTTCTAGTGTGTTAGTGGCATCACACATAGCTCCTATATTTTCTTCTCAGCAGCACCCATAGGACTTCTAGTGTGTTAGTGGCAGCAAACAGAGCTCCTATATTTTCTTCTCAGAAGCACCCATAGGACTTCTAGTGTGTTAGTGGCATCACACAGAGTTCCTATATTTTCATCTCAGAAGCACCCATAGGACTTCTAGTGTGTTAGTGGCATCACACAGAGCTCCTATATTTTCATCTCAGAAGCACCCATAGGACTTCTAGTGTGTTAGTGGCATCACACAGAGCTCCTATATTTTCTTCTCAGCAGCACCCATAGGACTTCTAGTGTGTTAGTGGCAGCAAACAGAGCTCCTATATTTTCTTCTCAGCAGCACCCATAGGACTTCTAGTGTGTTAGTGGCATCACACAGAGTTCCTATATTTTCATCTCAGAAGCACCCATAGGACTTCTAGTGTGTTAGTGGCATCACACAGAGCTCCTATATTTTCTTCTCAGCAGCACCCATAGGACTTCTAGTGTGTTAGTGGCAGCAAACAGAGCTCCTATATTTTCTTCTCAGAAGCACCCATAGGACTTCTAGTGTGTTAGTGGCAGCAAACAGAGCTCCTATATTTTCTTCTCAGCAGCACCCATAGGACTTCTAGTGTGTTAGTGGCATCACACAGAGTTCCTATATTTTCATCTCAGAAGCACCCATAGGACTTCTAGTGTGTTAGTGGCATCACACAGAGCTCCTATATTTTCTTCTCAGCATCACCCATAGGACTTCTAGTGTGTTAGTGGCAGCAAATAGAGCTCCTATATTTTCTTCTCAGAAGCACCCATAGGACTTCTAGTGTGTTAGTGGCAGCAAACAGAGCTCCTATATTTTCTTCTCAGCAGCACCCATAGGACTTCTAGTGTGTTAGTGGCAGCAAACAGAGCTCCTATATTTTCATCTCAGAAGCACCCATAGGACTTCTAGTGTGTTAGTGGCATCACACAGAGCTCCTATATTTTCTTCTCAGCAGCACCCATAGGACTTCTAGTGTGTTAGTGGCAGCAAACAGAGCTCCTATATTTTCTTCTCAGAAGCACCCATAGGACTTCTAGTGTGTTAGTGGCATCACACAGAGTTCCTATATTTTCATCTCAGAAGCACCCATAGGACTTCTAGTGTGTTAGTGGCATCACACAGAGCTCCTATATTTTCATCTCAGAAGCACCCATAGGACTTCTAGTGTGTTAGTGGCATCACACAGAGCTCCTATATTTTCTTCTCAGCAGCACCCATAGGACTTCTAGTGTGTTAGTGACAGCAAACAGAGCTCCTATATTTTCTTCTCAGCAGCACCCATAGGACTTCTAGTGTGTTAGTGGCATCACACAGAGTTCCTATATTTTCATCTCAGAAGCACCCATAGGACTTCTAGTGTGTTAGTGGCATCACACAGAGCTCCTATATTTTCTTCTCAGCAGCACCCATAGGACTTCTAGTGTGTTAGTGGCAGCAAACAGAGCTCCTATATTTTCTTCTCAGAAGCACCCATAGGACTTCTAGTGTGTTAGTGGCAGCAAACAGAGCTCCTATATTTTCTTCTCAGCAGCACCCATAGGACTTCTAGTGTGTTAGTGGCAGCAAACAGAGCTCCTATATTTTCATCTCAGAAGCACCCATAGGACTTCTAGTGTGTTAGTGGCATCACACAGAGCTCCTATATTTTCTTCTCAGCAGCACCCATAGGACTTCTAGTGTGTTAGTGGCAGCAAACAGAGCTCCTATATTTTCTTCTCAGAAGCACCCATAGGACTTCTAGTGTGTTAGTGGCATCACACAGAGTTCCTATATTTTCATCTCAGAAGCACCCATAGGACTTCTAGTGTGTTAGTGGCATCACACAGAGCTCCTATATTTTCATCTCAGAAGCACCCATAGGACTTCTAGTGTGTTAGTGGCATCACACATAGCTCCTATATTTTCTTCTCAGCAGCACCCATAGGACTTCTAGTGTGTTAGTGGCAGCAAACAGAGCTCCTATATTTTCTTCTCAGCAGCACCCATAGGACTTCTAGTGTGTTAGTGGCATCACACAGAGCTCCTATATTTTCATCTCAGAAGCACCCATAGGACTTCTAGTGTGTTAGTGGCATCACACAGAGCTCCTATATTTTCATCTCAGAAGCACCCATAGGACTTCTAGTGTGTTAGTGGCATCACACAGAGCTCCTATATTTTCTTCTCAGCAGCACCCATAGGACTTCTAGTGTGTTAGTGGCAGCAAACAGAGCTCCTATATTTTCTTCTCAGCAGCACCCATAGGACTTCTAGTGTGTTAGTGGCATCACACAGAGCTCCTATATTTTCATCTCAGAAGCACCCATAGGACTTCTAGTGTGTTAGTGGCATCACACAGAGCTCCTATATTTTCATCTCAGAAGCACCCATAGGACTTCTAGTGTGTTAGTGGCATCACACAGAGCTCCTATATTTTCTTCTCAGCAGCACCCATAGGACTTCTAGTGTGTTAGTGGCAGCAAACAGAGCTCCTATATTTTCTTCTCAGCAGCACCCATAGGACTTCTAGTGTGTTAGTGGCAGCAAACAGAGCTCCTATATTTTCATCTCAGAAGCACCCATAGGACTTCTAGTGTGTTAGTGGCATCACACAGAGCTCCTATATTTTCTTCTCAGCAGCACCCATAGGACTTCTAGTGTGTTAGTGGCAGCAAACAGAGCTCCTATATTTTCTTCTCAGAAGGACCCATAGGACTTCTAGTGTGTTAGTGGCATCACACAGAGTTCCTATATTTTCATCTCAGAAGCACCCATAGGACTTCTAGTGTGTTAGTGGCATCACACAGAGCTCCTATATTTTCATCTCAGAAGCACCCATAGGACTTCTAGTGTGTTAGTGGCATCACACAGAGCTCCTATATTTTCTTCTCAGCAGCACCCATAGGACTTCTAGTGTGTTAGTGGCAGCAAACAGAGCTCCTATATTTTCTTCTCAGCAGCACCCATAGGACTTCTAGTGTGTTAGTGGCATCACACAGAGCTCCTATATTTTCCTCTCAGCAGCACCCATAGGACTTCTAGTGTGTTAGTGGCAGCAAACAGAGCTCCTATATTTTCTTCTCAGAAGCACCCATAGGACTTCTAGTGTGTTAGTGGCAGCAAACAGAGCTCCTATATTTTCTTCTCAGCAGCACCCATAGGACTTCTAGTGTGTTAGTGGCAGCAAACAGAGCTCCTATATTTTCATCTCAGAAGCACCCATAGGACTTCTAGTGTGTTAGTGGCATCACACAGAGCTCCTATATTTTCTTCTCAGCAGCAGCCATAGGACTTCTAGTGTGTTAGTGGCAGCAAACAGAGCTCCTATATTTTCTTCTCAGAAGCACCCATAGGACTTCTAGTGTGTTAGTGGCATCACACAGAGTTCCTATATTTTCATCTCAGAAGCACCCATAGGACTTCTAGTGTGTTAGTGGCATCACACAGAGCTCCTATATTTTCATCTCAGAAGCACCCATAGGACTTCTAGTGTGTTAGTGGCATCACACATAGCTCCTATATTTTCTTCTCAGCAGCACCCATAGGACTTCTAGTGTGTTAGTGGCAGCAAACAGAGCTCCTATATTTTCTTCTCAGCAGCACCCATAGGACTTCTAGTGTGTTAGTGGCATCACACAGAGCTCCTATATTTTCATCTCAGAAGCACCCATAGGACTTCTAGTGTGTTAGTGGCATCACACAGAGCTCCTATATTTTCATCTCAGAAGCACCCATAGGACTTCTAGTGTGTTAGTGGCATCACACAGAGCTCCTATATTTTCTTCTCAGCAGCACCCATAGGACTTCTAGTGTGTTAGTGGCAGCAAACAGAGCTCCTATATTTTCTTCTCAGCAGCACCCATAGGACTTCTAGTGTGTTAGTGGCATCACACAGAGCTCCTATATTTTCATCTCAGAAGCACCCATAGGACTTCTAGTGTGTTAGTGGCATCACACATAGCTCCTATATTTTCTTCTCAGCAGCACCCATAGGACTTCTAGTGTGTTAGTGGCAGCAAACAGAGCTCCTATATTTTCTTCTCAGCAGCACCCATAGGACTTCTAGTGTGTTAGTGGCATCACACAGAGCTCCTATATTTTCTTCTCAGAAGCACCCATAGGACTTCTAGTGTGTTAGTGGCATCACACAGAGTTCCTATATTTTCATCTCAGAAGCACCCATAGGACTTCTAGTGTGTTAGTGGCATCACACAGAGCTCCTATATTTTCTTCTCAGCAGCACCCATAGGACTTCTAGTGTGTTAGTGGCATCACACAGAGCTCCTATATTTTCATCTCAGAAGCACCAATAGGACTTCTAGTGTGTTAGTGGCAGCAAACAGAGCTCCTATATTTTCTTGTCAGCAGCACACATAGTACCTATAGTGTGTTAGTGTCAGCACCCATAGGACCTACAGTGTGTTGCGAGCACACATAGGAGTTCTATACTATAGTTTTATACTATATACACTACCGACTACAATGGCTGGAAGACCGCCAAGGAGAGGCAGAGCGTGCCGAGGCAAGAACACAGGGCAGGCAGGCTCTGTTTCTAGAGACAACAGTGCTGGCCGTGGACGTGGTCGTGCATCGTCATCAGCACGTGGCCATGGGACACGCTTGTCTTTGTTTTCGGCAGCTGGACATGTGGGGCCGCATCATGCCGAAGGCTTGGTAGAATGGATGACCAAGCCCTCCTCATCCTCCTCATCCTCTCTCACCCAGGCTCAGGGTACTGGCAGAGCAGCTGCCAACGCGTACTCAATGGCATCATCAGCCACCCCTTCCCTAGACCCACCATGTCCTCCTGAGGAGTCCCCCGAACTGTTTGAGCACAGTGTTGGGTACATGCTCCAGGAGGATGCCCAACGATTCGAAGGCTCGGATGATGATACCCAGCTTGAGGAAGTCAGTAGTGTGCGCGCAGAGAGAGGGGATGCTGAAGGACAGCAATCTGGCAGTAGTGTTCCACCAGCTGCAGCTTACTGCCAGGTTTGCTCTAGTGGTGAAGAGGGAGGGGATGATGAGGTCACTGACTCCACGTGGGTGCCTGAAGGGAGAGAGGAGGAGGAGGAGGAGGAGGAGGATGCAGCGTCACATGTCCAACGAGGCAGGATGCCCCCTGGAGGCCAGCTAGAGGCCAGCACAGCAACTGTACCACACCGCAGAGCTCCGCCTGTGCAGGGCGCTGCCTCTGCACGTTATCACAAAAGTTCTTTGGTGTGGGCCTTTTTTGAGACGAGTGCATCAGATCGCACCACTGCTATTTGCAATATTTGTCTCAAGCGTATCTCGCGTGGCCAAAACATCAGCCGCTTGGGCACCACAAGCATGAGCAGACATATGTCGACCTGCCATGCAGCTCGTTGGCAAGCACACATAAAAGACCCACACCAAAGAACAAAGCGGACCTCTCCTTGCTCCTCATCAGCTGGGATCTCCATCCCCACTATATCTTCAGTCCTCTCTGAAAGCTGCTCTGAGAGGACTGAAGGTGTAGAATTGGGTGTGTCACAACCAAGTACTTGCAGTACACCGACGTCCGATTGTAGCAGGCAAATTTCCCTGCCCCAGCTGCTGGACCGTCGAAAGAAGTATACTCCCAGCCATCCACATGCCCAGCGGTTGAATGCTAGCTTGGCTAAATTGCTAGCACTTCAACTGCTGCCTTTTCAGTTGATAGACTCGGCCCCCTTCCGTGAGTTTGTTCAATGTGCGGTTCCTCAGTGGCAGGTTCCCAAACGCCACTTTTTCTCACGGAAGGCGATTCCGTCTCTCTACCGGCATGTGGAAGGCAATGTCCATGCCTCGCTGGACAGGGCGGTCAGCGGTAAGGTGCATATTACCGCTGACTCATGGTCCAGCAGGCATGGACAGGGACGTTATCTTTCTTTTACGGCCCATTGGGTCACTCTACTGGCAGCTGGGAGGGATGCAGGACAAGGTGCAGTAGTGTTGGAGGTTGTTCCGCCACCACGCCTCCAAAATGCTACTACTGGTTGTGACACACCTCTCTCCTCCACCCCCTCCTCTTCTTCTTCCTCCATGTCCTCTTCGAGTGCTCTGTCCTCGGAACCAGCGGTGCTCCGTAGGCGTACAAGGGGCTACGCGAGTACGCAGGCAAAAAGATGCCATGCCGTGCTTGCGCTGGTGTGTTTGGGGGACAGGAGCCACACTGGGCCAGAGGTTCTGGCAGCTCTGCAGGGGCAGGCCGAGAGGTGGTTGACGCCACGCCAGCTTAAGCCAGGAATGGTCGTTTCTGACAATGGCACCAACCTCCTCTCCGCCCTGCGACAGGGGCAGCTCACCCATGTGCCCTGTATGGCTCACGTCCTCAACCTGGTGGTGCAGTGGTTCTTGGGCAGGTTCCCAGGCTTACAGGATGTCCTGAGACAGGCCAGGAAAGTCTGTGTGCATTTCCGCCGATCTTATAATGCCAGTGCTCGGCTGACTGAGCTGCAAAAGGAGCTGAACCTGCCCAAGAACCGCCTAATATGTGACATGCCCACCAGGTGGAACTCAACGTTGGCCATGCTGCAGCGACTGCACACGCAGCAGAGGGCCATCAATGAGTACCTTTGCGACTACGGCAAAAGGACAGGGTCAGGGGAGCTTGGCTTTTTTTCCCCACGCCAGTGGAGCATGATCAGGGATGCATGCACTGTCCTCTCACCATTTGAGGAGGCCACGAGGATGGTGAGCAGTGACAGTGCATGCATCAGTGACACTGTACCTCTTGTCCACCTGTTGGAGCATACGCTGCGTGGGATAATGGACAGGGCACTTGAGGCAGAACAGAGGCAGGAAGAGGAGGACTTCCTTGTCTCTCAAGGCCCCCTTTATCCAGACAATGTTCCTTCTGTCCCACCCATCACACAGGAAGAGGATGAGGATGAGGATGAGGAGGAGGAGGAGGAGGAGGATTGTGTGAGCATGGAGGTGGAGCCTGGCACTCAGCATCAGCAGCAGCAGTCTTTTAGGGATGATGTACAGTCCCAACAAACCAGTGAACTTGTACGTGGCTGGCAGGAGGTGGCTGGCGATCATGTCATCCTCAGTGACCCAGAAGACTCCGGACCGAATGCCTCAGCTAACCTACGCTGCATGGCCTCCCTGATCCTGCAAAGCCTGCGGAAGGATCCTCGTGTTCTTCGGATCAAGGAGAGTGACCATTACTGGCTGGCCACTCTCCTTGATCCACGGTACAAGGGTAAGGTTGCGGACCTTATCTTGCCGTCGCAGAGGGAGCAGAGGATGAGACATCTCAGGGAGGCCTTGCAGAAAGGTCTGTGCAACACGTTCCCAGAAACTGGGAGGTTACAAACTCCTGGTCCTGGACGACGAGTTGCTGAGGCTTCGGTCAGTAGCAGAAGGAGCGGTGGGGAAGGTGGACGTCTGACCGATGCGTTCAGACAATTTTTTAGTCCGCAGCCCCAAGGTATGATCGGTTCCAGCAACCATCGCCAGCGTCTGATATACATGGTGCAGGAATACCTAGGGGCAAGGTCAGACTTGGACACCTTTCCCACCGAAAATCCTCTGGCTTACTGGGTCCTGAGGATGGATCACTGGCCAGAACTTGCACAGTATGCAATTGAGCTACTGGCCTGTCCTGCATCCAGCGTTCTTTCCGAACGCACATTCAGTGCTGCTGGAGGATTTGTCACCGATCATAGGGTGCGCCTGTCCACCGACTCGGTTGATCGACTGACCTTCATAAAAATGAATCAGTCTTGGATCACCACTAGTGATGAGCCGAACACCCCCGGGTTCGGTTCGCACCAGAACCCGTGAACGGACCGAAAGTTCGTACGAACATTAGAACCCTATTAAATACAATGGATGCGAACGTTCGAATTCTAAAGTGCTAATTATAACGACTATTATGCATGTTATTGTCCTAAAAAGGGTTTGGGAACCCGGGTTCTGCACCAGGGGACATGTATCAATGCAAAAAGAAGTTTTAAAAACGGTCGTTTTTCGGGAGCAGTCATTTTAATGATGCATAAAGTGAAAAAAAAAAAGTCAAATATTCCTTTAAATATCGTACCTGGGGGGTGTCTAAAGTATGCCTGTGAAGTGCCACGTGTTTCCCGTGTTTAGAACTGTCCCTGCACAAAATGACACTTCTAAAGGAAAAAAAAGTCATTTAAAACTGCTTGCGGCTTTAATGTAATGTCTGGTCCCGGTAATATGGATGAAAATCTTTAAGAAAAATGGCATAGCTACCCCATGACCCCCCCCCCCTACCCCAGCCCATTACCAGCCCCTTTGGGTTTTGTATGGATATTAAGGGGAACACCGCACACAAAATAAAAAAGGCCCTATATACTCTGAACAGCCGTATACAGGCGGTGCATACAAGACAGGGACTGTAGGTTTGTTCTTATGTGGAATGTGTTTGTAATTTTGAACAGGTACATTGTTTAAGTGTAGCTCCAGCCCAAAAATCTATTTTTAAACTTTTTGGAAAACATAGGTAAGGGTTATCACCCCTGTAACATTTGTTTTGCTGTCTGTGCCCCTGTTCAGAACATTTCACCTCACTTTCCGTCCCAATGACAACTGTTTTTGAAATGTGGTGTTTTTCTTGAAACAAGGATTGGTGATAAAGCATCAGTACAGAGGAGACACCTTTCTCCCATATTAATTCTTACAGGAGAGAATTTTCCTTCCTAGGGGTAGATTTCCTCTCACTTCCTGTTGTCTTCTTGCGTTTGCAAGTAGGAGTCGTTTGTAAGTTGGATGTTTGAAAGTAGGGACCTGCCGTATATACTCTGCAGAAATAGGCCCCTTAGTTGTTGGTGTTGGAACAACACTGTAAGCACTCACAGTTACTCTTGGTTGGTGCTGGAACGCCCTGCTGTCAACTATTATATCAGGAATTGTAATTACATATAATTGTTGAACAGTGGTAGTAAAAATTGGGCCTTTGATGGTGGTGCTGGTGCCACAACACTGTAAGCCCTGCCAGTTACTCTTGGTGGGTGCAGCAATGGGCCCTGCTGTGAATTATTAGATCAAGAATTGTAATTACATGCCCCTTTTGAACAGGGGCTGAAAAATTGGGCCTTTCGTGGTGGTGGTGGCGTTGCCACAACACTGTAAGCCCTCAGAGTTACTCTTGGTGGGTGCAGGAATGGGTCCTGCTGTGAATTATTAGATCAAGAATTGTAATTACATGCCCCTTTTGAACAGGGGCTGAAAAATTGGGCCTTTCGTGGTGGTGGTGGTGGTGGCGTTGCCACAACACTGTAAGCCCTGCCAGTTACTCTTGGTGGGTGCAGCAATGGGCCCTGCTGTGAATTATTAGATCAAGAATTGTAATTACATGCCCCTGTTGAACAGGGGCTGAAAAATTGGGCCTTAGGCACTGGTGGCACAACACTGCAACCCCTCACAGATACTGTACTTGGAGCACAGCAATGAGCCCTGTTGCAAAGTATTGCTTCAAAAATTGTAATGACACGCCCCTGTTAAACAGGGGCTGAAAAATTGGGCCTTAGGCACTTGTGGCACAACACTCCAACCCCTCACAGATACTGTACTTGGAGCACAGCAATGAGCCCTGTTGCAAAGTATTGCTTCAAAAATTGTAATTACACGCCCCTGTTAAACAGGGGCTGAAAAATTGGGCCTTAGCCACTGGTGGCGGCACCCATAAACAAAAATGATCTTCCAAGCTATCATCATCAATCGTATCATTGAGGACTCGGAGGAGGAGGATAGCCAGTCAACATAACAGCACAGGCACTCAGCATCAGCATCAGTCTTGAAGGGATGTGACATGTTAAAATCAATTAGTCTGTTATATCAGCATCAGGTGTGTGGTAGCTGGTGGTGATCCAAGACTGGTTCATCTTGATGAAAGTCAGTCGATCAACCGAGTCGGTGGACAGGCGCACCCTGTGATCCGTGACAAATCCTCCAGCAGCACTGAATGTGCGTTCCGAAAGAACGCTGGATGCAGGACAGGCCAGTAGCTCAATTGCATACTGTGCAAGCTCTGGCCAGTGATCCATCCTCAAGACCCAGTAAGCCAGAGGATTTTCGGTGGGGAAGGTGTCCAAGTCTGACCTTGCCCCTAGATATTCCTGCACCATGTTTATCAGACGCTGGCGATGGTTGCTGGAACCGATCATACCTTGGGGCTGCGGACTAAAGAATTGTCTGAACGCATCGGTCAGACGGCCACCTTCCCCACCGCTCCTTCTTTGACTGGCCGAAGCCTCAGCAACTCGTTGTCCAGGACCAGGAGTTTGTAACCTCCCAGTCTCTGGGAATGCGTTGCACAGACCTTTCTGCAAGGCCTCCCGGAGTTGTCTCATCCTCTGCTCCCTCTGCGACGGTAACATAAGGTCCGCAACCTTACCCTTGTACCGTGGATCAAGGAGAGTGGCCAGCCAGTAATGGTCCCTCTCCTTGATCCGAAGAATACGAGGATCCTTCCGCAGACTTTGCAGGATCAGGGAGGCCATGCAGCGTAGGTTAGCTGAGGCATTCGGTCCAGGGTCCTCTGGGTCACTAAGGACGACATGATCCGCAGCCACCTCCTCCCAGCCACGTACAAGTCCACTGGTTTCTTGGGACTGTAAATCATCCCTAAAAGACTGCTGCTGATGATGCTGAGTGCCAGCCTCCACCTCCATGCTGACACAATCCTCCTCCTCCTCCTCCTCCTCCTCTTCCTGTGCGATGGGTGGGACAGAAGGAACACTGTCTGGGTAAAGGGGGCCTTGAGAGGCAAGGAAGTCCTCCTCTTCCTGCCTCTGTTCTGCCTCAAGTGCCCTGTCCATTATTCCACGCAGCGTATGCTCCAACAGGTGGACAAGAGGTACAGTGTCACTGATGCATGCACTGTCACTGCTCACCATCCTCGTGGCCTCCTCAAATGGTGCCAGGACAGTGCATGCATCCCTGATCATGCCCCACTGGCGTGGAGAAAAAAAACCAAGCTCCCCTGACCCTGTCCTGGTGCCGTAGTCGCACAGGTACTCATTGATGGCCCTCTGCTGTGTGTGCAGCCGCTGCAGCATAGCCAACGTTGAGTTCCACCTGGTGGGCATGTCACATATAAGGCGGTTCTTGGGCAGGTTCAACTCCTTTTGCAGCTCAGCCAGGCGAGCACTGGCATTATAAGATCTGCGGAAATGCACACAGACTTTCCTGGCCTGCCTCAGGACATCCTGTAAGCCCGGGTACCTGCCCAAGAACCGCTGCACCACCAGGTTAAGGACGTGAGCCACACAGGGCACATGGGTCAGTTGTCCCTGTCGGAGGGCGGAGAGGAAGTTGGTGCCATTGTCGCAAACCACCATTCCTGGCTTAAGCTGGCGTGGCGTCAACCACCTCTCGGCCTGGCCCTGCAGAGCAGACAGGACCTCTGCCCCAGTGTGGCTTCTGTCCCCCAAACACACCAGCGCAAGCACGGCATGGCATCTTTTTGCCTGCGTACTTGCGTAGCCCCTTGAACGGCTACGGAGCACCGCTGGTTCAGAGGACAAAGCACAGGAAGAGGCCATGGAGGAAGAAGAAGAGGAGGGGGTGGAGGAGAGAGGTGTGTCACAACCAGTAGTAGCATTTTGGAGGCGTGGCGGTGGAACAACCTCCAACACTACTGCACCTTGTCCTGCATCCTTCTCAGCTGCCAAAAGAGTGACCCAATGGGCCGTGAAAGAAAGGTAACGTCCCTGTCCATGCCTGCTGGACCATGAGTCAGCGGTAATATGCACCTTACCGCTGACCGCCCTGTCCAGCGAGGCCAAGACATTGCCTTCCACATGCCGGTAGAGAGCCGGAATAGCCTTCCGTGAGAAAAAGTGGCGTTTGGGAACCTGCCACTGAGGAACCGCACATTGCACAAACTCACGGAAGGGGGCCGAGTCTACCAACTGAAAAGGCAGCAGTTGAAGCGCTAGCAATTTAGCCAAGCTAGCATTCAACCGCTGGGCATGTGGATGGCTGGGAGTGAACTTCTTTCGACGGTCCAGCAGCTGGGGCAGGAAAATTTGCCTGCTAGAATCGGACGTCGGTGTACTGCTAGCAGAGTGGCCGCAAGTACTTGGCTGTGACACACCTAATTCTACACCTTCATTCCTCTCAGTGCATGTTTCAGAGAGGACTGAAGTTATAGTGGGGTTGGAGATCCCAGCTGATGCGGTGCAAGGAGAGGTCCGCTTTGTTCTTTGGTGTGGGTCTTTGAGGTAGGCTTGCCAACGAGCTGCATGGCAGGTCAACATATGTCTGGTCAGGCATGTGGTACCCAAGCGGCTGATGTTTTGGCCACGCGATATACGCTTGAGACATATGTTGCAAACAGCAGCTGTGCGATCTGATGCACTAGCCTCAAAAAAGGCCCACACCAAAGAACTTTTTGAATGACGGGCCGAGGCAGCGCCCTGCACAGGCGGAGCTCTGCGGTGTGATTCCGTCGGTGTACTGCCCTTACGCTGGCCACCAAAGGGCATCCTGCCTCGTTGGAGATGTGCCTCCTCCTCATCCTCCTCCTCCTCCTCTCTCCTATTAGGCACCCACGTGGAGTCAGTGACCTCATCATCCCCTCCCTCCTCATCACTGGAGCCAATCTGGCAGTATGCTGCAGCTGCTGGAACATGACTGCCAGATTGGTGTCCTTCTTGAGCATCCCCTCTGTCTGCTCTCACGCTACTGCCTTCCTCTAGCTGGGTTTCATCATCAGACCCTTCAAAACGCTGGGCATCCTCCTGGAGCATGTACCCAACACTGTGCTCAAACAGTTCGGGGGACTCCTCAGGAGGAGGACATGGTGGGTCTAGGGAAGGAGTGACTGATGATGAGTCTGACATTGATACCAGGGAAGAGGACGCTTTGGCAGCTGCTTTGCCAGTACCCTGAGCCTGGGTGAGAGAGGATGAGGAGGAGGAGGAGGGCTTGGTCATCCACTCTACCAAGTCTTCGGCATGATGTGGCTCAACATGTCCAGCTGCCGAAAAGAAGGACAAGCGTGTCCCATGGCCATGTGCTGATGACAATGCACCGCGTCCACGACCAGCACTGTTGCCCCCAGACACAGAGCCTGCTTGCCCTCTTTTATTGCCTCCTGACTGTCTGCCTCTCCTTGTTTGCCTTCCAGACATTCTAATGGATGGCCTGCAGGGAGATGGGAAAAAAGCAATAAGGGCTACCTTCAGGTGTCCTTCTCTGTCCCTTTACTTAAGGATTTCTAAATATGGTTGAGGATGATTGCTTTCGCACAGTATAGCACAATGACAATTTCCCTGACTGTCCAAAAAACAAGGATTTCAAAGATGGTTGATGAGGAATGCTTTAGCACAGTATAGCACAATGAGAATTTCCCTCACTGTCCTTCCCTGTCCCTACAAACAAGGTTTAGCACAGTAAAACACACTGACACTCTCCCTACCTATAGTTTTCTGTCCCTATAAAAAAAGTTTTTTTAAAGATGGTTGATGATGAATGCTTTAGCACAGTATAGCACAATGAGAATTTCCCTCACTGTCCTTCCCTGTCCCTACAACCAAGGATTAGCACAGTAAAACACACTGACACTCTCCCTACCTATAGTTTTCTGTCCCTATAAAAAATGTTTTTTTAAAGATGGTTGATGATGAATGCTTTAGCACAGTATAGCACAATGAGAATTTCCCTCACTGTCCTTCCCTGTCCCTACAAACAAGGATTAGCACAGTAAAACACACTGACACTCTCCCTACCTATAGTTTTCTGTCCCTATAAAAAATGTTTTTTTAAAGATGGTTGATGATGAATGCTTTAGCACAGTATAGCACAATGAGAATTTCCCTCACTGTCCTTCCCTGTCCCTACAAACAAGGTTTAGCACAGTAAAACACACTGACACTCTCCCTACCTATAGTTTTCTGTCCCTATAAAAAAAGTTTTTTTAAAGATGGTTGATGATGAATGCTTTAGCACAGTATAGCACAATGAGAATTTCCCTCACTGTCCTTCCCTGTCCCTACAAACAAGGTTTAGCACAGTAAAACACACTGACACTCTCCCTACCTATAGTTTTCTGTCCCTATAAAATATTTTTTTTAAAAGATGGTTGATGAGGAATGCTTTAGCACAGTATAGCACAATGAGAATTTCCCTCACTGGCCTTCCCTGTCCCTACAAACAAGGTTTAGCACAGTAAAACACACTGACACTCTCCCTACCTATAGTTTTCTGTCCCTATAATTTTTTTTTTTAAAGATGGTTGATGATGAATGCTTTAGCACAGTATAGCACAATGAGAATTTCCCTCACTGTCCTTCCCTGTCCCTACAAACAAGGATTAGCACAGTAAAACACACTGACACTCTCCCTACCTATAGTTTTCTGTCCCTATAAAAAATGTTTTTTTAAAGATGGTTGATGATGAATGCTTTAGCACAGTATAGCACAATGAGAATTTCCCTCACTGTCCTTCCCTGTCCCTACAAACAAGGATTAGCATAGTAAAACACACTGACACTCTCCCTACCTATAGTTTTCTGTCCCTATAAAAAAAGTTTTTTTAAAGATGGTTGATGATGAATGCTTTAGCACAGTATAGCACAATGAGAATTTCCCTCACTGTCCTTCCCTGTCCCTACAAACAAGGATTAGCACAGTAAAACACACTGACACTCTCCCTACCTATAGTTTTCTGTCCCTATAAAAAATGTTTTTTTAAAGATGGTTGATGATGAATGCTTTAGCACAGTATAGCACAATGAGAATTTCCCTCACTGTCCTTCCCTGTCCCTACAAACAAGGATTAGCACAGTAAAACACACTGACACTCTCCCTACCTATAGTTTTCTGTCCCTATAAAAAATGTTTTTTTTAAAGATGGTTGATGATGAATGCTTTAGCACAGTATAGCACAATGAGAATTTCCCTCACTGTCCTTCCCTGTCCCTACAAACAAGGATTAGCACAGTAAAACACACTGACACTCTCCCTACCTATAGTTTTCTGTCCCTATAAAAAATGTTTTTTTAAAGATGGTTGATGATGAATGCTTTAGCACAGTATAGCACAATGAGAATTTCCCTCACTGTCCTTCCCTGTCCCTACAAACAAGGATTAGCACAGTAAAACACACTGACACTCTCCCTACCTATAGTTTTCTGTCCCTATAAAAAATGTTTTTTTAAAGATGGTTGATGATGAATGCTTTAGCACAGTATAGCACAATGAGAATTTCCCTCACTGTCCTTCCCTGTCCCTACAAACAAGGATTAGCACAGTAAAACACACTGACACTCTCCCTACCTATAGTTTTCTGTCCCTATAAAAAATGTTTTTTTAAAGATGGTTGATGATGAATGCTTTAGCACAGTATAGCACAATGAGAATTTCCCTCACTGTCCTTCCCTGTCCCTACAAACAAGGATTAACACAGTAAAACACACTGACACTCTCCCTACCTATAGTTTTCTGTCCCTATAAAAAATGTTTTTTTAAAGATGGTTGATGATGAATGCTTTAGCACAGTATAGCACAATGAGAATTTCCCTCACTGTCCTTCCCTGTCCCTACAAACAAGGATTAGCACAGTAAAACACACTGACACTCTCCCTACCTATAGTTTTCTGTCCCTATAAAAAATGTTTTTTTAAAGATGGTTGATGATGAATGCTTTAGCACAGTATAGCACAATGAGAATTTCCCTCACTGTCCTTCCCTGTCCCTACAAACAAGGTTTAGCACAGTAAAACAGGCTGACACTCTCCCTACCTATCCTTCTCTTTCCCTAAACTAAAGGAATCCAGGTTAAGCAAGAAAAAAAAAATGTCACTGTCCCTGCCTATGCTTCTCTTTCCCTGCTCCGGAACACACTACACTAGGCCGCCGTGCTGGCGGCCTTTTATAGTATGGGGCGTGTACTAAACACCCTCAGCAATAATTGGCCACAGGCATCCTGCCTGTGGCCAATCATTGCTCTCCTCGCTGCCGGCGCTGTGATTGGCCAAGCATGCGGGGTCACAGTGCATGCTTGGCCAATCACAGCGCCTGGATGACACTGCGATGGCGTAGTGCATTGTGGGCCGCGAATTAGGCGCGAACGGCCCAAATCGTTCGTTGTTCGGCGAACGATCGAACAGCCGATGTTCGAGTCGAACGTAAGTTCGACTCGAACACCGAGCTCATCCCTAATCACCACCAGCTACCAGACACCTGAAGCGGATATAACGGAATAATTTATAATGTCACATCCCTTCAAGACTGCATATGCTGATGCTGAGTGACTGTCCTGTTATGTTCACTGACTATCCTCTTCCTCCTCCTCAATGATCCATGCCACCACACCAGTGCCTAAGGCACAATTTTTCAGCCCCTGTATAACAGGGGCGTGTAATTACAATTTTTTAAAAAGATGCTTCGCAACAGGTGTGACTGCTGTGCTCAGAGTACAGTATCTGTGAGGGGTTGCAGTGTTGTGGCACCAGCACCAGTGCCTAAGGCACAATTTTTCAGCCCCTGTTGGGGCGTGTAATTACAATTTTTAGGCAATGCTTTGCAACAGGTCTCATTGCTGTGCTCAGAGTACAGTATCTGTGAGGGGTTGCAGTGTTGTGGCACCAGCACCAGTGCCTAAGGCACAATTTTTCAGCCCCTGTATAACAGGGGCGTGTAATTACAATTTTTTAAAAAGATGCTTCGCAACAGGTGTGACTGCTGTGCTCCAAGTACAGTATCTGTGAGGGGTTGCAGTGTTGTGGCACCAGCACCAATGCCTAAGGCACAATTTTTCAGCCCCTGTTTAACAGGGGCGTGTAATTTCAAATCTTGATCTAATAGTTCACAGCAGGGCCCATTCCTGCGCCCACCAAGAGTAACTATGAGGGCCTACAGTCTTGTGGCAACACCGTCCACCACCACCACCACCACCACCAAAGGCCCAATTTTTCTGCCCTGTTCAACAGGTGCATGCAATTACAAATCTTGATCTAATAACTCACAGCAGGGCCCATTCCTGCACCCACCAAGAGTAACTGTGAGGGCTTACAGTCTTGTGGCAACACCGTCCACCACCACCACCAAAGGCCCAATTTTTCTGCCCTGTTCAACAGGTGCATGCAATTACAAATCTTGATCTAATAACTCACAGCAGGGCCCATTCCTGCACCCACCAAGAGTAACTGTGAGGGCTTACAGTCTTGTGGCAACACCGTCCACCACCACCACCACCACCACCAAAGGCCCAATTTTTCTGCCCGGTTCAACAGGTGCATGCAAGTACAAATCTTGATCTATTAACTCACAGCAGGGCCCATTCCTGTGCCCACCAGTCTTGTGGCTACACCAACATCTAATAGGGCAAATTTCTGCAGAGTATATACGGCAGGCCCCTACTTTCAAACATCCAACTTACAAACGACTCCTACTTGCAAACGGCAAGAGAAAACAGGAAGTGAGAGGAAATCTACCCCTAGGAAGGGAAATTCTATCCTGTTAGATTTAATTTGGGAAAAAGGTATCTCCTCTCTACTGATGCTTTATCACCAATCCTTGTTTCAATTAAAACCCCACTTTTCCAAAAACATTTGTCATTGGGACGGAAAGTGAGGTGACATGTTCTGAACAGATGTGCAAAGACAGCAAATGTTACAGGGGTGATAACCCCTCCCTATGTTCTCCAAAAAGCTTAAAAATTGATTTTTTTGGGATGGAGCTACACTTCATAATGTACCTGTTCAGATTCTACTTAAGAACAAACCTACAGTCCGTGTCTTGTTTGCACCACCTATATACTGCTGTTCAGAGTATATAGGGTTGTAGGTATAGGGTTTTATTTTGGGTGCGGGGTCCCCCTTAATATCCATACAAGACCCAAAGGGGCTGGGGTGGGGGGGGGGTGATGGGGTAGCCATGCCATTTTTCTCAAGGATTTTCAGCCATATGGCGGCCAGGACAAGACATGACATTAAAGCCGCAGGTGGTTTTAAATGGCTTCTTTTTTTCCTTTACAAATGTCATTTTGTGCAAGGACAGTTCTAAACACGGGAAACACATGCCACTTGACAGGCATACTTTAGACACCCCCCAGGTACCATATTTAAAGGAAAATTTCACTTTTTTTTTTCACTTTATGCATCATTAAAATGACTGCTCCCGAAAAAACTTTAGTTTTTAAAATTTCTTTTTGCATTGATATATGTCCCCTGGGGCAGGACCCGGGTCCCCAAACCTGTTTTATGACATTAACATGCATATTGGCCGTTGTAATTAGCAATTTTGATTTTGAACGTTCGCGTCCATTATAACGAATAGGGTTCGAAAATTTGCGCGAACTTTCGGTCCGTTCGAAGGTTCTGGTGCGAACCGAACCCGGGGGTGTTCGGCTCATCCCTACTTTCTACTTTGAGATTTCATAGTTGACATGTCTTAGTTCTTCACATACACATGCATGACAAACTCATGGACACTTCCTAGGCACCGGATTCTCCGATCTCCGGGATGCAGTTTGAGTCCTTGGGGGCATCTCGGGAGGCGGGGAGTCGGGGATAGGTTTGTATGTTTTTTTTTTACTTTTAGGGGTATGAAGGTCAATCACAGGATAAGGGAGGATACTGCTAGGATAATATTAATCACAGCATAGCACAAGACTTTTCTGTGTTTAACATGTTGGACCAAATGTTGCTATGATCGCTCACTGTATTACTGTAATGTTCAGACTTAATGTTGGAGATCCTTCTGTATCACCTAAAATCTCAATAAACATATTTGAACCTAAGAAAAACTAAGTGGAAGCAGGCCAAAAAATCCAACTTAACCCCTGCACAAATCATAGCCATAACATCTCTACAATCCAATCAGGATCTGGTAATAAAACCCTCTGACAAAGGGGGTAACCTAGTGGTTATGGATAAGGACCAATATGAAAATATGGTCTTTAGACTCTTAAGCAATCGAGATTGGTATCGTAAAATCCCAGAAAGTCATGTAAATTATACCACTGTAAAGTTTCGACAATTAATAGGCAAAGCTTATCAACAAGGAACTATCCAGAAATCCACTTGGGAGTTCTTGAATGTTACTTTTCCACGTACTCCTACATTATATGCCCTCCCAAAAATCCACAAAAACTTTCATGATCCACCGGGTCGACCTATCGTATCCGGGAATGGCTGTCTCACGGAAACAGACAGTCAATTTGTGGATGACCATTTAAGACCTATTGTAGAGGGTTTGGAATCCTATTTGCAGGATACAAGTGACCTTTTAAGAGCACTGGATGGCCTTTTGGTCCCCAAGGGGGCGTGGCTTGTGGCTTTGGATGTGGAGGCTCTTTATAATTCCATTCCCCACGAGATGGGTGTGGGAGTTGTGGGTGGTTTCCTGTCCGGTGGCACTTTAGTTACAACTGCCTACAATCAGTTTGTTTTAGACCTACTGCATTTTATATTGGCTAATAATATTTTTCTTTTTTTGGAATCCCACTACCTCCAGGTGCAGGGGGTAGCTATGGGGACGAAATGTGCCCCAAGCTACGCCAACCTGTACCTGGGGGGGTGGGAGCATAATAATTTTTTCAGGACCATATGCAAAAATTTGTCGATTCTATACCGTTATGGCGGCGTTTCATAGATGATGTTTTCTTCATATGGACGGGAAACAGAGAGGACCTTTCCCTGCTTTTCAAAAATCTGAACCTAATAATTATAATCTTAATTTTACTATGGAAACCAGTCAGGAAAGTTTAGAATTTCTTGATATCCAAATCACTGTTGATTCTGAAGGCCTATTGGGAACAACTCTATACCGCAAACCCTCGTCTGGAAATGCGCTTCTGCATGCAAGCAGCTCTCATCCAGCCTCTCTAGTTGCGAGTATACCGTATGGGCAATATCTTCGCTTACGCAGAAATTGCAGCGAGGAATCCACATTTGAGGTTGAGGCCGGAATATTGCGGACCCGCCTTTCCAGACGAGGTTACAGCGGCAAATGCCTCAAAAAGGCCTACCAAAGGGCAAAGGGTCAGGAACGATCATCTTTAATCCATCGCCCCCCCAGAATAAGATCCAATACAGGTGTACGTCTTATAACCAGATTTTCTGGACAGCACCAACAAATGAGGAATCTTCTTCAAAAGCATTGGTATCTCTTGACTGGGGATCCCTCGGTCTCTAAACATCTAAAGGATCATCCCGAGATCACTTTTAGACGATCAAGATCACTTAGAGATCTGGTGGTCCACAGTCACCATAATCCTAATGTTAAATCCTCACTTCAAAATACAGGAACAAAACCCTGTCACAAATGTGGCTATTGTCGATACTTATATGCCTCCTGGAGCATCATGCTGCCAAATGGCATTTTGTACAAACCTAAATTTTTGGCCAATTGTCAAAGTATAGGCATAGTATATATTATGATATGCACCTGTAAAGCCTATTACATAGGTAAAACAAAATGCCCCTTTTTCCATCGTATAAGGGACCATGTTTCCTTAGTTCTAAAGAAGCGAATGGAAACACCCATAAGTAGACATATGGGTCTATTTCATGGTTTTGATGATTCTGTTATGCATTTTTTTGCACTTGAACACGTTCCACCTAATCCCCGCGGGGGGGATTATGATAAAATTCTTTTACAACGTGAAACAAAATGGATCTCAAACCTGGACGCTCTCCAATATCCAGGCTTGAATGATGCCATAAACTTCAAACCTTTCTTGTAATGGCTCTTTCCCCCCCCCCTTTTTTTTTCCAATAGATCTTGTAGTCCAGACTATTATCATGTTGTCTATTAATTTATGGCAAATGTTTGATAAATTTCATTGGTATGCATTCTCAATTTATACATGAGGTTCTAACTGTTGTGGTCATTTTTTGTTGCACCAAAATCAATTTAACTTGAAAATAGTTTTAAGCCACGATATCAACCCAATTATATTTTCTAGGAAAATCATTATTTAATTTTATTTATATTCAATTGGATTTTGCTCCTAGCTGTAATGATTCAGAGTTCTTCCTTTTGAGCCTGTATGGACGCCCTGGGCAGTCATTTCATGTTCTTTAATCATTAGTTCATGTCATGTCAGCCCTGAAGGGTTTACCCTCTTTGGCATCCTTAATGCTATGTTGTTTTCTGTACCTTTTGTTAGTCCTCTTTTTGTTTTTTGATGAATCACTGGTATAGCGCTATCCAACAGCGCTTTCTCTTTCTTGTCTTGTACATGATAAGGGATCCGGGGATTTCCCAACATGGCCGTTCCAGCATCATCCGGCCTCATTTAGTCAGACATTAGCGTTCAGCTGCCTGAGTGCTGCCCTCATGAATGCGTCCGCCGCACGGCAATGACATCAGACGTTAGCCGCGCCGGGATGAGTATAAATTGGCGGTATTTCGCCATATCACTCTGTCATTCCCCTTGAGTTGGGGATTGGGAGACTGCCTGGAAATCGTTCCTGTTTTTTTTACACGCCACGACTGCCGCTATTGCTGCGGCTTCAATGCAATACTCAACTACTCCTTAAAGGTACGTGCTTATTCATTTGGGCTGTAGGATGGATATCTATTTTAGTTATTTCTTATTGATACTATGGTATCTACTTACTTTTACGCACAGGATCTTTTTGCTAATCTGTGTGAATCACTGCGGTTCTCCACTAAAAGATCCAGTACCCAGTACTCTCTACAAAAACAAATGATTCGATAAACTAGTTATTTTTAATATAAATTTATTCTTTTTGTGGATTTCAATTATTTTGAATTCACTTATATTATACATATATATTTTTTGATTATATAATTTTTACTCATCTGCAGGTCACAACTTAGGAGTTTCTCTGTATCATTTCTAGCAGGACTATTTTCAACGTTTTCACTGCCTCTTCATATACAAGTTTTGGGAGGTCGTGTTTATTTCCTTCAGTTGGGGCATTTTGGTGATCATCCCTTTCCTTCAGCTGGAGATTGAGGGCAATTCTGAATTCCAATCTGGAATTGCTAAAACATCTCCTTCATCTTTAATATACAATTGGTAGGTGCCATGTTTGACCACATCATTTATTGATACTTCATAATAATAATAATTTTTTATTAGATTTATGTTTCCCTGATTCTATAATATTTAAAATATTTGACGTGTATATTATAAAACATTATCATAATGTAATTAACATTGCAATCAAATTTTGCAGTTGTTGTTAATCTATTTTTTGTGGATATTCCAATAGATGTGTTTTTGTATACATTTTATGGATGTTCCTTTGTTCTTTTCTTTACTTCATTTTTTTAGTGTACCGTTACACCGTAGATTACTCCTGAAGAAGCTCCAATTTCGAGCGAAACATGTCGAGGTCAACGGTTATTGTATATGTACCTAGTTTAAAATGTTGTATGTGTTGAACTTTCAGGAAAATTGTATTTTCCTTTTTTATTAAATAAATTATTGTTCTATTTTTGTATAAATCTATTGCCATTGGATCCTTTTTGGTTTTTCAATATTTATTTTTACTTTTGACACCGCAAAAAATCCCGAGGTATGTGACCTCAAGCCCTTCTTGTAAATCAACAAATTATTGGGATTTGGTGTCCATCTTGATTTGCTCACTCCTACTTCTTCTGAATAATTTTCCAAATCGGGTGTTATCCACCCATCACACTTGGAATGAGCAATCATAGATATATAAACAACTCCATTTTTGGAGTCCATTTAATTAAATTAATCATTTGAACAACCAAAACTTCCTAACAAATTGAGATTGGAAATTTATGTTTATTTGTCCATTCGTAGGTATTTCTATTTTTATCTACTGTTTCTTATTTTCCAGTTAGTTTAATTTATTTTATTTTTCATTTAGTGGTATTCAATGCACCAAGGTCTATCACATTAGCCTTTCACTGTGTTCTGCATACTTACAGGGTGGGTCTTTGTGATTTGGACATCATTCTACGGGTAATTGGCACTTGTTAGTTGGTTACCAATACCAATACTATTATTATTTTTCAAACCAAGTTTTTGGGTATTTCTAAATTATGAGTAACTATTGTGGTAGTGCCTTTATTGGCTTTATGGATAAAATCCATCAATCACAAAATCTGGCAGGTGGAGGACTCACCATGGACCGTTTTTTTCTTAGATTGCAAAGAATGTTGGAAAAGAAAACACGTATTTACTGGAATAAATGGTATTTTTCTAAATATATAGAGGATAAGATTGCTCCCTGGGGCCTTAGAATTCAAATATTCCCCACGATTAATAAATTAGAAACATCATTCAAATACAAATGGGAACAAAATCTGCAGGATTGTTCCATCAAGATGATGGAGCTTCTATGCAGTCATTTTGACCTAGAATTAGAGACCCTTGATTTGGAGATAGCCAGTTTGTACCAGGAAAATAGTTCCATTTCCCTTGAAGAGTTGTACTCTACACGAGAGGAAACTCTCAAGGCAAATCTTGAACTATATGTACAAGAAATTCTTAAAACTAAAGAAAAAAAGTATATTAGGGACAAGTTATCCTATGATAACAATATAGCTTACAACTGGGCTTCAAAAAATCCCAATAATAAAAAACGCAATCAGAAACAACGCAAACCTAGGGAATCCTGCCCAGAACCCACTGATTCAGATAACTCTTCTTCTTCTGTCTCTTCACAGGCAGCAGACTCTAATCCAGTCTCTGCTCAATTAACTTCTCTCCAACAAAAAACGGGCAATATCAACACACGCCCTAGTGGGAAGCAACCCAAGTATGCAAATCGAACACAGGTCCATACCAGAGCCACAACGGCTAGAGATTTGTCTACCAATGCATCTCTGCATGCAGAATCATGCAGTGATATGCCCATTATACCTTCTATACTAACTGCTAATTCGCAGGTGGATTTTCGCCCGGCCCCCATTTTCACCCAGTTACCAGCCGAATCGAGGAAGATGTCACACGCAGAGCCAGTATTGCCCAAAGCAACAAATAGGGGTTTGAAATAATCAATTTATCATCTACAGTCCTTTCTGCAGATCAGATTTCAGTTTTACAGTTAGGTTTAACTTTTTGCCCCATTCAAAAAACCAATTCTTTTGAAATGATTAAAGATGTCAACTTATTTGCCCGCAAACTTATGTATCGTACCATCTTTGATAAATCCAAATCGGTAATGTCCATTCCTGTGTCTTTGTCTGAATCCATTTCTCCCCCCCCTCCCACAAATATGACTCTTAATGATATAAAAGCTCTTGAGGAACTTATGGAGCTGTGGGATGAGGGACATATTGATGGGGATGAACTAATGGAAGCAGAGAATTTACAGGGGATTTCCCATATGTCTACTCCCTCTTCTTCTGTTCTCGGTGGGTCAACAACTGAATTATCCACATGTTCTACTCTAGCTTCTCATAATTACAAGCCAAAGTCTAAAACTTTTCCTACTTTACAAGGAAACCCGAGTATCTGGGCCTTTACCAACCAAGTAACGGCGGAGATGAGAAAAACTAAGTGGAAGCAGGCCAAAAAATCCAACTTAACCCCTGCATAAATCATAGCCATAACATCTCTACAATCCAATCAGGATCTGGTAATAAAACCCTCTGACAAAGGGGGTAACCTAGTGGTTATGGATAAGGACCAATATGAAAATATGGTCTTTAGACTCTTAAGTAATCGAGATTGGTATCGTAAAATCCCAGAAAGTCATGTAAATTATACCACTGTAAAGTTTCGACAATTAATAGGCAAAGCTTATCAACAAGGAACTATCCAGAAATCCACTTGGGAGTTCTTGAATGTTACTTTTCCACGTACTCCTACATTATATGCCCTCCCAAAAATCCACAAAAACTTTCATGATCCACCGGGTCGACCTATCGTATCCGGGAATGGCTGTCTCACGGAAACAGACAGTCAATTTGTGGATGACCATTTAAGACCTATTGTAGAGGGTTTGGAATCCTATTTGCAGGATACAAGTGACCTTTTAAGAGCACTGGATGGCCTTTTGGTCCCCAAGGGGGCGTGGCTTGTGGCTTTGGATGTGGAGGCTCTTTATAATTCCATTCCCCACGAGATGGGTGTGGGAGTTGTGGGTGGTTTCCTGTCCGGTGGCACTTTAGTTACAACTGCCTACAATCAGTTCGTTTTAGACCTACTGCATTTTATATTGGCTAATAATATTTTTCTTTTTTTGGAATCCCACTACCTCCAGGTGCAGGGGGTAGCTATGGGGACGAAATGTGCCCCAAGCTACGCCATCCTGTACCTGGGGGGGGGGTGGGAGCATAATTTATTTTTTCAGGACCATATGCAAAAATTTGTCGATTCTATACCGTTATGGCGGCGTTTCATAGATGATGTTTTCTTCATATGGATGGGAAACAGAGAGGACCTTTCCCTGCTTTTCAAAAATCTGACACCTAATAATTATAATCTTAATTTTACTATGGAAACCAGTCAGGAAAGTTTAACATTTCTTGATATCCAAATCACTGTTGATTCTGAAGGCCTATTGGGAACAACTCTATACCGCAAACCCTCGTCTGGAAATGCGCTTCTGCATGCAAGCAGCTCTCATCCAGCCTCTCTAGTTGCGAGTATACCATATGGGCAATATCTTCGCTTACGCAGAAATTGCAGCAAGGAATCCACATTTGAGGTTGAGGCCGGAATATTGCGGACCCGCCTTTCCAGACGAGGTTACAGCGGCAAATGCCTCAAAAAGGCCTACCAAAGGGCAAAGGGTCAGGAACGATCGTCTTTAATCCATCGCCCCCCCAGAATAAGATCCAATACAGGTGTACGTCTTATAACCAGATTTTCTGGACAGCACCAACAAATGAGGAATCTTCTTCAAAAGCATTGGTATCTCTTGCCTGGGGATCCCTCGGTCTCTAAACATCTAAAGGATCATCCCGAGATCACTTTTAGACGATCAAGATCACTTAGAGATCTGATGGTCCACAGTCACCATAATCCTAATGTTAAATCCTCACTTCAAAATACAGGAACAAAACCCTGTCACAAATGTGGCTATTGTCGATACTTATATGCCTCCCGGAGCATCATGCTGCCAAATGGCATTTTGTACAAACCTAAATTTTTGGCCAATTGTCAAAGTATAGGCATAGTATATATTATGATATGCACCTGTAAAGCCTATTACATAGGTAAAACAAAACACCCCTTTTTCCATCGTATAAGGGACCATGTTTCCTTAGTTCTAAAGAAGCGAATGGAAACACCCATAAGTAGACATATGGGTCTATTTCATGGTTTTGATGATTCTGTTATGCATTTTTTTGCACTTGAACACGTTGCACCTAATCCCCGCGGGGGGGATTATGATAAAATTCTTTTACAACGTGAAACAAAATGGATCTCAAACCTGGAAGCTCTCCAATATCCAGGCTTGAATGATGCCATAAGCTTCAAACCTTTCTTGTAATGGCTCCTTCCCCCCCCTTTTTTTTTTCCAATAGATCTTGTAGTCCAGACTATTATCATGTTGTCTATTAATTTATGGCAAATGTTTGATAAATTTCATTGGTATGCATTCTCAATTTGTACATGAGGTTCTAACTGTTGTGGTCATTTTTTGTTGCACCAAAATCAATTTAACTTGAAAATAGTTTTAAGCCACAATATCAAATTTGGTTTTATTTAAACAATTCTGCGGTCAGGTCTTTGATGTTCTCAACCCAATTATATTTTCTAGGAAAATCATTATTTAATTTTATTTATATTCAATTGGATTTTGCTCCTAGCTGTAATGATTCAGAGTTCTTCCTTTTGAGCCTGTATGGACGCCCTGGGCAGTCATTTCATGTTCTTTAATCATTAGTTCATGTCATGTCAGCCCTGAAGGGTTTACCCTCTTTGGCATCCTTAACGCTATGTTGTTTTCTGTAACTTTTGTTAGTCCTCTTTTTGTTTTTTGATGAATCCCCTGGTATAGCGCTATCCAACAGCGCTTTCCCTTTCTTGTCTTGTACATGATAAGGGATCCGGGGATTTCCCAACATGGCCGTTCCAGCATCATCCGGCCTCATTTAGTCAGACATTAGCGTTCAGCTGCCTGAGTGCTGCCCTCATGAATGCGTCCGCCGCACGGCAATGACATCAGACGTTAGCCGCGCCGGGATGAGTATAAATTGGCGGTATTTCGCCATATCACTCTGTCATTCCCCTTGAGTTGGGGATTGGGAGACTGCCTGGAAATCGTTCCTGTTTTTTTTACACGCCACGACTGCCGCTATTGCTGCGGCTTCAATGCAATACTCAACTACTCCTTAAAGGTACGTGCTTATTCATTTGGGCTGTAGGATGGATATCTATTTTAGTTATTTCTTATTGATACTATGGTATCTACTTACTTTTACGCACAGGATCTTTTTGCTAATCTGTGTGAATCACTGAGGTTCTCCACTAAAAGATCCAGTACCCAGTACTCTCTACAAAAACAAATGATTCGATAAACTAGTTATTTTTAATATAAATTTATTCTTTTTGTGGATTTCAATTATTTTGAATTCACTTATATTATACATATATATTTTTTGATTATATAATTTTTACTCATCTGCAGGTCACAACTTAGGAGTTTCTCTGTATCATTTCTAGCAGGACTATTTTCAACGTTTTCACTGCCTCTTCATATACAAGTTTTGGGAGGTCGTGTTTATTTCCTTCAGTTGGGGCATTTTGGTGATCATCCCTTTCCTTCAGCTGGAGATTGAGGGCAATTCTGAATTCCAATCTGGAATTGCTAAAACATCTCCTTCATCTTTAATATACAATTGTTAGGTGCCATGTTTGACCACATCATTTATTGATACTTCATAATAATAATAATTTTTTATTAGATTTATGTTTCCCTGATTCTATAATATTTAAAATATTTGACGTGTATATTATAAAACATTATCATAATGTAATTAACATTGCAATCAAATTTTGCAGTTGTTGTTAATCTATTTTTTGTGGATATTCCAATAGATGTGTTTTTGTATACATTTTATGGATGTTCCTTTGTTCTTTTCTTTACTTCATTTTTTTAGTGTACCGTTACACCGTAGATTACTCCTGAAGAAGCTCCAATTTCGAGCGAAACATGTCGAGGTCAACGGTTATTGTATATGTACCTAGTTTAAAATGTTGTATGTGTTGAACTTTCAGGAAAATTGTATTTTCCTTTTTTATTAAATAAATTATTGTTCTATTTTTGTATAAATCTATTGCCATTGGATCCTTTTTGGTTTTTCAATATTTATTTTTACTTTTGACACCGCAAAAAATCCCGAGGTATGTGACCTCAAGCCCTTCTTGTAAATCAACAAATTATTGGGATTTGGTGTCCATCTTGATTTGCTCACTCCTACTTCTTCTGAATAATTTTCCAAATCGGGTGTTATCCACCCATCACACTTGGAATGAGCAATCATAGATATATAAACAACTCCATTTTTGGAGTCCATTTAATTAAATTAATCATTTGAACAACCAAAACTTCCTAACAAATTGAGATTGGAAATTTATGTTTATTTGTCCATTCGTAGGTATTTCTATTTTTATCTACTGTTTCTTATTTTCCAGTTAGTTTAATTTATTTTATTTTTCATTTAGTGGTATTCAATGCACCAAGGTCTATCACATTAGCCTTTCACTGTGTTCTGCATACTTACAGGGTGGGTCTTTGTGATTTGGACATCATTCTACGGGTAATTGGCACTTGTTAGTTGGTTACCAATACCAATACTATTATTATTTTTCAAACCGAGTTTTTGGGTATTTCTAAATTATGAGTAACTATTGTGGTAGTGCCTTTATTGGCTTTATGGATAAAATCCATCAATCACAAAATCTGGCAGGTGGAGGACTCACCATGGACCGTTTTTTTCTTAGATTGCAAAGAATGTTGGAAAAGAAAACACGCATTTACTGGAATAAATGGTATTTTTCTAAATATATAGAGGATAAGATTGCTCCCTGGGGCCTTAGAATTCAAATATTCCCCACGATTAATAAATTAGAAACATCAATCAAATACAAATGGGAACAAAATCTGCAGGATTGTTCCATCAAGATGATGGAGCTTCTATGCAGTCATTTTGACCTAGAATTAGAGACCCTTGTTTTGGAGATAGCCAGTTTGTACCAGGAAAATAGTTCCATTTCCCTTGAAGAGTTGTACTCTACACGAGAGGAAACTCTCAAGGCAAATCTTGAACTATATGTACAAGAAATTCTTAAAACTAAAGAAAAAAAGTATATTAGGGACAAGTTATCCTATGATAACAATATAGCTTACAACTGGGCTTCAAAAAATCCCAATAATAAAAAACGCAATCAGAAACAACGCAAACCTAGGGAATCCTGCCCAGAACCCACTGATTCAGATAACTCTTCTTCTTCTGTCTCTTCACAGGAAGCAGACTCTAATCCAGTCTCTGCTCAATTAACTTCTCTCCAACAAAAAACGGGCAATATCAACACACGCCCTAGTGGGAAGCAACCCAAGTATGCAAATCGAATACAGGTCCATACCAGAGCCACAACGGCTAGAGATTTGTCTACCAATGCATCTCTGCATGCAGAATCATGCAGTGATATGCCCATTATACCTTCTATACTAACTGCTAATTCGCAGGTGGATTTTCGCCCGGCCCCCATTTTCACCCAGTTACCAGCCGAATCGAGGAAGATGTCACACGCAGAGCCAGTATTGCCCAAAGCAACAAAGAGGGGTTTGAAATAATCAATTTATCATCTACAGTCCTTTCTGCAGATCAGATTTCAGTTTTACAGTTAGGTTTAACTTTTTGCCCCATTCAAAAAACCAATTCTTTTGAAATGATTAAAGATGTCAACTTATTTGCCCGCAAACTTATGTATCGTACCATCTTTGATAAATCCAAATCGGTAATGTCCATTCCTGTGTCTTTGTCTGAATCCATTTCTCCCCCCCTCCCACAAATATGACTCTTAATGATATAAAAGCTCTTGAGGAACTTATGGAGCTGTGGGATGAGGGACATATTGATGGGGATGAACTAATGGAAGCAGAGAATTTACAGGGGATTTCCCATATGTCTACTCCCTCTTCTTCTGTTCTCGGTGGGTCAACAACTGAATTATCCACATGTTCTACTCTAGCTTCTCATAATTACAAGCCAAAGTCTAAAACTTTTCCTACTTTACAAGGAAACCCGAGTATCTGGGCCTTTACCAACCAAGTAACGGCGGAGATAAGAAAAACTAAGTGGAAGCAGGCCAAAAAATCCAACTTAACCCCTGCATAAATCATAGCCATAACATCTCTACAATCCAATCAGGATCTGGTAATAAAACCCTCTGACAAAGGGGGTAACCTAGTGGTTATGGATAAGGACCAATATGAAAATATGGTCTTTAGACTCTTAAGTAATCGAGATTGGTATCGTAAAATCCCAGAAAGTCATGTAAATTATACCACTGTAAAGTTTCGACAATTAATAGGCAAAGCTTATCAACAAGGAACTATCCAGAAATCCACTTGGGAGTTCTTGAATGTTACTTTTCCACGTACTCCTACATTATATGCCCTCCCAAAAATCCACAAAAACTTTCATGATCCACCGGGTCGACCTATCGTATCCGGGAATGGCTGTCTCACGGAAACAGACAGTCAATTTGTGGATGACCATTTAAGACCTATTGTAGAGGGTTTGGAATCCTATTTGCAGGATACAAGTGACCTTTTAAGAGCACTGGATGGCCTTTTGGTCCCCAAGGGGGCGTGGCTTGTGGCTTTGGATGTGGAGGCTCTTTATAATTCCATTCCCCACGAGATGGGTGTGGGAGTTGTGGGTGGTTTCCTGTCCGGTGGCACTTTAGTTACAACTGCCTACAATCAGTTCGTTTTAGACCTACTGCATTTTATATTGGCTAATAATATTTTTCTTTTTTTGGAATCCCACTACCTCCAGGTGCAGGGGGTAGCTATGGGGACGAAATGTGCCCCAAGCTACGCCATCCTGTACCTGGGGGGGTGGGAGCATAATTTATTTTTTCAGGACCATATGCAAAAATTTGTCGATTCTATACCGTTATGGCGGCGTTTCATAGATGATGTTTTCTTCATATGGATGGGAAACAGAGAGGACCTTTCCCTGCTTTTCAAAAATCTGACACCTAATAATTATAATCTTAATTTTACTATGGAAACCAGTCAGGAAAGTTTAACATTTCTTGATATCCAAATCACTGTTGATTCTGAAGGCCTATTGGGAACAACTCTATACCGCAAACCCTCGTCTGGAAATGCGCTTCTGCATGCAAGCAGCTCTCATCCAGCCTCTCTAGTTGCGAGTATACCGTATGGGCAATATCTTCGCTTACGCAGAAATTGCAGCGAGGAATCCACATTTGAGGTTGAGGCCGGAATATTGCGGACCCGCCTTTCCAGACGAGGTTACAGCGGCAAATGCCTCAAAAAGGCCTACCAAAGGGCAAAGGGTCAGGAACGATCGTCTTTAATCCATCGCCCCCCCAGAATAAGATCCAATACAGGTGTACGTCTTATAACCAGATTTTCTGGACAGCACCAACAAATGAGGAATCTTCTTCAAAAGCATTGGTATCTCTTGCCTGGGGATCCCTCGGTCTCTAAACATCTAAAGGATCCTCCCGAGATCACTTTTAGACGATCAAGATCACTTAGAGATCTGGTGGTCCACAGTCACCATAATCCTAATGTTAAATCCTCACTTCAAAATACAGGAACAAAACCCTGTCACAAATGTGGCTATTGTCGATACTTATATGCCTCCCGGAGCATCATGCTGCCAAATGGCATTTTGTACAAACCTAAATTTTTGCCCAATTGTCAAAGTATAGGCATAGTATATATTATGATATGCACCTGTAAAGCCTATTACATAGGTAAAACAAAACGCCCCTTTTTCCATCGTATAAGGGACCATGTTTCCTTAGTTCTAAAGAAGCGAATGGAAACACCCATAAGTAGACATATGGGTCTATTTCATGGTTTTGATGATTCTGTTATGCATTTTTTTGCACTTGAACACGTTGCACCTAATCCCCGCGGGGGGGATTATGATAAAATTCTTTTACAACGTGAAACAAAATGGATCTCAAACCTGGAAGCTCTCCAATATCCAGGCTTGAATGATGCCATAAGCTTCAAACCTTTCTTGTAATGGCTCCTTCCCCCCCCCCCTTTTTTTTTTCCCAATAGATCTTGTAGTCCAGACTATTATCATGTTGTCTATTAATTTATGGCAAATGTTTGATAAATTTCATTGGTATGCATTCTCAATTTGTACATGAGGTTCTAACTGTTGTGGTCATTTTTTGTTGCACCAAAATCAATTTAACTTGAAAATAGTTTTAAGCCACGATATCAAATTTGGTTTTATTTAAACAATTCTGCGGTCAGGTCTTTGATGTTCTCAACCCAATTATATTTTCTAGGAAAATCATTATTTAATTTTATTTATATTCATTTATTTTTTTTCACAATCAAAGAGTTTTATTAAAGTTTGTTACAGATAACAAGTAAAAAATCAGGCATATAAAATACAGAATTGAACATTCAGGGCTCAGTAATATGCAGAGTAAATAGGCATAGGCATAACAAAATATAAAGCCCTGATGATAGTAATGGGGTAACCTAAAACAAACATAAATTGAACATATAGTTGAGTAAATGTAATGGTGGGGGAATGGAAAAGGTAAAAAGAATGGGCAAGAGGGAGGGAGGAAAGGGGTGGGCGGGGGGTGGGAGAAGTGGAATGATTGAAGCATGGCAGTATAGGTAGAAGGGAAACAACAACCTTCCGTCACATGTATACATTCTCTATGATAGGGCTTATGCAGTAAGTGATTGGAATTCAGAGGAGTATGAGAATACGACCCAAGGTTGCCAGATTTCGGCAAAATTGGTGTTACTCTCCCTCTTCATAGCTGCAATTTCTTCCATTTTGTATATATGGTGTATTCTATCCAACCAGTCCCTAATTTTTGGCACCTGTTTGGTCTTCCAGTGAAGGGGTATGAGTGTTTTCGCTGCAAGGAGGAGATGTCTAGTGAGGGATTTCTTATATTTGCTTATGGTGAAATTGTTAACGTTAATCAGGCAGGCTGCTGCTGTAAGATTGAGACTGGTTTCAGTTATGAATTGGACCCATTTCCTGACCTCATCCCAGTACTCTAGAATTTTTGGACATTCCCACCATATATGGAGGAAGGAACCAATAGCGTGATCACAACGCCAGCATGTATTTGAGGCTGTGGTGGACCATCTCCCAGACCTCTGGGGTGTAATGTACCATTGGGTAAGAATTTTATAAGAGATCTCCTGATATTTAGCACTTAAGGAGCATTTGTGTGTCATAATACATGCCTTCTCCCATTGTTGTGTCGATATCGTAATTTTGAGGTCGTTTTCCCCATTTAGCCTTATGTTTCGAGTCGTCTGTGTGCTGAGCCTGGGTTAACCAGGTGTAGGCTAGAGAAGTGGTATGAGCTACTGAGGATCTCTTGAAGCAAAGTTTCTCAAATGGGGACATTGGCCTACAGTACGATGACCTAAATTTGCTGTTAATCAGGAAATCTCTTAGTTGCATGTAAAACCAGAGGCCCGGGAACGGCCCTACCCATTCTGCCTGCATTGTATCCAAAGATTTGACATTTGAGTCTGATAGGCATTGGGAGGTTGTGCATGTGTGTATTTCTTTCAGGCGTTGGCCCGGAATAAAATCGGGATTGTTAGTAACTGGGGTCAGAGGCCCAGGTATGGAGGCAATGTTGTATCTGCCTGCAATTTTGTGCCAGACCTGAAGGGTGTTTGCTACTAAAGGATGTGTCTGAGTTTTGTCTGTTTTGGAGTGTTGTGTCCAAGGGTAGAAAAGTAGGTTGTTTGGAGTTAAGCTTTGTTCCAGTTGGATCCAGTCTTTATCCTGACCGTGGCAGTGCCAATCTAGTATCCTAGTAATGTGGGTGGCTTGGTGGTATTTTTTAAAGTCAGGCAAACCAATTCCTCCCCTATGTTTGGGGCGTGTCAGCAAATCAAAATTAATTCTTGGTTTCTTGTCTGCCCATAGGAAGCATCTCTGGGCTCTGAGGAGGCTTGTGAAAAAAGCCTCTGGGATTTTAATGGGAAGTGCATTGAAGAGGTAGAGCAGTCTTGGGAGAACCGTCATTTTTAAAATTGAAGCTCTGCCAAACCACGAGAAGGTCTTGGAGGACCATTTTCGGAGTTCTCTAGTCAGTGAGTTGAGTAGTGGCTTGTAGTTGTATTGGTAAAGAGAGTCTAAATTGTTAGTCAGGTGTATTCCTAGGTACTTCAATGTGTCTCGTTCCCATCTATAATTGTAGTTGTCCTTCATTAATTTTAGTTGATCAGGAGGAAGGTTAATATTCAGGGCTTCAGATTTGGATTGATTAATCTTAAAATTGGATATAAATCCAAACGTCTCAAAAATTATTTTTAAGTTAGGGATGGATATGTGCGGTTGTGATAGAAAAAATAATAAATCATCCGCATAGGCGGCTACTTTGTATTCTCTTTTCCCTATCTTAAAGCCTGAGACATCCTCTGCTAGGTTTATTTTCCTTATCAGAGGCTCCAGAGAGATGATGAAGAGAAGGGGGGAAAGGGGGCATCCCTGTCGTGTACCATTGTGGATCTTAATGGATTCAGAAAAGGTATTGTTGACCTTGACCTTTGCACTCGGATTTCGATAGAGGGCTGTGATCCAAGAAAGCATATTTTCATTTAAGCCAATATGGGAGCATGTGGCCATCATATAGTCCCAGGAGACCCTATCGAAAGCCTTCTCAGCATCAGTAGAAAGCAACAATCCCTTTGTTTTAGAGTGTCGGGAGAAGTGTATTAAGTTTAGTGCTTTGGTGATATTATCTCGTGCTTCTCTGCCCGGCATGAATCCTACTTGTTCTGGTCCCATAATTTTTGACAGTAGGGGTTTCAGTCTGTTAGCTAGTATTTTGGCCAAGAGTTTCAGATCTATATTCAATAGAGAGATGGGTCTATAGTTTGCACATTCCGTCTGGTCTTTGTCCGGTTTGGGTATTACTGCAATGTGTGCCATAAGGAAGGATTCTGAGTTATGGTCAGTCTTAGCTAGATAGTTAAATGTGGACCTAAGGGGCTTTATAAGTAAATGTGTGTAGGTTTTGTAGTACTGTGAAGTAAAACCGTCTGGTCCTGGGCTTTTCCCTGTTTTAAGGCCTTTGATTGCCTCTAAAATTTCTTCGGTATCAATGGGTTCTTCTAATTTCGCTGCGTCTTCCTGAGTGAGCGTGGGAAGTTGGCTATCCTTAAGGAAATCAGATATCGTTTCTTGTTTTGTGGTTGTCAAATGTGGTGGCTTATGTTGTTCTGGGAGGTCGTAAAGTTTTGAGTAATACTTCTGAAAAAGGTCAGCTATTTCAGTAGTCTTATGTCTAGGGGTACCATCTTTATCCCTTATGGCATGTATGTGTCCTGCCATGGTGGTATCTTTTAATGCTTTGGCTAGTAGTTTGCCACTTTTATCTCCGTGTTCGAAATAGATACTTTTTTTGAAAAAGAGGGCCTTTCTAATTTTGAGGCCAAGTACAGATTTGAGGGCGGCCCTACAGCGCGTCAGTTCTTCTTCTACCTTGATGGAGAGTGATTGTTTGTGTTGTGATTCCAATGTGGCTATTTGCGAGGACAAATTGACTATTTCTTTCTCCTTCTCTTTCTTTTTCCTGGCGCCCCATCTCATAAATTCTCCCCTTATCACACTTTTGTGAGCTTCCCAGTTATTTAGGGGATTAGTATCTGCGTCTACATTGCTTTTAAAGTATTCATTAATCGCTCCATGAATGTCGTCTTTTATGGTCTGATCAGTCAAGAGTGACGCATTGAGTCTCCAACTAAAAGTGGTGCGCTTCAGAGGGTCAAAAGTCAGTGAGATGGTTGTGGGTGCGTGGTCGGATAGGGAGATTATACCTATCTCAGCCCTTTGTAGGGTGCACAAATCCCTTTGTGAGATCAGGATCAAGTCAATTCGTGAGTATCGTTTATGTGGGGAGGAAAAAAAGGTATAGTCCCTCCCAGTGGTGTGTATAGATCTCCAAGTATCTACCAAAGATAGGGATCTTAAAAGTGATTTGATTCGCTTGAGGATTCTATATGTTACAGCTGTGTGTCCCGTGGAGGTGTCTTTGAGGGGAGAGAGGGGAATATTGAAATCTCCTCCCAAGATGATACACCCCTCTGCAAACCATTTTAGCTCGTCTATTATCTTATGACAGAATGTGATGTGGGCGGCATTTGGGAAGTAAACATTGGCGAGTGTAACAGGTGAGCCTGCCCAAACGCCTTTGAGGAAGAGGAAGCGGCCCTCTGGGTCTGAAAGGAGTTGTTTGACTTCAAAGGGGGAATCCTTGTTAATCAATATAGAAACTCCTTTTGTTTTGGCTAGAGGGTTTGTGGCATGGTACATTTTTGTAAACATGTTATCAGTGAATGTAGGGACATGTTTGCTCTTGAAGTGTGTTTCTTGTAAGAAGACTACGGACGGATGGACTTTTTTAAGTTCTTTTAACAGTTTGGATCTCTTCTCAGGGATGTTGAGGCCATTGACATTGTGGGATATCAGGGTCGGGGATTTTCCTAGATGGGTATAAGCCATGATCTAATTTGTGTATTTACGTATCGTATGATTGAGATTCCGGTACGGTTTGCCTTGTAGTCGAGGGGTTTGTGGTTAGGGCAATATCTTGTTATTAGGTGGGTTATGGGTAGGTTAAGGAAGGGAGTAGGGGTAGTGAGAGTGAAAGGGGGGTGAACAGATAGGGGAGGTTGAGTGAATGCTCACGTTACACCTGATAGGTGGGGAGCAAGTAAGTTGTCTTTAAAACGAGACAACGATGTCAACTCTGAGGGATATAAGGGAGGCGCAGCGGCACAAATTTGGCAGTGGAATGATGTTTACCAAAAATGTATCACTAGAATGTGTTGTGTGTGAGGTTATCTCTCATATAGAATGAGAGCAGAACTGGGAGACCTGGGGGGAAGTGAGCATCATAGAATTGTAATATAAACTTAAACCGATAACTTTAACAACGTAACAGCAGTCAAGGGAGGAGAGCGGCAAAAAGACCCGAAAAAACAAAACAAAAAAACAAACAAAAAAAAAACAAAAAAAAACCACCCTCTCGAAAGGGGGTCTAAGGAGGAGAGTCTTCACAAATCTACCAGATTTTCTGGAATAATTCTTGTCTGACGTGAAATGCATAGTGAGATTCTGTAGGCATTAGCAGCATATGGAAGCCCCTTCCCCTCACCCCGCACCGTGCATGTAACCTAGTGCACCATGTGGGACATACAGTTAGGAGGTCAGACACACCCCAATAAGTGCTTGTGTGGGTTGGCACAGAGCATAGAGCAATAGTCACATATACAAGACCCTCATTACCAAAAATCGGTGATCTCCGATAAATGGTTACATTTTGACAAGTTACAATTAGACCGGCTTGAGAAAAAGTCTATCTCCTTCAGTACATACCGGTACATGTGAGGACATTCAAAATCCAGGTGCTAGAGCAGATGCATTTTTGTTCTCTCTCGTTTGTCTAGGGAGCGCACTCTCATTGCATCATTAATGTGGTTAGTTTGTATACTCACATATCCGGTTGCTGTAAAGGGTAGATGAGGGTATGCACTTCATATTCGTCTGATGTCGGTCTGTCACTCGTCCTGCCTCCAAGTGGAGAGATTATGCAAGTTAAACCTTATCAAAAGCAGTATAGTTAGTCGCTCATGAGATCTTATTCCTAAGTCTTCAAACACTATGGATACCATGGGCTTAGATTGTAACACTTATGTAAGGCGTGTAGGGTCAAGAGATCTGGTATCCCCCCTACGGTGTTCGTGGGAGAAGGAGTTATTTTGTTAGACCTTGAGGGTAGGTTCAATAAGGCATGTTCATGAGCGTATCATCTGTGCTCAACTGTCCTACTTTTAATCCGAGAGGGGTGTGCGGATATCTCCCGGGAAACATACCAGGTTATATTTTACTAGGGTAAAAGGGGTATCTTAAAATAAAATAACACCTAAACAGACTAAATTCCCGTGCAGAAGTTTCAATCTAAAGTTTCCTGCTGCGAGAACATAAAAAAAAAAAAAAAAAAAATGAAATAAAATAAAATCTTGGGGGGGACATCCCCCTCTCTCTTTGTTCTCCTCCCTTGCATCAGTGAGTTCTGTAAAAGTGAATATTAGATTTTTTACTTGGGTCTTGGGTTTCTAGTTCCTTTGAAGGAAGAGGGAGAGTCGGAGTTGCTCCTGTTGGCATTTCTGCGGTAAGGTCCTTGTTGGGAAGGAGGACGGGTGGGTGTTGAACCAGATCCAGATTGGTAATTGTTGATTTCCGGCGGCAGCAAGAATTCCGCGTACCAATCAGGGAGATCTATTGGGGCTATTTGTAGTGTGACAGCAGGAAGGTAAAGTCACCTGGTTGCATCCAGGGGGGTAGATATATTTCGCCCAGATTCAGGCTTTACGCCGACTTATACAACTAGGTGGAGAGTTGTATAAGGCTAGTGGGCTCATGGATGACTCATACCTCTAGGGAGAGTGTGGGGCGTCGTGCAGACAGAGATGAGGAGACCAGCTGAAGCTTGTCAGCTCATTTAGGCCTCTATAAGAACTCCCAGCTTCATTAGATGTTAGCTCATGCCTGGAACCAGACCTGTGTGGACTGTCTAGGGAGAGTGAACCCCTGTGCGGTGAGACAAAGCCTGTGTGGCTATTTGCTTGGACATTTAAAACCAGGGACTTAGGGACTAGGACAGCACTAGGCTGATCCCAGTTGTTAGTTAGGAAACCTGTATGTTTAGTCAGAGGTCAAGTTGACCAGGATTTATTTTGTTTATGTTTCTTTTGCTTTGCTGTGTTTTGTCACTGTAAATAGAAAATAAACCGCACCTTTTTGATTTTGAAAACCACAACCTCCGTTTGCTGGGCCTGTTTTTGTGTGGGGAGCCCATCTCGGGGGTCACACACACCCGCTGCCGAGCTAACCCCCTCACAGTTGGTGGAGAACCAGTGGCAGTTTTTTTTTTAAGCCAGCATGGAGGAGATACTGAAGCAGCTGGCTCTAGCAAATGCCAATCAACAGCAGACAAATGCAGGTTTGCAAAAGAACTTCGCAGCCCAGCAGCAAGCTCATCAACAGAGCCTTGCAGCCCAGCAGCAGACAAACGCAACTTTGCAACAGAGTCTGGAGGCTCAGCAACAAGCCCAGCAGCAATCTGAGGCCCGCTTCATAGACCTGTTGCAGAAGCAAGAGCAGAGACTACAACAACAGATGGAAGCAGTAATGCAGCAACGTCCGCAGACCAGTGAGGAAAGCCGTCCCACTAATACCGCGTCCTTTGGGGTGAGTCGTTTATTGACAAAAATGACTGGAGAGGATGATCCAGAGGTATTTTTGACCACATTTGAAAGGACCGCTGAAAGAGAAAAGTGGCCTGAGGAGCAGTGGGCTGGACTGGTGGCTCCTCTGTTAACTGGTGAATCGCAGAAAGCTTACTATGACCTAGAGCCTAACCAAGCAAAAGACTATGTGATGCTAAAAGCTGAAATATTGGCAAGGCTGGGTGTCACCCAGGCTGTCCGGGCTCAGCGTGTGCATAACTGGACTTTCCAGCTTGGAAAACCCCCCAGGTCTCAAATGTATGATCTCATTCACCTGAGCAGAAAGTGGCTACAGCCAGAGACTTTGTCCGCACCAAAGATTGTGGAACGTGTTGTAATGGATCGGTTTTTGAGAGCTCTTCCTACTGCCATCCAAAAGTGGGTAAGCCATGGAGACCCAGAGACGGCCGATGGTCTTGTGGATCGTGTGGAGAAATACTTGGCTACAGAGAACCTGACGGCCTCTTCCAGAGACACTCGGACTTTCCACCCTAAGACCAGACCATCCCCAGGGGCGGATAAGAGGATTCCAAGGGGTGAGGGTGGAGAGAGTGAGAGGGTGGGAGCTCTACCCCAAGTTTGGCGAGAACAGCCTGGGAAATCAGCGGCTCAAGAGGCCGCAAGAAGGATCGTTTGCTACCGCTGCCGGCAAGCGGGACATATTGCAGCCAATTGCCCGGTTGTGGAGGAACCCATGCAGTGTGACTTTCTGACGGGCAGACGTCAGTCGCTGTGTGCAACAGTCGCATGCACTGCCATTCGAGGAACTGAGAAACATTTATGCAAAATGTGTGTTAATGGTAGAAATGTTGTGGTATTGTTGGATTCAGGTAGCCTTGTGACCCTGATAAAGGCTGAGTTAGTTAAAACAGAGGTCTCTGGGAATAGCAAGGTAGCTGTTATTTGTGTGCATGGGGACACCCGAGAGTATCCAGTGACTACAGTGTGTTTCGAGACCCCCAAAGGTACCCTCTCTCATCCAGTGGGCTTAGTATCTCAGTTACCGCATGACGCCATTGTGGGAAGGGATTTTCCGAAGTTCTGGGAACTGTGGGATGATCCTGAGCCCCCCACTGGTGCCCCTATGTACCAGGAATGTGATAGCCAGAACTCCCCTGAGAGTGGTGAGGACTCTCCGGAATTTCCCTTATCAGTATTGGCAGGGGAGACTCAAGAAACTGGAGAGGAGCCCACCTCCTCAGACGAAAACCTACCGTCTGTGGAGTTTTCTGATCTTGAGGTTCACAGGGAAAACTTTGCCACAGAACAGTTGAAAGACCCCGCCCTAATAAAGGCACGGGAAAACGTAGTGAAAATAGATGGCGAGTTAGTGAACCCAGATAATACCTGCACTTACCCATACTTCAGCGTAGAGAAGGACCTACTGTATCGGGTGGCAAAAAGGGCAGAAGAAACCGTTGAGCAGCTTGTGGTGCCCAAACCTTACAGGAAGTTGGTGTTGGAGTTGGCCCATGGGCACATTCTTGGAGGTCATCTGGGGACAGAGAAAACCCGAGAGAGGGTATTACAGAGATTCTATTGGCCGGGGGTGATGAAGGACATAGAAAATTATTGTTCCTCCTGCCCTGTGTGTCAGAGGTCGGCCCCGATGCCACATTTCCGTAGCCCGCTGGTCCCTCTACCCATCATTGAGGTCCCGTTTGAGAGGATCGCCATGGATTTGGTAGGTCCTATAATCAAGTCCGCTAGGGGGCACCAGTACATATTAGTTATAATGGACTATGCCACCCGTTATCCAGAAGCGATCCCTCTCCGAAATACCTCGGCCAAAACCATAGCCAAAGAGCTATCTCTTGTGTTTAGCCGGGTGGGTATTTGTAAAGAACTGCTTACGGACCAAGGTACACCCTTTATGTCCCGGGTTATGAAGGAGCTGTGTAAATTGTTCAAAGTGACGCAATTACGTACATCTGTGTATCACCCCCAAACCGATGGGCTGGTTGAAAGGTTTAACAAAACCCTAAAACAAATGTTGAAGAAAGTGGTGGATAGAGATGGAAAGGATTGGGACTGTCTACTTCCTTATCTGATGTTTGCTATTAGGGAGGTGCCCCAATCCTCTACGGGATTCTCCCCCTTTGAGTTACTGTATGGGAGACACCCAAGAGGGCTGTTGGATATTGCCAAGGAAACTTGGGAAAGTGAGAGTTCTCCCCACAGGAGTGTGATTGAGCATGTCGCCCTGATGCAAGACCGAATTGCACAGGTAATGCCCATCGTGAAGGAACATTTGGCCCAAGCGCAGTTAGCACAGCAGAGAGTGTACAACCGTGGAGCCAAGACCCGTACCTTTTCCCCGGGGGATAGGATACTGGTACTTGTCCCTACGGTTGAAAGTAAATTCCTTGCCAAATGGCAAGGCCCCTACGAGATAATGGAAAAAGTGAGCGAAGTGAATTACAAGGTCAGACAACCAGGAAGGCGAAAGCCCGAACAGATCTATCACGTTAATCTGTTGAAAGCCTGGAGGGATAGAGAGTCCCTAGTCGCAGACACTTGGTCACCAGCTCAAACTGGTTGCGTGATTCCTGAGGTTGGAATAGCAGCCACCTTGTCACAACCCCAACAACAGGAGGTTAAGGAGTTTGTGCTTCGCAACAAGGAGGTATTCTCTGAGCTGCCGGGACAAACATCTGGGGTAGAGCATGACATCATTACCCCGCCCGGTGAAAGGGTGAAGTTAAAACCCTATCGGATCCCAGAGGCCCGACGGGAGGCAATACGGGAGGAAGTACAGAAAATGCTGAACTTAGGGGTGATAGAGGAGTCCCAAAGTGATTGGTCTAGTCCCATTGTGTTGGTGCCTAAACCGGATGGGAGCTGGCGATTTTGTAACGATTTTCGTCAGTTGAACAAAGTTACAAAATTTGACACCTACCCCATGCCACGTATAGATGAGTTGATCGACCGGCTGGGAACAGCCCGATACATGACGACTCTTGACCTCACAAAAGGGTATTGGCAAATCCCCCTGGCCAAGTCGGCCAAAGAGAAAACCGCATTTGTAACCCCAGACGGGGCGTTCCAATATAAAAGAATGCCGTTCGGGTTACAGAATGCGCCGGCCACATTCCAGCGGAAAATGGACCAGATGCTGAGGCCCCATCGGAAGTATGCTGCGGGTTACCTGGATGACATAATTGTCCATAGCACAGATTGGGCCTCACATCTGCCAAAAGTGCAAGCAGTCCTGGACTCTGTTCGGGAAGCGGGGTTTACGGCTAACCCCAAGAAGTGTACCATTGGGCAGGAGGAGGCCAAATATCTTGGGTACACCATTGGGAGGGGAGTAATAAAACCCCAACTCAACAAAGTCGAGGCCATCCAGAGTTGGCCAAGTCCCAACAGCAAGAAGCAGGTACGAGCCTTTCTGGGAATCGCTGGGTATTATCGGCGATTCATTCCCCACTTTGCTTCTAAGGCTGTGCCCCTAACCAACCTGACGAAGGGGAAAGGGTCGGTCATGATTAAATGGACCCCCGAGGCTGAGGCAGCATTCCAATTCTTGAAACAAGCCTTATGTAGCCAGCCAGTGTTGTACTCACCCGACTTCTCTAAAGACTTTGTCGTACAAAGTGATGCATCAGATGTGGGGTTAGGAGCAGTATTGTCCCAGGTCTGGAACGGGGAAGAGCACCCAGTCATTTACCTCAGCAGGAAGTTGAAGTCCCATGAGGTAAATTACGCCACCGTTGAAAAGGAGTGTTTAGCGGTGAAGTGGGCTCTAGATTCCCTTCGGTACTACCTGCTAGGTAGGCACTTTGACATGGTTACGGATCACGCTCCGTTAAAGTGGATGGCTCAAAACAAGGAAACAAATAGAAGAGTGAATAGGTGGTTCCTGGCCCTCCAGGAATTCAACTTCACAGTAAAGCATCGCCCTGGCGTTCAAATGGGGAATGTGGATGCTTTGTCTCGAGTACATGAATGCCTGATTGCTGGTGTTCCAACCCCGAGGTTAAAACAAGAGGGGGGGGTATGTGACAGCAGGAAGGTAAAGTCACCTGGTTGCATCCAGGGGGGTAGATATATTTTGCCCAGATTCAGGCTTTACGCCGACTTATACAACTAGGTGGAGAGTTGTATAAGGCTAGTGGGCTCATGGATGACTCATACCTCTAGGGAGAGTGTGGGGCGTCGTGCAGACAGAGATGAGGAGACCAGCTGAAGCTTGTCAGCTCATTTAGGCCTCTATAAGAACTCCCAGCTTCATTAGATGTTAGCTCATGCCTGGAACCAGACCTGTGTGGACTGTCTAGGGAGAGTGAACCCCTGTGCGGTGAGACAAAGCCTGTGTGGCTATTTGCTTGGACATTTAAAACCAGGGACTTAGGGACTAGGACAGCACTAGGCTGATCCCAGTTGTTAGTTAGGAAACCTGTATGTTTAGTCAGAGGTCAAGTTGACCAGGATTTATTTTGTTTATGTTTCTTTTGCTTTGCTGTGTTTTGTCACTGTAAATAGAAAATAAACCGCACCTTTTTGACTTTGAAAACCACAACCTCCGTTTGTTGGGCCTGTTTTTGTGTGGGGAGCCCATCTCGGGGGTCACACACACCCGCTGCCGAGCTAACCCCCTCACAGTAGATTTTCGCAGAATTTTTTTAAATCTTCAGGAATTTTGAGCAAGTATTGTTTGCCCATATGAGAGGCTTGTAGTGCAAATGGAAATTTCCATCTATAGATTATGCCTTTTTCTCTAAGGACTTCCAGCAGCGGTCTCAGTGCTCTTCTGTTCTTTAGGGTAATTGGTGACAGGTCTTGGAACAATTGCACTGTGGTCTCATTAAATAGGATTTGGTCATTGGATCTTGCTTTCTGGAGAACGTCTTCTTTCAGACCAAAGTTGGGTAGGCAACATATGATATCCCTGGGTGGGTTTCCATCTGGTGCCCTAGGTCGGAGAGCCATGTGAGCCCTGTCAAATTCTATGGGAGATTGTTCAGGTCTATCTAGAAGCTTGTTGAAGATGGAAGTCAGCGCCGGTTTGACTTGGTCTGGTAGAACAGTCTCAGGAACACCTCTGATTCTTATATTATGTCTCCTTCCTCTATTATCCAAGTCTTCCAAATGTCTATTCATTTCAATCAAGTGTTGAGAGTGGGAGGTAGTGATGTCATCCAGTCTGACCAGTGCCCTGTCTCTCCTTTTTCCCGCTCGTTCCGTTACAGCCATTTGTTCGGAGAGCCTAAGCAGCTCCGTTTTAATGTCCGTAATGGCGGAGGTGAATGATCTTTTAATATCCGCAGCTATATCTGTCATGATAGTGTAGGTCAGAGGTCTGTCACCTTCATCGTGGCCCGCTGCCGAGTCCTCAGATTTGCTTGTGAGGTGTCGTCATTTTGGAGTTTCTCCTTCCCCCGCTATATCTGTATTTGTTCAGGTTTGTTGAAGTTATCCTTCTTTTGGGGGTAGTCAGAGAGCGGAGAACGTGGTCATGTGTTCCCTTTCTGATTTGTGTGGTCATATTCACTATGCGTACGGTTCATTTTCAAACCCAGGTCTCACAGCAGCTCAGTTTTCACTCACACATCTGCCATCGGTGCTGTGCGCCAAGCCACTATCCCTAAATCCTAGGTGAGGATAGTAGGAAGCAGAACAGTCTTGTGAGAATATAATCACAATAGGAGGGGCAGGTGTGATTAGTGCATTAGTTGCGGTGAGGGAGGGACTTCTCTTGCATCAAGTGGTAAAGTGGGAAAGACCGGTTGCAATTCAGTATAGCAGGATTTTATTACAGCAGTCTGTGTGTCTCTGTTTGATTGCAGCTGCAGTATAGTGGCTTATTGGTAGGGGGCAGGCATGCCTGAGTCTCTACTACTGTTAGGCCCAGGGTGTAGCAAGATGGCCGCCGTTCAGGATCACAGGGACATGGCTATCATATAACTGGCCAGTCACCTTGATCTGAATGTCAGGTCGCCTCACCTGTGGTTTGGATGTAGTGATCCCTCCACTTTTCAGAGAAGTTCCAAGCCGTTTGGTAGCAGGGAGGGTGTCCTCGTCTGATCTTGGGTGCAGCAAGATGGCCGCCGAACACTGCAGTCTATCTCCGGTCCTAGTTAGGTAACCCACCTTCTGCCTGCCTTCAGTTTTGATGTGGGATAAGGTGGTCGTCCGGGCCGCGCTCCGGATGTGTCGCTGGGTGATCTGTGGCGTTAATTACCGGAGCGGGGTGGTTCAGAGGCAATCATGGGTCCCAAGATGGCGGCGGCGCGGCGCTGGATGGATTCGGCCGCAGGTCTGAGGACCGGCCTACAGACCTCTCTAGTCCAGTTATCCTGCCGTGGGGTCCGGCAATCTTCCGTGCTGCGATCCGGAGGTGTCGCCGTTTGGTCCGCAGGATTACCCGGTCAGGATGGATCCGGTGCGGGTACAGGCCCCAAGATGGCGGAGGCGCGGCACTCTATATTCAATTGGATTTTGCTCCTAGCTGTAATGATTCAGAGTTCTTCCTTTTGAGCCTGTATGGACGCCCTGGGCAGTCATTTCATGTTCTTTAATCATTAGTTCATGTCATGTCAGCCCTGAAGGGTTTACCCTCTTTGGCATCCTTAACGCTATGTTGTTTTCTGTACCTTTTGTTAGTCCTCTTTTTGTTTTTTGATGAATCCCCTGGTATAGCGCTATCCAACAGCGCTTTCCCTTTCTTGTCTTGTACATGATAAGGGATCCGGGGATTTCCCAACATGGCCGTTCCAGCATCATCCGGCCTCATTTAGTCAGACATTAGCGTTCAGCTGCCTGAGTGCTGCCCTCATGAATGCGTCCGCCGCACGGCAATGACATCAGACGTTAGCCGCGCCGGGATGAGTATAAATTGGCGGTATTTCGCCATATCACTCTGTCATTCCCCTTGAGTTGGGGATTGGGAGACTGCCTGGAAATCGTTCCTGTTTTTTTTACACGCCACGACTGCCGCTATTGCTGCGGCTTCAATGCAATACTCAACTACTCCTTAAAGGTACGTGCTTATTCATTTGGGCTGTAGGATGGATATCTATTTTAGTTATTTCTTATTGATACTATGGTATCTACTTACTTTTACGCACAGGATCTTTTTGCTAATCTGTGTGAATCACTGCGGTTCTCCACTAAAAGATCCAGTACCCAGTACTCTCTACAAAAACAAATGATTCGATAAACTAGTTATTTTTAATATAAATTTATTCTTTTTGTGGATTTCAATTATTTAGAATTCACTTATATTATACATATATATTTTTTGATTATATAATTTTTACTCATCTGCAGGTCACAACTTAGGAGTTTCTCTGTATCATTTCTAGCAGGACTATTTTCAACGTTTTCACTGCCTCTTCATATACAAGTTTTGGGAGGTCGTGTTTATTTCCTTCAGTTGGGGCATTTTGGTGATCATCCCTTTCTTGCAGCTGGAGATTGAGGGCAATTCTGAATTCCAATCTGGAATTGCTAAAACATCTCCTTCATCTTTAATATACAATTGTTAGGTGCCATGTTTGACCACATCATTTATTGATACTTCATAATAATAATAATTTTTTATTAGATTTATGTTTCCCTGATTCTATAATATTTAAAATATTTGACGTGTATATTATAAAACATTATCATAATGTAATTAACATTGCAATCAAATTTTGCAGTTGTTGTTAATCTATTTTTTGTGGATATTCCAATAGATGTGTTTTTGTATACATTTTATGGATGTTCCTTTGTTCTTTTCTTTACTTCATTTTTTTAGTGTACCGTTACACCGTAGATTACTCCTGAAGAAGCTCCAATTTCGAGCGAAACATGTCGAGGTCAACGGTTATTGTATATGTACCTAGTTTAAAATGTTGTATGTGTTGAACTTTCAGGAAAATTGTATTTTCCTTTTTTATTAAATAAATTATTGTTCTATTTTTGTATAAATCTATTGCCATTGGATCCTTTTTGGTTTTTCAATATTTATTTTTACTTTTGACACCGCAAAAAATCCCGAGGTATGTGACCTCAAGCCCTTCTTGTAAATCAACAAATTATTGGGATTTGGTGTCCATCTTGATTTACTCACTCCTACTTCTTCTGAATAATTACCCTATCTGAATAGTTGAAACAGCGTACTATGACAGGCCGTGGGGACCGCCTGTCATTTGAGGGGGCTCCTATGCGATGTGCCCTTTCCACTGTGCAAGGGTTGGTTAGCCCAAGGGCTGATGGTATGTGCCTAGTGCAGAGGTCTGGCAAGGAACCGATAATATGTAAGTTGTTATGGTGAGAACGATTTTCTAAATCGTCAAATTTTTCCATGATATATTGCTGGGTTTGGGAGGTTTGATGAGCTGCAGCCTGCGAGCTGTGGGCCTCCTCTTCCAAATCAGATGCAATGCGATGCTCTGCCTCAGAGAGCCTGCTCCCTAATCTCCCTTCTGAGTTGGTCTATTCCAGCATTAACAGTCCTGTCTACGGCTGCTGTGATTGTGGGGGAGAGCTGAGCTGCCACTGCCTGTGCTATTCTCCAGTATTGATCTTCCAAGGAGTCAGTGGCAGTGGGTGCAGGCTGGGCTAGGAGCGCAGCAGTATTCACGGCCATGCTATCGGCCATCTTAGATTGCTGGAGGCCGAGTAACAGAGGACCTGAAGCCACAGGATGTGTAGTGGCCAATCCGCCTGTTATGAGGTACTGCTCCATGCACTGGAGAGCAGGGAGCATGCAGGGAGCAGGAAAGGACCCGATGGCTGTGCCTGGGAGTCGGTTTTTTATCAGTGTCCCTGCCGGAGCCGCCGTCTCTTGCTGCCTCTACATGTGGAACCAGAACCAGAAGTTCTAAGTCTTTAGAGGAGTGGCTGTGAATGTGGTATACTTGGATTTTGCGAAAGTGTTTGACACAGTTCCCCACACACATCTAACGTGTAAGGTAAAGTCTACACGCTTGGAAAGATCAATTTGTAAATGGATAGAAAACTGGCTAAAAGACAGAATTCAGAGAGTAGTGGTTAATGACTCTTACTCTGAATGGTCTAAGGTTATCAGTGGTGTACCCCAAGGTTCAGTGCTGGGACCCTTACTTTTTAATATCTTTATAAATGATATAGGGTCTGGGATTAAAAGTAAAACTTCTGTCTTTGCAGATGACACTAAGCTATGCATTGGAATAATGTCCTTACAGGATGTCTCCAATTTACAAGCCAACCTCAATGCACTGTCTTATTGGGTAACTAAGTGGCAAATGAGGTTTAATGTTGATAAATGTAAAGCTATGCACTTGGGGATTAAGAATATGCATGAATCATACATACTAGGGGGAGTGCAACTGAGGGAATCAATGGTGGAGAAGGATCTGGGGGTTTAGGTAAATCATAAGCTTAATAATAGAATGCAATGCCAAGCTGCAGTTTCTAAAGCGAGCAAAGTCCTTTCTTGTATTAAGGTATGGACTCCAGAGAGAGAGATATAATTTTGCCCCTGTACAAATCATTAGTAAGACTTCATCTGGAATATGCAGTTCAGTTTTGGTCACCAGTTCTCAAAAAGGATATTGGGGAACTGGAGAAAGTGCAGAGAAGGGCAACCAAACTAATAAGAGGCATGGAGGAACTAAGCTATGAGGAAAGATTAGAGCAACTGAATCTATTCCCTCTTGAGAAGAGGAGATTAAGGGGGATATTATCAACATGTACAAATACATAAGTGGTCCATATAGTGAACTTGGAGGACAAGAGGGCACTCTTTACCTCTAGAGGAAAAAAGATTTTATCTCCAAATACGGAAAGGATTCTTCACAGTAAGAGCAGTGAAAATGTGGAATAGACTCCCTCCAGAGGTGGTTCTGGCAAACTCAGTAGATTGCTTTAAAAAAGGCCTGGATTCTTTCCTAAATGTACAAAATATACCTGGGTACTAACATTTATAGGTAAAGTTGATCCAGGAAAAATCTGATTGCCTCTCGGGGGATCAGGAAATAATTATTTTCCCCTGCAGTAGCAAATTGGAGCATGCTTTGCTGCTTTTTTTTCTTCCTCTGGATGAAATGTGGGTATAGGTTTGTGTATATGGGATTGTATTATTCAACATTCCTGTCAATTTTAACAGCCCAACTTCAGCTAAACTTCTCAACTTAAAGGAGTTGTAAAGGTACATTTTTTATTTTCTAAATAGGTTCCTTTAAGCTAGTGCATTGTTGCTTCACTTACCTTTTCCTTTGATTTACCTTCTAAAGGTTTGTTTTCTTTGTCTGAATTTCTCACTTCCTGTTTCTCCTCACTGAACTCCACACCATCATCCGAGTGGTGTGGAGTCATCCAGAACAGCTTACTGAACAGCTTACTGAGGATAAACAGGAAGTGAGAAATTCAGACAAAGAAAACAAAGAAAAAAAATATTTAGAAGGGAAATCTAAGGAAAAGATAAGTGAACCAACAATGCACGAGCTTAAAGGAACCTATTTAGAAAATAAAAAACGAACCTTTACAACTCCTTTAACCTCTTCTTTTGACCTAACCCAATGGACACATACTTCCACTCACTCCAATGGTAATACCCTTGACCTTGTATTCTCCCATCTTTGCAATCCTGGCAACCTCACCAACACCCCCTTTCCTCTCTCTGATCACAACCTCATCAGTTTCACTGTATCCTTGCCTCCAACCAACCATTCCTCCAAGCAGCAAACAATTACTTGTAGGAACCTTCGCCACTTTAACTCCTCTCTTCTCTATTCTGCTACTGACCACCTATATGACATAATCTCTCCCCTGTCCTGACCTGGCCACCTCTGTCTACAACAGTTCACTCTCATCATCACTAGATACACTTGCTCCTCTAACCACATGCAGAATCAGGCCCCGACTGTTACAACCCTGGCAAACTGACAACACTAGAAACCTTAAGAGACAGTGCCGTGCTCTTGAACGACTGTGGCGTAAAACCAAATGCCTGCAAGACTTCACCCTATATAAAACTGCCCTTCTAAAATACAATTCCTGCCTCCATTCTGCCAAACCAGCCTACTTTGTCTCTCTTATTAATACCTTGTCATCCAGTCCCTGTCGGCTCTTCACAACCTTTAACTCTCTGCTTCGTCCCCCTCTACCCACTAACTCACTCACTGCCCAAGAGATTGCCAATCACTTCAAAGACAAGATTGATTTAATTCGTGATGACACCTCCACTGTGCGTACATCTGTACATCTTCCCCACCCAACATACCTTGCCTAACAGCACTTTCAACACTCTCCTCTTTTGAATTGGCTACTATTGAAGAGGTTACAAAACTTTTCTCAGATGCCCACCTAACCAATTGTCCCCTGGAACCTGTTCCCTCACAACTACTATGGTCACCCTCTTCTTCTATCCTGTGCTCCCTCACTCACATCGTCAATCTCTCCCTCTCCAGTGGCACCTTCCCCTCCCCTCTAAAACATGCGCAGATCGCTCCCATACTTAAAAAGCCCTCACTGGACCCCACCAACCTGAACAACTTAAGGCCCATCTCATTGCTCCCATTCACCTCTAAACTTCTAGAACGCTTAGTCTACAACCGTCTGAGCTTCTACCTCAGTGAAAATAACCTTTTTGACCCCTTACAGTCTGGCTTTCGCTCGCAGCACTCCATGGAAACTGCCTTACTAAAACTCACTAATGATTTACTAACTGCTAAAACCAACAGCCAGTACTCCATACTCCTTCTACTTGATCTCTCTGCAGCCTTTAATACCGTTGACCACCCACTCCTTCTCAATAAACTATATTCCCTTGGCCTCCAAGATTCTGCTCTATCCTGGTTTTCTGCCTATCTATCACAGCGCTCCTTCAGTGTTACCTACAACTCTGTCTCCTCCACTCAATTGCCCCATTCTGTGGGGGTCCCCCAAGGCTCTGTTCTTGGGCCACTTCTCTGATCTATCTACACATCCTCCCTTGGCTTCCTTGGCTTCCAATACCACTTATACACTGATGACACCCAAATCTATCTGTCTACTCCTCACCTCACTCCTTCAGTCTCCTCTCGTATTACTAACTTACTAACTGACATCTCAGCATGGATGTCGCACCACTTCCTTAAACGAAATCTCTCTAAAACGGAGTTACTAATATTCCTGCCCGTGCCCCCCTCCATGACTTTTCCATCAAAATCAACAATGCAACCATCAGTCCCTCCCCTCACGCCAGGGTACTAGGTGTAATCCTAGACTCTGACTTGTCATTTCAGCCTCAAGTCCAATCGTTGTCAAAAGTTTGTAGAATTCACCTTCGTAACATCTCTAAAATTCGCCCCTTTTTAACAAATGAAACCACCAAGCTCCTCATTCACTCCCTCGTTATCTCTCGCTTTGACTATTGCAACGCCCTTCTCATTGGCCTGCCTCTCCATAGGCTATCCTCTCTTCAGTCTATCATGAATGCTGCTGCCAGACTTATCCACCTTACCAACCACTCAATGTCTGCCAACCCTCTCCTCCAATCCCTACACTGGGTCCCGATCGCCCAGCGAATTAAATTCAAAATACTAACCACAACTTACAAAGCCATCCACAACTCTGCCCGAGCTACATCACCAATCTTGTCTCAAAACATATCCCAAACCGTCCTCTCCGCTCTTCTCAAGACCTCCTACTGCCAAGCTCTCTCTTCTCCTCCTCCCATGCTCGTCTCCAGGATTTCTCCAGAGCCTCCCCCATCCTCTGGAACTCGCTACCTCAACCTGTCCGGATATCCCCTACTCTTGCTACCTTCAGCGATCCCTGAAAACTCATCTCTTCAGGGAAGCCTATCACGTCTCCAACTGATCTTTTACCCCTTCCATCAGCTTATTTCCCACAGTTGCAATCTTTTGTACCACCTGCCCCACCCTATTAGATTGTAAGCTCTTCTGAGCAGGGCCCTCCTAATCCTCTTGTATTTTATTGTATTATAACTGTATTGTCTCCCTTTTACATTGTAAAGCGCTGCGTAAACTGTTGGCGCTATATAAATCCTGTATAATAATAATAATTTTTTTTTTTTTTTCATTGAACTAGATGGACTTGTGTCTTTTTTCAACCTGACTAACTATGTAACTATGTAAGTCTTAACTGTGTTCTACTTTGTTAACTGAATAGAGCTTCCGTTTAGTGAATGAAGGTAATATATTTACCAGACATGGGAGTAAGTCACACATGTGCAAGTCACAAGCAAGTCTCAAGTCTTAACCTTCAAGTCTCAAGCAAGTCCCAAGTTACTGTGACGAAAAGCAAGCAAGTCAAGTCGAGTCCCTGCTAGAAGTCAAGCAAGTCAAGTCAAGTCATTTATTTTGGTCAAGTCACAAATTAAGTCAAAATACTGATCTACCCCATACTGTATAAAAATAATAGGAGGGATAACAATAAATAATATTGGTTATGTGCCCATGCCTCACTGTGCCTCACTGTGCCCATGCCTCACTGTTCCCATGCCTCACTGTGCCCATGCTTCACTGTGCCCATGTTTCACTGTGCCTGTGCTTCACTGTGCCTGTGCTTCACTGTGCCCTTGCCTCACTGTGCCCATGCCTCACTGTGCCCGTGCCTCACTGTGCCTGTGCTTCACTGTGCCAAATGTGTATAGAAAGTAATTCCGCGCTACTATAATAAAAAAGATCATCTGCTGCAAAGCACTGAAAGGTATAATCCGTGACCCTGAGTGTGAATAGATATAAAGAAATAGTGCTGAGCTGATGGGAATGATATGTCATGTTCTGTGTCAGTAATGCTGGTTCTCAAATATCCAATATAAAATTACTAAAACTGACATCCATAAATACCTATTGAGATAGCATAAAATAATAAAACATAAATATTGTGCCTTAATATACTCCTGTATTAGTAAGGTGCTTATATTACCAACAAGTGCTGGAGCAATGATAAAGTGCAAAAGTGATGACGATACGCGTAGGGACAACACAAGCACCGGAGGTGACGCGGATGAGCTCAGCGCTCGTATTTGATATACCTGTTTATACACTTTAAATGTGAGTACTTGCAAACCTTACTGTTTAACCACTTAAGCCCCGGACCATTTGGTAGCTAAAGGACCAGAGGTGAATTCAGAATTTTGCACTGCGCTGCTTTAACTGTAAATTGTGCGGACATGCAATGTTGTACCCAAACGAAATTTGCGTCCTTTTCTTCCCACAAATAGAGCTTTCTTTTAATGGTATTTGATTGCCTCTGCGATTTTTATTTTTTGCGATATAAACGGAAAAAGACCGAAAATTTTGAAAAAAAATTATATTTTCTACTTTTTGTTATAAGAAAAATCAAATAAACTCAATTTTAGTCATACATTTATGCCAAAATGTATTCAGCCACATGTCTTTAGTAAAAAAAATGTCAATAAGCGTATATTTATTGGTTTGCGCAAAAGTTATAGCGTTTACAAACTAGGGTACATTTTCTGGAATTTACACAGCTTTAAATTTATGACTGCCTATCTCATTTCTTGAGGTGCTAAAATGGCAGGGCAGTACAAAAACCCCCCCAAATGACCCCATTTTAGAAAGTAGACACCCCAAGGAAATTGCTGAGAGGCATGTTGAGCCCATTGAATTTTTTTTTTTGTCCCAAGTGATTGAATAAGGACAAAAAAAAAAATTACAAAAAGTTGTCACTAAATGATATATTGCTCAGACATGCCATGGTTATATGTGGAATTGCACCCCAAAATACATTCTGCTGCTTCTCCTGAGTACGGGGATACCACATGTGTGGGACTTTTTAGGAGCCTAGCCACGTACGGGACCCCGGAAACCAAGCACCGCCTTCAGGATTTCTAAGGGCGCAAATTTTTGATTTCACTCCTCACTACCTATCACAGTTTTGAAGGCCATAAAATGCCAAAATAGCACAAACCCCCCCCCCCAAATGACCCCATTTTAGAAAGTAGACACCCCAAGGAAATTGCTGAGAGGCCTGTTGAGCCCATTGAATATTTTTTTTTTTGTCCCAAGTGATTGAATAATGACAAAAAAAAATAAAAATTACAAAAAGTTGTCACTAAATGATATATTGCTCACACATGCCATGGTTATATGTGGAATTGCACTCCAAAATAAATTTTGCTGCTTCTCCTGAGTACGGGGATACCACATGTGTGGGACTTTTTAGGAGCCTAGCCGCGTACGGGACCCCGAAAACCAATCACCGCCTTCAGGATTTCTAGGCACAAATTTTTGATTTGACTCCTCACTACCTATCACAGTTTCGAAGGCCATAAAATGCCAAAATAGCACAAAACCCCCCCAAATGACCCCATTTTGGAAAGTAGACACCCCAAGCTGTTTGCTGAGAGGCATGGTGAGTATTTTACAGCTCTCATTTGTTTTTGAAAATGAAGAAAGAACATTTTTTTTTTCTTTTTGTTTTTCAATTTTCAATTTTTAAAACATTGTGACAAAAAGCGAGATCTGCAAAATACTCACAATACCTCTCAGCAAATAGCTTGGGGTGTCTACTTTCCAAAATGGGGTCATTTGGGGGGGGTTTGTGCCATCTGGGCATTCCATGGCCTCCGAAACTGTGATAGGCAGTGAGAAGTGAAATCAAAAATGTACACCCTTAGAAAGCCTGAAGGCGGTGATTGGTTTTTGGGGTCCCGTACGCGGCTAGGCTCCCAAAAAGTCTCACACATGTGGTATCCCCGTACTCAGGAGAAGCAACAGAATGTATTTTGGGGTGTAATTCCACATATGCCCATGGCATGTTTGAGCAATATATCTTTTTTCTGCAACTTGTGTCAACATATAAAATATTCCATGGACTCGACATGCCTCTCAGTATATAGCTTGGGGTGTCTACTTTCCAAAATGGGGTCATTTGGGGGGTTTTGAACTGTTCTGGCATTTTATACACAACATTAGGAAGCTTACATCCACTCTTCTAACCACTTGAAGACAAAGCCCTTTTTGACACTTTTTGTTTACATGAAAACATATTTTTTTTGCAAGAAAATTATGTTGAACGCCCAAACATTATATATATTTTTAAAGCAAAGGCCCTACAGGATAAAATGGTGGGTGTTGCATTTTTTTTTCTACACAGTATTTGCGCAGCGATTTTTCAAACGCATTTTTTGGGGAAAAATACACTTTTTTTAATTTTAATGCACTAAAACACACTATATTGCCCAAATGTTTGATGAAATAAAAAAGATGATCTTAGGCCGAGTACATAGATACCAAACACGACATGCTTTAAAATTTCGCACAAACGCGCATTGGCGACAAACTACATACATTTTTAAAAGCCTTTAAAAGCCTTTACAGGTTACCCCGTTAGATTTACAGAGGAGGTCTACTGCTAAAATTACTGCCCTCGATCTGACCTTCGCGGTGATACCTCACATGCATGGTGCAATTTCTGTTTACATATGACGCCAGACCGACGCTTACGTTCGCCATTGGGCAAGAGCAGGGCAGGACAGGGGTGCTTTTTTTTTTTTTTTTTTATTATTAATTTTGCTTTTTTATTTTATTTTTAAACTGTTGCTTCCATATTTTTTTTTTATCATTTTTATTGTTATCTCAGGGAATGTAAATATCCCCTATGATAGCAATAGGTAATGACAGGTACTCTTTTTTGAAAAAACTGGGGTCTATTGGACCCTGGATCTTTCCTCTGCCCTCAAAGCATCTGACCACACCAAGATCGGTGTGATAAAATGCTTTCCCAATTTCCCAATGGCGCTTTTTATATCCGGGGGGGGTCATTCCCTCCCACTGCTTGTAAAAGCAGTCCAAGGGCTAATTAGCCACTAGGATTGCTTTTACATGAAAGCCAGCCGCTGGCTGAAAAGAATGATACCAAGATGATACCTAAACCCACAGGCATCATTCTGGTATAAACATTCAAAGTCCAGCAACATACCAGTACCTTGCTGGTCCTTGTTGGACATGTATTGTAATCTTTTTTTTCATGCAGCCTGTTGGCTGAACGAAAAAAAAAGATTGATCGGTGGGTATGCCCACCATTAGAATACCGCCCTTCATCCACCCACTTCTAATGATGGGCATACATGCACCATTTATATATGCCGAAGCATGGGGGCATCTTCCCGCAAAAATTATGCCGCGTACACATGGTCAGACTTTTCCACGGGCAAGCCTCCGTCGTAATTTCGACTGTATGTACGCGGCATTAGGAGCAAAATCGCTCCTCCGCCCCTGCTGCCCCAATGCTTCGGCATATATGCTTTTTTTTTTTTAACTGTGGTGGTGAAATCACCTCCTACAGCACTGGAGTCGCAGGGATCAGGCCTGTCTCTGCGAATGCTGCAGTTATGTGTGTTGTGTTTTGCAAGTGACAGTGATCGATCGATACTGCACTTGGGTGGCCTGGGCTGGACGGAGGGGCAAAACGCAGGTGCTAGCAGGTATCTGGGCTGATCCCGCTAACACTGCATTTTTGGGAACCCTAAACTGCTGGGGACGCTAGTATAGATCTGATCAGATCAGATATTGATCTGTTCAGATACTATACCACTAAGGGGGTGTATGCTTAACGCGTGGGTGTTAGCGCTACTGGCACTAACCTGACGCTGCCTGGGGTGTGACGCAGACCCTCTCTGATGCTAAAACCTAATTGATATTACCCGCCGGGCGATCAGGGGGTTAAACCTTTATTGGGTTATATATACGGCGGGTGCCCTGACACTATAAAAAGCAAACTAACTAACCAGCGTCACCCGTAACACTTATATGATGATCACTGGTGAAAGGGTTAACTAGGGGCAATTAGGGGGTTAAAACCTTTATTAGGTAATATATGGGGGTACCTGACGCTATATAAAAACCTGACGGCGAACCTAAAAAAAAATTACTAGCTACCTATCGGCATCACCGACACTAAGACAACGATCATAAAAACGATCGCTTAGCAACAGTGGTGATAGGGGGTGAAAGGGTTACCTGGGGAGCGATCAGGGGGTTAAACCTTTATTAGATAATATATGGGGGTACCTGACGCTATAAAAACCTGCGGCGAACCTAAAAAAAATTACTGGCTACCGATCTGCATCACTGACGCTAAGACATCGATCAGAAAAATGATCGCTTAGCGATGGCGGTGCTAGGGGGTGAAAGGGTTACCTGGGGGGTGATCAAGGGGGTTAAACCTTTATTAGGTAATATATGGGGGTACCCGACGCTATAAAAACCTGCGGCGAACCTAAAAAAAATTACTGGCTACCGATCAGCATCGCCGACGCTAAGACATCGATCAGAAAAATTATCGCTTAGTGACAGTGGTGATAGGGGGTGAAAGGGTTACCTGGGGGGCGATCAAGGGGGTTAAACCTTTATTAGGTAATATATGGGGGTACCCGACGCTATAAAAACCTGCGGCGAACCTAAAAAAAATTACTGGCTACCGATCAGCATCACCGACGCTAAGACATCGATCAGAAAAATGATCGCTTAGCGACGGCAGTGCTAGGGGGTGAAAGGGTTATATGGGGGGTGATCAGGGGGTTAAACCTTTATTAGGGGGGGGTTAGGGGGCTACACAGGACCTAAAACTAAATGTAGTGACACTTTTACAGTCACAAATGTCACTGATTGCAGTGATCACTAAATAAATGGTCACTGCAATCAGTGACACTGTGACTGGGGGCTGGGGGGTGATCTGGGGGGTGATCTGGGGGTGTCTGGGGGGGCCGGGGGGGGGCGATTTATGTGCCTATGTGTCCTGGTGTCAGTGTAGTGTTGTGTGCACTGACCTGCATCTTCTCCTGTATGGCGCTCGGTATATGTGAGCGCCGCAGGAGAGATGACATCACTTCCTCCTGCCTGTGTAAACAGTACACAGGCAGGGGAAGCTCTCATTCGCCGGGAGCGATCGAGGGGGGGGGGGCAGAATCGAACGGCCGTCCCCTCATGCCGGATTGCTCCCGAAGGTAAAACGACCACCCACTGTAAAGAAGGGGGGTCCGATCGGACCCCCCAACTATACAAAGGCAATCACGTATATGTACGTGATTCTGCCTGTCGGTGCCATTCTGCCGACGTATATTTACAGTGGGCGGTCGTTAAGTGGTTAAATAAACCTTTTGCATAACAATACTACACTATCTTGGGATTCCTTTGTTCTTCCCCCCATTTATGTACATTACTTTGGAGTCTCCAGTCCACGGCTAGAGGATTCGCCCCCCCCCCATACCAGGCAGCCCAACTACCCCAGGTTCCAAGGGACCATCCAGGCAGGAGGAGGTCGGACAAACAGAGGGTTTCTCTTATATGCTGTAACCTCACAGCAGTGAGGTAAGGGGCCATCCATATACCACAGGAGTCAGTGTGGAAGGCATGAAGTTTAAACCACTCATCACCTAGCACCTTATCACAGCACCGCTTCCAGTCCATAAGGAATCCTTTTTTGGACTTTCTCACAGCAACATAGTTTACTTTAAAGCTTTTTCTCTCACAGATTTTAAAAAAAGGAGTCATTTTATTGTATGAACACAGCAATTGTTTACACAAGTATTTGTTACTGCTTAGTACAAATTTTTGTGTCACGGATTCATGCACCTTTGCACTTTACCTTACTGGTGGTACAGGTACTGCTTAGTACCATTTTTTCTCTCCACGGATACATGCACCTTTTACTACTGTCTCAATTATTTTATTTTTCCTGCGTCACGGATCATTTGCACTTTTGCACTTTATCATTGCTCCAGCACTTGCTGGTAATATAAGCACCTTACTAATACAGGAGTATATAAAGGCACAATATTTATGTTTTATTATTTTATGCTATCTCAATAAGTATTTATGGATGCCAGTTTTAGTAATTTTATATTGGATATTTGAGAACCAGCATTACTGACACAGAACATCACATATCATTCCCATCAGCTCAGCACTATCACTGTGCCCAATGCCTCACTGTGCCCGTGTCTCACTGTGCCCATGCTTCAATGTGCCCATGTCTGACTGTGCCCAATGCCTCACTGTGCCCGTGTCTCACTGTGCCCATGTCTCACTGTGCCCGTGTCTAACTGTGCCCATCAGCCGTGTACCTGATCGGCGGCATCCCGGCGGCTAATCCAGTATTCAAAAGCCGCGCCTCCTCCTCGTCTGTGATAGGCAGAACACTCAATTTCCCAGCATTCAGTGTTCCACCTATCATGGACATCCGCTCATCCTCATAACACAGACGAGGATAAGAGGATGTCCGTGATAGGCTGAACACTGCCTGCTGTGAAATTGAGTGTTCCGCCTATCACAGACAAGGAGGGGCGGCTTTTGAACACTTCAATGGCCGCCGTCTGTCTGCATGACACGCTGATCAGGTAGGCAGACGGGGGCTTGCGGTTAGTGTTAGTGGTGCCAAGTCATTGCAAGTCATATAGCCCAAGTCAAAGTCAAGTCGCAAGTCATTAGTGACAAGTCAAAGTCAAGTCGAGTCATTTATTGAATTCTGTCAAGCAAGTCGCAAGTCCTCAAACAGGTGACTTAAGTCTGACTTAAGTCAAGTCATGTGACTCAAGTCCCCCACCTCTGATATTTACCACTATACATTTACATTTTTTTAAATTAAAATTTCTAAATGTTGACAAGAACACTTTGAGAAAATCTAGAATGCTTTTTCTCACAAGCTCTCCTTATTTTGTATGTAAGCTGAAAAACTATTTTGGACATAGACCAGTGGTGGTAACAAGGCAGAACATAAAATGTCTGGACAATATTGCACATATCACATGTAATCAACATAATTTTTTTATAAATAAAGCACAATGAGAATGGCATAATCTATTTAAATTGCCAAACATGTAATAGAGGAAAGTGAAAACAAAATGTAAGCACTTCACTAAAATGAGAGTAAATAAATATTTCCTTGGTATAAGACATATTGAATGCAGTAAATGAAGGGAAATCTAAAATATTTTACAGTTGGGAGTATAAAACTGTTTTTAAATGAATCATGTTCCCAAGCTTTTGTTATGTGCTTAACAACTCCAAAATGACTTGCAGTAATCTTAACATTCAAAACCCATTTACCAAGTGCATAGTAATCAAATCTTAACATCTGGGCAGGGTTTCCTGCTATTGGCACTCTTGTTGTTTTCCCATGAATAGCTGGCACAAAGTTGGCTTTTTGCTGTTTTATAAATCAATGAGTCACCAGTGTGTTCTATCATCTGCACATTTCCTTTTCCTTTTACATTACCTCAGATTTTTGAGGTTGTAGACATATATGTTTGAAGCACAACAAAATCTTACTTACATAACAAATGTCCATGCCAACATAATTCTGATTAAATTTAGGGGCGAGTTTAAACTAGGTTCGGCGGAAACAGCATGATGTTTGCAAACCCTGAACTTAGCATGATGTTTCTACTAACCACTTGCCAACCAACTCATGTACATACCTGTACAGCGGCTCTCGCAGGCACAGTTGCGGCACGCGCGCTGCCAGTGGCACACTCTCGGAGTGTGCCCACGAGTCGGGGGGACTCGATGTCTGCCGGCAACCCAAGATCGCCTAGTACAGAGGCAGAACGGGGATCTGCCAGTGTACACAAGTGGATCCCCGTTCTGACAGGGGACATGTCAGAGATCTTCTGTTCCCAGTGATCGGGAACAGTGATCTCTGTCATGTCCCAGTGAGCCTATCCCCACTACAGTAAGCACACACCTAGGGAACACACTTAACCCCTTGATCGCTGTTGCCTTATGAGGAATTTTTATGAATAATTTCCTTGTAAATTGGGAATATCTGTAACATATATGTATATATATAATTTAGAGTAGGAAATATGTGGGTCTGCAAAGGGTTAAACTTGGCTGACAAGCTGGGCTTGAGGACAATCTAATTACCTGTCCTCTTATTTGAATATGCATGAATGCAGGGTAACAAGAGCTGCGGAGTCTTAGGGTCTGACGAGATAACTTAGTAGTCAAACAAGCTAGAAAAGAGATCACATCTGAAACTGGTAGTCTATGCGGCACCGCTTTTTATCCTCTAGATAAAGGTGTGTGTATTCTCCCATATTAACACCCATATCCATTTAAGGGGTAATTCTTCCTGGCTAGTTCCATGCATAGCTAAGCGCCCCCTTCAAGGGAAGTTAACGACCTCCGGTTTAATTAATTTATCTTCAAATCCAATTATCACATTCATTCCAGTAAGGAGTGGGCTAGTGTGGGAAATTAATATAACGGCAGGAAGGAGGAGAGAAATAACCGCAACCAATCGTAGCCGCCCTGGGTTAGTCAATGGGAGAGGGCTCCATAAAAGGACCCCCCCCATCCAGTAGAGAGAGAGAGAGATGAGGGAACCTGGGCCCAGGATTCATTATAGGTAATTATTAAGACCATCTCCCAGCACTTACCCCTTAGGCTTGCATTTTTCCTATGTTTGTCTGTCTATTTGTAATGTAATGTATATACTTTGTGTTTGAAACTAATATTTACTCCCTTGCCAAAGACTGTAAATGTTTGCGGTGTATTAGATAGACTAATAACCTTAATTCTTTAATAAATGCTTGTTATATTGAAGTTATCAAATCTTGTCAAAAAGAACTCTTATTTAAACCATATCAATAATCATTAAATATTAATTGAATATTAAATATTAAATATTAATATTTTAAAAATCAACAATCACCCCCTAGTGTTAACCCCTTCCCTGCCAGTGTAATTTTTACATTGATCGGTGCATGTTTATAGCACTGATCAATGTAATAATGTCACTGGTTCCCAAAAAGTGTAATTTGGGGTCAGATTTGTCTGCCGCAATGTCCCACTAAAAATCACAGATCACCAACATTACTAGTAAAAATTATAAAAAAAAATAAAAGTCCCTAAATCTATCCCAAAGTTTGTAGACGCGATAACTTTTGCGCAAACCAATCAATATATGCCTATTGCGATTTTTGTTTGCCAAAAATATGTAGAAGAATATATATCAGCCTAAACTGATGAATAAGCGTGTTTTTTTATATATTTGTTTTGGATATGTATTATAGCAAAAAGCAAAAAAAAAGGTGATCAAATACCACCGCTCTATTTGCGGGAAAAAAAGGACGTCAATTTTGTTTGGGTACAGCGTATTACGACCGCACAATTATTAGTTAAAGCGATGCAGTGCCGTATCGCAGAAAATTGCCTGGTCATTAAGGGGGAAAATCTTCTGGTCCTTAAGTGGTTAATACAGGAGGAATCAGAGGCCCTGCTCATTAGAGCTTACAATCTAGGAGGCAAATCCTTCCGGGGCTGAAGTGGTTAACATTCCATGTAGACCAGTATGTCTATGCCACCAGTGAGTGTCAAGCCCAGGAGCCTTCCGGATCATCAGTTCCCAGACACCTCCACTTATTTCCTCCGTACATTGGTTCCACATTCTCCTGGCCGAGGTTCCAGCCTCTGCACCAGACAGCAGCAAGCACCCAGACAGCGGTGTACGTCACTTACGGTTGGAGAGAGAGCGCTCTCTCTCCAACCAGAAGTGACGTACACCACTGTCTGCGAACTGTCCTGAGTGTCTGGAAGTGCTGGGAACCACTGGCGTCCCTGGACCCATCAGCTGCCTCTTCAGCAGTGAGAAGATTGTCTTCCCCACGAGCAGATGAACCACATTATTAATCTCGCATTCGCTGACATCTCATACATCTTGTGAGTTACCAATTGTCTTTTATGGAATAAAATGTCTTAATGAAGCTGCACTTAGATGGTGCTGCTCTCCCTCTATCCTTCTTTTTGTAATTACAAAATACGTTTCCATACGTTCATTACTAATTGACCGTCATGCTCCAAGTAAAATCACTGCTTTTGTACAATAATGTTTTATCTCCCACTTTTACACTCCCAATCTACCCCTCTCAGATCCAGAACTGATTGTTCTATCCTACCTGGTATCTTGGGGTAATCTCCATACTAAAAGAGCATAGTGCTCCACCACCCTACCTGGTTAGAAGGGTCCAATTTACTACTGTCCCTTTACCCCCTCTTTCCTCCTTCCCTCACTCTCCTTTCTCCCTACCCCTTTTTCCCCACACATACCCCCTTTACCAACCCTTCTTTTTCCCCCCATTTGTCCACTCCCATGCTGAGGACCTACATCTCATCAATACTTAAGGAAGGCAAAGATCTGGCTAATTGTGGGAATTTCAGACCCATTGCCTTACCCAATGTAGACTTAAAACTTCTCTAAAATCCTCACTAATAGGCTTCTTCTGCATGTCCCACAGCTAGCATGAGGTGTGGGATAACATCAGGTACTAAACCTTATCCATGCTGCACACTCCACCAAATTCCCCCTCCTTAATTTTAGCAGAGAAGGTGTTTAACAGGGTGGACATGCTCTTCATGCAGTCCACCCTTAGCCATATGTGCCTTGGACCCCATATGTTCCACTGGATTTTTAGTTGTACTCCAGCCTGTCGACTGCGATCAGGGTTTATGAATGGCGGCCAGAGTATTTGACATCTCCAATGGAATGAGACAAGGCTTCCCCATTCTCTGGTCATTTTTTTTTTTACCCTGCACCCTTTTTTGTGCTCCATACGGAGTATCCCTGAAGTGAATGGATATGTTAAATCCTCTGGCCACCATAAACTCACAGCTTTTGCAGATGACTTAATATTCTTCATCGCTAACCCCCGCACCACACTTCCCAATCTTTTGGGAGCACTTGGGGAAGACTTTCTATTTTCAAGGTATATCTATCAAAATTGTCAGCTGTCAATATCATGATTCCAATGCAAGACAAATAAAATCTATGGGAATCCTTTCCTTTTCACTGGGTGGATAAAGCAATGACGTATCTCGACATGAACATTACCAGGGACATTCATCATAACATCAAGCAAGATCTCACTCAGTGGCATGTGTTAACACTAATTTGGTTAGGTCATTATAGTTCCTTAAAAAATACTGTTCTTCCCTGGATACTCTTCCTCCTCCAGGCTCTACCAATACTACTCCCGGTTTAATTTATTTGCCAAATACAATCACAATTCAAGGCTTTTCTATGGACCCAGATGCCACCCAGGCTAAACCATCAGCTCTTAACTGGACCTAAGAAAATGGGAGGTATCAGAAGCCTGGACATATCTTGGTACTACAAAGCAGTTCATCTCTCCTGATTTATTGATTGGCATTGTTACAGGAGGGCCAAGCAGTAGCTATCCACAGAGATGGCGGATTCATCTATCCCACTCAGCGGAGCACTCTGTTTGAAGTCTAGAATCCCACTGGAAATTCAGGCCCACCCACTGATTGGCAGCACCCTAAAAGTGGCAGGGGTGGTTTTTCAATCCACCAAGATTTCTCCTGAAACATCCCCATGATGCCTATGATTGGACATCCAAATTTCTTACACAGAACCACCTACATTAATCTCAGGTGATTGACTTTAATGGGCAATTTTTGGTTTATAGACTTTTGGCCACATAGTTCCTTACTGACTTATTTGCCTTTCTCTACCTCATCAGACCAGCCTCTAGATTTATGGAGCACTTAATAGATCATACATTTCCTCCAGACATTTCACAAATCCTCTTATTCCTTTCACAAACTTACACAGTTTGAATCTATATGCAGGAAGGGAGAACCAATTAGACACACACTTTCACTTGAATATGGCCGATTGACCACCTCCGCCGACTCTCTGATGCCAAAGTACATTAACCAATGGGAATCCGACTTCAGAGCGAGGCTGTGATAGGTAGAAAAGCTCCTACACCTGTCCCACAAATTGTCAATTGCAAATAGGTACCAGGAAACAGGATACAATATTTTATCCTGGTAACAGGTCCCGTACCTACTTCACAAAATCGATCCAAGCATACCTGACACATATTGGCAATGCCTAGAGGAAGTGGGCACAATAACACGTTTTCTGGTATTGCCCTAATTTAAGGTCCTTCTGGGAGGACATGACATTTACAATGAAACACTTGACATCTGTGGATTTGAGTGGGAACAAAGATGCCTGTCTTCTGCACCTGACAGAGAGACTCTCCTGAAATAAAAAGCCACACTAACCATACATTTAGTGAATGTGGCAAGAGCCTGCATCCCTACACTATGGGAACAAATGCCACCACCAACTAAGTTACTGTGGTACTCTAAAATCAATGATATTCTCCACATGGAGGAACTGTCCGCCATTTTGTATAATACTGAAGAGAAATTCAGAGAGAAATGGAGGCCCTGAAGGTACTTTATCTCCAGTTATGCCTGCAGGAGATATCCACTTTACAGATGGCTGGCAGACCCCTGAAGCACTCCCTCTACTTTTTTTTCTCTGAATCTGAGACATAATCACTAGGAGTGGATGAGGCTTTCATTTCCTCCTCCCTTATCCCCCTTACCAAATTTGGGTTTTTCTTCTTCTTCTGTCATCTTCTGGGTCACAGCTGTTTACGTTTCTATTGAAACAGCAAAGAATATAACGAAGTAGGTTTCCTCCTTCACATTACATATATGTTGTTGTTCTACGAAAGGACCACAACTGGTCTGTGGAACGTGATTATTAGCTGCTGAAACTCTTTTTGCTTTGTAAATTTGTTTGTATGATTGAAGTATGATTGGAAAGTGTTACAGTCAGAAGACATCTGTCAAATTGCTTTTGCCGTTTTGGCTATCGGTTATAGAGTGTAAGAAGTATCTGACATAAATAATCACAAAAAAAGTTATTTCATGGGCTTGATCACACTTATTAACCTGTAGAACAAAAATAGGAAGATAATTGGGGCTTTTAAGGTGCTATTACATCACAAAGACACTGAGTATGATAAAAATCCATCATTTATTTATTTTTGTTTACAAAATTTTATTTGGAAGTTCAAATGTACGGTTACACAGGGTGTTTCACATGATTAAAAAATATTAATATGAAAAGAGAAAAAAAATAGGTTTACAGCTTAAAATGTCGACTCATACAGTTCCTGTTGGGCATGATTGGCGAAATTCCAACATGTTTGCCCAGTTGGGCTTCCTCAGGTGATGTATTTGTCTGCTCATTTACGTGCTTACCCCCATGTGCTCAATATACTACTTCAAGAAAATATAAAGTTTGCTATCATCCAGCCTAGTATAGAAGTTCAGTGGGATCACAAGAGATACATAAGGACCAAGCTACAATGGAGGACAAAAACAAAAACCAATGTACCAATTATCATTCTATCCCAGTTCATCATAATGCTTAAAAAAATCAACAAAAATACACTTACTCAAACGGTTTATAGAACCACTACACATGGGTGACAGAGCCCTTGCAAGCTTGGAGATCAACAGAATCTAAATTAGAAAAGTGTAGAAGTAGGCAGTTGATTACCAGCTGTATGGTGTGCTCATTTTCCCATAGATCAAATTACTATAAATCACACTGTAACAGATCTTCTATACAGCCTCCAGGGGTTTACCTGGAAAACATAATGTGCCTGTATGAATTCAGTGGGCAAAACTCACCTATAGTAAAGAAAGGACATAGACTCTCACCATTTGTGTGGCACCTACCTTATGCTGCTCATATACAGACATCCACCCATGTGGCTCCAGCTTGTGTAATGGCCAGAGATGCCCGCTTTATGTGTCTCCCACACACTTATTAACCTGTGTTGTGTTAAGGCAGCCCATTCGTTATAAACACATCTTTTTAAAAGAAACGGCTTTCCATATGGTGGTGGGCTTCACTCATATGTGGATTCACAGCGGTGTTTACTCAATATGCAAATGGCTTTATGTTTACATTGAGACTGTATTGAGCAGATTCATTGTGTTTGGGACATATCCTGGATGACATTTACCTACCCTTTACCCTTTGGTCTGGTGCAGACCTTTTTGGACTCATTGCTGGTGCAGTATTTTCTGTTTATTTTATTGCTTATTGTGTTTATCCCACCCAAACTGCAGCCTTTCTAGTTTAATTTATTTGTGTTGTTAGGGGTAGCACAGTTTTTCATTATTATAATACATCTTTTTAAAAAATGCAACACACTACCACAGTTCATTATTCATTGTATATATGAAGCACCTCACAATAAATTTCACCATAACACAGTGCATATAGAGCAGGTGCTTTGTCATGCATTGTTGTAATGTGCATTGATAATGAGAGTATTTTAGTTTGCATTGTCACAATAAAATAAAGATTCCACAACCAATCAATATTTGTGTTTGGGAAATTGTTCCAAATACACACAGTATTATTTAATTTGTAGCCACTGCATCATGACCAAATGTTCATGTTGGATTGATGAGATTTTCCCATATATATCCAGGTCTGGATGTTCAATAGGTAAGCTTGAGCCTGTGGTAGAATGTATTTTGTTTGCGTTGCATTGTTGGAACTTCTGTGTAATGCTTTATCTACTAAGCACTTTGTTATCTTAACATTATGAAATGATTGTAACCATTGCCAATATTTTCATCATTGTGTGCAATTTCTGTGATCAGTTCTTTTGTAGGGTGCAGGTAAGGGACTAGTCTTGGCTCTGCAGCTCTCCAACTGTGTTGGTTTACTCGTTAATGGCACTATATATCCATTAAAGTATGAAAAGAACAAGTAATTGTTTTGACATTTTACAAAATAGAGTAGCAACTGGCCAGAAAGGTATCACTTTGACACAGCTTGAAAATATACTGAAATGTATGCAAACTAAGAATCCCTGTTTATAAGACTACCTTTGCTAGAAATATGCAGTGTATAGAAGTGTGATATGGGTTCATTCAGAATTTTCAATGTCATAGTGTGGTAAGTCACACACCTCTAGCACCTAATGTGTTCTATATAATTTATCTGTATTTGAACACAAGCATTTCTTCAGTTCTACACTATTTCACTATTTTATCTTGTTTTCCTTAACTGTTTTCCTGAAATAATTCTAGAAAACTTAATAGCTCAAGCTCAATTTCAAGCAAGTCATCCCTCCTCTATCCCATTTCAATTAGAGAGAAAGTCTTGAGGTAAACAGCTACTGCTTTTCTCTCTCTTTAGAAAATCCCACAATGCTCTGTGATATTATTGAGGACCTACAGTACATGAAACTAAAGCCCTGTACACACAGTCGGTTTGACTGATGAAAACCGTCCGATGGATGGTTTTCATCAGACCAACCGATCGTGTATGGGACCCATCGGTCTTTTTTCCATCGGTTTTAAAAAATAGAACATGTTTTCAATTTTTCCGATGGATAAAAAACCGATCGAAAACTCAGATCGTCTATGGGCAAGTCCATCGGATCAAAAACCCTTGCATGCTCAGAATCAAGTCGATGCATGCTCAGAAGCATTAAACTTAATTTTTCTCGGCTCATCGGAGTGTTTTACGTCACCGCGTTTGGAACGGTCGGTTTTTTGACTGATGGTGTGTGGGCAAGACTGATGAAAAACAGTTTCATCGGATTTCCGATGGACAAATCCATCGGAAGAAAATCCATAGGTTATCCGATCGTGTGTACAGGGCTTTAAAGAAAAACAGTAAACTTAAAGTAGTATGGATAACTAGCTTTGCAAAACATTTTATCATTGGTTGTTGATTTATCCCTGGTTCACACTGATGAGATTTCGGATGCATTTCAGAATGGACTAAATCACATGAGAAGTAAAATAACATGTATTTCTATGGAGGCCGTTTACAGATATGCAGTCCGAACGCGATGCAATTTGAAAAAGAGTCCTGTGTGTGTTTGGTGCGATGCAATGTGATTTTGAGCCCCATATAGTTGAATAGAAACTGCATGAAAAACGCATAAGTGTTCATATGCAATGCTATTCCAGTGCGTTTCTAGGACTCTGTTGTATTTCTCGAAGCCTTGAGAGAAAGAGAAACACCATGCTATGAAACAAAATTGCAGCTGCATCCAAAACGCATTGCAAATGCATTCAAATCACATAGGGACCCTGATGAAGTCACACTGCCTGTGATACTTCTAATTCCACTACAAAATTCATTGAAATTGCAAAACATCAATGTGGATCTAGCCTTATAGTATATTTATTTACTTACTGTATTATTTACTTTTTGTTGTTTAAATCAAAGATTCATATCAGTTAAGCCCTTGCTTTTAACTGTACACTTTATCTATCACTGACTACAGAGATTTATAACAAACCATGGGGGACACATCAATTGTGTTGCACAGCAAGACAACGCAAAGAAGGAAAAGTGAGACATTTTATGAGACAGATTTATTTTAATATTGCAGCATGATCATAAATTCCTCCATCTGCTGTACCTTTTGTTTGCTGAGAAAAAACAATCCCCTCTGGGTGATCAATGTACATTGCAGTGATTTCAACAAACTTTGTTACAAATTCCTACTTGTTTACGCTGTGACGTGAAAGCTGTATGTTCCACCAAGTTTTTTGGAACTAATTCTGAATAGGAGTGACAAATTAATTTTAATCAGCTGGTATATTTGGAATGTCCTGATGAGGAAAGTGGCATTTATTGTGTATCCCTTTAGAAAGGATTAATCCTTATGGAGTATCTCACCAAAAACTATGATTGTGTTGCAGAGGATGCCTAAAACCTCACTTGTATCGTAGTGCAGAGTTCTTCACATAAAAAGAAAATAACATTTTTGGGGGCTTTCTGTACACCAACTGTGTACAAAACATCTCCAGGAGCCATTTTGCGTTGACAATATAGAGAATTACAGCAGCTGCAGTTTGAAAAAGAAAGGTTATTTTTAATAACATTACATTACAAAATGGCATGTGCAGCAATTGTATGTGCAATATTATTTTTTATAATCACTATATTTTATTTTTTTTCTACAAAAATGTAGTTATTCTTTAGGTAATACTGCAACAGTAAAACCTGGCCATGGCCACTTTTTTCTTGTTACTCATGCATCTGTTTGGAGTCTCATCTTTAGTGTTTAGACTTCTTACTTGTGCATCTGTTTGGAGTCTCATCTCTAATGTTTAAACTTTTGCAGACCTTTCAACGTCTCAGCTTGCCATCCAGGATTACAGTAAATATTTTGAAAAACTGTGGCATAAACTTTGCTAATTGACATTTTCTTTTTTTGAAAAATAGTGATAGTCTTTAGGTAAACCGATACGTTTTCTTTCAAGATTAAGTATACATATGTAAAGATGGTATACTATTATTCTAAATACATAACATCAATTGTATGTTTTTTTTTTTTTTTTTAGGGAAACTTTATTAATCAAGGTCTATCTGTTAATTATGTCAGATTGATTTGCAAAGGCTAAATATTTCAACTGACAAAATGTGTCCTTTCCTTTTAAACCTAGACAAGCTTGAATTTACGTGGGGAAAATCCACCATAATGTCAGAAACATATCTTCTGAATCATTAACAAGATAATGAAGGATAAAGACAGAAAATAACCATCTCTCATTAAACCAGACATTCACATCCTCAAAGTCAGTTAGAATCAATAATATAATGCCACAAAATTAAAAAAAGGAAGTTTGGTAGATTAATCCCCCACCTGTTGTTTGCATGATTCCCAATAAGAAGCTACACTGTATGTCAAAATAAAGCTAAAGATTAAACATGCAGACAATGTAAATTGTTCCAGACAGATCTTTGAGAATACCATACAAACCACTAATGATTTCTATGATAATATGGAAGAAATTATCAAACCCATTAAATGTTTCTTTGATCAAAAACCACGGATCACACATGGTCTCTTTTATTCTAATATTAAGACTTCTAATGAGAGTGCATTTTGTGGTTAATTAATAAGTTAGCAGTGTATCATCAGACACAAGATGCATTATGTCTTTGAGAAAAATATGAAACACATGCAAGAGAAGCTTTAAATCAAATAATGAATAATGTTCAAGCTGTTCAAAGATGTTAATCAGAGGAAGGAAACGTGCAATTATTTTTCAGAGAGATTTTTTCCTTGTAAATAAAATGTTTAGTATTAGTTTTGTCACTGTGTTGTATGAAGAAAAAGTGGTTATACCCCACATCATCCAGGACTAAGGCCTCGTACACACGGCCGAGATTCACGTTGAAAAAAACATGTTGTTTTTTTCGACGAGATTCTTGGACAAGAAACTTGTCCCGGCTGAGTGTACACACGCTCGTTTCAAAGAACCCGCGGTTCTTTGAAAGGAGTGTACGCGGTGACGTCATCGACTACGTCGAGCATGCGCTCGTCACATTCGATGCCGTCGCCGCCATCTTGGTATACCCTACGTATGCCTAGGAAGCTACCGCGCATGCGTCAAATTCATTTTGAACATGCGCGGGCTTCCGGGCGGACAGGTAAGTGTACACACACTCACTTTTCTCGTCGAGAAACATGCCGAGGAGAATCTCGACGAGAAAATAGAGAGCAGGTTCTCTATTTTCTCGTCGAGGTTTCTTGTCGGTTTTCTCGACGAGAAACCCGATAGCAGCGTACACACGACCGATTTACTCGGCAAGACCTCTCTGCCAGCAAGTTTCTTGCTGGTTCTTGCCGAGAAAATCGGTCGTGTGTACGAGGCCTTAGTGCCATTATATAGTGCATGTATGTATTTATTAGCTAGAGCAATTTAATTAACCACTTAACAACCACCTGCCGACAAATAACGGCGGCAGGGTGGTTGCTTAACTCTGGGAGGACGTTATATAACGTCCTCCCAGAATCGCGCTCCCGCGCGCCCCCTGGGGCGCGCACACGGGAAACTCCGACCCGGCGGATCACGAATCGCGGTAAATCGCCGCTGATAGCGGCCGTTTACCACGTGATCGCTCCGTCAAATGACGGAGCAATCACTTGTAAACAGACCGGCGTCATTTGATGACGCCGGTTCCTCCCTCCCCTCTCTGTACCGATCGGTACAGTGTGAGAGGGGAGGGGGAGGGAGCGGATGGCAGCAGCAGCACTGTGGGCTGGATCTGTGACAATTGCAGTCACAGATCCATCCATCCATCCATCCATCCCTGCTCAGCCATCCCTGAGCTATACCCTGCCAATACTCTGCAATACACCCTGCCAATACTCTGCAAAATACCCTGCCAATACTCTGCAATACCCTGGTGCAATACTCTGCAATACCCTGGTGCAATACTCTGCAATACCCTGCGAAATACTCTGCAATACCCTGCGAAATACTCTGCAATACCCTGGTGCAATACTCTGCAATACCCTGGTGCAATACTCTGCAATACCCTGGTGCAATACTCTGCAATACCCTGGTGCAATACTCTGCAATACCCTGGTGCAATACTCTGCAATACCCTGCACAATACTCTGCAATACCCTGCACAATACTCTGCAATACCCTGCAAAATACTCTGCAATACCCTGCAAAATACTCTGCAATACCCTGCGCAATACTCTGCAAAATACTCTGCAATACCCTGCACAATACTCTGCAATACCCTGCACAATACTCTGCAATACCCTGCACAATACTCTGCAATACCCTCCACAATACTCTGCAATACCCTCCACAATACTCTGCAATACCCTCCACAATACCCTGTGCAATACCCTCCACAATACCCTGTGCAATACCCGTGCAATACCCTGCCATACACCGCAATACCCTGCCATACACCGCAATACTCCGCAATGCCCTGCAATACTCCGCAATGCCCGGCAATACTCCGCAATGCCCGGCAATACTCCGCAATGCCCGGCAATACTCCGCAATGCCCGGCAATACTCCGCAATGCCCGGCAATACTCTGCAATAACCACTTCCCGCCCTCCGGCCGTCATATGACGTCCTTGACTTTGTGCGGGGATATCTGAATGATGCCTGCAGCTACAGGCATCATTCAGATATCGGCTTTTTCAGCCGGCGATTCCCTACACCATAAGAACAATCATAGCGGCTGTTCCGCCGCTTGATCATTCTTACAGGAGGCAAGAGGGGATGTCCCCCCCCCCCCCCGCCGCCCTCCGGTGCTTCTACCGACTCACCGCTACGATCAAAGCCAGGATTGTTTTTTTTTTTTTTTTTTCAGGCTTCCCAGCCTAGAGGTGAGATGTGGGGTCTTATTGACACCGCCCCCCCCTCATATCTCACTGTAAAGAGGACCTGTCATGCCATATTCCTATTACAAGGGATGTTTACGTTCCTTGTAATAGGTATAAAAGTGATCAAAAAAATGTTTAGGGCGGAAAAACATGTCAAACTAAAATAAATAAAGTAAAATGAAGAATAATTTTTTTTTTTTTTTAAAGCGCCCCTGTCCCCGTGAGCTCGCATACAGAAGCGAACGCATACGTAAGTCCCGCCCACATATGAAAACGGTTTTCAAACCACACATGTGAGGTATCTCTGCGAACGTTAGAGCGAGAGCAATCATTTTGGCCCTAGACCTCCTCTGTAACTCAAAACATGTAACCAGTAAAAATATTTAAAGCGTCGCCTATGGGGATTTTTTAAGTAGCGAAGTTTGGCGCCATTCCACGAGTGTGTGCAATTTTTAAGGGCGACATGTTAGGTATCTATTTACTCGGCGTAACTTCATCTTTCACATTATGCAAAAACATTGGGCTAACTTTACTGTTTTTTTTTTTTTTTTTTAAGCACAAAACATTTTTTTTCCATAAAAAACGCGTTAAAAAAATTGCTGCGCAAATATCGTGCGAGATAAAAAGTTGCAACAACCACCATTATATTCTCTAAGGTCTTTGCTAAAAAAACATATATAATGTTTTGGGGTTCTATGTAATTTTCTAGCAAATAAATGATGATTTTTACATGTAGGAGAGAAATGTCAGAATTGGCCTGGGTGCTCCAGAACGCCTGAAGGTGCTCCCTGCATGTTGGGCCTCTGTATGTGGCCACGCTGTGTAAAAGTCTCACACATGTGGTATCGCCATACTCGGGAGTAATAGCAGAATGTGTTTTGGGGTGTAATTTGTGGAATGCATATGCTGTGTGTGAGAAATAACCTGCTAATATGACAATTTTGTGAAAAAAAAAAAAGAGAAAAAAAAAATCTTGATTTTGCAAAGAATTGTGGGAAAAAATGACAACTTCAAAAAACTCACAATGCCTCTTTCTGAATACCTTGGAATGTCTTCTTTCCAAAAAGGGGTCATTTGGGGGGTATTTGTACTTTTCTGGCATGTTAGGGTCTCAAGAATTGAGATAGGCCGTCAGTACTTCAGGTGTGATCAATTTTCAGATATTGGCACCATAGCTTGTGGACTCTATAACTTTCACAAAGACCAAATAATATACACCAATTTGTACTTATTTTTACCAAAGATATGTAGCAGTATAAATTTTGGCCAAAATTTATGAAGAAAAAATAGTAATTTGCAAAATTTTATAACAGAAACGAAAAAAAAATCATTTTTTTACAAAATTTTCAGTCTTTTTTCTCTTATAGCGCAAAAAATAAAAAACCCAACAGTGATTAAATACCACCAAAAGAAAGCTCTATTTGTGTGAAAAAAAGGACAAAAATTTCATATGGGTACAGTGTTGTATGACTGAGTAATTGTCATTCAAAATGTGAGAGCACCGAAAGCTGAAAATTGGTCTGGTTATTAAGGGGGTTTAAGTGCCCAGTGGTCAAGTGGTTAAAAAAATTACACACACCACTGCTTTTTTTTGGGCTATTGGCAACCTTCTCTACGTTTTAAAATAATCTTTTTTTTTGTTTATCTGAAGGCCATTGATTTCTATCAAGGACCCTGCATGTTCACTCTTATATTCTCACAGATACAGACATTTGATGTCCTGCAAATTTGACTTTAGCCTTAAAATTCTCATTTGCAATTTCTTGTATGTTTCTTATCCACTCATAGCAGATTAATATATTACTGTTATAAGTAATGCAAATCTTCTGGGTGAATACCAACTTAGAGCTGGTGAATGCAGGTTAATCTAGGAACTGTTAATCTGCTTACGTTTGCATATATACTGTGTGTATATATATATATATATATATATATATATATATTGTAAGATTAGGGGTTGTTAGCTCTCGTGGTGGATGCGTTTTTCCAGTGATTCAAGCCAGTCAGGAACTCTGTTTAAGGGCATGGTAGCCCATTTTTATTTAAAAGCACAAAAGTTCACAAATACATCCGTAGCATTCACAGGGGGTTCCACCATTCCTGTATCTTGCATACTCAACAGTTTAGCCTCCTAGCTTTACCTTCTTGCTATCCAGCAGTTTCAGGCCTTTAGCCTAGGCCTTAGGTCTGCTCCTCAGACCCAAACAGTTTCCAAGAGTTAAGCTGTCCCTCGCTTACCCCTGGTCAGCACCTTTGTTGCTGAATCACCAACGATGTCTGGCTCCTGCAGACATGCCTATTCTGGCTGCACCCATGCATCGTAGATAGCCTCTGACTCCACTCAGAGGGATGGGGAGTGCACCTGACTCTCCAAGCACAGACTTCCTGTCTGTTGGGTGGGGCCCTGATCCATAGTCAGGTCAGAACTAAATAGCCGTACACACAGCTGTGCAATCAGCATGTCTTTCTCTACAAACTCTGGTGTAAACCAACACTCTTTAAGGTCGCACAGAGTCGCACCGTTACATATCCTCCCCCCCCCCTGTTTCGAACCGGAGGGAGGAACACATAAACCCGTCACCATAAATGGGACACCTCTGTGCCAGCCATTGGCTGCGTAGGCCCATTTCTTTTTCCGGGTATGTGTCCACCAGCACTTCACCTTGGCGCCTCTGTACCAACTATCAGTAGCAGGAGTCCTAATCTGCACAACCTTTTCTCTAAAGGGGCACTCCACCCACATCTTCTTCCGGGTGTGCTTCCACCAACACTTCTTCTTCCTTCTTCCTCCACTTAGTGGGCTCCCACTAAACTCTCTATCCCTTCTACCTTCTGGCCTCTGGATCCTCCTTTTTTCAACCACAGACCTACTCTCCCGGGACTGTCGGGGACCCACTTCCATGACATCTGTCAGGGACTGGCCACTCTCACTACCTGATGCAACATTAACCAACAACATTTGTTTCTCAGGTTCACTAACTCCTGTGTGGTTACTCTTGACACCCAAACCATCCGAGATCAACACCATATCCTTATTCAACTCAATATTGTCATTGGGACCTCTTGTCCCCTTGTTTGCTAGGATAGGACAGTGTCTATGGAGGGACCACCTACAGGCAAGCAGTTACTCCCTATGGGACAGTCCCGCAGTTTCACATCGCCCCCTGTTGTCCAACACTCCAATAGAAATTCTCCTACCAACGCACATGTTCCACCACATTTTTCCATACCAATCTCTTTAACCATTTCTGTGTACATTGGTACCTCAACCAATAGCTCAGAGTTGTCTGACAGTGCTTCACAGTGCTTCTCATGCATATTTCCGTTACAGTTACCATCACTGTTATTTCCTGTCAAAGTGTTTCCGGGTACCTCAAACTGCACCTCTCTGCAAGTGATGGACTGAATCCCCACTACTGCCACGTTCGTTCCGGGCCCTTCCTTTACATGAGGTGTAGCGGGTGAGACAGTACGCGCGCCATGTACCAACCACTGCTCATCCGCACCTCGGACCGCACCAGCAGGAATACACCCCATCACATCAGCATACGGAGAGACTTCCCCTATGTCTATTATCTCAAAATTTTCCAACAATTCCCCTGAGCGCCTTCCGCACATAAGTGCCGCTGGAAGCACTCTCGAAGAGAACTGTGAGACAACTTTCCACAAAAGCAACCAACAGTATAGCAACCAATTTTCATCATCATTGCTTAACAACGCATGTATCACCTGCGTCCACCGATTTGTACTACGCAGTACCATGTCGCCCTTCTGCTGTGGAAACATGCAGGTGTACATTCGAAAGATCTTCACCAATTCCCACAATATCTCAGTTAATTCTAGACATGCCGCATCTAAACACAGAATTCTAGGAACTTTTCCTTTACTAACGATGTGGAGGGGCTCATTTGCTAAGGCGTGAGAAGCCGGGACACTTAAAGAGACCTCTACCTCAGAGGCAACTGACAAAACTTGCGGATCCCCCTGAGCACTGCAAATTGCATGTGTCACACTCATCCTCTCACTTTCAGCAACACTGAGCCCCTCCAAGTCGCTATCCATTACCTCATCAACCTGACGCTCAACATTACTCATCTCTTTTGCTGTGGACAAAACCTCTGCTATGTATGCGCCCTTTTCAGATCCTTCCAACTGGAGAGGGTTCATTTCTGCAAAGGCCAACGCACCCGTGTCTACCGGCCCTGCAGCCTCTCCATTTAGCACAGCAGAAATTGTGTCCACCCCACTGTTACCCACTGAGCCTTCTTTGTTTAAATGCACTTGTGGCAAAACATTTTTAAACACAACAGGCTGCAATAACATAAATTCACCACTTTGCTCAGGTGGCGCTTCATTAAACCCATGAGGACCTTCACTGTCAGAGGCGACAGACCGCAGCAACTCATTATTACTACACGCAATTTCAAACATTTGAATTTTACTATTTTTCTCATCACCAAGGTGATGAGAAAATACCCTCTTATCTATCAGAGCGGCACCACAGTTGTCCCAGGCAACCTCTGGCTCCAACACACAGAGCTCCCTAGAGGTTTCTAAGGACACCTCTGCAGCCTTAGATACTGTTGCCAAGGGGAATCACATATCCTGCTTAGCGATCACCCCTATCTCATTAAGCATCACATTACCATAAGCACATGTATCATCAGCATTCATAAACATAGCAGTTTTATAAGCACTATGAAATTGTCCTTTGTCAAAATGCATGGCACCCTGCGTGCCACTCAGAACACCACCCTTTCTCTCCAAAGGCATTCTTTTGCCCACTAGGGTAGCTTCACAGTTGTCCTGGGAAACCACTTGCCTCACCACAGCAGGCTCCTTGGTGGTTTCCCTTGGCAACTCTGCAGCACCTGTCACTGCCACTAGGGAACCTGGCACACCCACTGATTTGGTCACCTCTAGCAAATCTCTCCCAGCACTCTGCTGGACTACCTTAGGTGCACACAGAGACCACATGTCCTTTTCAGTTCTTGACTTTGCTGCAAGCTGCGTTTTAACCTGTGTCTCCCCATTGCTCTGGGTAGCACACTGCAGCAAGTCTGTTTTTACACCTTTTGCGGATCTCCTCACCGAACATAACGCCACTTCACTCGGATCAGTCTCACAAACTGTGTGCGTTTTTTAGAAATGCCAAAAATAAAATGAAATGCAAGTTTTATGAATTTTACCTGTAAATCTCATGTGTACCAGTAGAACATATTTTTTTTGTTTTCTTTTTTTATCATATGTTAGAATGTGGTACAGTGGTGGTGGTCTCTTTATACAGTACATAAAGTGCTGATTTAGAAAAATTTGGGGTACTGAAGTATGTAGCTGTTTCATGTCAGCATCTAGTTATAAGTCCTGACATATGTGGTATCTATTTATTTAAGACAGTTTCATCTTTTACAGTTTACAGAGATGTGTGTTGTGTAAATTTTGTTGTGTACATGTACACAACATGTGTACCAAGAAACACATGTCATAGTGATTTCATCACTAGGATTGCAAGTTGGCATGGCTGGCCCCAGGCACTAGGATTCCAAGCCTCAAATAAGTTATGAGTGTGGAGAAGTGGCTGCCACTGAACATAAAGAAACAGCACAGAAACAGGACTACATCCTTCTCCTGATATAGAATGTAGGACCTAGCAGCATGCTTCAGTAAGGCAGCCTGATAGGAACAGTAGTCTTAATCTTTACTGTGCTGTACCAGGTACCCCACAGCTTTTCATTGTAAATAGTACCAGCCAGGTGGTTCTTACACTGCCTTTATGCACTGCTTTCCCTATTTAATCATATGAATGGCTCTGTCCACCATTACTGTGGCCCCATCCATAGCAATGAAACATGTGACGTGGCATGGATGTGGATGTATGGCCTAACTGGCACTATTACCAATGAAAGATTGTTAAGTACTGTGTGAGGCTGCACAGTGATGCTCTAAAAAGTGTGGCTTAAAAGTAAGCACTATACTTTGCTTGGTACACAGGGATTTGGGAGGGAAGGGGTTGGTGTAGTGGAGCTATAAAGGACAACTTTACTAAAATTAAACTTATGCTTAGATGCAAGCAATAAAACAAAAAAAAATCAGCAGCCATAGCATTTAGAGCATCTGTCCTCCAATTGGTAAAGTACAATATTGACACAATTCAGAAAAGGAAAACGAGAGTCTGTTGAGAAAAATATGATTTTAATAAATCTATGAGCAATGGTCTCACATTTAGGTGAAACATTTTAGTAATGATTAGGTTATATGTGCACCTTCAGTACACATACATGTTTATACTTGTCACTGCAGCCTGTGAAAAAAATGCAAATGCAAGGTAAACATTTTACAAATGGTTAAATATCACTCCAGCAGCATAGCTTGACTCTTAATTTGCATCTATCTTGGTTGTAAATAACCTTTCCCACTAGAGGTTGCTGTTTGAAGATGGGAGACCTGTGCTGCACTGAGCTGAATGGGTAATCCATCTTCAAAAGCAGATCTTTTTGAGCACAGCCGGAGGCTACGGGAAATATTGTCAGAAGCAGGAATTATTTTCAGTTAAGATAACCTATCATATTGACATATCAGAAGCCAGTATATCAATAGTTTATATCAGTTATTTTAAAATACATTCTAGCATCTTCATCTTTGAAGCTTTCAGCAACTGGTTTAAGCCATGCCAGCATGTTAACACACTCATGGCTTATAGAGTTTCTTTACCTTTTAGCCCTGGCCACCAGCGTTATTGCAAAAGTTATTTTTTAAGCTGTAAAGCCAACCCATCACTTCTACATTTATGTTAAGGTGCTGTCCCCCCTGCCTGACATCTCTCCCACCCATTGTAACTCCAAAATGGTAAAACCTTCTGTCCCCACATACATACACATTGTCACTGTTTCACAGAAGTATACAATTTTGAGCCATATTTGATATCTATTTACTCTAGGAAACCGCATCTTATATATTTTAATGTAAATTGAATATTATATTGTGCACTAAGATTAATTTGAGTGTATTTTTTACTAAAATATAGAACAGTGGTGCAACTGTTGTGACAAATTGCAAATGCCACCATTTTATTCTACATGGTCTCTGCTTTCATAAAATATAAAATATTTTTGAGTTTTAAATAATATTTAGGTCTAAAATGTGCATTTTATTACGCGTACAAAAAATAAATGGCATAGGCAGCGAAAGTGGTTAAATGTCCACTTTTCGTTAGATTTTACAAAGGATGTGACAATTCTACAGTTGTGGAAGAAGTATTTGCTAAAAAATAGTTTTGGTGAGGATTGCATGTACCTTCTTGTATGATCCCCTTTCCAGACTACAAGTGTCACTGATATATGATATTTTAACAGAACCTTTAATAAACGGATGGTGCACTAGGTGGATAGGGATCAAATTCTTATACAATCTTTGGATTACTTTTTGTTAATGTCTTCCCAATTTTATGTTTGCGTTTCTTCTTAAAATGTTTCAGAAGGAGGTTCAAAGAAACTGAAAAAAAAACAGGGACCTTCTAGTAAAATGAGTCCCTATGCATTGTTATTCTGTGGTGAAAGAGAATTGTTTTCTGCAGAACACACTGGATAATCTGGATTCACTTGTAAAATAAGTGAGAAAAGCCAAGGTAGTAAACTTAAAGCTTAACTCCAGGCACCATGGCTTCACACACCAAGAAAGGGGGTAAGAATCATGAGTAAGAGATAAAAGTTCACATACAGTATGACCCCTCCATGATGTATAACCTGCCTACCATTTATTTTTTTATTGTCTCCACTATAGTGGAACATGATCAGGGTCTTTCTTTTCCTTGTCTTTATATCTCAGGAATACACTATCCTCCTCCACTCTCCCCATTTAATAATCAGCTCCCACTCTGCCTCCCACTTCCTCAGCCACAGTTATCTTTCTCTCTGACACTCATCCATGCTCAGTTCTATTCTGTCTCTATGGCTCTATCAGCTATTACTCATCCAAATCCCCAAACTATTGGTCCAAATGAACAATAACTACCAGTAACAAATGTGTCCTCTGTGAGAGCTGTATAAACTGTATGTAGCATCAGCAGTGAGATGGGGACTTCCTGTCCTGCTCCGAGAACAAAATTGAGTCAGGTTGATGGCTGCTCAGGCATACACAGGAAGCTTTGTATTTTCTAAATAAATACAAGGCTTTCTCTGATTGGCTGAGGTGAAGATTGTTAAGTCATCCCCCCACCTCTCCAGCTCAGCCTATTAGAAGAAGCCTTGTACTCATTCAAAAAATAGCTTCCTGAGATAGTCTGAATTTATTTTGCTCCAGGTAGGGATGGGAAGTAACCATCTCAATGCTGTAGCACTTTATACCGTATGTAGCTAATGCTACTTACAGGTTATACAGTGCTCACAGTGGGCACATCTGTTAGTAATAGTTCATTCGGACCAGCTTGGTTCAAATAAACAATTTTAAAGTGAGAGAAAGCTGGAGTGATGCCGCGTACACACGGCCGTTTTTAATGTTTACGTTTTTCTCGACGTGATTCTTCTCAAGCCTGCCTTGCCTACACACTATCGTGAAAAAAAATGCTTGAGCAAAGCACGGTGACGAACAACACGTTCGACAACACCTACAATGGCACTATAAAGGGGAAGTTCCATTTGGATGGTGCCACCCTCGTGTTAGTAAAGTTTGGTGAGAGACGATTCGCGCTTTTCAGCCTCGTGCTCTTCAGTCCGTTTACAGCGTGACGAATTTTCTATCTCCATTATGAACGCTAGTTTTACCAGAAAGAGCGCTCCCATCTCATAACTTGCTTTTGAGCATGCACGTTTTTTTCACGTCGTTAAAGCCTACACACGGCTGTTTTTCACAACGAGAAAAACGACGACGTGAAAAACGTTTTTAATGCCCGTTTTCACGTCGAGAAAAATGCTCTGGAGCCTACACATAATCGTTTTTAATGACCAAATAAAAAAATGGCATTTTTCTCGCCATGAAAAACGGTCGTGTGTACGCGGCATTAGGCCTTAAAAATGAACTTTAGGCAGGTAAAAATGATAAAAAATAATGCAGCTCAGTAGTTATTAATGCACCACTAGATGTTTTTTTTTTTTCAAAAGCAGTGTAAGAACTTGAATTTGACTCTGTATTAATCTTATACAGTCCCTGTATAGCAGACTTCAGAGGGTGAAAGGAAAAAATCTGAACAAAGACACAGTTATTTAACATGCTAACAAGAAACACGTTGATAGGAGGAGAGAGAAAAATGACACAGAAATATGCTCATCACTGTGCTGATTTTCCTTACTGTCCTGACCCACGCTGAGGATGGGTCTAAGAAATAGGTTGAATGATGCTGGCTGTCAATCAACTCAGACAACAGTGGACATCAAGTGGGAAAAAGAAAAGGAAAATAAGTTCTATGGGGGATAGTTCTTTATTGAAGGTAAGTATTGTAGCAAAAGCTGCTATTTTATGTTATCCTTTATATAGCTATTTTTTTAGAAGTCTGCTTAATTATTTGCAATTAAAGCAAAAACAAAGGTTGTACTAGTTCAAATAAAATTTCATTATTTATTTTGAAGAAAATTGTTGGAGACAAATAAAGACATGAATATAATCCAAAAATTAGTTCTTTCAGAATGGATATTGCACAGATGGTATTTTTTAACAGTTGCTAAGTAGTGCCATGTAACTAAAATGACATATAAGCATTGTTTTGACTGCCTGCTACTCAAGTGCCCACACATTATGCTTTGAAGAATGTTTTCTATGTGGCAGACCTGCTAAGTTTAGGCAAAACTGTGTTTAATAATGCAAAATCATCTTGGAAGTTTAGAAAATGTTTCATCCATGTTTTTTTTTTAATTTAAAGGCACACTATTATATTCAACATACAGTATTTACTTTTACACACATTGCACATGTGTGATTGGTAAAAAAAAAAAAAAAGATAAATTTACTACATTTTCATCTGTGTTTTTATAACAATATTTTTATTATTAGTCAATTTATTGTGAAATATAAATGTATGGAAACTGTGAAATATAATTTCACTACAGTGGCGCTTTAAAATAAGCCACAGGCGGTCCCCTACTTACAAACATCCGTCTTGCAAACGACTCCTACTTACAAATGGAAGGAGACAACAGGAAGTGAGATGAAATTCACTCCTGTAAGAGCTATTATAGGAAAAAGGTGTCTCCACTGATGCTTTATCACCAGTCCATGTTTCCCTAACAATCCAAAATTTTCAAAATCCAATTGTCATTGGGACAGGGACTGAGGTGAAATCTTCTGAACAGGGGCACAGACAGCAAAACAAATGTTACAATGGTGATAACCCTTCCATATGCTATCCAAAAAGCTTAAAAATAGATTTTATGGCTGGAGCTACACTTAAAAAATGTACCTGTTCCGACTTACAAACAGATTCAACTTAAGAAGAAACCTACAGTCCCTGTCTTGTTTGTAACCGGGGGACCTCCTGTATGCTGTTTGGTTAATTGGTTTTGATTAGATGTGTGTCGCACAAAAAGAGACAGTTGGGGTTTAAAAGTATGTACTGAAGTTAAATAAACCCCTACAAAATAAAAGACAACAAAAAAAATAAACAAATCTAAGTGCATGTTTAACCGCCTTAATACCGCACGTCATATGATGTCGCTGACTTTGTGCGGGGATATCTGAATAATAGGTGCAGCTACAGGCATCATTCAGATATCCTTGTTTTCAGCCGACGATTCTGCGCACCATAAGAATGATCATAGTGGCAGTTCCGCCGCTTGATCGTTCTTATAGGCGGTGGGAGGGGACGACTCCCCTCCCACCACCATCCGGTGCTTCTCCGGGCTCTCCTGTGCCATCGGGGGCCCGGAAAACGAATCGGCTGGCGCCGGATGGGAAGCATAGAGAGTCATCTCTATGGCCGTTGGAGGCAAGGGCGCGACGTTATGACGTCACGCCCGGGTACCCAAAAGTAAACAAAGCCGTGATTGCGGCTGTCAGCATGAGATCGGTGATTTTTTTTTCCAGATCTCATGCTTTCCAGCCTGGAGGAGAGATGTGGGGTCAATAAGAGGACCTGTCACGATGAGTCCTATTACAAGGGATGTTTACATTTACATTACATGTAAAAAAAGTGTAAAAATAAAAAAAATAAGTAAAAAAAATAAAATTATAATAATAAAGAAAAATTAAAACGCCCCTGTCCCCGGTAGCTCTCGCTCAGAAGCGAACACACACATAAGTCCCGCCCACATATGTAAACGCCGTTCAAACAACACATGTGAGGTATCGCCGCGTGTGTTAGAGCATGTGCAACAATTCTAGTACTAGACCTCCTCTGTAACTCTAACCTGGTAACCTGTAAAAAAAATTAAAGCGTCGCCTATGGAGATTTTTAAGTACCGAAGTTTGGCGCCATTCCATGAGTGTGCAGAATTTTAAAGTGTGACAAGTTAGGTATCTATTTACTCGGCGTAACATCATCTTTCACATTATACAAAAAATTTGGGCTAACTTTACTGTTTTGTTATTTTTTAATTAATGAAACCGTTTTTTTTCCAAAAACAAGGCGTTTGAAAAATTATTGTGCAAATACTGTGCGAGATAAAAAGTTGCAATGACTGCCACTTTATTCCCTATTAATATCTTGTCCTGTAGTCAGGAAAGAAAGGGGGAGGAAATCTTTGAGGGAAATTTAAATTTTCAGTTGTCATTAAAGGAGCACTGGGCTGGGAAGGGGGCAGGAACAGCTGGCTCAGGCTCCCAGTGGCATGCCGAGAGGCTGAGTCAGATGCCAATCAGTCATCTCTCTGGGTGGATTCTGACATTAATAATGAAATCCTTCCAGAGCATGGACCAACTCAGTGACGTCAGCCAACAGTGGGCTTTTGCCCGCTTTAAACTCCTGTAACCTTGAAGAGAAGTATGACCAAAAAAAAGTTCTGCCCATACTTTAGGCCCCTTCCACATGGGGCGGATCTGTTTAGTGGAATCCGCTAGCTCAGCAAGAGATTGCTCCGTTGATCTCCGCTGAGCCGGCTGATGACAGATCCGTCTCTGTTTACTGAGCAGGGAGGGGCCTGTCAGAGCCCCACTGATTCCTATGAGGAGATCAGACGGAAACGGACAGCATTTCTGTTTTCATCAGATTTCATACGATCCGATCCACCAGACAAATGGCTGAAAGTATCGCCATCCGTCTGATTTTAGCAGATCGGATGGCAGGCGGATGTCAGTGGACACATCTCTGCTGACATCCGTCTGCCTATAGGAGTCAATGGATGGACCGCTCAGATCCACCTGAAAAACGGGCAGGCCAATCCGAGCGGGCTTGTCGTGTGAAAGGGGCCTTACTTTTAGAGGATTTCTATTCTTTTCCTGTTCTGTTGACATTTCAAAATAGTGGACAAATAAAGATGTTGACCCAGATAGCAATAGAATCTTGACTGGGGTTGTTTACTCTATGCAAAATGAAAATTAAACGCTTTGGTTTTACAGATACAATACAATAGATTAGCTGATTAGCAGCTGACCATAGATGTTGGCGGGCAGATGTTTAGCTCTTTCAGGTTATTGGCTATCACTGGATACCAATCAGTTGACCAGGAGTTCTGGCAGAATTATCTTGTTTACTTGGTGACAGATGTGATCAGTTGCTCATTGCTAACATTCTGAATTAAACATATGGCCTAGGACTTTTACATCATTAGTCAGTAAGATAGGAAACCTAGGAACACATACTCACTCAAAACTGATATCCCTAGGCAGGTGCCTATTAGAAACCTGGGTCCTATTTTTCTCCAGTTAAATGTGGTCACTAGAAAAACATTTGTGACAAAATTTGTTCTATTTTATTCATGCAATGCTATAATTAGTAAGAATAACCTGTCACCAACTTAAGAGTTTCTGCCATCAACTTAAAAAGCAGGTTTTATTTATTTTAAGCATTTGGTCCCCCTAGATTCCATGCCAAACCTTTGGGGTGTATATTTTAAGGGGAGCCCCATGCAAAAAATAAATAAAAAGCATGAGTTCCCCCAAAAATGTATACAAGACCCTTATCTGAGCACACACCCTGGCAGGCAAGGAAAGGAAAGGGGCGGGACAAGCATGTGGCCACCCTATCTGCACCATATTAGGCCACATGCGCAAAAAATGGGGAGTCTACTTTGTCAGGGCAACCCCCTGGAAAAGCACCTTGTCCTCATGTTGATGGGGACAAGGGCCCCTTCCCCACAATTTAGCCTGGTAGCTGTGGGTGTCTGTATATGTCAGCCTGTTGAAAGGGGACCCACATATCATCCCTACTATGTGAATGAAAAGTCCTTTATTTAAAAAAAAATCATGATGTAAACCCATCACTATTAATGTTGTTCAGTGATGCAGATCATTGTCAATTACAATGAATGCTGTCCCCTGACATGCCAAAAGAAAAAATGAACCAACACGTCCAATCCCATCACTCACTTGGTATAGATGACAGCTTTCAACCCCCACAGTGGATTCTAATAAAAGGGTTTCAGTCTTCTGGGTGATGCCATTGATGAAATATGGACATGGCTCCTCTCTATTATTTACTGTACATTTAGCAGTGGGCCAGGGCTGTGGGGAAGAGGCCCTTGTCCTTGTCAACATGGAGACAAGGTGCTTTGCCAGAGGTCACATGAGCCTTGCAATGATTCAGGTGGAAGCCACTTATTCCCACCCTTTCCTGGCCTGCCAGGCTACATGCTCAGATAAGAGTCTGTTAATTATTTTGAGGAGACCCATACTTTTTTTTTCTGTTTTTGTGTGTTGGTTTCTCCCTTGACATCCAAACCAGACCTTTATCGAGGATAAGGTTTTGTTAAATATTTTTAGGGGAAACCTCATGTTGTGAGGTCCCCAATTAGCATCTATACCAGATATCTAGCATAAGGGTCTAATATAGAAGAAGGAAATTCCATCTGCTTTGGTTGTAAATAGAACAAACCAGCATGGAGAGGTGATTTACCAGCAATTTAAATGGCACTTTATTAATTGTACAGATGCACCACTTCACAGGCTAAGGGCATGCCCCAGGCATGTTATTCAAAGGAAATGTGCATTTTTAATGATTCACTTTAAGCATTTTTAAAATCATTGCGCTCCATCATAGAATTTATGTATATATATATATATATATATATATATATATATATATATATATATATATAATGTGTTTTTTTTTTGCTTGGTACATGTTCTCCTGGGTATGTCATTTGTGTGACAATCCCATTCCTATCAGCCTAAAAAGTTGTCTTAACTGATTTCTAAGGTTCAGATATCTTTTTAATACCAAATGCTAGAGAAGAAGCTATTATACTATTATACCATTTCAAAAAAATAAAAAGTCTCTCAGCAGGGAGTAGGGGATATAAGCAGTATGGATTTTATCTGATGTTAACACACAATACACAAAAACACAAAAAATTGTTGGCAGTATATAAATACCTGCAATAAATAAATCTTAGCCAATAAGGGAGTGACATACTGTAGAGTGCAGCTTTGTTTTCCAATTTGCTGTTAGGCCGAGTGAAACAAGTGTTTGAAGGCTTGGATAAAGGCAGTTTTGCTCGCAACTTCTACAGTATGTTATTTTGCCTACTTTAGCTTAGAACACAAGCATGTGGACAATAGGTATAAAAATGCATCAAATTAAAGACAAAGAAAAATTGTTTTTAAATGTATCTGTCAGGTCACCTGTGGCCAGGTGACAGATGCACACCGTAGGGGGACAGGAGTGCACCGCAAGGTAGTGAACCCTATGGCTGACTGCTGCGGATAGGAAACTGGGTGGTTGTGGAAAGCGGGACCAGAGGAGCACAACCGGGATCCTATGGGAAGCTAGAGCCAAGATTCCCCAGGGCGCGGAGTCTAAGACCCAGCAGGTCTTCTCCAGAGCCTCTAGTGGTGAGGATGTTATGCTGCAGGCTGGGTCCACGTCGCGGCCCCTAGAGTCTCCTAGCTCACGCCCCGTAGGATAAGGGGACAAGAGGGGAAGCAGCAGCATGAGATATAAGAGTAACGAATAACAAGCTGAAAGTCAAGGGCCACAAGCAGACAAGGATAACGAAAGACAAGCCGAAGGTCAAGGGTCACGAGCAGACAGGGATAGTCGGGGACAAGCCAATAACGTAACAGAGAGACAGACGTAGCACACGGCAGGCAGGAACCCAAACACACAATGCCTAACAAACACGTTGATCAGCAAAGCAGGCTTGCAGTGCACAGGTTAATATAGTGTTCTGTGATAGGACCTGGGGTGGAGTCAGGCTGGGAGGAGATTATAAAGGAAGCCAGGTGAAAGGGCTCTGGCCTCTAAGATGAACACATGGGAAGGAAGGTAAGCTGACAGACAAACACTACTGCATATCCATGACAGTACCCTCCCTCTTATGGGCCCTCCCCCGCCTGGGCCCAGGCTTAAAGGGAAATCTCTGATGAAACCTCCTCAACAGATGAGGTGCAGCGACATCAGATGCAGCGATCAAAGACGCCTCCTCAGGACCAAAACCTCTCCAATGCACAAGGTACTGAAGAATGCCTCTGCAGAGCCGAGAATCCAGAACTTGTCTAACCTCGTACTTAAGATTATCCTCAGAGACCGAAAACGAGGTAGGGAGATGACAAGAAGATCTATTGAGGACCAAAGGCTCTCTAGGAATAAGCAAGGGCATGAGAGGATCAACAGGAATCTGAGGAGGGTCCCCTAGACCCTTAAAGGGGAACTGGTCATCTTGCACAGGACCATTAGACTGGGCAGATGTCAGTGGAACCCTGAAGTCAGGTTGGTTAGAAGGTGACATGTCACAGGAGTCAATCTGAATAGCTGAAGGACAAGCAGAATGTCCTGAACAAGAAAAAGTAGGAGGCTCACTGGGCATGGGCTGGACCAGCATAACTAGTACAGAGGCAGAGTGAATAGCTGAGTCAGGTGTAGCGACTACCTGAATCGCATCGCAAGACGTAGCGACTGCAGGACTTGTAGACAAGCTAGCCTGGCTGTGCGTCCAAGGGTGGTTAGGGACAGAGAAATGTAAATGGTTATGCAACCTGCAATGAATGACCGGCTCAGGTTCACAGGGGGCAACCTTGGGTAGGCAGGACGAGGAACAGGAGGGACCCCAAGCCAGGATCTGTCCAGTAGTCCAGTCCACATGAGGAGAATGGAGCTGTAACCATGGGAGACCCAAAATTATAGGCGCTGAGGCCTTGGGTAAGATAAGGAAGGATATCCACTCCTGGTGGAGTGTCCCTACCGACATCTTAACAGGGAGGGTCTGGAAGCGGATAGGTCCCCCTGGGAGAACAGTACCATCAATCGCCAAGACCACCAATGGCGTGGTGAGGGGCAAAAGAGTAAGTCTCATGGACGATGCAATTTCCCAGTCCATGAAATTACCAGCGGCTCCGGAATCCAGATATGCTGAGACCGAATGAGAAGAAGCACCAACATGAAGGAACACAGAAAGCAGAAGACGAGAAGGGGAAGGTGATATTTCTGGGTCCAATACTCCACTTTCCAGATGAAGTGGACCCAAACGTTTTTCTGGACAAAGAGAGCAAGTGTCACGAAAATGACCTTTGCCCCCACAGTAAAGACACAGACCAAGAGTTCTGCGCCTAGCACGTTCCTCGGGGGATAGCCTGGTCCGACCCAGCTGCATGGGTTCCTCAGCTGGTAGGAGATGCTCTACGGGTCGAAGAGAGGGGAGCTCAGGCTGACTAAGAACCAAGGAGTGCTGGCGTTGCTTTTATAAGGTCCTCTCCTGAAAGCGAATATTGATCTGGTTACACAAGGAGATAACGCCGGCCAGATCAGTGGGGATGGTTCTTCCTGCTAATTCATCCTTCACTCTATCAGACAGGCCATGCAAAAAGGTTGCGACTAAGGCCTCATTGTTCCAGCTCAACTCAGCCGACAGTATGCGGAAATGAAGGGCATACTGTCCCACAGAAGCAGACTCTTGGCGGAGACGTAAAAGGGCGCTGGCCGCTGAAGAGACACAAGCCGGTTCTTCGAAGATATTCTGAAAAAGTTTCAAGAAGCCAGACAGGCTAGAAACCACTGGATCATTCAGTTCCCACAGAGGGGCTGCCCAGGCTAAAGCTTCACCAGAGAGGAGGGAAATGATATAGGCTACCTTAGCCCGATCAGACAGGAAGTTTTGGGGCTGGAGCTCAAAATGAATCGTGCATTGGCTAAGGAACCCCCTGCAAGCCTTGGAGTCCCCAGAGAAACGGGACGGAGCTGGCAGTTGTAGTGAGTGTGTGGCTGCGACTGGTGCAATAGGTGCAGCCGCTGGTTGTATTTCAAGTTGCGGATTCAGGGTTCCCAAGGAGGCCTGAAGCTGCTCGAAGCGAGAAGTCAGATCCTGGAGGAATCGCATCACCTGAGTCTGATTCGATTCCTGGATTTCAAGTCTGCAAACTATGCCCTGCAATGGATCATCCGCGGGGAGCGGGATGTCAACCGGGTTCATGGCTGATCAAACTGTCAGGTCACCTGTGGCCAGGTGACAGATGCACACCGTAGGGGGACAGGAGTGCACCGCAAGGTAGTGAACCCTATGGCTGACTGCTGCGGATAGGAAACTGGGTGGTTGTGGAAAGCGGGACCAGAGGAGCACAACCGGGATCCTATGGGAAGCTAGAGCCAAGATTCCCCAGGGCGCGGAGTCTAAGACCCAGCAGGTCTTCTCCAGAGCCTCTAGTGGTGAGGATGTTATGCTGCAGGCTGGGTCCAGGTCGCGGCCCCTAGAGTCTCCTAGCTCACGCCATGTAGGATAAGGGGACAAGAGGGGAAGCAGCAGCACGAGATATAAGAGTAACGAATAACAAGCTGAAAGTCAAGGGCCACAAGCAGACAAGGATAACGAAAGACAAGCCGAAGGTCAAGGGTCACGAGCAGACAGGGATAGTCGGGGACAAGCCAATACCGTAACAGAGAGACAGATGTAGCACACGGCAGGCAGGAACCCAAACACACAATGCCTAACAAACACGTTGATCAGCAAAGCAGGCTTGCAGTGCACAGGTTAATATAGTGTTCTGTGATAGGACCTGGGGTGGAGTCAGGCTGGGAGGAGATTATAAAGGAAGCCAGGTGAAAGGGCTCTGGCCTCTAAGATGAACACATGGGAAGGAAGGTAAGCTGACAGACAAACACTACTGCATATCCATGACAGTACCCTCCCTCTTATGGGCCCTCCCCCGCCTGGGCCCAGGCTTAAAGGGAAATCTCTGATGAAACCTCCTCAACAGATGAGGTGCAGCGACATCAGATGCAGCGATCCAAGATGCCTCCTCAGGACCAAAACCTCTCCAATGCACAAGGTACTGAAGAATGCCTCTGCAGAGCCGAGAATCCAGAACTTGTCTAACCTCGTACTTAAGATTATCCTCAGAGACCGAAAACGAGGTAGGGAGATGACAAGAAGATCTATTGAGGACCAAAGGCTCTCTAGGAATAAGCAAGGGCATGAGAGGATCAACAGGAATCTGAGGAGGGTCCCCTAGACCCTTAAAGGGGAACTGGTCATCTTGCACAGGACCATTAGACTGGGCAGATGTCAGTGGAACCCTGAAGTCAGGTTGGTTAGAAGGTGACATGTCACAGGAGTCAATCTGAATAGCTGAAGGACAAGCAGAATGTCCTGAACAAGAAAAAGTAGGAGGCTCACTGGGCATGGGCTGGACCAGCATAACTAGTACAGAGGCAGAGTGAATAGCTGAGTCAGGTGTAGCGACTACCTGAATCGCATCGCAAGACGTAGCGACTGCAGGACTTGTAGACAAGCTAGCCTGGCTGTGCGTCCAAGGGTGGTTAGGGACAGAGAAATGTAAATGGTTATGCAACCTGCAATGAATGACCGGCTCAGGTTCACAGGGGGCAACCTTGGGTAGGCAGGACGAGGAACAGGAGGGACCCCAAGCCAGGATCTGTCCAGTAGTCCAGTCCACATGAGGAGAATGGAGCTGTAACCATGGGAGACCCAAAATTATAGGCGCTGAGGCCTTGGGTAAGATAAGGAAGGATATCCACTCCTGGTGGAGTGTCCCTACCGACATCTTAACAGGGAGGGTCTGGAAGCGGATAGGTCCCCCTGGGAGAACAGTACCATCAATCGCCAAGACCACCAATGGCGTGGTGAGGGGCAAAAGAGTAAGTCTCATGGACGATGCAATTTCCCAGTCCATGAAATTACCAGCGGCTCCGGAATCCAGATATGCTGAGACCGAATGAGAAGAAGCACCAACATGAAGGAACACAGAAAGCAGAAGACGAGAAGGGGAAGGTGATATTTCTGGGTCCAATACTCCACTTTCCAGATGAAGTGGACCCAAACGTTTTTCTGGACAAAGAGAGCAAGTGTCACGAAAATGACCTTTGCCCCCACAGTAAAGACACAGACCAAGAGTTCTGCGCCTAGCACGTTCCTCGGGGGATAGCCTGGTCCGACCCAGCTGCATGGGTTCCTCAGCTGGTAGGAGATGCTCTACGGGTCGAAGAGAGGGGAGCTCAGGCTGACTAAGAACCAAGGAGTGCTGGCGTTGCTTTTATAAGGTCCTCTCCTGAAAGCGAATATTGATCTGGTTACACAAGGAGATAACGCCGGCCAGATCAGTGGGGATGGTTCTTCCTGCTAATTCATCCTTCACTCTATCAGACAGGCCATGCAAAAAGGTTGCGACTAAGGCCTCATTGTTCCAGCTCAACTCAGCCGACAGTATGCGGAAATGAAGGGCATACTGTCCCACAGAAGCAGACTCTTGGCGGAGACGTAAAAGGGCGCTGGCCGCTGAAGAGACACAAGCCGGTTCTTCGAAGATATTCTGAAAAAGTTTCAAGAAGCCAGACAGGCTAGAAACCACTGGATCATTCAGTTCCCACAGAGGGGCTGCCCAGGCTAAAGCTTCACCAGAGAGGAGGGAAATGATATAGGCTACCTTAGCCCGATCAGACAGGAAGTTTTGGGGCTGGAGCTCAAAATGAATCGTGCATTGGCTAAGGAACCCCCTGCAAGCCTTGGAGTCCCCAGAGAAACGGGACGGAGCTGGCAGTTGTAGTGAGTGTGTGGCTGCGACTGGTGCAATAGGTGCAGCCGCTGGTTGTATTTCAAGTTGCGGATTCAGGGTTCCCAAGGAGGCCTGAAGCTGCTCGAAGCGAGAAGTCAGATCCTGGAGGAATCGCATCACCTGAGTCTGATTCGATTCCTGGATTTCAAGTCTGCAAACTATGCCCTGCAATGGATCATCCGCGGGGAGCGGGATGTCAACCGGGTTCATGGCTGATCAAACTGTCAGGTCACCTGTGGCCAGGTGACAGATGCACACCGTAGGGGGACAGGAGTGCACCGCAAGGTAGTGAACCCTATGGCTGACTGCTGCGGATAGGAAACTGGGTGGTTGTGGAAAGCGGGACCAGAGGAGCACAACCGGGATCCTATGGGAAGCTAGAGCCAAGATTCCCCAGGGCGCGGAGTCTAAGACCCAGCAGGTCTTCTCCAGAGCCTCTAGTGGTGAGGATGTTATGCTGCAGGCTGGGTCCAGGTCGCGGCCCCTAGAGTCTCCTAGCTCACGCCATGTAGGATAAGGGGACAAGAGGGGAAGCAGCAGCACGAGATATAAGAGTAACGAATAACAAGCTGAAAGTCAAGGGCCACAAGCAGACAAGGATAACGAAAGACAAGCCGAAGGTCAAGGGTCACGAGCAGACAGGGATAGTCGGGGACAAGCCAATACCGTAACAGAGAGACAGATGTAGCACACGGCAGGCAGGAACCCAAACACACAATGCCTAACAAACACGTTGATCAGCAAAGCAGGCTTGCAGTGCACAGGTTAATATAGTGTTCTGTGATAGGACCTGGGGTGGAGTCAGGCTGGGAGGAGATTATAAAGGAAGCCAGGTGAAAGGGCTCTGGCCTCTAAGATGAACACATGGGAAGGAAGGTAAGCTGACAGACAAACACTACTGCATATCCATGACAGTACCCTCCCTCTTATGGGCCCTCCCCCGCCTGGGCCCAGGCTTAAAGGGAAATCTCTGATGAAACCTCCTCAACAGATGAGGTGCAGCGACATCAGATGCAGCGATCCAAGATGCCTCCTCAGGACCAAAACCTCTCCAATGCACAAGGTACTGAAGAATGCCTCTGCAGAGCCGAGAATCCAGAACTTGTCTAACCTCGTACTTAAGATTATCCTCAGAGACCGAAAACGAGGTAGGGAGATGACAAGAAGATCTATTGAGGACCAAAGGCTCTCTAGGAATAAGCAAGGGCATGAGAGGATCAACAGGAATCTGAGGAGGGTCCCCTAGACCCTTAAAGGGGAACTGGTCATCTTTCACAGGACCATTAGACTGGGCAGATGTCAGTGGAACCCTGAAGTCAGGTTGGTTAGAAGGTGACATGTCACAGGAGTCAATCTGAATAGCTGAAGGACAAGCAGAATGTCCTGAACAAGAAAAAGTAGGAGGCTCACTGGGCATGGGCTGGACCAGCATAACTAGTACCGAGGCAGAGTGAATAGCTGAGTCAGGTGTAGCGACTACCTGAATCGCATCGCAAGACGTAGCGACTGCAGGACTTGTAGACAAGCTAGCCTGGCTGTGCGTCCAAGGGTGGTTAGGGACAGAGAAATGTAAATGGTTATGCAACCTGGAATGAATGACCGGCTCAGGTTCACAGGGGGCAACCTTGGGTAGGCAGGACGAGGAACAGGAGGGACCCCAAGCCAGGATCTGTCCAGTAGTCCAGTCCACATGAGGAGAATGGAGCTGTAACCATGGGAGACCCAAAATTATAGGCGCTGAGGCCTTGGGTAAGATAAGGAAGGATATCCACTCCTGGTGGAGTGTCCCTACCGACATCTTAACAGGGAGGGTCTGGAAGCGGATAGGTCCCCCTGGGAGAACAGTACCATCAATCGCCAAGACCACCAATGGCGTGGTGAGGGGCAAAAGAGTAAGTCTCATGGACGATGCAATTTCCCAGTCCATGAAATTACCAGCGGCTCCGGAATCCAGATATGCTGAGACCGAATGAGAAGAAGCACCAACATGAAGGAACACAGAAAGCAGAAGACGAGAAGGGGAAGGTGATATTTCTGGGTCCAATACTCCACTTTCCAGATGAAGTGGACCCAAACGTTTTTCTGGACAAAGAGAGCAAGTGTCACGAAAATGACCTTTGCCCCCACAGTAAAGACACAGACCAAGAGTTCTGCGCCTAGCACGTTCCTCGGGGGATAGCCTGGTCCGACCCAGCTGCATGGGTTCCTCAGCTGGTAGGAGATGCTCTACGGGTCGAAGAGAGGGGAGCTCAGGCTGACTAAGAACCAAGGAGTGCTGGCGTTGCTTTTATAAGGTCCTCTCCTGAAAGCGAATATTGATCTGGTTACACAAGGAGATAACGCCGGCCAGATCAGTGGGGATGGTTCTTCCTGCTAATTCATCCTTCACTCTATCAGACAGGCCATGCAAAAAGGTTGCGACTAAGGCCTCATTGTTCCAGCTCAACTCAGCCGACAGTATGCGGAAATGAAGGGCATACTGTCCCACAGAAGCAGACTCTTGGCGGAGACGTAAAAGGGCGCTGGCCGCTGAAGAGACACGAGCCGGTTCTTCGAAGATATTCCGAAAAAGGTTCAAGAAGCCAGACAGGCTAGAAACCACTGGATCATTCAGTTCCCACAGAGGGGCTGCCCAGGCTACAGCTTCACCAGAGAGGAGGGAAATGATATAGGCTACCTTAGCCCGATCAGACAGGAAGTTTTGGGGCTGGAGCTCAAAATGAATCGTGCATTGGCTAAGGAACCCCCTGCAAGCCTTGGAGTCCCCAGAGAAACGGGACGGAGCTGGCAGTTGTAGTGAGTGTGTGGCTGCGACTGGTGCAATAGGTGCAGCCTCTGGTTTTATTTCAGGTTGCGGATTCAGGGTTCCCAAGGAGGCCTGAAGCTGCTCGAAGCGAGAAGTCAGATCCTGGAGGAATCGCATCACCTGAGTCTGATTCGATTCCTGGATTTCAAGTCTGCAAACTATGCCCTGCAATGGATCATCCACGGGGAGCGGGATGTCAACCGGGTTCATGGCTGATCAAACTGTCAGGTCACCTGTGGCCAGGTGACAGATGCACACCGTAGGGGGACAGGAGTGCACCGCAAGGTAGTGAACCCTATGGCTGACTGCTGCGGATAGGAAACTGGGTGGTTGTGGAAAGCGGGACCAGAGGAGCACAACCGGGATCCTATGGGAAGCTAGAGCCAAGATTCCCCAGGGCGCGGAGTCTAAGACCCAGCAGGTCTTCTCCAGAGCCTCTAGTGGTGAGGATGTTATGCTGCAGGCTGGGTCCAGGTCGCGGCCCCTAGAGTCTCCTAGCTCACGCCCCGTAGGATAAGGGGACAAGAGGGGAAGCAGCAGCACAAGATATAAGAGTAACGAATAACAAGCTGAAAGTCAAGGGCCACAAGCAGACAAGGATAACGAAAGACAAGCCGAAGGTCAAGGGTCACGAGCAGACAGGGATAGTCGGGGACAAGCCAATAACGTAACAGAGAGACAGACGTAGCACATGGCAGGCAGGAACCCAAACACACAATGCCTAACAAACACGTTGATCAGCAAAGCAGGCTTGCAGTGCACAGGTTAATATAGTGTTCTGTGATAGGACCTGGGGTGGAGTCAGGCTGGGAGGAGATTATAAAGGAAGCCAGGTGAAAGGGTTCTGGCCTCTAAGATGAACACATGGGAAGGAAGGTAACCTGACAGACAAACACTACTGCATATCCATGACAGTATCTAGTGTATCCAGCGTATTTCTGAAAACACTATTTTGTTCTTTTAACATCAAATTAAAATTGGACATTCTTATTATGTCTCAGTGAGGTGAGTGCACTATATTATTTTCTTATCACTTATCTACTGTATGTTGTTTTACTTCTTTTTCACATAAAAGCTTCCCATTATTTAGTGAGTGTAATGAAATATGTTTTCCCACAGTTTGTAAAACAAAATTGCAGGTTACAGACACTATTATCTATCTTTCAATGCCACAGATATTTGATACTTGTGTACAATGAGTTGCACAATAACGTATGTTCATCCAGCCATTGTGTAATAGATGGATTGCTTTGCTTGAAACATTTTGCATTTTACTTTGCTCTGTGCCTGCTTAATTTTTTTTCTTTTCCTTGCTCCTAAACAAACAAAAATGGAGATAAGCCTAGAATGGAAAAAAAAATATTACTACTGAAGAAAAAAAAAGCATTAGGTGAATGAATCAGTTGTCTTTGTTGAACATTTTCACCTCAACACATGTAAATGGTAACCACAACATCAGTTTGAATCTATTTAACATGTTATGCATGCCTACATATTCTTAACAAATACTTGGGCTGATTTCTGTTCATAAAAGACTTGTGTGTGTTGCTATGTGAAAATCTATTTTCCCTCACTTAAACAGAGGAGAAGTGGAAAAAATACACCATGCAGAGTAGGTCATGAATAGACAACATTGTTTTTTAGATATTAACGAGAATGTAGAGTTTCTTACAGTAGGTATATTCTTTTCAAAGTAAAAATAAGGGCAAACAAAGCAGATAGTAGATTATTTTCCCGAAAATTCTCCCTAATCAAGTTTATATTGGGCCTATGTGCATAGGAGGCTTCTTCATGCATGGGAAGAGTGCTACCGTTTCCTAGGCATGTCCTGTTCTGCACAATATTGCTTTTGTCTCTGCTCGAATCTTTCTCAAAACTCAGATAGGGACAAAAATTTACTGTAAAAAATGTGAGAAGGATTTTGCTTCTTCTCATCAAGCAGATATGGTAGGATTTTTTATTGTTATCACCAGGGATGAGGTTTGGGTTTGCTGTTACCATGGGTTTGAGGAAAATCCAGTGGGTTCTTACAGCGTCAGGATGGTGTGGGAAGTAAAATCTGAATCCCCAGCCACTTGCTGGAGATTCAGATTTTTAACTGCTGCAGACATATGCTTTTAACACATGCCCAGCCGATATAGCGACCGGGAGTGTGTGTATTTTTCTAAAGCTGATTGTTGGCTGTCAATGTGGAAGTGATACAAGCTGCTTTGGAGCTGCTGATCACTTTCACAACTGCCGTGATGTGTCGTGCCCCATGTTCACCGGGCTCCTCTGTCCCACCTGCAGACCTGGCGCGGTCATGGAGGTTGTCGCTAGAAAAGGGTGTCAGGAGCCCAATGGACCTCCATTCACAGAGCCTCCTTTCTGTGCACAGACCTGGAAGTAACATGTATGACATCCCTTCCTGGTCCTGAGCTGTCAATTACCGGGATTAGTGCCCAGTGAAACCGCTGATAGGACACAAATAGTGTTCTATCAGCTGCAGTGGTTTACAGAGGAGACATACAGGGTCTAATAGACCCATGATGCCTCATGAAGAGAACCTGTCACCTATATGCTATCACATATGGGGCTATTTGTCCCTTATGTGATAACAATAAAGTCATTTAAAAAATAAATAAATAGATTTAAAAAAATGTAGATTCCCCTCCTATCTCTCCCACACAGACATACAAAAACACATGTGTTAGGTCACCTACATAGAAAAAAGGCAATTGCCTTCACCTAAGTAAACAAAAATCCTTACATCAGACCTGAATGCATAGCATTTACTTTACTGACCATCTTTTCCTGAAGCTGCCTTTTGGTTACACAATGCCACTGCATCATTTGAGAGAAAATACTTAACCGCAAGAACAGTGTGCATTGAAACCACCTCACATTCGATCCCTTACATTTATCAAACCCTCTTTATCCAGCAGTTAAAAGAACAGATACCAGCCTATTATCCCTGATTAACACTATTTTGCTGTAGGCCAATTTTATACTACTGTGTTATGTGCTGTCTCTTATTTCTTGTAGTAAAATACCTACCTGTACTTTTTGGGGTTAATTTACTATAGGCAAATAGACTATTTACTTTACAATGTTCCCTTTAGCTTAGGTCAAACCCTACTTACTTCCATCATACAATTATATGTAAGCAAAGATGCTGGTCTTTTCATTTTAATTGTGTGTGGCCCTGTATTTGTTGCAAAGTGGAAATTCCCTTGCCATATTTGTCTTTAGTAAATCAACCCCTTTCTCTCTCGTAAAATTTGGGCCTATTTTCCCTGATTAAAACTGTCCTGTTACTGGTCAATTTTACACTGCTGTGTCCTCCACAGTATCCTAATTCATGTAGTAAAGTCTCAGCCTGTACTCTTGGCCACCTATCTTTTAGATGGGTCTAGCCTGATCTAGAAGACATAAGCACTAGATACATATCACGCTGAAGGTAAGTAATGTCCCTTGTGCTTGATTTTGTATTTATTTTTATTTTTTTGGTAAACCTATGATTTAATTCTTAATGATAGCTTAATGTAAATTGGCCAGTGGCAGGCTGTTTTGCATCAGTGAGAAAAGCCTTAGCAAACTATTGACTAATTACTATCTTCAAGTCAAAATTGGTCTACTAATGTTTGAACATGTGTAACTAGTAAGACTACAGAAACCAGAAAACAGTTATTTTCAAAATTAAATGAATCAGTTTAGGATGCTGATTCCTGTAAGTAAGTCAAACTAATTGCAACAATAAAAAAACAAAAACAATTCCACAGATGATTATGCTCTGTAAGTTTATCCTGTCAATGAGACTGCGCATGAAAATCATACCTTTACATAACACCAGCTTTAAAGTGGATATAAACCCACGATCACCCTGTGTAAACTAAATGCACATTATTAAGCTGCCCATATGTATAAAACTGATGCATAGGTCCTTGCCTTTGTAGTTTTACCCCTTCAGCTGTTGGAGCCCTGTAAAACTCAGGAAATCCCTTTGCAAGCGCTCGGGGGGCAGAGTTTTGACATCACATGACTCTCCCCGCCCACCTCGAGACTCCCCCTCGCCAGGCAGCGTCGCGAGGCCGAGCCTCGGGCCTGCACATTGAAAAGCGCATGCAGATCAGTCATGTCTGCATGCACAGAACAAGCAGAGCGCACTTACGCCCCCCCATTCAATGTGCGCATGTCAAATATACTCAGCGCCAGTGGAGGATTCCTGGCCACTAGCTTTGACAGCTCATCAGGAAAGGCACCACATGACTTCAGCATGCCCAATCATGCTGAGGTGTGGATAAGCCAATCCTGGGAGAGCTTCAGAAGAAGAGAGGAGGGATGTGAAGCTGGAATCATAGACTCTCTGCCCTCATGTGCGTGCATGAAATAAAGAAATCAGATGTCAGTCACAGCATTGGGGGGATGTGGTGACACAAACATATCTGTGTTTTGTTTTTTATCTTAGTAAAAAAAGGCAAAAGGATTGTTCAGAGCTGGATTAACTCTTTGTGGCAAGACTGGGCACAGATGACTCAACATCCTCTACTGTACCAGGTAGAAGTCTTCTTTGAAAAAAAAATGTAGGTTTACGTTCTCTTTAGGGGCATCTCACATGCATGTTTCATGGGTCACGTTCACGACCTATGCCAGCTGTGTGGGATGGGGATCCCTCTGCAGATCAGAACTTGCACAAGGCAAGTGGGATGCCCGTCTTCACAACTCGGGCTCAAACGTCCTGGAACTGCGAGCAGCCTGGTGTGCCCTTCAATGCTTCACTCATCTCCTGAAAATGGAATAAGTGTTATTAAGGATGGACAACACCACAGCGGTCTCCTATGTGAAAAGGCAAGGGGGCACTCAGAGCTCAACCCTGCTCCAAGAAGTCGAGCCCATCATGTCCTGGGCTGAGAGAAACCTGGCAAATATTTCAGCAGCCTTCATCCCCGGAGTCCAGAACATCCAAGCAGACTTCCTGTCTTGCACACAGTAAGACAACAATAAGTGGTCTCTTCATGTGCATAAGTTCGATTGGATCCTGTCCCTGGGAGTCAATCCCGAAGTGGATCTATTTGCATCTCCCTGCAACTTCAAGATCAAGACACTCTGGGCCATTGCAGCCATGCTTTCGGAATAGATGCCCTGACAGACCAGTGGAGCTTCAACAGGGCATACGCCTTTCCCCCGCTTCCGATCATCCTCAGGTTTTTACGGAGAATTCAAGCAGAAGCGGTCAAAGTGGTGGTAATAGCGCATTACCGGCCGAACAGGCCATGGTTTCCCCTCCTGACCCAGCTCAGCTTCGGGGACCAGGTGCCTTTTCCTCTCAGGCCAGACCTTCTTTCTCATTTTTTGTGATTTAATCTGATCAGCTAGCCGAGAGCATTCTTTTTTATTACCCGCCGATGAGGTGACATTCACTCTCATCAGTTCTTATTCTTATTGTTATCTCTTTTTTATTTTTAATGTACAATGTTAACCACAGACATTTTCATTTTCCTACAATATACTAGCATAATTCAGTTTATTCTAGTCATTAGCATATCTGTTACCAGTGTTTACAGATAGATTCTCTTTCCTCAATTTATGAGCATTTAATGGCTGCAGTGGCAGTATTTATAACTATCTGATTGCAGTGAAATGTTTTATTTACTATTGGCAAATTGCCCCATTTCAAAATGGTGGCGTAGTGTTGGGGATTTCCGGAGCTCTGAGCTGGGCATTTCCCACACTGTGTAGATTAAATAGCGGCGAGTCAGCACGCCGCTCGTGCCCCTGGACGACGTCATCTGTGATGAAACAGCGTAGGGAGGAGCGGCGTGCTGACGTCACCCCGATACAACGCTACAGTCCCGGAAGGACAGGTGGATAGTGAGAGCCGGCCGGCTTAAATTTTTAGACATGCTTTTTAACTACATCATAAATGTAAGTGTACATCCTCATTTTCTATAATAAACATCTATACAGTATTACACTATGGCAGCCTTTGTATTTGCATGGGGACCACTCACTCGGGAGAAATACTACGGATTCCAAACATGGAGGAGACAGGAGTATTTGCAGTTTACCATTGAGAGACCCAGGGCTGGGGTAATTAGCCACAGGCTGTTGTGATCTCCTGACAAGAGATCTATGTAGTCGGTAAGCGGATATGATATAAGAGGTGGAGGAATCCTTTCTTTAACATCTCATCACTTCTTCTTGGGTTTATATTTGTTTGAAGTCACCGTTGATCAACATATTGAAGGATTGTTATCAGAACTGTGTTACCTTCAGAGTGCAACTCACTGTTCTTTGTCACTCATTGAATACAGTGATTTGGACATATGGAGGGGCACTCCTGTTAATTTTATGTTGTGTTCAGGTACCTTTTTTGGACTTTAGAAGATTTATCACAGCTTCTATTATCCTCATCTTTTATTCATTATATTATTTGATGATTTTTAGTATTTTATTTTATTCATTAGCACAATGCAGCACAGCTATATTTTTTCCAATTGTTTCTAGTTTGTGTATCTCACATAGTTAGTTGCAGCAACTATTGTACATCACCTTTTCACGATTATTTATTAGCACCCAGACTGAGACAGCGCAGTATTTTCCCACAAACAATAGCGCATTACTGGCCGAACAGGGCATGGTTTCCCCTCCTGACCCAGCTCAGCTTCCGGGACCCGGTGCCTCTTCCTCTCAGGCCAGACCTTCTTTCTCAGGGGGCAGTCCTGCACCGTTGTCTGGCATTACTGAAACTGATGGTCTGTTTCTTTAGAGGGAGAGGTTGGAATCTCTCAGGTGTGCTTCCAGAGTGATTTCCACCCTCATGAGCTCAAGAAAGACAAGCATGAATAAAGTATATGGGAGGATATGGGCCAAGTTTGTTGAATTATCATCCTTTACGGGCAAATCATTCAGAGATCCAGAGATCCAGGATATCCTCAGCTTCCTTCAATCCGGCCTAGATCTGTCTCTATCCATCAGCTCCCTCAAGGTCCAAGTTTCACCCTCTAACCCGGCAGTTCTTCCATGGGGCGACAAGACTCAGGCCCCAAAGAAGACCAAGATTCCCCAAATGGGATCTTACCCTTGTTTATGACTCACTGTCTGGACTTAGTACCGCAGGATCTACCCCGCTTTCTATCAAAGACCTTTCTGCAAAAGTCGCTTTCCTAGTAGCCATCACCTCGGCTAAAAGGGTTTCTGAGATCGGGTCCTTGGGTCATGAAGAACCTTTTTTCGACTTTCTTCCTCGACCGGGTGGTCCTCATCCCTATGCTTGGCTCAAACCCAAAAGTCACTTCAGTGTTCCAAGAGAACCAAGAAATCGTCTTACCTACATTCAGGACCCCGGGGTCCACCGAAGTTCATCCTCTGGATGTAGGCGAAATACTGAAGGAATACCTGCAAGTTACTTTCTTCCTTTAGACGCTCCGACTACCTGTTTATCCTGCACTCCAGCAGTAACAGAGGGAAGCAAGCTTCGACTAGAACAATTGCGGCTTCGATCGTCCAGTCCATCCAGCGGGCTTATAGGGCTAAGGACTTGGCTCCTCCAGAGGCGGTGTCGGCACATTCCACCAGGGGTATGTCGGCTTCGTGGTCAGCAGCCCGGTATGTGGCTCCAGACGTCATCTGCAAAGCGGCCTCATGGGCCTTCATTAATACCTTTATGTCACATTACTGCATAGAGCCTGCTTCTCTATCTTCCGTGAACTTTGGTTTAAAAATCTTGTCAGTTGACAGGCCAAATTAAATTTATTTTTGATCAGCATACCCACCCTTGTGGTCTGGCTAGTTTTTTCCCACACGTAGACTGCCATGGAGTCTGTCAGGAAAACAGAAAATGGATTATCAAATACTTATCGTAATTTTCCTTTACTGATGGACTCCATGGCAGACGGAGTTCCCACCCATCGGTCAAGAGTTGGCTAGTTACAGAACGCAGTCCGTAGAGATGAGTTCCAATTTATGGGAATGGGGTCCTATTGCATTGGAGAGGAAGCGGGTGTTAACCCACACGTAGACTGCCATGGAGTGCATCAGGAAAGGATAATTACGGTAAGTATTTGAGTGAGTGAGTAACTTGTATAGCGCTGCAAATGCGAACTAAATCGCCTCAAGGCGCTTTGCATCCAGTGTCGTTGAGATCCTTCAGAAGAGGTGGGTCTTTAGTTTTTTCCTGAAGGCCCGATGGTTTTCTTCCATGCGGATGTTCGTGGGTAGTGCATTCCATAGCCTTGGTCCTTGGACAGCAAACCTTCGTTCTCCCTTAGCTTTGTAGCGAGTCTTGGGGATATGGAGGAGGTTTTGGTTGGTTGATCGGAGGTCGCGAGTAGTGATATAGTGTTTTATTTTCTCGCATAATTATTGAGGTGCGTTTCCTTGTGCGCATTTGTGAGTGAGGCAGATGGTCTTTAATGTGACCCCATCCTTTACGGCTAGCCAATGGAGGCTTCTCAGGGACGGTGTGATTGATTCCCAGTTTTTTTTCCCGTTACCAGTCTGGCCGCTGTGTTTTGGATGACTTGTAGACGTGCAATATGGTATTTAGGAAGTCCTAGGTAAAGGGAGTTAGCGTAGTCAAGCCAGGAATTGATGATGGTTCCGACTACTACTGCTCTGTCTTTTTCCGGGATGAAGGGGATAAGTCTTCGTAGCAGGCGGAGAAGGTGGTGAGATCCTCTAACTACTGATCCTATTTGTGCGTCCATAGTCATGTCTGAGTCAAAGATGACTCCAAGGCTTCTAACTTTGGTGCTTGGGGTTATGTTTTGTTCAAGGATGGTGGGTGGTGTCCATGTGGTCCTAGAGTTTTCTTTCGGTTAGCGTGGAAAATGAGCAGATCTGTTTTGGATCCATTAAGCTTGAGTGAGCTCTCTGTCATCCAATTGTCAATCAGTGTAAGGCATTTTTCCAGTCCTTAGTATTGATCTTTTTTGTTGTTGATGCGAAAGTAAAGTTGAGTGTCATCTGCATAGGAGTGATAGTGCAGGTCCTGTTCACTGATGATTTTGAGCAGTGGCCGGTGGTAGATGTTGAAGAGTACCGGTGACAGGGGTGATCCATGAGGGACTCTGCATGTATTTGTGCCGAGGTGAAGGCTCCCAGTTTCACTGTCTGGGATCGATTTTCTAGGAAGGATGCAAACCATGGTAGGTCTGCGTCTGCGACTCCTGCTACTTCGGTGAGGCGCGTGAGCAAAATTTTGTGATCTACTGTGTCAAAGGCTGCACTGAGGTCCAGCAGCACCAGGAGACACAATTCTCTGTCATCAGTTGCTTCGAGTGCATCGTCCCATATTTTGAGAAGTGCCGTTTCCATCCCATGGCCTGGGCGGAACCCCGATTGTAGTGGGTCCAGGAGTTTATGGGTATCCAAATGATGTTGTAGCTGTTGTATTACTACTTTCTCGATGATCTTGGAGATGGTGTTCAGGCTTGTTACCAGTCTTCTAAAGTTTGGGTCTTTAGGGTCGAGGTTGGGTTTCTTTAGAATGGGTTTGTTTATTCCTTGCTTGAGGGAAGTCGGCACAATACCTTCTTTGAACGATTGATTTATGAAGTGTGTTATACGGGGTGCCAAGATGTCGGTACATTCTTTCAGTAGTTTTGTCGGAATGATGTTGTTCGGTGAAGTACTATCTCGGAGGCTTCTAATGATGTTTTTGGTGGTGTCGATTGTAATTGGGACCAGAGTAAATTTCTTTGATTGCAGATTATTTATATGGTTATTTTCTTCCTTTGGCCGAGTGGGGTTGTTGGATTTTTTCTGCTGAATTATTTCCCGAATGTTGTAGTTTTAGTCGATAAAAAAATTGGATAGTTCATTACAGAATTCCTCTGTTTCGTTTGCTGAAGACTCCAGGCAAGTGGGATTCATGGTCTGAGCCACTAATTTGAAGAGTTTGCATGGACGATTTAGGGCTTTTGCAATGGTGTTAGAGAAATGGTATTTTTTTGCTTTGAAGATTGCTTTATGATATTTCCTGGTGAGTGCTTTGAAGGTTGTGTGGTTTTCCTTTGTTGAGTTTCTTCTCCAGGCTCCTTCTGCTCTTCTGCGTTCTTGTTTCAGTAAAGTGAGAACGTCATTGAACCAGCCCGCGTTGTTTTTGCGGATGAGTGCTCTGCGTCTTGGAGCAACTATAAGTATTTGATAATACATTTTCAGTTCTTTTACTTTCTGCTATAATACATATCCCCAAAAAATATAAAAAAAAAATTCTTCCTCAATTTAGGCCAATATGTATTCTTCTACATATTTTTGGTAAAAAAATCCAAATAAGCGTACATTGATTAGTTTGCGCAAAAGTTGTCAGAGCGCCCGGAGTTGTCTACCGAGCGCTCGGGTTCGGCACATCACGGATCTGGTGGACAGATTACTGGGAGGGGCTGGGGAAGAACCAGCTGTCATGGTGCACGTTGGCACCAATGACAAAGTCAGAGGCAGATGGAGTGTCCTAAAGAATGATTTTAGGAACTTGGGAGCTAATTTGAGGAAAAGGACCTCCAAGGTAGTATTCTCAGGAATACCACTGGTACATTGAGCCACACCAGAAAGGCAGAGGGAGATTAGGGAAATAAACAAGTGGCTGAGGAGCTGGTGTAGTAAGGAGGAGTTTGGGTTCCTGGAGGACTGGGCCGATTTCTCAGTTGATAACCAGTACTATAGAAGGGACGGACTGCACTTAAATGAGGAGGGTGCAGATCAGCTCAGAATGAATATGACCAAAACGTTAGAGGGGTTTTTAAATTAGTAGACGGGGGAAGGGTTCAGAGGTAGAGATAGTCAGCGAGGAACATATTTCAGGGTAGTATTGGGGGCATTAGTGGTAGGGTAACCAAAGCACATAAACCCAAGGTAAGTATAGTAGCAAGTCCTAGTTGCAATCTCGGAACACCCAATAAGAGCATAGTATGCGACCGGTCTAAACTACGTGGCATGTTCACCAATGCCAGGAGCCTGGTAAACAAGATGGGTGAACTAGAGATACTATTGTATGAGGAGGATTTGGATCTTGTGGGCATTTCAGAGACCTGGTTCAACAGCTCTCATGATTGGCTGGCAACCATTCAAGGGTATACCCTTTATAGCAAGGATAGAGAGGGTAAAAAAGGGGGAGGGGTATGCCTAAATATCAAGAATAATGTACAAGTAAATGTGAGAGATGACATCACTAAGGGAGCAAGAGAGGAGGTGGAATCCTTATGGGTAGGTAGAGCTCCAAAGGGATGAAGCTAAGGGGAACATAACTGGGAGTATGCTATAGGCCCCCTAACCTGAGGGAGGAGGGGGAGACAGATCTCCTATTACAATTTGGGTTGACAGCAAGCATGGGAAGTGTTATCATAATGGGGTATTTTAATTATCCAGACATAGACTGTGCGGAGGGAACCACTCATTCATCTAAGGCTCGCAAGTTCCTAAATGTCTTGCAGGACAATTTTTTGGGTCAGATGGTAGATGCCCCAACTAGAAATAAAGCGTTACTGGATCTACTGATTACCAACAATACAGACCTGATCACGGATGTGGAAATACGGGGCAATTTAGGTAACAGCGATCACAGATCAATTGGCTTCAGTATAATTCACACAAATAGGAAACATAAGGGGAATACAAAGACACTGAATTTCAAAAGAGCCAACTTCCCTAAACTACAAACCTTGCTAGAAGGAATAAATTGGGATAAAATCTTACGAACAAAGAACACAGAGGAGAGATGCATCCAATTTAAAAGAGTGAGCAAATGTCCTGGATGGCTTAACTCCAATGTAAAAATGAAATGCATATAAAAGCAAAGGAGAAGGCCTTCAAAAAATACAAGGTTGAGGGATCATCATCAGCATTCAGACTTTATAAAGAATGCAACAAGAAATGTAAGGGTGCAATTAGGACGGCTAAGATAGAACATGAAAGACACAAAGCGGAGGAGAGCAAAAAAAAATCCCAAGAAATTCTGTAAGTATGTAAACAGTAAAAATGGGAGGACAGACCATATTGGCCCCATAAAGAATGAGGAAGGACATATGGTTACAAAGGATGGGGAGATGGCAAAGGTATTTAATTTATTCTTCTCCTCAGTCTTCACGCGGGAATCGGGGGGCTTCAGTAACCAAAACTGCAGTCTATCCTCATGACACATCACAGGAAGCACCTCTATGGTTAACAGAGTACAGAATTCCAATTAGACTTGGAAAACTTAACATTAATAAATCACCGGGACCAGATGGCTGGCACCCGAGGGTACTTAGGGAACTCAGTCAAGTAATTGCCAGACCATTGTTCCTAATTTTTACTGACAGTCTACTGATTGGAATGGTACCAGCTGATTGGAGAAAAGCCAATGTAGCACCAATATTTAAAAAGGTCCCAAAGGGGGGCGTGGCTTGGCACGCAACGGGTATGGACGCACACTAGGAGAGCTCCGGCACACACACAGCCTGCAATCGCCTAATTTCCCGACCCTAAGCCTCCAGATGCCGGGCAAACGCCTGTACAACACCCCGCACTCACGCCCGAGGAGAGGTTCGGCTTCCACCACAGCGCGGAACATCACAGAGTTATTTAAACCTGCGGCGGGGACCCGCACCAACGTGGGGAAGACCAAGATGGCGCTGATGCAGCCACACGAGGAGGAATACAGCGAGGACTCCCAATCTCCGCCTGAGGACTCAGGTAAAGGAAATGCCCACTTGAATCATCCCCTCACCCTAGCCGATATGTCAGTGATATCCGCGGATATTAAGTCCTCCTTCTCGGCCGCCATCACGGACATTAAATCTAACCCCTTAGCTCTGAATGAGCGTATGGCGGTGTCTGAGGCAGCGGGAAGGCACAGGGACAAAGCAATTCTCAGATTGGAGAAGAAATGCACGACTCAAAACCACCATTTTATTGAAATAAATAGGCATTTGGAAGACCTGGATAACAGGGGAAGGAGGGCCAATATACGGGTGAGGGGTATCCCTGAGACAGTAGACTCAGCTCAAATCATTCCGGCATTACAACGAGTTTTCAAAAGCTTGCTAGAGCGGCAGGAAGACATGGTGATCGATTTTGTCAGGGCCCACAGAGCACTCAGACCAAAAGGCCCAGATGATGCTCCTCCGAGGGACATCATATGTTGCCTTCAGAGCTTCATGCTTAAAGAGGACATAATGAGAAAGGCGAGGAGAAATGAACATATTATTTTCAATGGAGCCACTATCCTGTTGTTTCAGGACTTATCTCAGATTACCCTGAGGAACCGAAGAGCCTTGCGCCCTCTGCTGGAGAAACTCAGGGAACGTGAATTAAAATACACCTGGAAGTTCCCTTTTGCACTATCTGTGCATTACAATGGACATCAATACATTCTGCGTGATCCGGGTGACCTTCCAGCCTTCTGTGCCGCTCTGGACCTTGAATACATCCCATTGCCTGACTGGTATGCTGAGTTCCAGGAACCACCCCGAGACCGGTCACCTTCCAGATCCCCCTTCTCCACTCCTGACAAAAGAGTGAACAAGAAACAGAAGCAGAACCGCTCTGGGAAATTTGGAACCCCAGGTCCCAGCAGAGAGGAACGCAGAGATCATGCTGATGATTGATCGACACTTGTTGAGTTCAACCTGTTATGCTCCTTTGTTTTTATTCATTTACTATGGGTTCCCTTTGGGATTCCCTTGGGAAATATTAACAACTTTGCTAAAAATCTATTACTCGCCCCCTACTCCCTGGTTTGTTCCCCTGGCTGGCCTTAACCCCCCCCTCCCCCCCCCCCTGTGTTTTTTTTTATTTTGTTTATTTTTTATTTTCTTGCCCTGCCAGAATATGTCCCTCTGTCACCTACCACAGTACCATGTACCTCCTCCTAGCCTGGAAGCCTGCTGACCTGGGCCTACATGGGATAATTGCTGCTGTTCAGATAAGACGGACCTGGATCTTGAGCTTCGATACTGGCTATCAGGTTACAAGTTCACAGGGAGTCATAGTTGGAGGTTGGTCATATGCTGCTCTGGCTTGAAGACTAGAAACTCTGATACTGAATAACATTCCCTGTGACCAGATGCCTAGCGACCAAAGAGGGTACGTGACTATGGGGGGCAATGGGTAAAAAGCACCCCGTCACCGGATGTACCTTGGAGATTTTCCACAGACTGACCAAAACCTTGGACATATCCTCACAACCCAGCCCCCTGACCCCCTTAAAAGACAACCCAGACTTTGAGCCTGGTCTGTTTAACCCGCACTTCCAACCCTTAGACACCTCTAAACCGTGCCTACTAGGAGACTGCTTTGACGGAGGGGTTATAAGGGAGTGGACAACGCTTAAATTGAAACTGAATACCCCACGTATACCCTTTTGGACATACCTGCAACTCCGCAGCTACTTGGGAAGGCTGCCAGATAAAACTAAGATACATAGGCCCCCCACGGCCCTGGAGGAGATCTGCCTTGCTGGTGCCGGGTGCCCAAAAGCCACCTCCATGGCCTACGCGTGGTTACGAGATTTGAAATATGGGCCGGAGGAGGCGCTCAGAGTGAGATGGGCCACGGATCTACAGACGGAAATAACCACTAAAGATTGGAGGAATGCGTGTATTCTGACTCATAAGTGCTCAATAAGCTCAAAAATGCAAGAGACAGCCTACAAAATCCTCACTCACTGGTACAACACCCCAGCCAAGATACATGGATGGAACCCACAATTTCCAGACACCTGCTGGAGGTGTAAAACTGAAAAGGGCACACTGCTACACATTTGGTGGCAGTGTCCGCTAATCGCGCAATTTTGGGAGGAAGTTAACCTTCTAATCAAGAAAATAACTGAGACCAAGATTAGCCTAAATGCTGCAGCATGCCTGCTCCATATCACGAATGTTTCGTTGAGGAGATACAAAAAATCCTTGACGAGACATCTCCTAAATGCGGCAAAATCTCTGATTCCGCTGAACTGGAGGTCTCAAAGGGTTCCCTCCATTGTAGAATGGCTTAACAGGGTCTCTGACATCTACAAGATGGAAGAGACGCTGACACGGACCACTGATGAGGTGGGAAAATTTCATGAGACATGGCAGCCCTGGCTGCTCTTTAAATACTCAGCTGAATACACTGATATTATACCGCCCCCTCCAGACTGAGACTGTTTGCATAGGGTACACAGACCAAATTTGTCCTTCCACTTCTGCTATACATACTTTTCCTCTTGATTTCTTCTTTCTTTTCTCTTTCTCTTTGCTATTGACTGCTTATAATTTTTTTTCTTTTTTAGGCGCTAGTTGGTAATAGTGAGTACCGACTTGAAACATGCTTGCATAAAGCCCCAGTGATGTACAAGTTTGTATTAACATATTATGTTCTAATAGGTCTTATTACCTAAACTAATTGGAATGTTGCATTAAGAGTAGTTGCGCCTACTCCTGTTTCTCTTTGTAACACTTTTTATTTGCTCAATAAACTTGTAATGTTTAAAAAAAAAAAGGTCCCAAAATACATCCCTGGGAATTACAGACCAGTAAAGCCCCGTACACACGGTCGGACTTTTGCCCAACAAACTTAGTTTTAAGCAAGTTGGACCAACAATCCGACCGTGTGTACGCTCCATCGGACAAACTTTTTTACTTTGGTTTTTTATTTCATCGGACAAAAGTTGGGTCTGCAAACGGACAAACTTTTGCCCAACAAACGTCCGATGGAGCAAAGTCCGAACGTGTGTATAGAAAACCATTGGACTTTTGTCCTAGGTCCGAACGCGCATGCTCCGAAGCAATGAACATCCGGGAGTCTTCAGTCTTGTAAAACTAGCGTTCGTTCTGGAGATTTCACATTCGTGAAGCGGCAATTCAGATATTTTTGAATACAGAGCACATTAGGAATATTGTTTACAATGCCGTTAAAAGATATAAAGTTTGTTTTCTGTATATACCTTTTTTTTGTTAATCTAAACAAAGTATTTTATTAAAAATGTGTTAAATTTTATCCCAATTATTATATTTGATATTTTTTGGGCAATTTAAGCTCCACCACATTATCCCATATGTATTTCATGCTGTATTTCTCGGTAATATTTTTTGGTCCCTTATTAATATTCTTCTTCAATTTACTGCCTACTCCCAAACATAAATTAGTCAGAGAAAATACAAAAGTAATTTTTTGGCACTATTTTTATTTTGGTGACCATAAAAAATAAAACAATTCTATAATGACAGAATATTATCTTTTTACTAAACAGAAAGGCAGCAATCGATGATTTGGTGGAATTTGCGAAGACTGTGTACCCCACGGCATACAAATATCCAATGAAGGTTGTCATTGGTCACCAGAGGAGTACCTAAAACAGGGAGGTCAAAGAAGGTCAAGAACTCAAAAAGATCGTGAGCAGCAGCAGAAGACATATCTGTCCCCAGGCTGTGGTACTCCAGCAAGGGTCTGGTATTTCTGCCATACCAGACGGAAGCACAGAGATATACATTCCCTTCCACACTAACATCCACATCATCTGAGGTAATTTTAGAAATATTGTCTAGTAAACATACCCAACACAAAACAAGCCTTTTTTTCAGGCTGACCCCCACAAATAATTACCTAAAAAATAAAGTATTTACATAAATGCTACTGACCTCATTAGTAGCCCCTAAACTCCCCAGACCATTGGCCTTGTGGATCCTGTGGCTGATGTTGCCACTGACCCCCATGTTGCTGGGTTGGGTGTCCTTGCTGGGGTGGCTGGCCCTGCTGGGGTGGGTGGCCTTGCTGGGGTGGGTAGTTTGGATGGGGTGGGTAGTTTGGATGGGGTGGATAATTAGGAATTTGAGGAGCTGTGTGAAAGGTTCTGGTACTGTTTGGTTCTGTTGGACCTTCTTGGCTCGAGCTGGACTCAGGATCTGTGGAAGTCTCTCTGACCGGTCGGATATTCAAGACACCGATACACAGTGAATAGGTATACAAGAATATGTGGTTTAATGGTTACATGTCCTTTTTTATACACAGCGAGAAAAGTTGCCTCCCTCCTATGGACCTATCAGCAATAAGCAAAAACCTCATGAGTTAGACAAAAATAAATTCTAACAGGTTTTTTGACTTCTGCAAAAGCGGTCAGTTAACATACGTCAATTGTGGTCAAACTAGACATGTTCTGACATTTGAAACAGGAAGATAAGAAACGCCAGATGTCAGTGTGGTCAATCTGTCAGTTAAAAAGCAGAAGTGAGATAAACTTTTTCCCGGAAAAGGCCTAACCACAAAGTCACATTTCAACCTAAATATACATGCTTGTCAGTTACACAGAAGAAAGATTACCCTGACCAAAAAAGTCACATCTTGTTCACACTCATGTCAGAGAAACATTATTGTAAAATATATATATATTTGAGGAGAACTCTAACCATGAATATTGGTTCATGATCTTCTTATACCTTACAACCCCTCCTTATGATCATGGCTTCAAGAATTGAAGCCCATCGATCATTGGATTATTAAGGACGACAGGTGGTGTGCCGTTTAAGAGAGGGGTGAAGTTTAGAGGTACTGCCATTAGGGGGATCCTAGCAGTGCTAGGATGGAGTTTACTACATATCCAACATTTTTCATATCCTGATTTTTGAGCATAAGCATACTTAAATTTAAGCAGCAGCATTTTACCACTAAAATTGTCTTCCATACTTCTTTTTGGTCTGTTAGAATTATCTGACCAACAGTGTCCTACGATTATGAGCATTAAAATAAACAATGTAATCATTAAGGAAAAAAGAAAAAGTTTTGCCGAAGTGACCCCTCCTTTTTGACCATTAGTGTCTATGGGTATGGAACTCTGAGTTTCTTGTTTTTTATAGTCCACTAGGGAGTATTTTCCGGATCCTTTTCTGGAATACTCTCCAGAACAGAGGTCTTTGTCTTCTCCTTCACCTTCTTCCAGTTTCCCTTCAGAAATGTCTTTAGTCTGGATGCATGGATCCATTGTGGTCCTTGATCTGTAAGAACGGCTGTTCTGGCAACCTTCAGAATTTCAAATGGTCCTTGGAAGATAGGGCCTGGTTGTTTCCGGACAGCAAGTTGTTTTATCAATACTTTGTCTCCTGGGATATACGGATGTGTAGGCTCTGTGGAGAGAGGAGGAAAAGTGACAGCAACCTTGTCCTCTGTTTCACTAAGGCTACTTACCAGATGTTTCACGTACTCTTCCTGTAAAGAATAAAGATTAACCTCCTTTCCCTCATCAGGTTTCCTCTGTGCTGGCCTACCCATAAGTATCTCAAAAGGAGATATTCCTGTTCTGTGGGGGGTAGTCCTGATTTGATATAAGACTGCTGGCAAGTAATCTAACCAGTTTTTCATTGTGCCACCTGTTGCTTTTTTCAATTTGTCTTTTATGGTTCTGTTCATGCTTTCCTCTACTCCTGAGCTCCTTCACTAAGGCCGAGGTAAATGCTGGACCTTGATCTGACCATATAGTGACCGGAAGGCCAAACCTACAGATCCACTGATTTATTAGTACTCTAGAGCCCCGTACACACGATTGGTTTGACTGATGAAAAACGTCCGATGGATGGTTTTCATCAGACCAACCGATCGTGTATGGTACCCATCGGTCTTTTTTCCATCGGTTGTAAAAAACTTGTTTTAAAATTTTCCGATGGATAAAAAACCGATGGGAATTTCCGATCGTCTATGGGCAAGTCCATCGGTTAAAAAACCCACGCATGCTTAGAATCAAGTCGACGCATGCTCAGAAGCATTAAACTTCATTTTTCTCGGCTCATCGGAGTGTTTTACGTCACCGCGTTTGGAACGGTCGGTTTTTAGACTGATGGTGTGTGGCCAAGACTGATGAAAAACAGTTTCATCGGATTTCCGATGGACAAATCCATCGGACGAAAATCCATAGGTTATCCAATCGTGTGTACGGGGCTTAGCTGTCTCTCCTGTGGTAGGGATTGCTTCTACCCATCCTGTAAATCTGTCAACTATAACCAAAAGATATTCTAAATTGCCCTTCTGTGTGGGGACTTGTGTGTAATCTAGGGATTCTATCATGTGGTGCACCCCTTTTATTCCCTATTATTCCCTCCTTGGTTGACCAAAGTCCAGTAGGCTCTTTTGTCAACCCGTGTACCCATATCTGCTGTCAGTGTAAATGTTTACATCTTTTCCTTCAAAAATCTGACACACCATAGTTATAGCAATGCGTTCTGCAATCTGGACTGAACTAGCATTCAGAGATTTGGCTTCAATCATTACATCTGGCAATTGAACAATGGCATAACCAGTTTGATAAGTTTTGTCATCAGGTCGGGAGCAGCTGCCATCTACATAAACATTTTCCGCATTTTGATACGGAACATCTGTGAGGTCTGGTCTAGGGAGGGTAGTTTCTGCAAGTACCTCAGTGCAATCGTGTTCCTGAGTGTAATAACCTAATGGGCTTTGAGGTTTCTGAACATGATTTTATGGTTAGATTATGTGTTTTTAGCAAGATAATCTCATAGCCGCTGCACCTTTGCATTGTCATGTGTTGTGTGTTCATGTTTGTCATGAGGTGTGTAGTATACAGTGTGAGGTCATGTCCCAGAACCACCTTTGAAGCCTCTTGTACTGCCATTGCACAGGCTGCTACGGCCTGTAAGCAATGTGGCATACCTTGAACTTGATCTGGAAGTTTCTTTGAGATGTATGATACGGGTCTCAGAGAATTCCCATGTGATTGTGCTAGGACCACTGCAACCGTAGGTCCAGATACCACACAGTACAATGAAAAAGGCCCTGCGCACTCTATAAGTCCCAATGCAGGGGCTTGCCTTAGAGAGCTGATTAATGCTGTGAAAGTCTTAACCCTCTCTGTTGTCCAATCAATAAACTTTGGGGCATCCTGCAGGGTAGCAGACCTTAGGATAGAATCATAATAAGAGCAATCAGGTATCCACTGCCTGCAGTATATTATGGACCCTAGGAAAGAGAGAAGCGCTGACTTGTCTCTTGGTGGACTCCAGGAGGACAGTGCCTTGACTCGAGCTGGTGACACCAAACGTTCGGTTCGGATTATACACCCCAAGTACTCAACCTGCGACCTGCACCACTGGATCTCTTTGCGCGACACCAAGTGACCTTTTGAGGTGAGGTGAGTTAGTAGGTGCTCTGAGTCCTCCGCACAGCTGACCTCATTTTCATTACACAGCAATAGGACATCCACATACTGAAGCAACACTGAGCCTTCTTTTGGTACCCAATCGCTCAAAGATCGATTCAAGACCATGGAGCACGCTGCAGGACTGTTCGCAAAGCCTTGCGGGAGCATAGCCCAGGTCTAAAGTAATTTTGGGCTTCCTCTGCAACAGGTATGGAAGAGAACGCGATACTTAAATCAATGACCATGTAGATCTTGGACGTTGCCGGTATCTCACAAAATATTGTAGCAATATCCGCAACAAAAGGTGGAAGGGGGACAATAGCTTTGTTCAGGGCCCTTTGGTCCTGTGCAAAGCGCCATTCACCACTGGCTTTTACTGGGTGAATGGGGTGTTCCAGGGACTGATTGTATGTTTCAGTATTCCTTCTGCTAAATATTGCTTTATTTGTGGTGCTATGCCTGCAATTTTTCCTTCTAACAGGGGATATTGTTTTTGGTAATGTACTACTGCTCCTTCCCCAATGATGGGCTTGTATGGTGTACAATGTATGCAGTGCCCATATAGGGTGTGCTTCAAGGTGTGCCGATAGTAACATAAAGTACCCTCTAAAATCCTGTCTTTTTTGGGTTAGACAAATCACAGATTTCTGATGTAGCTAGCAGGCCCCCATCTTTTGTAAATTTGATGTGAATGTTTAAACTTGACATTAAGTCTCTTCCCAGAGGAAGTGGTCAGTCAGAATGGCAAAACTCATTTAAAAAGATATTGGTCATGAACTGTACCAACGGGCAATCTGCCTCTTCCCATATTACCCCTGCGGTTAGCTGCCCTACTTGTTCCTCTCCTAAGGGGGAATTCTGACTTCCAATGTCCCATGTCCTGAATGTGAAACAACCCTGCTGGTTATCCTGGGGATATGCTTGGTATTGTGCTTGTTGGGATTGTTGGGGAACTGGTTTTGTATAAGGGACAACCATTTGTGCAGCAGCTAACTGCGGGCTTTCTATCTGTTCAGGGTTAAATGAGGGAAATACCCCTCCTTTTGTAGTGAATAAGCCTGAGGATGCACGCTTTTTTAATGTCTTTGAGAAAGGCATCAGGTTTTAATGTTGACCAATTGGGGGTAATTAATTTAAGTAACTTGGTTTTTTTTGGGATCTCCCCCGGACATGACTGTGCTCACATACAGTTCAGGGTTCTCCATTCCTGTATCTTTGTATAACTGGTGTATAGGGATGAGCTTCGTGTTCGAGTCGAACATACGTTCGACTCGAACATCGGCTGTTCGATCGTTCGACGAAGATCAAACGATTTGGGCCGTTCGCGCCAAATTCGAGTGACGCGAACGGCCCACAATGCACTACGCCATCGCAGTGTCATCCAGGCGCTGTGATTGGCCAAGCATGCACTGTGACCCCGCATGCTTGGCCAATCACAGCGCCGGCAGCGAGGAGAGCAATGATTGGCCACAGGCAGGATGCCTGTGGCCAATTATTGCTGAGGGTGTTTAGTACACGCCCCACACTATAAAAGGCCACCAGCACGGCGGCCTAGTGTAGTGTGTTCCGGAGCAGGGATAGAGCAGCATAGGCAGGGACAGTGACTTTTATTTCTTTCTTGCTTAACCTGGATTCCTTTAGTTTAGGGAAAGAGAAGGATAGGTAGGGAGAGTGTCAGTGTGTTTTGTGCTTGTGCTATATTGTGCTTAAAAAAAACATTTTTTCTAGGGACAGAAAACTGTAGGTAGGGAGAGTGTGTCAGTTTCTTTCACTGTCAAAGTCCTTGTTTCCAGGGACCTGGAAGGACAGTGAGTGAATTCTCCTTGTGCTAAATTGTGCTTAAAAAAAACATTTTTTCTAGGGACAGAAAACTGTAGGTAGGGAGAGTGTGTCAGTTTCTTTCACTGTCAAAGTCCTTGTTTCCAGGGACCTGGAAGGACAGTGAGTGAATTCTCCTTGTGCTAAATTGTGCTTAAAAAAAACATTTTTTCTAGGGACAGAAAACTGTAGGTAGGGAGAGTGTGTCAGTTTCTTTCACTGTCAAAGTCCTTGTTTCCAGGGACCTGGAAGGACAGTGAGTGAATTCTCCTTGTGCTAAATTGTGCTTAAAAAAAACATTTTTTCTAGGGACAGAAAACTGTGGGTAGGGAGAGTGTGTCAGTTTCTTTCACTGTCAAAGTCCTTGTTTCCAGGGACCTGGAAGGACAGTGAGTGAATTCTCCTTGTGCTAAATTGTGCTTAAAAAAAACATTTTTTCTAGGGACAGAAAACTGTAGGTAGGGAGAGTGTGTCAGTTTCTTTCACTGTCAAAGTCCTTGTTTCCAGGGACCTGGAAGGACAGTGAGTGAATTCTCCTTGTGCTAAATTGTGCTTAAAAAAAACATTTTTTCTAGGGACAGAAAACTGTAGGTAGGGAGAGTGTGTCAGTTTCTTTCACTGTCAAAGTCCTTGTTTCCAGGGACCTGGAAGGACAGTGAGTGAATTCTCCTTGTGCTAAATTGTGCTTAAAAAAAACATTTTTTCTAGGGACAGAAAACTGTAGGTAGGGAGAGTGTGTCAGTTTCTTTCACTGTCAAAGTCCTTGTTTCCAGGGACCTGGAAGGACAGTGAGTGAATTCTCCTTGTGCTAAATTGTGCTTAAAAAAAACATTTTTTCTAGGGACAGAAAACTGTAGGTAGGGAGAGTGTGTCAGTTTCTTTCACTGTCAAAGTCCTTGTTTCCAGGGACCTGGAAGGACAGTGAGTGAATTCTCCTTGTGCTAAATTGTGCTTAAAAAAAACATTTTTTCTAGGGACAGAAAACTGTAGGTAGGGAGAGTGTGTCAGTTTCTTTCACTGTCAAAGTCCTTGTTTCCAGGGACCTGGAAGGACAGTGAGTGAATTCTCCTTGTGCTAAATTGTGCTTAAAAAAAACATTTTTTCTAGGGACAGAAAACTGTAGGTAGGGAGAGTGTGTCAGTTTCTTTCACTGTCAAAGTCCTTGTTTCCAGGGACCTGGAAGGACAGTGAGTGAATTCTCCTTGTGCTAAATTGTGCTTAAAAAAAACATTTTTTCTAGGGACAGAAAACTGTAGGTAGGGAGAGTGTGTCAGTTTCTTTCACTGTCAAAGTCCTTGTTTCCAGGGACCTGGAAGGACAGTGAGTGAATTCTCCTTGTGCTAAATTGTGCTTAAAAAAAACATTTTTTCTAGGGACAGAAAACTGTAGGTAGGGAGAGTGTGTCAGTTTCTTTCACTGTCAAAGTCCTTGTTTCCAGGGACCTGGAAGGACAGTGAGTGAATTCTCCTTGTGCTAAATTGTGCTTAAAAAAAACATTTTTTCTAGGGACAGAAAACTGTAGGTAGGGAGAGTGTGTCAGTTTCTTTCACTGTCAAAGTCCTTGTTTCCAGGGACCTGGAAGGACAGTGAGTGAATTCTCCTTGTGCTAAATTGTGCTTAAAAAAAACATTTTTTCTAGGGACAGAAAACTGTAGGTAGGGAGAGTGTGTCAGTTTCTTTCACTGTCAAAGTCCTTGTTTCCAGGGACCTGGAAGGACAGTGAGTGAATTCTCCTTGTGCTAAATTGTGCTTAAAAAAAACATTTTTTCTAGGGACAGAAAACTGTAGGTAGGGAGAGTGTGTCAGTTTCTTTCACTGTCAAAGTCCTTGTTTCCAGGGACCTGGAAGGACAGTGAGTGAATTCTCCTTGTGCTAAATTGTGCTTAAAAAAAACATTTTTTCTAGGGACAGAAAACTGTAGGTAGGGAGAGTGTGTCAGTTTCTTTCACTGTCAAAGTCCTTGTTTCCAGGGACCTGGAAGGACAGTGAGTGAATTCTCCTTGTGCTAAATTGTGCTTAAAAAAAACATTTTTTCTAGGGACAGAAAACTGTAGGTAGGGAGAGTGTGTCAGTTTCTTTCACTGTCAAAGTCCTTGTTTCCAGGGACCTGGAAGGACAGTGAGTGAATTCTCCTTGTGCTAAATTGTGCTTAAAAAAAACATTTTTTCTAGGGACAGAAAACTGTAGGTAGGGAGAGTGTGTCAGTTTCTTTCACTGTCAAAGTCCTTGTTTCAAGGGACAGAGAAGGACACCTGAAGGTAGCCCTTATTGCTTTTTTCCCATCTCCCTGCAGGCCATCTATTAGAATGTCTGGAAGGCAAACAAGGAGAGGCAGACAGTCAGGAGGCAATAAAAGAGGGCAAGCAGGCTCTTTGTCTGGGGGCAACAGTGCTGGTCGTGGACGCGGTGCATTGTCATCAGCACATGGCCATGGGACACGCTTGTCCTTCTTTTCGGCAGCTGGACATGTTGAGCCACATCATGCCGAAGACTTGGTAGAGTGGATGACCAAGCCCTCCTCCTCCTCCTCATCCTCTCTCACCCAGGCTCAGGGTACTGGAAAAGCAGCTGCCAAAGCGTCCTCTTCCCTGGTATCAATGTCAGACTCATCATCAGTCACTCCTTCCCTAGACCCACCATGTCCTCCTCCTGAGGAGTCCCCCGAACTGTTTCAGCACAGTGTTGGGTACATGCTCCAGGAGGATGCCCAGCGTTTCGAAGGGTCTGATGATGAAACCCAGCTAGAGGAAGGCAGTAGCGTGAGAGCAGACAGAGGGGATGCTCAAGAAGGACACCAATCTGGCAGTCATGTTCCAGCAGCTGCAGCATACTGCCAGATTGGCTCCAGTGATGAGGAGGGAGGTGATGATGAGGTCACTGACTCCACGTGGGTGCCTAATAGGAGAGAGGAGGAGGAGGAGGATGAGGAGGAGGCACATCTCCAACGAGGCAGGATGCCCTTTGGTGGCCAGCGTAAGGGCAGTACACCGACGGAATCACACCGCAGAGCTCCGCCTGTGCAGGGCGCTGCCTCTGCCCGTCATTCAAAAAGTTCTTTGGTGTGGGCCTTTTTTGAGGCTAGTGCATCAGATCGCACAGCTGCTGTTTGCAACATATGTCTCAAGCGTATATCGCGTGGCCAAAACATCAGCCGCTTGGGTACCACATGCCTGACCAGACATATGTTGACCTGCCATGCAGCTCGTTGGCAAGCCTACCTGAAAGACCCACACCAAAGAACAAAGCGGACCTCTCCTTGCACCGCATCAGCTGGGATCTCCAACCCCACTATAACTTCAGTCCTCTCTGAAACATGCACTGAGAGGAATGAAGGTGTAGAATTAGGTGTGTCACAGCCAAGTACTTGCGGCCACTCTGCTAGCAGTACACCGACGTCCGATTCTAGCAGGCAAATTTCCCTGCCCCAGCTGCTGGACCGTCGAAAGAAGTTCACTCCCAGCCATCCACATGCCCAGCGGTTGAATGCTAGCTTGGCTAAATTGCTAGCGCTTCAACTGCTGCCTTTTCAGTTGGTAGACTCGGCCCCCTTCCGTGAGTTTGTGCAATGTGCGGTTCCTCAGTGGCAGGTTCCCAAACGCCACTTTTTCTCACGGAAGGCTATTCCGGCTCTCTACCGGCATGTGGAAGGCAATGTCTTGGCCTCGCTGGACAGGGCGGTCAGCGGTAAGGTGCATATTACCGCTGACTCATGGTCCAGCAGGCATGGACAGGGACGTTACCTTTCTTTCACGGCCCATTGGGTCACTCTTTTGGCAGCTGGGAAGGATGCAGGACAAGGTGCAGTAGTGTTGGAGGTTGTCCCACCGCCACGCCTCCAAAATGCTACTACTGGTTGTGACACACCTCTCTCCTCCACCCCCTCCTCTTCTTCTTCCTCCATGGCCTCTTCCTGTGGTTTGTCCTATGAACCAGCGGTGCTCCGTAGCCGTTCACGGGGCTACGCAAGTACGCAGGCAAAAAGATGCCATGCCGTGCTTGCGCTGGTGTGTTTGGGGGACAGAAGCCACACTGGGGCAGAGGTCCTGTCTGCTCTGCAGGGCCAGGCCGAGAGGTGGTTGACGCCACGCCAGCTTAAGCCAGGAATGGTGGTTTGCGACAATGGCACCAACCTCCTCTCCGCCCTCCGACAGGGACAACTGACCCATGTGCCCTGTGTGGCTCACGTCCTTAACCTGGTGGTGCAGCGGTTCTTGGGCAGGTACCCGGGCTTACAGGATGTCCTGAGGCAGGCCAGGAAAGTCTGTGTGCATTTCCGCAGATCTTATAATGCCAGTGCTCGCCTGGCTGAGCTGCAAAAGGAGTTGAACCTGCCCAAGAACCGCCTTATATGTGACATGCCCACCAGGTGGAACTCAACGTTGGCCATGCTGCAGCGGCTGCACACGCAGCAGAGGGCCATCAATGAGTACCTGTGCGACTACGGCACCAGGACAGGGTCAGGGGAGCTTGGTTTTTTTTCTCCACGCCAGTGGGGCATGATCAGGGATGCATGCACTGTCCTGGCACCATTTGAGGAGGCCACGAGGATGGTGAGCAGTGACAGTGCATGCATCAGTGACACTGTACCTCTTGTCCACCTGTTGGAGCACACGCTGCGTGGAATAATGGACAGGGCACTTGAGGCAGAACAGAGGCAGGAAGAGGAGGACTTCCTTGCCTCTCAAGGCCCCCTTTACCCAGACAGTGTTCCTTCTGTCCCACCCATCGCACAGGAAGAGGAGGAGGAGGAGGAGGAGGAGGATTGTGTCAGCATGGAGGTGGAGGCTGGCACTCAGCATCATCAGCAGCAGTCTTTTAGGGATGATTTACAGTCCCAAGAAACCAGTGGACTTGTACGTGGCTGGGAGGAGGTGGCTGCGGATCATGTCGTCCTTAGTGACCCAGAGGACTCCGGAGCGAATGCCTTTGCAAACCTACGCTGCATGGCCTCCCTGATCCTGCAAAGTCTGCGGAAGGATCCTCGTATTCTTCGGATCAAGGAGAGGGACCATTACTGGCTGGCCACTCTCCTTGATCCACGGTACAAGGGTAAGGTTGCGGACCTTATGTTACCGTCGCAGAGGGAGCAGAGGATGAGACAACTCCGGGAGGCCTTGCAGAAAGGTCTGTGCAACGCGTTCCCAGAGACTGGGAGGTTACAAACTCCTGGTCCTGGACAACGAGTTGCTGAGGCTTCGGCCAGTCAAAGAAGGAGCGGTGGGGAAGGTGGCCGTCTGACCGATGCGTTCAGACAATTCTTTAGTCCGCAGCCCCAAAGTATGATCGGTTCCAGCAACCATCGCCAGCGTCTGATAAACATGGTGCAGGAATATCTAGGGGCAAGGTCAGACTTGGACACCTTCCCCACCGAAAATCCTCTGGCTTACTGGGTCTTGAGGATGGATCACTGGCCAGAGCTTGCACAGTATGCAATTGAGCTACTGGCCTGTCCTGCATCCAGCGTTCTTTCGGAACGCACATTCAGTGCTGCTGGAGGATTTGTCACGGATCACAGGGTGCGCCTGTCCACCGACTCGGTTGATCGACTGACTTTCATCAAGATGAACCAGTCTTGGATCACCACCAGCTACCACACACCTGATGCTGATATAACAGACTAATTGATTTTAACATGTCACATCCCTTCAAGACTGATGCTGATGCTGAGTGCCTGTGCTGTTATGTTGACTGGCTATCCTCCTCCTCCGAGTCCTTAATGATACGATTGATGATGATAGCTTGGAAGATCATTTTTGTTTATGGGTGCCGCCACCAGTGGCTAAGGCCCAATTTTTCAGCCCCTGTTTTACAGGGGCGTGTAATTACAATTTTTTTAGCAATAATTTGCCATAGGGCTCATTGCTGTGCTCCAAGTACAGTATCTGTGAGGGGTTGGAGTGTTGTGGCACCAGTGCCTAAGGCCCAATTTTTCAGCCCCTGTTTAACAGGGGCGTGTCATTACAATTTTTGAAGCAATACTTTGCAACAGGGCTCATTGCTGTGCTCCAAGTACAGTATCTGTGAGGGGTTGTAGTGTTGTGCCACCAGTGCCTAAGGCCCAATTTTTCAGCCCCTGTTCAACAGGGGCATGCAATTACAATTCTTGATCTAATAATTCACAGCAGGGTCCATTGCTGCACCCACCAAGAGTAACTCTGAGGGCTTACAGTCTTGTGGCAACGCCACCACCACCACCACCACGAAAGGCCCAATTTTTCAGCCCCTGTTCAAAAGGGGCATGTAATTACAATTCTTGATCTAATAATTCACAGCAGGGCCCATTGCTGCACCCACCAAGAGTAACTGTCAGGGCTTACAGTGTTGTGGCACCAGCACCACCATCAAAGCCCCAATTTTTACTACCACTGTTCAACAATTATATGTAATTAAAATTCCTGATATAATAGTTGACAGCAGGGCGTTCCAGCACCAACCAAGAGTAACTGAGTGCTTACAGTGTTGTGCCAACACCAACAACTAAGGGGCCTATTTCTGCAGAGTATATATGGCAGGTCCCTACTTTCAAACATCCAACTTACAAACAACTCCTACTTGCAAACGAAAGAAGACAACAGGAAGTGAGAGGAAATCTACCCCTAGAAAGGAAAATTCTCTCCTGTAAGAATAAATATGGGAGAAAGGGGTCTCATCTGTACTGATGCTTTATCAGCAATCCTTGTTTCAAGAAAAACACCACATTTCAAAAACAGTTGTCATTGGGACGGAAAGTGAGGTGAAATGTTCTGAACAGGGGCACAGACAGCAAAACAAATGTTACAGGGGTGATAACCCTTACCTATGTTTCCCAAAAAGTTTAAAAATAGATTTTTGGGCTGGAGCTACACTTCAATAATGTACCTGTTCAAAATTACAAACAGATTCTACATAAGAACAAACCTACAGTCCCTGTCTTGTATGCACCGCCTGTATACGGCTGTTCAGAGTATATAGGGCCTTTTTTATTTTATGTGCGGGGTTCCCCTTAATATCCATACAAGACCCAAAGGGGCTGGTAATGGGCTGGGGTAGGGGGGGGGGGGGTCATGGGGTAGCTATGCCATTTTTCTTAAAGAATTTCATCCATATTACCGGGACCAGACATTACATTAAAGCCGCAAGCAGTTTTAAATGGCTTTTTTTTCCTTTAGAAGTGTCATTTTGTGCAGGGACAGTTCTAAACACGGGAAACACGTGGCACTTCACAGGCATACTTTAGACACCCCCCAGGTACGATATTTAAAGGAATATTTGACTTTTTTTTTTTCACTTTATGCATCATTAAAATGACTGCTCCCGAAAAACGACCGTTTTTAAAACTTCTTTTTGCATTGATACATGTCCCCTGGTGCAGAACCCGGGTTCCCAAACCCTATTTATGACAATAACATGCATAATAGTTGTTATAATTAGCACTTTAGAATTCGAACGTTCGCATCCATTGTATTTAATAGGGTTCTAATGTTCGTTCGAACTTTCGGTCCGTTCGCGGGTTCTGGTGCGAACCGAACCCGGGGGGGTTCGGCTCATCACTACTGGTGTACCCGTTTACAAAATTAATAAAAGTTTTCTCCCGGTCCCTGCTTTGCAGTGCACATTATCTGCAAAGCGCTCTCTCCTTTGTAACTTTACTGCCAAACAGCTGTCACAGCTGCCCAAAATGATTCCCATCCCTTTGCCTTTTTAAAGGGGTCATTATCAGCAAATAATGTCTTAACTTCTACATCGCAGATGGGATCTGGATCCACTGTCTGTATTATTATTTCACAGTCATCGGCATTCATGCCAGTGCCCGCGCAATGTCTCTGTAAGAACAGAGCTGCCTCTCTGGGGTGTTTGTGTGGCTTTGGGCAAAGATCTTTAATATCCCTTAACGTCCCGAGGGGGAGTGGGATATGGACCGGGGTTTCTCCCATGTGAATAACTGGGAATTTGAGGGCTTCTATCCCCGAGGTCAAGCCACCCACTGCCTCATCATCCTTATCCTCCTCAGCTTTCCTTCTATCACTTTTTCTTCATCTTCCTCTTTTTTTAATACACTGTTCTTCCTCCTTTACTAATTGACTTAAACGTTCCTTTATCTGTCTTCTATCTTCCCCCTCTCGTAACCAATTAGTTCCCTTTTGTTTAGCTATGGTTAATACTCCTGCTATAACATTTGGATCTAACGAGGGGTATATTTTCTTTGGGACAAGGGATTCATCTTTTACCATAGCATATGGAGGGGGTTTTTCTTGATAAAATTTAGGGGAAGCTGATGGACTTCCTATTGCGTCTTCTAATTGCTCTTTCTTTTCCATTTTTACACTTGTATATTTCTTTATATATTCCTTCATACCCTTTTGCCCAAATCTTACAACATTTAGTCACGTAATCTTTGTCAAGGTCTTTTATGGGATAATTATACGGTTTATGTTGGCCACATATTCTGGTCACTTCCTCCCACTCTCTTCCTCGGAACATGGTCCGTATTCCCCCAAACATGGCACTTCTAACTGATGTGCTCTTTTTAAAACTAGTGACCAAAAAGGATCAGTATAATTTTTCCCATAATTGACTTTAATGTAATCAATCGGAGAGGGTTGGTGCTGCTTACCTTCAGCTTCCTTTCCTGCTTGATTACCCATTATAGCAAACAATAATACTTATACTTTAAAATAAAAAAAATTCTGTCTTGCTTTCTCTATTTCGTTCCAGGGGCGGAAAATGTCCTTAAACTTATGACAATTTATAGATTTATGACAAGGAACCCAGTGTTCTCCTTTTTTTTGGTATATAATTAGACTCTGGATTTCAGCCACACTTAGGCCCTCGAGTGTCAAACTATATGATAAAGAATTATGTATATTAAATCTTAACATATGTTGTTTTGATCCCTGGAACATAGGACCCTTGCCAATTTTGACATGATACCCCCCTGGAACAATTGGCACTAATGACGTGGTCTTCCCTTTATAAGCAAACAATAAACCAGTTTTACATTCAGGACAACAATATACAGTCGACATTTAAAAAGGTAACCCTTTTTGTGTACAACTTTAGATATAGAGTTTCCACAGATCCATCCTATGTAGAGAAGAATTTAAGATTCTTTCTCAATCTAATAACCTGGTCTGGCCAACCTAGCGAGACCCTCTGTATCTATTCTAAATCTACCTTTCAATCTTAACAGAGTCCCAGAAAACTTGTAGTTTTCTCGAGAGTCTACTTTATGGTGAACCAATTGACAAGGCAAGACTGTTGTTCCCAATAATAATTAAAGGGGGTCTTACCTGTTCAATTGGATCACCCCACTTCTGGTACCACTGAAAGGTTCTGGTACTGTTTGGTTCTGTTGGACCTTCTTGGCTCGAGCTGGACTCAGGATCTGTGGAAGTCTCTCTGACCGGTCGGATATTCAAGACACCGATACACAGTGAATAGGTATACAAGAATATGTGGTTTAATGGTTACATGTCCTTTTTCATACACAGCGAGAAAAGTTGCCTCCCTCCTATGGACCTATCAGCAATAAGCAAAAACCTCATGAGTTAGACAAAAATAAATTCTAACAGTTTTTTTGACTTCTGCAAAAGCGGTCAGTTAACATACGTCAATTGTGGTCAAACTAGACATGTTCTGACATTTGAAACAGGAAGATAAGAAACGCCAGATGTCAGTGTGGTCAATCTGTCAGTTAAAAAGCAGAAGTGAGATAAACTTTTTCCCGGAAAAGGCCTAACCACAAAGTCACCTTTCAACCTAAATATACATGCTTGTCAGTTACACAGAAGAAAGATTAGCCTGACCAAAAAAGTCACATCTTGTTCACACTCATGTCAGAGAAACATTATTGTAATATATATATATATTTGAGGAGAACTCTAACCATGAATATTGGTTCATGATCTTCTTATACCTTACACTGTGTGCTCCAAATTGCACAGATGGGTTGTGGGTGTTATCTCCCCTTTTCTCGCTTTTCTGAGTAGCTGTATGATGAGCCCCTCACATAGCTCTCTTTGCTCCACATCCACCTCCCTCAGCTTGGTGGCTGTAAAGCACCCAAAACCTTCTGCACTATCGGGTGCCGTGGTGATGACTGCCGTAGCCCGCTGCAGAAACTCAGCAGTGGCCTCGTCAAGGTGGTGCCTCTTCCTGGCCCTTTTGGTAGGAGGGCGCAGGGTAGGCACTCTGGACTCGGTGGTGATGCTGCTGGGCCCGGCCTCCTCTTGTGGCAAACTTTCCTGGGTCTGTAAAATAAACATACATTTACAATGTGTTATTATTAGGACACATTTGTGCTAATCATTTTATCAGCCTTTGTAACGTAAAAATAGAATGTCTTCCAAAAACAAAGGTTAGCATTGTCACACCAGCATTTTTGGGGTATAAAATTCCTTTGTGATCAGTATTTTTAAATCGATTTACATTTCCAAAGATTTACATTCCAAATTGTTTGACTAAATCCTAACAACACATTGCCCTCACTTTCTCAACTAATCTTGTTTGTAAAAATGCTATACCTGGGGTAAGCTGAGATCCTCCTCCTCCTCCCCTTGTGTTGGATCTGCCTCTGCATCAGTGGCCTCAGCTGATGTGGAGGGTAGTGTGGAGGGTAGTGCGGAGGGTAGGGTCGAAATCTGTCTTTGTGGCACAGTCTGGTCCTTCAAAAATCCAAGGCTTGCGAAGTACCACAGCTTGGGGACATAAACGTCTTCTGCTGCTGCTCCCGATCTCTTCGAATCCTCAATCTTCTTGACCTCCCTATTGAACATGCTCCTGAGGCCTCCAATTTTGGTCTTCACCAATGTTTCATCTGCCCTGGGGTACAGAGTCTTCGCCAAATCCACCAAATCATTGATTGCTGCCCGCCTTTTGTTTTTATTAGAATAATCTTTGTTTTTGACTTGCCAAAGACAGGCGTGATGGCGATATCTCTCTATGAAGTCAGCCATAAATTCTGGGCTATTAAGAATTGTCCCCTTCATTATTTAGAAAATTGGTGAAGATGGCTGCAAGAAATAACACAAGACAAAATATTTTAATTTGGCTTCAAGCTCATCATAAATAGATGTTCCCCTTAACCAGCTTCAGGCATGTCCCCCCTGGAGGCTTGGTGAAGTGGGGGGTGGGTGGCCTTAAACGCGGTCATTTTCAAAGCGTTGTCTGCTAACGCAACAATTTATCTAGTTTTTTTTTTCCTTTGGATGCTGATGATCAAGTTAATAAAAAGTGTGTGATTGCATCCTGTGCCCCTGGGACCCTCAGCCATGTCTGCCATCATGGGGGTACAGGCAGTACATCTGTAAGTGGACGGAGGTCCCTAGGGCCCTGGATGTTCCCCTCAAATTTTAAGAATTTGTTTAGTGTTTGTTAGCACCCAAAGACCCTTGACCTCCCCAATTATCGTTAGCAGCACCCCCCCTTCGCAATTTGTGCACCCCTTTGTTTTTTGTGGGCATCAGGAAACCCCCCCCCCGGTTCTCCTCTGCTCCAGGGGGCACATGCGTGCCTCCATGACCCTTACAGGTGTACTGCCTGTACCCCCCTGTTGTCAGCCTTGCCATTAGGTCTAAACAAGTTTGCCATTAGGCCCCATGCACATGAGACGCTGCTCAATGCACATTCAATAGGGCTTAGTCCAAAGATTTAAACAGCCCCAGCACTCATTCAATGTTATGTTAGGTAGCCATTGCCCACCCTGTCACTAAATTGTCACTTACCTTTCTTTCGACTATGCGATCGTCAGATTTTCGGATCTCAAAGGCTACGTTCCAGCGTACGGTCCAACGTCCGGTCTGGCGAATGTTCGTTAGGTCTTTTATACCCTGCGCATGGTTCAAACTCCTCCCTCATGACGTCATGACGCTGGGGCGTGCCACCCGACTTTTTTCATGCATGCGACATAACGGAAATAACCTTCGTGAGGCAAAACAAGATGGATGCCGCAACGACCAAGAAAAGGCCCCGCGGTGGTGATTATATTAAACACAAGGCCACCCCCATGAGCAAGGGGGAGATGGTGGAGATGGTGAGGATCTTTGACAAGTATGACTATGTTTGCAAGCAGGAGAACTATGACAGGCCCAACAGCCATAAAGACTATATTTTGGAGAAGGTCATTGCGATATTGCATCGTGATTATGGGGTAAAACGAACGAAAGATCAGATTAGAAAAAGATGGTCTGATTTAAAAATCAGAGAAAAAGAACAGTTGGACGCCATTCACCGCATCATCACCAAAAAAAGTAAGTTAAAAAATTTATATTACGAATGATCTAGATGTTTTCTTTATTCCTTTTGTCTTTTTTTGTGGAGTTTTAAAATCATTGATGTGCTACCCACATTGTAGTTTTCAGTGAATGCATATATGTTTGACTCAACATAGTATTTCAGAATACTACTTTTGGAGGCGAGATTTAATATACTGTATCTAATTCAATTCACAGGAAAAAGGCACCGAGAAAGCCACCAGACAAGACACCAGAGGGGAGAAAGGGAGGCTTCCCTTGGCAAGGCCCCAATAGGGGAGACAACAGTGCCCGCATCATCAATAAATCGTAAGTTTCTTTAATGTTTTATTATTTAGAACTTTGCCAGGGAATATTATTGTTTGTCACAAGGACATGGTCTCCAATAGTTAGCTTTAATAATGTATATTGAATATTTTATGTCTGCTGTGCTTATCATCACTGCACATTAAATGATGCCTTTCAACACTATAGATGGGTAGAGTAGAGGGCCTGGGGATCACAGTCACACAGGTGTTTATTTACTAAAGTAAAATCAGATTAGCACTTGAAAGTGCAGTGAAAGTGCACATGGAAGTACATATGCTGGAGATCTGAGGGGGACATGCAATTTAGGAATAAAGCAGTATTTTAGCTAGCACAGGATTGGATGTAAAATTCAGCAGATCTTTCCTAAAAAATAAGGCCTTCCCCTCAGATTGACAGCGAGCAACACCGACTGCATTTCCATGTGCAATTTCAAGTGCAAAGTGGATTTCAACAAAGTAAATGAAGCACACAGAGTCACGCCTGATTGACTGTTCATCATAGATCACATCTCCCATAGGACACAAGAGTTTTTTGGGACAAATGTATTTTTAGTGACATCTGGCCATATTGTGTATTAATGCATAATTCTAAATGCCATCATATAACCTTTTCAATGCACATTTTACTGTAAATATGTGTCGATTGCGCATGTTCGTCCACTCGTCTGTATAATACATTGTCACTAGTGCAAGGTTAATTTCATTATTCTCCTCCAGGGATACTCCTCCTATTTCTCGCATTTGGTGTTATTTAATTTTTTTATTTTTTTTTGGTAATTATTTTAGTGGAACTTGAGTGTGTTGAGGCCATAAATTTTGAGGACTGGGATCATGGAGCTGGAGCCATCAAAGAGCCTACAGTGGACATCACATCCCCAGACACAAGTCATGCAGAGGGTGGAGTAGTGCATCCACTTGAAGAGGATTTAATTGAGCCAGTTGTTTGCCCCAGTAAGTATTTGTGGGTTCTTTTTTATTCTTCCAATAGACAATTAGATAATTTGCCATACAATTGCACAGAAAGTGCACTTTCAAGTGCAGTCACAGTAGATTGGAGGGGGACATGCAAGGACCCCCAAAACGCAAAAATAGTTTGAACACATAATTTATGGGGAAAAACAGCAGAGCTTCCTCTGATTTCATAGATTAACAGCATAACTTCACCGATCTACAGTGACTGGACTTCCAAGTTCATTTTCAATATCACTTGGAGTGCAGAGTGGATTTTCCTTTAGTGAATAAACAACATTGTGCATAAAATTGGAGACAGTGGTGTCTCTAAATTTTTGGGAGATGGCTTTTGTGGGCTGCTAACCAAGTGTAACTGTGTCCATTAAACGCACCAAAGAGCAACAGTTTGTCACATCTAAAATGCAACCTTTAACACAAAAGTTAACTTATTTTTAGACCAAAACATGCATTTACCAGCCTTGCCTCATCAATGTCCTTACTCAGTATTAGATGTCTTCTTTGGCACGCAATGTTGCTTGCGACAATTATGTTACTGGTCAGTGGCGTCACTAGGGTTGTTGTCACACATTGCCTAACAAAATGGTGTCATCCCACAAAAAATAAGGTCACCCTCAGTACAGACCCCCTCAACTAAATACAGACCCCCCCTCACGCAGTATAGATCCACCTCACTCAGAAAAAGATTACTCACCTCAGTGCAGACCCCCAGCAGTATAGACACCACATCATTTACAGTCACCCCTCAATTACAGATCCAAACCCTTGGCCCATACACAGCCATAGTGCAGCCCCTCCCTTACATTACAGAGCAGCAGAATGTCCATACACACAGCGGTGTGACCCTCGAGCATGGCTTCCACCTCCTCATCCTGTGTGTATGCAAATATAGAGGAGGAGGGGGTGGCATGTTATATTTGCAAAACAGAGGAACACAAGACGCGGAACAGATCAGCATGTGGCTGTTGGTAGCGTTGTGCCACTATCCATGTGTGTCAGCCGGGTCCGCAACACACCCCCTGCACCTTGGTTGCAACACCGCTGTCACTGTTAACAATATAGAATGTTCATGAATGAATGAGATGCATGTCATTCCTTTTTTTTATAGAAATATCACTGTGGGATAACTTGGCACAATTTTGAGAGTCAATTACTGTGTGAGGTCTTTTCATCAGTAGAGGCTATCTATCAGAGGCACTTGCTCTGATCTCGACACTTCAAAAACACAAACACTGTTCTTCAAAATTAAGATGTCCTGTACTCAACAGGAGACCATCCATCAGAAGATTGTTTGGAAGGGGCAACAAGACACAGATTCATGCAATGCATTAATCTGGGGATTGTCTTTCAGAGCCTTATAACAAGACAGAGTGGGGGCGTTCAGATGTCGCCATATATTGCTGCTACACAACTGGGATAGACATGTCTAGTGATTGGCTAATGTCTCAAATTGGAGGAATACAGACAGAGGCAAACTAGGTAGTGCCTTGAATAATTAAAAGTCGAAGTAGACAGAAGGTGCAATGAGATGGCAATGTTCATATCTAAACAATTTTCGGAGACACAGGCACGAGGGAACAAAATCTAGAATAGCTACAGTCTGTACATTCCTAGTAGTGTAGGTGTCGAAATACCAAGAAGCTTTGTTAAAACTAATTATTTAGGTGGGAAGTATTTTCAAAAATTAACAGGCTTATTAATGTTGTCAGAAATCACTTTGGTAGGGCCACAGCCACTTGTCTTTGATTCCCATTTGTAATGTTTCTATTTTTCTAAGGCCACGAACTACCAAAATGCACCATTGGAAGGATCACTGCTGATATTCTGCAGGCAATGACCAAACTTGAAAAAATAAAGGAGGCTGCCACTGGTGTACAGAGGCGTATGCAGGATTATGTCGACCTGTTGGCAAAATTTTTAAATTATTTTGTTATGGTTAATCTGAAGCACATAATATGTTTTTTGCTATGTTCATTTAGCCCAAAAAATGCACATAATTGTTTGGCTTTTAGATAAGGTAACACCAATGACATATGATGTGTCTTTTGATGTGAATTGTCATGTGGAATCGCATGTGAATTCACTTCAAGGGTTAGTAATTTTTTTATTTTATTTTTTGTTACGCCACAAATGCACCTTACTCCAGCCCTCCTTCAACTACCTCATCCTTCACATTTTGGGATTGAAATTTTGATATGTTGGCGGATGATATTCATTAGTTAATGCTCTTCTGCCTGGAATCAACACTGGAATGTGTGCCTTGCTCTCTGGTGTGGAGTGTCATGCTTGCCCCCTCCCTTGGACTACAGGAGAGTCAGGACGCTCTCTACGTAGCATATAGAAAAAGGACATGTGTTTTAGTGGTCAAAATGAATCTCCTGTAGTCCAAGGGAGGGGGCAGGGCCAAGACTAAACACCTGTGAGAATGAGGCTCAATACTGTGTGGAATTCCACACAGAGGAACACTAAATAAACATTACTATGAATCAATAAGGACATATTTCTAGATTATCCAAAGGATGAGGTAAGTGAAGAAGGACTTCACTTCGATCTTTTCTAAAATTACAGTCTTCCGAAAAGTAAATTTTTAATTAAAAACAACCCCCACACAATAATTCAGTTGAGGTTTGTAGGTCAGTGTTTCTCCAACCGCCTTCTCTAGGTGCTTGACCCCCTCCTTGAAAATTTAACTGTAGTCACTATACCCAACATCTTGGTTTATTGTTGAAAGAAAAATACAAATAGAATTATTCTTTAGTTACAAAAGGAAAAAGAAATATGAGAAGATGAACCTGTAGAAGGAGAGGTTGCAAACACTGTTCACTAAATATAATTTAGATAAAGGTTTAGCATACTAGGAAAGTTTCAAAGGTAATTACGAATATACGGGTTTTAACACTGAGTATTGAAAATGTTATTTGTATAAAAAGTTTATGAAGATAGAAAAAAAAATATATATGTGGCATGTGCACTTTATTTTTCTATATTTTTTTTTGTAGTCACGAAAATGCACTTTGCACACATGTGCAAGCTGGCATTAACAACAAAAAAGACAAATCACATTATGCCAGCTAGCACATGTGGACACAGTGGTCTTTCTTTAATAAGGTCAGAAGTGCCCTTTAAATTTTTGATATGCTTCTCTTTTTTTGCATAAAGCTAGGAGCTCTTTACACATGAGCAAGGCTATATATTCTCACGTTGAGAATACAATGTGACATTTTGGGGATGCCATTTTTCTAGAATATAAGAACATTTGTTATGTTGGGATTTAAGGGATGTGTATTGTGTTGCTTTGTAAAATACATGTTTACCCATCTCAAAGTTGAGCAATATCCCCCAAAACCAAAAAAATAGACATGTTTTGTTGTTAACGCATAACAGACAAATTTTATGGTCGAAATACAAAATTAAGCAAAACTTACCTATGTGTGGCTTCTTATTTATATGATTAATAAGCAAAATAAATTTAGTAGGTTGGTGTAGTTACATTGACAGTGTACTTGAAAATGGGTGGAGCAGAGACACAGCACAACATTAAATACCCTACATTTGGCAAGGCATGTTTTACAAGTAATACCTTACAAATCTTGTTTGTATACTATACGTGATAACGTAACAATTTAATGAGAAGAGTTTTAGCAGAAAATATACACAAAAACAAGTTATTCAGATATATTGTTGTTTATTTTAAAGAAAAAAAGGGGTAAATTAAACATTTTGGGCAATATTTTCTTGCCAGGGCACTGCCCCACTACCCACAAAATATTCTTTATATTGCTCCCGGACGAGACGGCCAGTTTGGGAGGCAGAGCCAACTCCCCCACTTTGAAGAGCTGGCATCACAGGCTCTTCAGCTGCCAGACCACCTGAGATGGGATCTTGAGCCACTGTACCAATATAGTTTGTGCCATGTCTACGCAAATAATTATGTAGAATGCAGCAACACAAGACTACATGGTTAATTTTATATTCCGCCATATTGATAGCGGTTAAAAAGAGCCGGAATCTGTTGGAAAGAATTCCAAACGCATTCTCTACAACCCTCCTGGCACGGGATAGCCGGTAGTTGTAGATGCGCTGCTCGGGGGTCAAGTTCCTCATCGGAAAGGGCTTCAATAAATGTGGGCCGAGAGCAAATGCATCATCTGCAAGGAAGACAAAATTGAGCCCCTCAATATTATCTTGGGGAGGGGGCAAATTCAACGTTCCATTCTGAAGCCGGGAATTGAATTCGGTGTGGACCATCACACCACCATCAGAATGCCTCCCATTGATGCCCACATCTAAATAAAGAAATTCATAATTGGCTGAAACCAGGGCTATCAAAACTATACTAAAAAAGCCCTTATAATTAAAAAAAAAGAGGCAGAGTTGGGTGGGGGGGGGGGGGGGGTGATGCGGACATGTTTCCCATCAATGGCACCCCCACAGTTGGGAAAGTTCCAGAAGTTATGGAATTGTGCCGCCACGTCCTGCCACTGCCGGGGAGTTGAAGGAAACTGCAAATCAAAAAAAATAAAATTAGGAAAAAAAAAAGAGCCATGAAAGCAATAATTATAGATCACACCTACATTCGTGTGCCCAAAATAAATAAAGAAAATAGAAAGTAAAAGGTAAAAATATAAAACCAAAAAATATAAAAATAATAAAATATACTTCCTCACTCCCTCTGGTGGCCCATTTTTGGAATTATGGGGGGGGGGGGGGTTGGGGGGAAAGGTTAGAAGCCTCTCCACTTACATTATTAAAAAAAGAGTAACAAATTAAGGTACTTTATACAATCCACTCTGTTTGAAAAATATTGACAGCACAATGTGGCACAAAATGAAGTCATTAAATATAATAGAAGATAAACAACATAAAAACTTTACCTAAAAAATATATTAACAATCATGAGTAACTATGAATATTACACTACATGCTAGTGAGTACATGCTTCTAAAAATTAGGCCCAAAAAAATTAAAAAATATAAGAGAATTAAATTCTTAGTACAATAGCATAAAAATTTAATTTTGGTGAGTTGATTAAGCATTTGGGGGAGGGGAGGGAGGGTTGTAAACTAGTTTCTGTGTGCTAAAATATATTAAATAGATAAATAAATGAGAACAATAATGTGACACCGTTTAGGGGGTGTTTGGAGTAATCCACTAAAACAATTTTCTACATTTCTATGTGAACAAACTGGGTATGTGCCAAGGGAAGCATGCTGGGGAGGTAAGTACTGACATATATGTTTGAAGGACATGTAAAAATAAATTGGGAAACATAAAAGGACATTGGTGTAAATTTTAGTAATGGAAAAAATTTAAAATCTAAAATTAAAACAAATAATAGTGCAAGAAGTATATACAATTGTAGATAATATCACATTTTACATACCCGAATATAATCCTTCTGCAAAACTTGTATTATCGCACAGCAGGTCTCGGGGATAATATGGCCAAGAGCCTGGGGAGAGATACCTGTAGTAAATTTTAGGTCTTACAGGCTTCTCCCTGTGGCCAAGTAGCGCAGCGTTGCTATGAGCCTTTGCTCTTCAGGAATAGCACTCCTCATGCATGTGTCCTGCTTCTTAATGTGGGGGGACAGCAAGGACAATAGGTGTTGGAAACATGAGTCGGACATCCTGAGATAGTTTCTAAAATCATTGGGATTATTCTCCCTCAGCTCTCTCAGCAACGTCATATGTGACAATTGGTCACGTTGCTGCAACCAATTTTTTACCCAGGTACTCCTCCTCCTACCCCTTGACCTGGACTGCGCATGTGAAATGGCCACAACACCCAGGCTAAACACCGCACGCTCTCGCTCAGCGCTCCTCAACATCTGCAAGAAAGAACGGAGCATTAAAGACACGAACGTTAAAAGGAACAGAACGAATCTGCTGACGCCAAACCGTCACTACCTCTCGCTTAGCACAACGAGTCCAGAGCGTGACGGACGTACATTGAATGATCCTCTTTTGAAGGCTCGTCAGAACGTTGAAACGTCACTACGTTCATGTTTGTTGGCTCCAAAGTCCGAGCGTGTGTATGCTATGGGTGTTCCCAACCAACTCCGTTTGGACAAAAAACCACGGAAAAGTCAGATGGAAGTCCGACCGTGTGTACGAGGCTTTAGCTTAACATCAATAGTATGTAAGCTCTTGGAGGGGAGGATAAGGGACTATATAAAAGATTTTAGTAATGGGAACAGTTTCATTAGCAGTAATCAGCATGGATTTGTGAAGAATCATTCTTGCCAAATCAATCTATTAACCTTGAGTGAGGGAGGTGAGTTGCCATCTAGATAAAGGAAGGCCCGTAGATGTGGTGTATCTGGATTTTTCAAAAGCATTTGACACAGTTCCCCATAAACGTTTACTGTACAAAATAAGGTCCGTTGGCATGGACCATAGGGTAAGTACATGGATTGAAAACTGGCTACAAGGGCGAGTTCAGAGTGTGGTGATAAATGGAGAGTACTCGGAATGGTCTGAGGTGGGTAGTGGGGTCCCTCAGGGTTCTGTGCTGGGACCAATCCTATTTAATTTGTTCATAAATGACATGGAGGAAGGGGTAAACAGTGCAATCTCTGTATTTGCGGACAATACTAAGCTAAGCAAGGCAATAACCTTGCAAAAAGATCTGAACAAATTAATGGGGTCGGCAACTACATGGCAAATGAGGTTCAATGCAGAAAAATGTAAAATTATCCATTTGGGTGGCAAAAATATGAATGCAATCCAAACATTGTGGGGAGAACCTCTCGGGGAATCTAGGATGGAAAATGACCTGGGGATCCTAGTAGATGATGAACCTCTGGGGGAATCTAGGATGGAAAAGGACCTGGGGGTCCTAGTAGATGATAGGCTCAGCAATGGCATGCAATGCCAAGCTGCTGCTAAGGCAAACAGAATATTGGCAAGCATTAAAAAGGGGATTAACTCCAGAGATAAAACAATAATTCTTCCGCTCTACAAGACTCTGGTCCGGCCACACCTAGAGCTGTCCATTTCTGGGCACCAGTCCTCGGGAAGAATGTACTGGAAATGGAGAGAGTACAAAGAAGGGAAATAAAGGGTCTGGAGGATATTAGTTATGAGGAAAGGTTGTGAGCACTGAACTTATTTTCTCTGGAGAAGAGAAACTTGAGAGGGGATATGATTTAAATTTACAAATACCATACTGGTGACCCCACAATAGGGATAAATCTTTTTTGCGGAAGGGAGTTTAACAAGACACGTGGCCACTTATTAAAATTAGAAGAAAAGAGGTTTAACCTTAAACTACATAGAGGGTTCTATACTGTAGGAGCGGCAAGGATGTGGAATTCCCTTCCACAGACGGTGGATGGTTTCAAGAAACTATTAGATTAGCACCTGAATGACCACAACATACAGGGATAAACAATAGAATACTGACATATAATCACACACATAGGTTGGACTTGATGGACTTGTGTCTTTTTTCAACCTCACCTACTATGTAACTATGTAACTATATGTCTAAAAACTACAGGATAGGTTTATGGACATTTTTTTTTTTTTTACTAGTAATGGCAGTGATCAGTGATTTTTAGCGGGACTTTGATATTGTGGCAGACAAATCTGACCCTAAGTGACACTTTTTGGGGACCAGTGCTAAAAAAATGCACTGATTACTGTATAAATGACGCTGGCAGAGAAGGGGTTAACATCAGGGGCGATCAAAGGGTTAAATGCGTCCCCTGTGTGTTCTTTCTTACTGTGTGGGGCAAGTACTAACAGGAACAACACAGAGATCGCTGTTCCCAATCACTAGGAACAGCAGATCTCCATGTTGTCCTTGGTGCAGAACAGGGATCTGCCTTGTTTACATAGGCAGATCCCCGTTCTGCCTCTCTGTGAAGCGATTGCGGGTGGGTTCACTGGGCACCCGCATTGGCTACTCCTCTGTGCAGCAGGTGCACGCCCGCACTATCTATTACATAAAACAATGTACAGGCACATCGTTTCGCACCTAAGAGCCGCCCTGCTACAGTATATATGCAATGGCCGGTCTTTAAGTGGTTAAAGATTTTTTTGCATTGGTTCATGTCCCCCACAGAAGTGCCTCAATTGCAATATCTTTTTTTGACAGTACTTTGTCTATTAGCTCAAAAATTGCCAAAATTTAACACCAAGATTCACCATCATAGACTTTGGTGGGATTCATCTCTAAGTTTGGGTTTGCTGAATTTCATTTAAGATTCACTAAATATTTGGTGAAAAGAACCCAAGCAGATTCGTTTATCACAGGTAAGAAATTAGAAAGGGAAGAGCCCGACATATGCATAAATGATAATGTAATATGCTCTGAATGCTCACTGTATCAGTACTTACTGTATCAAAACAAACATGTGTTATGTATCTGGTGTAGTCAGCCCCCCTTCCATTTACAAGTTGTTGTAAATCATCCCCGGGAAAACTAAGGAAATAATCTAGCAATCAACCTGGCATTCTATTCACCTGATGTCAGAAACATCCCCTTTTCACAGCCATGGCTGCAGTCAGAGCTTTGTGTATTAAGTCTTATAAGAATTCAGAGGCTAAGGATAAAGGAATGAAGAAGCAATATTTCTGTGTAGTCTGAGGCTATTCAAATAGATCAGCTTCAAGATGCACACATTACAGGGATTTACAGCTAATCCACCAAACCCAGTCTGTTTAATGGCGACAAACTTTTACCCATAAAAATCTCCATAGGCGATGTTTAAAAAATTATACAAGTTACCAGTTTTGAGTTACAGAGGAGGTCTAGGGCTATAATTATTGCTCTCGCTCTAACAATCTCACATGTGTGGTTTGAACACCATTTTCATATGCGAGTGCTACTCACGTATGCATTCGCTTCTGCGCGCGAGCTCGGCGGGACGGGGCGCATTGAAAAATAATATTTATTTTTCTTATTTATTTAAGTTTTTATTTTTTATTTTTACACTGTTCTTTTTTTTTTTAAAGTGTCACTTTTATTCCTATTACAAGGAATGTAAACATCCCTTGTAATAGGAAAAAAGCATGACAGGACCTCTTAAATATGAGATCTGGGGTCAAAAAGACTCCTGATTTCAAATTTACATTAAAGTGCAATACAAAAATAAAATGTAGTTTGAAAGAATAATAAATAAAAATGTCCCTTTAAAAGCTATGGGCGAAAGTGACATTTTGACGTTGCTTCCTCCTTGCAATGGTATGGAGCTGGGTGGAGGCCATCTTTCCCCCACTCAGCTAAATACCACACAGGGAGAAGAATCCAATCACCTCCAGCGGCTCCGGTAAGTGGTGGAGGGCGGCGGAGGACACCGGAGCGTGGCAGGAGGGGCGGCCCTCTCCCTCCATGATAAAAGTAATCTTGCGGTGAATCCGCCACAGAGACCATTTTTATCTGAAACCAGACCGCTCACTGAAGAAGAGGATACCGGGGTTATGGCAGCTAGCTGCTGACCCTTATCTGAGCAGCCTGGCAGGACAGGAAAGTGTCCCCCTCTTCTGAACCATAGCAGGCTACATGCCCCCAACATGGGGGGTGCTTTGGAGCAGGGGGCTCTGCCCCCCCCACCCCAAAGCACCTTGTCCCTATGTTGATGGGGACAAGGGCCTCTTCCCAACAAACTTGGTCTGTGGTTGTGGGGGTATGCAGGCAGGGGACTTATTGGAATCTGAAAGCCCCATTTAACAAGGGGGCCCCCAGATCCCAGCCCCCCATGTGAATGAGTAGGGGGTACACTGTACCTCTACTCATTCACCAAAAAAAGTGTAACAAATAAATAAAAACACAGACACAGTTTTTGGCAATTCCTTGACAATGTACCCCGATGTAGATCCATCATCAATTATGATGACTACCGCACTGCTGGACCCAAAAAGAAAGAAAAAAAAGCTTTGTTCGCGACAAAGGCTCACTGCCGACTGCCTGCTCTGCTGTTTGACAGTTCTTAAATAGATAACCGGTGGGACCACCTTGCAACGCCACCTGGTGGCACTGCCCCATGTGATGTCACTGACTAAGCATGCACCAAAATTAAAGGAAATTTTCATTTTTATTATCTCACTGCTCCTGTAAAAACAATCATTTAAAAAAGAAATTGCATTGATATGTGCCCCCCAGTGCAGTGCCCTTTTTATGGCCAATAACTTGCATATAAGTGTTCATAATGGGGAGTTCAGGTCCCTTAGACTTTAATAGGGTTCGCAGCTCGTGTGCAAACATTTTCCATGTTCGGCAGACCTGGTGAGAACTGAACCGGGGGGGCGGGGGGGGGTGTTTGGCCCAACTCTATTTTCGTTTATATTTTTAGACCACAGGTGCATTAATTTACATTTTTCAATGTTAAACCTAGTTTTTCATGTAGTTGCCCACCACATTAATTTATTGAGATCTTCTTGTAAAGTTTCTATGTCCTGCTGTGATGTTATTGCCCTGCTTATTTTTGTGTCGTCAGCAAACACTGAACTATTTATACCAACCTCCTGTATCATTTATGAATAAATTAAACAGGATTGGTCCCAGGACAGAGTCTTGGAGTACCCCACTTACCACTCCAGACCAGTCTGAGCACACATTATTTATTACCACCCTTTGGACGCACCCCTGTAACTCGTTTTCTGTCCAAGAAGAAATCCTATGGTCTATGCCTACAGACCTAAGTTTGCATCTATGGGGGACTGTATCAAATGTTTTGCATCCACAGACCTACCTTTATCTAGATGGCAGCTCACTTCCTCATAGACTGTTAACAGATTGGTTTGACAAGAGAGTTACCAGAGTGAAGATCCAAGAGGCAATACAATTACATCATGTATGTAACTGTAAATCACAAGGTTCACTCTATGAAATAACATTTCCTTTGTCAACTAAAACAGTAAACATATACATTATATTGTCAAAAGTATTGTGACACCTGTCTTTACATGCACATGAAGAGTTGAAGATGTTATAGCTGCAAAGGGTGGGCCAACTCAATATTGAACCCTACGGACTAAAACTGCAATGCCATTAAAGTTCATGTGCGTGTAAAGGCAGGCCTCCCAATACTTTTGACAAATATATTGTATATATTTAAAATGTATATTTTACTGGTTACATGGGTTTCACTTTAATGTTTCATAGCCCTATTGAACCTTACGTTTAAGTCAACTAAATGCATTCCAGGTGCATCAAAACTTAAGATATTCAGAATCTAATGCCGCGTACACACGACCATTTTTCTCGACGAGAAAAACGGCATTAATCAAGACGAGAAAAATTAACTATGCTCTAATTTTTCTCGTCGTGATTCACAGCATTTTTTTCCGCTGCAGTTTTCCCATAGTTTTTCTCGACCAGGAGAAAAAATTTCGGGAAAACCGGCCGTGTGTAAGGGAACAAGCCGTTCCTCATTTTTCCCGTCGATTTTCTCGACGGTGTTTTCACCATCGAGAAAATCGATCGTGTGTACGCTGCATTAGAGTTTGTTTCATTGCTAAAGCAGCCACAACCAGAATAGAAAAGCCTGTACTTGCCAACAGCTTTAAAGTGGGACCCAGAGCTCTGCAAACAGAAAAGTTCATGCTCCCTGCTGATTGGAGGACTTTGGCTTTGACTCAGCAGAGGGCATGTCAGACTTCTACAGTGAGACTGCTACTTCCCCACAGAGTACAAGGGTCTCACTCTGCAGTTTTTTAACACTTCAATACCAGATGTTTTCACACCATTCCTGCCCAGGCCAATTTTCAGCTTTCAGCACTGTTATGCCCCATACACACGATCGTTTTTCATGCCGTTAAAAATGCCATTTTAAAAAATGGCCATTAAAAATGATCGTGTGTAGGCTCCAGAGCATTTTTAACGACGTGAAAAACGGCCATTAAAAATTCCGGACATGCTCTCTTTTTTCACGTCGTTTTTCATGTCGTTTTTTTTAACGACGTGAAAAACGATAGTGTGTATGCTTTCACGACGTGAAAAAAAACGCGCATGCTCAGAATCAAGTATGAGACGGGAGCGCTCGTTCTGGTAAAACTAGCGTTCGTAATGGAGATAGCACATTCATTACACAGTAACGGACTGAAAAGCGCGAATCGTCGCTCAACAAACTTTGCTAACATGAAGGGTGGCGCCATTCGAACGGAACTTCCCCTTTATAGTGCCGTCGTACGTGTTGAACGTCACTGCGCTTTGCTTGATCGTTTTTTTTAATGATAGTGTGTACGCAAGGCAGGCTTGAGAGGAAACATGAAAAAAAACGAGGAGAAAAACGTTGGTTTAAAAAATGACATTAAAAACGATCGTGTGTACGGGGCATTACACTTTGAATAACAATTGTGTTGTCATTCAACACTGAATCCATAAGAAATTTTCATAATTTTTTCACACAAATAGAGCCTTCTTTTGGTAGTATTTAATCATTACTGACTTTTTTTTTTTTTGCTAAATAAATGAAAAAATACAAAAAATTTGTTTTTCTTTGTTTCATGTTACAAAATGTTGCAAATAATTAATCTTACTTCATATATTTAGGCAAAACTGTCTTTTGCTACATTTCTTTGGTGAAAATAACCCAAATCAGTGTTTATTACAGTATTTAGTCCATAGGAACAGTATAGCATCCACAAACTATGGTATATACTGTATATCTAAAAATGCATCATTCCGGGGGCGTGGCCAGGATTGGCATGTGAGCAGCCACTTTTCACAGAGCTCCCACCAGTCACCCTGTAATTAATCCTGTTCCTGGCTTCCTCTGTTTGATCCGACAGTACAGATCGGTATCGGAACCCCTGCTGAGTAGCCTGACCCGTTGTGAGCCCTCCAGAGATGATGGTAACCCGCAAAAACAAGGAGGGAGCGGACCGGCCTGAAATCCAACATGGCGCCGCCGGGACCCCTCAGCAGCGTGGCCAGCGCGGCAATGAGAAGAAGGACACAGTGAGTAAACTACCTAAGTTCTCTAAACCAGCAGCCAGCGATCAGCCTAGGGACATGAGATACTATTCCCAGAAACTTGCAGGGCCGGCTGAACAGTCTGATTAGACTGTGTCTAAGGCGGTGGCAGAGGGAGAGGACATGGAGCATGAGGAGGGGGATGGTGACCTGACACAGGCAGCCATTGCTGAGCAGCAGGATATATCAGAGCCAGAGGATGAGGACACTGAGCAGCCGACTTTGGCTGCTATATTGCGGGCTGTTTCCAAATGCACTGCTTCAGTAATTGCATTGCAGGCTAGGTTTGGAGGGCTTGAAGAGGCAGTGATCCTGATCAGACAAGATATGCAAAAAAACAGGGAGAGAACAACTGTAGCTGAGAGCAGGATCAGTGACCTGGAGGACAAGCTCCCTCCCCTGATCAGGGAAACACAGACTAATACCAGACTGATTAAATCGGTCGATATGCAGGCTGACGCTCTCGAAAATAGAATGAGACGCAATCATCGTTCTTCCTGAGATGGTGGAGGGGAGAGACCCTACAGAATTTGTGGAGCAGTGGCTCGTGGACATTTTTGGGAAGAAGGCTTTCACCACCCTGTATGCTATTGAAAGGGCACATAGAGTCCTACTGCGGCCTGTCCCACCGGGTCACCCACCAAGACCTATGCTGGCCCGGCTATTACATTATCGGGACATGGAGATTTACGTGCGGCTGGCCAGGGAAAAGCAGAATATTCCGTTTAATGGCGTGCGGATCTCATTTTACCTTGACTTTTCGTCTGATGTGCAGAAGCACAGGGCACGCTTCACCGAAGTCAAAAGGCGGTTGCAAAAGCTGCAGGCGCCATATGCTATGTTATACTCTGTCAGGCTCCGCATCACAGCTCGGGGGCAAGCGCATTTCTTTGAAAACGCAGCGGATGCATCTGACTGGCTGGATGCGAATGAAAACGCATTTCCCCGGGTCAGAAGGCAGGCTGAGGAAGAAGGTTGAGTCCAATTTTGCAGTTTCCCAGGAGGTCCAGCGGGGCCTTAATACACAGTGTTACCAGAGTGCCTAAGTGAGGAGATGGGAACATGCATACCTTTTGTTCTACAAGAGCGTTTTCTGTAAACAAGAGTTTTTCTTTTCCCAGTGGAATGTTCTATTCCTATTTTCTATTCTTCTGCAAGACTGTACTTTGGTCCCTGTTGGACCTTACGTTGTTCAGGATGGAGAGGACCACTGATTTGGTAGTGCCATGCACTGCCACAGGTACTGTATGTGAGACCCCTCGGAGTACATCAGGGGATAGTGACTGGTGGCCTGGGGGGGCATGCTCAGCTTGCTGGTCATGTGCATCGGGCTCATTCCTGTGAGGTTGTGGCGATACACCACTTTTCAATTTTGTTTTTTTTGTGTTTCCATTTTTTTCAGAGCATCACTTCTTTTACAAGACATTTATACAGAGCTGACAGTTCTATAAGTGCATCTTCTAAATCTAGTTGGTTTGATGTGGGACAATGTGCTTCCTATTTACACTGTTATGTATAGACCTACGAATCTACAATGGCCACGGTTCCAGTAGTCTCATGGAATGTTAAGGGGATACATGATTCCGTGAAGCGTACCATGGTATTTACCTCCCTTCGCAAGTATATGCCTGCCATTTGTTCACTGCAAGAGACTCACCTAACATCTGACTCGGTCTCATGTTTAAAGTTGTCTTGGGTGGGGTGGTCATATCACTCCACACACACCTCCTATTCGAGAGGTGTGAGTGTACTGATTCATAGCTCCTTAGACTACCAGGAGATAAAAAGTGTCATAGATGCAGAGGGGAGATATGTAATATTGCTGTGTCACATTTTTACTTTGAAATGTATTCTTGCATTTGTGTACATTCTGCCTCCATACAATCACCAGGTGCTCCGAACGGTGTTAGAATACCAGTTGTGTCACCAAGATGTCCCCATATATCATGGGGGATTTCAACTTTTTTGGACCCGGCACTTGATAAGCACCCAACGGTGACTGCAACGCAGGATTCCTTCGCACACCTTTGAAAAAGTTTATTGAGGAGGTGGGCTGGACTGATCCCTGGCGCGATAGACACCCAGGGAATAAAAGTTTCTCCTGTTTTTCGAAATCCTATATGTCCCTATTCCAAATAGATCTGACTATTTGCTCTACAGTGGCCACCCGGTTCATATCGGAGATCACGTATGCTGTTTGCAGCATATCTGATCACTCGCCGGTGATTACTAATTTGGAGGTGAGACCCCTATCGACTATGACCAAGGCCCCCTGGAAATTGAATGCCTTCTGACTTAATTTGTTTTCATCACATCACAAAATTGGGGACTTCTGGCAGGACCAAGGGAACCAAACTGGACCGGAGACTGCTTGGAGGCCTTTAAGGCCTTCCTTCACGGTACATTTATCAGGGAGATTCACGGGATTAAACAAGCTACTAGTGCACAGAGGGAGGTATTGGAGCAACTGGTGAGTGACCTGGAGGTGAAGTTTATATCGGACCCCACTGAGGAGCGCAAAGACTCATGGTTGGCTGCCAGTGAGGCACTCAGCTGTTGTGCAACCTCAGCAGCAGAAAATAAAAGTTTTACTAATAAACTAGCATATTATGAGGAGGGAGAACAAAACGGTTGCCTGCTAGCCAAAATTGCCCATGTGCAACAGAGGTCACCCTCCATTGATGCACTTAGAACCCAGGCTGGTGTAGTGACCAATGCCCCAGATCTTATTATGTCTGAATTGGTCTCGTATTACTCTACCCTATATCAGTCTAAACAGACCTTCTCTGAGAGTTCCCTACTGACATACCTAGAATCTGTAGACCTGCCCAAATTATCTGAGACTGCTAGGCAGCAATTGGATGCCCCTGGATTGGAGGAGCTCCGGGATTTTCCCTAACTCTAAAGCTCCGGGGAGGACGGTATCCCGATTGAAGTGTACAAACAATAAGCTGGGGTATGCTACCCAAACTACTCAATGTGTTAAAAGCCGCTAAAGCAACCAGGTGCCTTCCAATGTCTATGACCAAAGACATTATCGTGCTGCTATTGAAACCAGGCAAGAATCCGCTGGATCCGGGCTCCTATAGACCAATTTCCCTCCTACAGAATGATGTGAAGATTCTAGCAAAAGTCCTGGTGATGCGCTTAAATGGGGTAATATCCACTATTATACACTCTGATCAGGCAGGGTTCTTGCCCCAGAAATCGACGGCAATAAATCTACGTAGGCTTTTTCTTAATATGCAGTCAGAAGCGGATAACGGGGGGGATAGGGCGCTACTGTCTTTGGACGCTCACAAGGCGTTCGGCAGTATTGAATGGACGTTCTTGTGGGCCACTTTGAGGAAATTTGGGTTTGGGGAGGAATTTATCTCCTGGGTTCAGCTGTTATACCACACCCCAAAGGCTGCCATCAGGGAGGCAGGCAGAGTGTCCCCAGACTTTTGTCTGTATAGGGGCAGTAGACAGGGACGCCCCCTGTCTCCACTTCTATTTGCCCTGGCCATTGAGCCCCTCGCGGCTCTTATCCACACTAACAATGATATCTGAGGCTTTCAATATGGGGACCTACAGGAAAAGTTAATGTTGTATGCAGATGATACTATGCTACTTCTAGGGGATACCAAGGGGTCTCTGAATGAAGCTATGAGGGTGGTTAAAACCTTTGGTTTTTATTCAGAGTTGGTAGTGAATTGGACTAAATCCTCACTCATGTTTCTTGACGTGGATTCGGAACAAGCAACTGCCAATGCTTCTTGATATGCCAGTGTCCAAGCAGATTAAATACCTAGGTATACATGTCACCCCTGACCCTTTGGAGTATCTTAGGCTAAATCTCAACCCTTTGTTAAATCTCAGCCGTGATAGAATCAAGGTTTGGTCCAGACTAAAAATGCCACCAGTGGGTAGGATCAACCTAATAAAAATGATTCTTATGCCACAAATTCTTTACGTGTTACACAACTTGCCTCTTGATATCCCATTAAAACAGTTACGAATCATTAACTCTATGTTCCGCTCCCTTATCTGTCATTCTTCTCCGGCTAGAGTGAGATTGGAACAGCTTCAACAACCTAAGGAGGCAGGAGGACTAGCACTGCCGAATCCTTGGCTGTACTACTTGGCCGCCCAGCTACAACACATAGCTAGATCAAAACCCAGCCCCCGACCCGGAGTTGAACTTGGTATACTCTACCACCTCACTTATCAAATTCACGATTGGACAGGGGGTAGCTGAGGGGTTGGAAGCTTTGCGGGTGGGTAAATCGAATAAACAGTACCCCATGTATAGCCTAATGTAAAAAATCTGGAATAAAGTCAGGACACTACAGCAGGTCACGGGGTTTACTAAATTTAGCCCTATATGGCACAATGATTGATACATGGAGATAGGGAAACTACAATACAGTAAAAGGTGGCAGCAGTATGGTATTAACTACCTGTATCAAATATTCCAAAATGGAGAGCTGCGTACCTTTGCCGCTCTCCAGGAGGAATTTCAGCTTCCCAGTTCCATGCAATTCTACTACATCCAACTCCAGCATGCGGTAAGGGCCGAAAATTATGTATATGCCTGGGTTCAGACTAAAGCTTCAATTTTTAACTATATGGCGGGGGTGTCAACATATAAAGGCTTCATATCTTGTAGTTTTACTATGCTCCTTAATTTGTTTCTGCCTGATCTGACCCGTAAGGTGATAAATGGGAGGGAAACGTTGGGCCTTTTGAGGAGGAACAATGGGAGGAGGCACTTTTGGTAATCTCTCAGTGTTCGCTGAATGTTGCCCAGTGCCTGTCGCAGCTGTACATTCTTCTCCGAGTTCACTATACGCCCGCCAGACTGGCTAGAATGGGGGTGCGTGATGATCCCTCCTGCACGCGTTGCAAGCGGGATCACAGCGACTTGATACACTTGCTGTGGCGTTGCCCCAAACTAAATGCTTACTGGACGGAGGTGATAGAGGTCATTAACCGAACCTTTCAGGTTCAAATTGCTAAAGAGCCCAAACCCTGCTTGTTGGGTATAATTGAGGGTGACACACTTGAGGAGGTGCCCAGACAGGCGATAGCTAGGGCCCTCTTTCAGGCCCGGATGCTGATTCTATGGCACTGGAAGTCAACGGAACCCCCTACTGTAAAGGAGTGGATAAAACAAATGGGTAACACTTTGAAATTGGAAAAACGTATCTACCAACATAGAGGCAGTACAGCAAAATTTTACAAACTATGGGATCCATGATTAAGTGTGCCTGGGTTGGCTCCGGTGGAGCTGGTATTGGATAGATTGTTGTGAATCTCCTTGTGTTCTTGCATCTGTAGCAGGGACACAGTTAATTAGCTGCACTCAGGGTATTGTTCATTGTTTTGAGTGGGAAGATGCATATAGTGTACATGTCTGTGCGAACTGTGCAGTATTTTTTTAAACTAAGCATGGTACAGGTTTATTGTATTGCGGTGCTCTGATGCCATTAATGGATGTAATGTACCTTGTTTTTCAATAAACCATTTGTTTTGAGATAAAAAAAAAAGGATCATTCCTGATTTAATGACAGCCGGACATCTCATTTCTTGGAGCCTAAAAATGCAAGGACAGTGCAAATATAAACCAAATGACTCATTTTTGGAAAGTAGACAGTCCAGGGTATTTAGTAAGAGGCATAGCAAGTTTTTGAAAAATTAAGAAATAAAAAAAAAAGTTATTTTACATTTTTTTTACATACTGTCACCAGTGCAGTACAGTGTCATCATATCTCATCATTTTTATTTATTTTTTACCATAGTAACATTGTACTACTCTGGGGAAGTGATATGTATTTTTGTTTGGTTTTACACTGTTATAAACAACCATTTTTACTGAATGAAATTGATTCATTCAGTGTGTTTTGTTGTGATAAACTGTGATTGGCCACAGCTAATCACATGGTAAAGATGGGCTGTGATTGGCCCTGTTTGTACCATGTGATCACTGTGACCAATCACAGCTAGCCACACAATTGTACACAATGAATGGAATCCATCCATTGTGTACAATTGTCAGGTGATCTGCTGTGATCAGTCACCTGGTACCGACAGTGGCCCGGTACAGTGATCTGTCATCAGCATCTGTCACAGCATGGCCTTGTCCAGGAGGATGTCATATGACATCCACCAAGAACGATGAATGTCTCATCCGATGGACACAGCTGGTGACAGATCAAGCCGCAGCACGGTCCATTTTGGGAGGATGTCATATGACGCCCCCCCCCGCCCCCCCCCCCGAAATCACTCCTTCTATACTGCTAAGGCTGAGGGTGTACACATGTTGCTGCCTTGAAGCTTTGCATCTCAGCACAACAAAAAATATTCTCCCTGTCGAGTGCAGTACCACCCACTAAGAGTGGCCCATTCAAGTGAATGGGGCAGCATCACAACCACCCAACAATCATGTTATGCGTGCAATTGGGGCACAATTGTGCAGGCTTTTGGGCTAAAACAGGCAGGGAGGAGGCAACATAATGCCAATCACCCTCTAAAAAGAAATCGCTGGTAAATTAATTTAAAATTCCTTTGTTGACACTTGCACTCCTGCATTTATCTTTTCTAAACATGGGAGAAGTGATCTGGGAAGTATAAACAACTTTTATGCCTCTCCGATCACTTTTCCTGCATTTCAATTTTACTGTTTTAAAGCAAGTTTAGGTGCAATTAAATGCATTTAGATGCATTTAGCCAAGTCTATAGTGGCTTCAATTATAAAAATGTTTATTTTTGGGTATTAGTTGATTTTGTGCAAAAAGCATTTGCCTTCAAATGAATACATTTGTATCAGTAAAGTCTCTGCACCCTTTGAGCACTTATGCAAGAAAGTCTACCGTAATATGTGTATCTGTTAAAAAAAATACATTTGAACATTTAAGGCATGTCACACACCACAAGTAATTAAGGAAAACATACTCTACAATACAAACTGTTCCATTCCTAATAAATAGGTGGCATGTACTGAACGTAGTATTTGTTGCAGCAATCACTTTTTCTGACATCTTGCTTTAAGCTTGACAAATTGTTTTCTTCTCTCCCAGTGACACTTTGCTATGTGCCTAACTTTAAAGGCAAAATATTGCAAGTGAATAATTGCTATTTTTGACAGTATATATCTTCAATGGATATCTCCTTAATCTTTCTTCAAGGCTAAACATGTCCAAGGGTTTGTATCTATCTTTCCAACTTCCACTTGACAACCCACCTAGAATCGTCAAGATTCTACATAGTTATCTATCTCTCTTGCCTGAAAACACATCTACAAGCTATAACAGTTTATTATTGGGAACTATTCTAAATGTGCAAACAAATGTAACACTTTATTATGTAGAGGTTGCATACAGTGGGACAAATTCATATTAAAGCAGTTGTATACCGCTGGACGTTTTTTTTTTAACCCTGCAAGGTAAAGTCATAATGGGCTAGTATGCATCGCATACTAGCACATTATGTGAAACTTACCTTAGAACAAAGCTGTTCCAGCACTGCGATGTCAGCGCTGCAGCCGCTTCCATATTCACCTGTCTTGCTGCTGGGTTCGCAGGCTCTGGCTCTGTGACTGGCCTGATGACGCCAGAGCCGCCGTTCATGGCACAGGGCTCAGAAGGAATGGCACAGGTGGCCGTTCCTTCAGAGCGCATGCACCAGTAATGTCACTGGCTGCATATAATGTAAATATCTCCTAAACTGTGCATGTTTAGGAGATATTTACACTACCTATAGGTAAGCCTTATTATAGGATTACCTATAGGTAAAAAGTCAGTAAAGGAAGTTTACTTCCTTTTTAAGCTTTTGCTGATTAGTTTGCATGTAGCCAAGTCTGTGAGGAAAAATAAATCAGGATAGTAATATGGTTTGCAATAGTCTCATGTTTGCAAACTGTATTTGTAAAAGGTGAGAGTTTTCATCTTGATTGGCCAATCAGTAGAAAAAGTAATAAAAAAGTTTATTTAAATTGTTTATTGGTCATACTCATTTGTCAGTTGCTCCTCGCCTTTAAAAAATCCATCACATATGAAACAAGATCACAGTGTTGTAAATCATCAAAAACACTACATAAATCAGTTTTATTTTGTAAATATAAGCTGATACTACCAAGTCATTAGCAGTTTTAAATCAGTAGATTTTGCATGGTTTATGTAAATAAATGTCTCTTTCTAGAGTGGCCTCTCCCTGGACTCTGCAGATAATTATTCAAAAACGATACTCATATAGGATTCTGAAGACACTTTTGGAAATCTTTTGCAATTATATGTTCAAATCCCTCAAGAAAGACTTGTTTTTATATTCTTTCCATCATGTCTAGGGTTTCCTCTTAGTGCTCCAATTTCTTTCTACAATCCAAAAACATACTTGAAAGGTAAATGTTTTTTCCCAAATAGACCTTAGAATGTCCAGTATATGAACATAATAAGCATGCGTGATTGTGATTTCCATAAAACAAAGAGGTATTTTAATGGTGTGTGTCCTCTAAAGATCTGACTAAAATATCCAATATGTATAAATATGGTAAATAAATAATGCACCATGATACTTTTCCATGAGAGAGATTGTTTTCAATCTTTTTAATGTGTAATGTGGAAAGATCAAATAATGTAACATGGATCTATCATATGTTTACTCTAAGAGGACTGATACTGTATGTAGTTCACATGCTACCAGTTCTACACTGCACTTAAAGTGGTAGTAAAGTCACTATGCTTATTTTTACTTATAGGCAAGCTTATAATAAGGCTTACCTACAGTATAGGTACAGTAAATATCTCCTAAACATGCACCATTTAGGAGATATTTGTTTTAGCAGCAGACGGCGACATCACTTGCACATATGCTATGAAGGAACGGCATATCTGTACTGTTCCTTCAGAGCTCTGTGCCATGGCCATGACTCCTGCATGCATGCACGGAAGTGACTGCATCGTGGCACCGTCATTCATACAACCAAAGCCCACAAACCTGGAGGGTAGACCGGGTGAAGATGGAAGCGCCATGACCCGTGACAGCGTGCCACTGGAGGGCTTTGTTTTTTAGGTTAGTATGACATAATCTGATTGTATGCAGTGCATAGTGCCAGATTATGACTAAAACCACCTGGGGGCCCATTTTTTTTTCTTTTTTGTTGCAGCTTACTACCGCTTTAATAAGCATATGGCGCAAGGTCTTTGCTTGTGTAATATATTCAATAGGGATACAGGGGAATGTATTTAGACTATTGATTGCATTTCTCCAGGTTCCCCAGTGATGCCACTCTTTCTACTTCAAATGCTTAGCTATAGTTTTATTTGTTTATCACATCTCACATGAGTTGTAAATGTCAACCTTTCTTTCAGTGACGTGATGGCGCTGAGCGGCACCATTTTTAAAAGTAAAGCAGTAGCGCTCAGTGAGGTCTCATCTGGCGTGTGCTGTGCCTCTTCCTACATCCCCTCCGCAGCCTCTGACCTCCTGTCTCCCCCGCAGCCTCTGACCTCCTTCCCCCCTCGCAGCCTCTGACCTCCTGCCCCCTGCAGCCTCTAACCTCCTGCCCCCTGCAGCCTCTGACCTCCTGTCCCCCCCGCAGCCTCTGACCTCCTGTCCTCTCCCCACAGCCTCTGACCTCCTGTCCCCCCTGCAGCCTCTGACCTCCTGTCATTCCCCCTGCAGCCTCTGACCTCCTGTCGTTCCCCCCGCAGCCTCTGGCCTCCTGTCGCCCCCCCCGCAGCCTCTGACCTCCTGTCCCCCCCCGCAGCCTCTGACCTCTCCTGTACCATCCGCAGCCTCTGATCTCTCCTGTACCATCCGCAGCCTCTGACCTCTCCTGTACCATCCGCAGTCATTGACCTCTCCTGTACCATCCGCAGCCTCTGACCTCTCCTGTACCATCTGCAGTCTCTGACCTCTCCTGTACCATCCGCAGCCTCTGACCATCTCTTGTCTTATATTACGTCTGGAGAGGAGTCAAGATTAGGAGTGCCGCCAGGATGGGGGTCATGGGAGAAGTCAGACATGTATGGACTGTGGAGAGGAGACTATGGGATAAAACCAGAGCCACCAGGCTGGATCCGACTAACTGAGCCCTCCACGGTACAGAAGAGGTCAGTGACAGCACCGCCAGGCCAGTCTGAGGGGGAGTCAATACAATATTGTAAGGGAGCAATGATATAAAGATAGTGTTTTTTTCTGTGGAAGGTGGTCTCTGGTCACCAGAGTCCTCCCCACATTCCCAGAGTTCCCCTTTTCATCATAGTCTGCAAGATTCCACCTTACAGTGCAAGGGGGAACTCTGATGTAAAGTGCAATGCTGCAGACCCTGATGTAAGTGATGTAAAGGGGAATGCAAAGGACTCTGATATAAGTGGGGTCTCTGGTCACCAGTGCCCCCCTTTATATCAGAGTTCCCGCTTAGATCATGATCTGCAATGTTCCCCTTTATGTCAGAGTTCCTTTGCACTGTAAAAGGGAATCATGCAGACCCCTGATGTAAGGGGGAACTCTGTGCTGGCTGGGTTATATTAATCTGACCTTCATCTAAATGGAGAAATATGTTTTTTGGCTTTTGCTTAACTTAAAACACATTGCTTATAGCTTTAGCTACATGTTTATAGCTTAAATATTGATATGTGCCCTGCAAACTGCCATTTTAGGCACTTTTATTGCAGTGTCAGAACAAAATGTGTCTGTGGCAGTACATGACATGATTTTTGCCAGTAAAAAATTGGTGCTGTTTGTAAATTCCATGTCTCTCTTATCTATATATACGCTCTTCAAATGTGCTTTAAAATGCATGGTTTTCCCTTTTATGTACAAGAAAATAATGACGTTATGCAGTTGAGCTGGTATAAAAATGCTATGGGGCTGGTATGGAATTATTTTCAGGGCTGGTTTTTATTCCCAGTCCGGCCGTGAGCCACTGTATAATTGTATAATGAATTGTTACCAAGCTATTTTCTCTCTTTAACTTGGGACACACAATAATTTAGTATGGCCAGACCTGAAGCTGAGAGGTAAACTAACTTCGTACTTATACTGTACATGGTATTGTAAATATGCTTTGATGAGTAATTTGTAAATATCATGTAACCCACCATACTTATACTGTAGATTGTGTTGTAATTATTGCTTAGTGTGTTATTTTTATCTATGCTGCAACCCTATCAATAAATGTATTTCGCAGAATGAACTACTTATTTTGTTTATTTAAATACTCTTATTGGGATTGGAATGTATTTACATATACAGTAAACCTTTCTAACAGGTTATATATTATAAGGTAGTTCAGTTTTCCTTATTTTGTCTCCATCTTGCCTACTTTACTTCTTTAAGGTTAGCATGTTCAGGAGGACCTTTAAACACACATGAACTTTAATGGCATCCCAGTCTTAGTCCGCAGGGTTCAAAATTGAGTTTGCACACACTTTGCAGATATGAGTTAAAGCGGAGACTGCGAGCCAGGCCTTCTCATCAAACATCAGTGCCTGGCCTCACAAATGCGCTTCTGGAGGAATGATCGAACATTCCCATAGACACACTCCTAAACCTTGTGGGCAGCCTTCCCAGAAGAGTTGAAGCTGTTATAGCTCCAAAGAGTGGCCAAACTCAATATTGAACCCTATGGACTAACACTGGGATGCCATTAAAGCTCATGTGCTTGTAAAGGCAGGTGTCCCAATACTTTTGGTTATATAGTGCACGTATGTGTGTTATATACAGTACCTCACAAAAGTGAGTACACCCCTCACATTTTAGAAAATATTTTATTATATCTTTTCATGTGACAACACTGAAGAAATTACACTTTGCTACAATGTAATGTAGTGAGCGTGTAGCTTGTATAACAGTGCTAATTTGCTGTCCCCTCACAATAACTCAGCACACAGAAATTTATGTCTAAACCGCTGGCAACAAAAGTAAGTACACTCCTAAGTGAAAATGTCCAAATTGGGCCCTATTAGCCATTTCCCCTCACCATTGTCATGTGACTCATTGGTGTTACAAGGTCTCAGGTGTGAATGTGGAGCAGGTGTGTTAAATTTGGTGGTATCACTCTCACTCTCTCATACTGGTCACTGGAAGTTGAACATGGCACCTCATGGCAAAGAACTCTCTGAGGATCTGAAAAAAATTATTTTTGCTCTACATAAAGATGGCCTAGGCTATAAGAAGATTGCCAAGACTCTGAAACTGAGCTGCAGCACAGAGGCCAAGACCATAGAGCGGTTTAACAGGACAGGTTCCACTCAGAACAGGCCTCGCCAAAGCAGTTGAGTGCACATGCTCAGCGTCATATCCAAAGATTGTCTTTGGAAAATAGACATATGAGTGCTGCCAGCATTGCTGCAGAGGTTGAAGGGCTGGGGGGGGGGCAGCCTGTCAGTACTCAGACCATACGCTGCACACTGCATCAAATTGGTCTGCATGGCTGTCATCCCAGAAGGAAGACTTTTCTAAAGATGATGCACAAGAAAGCCGTTTGCAGAAGACAAACAGACTAAGGACATTGGTTACTGAAACCATGTCCTGTGGTCTGATGAGATAAACTTATTTGGTTTATTTATTTCAGGTACAGTACTTATATAGCACCGCCAATTTACGTAATGTTTTACATATACATTGTACATTCACATCAGTCCCTACCCTTAAGGAGCTTACAATCTATGGTTCAGATGGTGTCAAGCGTGTGTGGCGGCAACTGGGTGAGGAGATAAAAAAAGACAAGTGTGACAAGTCAAGCATGGTGGTGGGAGTGTCATGGTCTGGGGCTGCATGAGTGCTAAAGACAACATGTACTGTGACATACTGAAGAAGAGCATGATAACAACCCCAAACACACCTCCAAGACGACCGCTGCCTTGCTAAAGAAGCTGAGGGTAAATGTGATGGACTGGCCAAGCATGTCTCCAGACCTAAACCCTATTAAGCATCCCTTCTCAAAGGGAAGGTGGAGGAGCGCAAGGTCTCTAACATCCACCAGCTCTGTGATGTCGTCATGGAAGCGTGGAAGGGGACTCCAGTGGCAACCTGTGAAGCTTTGGTGATCTCCATGCCCAAGAGGGTTAAGGCAGTGCTGGAAAATAATGGTGGCCACACAAAGTATTGACAAAGGACATTTTCACTTAGGGTTGTACTCACCTTTGTTGCCAGCGGTTTAGACATTAATGGCTGTGTGTTGAGTTATTTTGAGGGGGCAGCAAATTTACACTGTTATACAAGCTGTACACTCACTATTTTACATTGTAGCAAAGTGTCATTTCTTCAGTGTTGTCACATGAAAAGGTATAATAATATATTTACAAAAATGTGAAGAGAGTACTCACTTTTGTGAGATACTGTATATATATATATAAAATTAGTGACTCTGCTAATTCCATTTTGTCTTGTCTTGTAATCTACTTGCAAGTAAAGTACAAACACCGATTCTTAGCTTCCATTTTCTTGCAACAGATACAGTATTTTAGATCATGTTATTTGTAAATCTGTGGAAGGGACATCACATTGGCTATGTGTTAATTGCTGATTGTGCTTAATAGCCTTCCAAACACCTGTTTTTTTTGCTTTGTACAAAATTATTTCTCCTTGGGGTACAATTACACTAAACCTTCTTTTAAGCAGCAAGAAGAAAGGATATTGGTCTAACTCAAGTTACACCAAATATTTGGACAAGAGTATGCTTTTGCAGCCCAATGGATATTAAAATAGAAATCTAACATCTCTTGAGAATAATAGGTTGCTATTAGCTGTGCTAATGTTTTAAAAGGATTTAGGTTGAATCCTCTTTCCACACTTTTAATTTTTTCAACCCACATCCCTGCAAAGAGCTGGGAAGTTAATTTTATTTTCAAGAGTAGCTTGAAAAAATAAACCCAGCAGAAACCAACTTGCTTTGAATGACACAATTTAATATGACTAATTATAAAATGCCTGAGCAAAGATTTTAATAAGCAATTTGGACTTGCTGAACAGCATTGTAATAACAAAATACTTGTTGAACAGCATTGTAATAAAAGAACACTCTTTGTTTTATTCCAAACGCCATCTAGTTGCAACAGTAAAAACACTGGGACCTTTAGTTTACTAAGTATATGGAAAAGATTCCTGATCACTTATTCTTTTAACCACTTCAGCCTCGGAAGAATTTACCCCCTTCCTGACCAGAGCACTTTTTGTGAATTCGGCACTGCGTCGCTTTAACTTACAATTGCGCTGTCATGCGACGTTGCACCCAAACAAAATTTACATCCTTTTTTTCCCACAAATAGAGATTCCTTTTGATGGTATTTGATCACCTTTTTATTTTTTGTGCTATAAACAAAAGAAGAATGAAAATTTTGAAAAAAAAACAATATTTTTTAATTTTTTCTATAATAAATATCACAAAAAAAATATATAAAAAAACGATTTTTCCTCAGTTTAGGCCGATATTTATTCTTCTACATATTTTTGTTAAAAGCGTATATTGATTGGTTTGCGTCTACAAGATAGGGGATAGTTTCATGGCATTTTTATTAATCATTTTTTTTTACTAGTAATGGCAGCGACCTGCGATTTTTATTGTGACTGCGACATTATGGCGAACAAATCGGACACTTTTGACACATTTTTGGGACCATTGTCATTTATACAGCAATCAGTGCTATAAAAATGCACTGATTACTGTGTAAATGACACTGGCAGGAAAGGGGTTAACCACTATGGGGCGATGAAGGAGTTAAGTGTGTTCTAGGGATGTGTTCTAACTGTGGGGGGGGGGTGGGCTACCAGTGACATGACAGTGATCACTGCTCTCGATGACAGGGAACAGTAGATCACTGCCCTGTCACTAGGCAGAACAGGGAAATGCCTTGTTTACATAGGCATCTCCCCGTTCTGCCTTTCCTGACCGAAATCGCGGCCGCCGGCGAACATCGAGTTCCAGGGACCCTCCCGAGGCACAGTCCGTGGATGATTGTTGGTGTTGGTCCACTGTGTTTTATCAAGTCCAAAGTCAGCGCAGCCCTCTACCAGGAAATTCTAGAGCACTTCATGCTTCCCTCTGCTGACCAGCTTTATGGAGATGTTGATTTTATTTTCTATCAGGACTTGGCACCTGCCCACATTTCAAAAAGTACCAATACCTGATTTAAATGATAATGGTATCACTGTGCTTGATTGGCCAGCAAACTTGCCTGACCTTAAGCCTATAGAGAATCTATGGGGTATTGTCAAGAGGAATATGAGAGACACCAGACCCAAAAATGCAGACAAGTTTAAAAGCCACTATCAAAGAAACCTGGGATTCCATAACACCTCAGCGGTGCCCCAGGCTGATCGCCTCCATGTCACGCTGCATTGATTCGGTAATTCACGCAAAAGGGTCCCCAACCAAGTATTGAGGGCATACAATACTGTACATGGACCTACTTTTCAGTAAGCCAACATTTCTGTATTGAAAAATCCTTTTTTTATTGGTGTTATGTAATATTCAAATTTTCTGAGATACTGAATTTGGGGTTTTTACTAGCTGTATATGAGTTTCACTTTTTGAATTGAATTACTGAAATAAATGAACTTTTTGATGATATTCAAATTTTATGAGATGCACCTGTATATGAACACAGATACATACAAATAGCCTTTATAAAAATAGGCAAAACTTTACCTTCACTATAACTGCCAGGTACTGCACATCACACTCAGCAAGATACTTCTTCCTTGTTTTCACTTTTCAATCACTGCTTTACTGTACTCCCAAGATCTCGATTTACAGTTCTGATGGGGATCGGGAGTTCAGCCTCATGTGACAGCCTCCTTCTATCAGGATACCTTGGCACGCCAGGGTGCTGTGGAACCCCGGTTGTAAAAGGCTGTTCTAGCTTAATAGAAGGAGTATTATGAAACAAACAGCATGAGGAGCTGGACACTGTCCTGAGAAATATGTAAAAAAGCAATTTTTTTAAAAACTCTGATGGGGGGTAGGAATGAGCCGAACTGCCCTGGGTTTGGTTCAAGCAGGTATGCTGTGATGGGCACAGTGAGGATATGGGCACAGTGAGGATATGGGCACAGTGAGGATATGGGCACAATGATGATGGGCACAGTGATGATATGGGCACAGTGAGGATATGGGCACAGTGAGGATATGGGCGCAGTGATGATGGGCACACTGAGGAGATGGGCACAGTGAGGAGATGGGCACAGTGAGGAGATGGGAACAGTGAGGAGATGGGCACAGTGTGGATATGGGCACAGTGTGGATATGGGCACAGTGAGGAGATGGGAACAGTGAGGAGATGGGCACAGTGTGGATATGGGCACAGTGAGGTAATGGGCACAGTGAGGTAATGGGCACAGTAAGGTTGGGCACAGTGAGGCGTGCAAATGGGCACAGTGAGGCATGCAAATGGGCACAGTGAAGCTGCAAATGGGCATTGTTGACCCTCTTTTCCGCTTACAGTAGCTGCTGCATTCTTACCCTAGGCTTATACTCGAGTCAATACGTTTTCCCAGTTTTTTGTGGTAAAATTAGGTGCCTCGGCTTATACTCGGTCGGCTTATACTCGAGTATATACGTTAAGCAAAATTTTAAGTTTAAATGGACAGACAAGGCGCTAACATATTTGGGTACTCAGCTTCCATCTAAGATAGCTAAGATTTTTGAGTTAAATTTTCCCCCATTGCTGCAAAAAGTTAAGATATTGTTGGGTAAATGGAAGACTGGTCTCCATAGCTGGCTTGGATGCTGCAATATCATCAAGATGAGCATTCTCCCCAAATGTATTTATTTATTACAGGCATTACCGGTACGTATCCCGCCTATTTACTTTAAACAGAGTCAGAAATTCATTTTTGACTACTAATGGGCGTATAAACTCCCTCGGCTACAACAAAACCAATTAACCACTTAAGCCCCGGACCATTTGGTAGCTAAAGGACCAGAGGTGAATTCAGAATTTTGCACTGCGCTGTTTTAACTGTAAATTGTGCGGACATGCAATGTTGTACCCAAATGAAATTTGCGTCCTTTTCTTCCCACAAATAGAGCTTTCTTTTAATGGTATTTGATTGCCTCTGCGATTTTTATTTTTTGCGATATAAACGGAAAAAGACCGAAAATTTTGAAAAAAAATTGATATTTTCTACTTTTTGTTATAAGAAAAATCGAATGAACTCAATTGTAGTCATACATTAAGGCCAAAATGTATTCAGCCACATGTCTTTAGTAAAAAAAATGTCAATAAGCGTATATTTATTGGTTTGCGCAAAAGTTATAGCGTCTACAAACTAGGGTACATTTTCTGGAATTTACACAGCTTTTAATTTATGACTGCCTATCTCATTTCTTGAGGTGCTAAAATGGCAGGGCAGTACAAAACCCCCCCAAATGACCCCATTTTGGAAAGTAGACACCCCAAGGAAATTGCTAAGAGGCATGTTGAGCCCATTGAATATTTTTTTTTTTATCCCAAGTGATTGAATAATGACAAAAAAAATAAAAATAATTACAAAAAGTTGTCACTAAATGATATATTGCTCACACATGCCATGGTTATATGTGGAATTGCACCCCAAAATACATTCTGCTGCTTCTCCTGAGTATGGGGATACCACATGTGTGGGACTTTTTAGGAGCCTAGCCACGTACGGGACCCCGGAAACCAAGCACCGCCTTCAGGATTTCTAAGGGCGCAAATTTTTGATTTCACTCCTCACTACCTATCACAGTTTCGAAGGCCATAAAATGCCAAAATAGCACAAACCCCCCCCAAATGACCCCATTTTGTAAAGTAGACACCCCAAGCTATTTACTGAGAGGCATGATTAGTCCATGGAATATTTTATATTTTGCCACAAGTTGCGGGAATATGACAAACTTTATTTTTTTTGCACAAAGTTGTCACTAAATGATATATTGCTCACACAAGCCATGGGCATATGTGAAATTACACCCCAAAATACATTCTGCTGCTTCTCCTGAGTACGGGGATACCACATGTGTGGGACTTTTTGGGAGCCTAGTCGCGTACGGGACCCCAAAAACCAAGCACCGCCTTCAAGGTTTCTAAGGGCATAAATTTTTGATTTCACTCCTCACTACCTATCACTACCTATCACAGTTTTGAAGGCCATAAAATGCCAAGATGGCACAAAACCCCCCCAAATGACCCCATTTTGGAAAGTAGACACCCCAAGCTATTTTCTGAGAGGCATGTTGAGCCCATTGAATATTTTTTTTTGTCCCAAATGATTGAATAATGACAAAAAGAAAAAAAAAGAAAAAATGTACAAAAAGTTGTCACTAAATGATATATTGCTCACACATGCCATGGTTATATGTGGAATTGCACCCCAAAATACATTCTGCTGCTTCTCCTGAGTACGGGGATACCACATGTGTGAGACATTTTGGGAGCCTAGCCGCGTACAGGACCCCGAAAACCAAGCACCGCCTTCAGGATTTCTAAGGGCGCAAATTTTTGATTTCACTCCTCACTACCTATCACAGTTTCGAAGGCCATAAAATGCCAAAATAGCACAAAACCCCCCCAAATGACCCCATTTTGTAAAGTAGACACCCCAAGCTATTTACTGAGAGGCATGATTAGTCCATGGAATATTTTATATTTTGCCACAATTTGCGGGAATATGACAAACTTTATTTTTTTTGCACAAAGTTGTCACTAAATGATATATTGCTCACACATGCCATGGGCATATGTGAAATTACACCCCAAAATACATTCTGCTGCTTCTCCTGAGTACGGGGATACCACATGTGTGGGACTTTTTGGGAGCCTAGTCGCGTACGGGACCCCAAAAACCAAGCACCGCCTTCAAGGTTTCTAAGGGCATAAATTTTTGATTTCACTCCTCACTACCTATCACTACCTATCACAGTTTTGAAGGCCATAAAATGCCAAGATGGCACAAAACCCCCCCAAATGACCCCATTTTGGAAAGTAGACACCCCAAGCTATTTTCTGAGAGGCATGTTGAGCCCATTGAATATTTTTTTTTGTCCCAAATGATTGAATAATGACAAAAAGAAAAAAAAAGAAAAAATGTACAAAAAGTTGTCACTAAATGATATATTGCTCACACATGCCATGGTTATATGTGGAATTGCACCCCAAAATACATTCTGCTGCTTCTCCTGAGTACGGGGATACCACATGTGTGGGATTTTTTGGGAGCCTAGCCGGGTACGGGGCCCCAAAAACCAAGCACCGCCTTCAGGTTTTCTAAGGGCGTAAATTTTTGATTTCACTCCTCACTACCTATCACAGTTTCGATGGCCATAAAATGCCAAAATAGCACAAAACCCCCCAAAATGACCCCATTTTGGAAAGTAGACACCCCAAGGAAATTGCTGAGAGGCATGTTGAGCCCATTGAATATTTTTTTTTTGTCCCAAGTGATTGAATAATGACAAAAAAAAAATGTACAAAAAGTTGACACTAAATGATATATTGTTTAAACATGCCATGGTTATATGCGGAATTGCACCCCAAAATACATTTGGCTGCTTATCCTGAGTACGGGGATACCACATGTGTGGGACTTTTTGAGAGCCTAGCCGCGTACGGGCCCCCGAAAACCAAGCACCGCCTTCAGGATTTCTAAGGGCACAAATTTTTGATTTCACTCCTCACTACCTATCACAGTTTTGAAGGCCATAAAATGCCAAGATAGCCCAAAACCCCCACAAATGACACCATTTTGGAAAGTAGACACCCCAAGCTATTTGCCGAGAGGCATGGTGAGTATTTTACAGCTCTCATTTGTTTTTGAAAATGAAGAAAGGCATATTTTTTTTTTCTTTTTTCAATTTTTAAAACTTTGTGACAAAAAGCGAGATCTGCAAAATACTCAACATACCTCTCAGCAAATAGCTTGGGGTGTCTACTTTCCAAAATGGGGTCATTTGGGGGGGTTTTGTGCCATCTGGGCATTCCATGGCCTCCGAAACTGTGATAGGCAGTGAGGAGTGAAATCAAAAATTTACACCCATAGAAATCCTGAAGGCGGTGCTTGGTTTTCGGGGTCCTGTACGCGGCTAGGCTCCCAAAATGTCTCACACATGTGGTATCCCCGTACTCAGGAGAAGCAACAGAATGTATTTTGGGGTGCAATTCCACATATAACCATGGCATGTTTGAGCAATATATAATTTAGTGACAACTTTTTGTACATTTTTTTTTCTTTTTCTTTTTGTCATTATTCAATCACTTGGGACAAAAAAAAAATATTCAATGGGCTCAACATGCCTCTCAGCAAATAGCTTGAGGTGTCTACTTTCCAAAATGGGGTCATTTGGGGGGGATTTTGAACTGTCCTGGCATTTTATGCACAACATTAGGAAGCTTATGTCACACATCATCCACTCTTCTAACCACTTGAAGACAAAGCCCTTTCTGACACTTTTTGTTTACATGAAAACATTTTTTTTTTGCAAGAAAATTATGTTGAACCCCCAAACATTATATATATTTTTAAACAAAGGCCCTACAGATTAAAATAGTGGGTGTTGCATTTTTTTTTTCCACGCAGTATTTGCGCAGCGATTTTTCAAACGCATTTTTGGGGAAAAACACACTTTTTTTATTTTTAATGTACTAAAAAACACTATATTGCCCAAATGTTTGAAGAAATAAAAAAGATGATCTTAGGCCGAGTACATGGATACCAAACACGACATGCTTTAAAATTGCGCACAAACGCGCAGCGGCGAGAAACTACATTCATTTTTAAAAGCATTTAAAAGCCTTTACAGGTTACCACGTTAGATTTACAGAGGAGGTCTACTGCTAAAATTACTGCCCTCGATCTGACCTCACATGCATGATGCAATTGCTGTTTACATATGACGCTAGACCGACGCTTGCATTCACCTTTGCGCAAGAGCAGGGGGGGACAGCGGTGCTTTTTTTTTTTATCATTTATTTTGCTTTTTTATTTTATTTTTAAACTGTTCCTTCCATATTTTTTTTTATCATTTTTATTGTTATCTCAGGGAATGTAAATATCCCCTATGATAGCAATAAGTAGTGACAGGTACTCTTTTTTTTAAATAAAATGGGGTGTTAGACCCTAGATCTTTCCTCTGCCCTCAAAGCATCTGACCACACCAAGATCGGTGTGATAAAATGCTTTCCCAATTTCCCAATGGCGCTGTTTATATCCGGGGGGGGCATTCCCTCCCACTGCTTGTAAAAGCAGTCTAGAGGCTAATTATCTGCTAGAATTGCTTTTACATGAAAGCCGGCCACTGGCTGAAAAGAATGATACCAAGATGATACCTAAACCTGCAGGCATCATTCTGGTATAAACATTCAAAGTCCAGCAACATACCAGTACGTTGCTGGTCCTTGTTGGACATGTATTGTAATCTTTTTTTTCATGCAGCCTGTTGGCTGAACGAAAAAAAGAGATTGATCGGTGAGCATGCCCACCATTAGAATACCTCCCTTCATCCACCCACTTCTAATGATGGGCATATATGCCGAAGCATGGGGGCATCCTCCCGCAAAAAAGTTATGCCGCGTACACACGGTCTGACTTTTCCACGGGCAAGCCTTCGTCGGAATTTCGACCGTATGTACGTGGCATAAAAGGTTATGCCGCGTACACACGGTCGAAATTTTCCACGGGCAAGCCTCCATCGGAATTTCGACCGTATATACGCGGCATTAGGAGCAAAATCGCTCCTCCGCCCCTGCTGCCCCCATGCTTCGGCATATATGCTCTTTTTTTAACTGTGGTTGTGAAATCACCTCCTACAGCATTGGAGTCACGGCTTTATGTATCGTGGGAGCAAACGCTGTTGCTGTCAAGATAAATAAATCCGCGATGCAACTGAATGGCGTACCTGCTAAGCAAATGATGGTTAACATTAAAACAAAGTAACATTACAGTACAACAGTAAGACCTTACCATACCATACCTGCAAAGCAAATACCAAAACAAAACCTAGTAAAAAATAAAACATTTTTTTAACGCAACCTGTGCCTAAAATATATATATATGCCGAAGCATGGGGGCATCCTCCCGCAAAAAAGTTATGCCGCGTACACACGGTCGGACTTTTCCACGGGCAAGCCTTTGTCTAAATTTGTCGCAATGGAAGGCAACTGGGGATTATCGGCGATGAATTGACCAGCATATAAATTACTCTGGTCCACAATAGATCTATAGAGATCTTCCGTGAAAAACAGCGAATAAAAATCGATTGGCATAAAATCAGCTGTTTCCACCTGAATACCGGGTTGGGCAGTGAATGGGGGAAGTACGGGTTCTGCAGAAGTGGTGGGGACCCAATCAGGATAGGCGAATTCTGCAGGAAGGGCACTATGGGCACGACGGGCCTGCCTTTGTCTTCTTGGTGGCAGCGGGACACTACTTGTGCTTGCCACCTCGCCAGCTTGAACTGCACTTATGGGACTCGCCACGTCACCACGTGATACTGCAGTGCTGGATGTACGCCCAGGCTGTACTAGGCCGCTGGTGCTTGCCAATTCACCAGAAGGAATAGCGGCGCTAGTACTACTCTGCTCCATGATACGAGAGCCCTGCGGTTCTTGCTCCTCAACAACCTCAGAAGATCGGGATCGGGTACGCCTGACCTTAGCAGGGACCTCAACTTCATCGTCAGAGCTATCTGACGTGGGGCCGCTGACGTCACTGTCTTCTACAGGAAGATATTCTGAGCCTGAATCTGACAGATACGTGACCTCCTCTTCACTATCTGTCATGCTCAGAATCTCGTAGGCCTCTTTACTAGTGTACCTTCGTCTTGCCATTTTGGGCTCTAAATTTAGGGGTACACTAGTAAGATTCACAGGAAAAAAAGCACCTGACTGTCGTCAGCAAATATATCAAACGTTACAAAAAAAACTGTTAGCGGTCGCAGGGATCAGGACTGTCTCTGCGAACGCTGCAGTTATGTGTTTTGTGTTTGGTAAGTGACAGTGATCGATCGATACTGCACTTGGGTGGGCTGGGCTGGGCTGGGCGGAGGGGCTAAACGCAGGTGCTAGCAGGTATCTGGGCTGATCCCGCTAACACTGCGTTTTTGGGAACCCTAAACCGCTGGGGACGCTAGTATAGATCTGATCAGATACTATACCACTAAGGGAGGTGTATGCTTTGCGCGTGGGTGTTAGCGTTACTGGCACTAACCTAACGCTGCCTGGGGCGACGCAGACCCTCTCTGGCGCTAAAACCTAATTGATCTCACCCGCCGGGCGATCAGGGGGTTAAACCTTTATTGGGTTATATACGGCGGGTGCCCTGATGCTATAAAAACAGGCAGAACTGAAAATAGAATCCATGATTAAAAAAAAATCTCCCTCTCCCCACAAATATGTATTCTTTATGCTAATATCCCTGATATCCCCCCTCCCTGTGTTAGACTGATTCACTCATTAGTAAGCTCAATCCAATGGATGATTGCCCTCAACTGGAGATCCAACAATCTCCCCTGGCCCCAGGTAATATCCAGAATGAGAAATATTCAGTTATCCGAAAGAATTCATCACACACTATTTGATAGCATCCCCACCTTTAACTCGAAATGGATGTTCTGGTCCAATGACTGATCCATATGCCTCCCGGATCTTTTGTATATTTTTATGTGCTGACCTTTTTTGGGTTCCCACACTCCCCATGACACCTCCTACTCTGAATGGTATCAACTCCAACTGGCACCCTTTCCACATATTGACATATTATCTTATCTTCTGCTCTTACTTGAACCATCACTTAATCACCATTGTTTATCTTGTACTGCTTTATATCTTCTTCTGAAGAGTATCCTCACAACTGTGTAACGTATTTTTCTTTTAAATCTTCCAAATAAATCTTTTGTAAACAAAAAAGCAAACTAACCAACCAGCGTCACCCGTAACCTTTATATGGTGATCACTGGTGAAAGGGTTAACTAGGGGCAATCAGGGGGTTAAAACCTTTATTAGGTTAAATATGGGGGTACCCGACACTATATAAAAACCTGACGGGTTACCTAAATAACTAAATAACTAACTGGGTAACCAGTGTCACCAGTGACGCTTATACGGTGATCACTGGTGAAAGGGTTAACTCTAGGGGCAATCAGGGGGTTAAAATAATATATGGGGGTACCTGACGCTCCAAAAACCTGCGGTGAAACTAAAAATAAATAACTGGCTATCTAGGGCACCACCCTCACTAAATACAGCGATCGAAAATACGATCGCTTAGTGACGCTGGCGTTAGGGGGTGAAAGGGTTACCTGGGGGCGATCAAGGGGTTAAACCTTTATTAGGGGGGGTTAGGGGGCTACCCTGGACCTAAAGGGGCCTAATCCTAACTGCCCTGCAACTTTTTACTATCACAGATGACACTAAATGCAGTGATCAGTAAAATAAATGATCACTGCAATCAGTGTCACTGTGATTGGGGGCTGGGGGGTGACCTGGGGGGTGATCTGGGCGTGACTGGGGGGTGAAATGTGTGCCTATGTGTACCTAAGTGTCAGTGGACTGTTGGTGCACTAACCTGCTTCCTCTCTCCTCGGCGCCGGAATCGAAAAGACCGCCGCGAGGGAGATGACATCACTTCCTCCTGCCTGTGTTTACATCACATGGCGGAGGAAGCATTTTCATTGGCCGGGAGCGATCGCGAGGGGGTGGCCGAAATCGAATGGTCACCCCCTCATCTCTGATCGCTCCCCAATGATAAACGGCCGCTCACTGTATAGGAGGGGGGTCCGATCGGACCCCCCAACTGTACAAAGGCGATCACGTATGCTCTACGTGATTGTGCCTGTCGGTGCCATTCTGCCGACGTATATATACAGTGAGCGGTCGTTAAGTGGTTAATGCTCTCCAGTACCGGATCTACGTAAATATTACCAAGCAATACAACTGACCAGAGTAATTGACTGGAATAGACAATTTGAATGCAAATTATGGGTACAGATTGAATACACCCAATCGCCTGTGCCCTTGGCCAGAGCCTCCTGGTGTTTTGCCTCTCTCCCTAGAGAGGTTAAAAACCATCCCTTAATAGGCAACACCGTTAAAGTGTGTTCAACCCTGCTCCTAACTATGGGTATAAAACCGGAGACCTCCCCCTTGTATCCGATACTTGGGAATCCCCTTTTTCCACCATGGCTTGAGGATGATGCTTTTCGGCACCTATCGAACATGGGCTGCACACAAGCGTCTTGCTTTATTAACGCGGGGCGGTGGCCGACAATCCCGGAATTGACTGAACAGACGGGGACGTTTAAATTAAGATTTTGGAGCGCCCTTCAGATCAGCCACTTTCTTAGTACCCTCCCGGCCCCGGGAAGGTTCACCAGGCAAAGAAAGGGATATCACCACTCCAGGAAGTTCAAGCAAATATAAAAGCCTTTCCTCCAGATTAGAAGCCCCAGGTGCTGGCAATGCATGTAACAATGCAAAAATGGGAAGAAATTCTGGACAGCCGCACTCCAAAAAAGTTTTTGCCTTTTATTCAAAAATGGACATCAAAAATACATGCCACAGCAGAACAGAACGGACAGAAGAGCTGACGTGTTTCACACTAACAAACAGTGCTTAGTCATAGCTAATAATCACAGAAATTAATAATGCTTAAATATTATTTCCTTTTGGACCATGTGACCAGAAAATTTGCTTAATTAATTGTTTGATCAATTGAATTCAATTGATCACCTGAAATCTCGACACATTCTGTGAGCACAATCCAGTCTTAAACAGCAAGTGTGATTATATAATGTACCATAATCAATTCTATGTGCAAGAATATATGTAAAACATATAATAGAACTAAATGAATAAATCTAAAATCGTGAAACAAAGAGTATAATATAATATAAATATGTATATGTGTATATACATGAGCCTCTACTTGCCCATATAACAGTGGATGTATTGTATGTGTAAATATTCAATTAGTGAGTAGGTGAAGAGGTTAAAAAACATGGAAATAAATAGATAAACGAATAAATAAATGAAGAAGTAATTAAAGTGAATCTATATGACCGTGTCTATTTATATATCAAACCAAATAGGTGAATGTTGTTTATTCCTGACTCATCTAATTATATATATTTTGCTGGGTGGTGAACACATGAAAGGGTGGGATCAATGTTAGACCGTCTGTGTGGAGACCCCACTCCCTACATGTGTGTAAATACGATGTGTTAATAATAATAATAATAATAATAATAATAATAATAATGATGGTGTATGCCCCAGTGATATACAGTGGGTACGGAAAATATTCAGACCCCCTTAAATGTTGCACTCTTTGTTATATTGCAGCCATTTGCTAAAATCATTTAAGTTATTTTTTTTCCTCATTAATGTACACACAGCAGCCCATATTGACAGAAAAACACAGCATTGTTGACATTTTTGCAGATTTATTAAAAAAGAAAAACTGAAATGTCACATGGTCCTAAGTATTTAGACCCTTTGCTCAGTATTTAGTAGAAGCACCCTTTTGATCTAATACAGCCATGAGTCTTTTTGGGAATGATGCAACAAGTTTTTCACACCTGGATTTGGGGATCCTCTGCCATTCCTCCTTGCAGATCCTCTCCAGTTCTGTCAGGTTGGATGGTAAACATTGGTGGACAGCCATTTTTGGTCTCTCCAGAGATGCTCAATTGGGTTTAAGTCAGGGCTTTGGCTGGGCCATTCAAGAACAGTCACTTTGTTGTGAAGCCACTCCTAAGTTATTTTAGCTGTGTGCTTAGGGTCATTGTCTTGTTGGAACGTAAACCTTCGGCCCAATCTGAGGTCCTGAGCACTCTGGAGAAGGTTTTCGTCCAGGATATCCCTGTACTTGGCCGCATTCATCTTTTCCTCGATTGCAACCAGTCGTCCTGTCCCTTCAGCTGAAAAACACCCCCACAGCATGATGCTGCCACCACCATGCTTCACTGTTAGGACTGTATTGGATAGGTGATGAGCAGTGCCTGGTTTTCTCCACGCATACCGCTTAGAATTAAGACCAAAAAGTTCTATCTTGGTCTCATCAGACCAGAGAATCTTATTTCTCACCATCTTGGAGTGCTTCAGGTGTTTTTGAGCAAACTCCATCAGGGCTTTCATGTGTCTTGCACTGAGGAGAGGCTTCCGTCGGGCCACTCTGCCATAAGTCCCCGACTGGTGGAGGGCTGCAGTGATGGTTGACTTTCTACAACTTTCTCCCATCTCTGACTGCATCTCTGGAGCTCAGTCACAGTGATCTTTGGGTTCTTCTTTATCTCTCTCACCAAGGCTCTTTTTCCCAGATAGCTCAGTTTGGCTGGACGGCCAGCTCTAGGAAGGGTTCTGGTCATCCCAAACGTCTTCCATTTAAGGATTATGGAGGCCACTGTGCTCTTAGGAACCTTTTTAACATTTAAAACAAACAAGTTGCTGTAATGTCATAATTGAAACACTGGAGGGAGCTGAGTTCCTTCTCAATACAAACAGTAGTCTATGACCACACTTCAAAGTGGCACCTCGCTACACACTCCCCCCACGCAAAAATCTTTGGTCCCCAAAGACAGCAACAGTTTGTAACCTGGTACATGCTTGTCAAGTACACGCAGAGAAAAACTCTGTTAGTATATACAGGTATAAGGTAGTTCACATTTGCAAAAGAACCAGGCAGAGATACCCCCCACCAAGCTTTAGAGAGGAGGTTGTCCTGCCTACAGGCCACCTTAACTGGTACGGCCCGACCAGATGTGCCAGGGGGTGAGCTAGGGTTGCCCTCCACCAAATTCACAGTGGAAGGACCAGGCATATCAACTGTCCTTCTTGAAGTGAAAATAGCTTCTTCAGAGCATTCACCCAATTGATCGTAAGTCAGTCTCTTGGGAGGGTGAATGACTTCTCTCTCTTTGTTCCTTAGGTGTCAAAGTCTCAAGAGTAATAGACTCTGCTGTCTCTGTGAACTCTTCTGTTGCTCTTTCTTCTTGTTTGGGCACGCTGGGCTCTATTACTTCTGGAGCATCCAGTTCTCCTCCGGAAAGAGATGAGACCTCTTCAGGGTCTTCTATTGGCAGGGAATTCAGATCATCCTCTAATTCCTCGGTGAGCATGCTGTAAGGCACAAACTCAGGGGCCTCTGGATGAAGAGTTCCACTGTCAGCTACTTCAGATGGGGACAGGGGAGTGGTCATGGGTTCTGGCAAATGAGATGACCACAGCCAATCGGGTTCCATCTCTTCATCCTCAGAATCTTCATCTTCCATATTTGGAAGTGTTGACTGAGATCTGGTAACTGGTCTGGACCCTTGAGAGTTTGAAGGGAGCTCTTGTGAATCTGACACGGGAGGTAGGTGAACTGCTTCAGAGAGGGGCAGCAGGTGATTCCGATGCCAAGTCTTTAGTGGGCCTACACTCCCTTCTGGCCTAATCTGATATACCAGAAGGCCTGGCAACTGCTTGTAGATGAGATATGGCTGTGATCTCCAGCGGTCAGCTAACTTGTGTTTTCCGGGGATACTCAAATTTCTCAGTAGTACTCTATCCCCTGGCTGCAAGTCCTGTATTCTGTCTGACCTTGAGGTCGAAGTTTCTCTTGTTTCTCAACCCCGTTTGGTCTGACGTAGCTTGGGCTTTCTCATGGGCCATTTTCAGACTCCTTCGTAACCGATCTACATACCCCATTATAGGATGCTGCTGATGCATGATCAAGTAAAATGCCAAAGGCCAGGTCCACTGGTAGTCGAGCCTCCCACCCAAACATCAAACGGTAAGGTGAGTATCCAGTAGCATCGCTAGCAGTACTGTTGTAGGCATGCACAACGGCATCTACATGCTTGCTCCAGTGCTGTTTCTTCTCTGAGCTTAGAGTCCCCAACATGTCTAGGAGGGTTTGGTGAAAGCGTTTAGGTTGAGCATCCCCCTGGGGGTGATATGGAGTGGTTCTAGACTTTTTGATGACCAACAAGTCTAACAACTTCCTCATGAGATTACTTTTAAAGTCTCTCCCTTGATCCGAATGAAGATGTTGGGGCAGACCATAGTGTACAAAGAACTTCTCCACTAGTACTTTTGCTACTGTCGAGGCTTTCTGGTCCTTTGTTGGGAATGCTTGGGCATATCTGGTGAAGTGATCAGTTACCACTAGAACATTCCCTTGTCCACTCAGGTCAGGCTCTAGGCAAAGGAAATCATTGATTGAACCAGCTCCATGGGTCCCTGACTCTGAAGATGGCCCATAGGGATGGCTCAATGAGGCAGGGTCTTCCTCTGGATGCATCGGATACAAGAATGTCAGTAACTTTCAACTTCAACCCGCATGCAGGGCCAATAGAATCTGTCCCTTACTATATGGAAGGTTCTTTCAAACCCCAGGTGACCATGATTGTCATGAAGAGCAATTAGGACCATCTCTCTGTACTTCCTGGGCAGGAACAGTTGCCACTTCTCTTCTAGACCATCAGAGGGGCCCCTTCGGTAGACCACTCCTTGATGTAGCTGTAACCGGTCCCACTCTCTGTGCAACAGGCGAGCCTCTTTTGGAGAGTCTGTAAGAAGTATATCAGGGCATTGGTCTTCTAGAGCCTTCAATACCAGTTTTCCCAGGGGGTCTTCCAACTGATCTCTCCTTAGATCCTTCTTGGACAGCTTTGGTAGGCCTTCTTCCCCCACTTGGGTCACATTACAATAGCATTTGGGTACCCCAGCAGCCGAAACTCCAATCTCTTCCACCCTGGATCCTCCTCCAGCCTGAAGTTCCGTTCCCTGGTATAGGGCTCGCACTCCTTCTGAGGTCAACTGAGCCTATTCTTTGGCAGGGTCACTGAGGGCATGAGACCTTCTGGATAGGGCGTCTGCATCCCTATTTCCAACTCCTGGTCGGTACTTCAGGCTGAATGTGAAACCTGAAAGGGCCGCCAACCACCTATGTCCTGTGGCATCCAGTTTAGCGGTGGTCAGAAGGTAGGTGAGTGGATTGTTATCTGTCTTGACTATGAATTCGGCCCCATATAGATAATCTCTTAACTTGTCCACTACAGCCCACTTTAAGGCCAGGAATTCAAGCTTGTGGGGTAATTCTTTTCCGTGGGGACCAGACTCCTACTCACATAGGCAACAGGCTGCAAGTGACCATCGTGTTCTTGGTATAGCACCCCAACAAGCCCATCTCGACTGGCATCGACATGCAATTCGTAGGGTTTTGTGGTGTCCGCATAAGCCAAACAGGGGCAGTGGTCAAGCTCCTCTTCAAATGGATGACATTTGGTGGTCCACTTGTCCTGGATGGATTCTTTAGGCTTCCTAGACCCCAAGGAGGGTTTCACAGGCTTGACTGGCTCAGAGACATTATCTTCTCCCTCACTCCTCAGTAGCTCATTGAGGGGACGGGCGATTTTGGCAAACCCCTCCACGAACCTTCTGTAGTAGGAATGACCGAAGCTCGGTCACATTGGTGGGTCTTGGCCAAGAGGTGACAGCATCCAGCTTCTCAGGGTCTGTGGCTATCCCTTCTGTGGATACGATGTGGCCCAGATAGTGGACTGAGGGCTGATAGAATTGGCACTTCTCTAAGGAAAGCTTCAGGCCTTCTTCGTGGAGCCTTTTTAGGACCTTTTCCAACCACTCTTCGTGCTCCTCTAGAGTTCTGCCGAACACTATAATGTCGTCTAGATACACCAGCACCTCGATTAAATTCATATCTCCCACCGTTTTCTTCATCAGTCTTTGAATAGTGGCTGGGGCTCCTGACAACCCCTGAGGCATACGGTTGAACTCGAAGAACCCCATTGGGGTAATGAAAGCAGTTTTTTCTTTATCCTCAGCGTGCATAGGGATTTGATAATATCCGCTCTTTAGATCCATCACACTGAACCACTTGGCCCCTGACAGACTCTGAAAAGCGTCTTCTATACGGGGGGTGGTGTACTGATCTGGAATGGTTCTTCTGTTCAGTGTTCGGTAGTCAATACACAACCTCAGTGACCCATTTTTCTTCCGGACTACCACAATTGGAGAAGCGTAGGGGCTCCTGGACTCTCGAATAATCCCCGTCCTTTTGAGTTCTGCCAATTGCTCATGTAGGTCTAGTCTCCTAGGGGGACCCGTCGGACTCTTTCTCTGAACGGTTTGTCTTCCTGCAGGCGAATCTTGTGGGTGGCACTCTTCGCACACCCCACATCGAATTTATTTTGGGAGAATATGTTTTGCCATCGAGTGAGTTGGGCCTTGGCCCTCTCCTTCCATTCCGGGGGAACGGTAGTGCCTTCCAAAAAAAGCTTCTCCACTGTGACTTCACCCCTCTCTTCCTTCTTCACGTCAGACGAGGCAACTTGGGTGGCTGGGTTCACCTGGCCCAACAGCATTCTGGCCGGTACCTTCACAGGTATGACTTCTCTGCAGAGCCTTCAGGTGAATCACCTCGGGAATTACTTCTATCCCCTTCCCTCTTCTCTGTGGGTCTGCTTCGAGGACAACAAAAGGGCCTGGTTGTTTCCAGGTAAGCTTGACAGAAGCTCTCAAACAAATCACCTCTCCTGGCTGTAGTACCTTCTCTGTTCTATCCAGCCGCCAGATCTTGCCAACCCCTTCTTCTGGGGCCTTTTGTTCTAGCACTAGCTGCTGATATACTTGTTTCAACATGGGGTCTGTTCTTGCGGTTGAAGTTTCCTGCTCCTGGGCCAGAGGTGTCAGAAGTCTCCTGACCAGATCAGTGCTGGTCACTATGATGATGAAACTCTCGCCAGCTCCTGGTGGGCGAGGACAGACCACTGCCAAAGTGTCAAAAGCCTCCGCCTCTCCTGCCACTGAGGGATCAAAAGTTAGTTTGATTGACAGGTAACCATCATAGGGAAATTTCTGAGTTCCAATTCCCCATATCTCCAGTTCTTCCAGCTTCCGCAATGGCAGATGCTTGAGGTGTTTGTTATAGAAGTCTCTATATAGAAGAGTCACTTGGGCTCCAGTATCGAGGAGGGCCTTTGTGTAGATCCCCTCTACCTGGATTGAGACCACTGGGGAGGGCCCCACTAGCTTGGCGGGAATTTTTTTTTTAAAGGCCTTCTTGCTTGGCTCCGTAATCTGCACTCTAACTCCTTTCTTCTTGGGGCTTTTCCTGGGTCTCAACCCTTGTTAGGCCTGGTGTGCACTGATCTCCCGCCGTTGAGCATTTTGGGACATGGAACGGGAGGCATTAGGTCACTCAGAGGCGACAACAGGGGTGTTTGGCAAAGGTCTGTGCCCCCGCTGTTGTCTCCTTGCATCGTTGAATTCTTTGGAGTTAGCTGAGACTGATGGGCACCCGGTTGACTCCTTCACTGGGGCCCTCTGAAGTTTTCCGCCGGCTTGCAGTATAGTGCTGCCACTTTCTCCAGACTGGGACACATTCGTCAATGGTGTCCAGTTCCTCCACAATTGAAAAAACATCATCCTTTGAGGTTTGAGTTGAGGTGGCTGTAGTCTGAATTACTTTTGTTGTGGTTCCTCCTTCTTTACTTGTCTCCGAGACCTTTGCCATCAATGAAGTCAGCATGTCCATCACTTGTGCTATTTGAGACTTTAAAGTGGCTATTTCAGAGTCCGGTTCCACCGTTATTGCAGATCTGATCCCAGCTGGAGGGGTAGAGGTTGGTTGTTGATCATTTAACAGTGCTTCTTCATCTCTCACCACTCTGATAAGGTCAGGGTAGCTTAGTGACATGACACCTACGGAGGTTCTCAAGTGAAGCCAGACTGGATCAGAGCGCAGAGCCCCTCTTAAGATTTGCTGCATCCTAGCTTGGTCTATGGCAGAGGGCACCATCCCTTTCTTTAGCACAATCTGACATAACATCTTATTTAGTCATCTGATGTATTCAGAAAGACGCTCTCCTGTCTGTTGGAGAGTATGTTCAAACTGGTAGATTAAATCAACTGCCTTCTCCAGCTGCCCGAACTCTTCTTGCAACATACTGTGTTGCTATTCTGGCATTTTGACACAAAGTCCCCCAAAGTGTTAAGGAGTTCTGATCCAATCATGGTCAGGGGTGCTGAGGAGGTTGCTGTTCCTTTAGCTGGCTCTTCCTGACCAGTACTGGGGGGGTCCCCACCTGGAACTCTTGGGTGTACTAGGTAAAACTTTGTCTTGTTTCCCAATTGTACGCTCTTTCCTCTGAAACTTTCGGATACTCCCTCTCTCCACTCCAACAGTGCATGGGTGCGAGAAGTCCCTTGATCCGGCCTGATGACAATCACCCATGCCTTTCTATTTGGGGATAATGTCTTTACAATTTTATTGACCTCTCCTTCTTCCCAGTCCTCGCCAGTGAGCTCAATTGCCACACTTGCGTCTGAGCAGGCGCCTTCCTTTTCGCACCACTGGACCACAGCGAAAGGGTCCATGTTGGCACCAATAGGGTGGGGCTTGATTGCAGAGTAACAGTAAATCCCGGATGAGCCCCCACGTGTAGCACTACCCCCGAAGGAGCTGCTGGTTATATTTTGGGTCTGTACTCTGCCTATCAACCCCAAGAGGCCGAGTCCTCACCTTCCCTTCTTTTTTGGGTGGGGTGGGAACTCACAATGACTAATACAGTGATCAGTGATAATACTATACACTGTCACTATATGAATGACACTAGCTGGGAAGGGGTTACCATCTTGGGGTAATCAAGGGGTTAAGTGTTTGCCTAACAATGTGTGTATTATGTGCTGCTTTTTACTAAAAATTGATTTGTTCCATCTCCCTTTGCAGGGAGAAGAAATAAAGAGATCATTACCTCTGTACAGTGCCCTGTGTTGTTTGCTAAAAATTTCCATCCAGAAAATAAATGGAGATGGGTGAAAAAACAGGTTGCTAAAGATGTGGTGGAGGTAGCATCCTTAACTATCATTGACAGAAGAAGCTTTCATATGTAATAGCAGTAAAATAAATTCTACTATATATGATGTTTGGATCTTACGGAAAAGGCTAAAAGGCCAGAGTTCAAGATGAATGGCAAAAGTTCATTTCAAACCTATGTTCAGATATAACCAAGAGCTCATCCATAGTGACTAGTTTTATGAAAGCCGAGCATTGTTCAGTGTGCTGGACATTTTCTGAACACTCAAAGAAAAAAAAAATTGTTAACTTCAAACATAGCGCCTGGACTCATTCAAAGTCTATGGGCACCAAATCTTGTAATTTTTTTTCTAGCTTTCTAAGTCCAGCTTGCAATCTTTTGGTAAAAAGGGCAGGGCTAGCTGGATACTGCCTTTTGGGACATGTAAAAGTCCACATGCAGCACTGAATTCAAAATTGGAAATCCAAGGGAGAGGAGTGAATGAACCAGTCACCAGCTTCAGTATGTGTAGAAAGGCACACCGCACCACGTGAGAATCCAAACTGCTTACCAGATAGCTGTGACAAGAAAGCATGTAGTGGGTAATCCACAGTAACAGCTCCGTCCCTCAGCTTTGGGTTGGATTCCAAACCAGGAATGCAATATATCATTAGACCTTTCCTTATTGTCATGGCTTCCCAGGATTCTCACATAAAATATATGTCGATCACCCAAACGGTCAGCGGTACCCTGTTTAGAAAGCAGTTCCTTGTATCTCTGTAGCCATTAAGAACTCTGTTGGCTGAAGTATATTCAACATCTGCAACACCTTTGGGTGTGTGATGCCAGCCTTCAAAACTCTCAAAGACAGCAAAAGCCGAGGTACAACCCAAGGAAACAGGAAATACAAATCTGTGGTCCGTAGGGAAGCCTCAGATCCGGATCCGTTTTTCTATGCAGAGATGGGAAGCTGCAGTTGTTGTTGCTGCTCAGCCTGGAGCAGATCCTATGGCCATCAGGAAGAAGTCCAGTAACAGCCCAGAGCCCTGTGTTGCAAACAACATAGGGCTCTGTACTGAGAGATTGATATCTTTGTTTCTTCTCCTTGAAAATGGAGAAGGAACAAAACATAAAAAAAAAAAAAGCAAAATATAGTACACACATTAACACTTGTTACGCACACACATAACCCCTTGATTAACTTGAGATTTTACCCATTCCCAGCCATAGTATTATCACCAATCACTATTTTAGTGTCACTGGTAATGTCAGTGTCAGTTAGTCAGTTCCCAACCAGTGTCAGATTGTTTACTGCACTATCGTAGTCCCACTATAATTATAAAATGCAAATTCCAGTATATATACGATAGTTTGTAGATGCTATAGCTTTCACACTAACCAATCAATATACACTTATTGGGATCTGTTTTACCAAAGACATGTAGCAGAATACATTTTTGCCTAAATTTATGAAGACATTCGTTTTTGTTTTTTATTGCTTTATTGGATATGTTTTATAGCAGAAAGTAAGAAAATATTGAGTTTTCGTCCGGTCTTGTTTTTTTTAAATAATGTTTATATAATAAAAAATATAAAACCCAGTGGTGATCAAATACCACCAAAAGAAAGCTCTATTTGTGTGAAAAATTATATAAATTTAACTTGGGTACAGCACTGCATGACTGCACAATAACCAGTTAAAGTAGCTCAGTGCTAAATAGCAAAAAAAAAGCCTGGTCATAAAGGGGGTAAAATCTTATGGAGCTCAAGTGGTTAAAACAATTTGCTATTTACATTGTTTATCTGATAATTTTAACCTTTATACAGTATTTAAACAGGAAAATCACGTAAATGTCTAAAACTTGTATATAGCTAACATTCCCCATATGTCTACAAACTTCAGCTTAGAATACTCTGGCATGTATTGTGAATGGTCATATGTAATTTAGTGTAAAAGCTTTTTTTATAAACAGTGTGCTAATAGCCTGGTATTTATTAGTAAAACAGCTGGATTTTGCCAAAACCATGTTGCCTTATAGGTCTGGTTGAACACTATTAATCAGTATCAATCTGTTAAAAAGATTTTTGTGTTTGCTTTTTTTTTCTATGCTTAACATATCTAGAGTTACCAATATTGAATTATAAATATTATCTACATTCATTCTGAAGGACAAACAATAAAAAATAAATAAAAGGCCTGTTTCTGAATAATTGGTAGTGTTCTGCAGTCTGAAAATATAAACCTTTTTTATAATTTCATATTAAAAAATAAATGAATAAAGATATATATATAATATCTCACGTCTCTATGTTTATGAATGCACATTTCTGGAGTATGTATAAAGTTTTGTAGAATACATTGTAATATAACAAGAAAAGGTCTGTATCTTGGTAAGGGTATGTCAGTTTGTAATCATAAATACTAGATTACATTAAACTCTTGCCTCTGGCACTGAGAGAATATGTTTACAAATTAGCTTACATGGTTGATTTTTTTCTCCACAAGGGGCAGTTTAAATAAGTTAAAGGCCTTCTAAATGCATTATATTTACATAATCTTTCTATTTGACTAAAATGTTTTCTAACCACATAGATTCTATATTGTTTCATTTTCCGAAAAAGATTCAAGGTATACAAACATATTTGTCAGAACTTATTCACAGGAACAGACTTATACCAAAAATATTGAATACATGAAAACATTTTACATACACAACATATGAACATCTGAACATTCAGACATCTTTGAACTGTCCATTTTAACATCTTTTGTTGTCATGTACTTAGCTTTGACACTTGTTTATTTTATTTACATTTTATTATGTGTAATAGAAAAATGATTTCCTGACCTCCAAAGGTAATTAAATAATAAGACATTCTTAGATAAGGAATACACTATATAAAAAAAAAAATACATTAAAAACTAAGTAACATATATATATATTGTTTGTTTATTTAAAAACTTCTACTGTATTTACTTGAAACAGTGCAAGACTATTCAACTTGTTCACTGCATTTGCAATAAATAACCCTTTACACCTCTAAATAGTAAACCTTTTTTCTTTAACTGTTACTGCTGATATATTGTTTCAGGTAAACCTCAAGTGTACAGTTCCTACATAATTTTCCATAAGGTTAATTTTCCTATTTACTAGAGTGAATAAATTAAATTTAGTTAGTCCTACCTTGCGATATAAATTAATTTTTCGATTGATACATACAAAGTCAGCTATTAATGTCTTAAAAATTAACGAAAACAAATAGTATGATATAAATTCAAATTGTTTCTCTTGTATTAGCCTAAAGCTGAACTCTGAAGCGTATCTGAAGAATGTCATCCCGCTGTGGGGTTCCCCACACTGCAAGGGTTAAATGCTAATTTATTTCTGGCCAATTGGAATAATCAATATCAAGAGAAGTGGCATGGCCAATGGGGGTAGTGGAGTAAGGCAAGTATTATGCTTATTTCTAATCCCACTAGACAAAATGAGCATTTCATCCTTGCAATGTGGGATGGCTGCAAGGTCAGATGTTTTTGCAGGTGTTAAAATGCACATTTTAGGCTTGAAGATTACTTAAAATCCCCAAAACATTACATATATTTTCTGAAACCCAGTAGAATAAATGGTGGTTGTTCCGATTTTTTATGACACATGATATTGGTGCAATTTTTTATCAAACCCATAATTTCAGTATAACATAAAACCCAAGTTCATTTTAGTGTACAAAAGAAAAAAATACTGAATTCTTTGGCAAAATGTAAAAGATGGGATTGCAATGCATAAACTACAGAACCCAAAATTATCCAAAGACGATACATAATCTCACAAAGTTAATCATGAATGATAGCCCTAGAAATATTGCTTTCACACCAGCATGTGCGCTGATACCTAATGTGTGGCAGGATCATTGCTTTGTGCGCAAATGTACCCTATGCATATGTTTTCACACATACAGGCATGTACGTGGGGGGGCTGTTTACTTTTTTGGTCTTTTTACTTTATTTTAATTACATTTTAAAATATTTTCTTTTTTTATTAACTTAACATTATTGCTATCACAAAAGGGCTGACAAGCCCTCTATATGATAGCATAGTGCAGATGACAGGTTCTCTTTAAATAGACATGAAGGATCTATTAGAGTTATGCAAAAAGATGGAGCCGACAACATTGTAATCTGTATACATATTTATTGACTACATAAGAGTAAAAATAAAACAAAGGACTGGCGCGTTTTGGCAAAAGCCTTAGTAGCACAATTAAAACTGAAATGATAATATTTTTATATAGATAAGGTGCAGCGCTTGAATAATAAGTCCACAGTATATAACTCCACAAAACAATGTCCAACACACTTCACAAGATGGTCAGTAGAAGGTGAAAAAGGAGGAAACCACCACTGACACCCGATCACACAGCCGCTTACCCTCCTTAGTGGACCCTCATTACAAAGACTACATACGCATTTGGATTACAAAGGGGATCCTTCAATCTCTATACATCCAGATCAGGTGACAGCAGGCAGGAATGAAGATGTAGCAATCCCCGATTACAGCCTTCATTTAAAACCATTTCACCACAATCACTGCAATTTATTCCATCCCATGTGGATATAAAAAATAAACCTCTTCCGCCCTAAATAGCCTCAACTCCTCTATTACTGAGGAGGAAGTAACTGACACGATTAAATCTCTCCCAAACAACAAAGCCCCTGGGCCTGATGGCCTATCATACCTTTACTACAAGACCTTTCTGACACTTCTTCTCCCCCACATCACCCCTCTGTTTAACGCCTTCATGACCAACACACCTATCCCGAGACATGCAGACTTCCTTTCTTACATTGATCCCCAAACCGGGAAAGGACCATACCCAGTGTTCTAATTACAGGCCGATAGCGCTCCTTAATACAGACATAACATTTTTTACCAAACTATTGGCGAATAGGTTAAACAACTTCATGCCGTCACTCATCCACAAGGATCAAGTTGGGTTTATCCCCCTCCACCAGGTGGGGGACAACACCAGGCGAGTTATCGACCTTGTTGAGGTGGCAAACAGGAATAGGACTAAGGCACTGCTTCTCAGCCTAGATGCGGAAAAGGCCTTTGATAGGCTGGGCTGGCCTTTCCTGTTTGTGACCCTCCATCGTGTCAGTATAAAGGGCCCCTTCCTACAAGCTAATTGCTAATCTATACTTGTCCCCCTCGGCACTAGTTAGGACCCAGTTTGCCTCCGCTCCCACCTTCCCTATTACCAACGAGACCCGACAGGGCTGCCCATTGTCCCCTCTACTTTATGCCCTATGTATTGAGCCCCTAGGAGCACATATCAGGCAGAATCCAAACATCCACAGCATCCCAGTCCTCATTAGGGACTTTAAGATTTCTCTATTTGCGGACAATGTCCTGCTTACTCTTACACAACCTCATGTCTCCCTCCCGAATCTGCACGTAGAGTTAGACCACTATAGCGCTCTCTTCAGTTACAAAATTAATAATTCTAAGACGGAAGCCCTCCCCCTCAATATACCACATCAGACACTGTCCGCCCTCTCCCAATCCTTCAATTATACGTGGAAGACTTCTACCTTAAAGTACCTCGGCATCTACCTCACGCCCTCCTACGACACTCTTTATAAGGCTAACTTTCCCCAACTGTACACCTCCATTAGGGCCTCCCTGGTCAAATGGAAAACTCTAAAGCTGTCCCTATTTGGTCGCTTGGCGACCATCAAGATGGCGATCCTACCTAAGCTTCTTTACCCTTTTGAGACGCTCCCCATCCCTATTCCAGCTGCGCACTTTAGAGCCCTTCAGGGCGATTTGATAAAAAATGTCTGGAATTATAAGAGACACCAGATCGCTAGACCAATCCTATACGCCCCCAAGGTGGCCTTGCATTCCCCAACATCACCAAATATTACTTAGCCGCCCAGCTGTGCCCTGTAGCCTCTTGGTGTACCCTCCATGCCTATAATCGATGGACACAAATCGAGAAGTTGTGGTTGGCCTCCACCCATCCAAATTCCATGCTGTGGAGTACTGACATACCACTCAGTCTGTCACAACTGCTGGGTCCAATGGCAGTATTGCGAACGCTATGGCGGCGCGCCAAATTGCAGTACCCCCTCACCTCCACTGCCTCCCTGGTCACCTCATTCTTGTTTATGCCTAATGTCCCGGACAGCTTGACTTTTTAGATTTCTATGCATCCAATTCGCACTAGGGTGAACCCAGCCTAAATTCCATCTTCCTTCCTTTCTCTGTATAAGAAAAGAGGGGGGGTGGAGGCGCAAACCAAAATCATCCTACTGTTATAAATATTGTAAGTATAGTGTATACACTAACAGGTTCACTTGGTGATGATGTCCATCAAGGATGGGGGTGTCCTGAGGTCTGTTGGTGTCGCTCTGCTGGCTCTGGTGATGTTTCCCTCGGTCATGAGGTGTAGGAGATGTAGATTTTTACAGGCTTCTCAGCAATGTCACATGACAGGAAGCTTCACGCTTTCCAGTCTGGAACGCGGAAGCGGAAGTGATGTCACACAGCAGGGCGATCCTCCAGACATAGAGTGGGAAGTTTCACAGCATGTACACTATACTTACAATATTTATTACAGTAGGATGATTTCAGTTGGTGCCTCCACCCCCCTCTTTTCTTATACTTCTTGCTGACAGAGGACATGGACACCCTCTGAGGATGGCTGCCTCCTCTTGTTTTTAAATATACAGATTGACTTAGAAGTGCCATGTTGTAATTGAATAGTATTAAAAATTACCTTTCCTTTTCAATCTGCAGCCACTGTAAAATTCAATACAATATGGCAACCTGGAGGTTTTCTGTACACAGTTGGTGAAAATGGCATGTCCTGCTTGTGTGATTGACTCATGGCTTTTCTTAAAAATCTGCACTAAGATAAGTCAGATTTTATGCACTCTATGCAATAGAAATGTAAGTTTTGGTGGGGTCCTCCACAGGGTTAATCACCTTTAAAGGGATGCAGAAACTGCAGCTTTCCTTATAAGAACAAAGAGTATCATCTGATTTACAATGAACCAGACACTCCCGTTTAGAATGAGTCTGATGAAAGAGAGAGCTTTATCTCGCTGTCGGCTAATTCTGAACCACAGAAGTGCAGAACTAAGTGCACTCCTGTGACCCACAGGAGAAGTATAACCAAAATTTCTCTGGCCATACTTCTCCTTTAAATAGGGCTCTATGTAACTTAGTAAGGCATTTAACTATAGGTACATTTTGAAGATATGTTCCACTTTAACAATAATTAAGTTATCCTTTTATTGTAATTCTGGGATATCTGTTTTGTGAACTGGTGCACTGCACAAGGAAGAACTGTAGTTTCAAGATGAGACAGCACTGATGCCGTTGATTCGCCATGGGCTGCAATAGCTGTTTTGCTGTTTGCGATTAAAAGAAGACATGCATTTTACAAAGCTGCACTGGAAGTTCAGTGAAAGAATGAACATTGTATTTCATGCTTCATAAGTGAAAAAGGTTATAATTATTGACTGTTAAAATTATCTCAAAAGGATTTTATGAACTGAAAAAAAAAACTTAAATGGAGAAATTAGACGAGATTACATTTAGCACAACACAGAAAACACATCATTCACATCACAGTGTAAAACACAGAATCTTAGCCTAAAAAGAGACATGGTAGAAAATGTAATTTAATTGGTTCAATCTCTCAAAAGCAGGGCATTCAAAGTACTGATCATTGCCTTCAATTTTCCAGTAGGTTTCTGCTCTGAATAAGTAAATAGTGGGTAATGGTTTGTGCCAAAGTCCTTTTAACACTCCATTAAACATAAAGCATGACAATTTGATCAGATGTCTATTTTACAGTCAGAGACTGACTTCTGACTTTGGGAATCACTCAGCTGCATCAGGTCACATCATAAGAGTCCTATTCCCATCTTCTTCAAACACTTCTTAGCTGTATTGAGAAATATTTTGAATAATTGCATTCTGAGATCACTTTTTTTACTTTAATTTGACATAATCCAACAAGTTTAGAATAGGGACTAGGCTCAGCTTGTTTTAATCTTTAAAATGAGCCGTGTGCTAAAGCCATATTAAAAGGCAGGGTGGAAAAAGTAAAAGCAGAAGGTGAGCTAGAACAAATGTCAAGCCCTGCTGTGTGCCGTGACACTTTCCTCTATGTATACAATAAATACCATTTCTTAGCATCTCAGCTGATATAGGCTAAATCTTTTACATCTCTCATGCTGAGATCTTCTGGGACTATTTAAAAATACGATCTGGAAGCAAATTGTAATTTTTTAACAGCTGCCAACTGTGCAACTTTTTAACTGCTAAAATAAATCCCAAATCAATGAATTAAGGCTACACAATTTTATTCTATTTAGTTCAGATGCACTTCTAATATTCTTTAAATCCTACCTTAATGAAGGAAATTCTTTGCCAATGCAGATCTTTGCCACTTATATATTAACATTAAAATAAATCTGTCCGCATGAATCATATGAAAGGTGCTGAGGGAATAACTATTTATGTTTCATGATGTCAGATCTGGCACTATAATGAAATCATAACTTTTCACAGTGGCACATTGTGGAATATTAGGTTTTGGTATGAAGATTTTTTTTTACTTGCAAAGCTACTACAGTAATGATAGGAAAAGCTATTGCTGGCTTTTTGTAAAATTATTTTCAATGCATTGAACTTTAATAAAATATATACAAACCACAGGAATACTCTAATTTTGCACTCAAATGAATTACATGTCTTTATTTCTACTTACAGTCAACTTTGCTTTAAAAACTACAAATTGTTTGAATCAAACATTTAATAATCTCTTAGATTGTAAGCTCTAACGAGCAGGGCCCTCTGATTCCTACTGTATTAGTATTATAAGTGTATTGTATTTGTACTGTCTATCAGTGGCAGCTGGTGTTTTTTCTTTTGGAAGGGCGGCAAACAACACCCCCCCCCCCGTTGGTCGGTCAGTGGCAACCCCCCCGGAGGATGGTCGGGACATCAAAGCCCCGCACTTACCCCATCTAAGAAGTGGGCGGGTGGGCAGCATGTCCTGCGAGCAGCAGCTTTCTTCCTTTCTCCTCCTGGGGATCACGGCAGCCTCCAATAGGATCGCCTGTCCTTTCAGCCAATTGGGAAACAGGTATCAGACACGTGCTTCCTGATTGGCGGAGAGGTGATTTAGTGTTAGAATAGCGAATATTCATTTGCTTTTCTAACACACCTGGGTGGTCTCTGAGCGCAATGCTCTGCATCCAGAGCCCAACCTATTTTAAAGCCTAATAAAACTCTGCCGCTGTAATTCATGCGCCCAGTGCCCTGAAAGGGGCCGGATGCATGGGTAAGGGGGTTGTGGTGGCGATGAAAAGGGGAGGCAGTGCCCTTAATGGACGGGACGCCCCTGATGTCTACCCTCAAGTTGTAAAGCGCTGTGTAAACTGTCGGCACTATTTAAATAATGTATAATAATAATAATATTAATAACATATGACTAAAGGTGCATACAGTACTGTCTTCAGGTGACAACCAGCTGCATAATTCACACCAAATTATCATTTGTTTTCAAACCATCATGGGGAAAACATGAAAGTTTGCATTGCTTGACCTTGAATGTTTGTGCCTATTGACAGTGACAGGGAAGGGATGAGGGCTCTGTATGCACCTACCACCTCAGAATGGAAAGCAATACAGATTAGCTAGTAAACCCCATTCCATTTCATTTACTTTCCACAAGCAGGTTTGCACAGGAGACAGGCAAATTCTATGTGTATACAAAGCTTTTCAAATTAGCGTGTTTCGCCATGTTGTGTTCTAGGATAAATTGTATTGACCTGAATGTAAATATGCAGGTTAGCATGCCCAAACTGTATGCGGGACTTGTGTGAATAAGCCATTTAACCACTTGCCGACCACCGCATGTACATTAACGTTGGCAGAATGGCACTGCTGCGCAAAAGGGATGTACCTGTATGTCCCATTGAATTTACCGCCATGCTCGGTGAGCGTGCCCACAGGTCCCGCATACTTGATGTCCGCCGGGTGCCCGCGATCATCTCACGGAGCTGCAGAACGGGGAGATGCCTATGTCCACAAGGCATTTCCCCGTTCTGCCTAGTGACATGGCAGGGATCTCCTGCTCCCTCTGACCAGGAGCAGTGATCGCTGTCATGTCACTGGTAGCCCACCCCCCCACAGTTATAATCACTCCCTAGGACACACAACCTCTTCATCACCCCCTAATGTTTAACCCCTCCCCTGCCAGTGTCATTTACACAGTAATCAGTGCATTTTTATAGCACTGATCGCTGTATAAATGATAAATGGTCCTAAAATAGTGTCAAAAGTGTCCGATGGGTCCGCCATAATGTCGCAGTTATGATAAAAAATCACAGATCGCCGCCATTACTAATAAAAAAAATGCCATAAACCTATCCCCTATTTTGTAGACGCTAAAACTTTTGCGCAAACCAATTAATATATGCTTATTGCAATATTTTTTTTACCAAAAATAGGTAGAAGAATACATATCGGCCTAAACTGAGAAAGAAGTTTGTTTTTTTTATATATTTTTTGGTGATATTTATTATAGCAAAAAGTAAAAAATATAGCTTTTTTTTCAAAATTGTCGCTCATTTTTTTGTTTAAGAGCAAAAAATAAAAACCGCAGAGCTAATCAAATACCACCAAAAGAAAGCTCTATTTGTGAGAAAAGAAGGACGTCAATTTTGTTTGGGTGCAATTTCGCACGACCGCGTAATTGTCAGTTAAAGCGACTCAGTGCCGTATCGCAAAAAATGGCCGGGTCATTGGGCAGCCAATTCTTCCGGGGCTGAAGTGGTTAAAAACAGTAGATTTTCTTATGATTCTGCACAAAGAAATGTAGTAAAATGTATGACAGTGTACCAATGTGAATGAGTCCTCATCTTTTTATTTATTTTTTTGAATGTGCTAAAAATTTATTTTTCAAAGAATACAAAGGAAAGGAAAATAAATAAAATGTTGTTTTTGTTTGCACATGAGTGGATGACGCAATTCAACAGATATTCACCGCATTTTATGAGCTGAATGAGAATCCCTTGCAAAGTAAACAACCTATTTGCCTTTAGTAAATCAGGGCCCTATGGTGAAGCCTGGTCGTTAGGCATTATTCATGAGTATGGTGTGACTTCTATAAGCATTGCTGTACTTTAAGGTAAAGTGCATGGTCAGATTTTATCAGCAAGTCATTGACATGTTTACGCAGGGTTACCCGGATTCCCCAAGCATAGTACCACAGTCTGCCATTAAAGCTAGGAAAGTGTCATTTTACTGCTCCTCACAATAGTTGGGAGAAAAAGGTTTCAAAACTAGATGTTACCTCAGCAGGCACGCATTCTCTACAATCTTTACAAGAGCTAAAGCTTTCCAGTGTGATGTCAGTTCCTGAATCTTCCTTCTATACTTCTACAGGCTGTACATGAAGAAGAAGAATGCAAATGTCTAGTCATAAAGGCAGGATAAAAAGTGAGAAGTCGAGGACAGCATCAATGTTGTTCAAATGTACAGTCTAAACAGTTGCTTTGGAAGAGGAATAGAATGTGCCACATATTTACTTATATTAATGAAACATTTGCATGTTGTACAAAACTAATTTTTTTTGCCTCAGCGAGCATGGTAAATATGGCTAAATTTTTTAAGAGCAGAAGTCATATAGCACTGCCAGTCCTGGTGGAGAATTACATGGAAGCTAATGGCTCTCTGCTTTTCTGTATCATGAAAATAGTTTATAGTGCAGTGGGACTGAATACCATAGTATACCAATCTCTGTATTACTGAAGTCAGAAAATATTAGTGACCCCAGCTGTCAGGTGAGCAGTGTGACGTATCTTCACCTGCCTGATATAGATTCTATCCATACCTTCAGTGTGGTTACTCTTGGGTAATAAAGGACTCTGCCTGTTTCTTTCCTAAAGCCATACTCACCAGTTACACTGAGGTTGATTTACTAAAGAAAAATACATTGTGCACTTTGGAAAGTACATTTGCACTCTGCAAAAGCAATTGCTCCAGAAGTTAGTAAATGAGCAGAAGCACTGCTAACTTCCATCATTCAATTATGTGCAAGCAACAATGCATTTTTTTCTTTATTTTCCTTGCACGTGATTGGGTATTCTTTGCAAAGTAAAGCTTTACCTCATTTACTAAGCACTGGAGCAATTGCACTTGCAGAGTGCAACTGCACTTTGTAAAGTGCACCGTCTATCTGCCTTTAGTAAATCCCCCCTATTGTGCCAACAATATGTGAATGAAGAAAACTGTGTATGGTGATCTTTTTGATATTTTAGATGCCAGACTATAATAAGCAAAACTGTATCTATTACGGTCAGTTTTGTTTTCAAATTAAAGCGGAATTCCACCCGCGATTTTTATTTTTTTAAAGTCAGCAGCTACAAACACTGTAGCTACTGACTATTAATAAGGACACTTACCTGTCCTAGGCACCCGCGATTTCAGCCCCCCCCCCCGAGGCCGACCCCTCGATCATGGAAGGTCCCGGCGTCGCCATCCTCAGTAAGGAAAACAGGCAGTGAAGCCTTGTGGCTTCACTGCCCGTTTCCTACTGCGCATGCGCGAGGCTCGCACCGCTTTGTGAATGGGCGGCTGCTTTCTGGGATACACACAGTTCCCAGAAGGCAGCATGCCACATTCCCCAGAAGACACTGCAAGGAGGAGGAGGAAGAAGACCTGCTGAGGTGGAGGAAGAGGCAGATTAGCAAGTTCTGCATAGCAACCGCCCTTTCTGGTGAGTACATTTTTTTTTTTTAAGTATTTTGCTGTATTTTTTTTTTTAGGGTGGAACACCACTTTAAGTTGTTTTTAATGACAGTATGTTTTATATAATATGTTTCTTCTCAAATTAATTAACCTTTTCTAAATTAAGGGCATTGTTGTCACTTTGAGACAATAGTGGGAATTCAATAACGTCTCAACACTTTTCTGGCAGTACAGCCCTTTAAAAAGCTATATGCCAGATTCAAAGAGCCCTGTCACCGGCTTTAGGAGCTTTACCAATATGTGCAGCAGAATAAAGCATTAGTTCACCTTTGGGAGCATGTTACGCACATATTTAGGGTGTAAAGTGTAACATACTCCAGCAATTTAAATAGAGTGCACCCACACAGCTGCATCAGTTTATTCATGAAGTTATTTGAATGAATGAACTACAACTACTATCTTCCAATGCAGTGGACAGCTTGTAGTTCTCAATGAACTGTGAGAGCTATGATGCATGCTCTCATAGTTCATTGATCTTCCTGCTCTTCAGTACCCATCTGCCCATATGGGAGGTACAGGCATACAGATATACTGAGAGTCTGCATGAGCTTGGCATTGCTCTCCTGATCTTCTGATCAGGGATGCAATGCTTTCCAGGCTCCTGTTAGAAAAAAAATTATAAATGAAATTTTTTTCCTGCAGAAATGCATGCATTTATAAATTTTTCACAAAGGGTGAACTTAGCCTTTAAGGAAGTTCTTAATAGCGCCACTTTTACAAAGTGGTGCTATGGCTTTATCAAATGCAAAAATAATTACCTAAAGCTTGCAGTTAAAAAAACTAGAGGTTATTAAACCAACTTAAACTTCATGTACAAAGACAGGCAGAGTGCCTGTCTCTGTATACTGCTGTGTAGCAAATCAGCATGTTTGCCTACCCACCTATCAATGTTTGGTAAGGGCCTTGTCGGCTTTACAGCTGACAGGCTCCTAGTAGCCAGTGATGCCGACAGTGGGTGGAGCATGATGGGAGAGCTACAAGGGGAGCATACCTACCCAGCTACAAAAGTTTTTTTTTTTTTCAGGTTTTGCCTACCAGGCTACAAAACTTCTCAGGTGCTATGCTGTCTGTGTGAGGGGGGAGCTCAGCTGGACTGAGGTTGGAGTGTCCATATGGATGCTCTGGGTTCAGTGCACCTTTACATGTGGTGCTAGCCCCCAAGTTCATGTACCTGTTTCTAGCAGGTAGATACATTTTTTGCCTAGAGCAACATCTGTTGTACAGGGGAATGATCACGTTCTAAAGAGTGTAGTAGACTCTTTTTATGAATCCTAGTGAACGCCTTTAAAGGAAGCCACCTATTCTAATGACATTTAGCTACATGTTAATAACATAAACTGTTTTTACCAGGATCCTGTTAGTAAGTAAACTTTCTTTCAGTCCTTTGGTCCATTGAAGGCATATGCTGTTGGAGATATGTAAACACAGATTCTTCTGTAGAAAAAAATAAGTAATTGCACGATAGTTTCACTGAAACTCATTAGAGTCTCCTGACATGCTATAGTCTGTGTGATGTTATGAAGAAAAGATTAAGGATGCAAGAATTGTAGTCATAATCTGGTATTTCTGAACCTTTAGCAGTTTTCCCTTCAGTGGTGCTTGAATGATACACATTTTATTACTTCTCGCTAGATACCAATGAATCTATTTCTTCAATATTGTGCTATGATTATCTTCAATTTATATGCATTTTACTAGAATACTATGGCATATTGCTTGAATTGTCAGCTTAATAGGATTTCGTCAGAGCGTTCTTTTTGTGAGTTGAATACCGATTTAAGCAGGTATAGAGGCCTCTTATTTCATGTTCTTAAGCATCAAATTTTGGATATTATCGAAAATTTTCCTGTTGATCACAAAAAATGTATAAACTGTATATAATAATGTTTAATAGTTTATTGTGCAAAAAAGGTAATGATTTGGGTTGTATGTAAACTAGCATATTCTCTTGGACACCAGGGGTACCTAAGAACAATATGCCCATTACAGTAAGGCTATGGTGCTTTGAGATGGGTCCCAGCTCTGAAAGAAATAAGGGCTGTTAGCAGCATTCTGCAATTTTCATCCTGTTTATTTTCTCTTCTTCCCAGGAAGGCCACAGCAGAGAGCATATTTACTAGATCAACAACCATATTTTCAAAACCAAGGACATCAAAAAAGGTGAAATGTCCCAGCAAGAATAGAAAATGAGGATTCAGAGCAGTAAGTTACAGAAAAAAAGGAAAAAAGTAGTATTAGGGGAAGGAATATTTAACTTTAGTCTAGTGAACTTGAATGATAATGCATTCAACATTTTAGATAATTGCTTGAAATGTGTACCACAATCAAATATAAATAACTTTAAAGCGGAGGTCCCACAATTTATTTTTATTAAAAGCCAGCAGCTATAAATACTGCAGCTGCTGACTTTTAATAAATGGACACTTACCTGTCCAGGGTGCCCGCGATGATGGCAGCTGAAGCCGAGCAATCGCTCATCTCTCGGCTGCCCCCGCCGCCATGCTCGATAAGGGAATCAGGAAGTGAAGCGTTGCGGCTGCACTGCCCGTTTCCCTACTGCGCATGTGCGAGTAGTGTGGCGCGTCATCACTGGTCCCCGCTGTCTCCTGGGACCAGTGTGTTTCCCAGAAGACAGCGGGGGGGGTGACACGAAGGGGCGTGACTCCCGCGGAAGTCTATTCCCGGAAGTGGGTGCAAATACCTGTATTAGACAGGTATCTGCACCCCCTCCCCCCTGAAAGGTGCCAAATGTGACACCGGAGAGGGTGAGGGTTCCGAAAAGCAGATTCACTTTTTGTGTGGACCTCTGCTTTAACACCTACAAAAATACATTAGAAAATACATTAGAAAATGTAATTTGAAGAAATATTTCCTAACAACTCACTGACCTACTATTAAGGCACTCTTCCTGCCACTGTTACTTTTAGGAATAGCAGCTTAACAAATAAGTCAGTATTTAATCCCAAAATAGTAGAAACCCACCTAAAGAGGTACAGTATATATTACTGAATGAGAACCTAGCATGGAAAATTTCAACTAATAGGCACGGAGTGAACAATGCACCCAGTGTTTGTATCTACATGCCATATATGGAAGTGGAGGAGGCCAAGTTATGCAGACATTTCTGTTGTTATTCTAAAACTAGGGCTGATGCCTTGTTAGTGAACTACAATGGGGAGAAGCAAGGTTATTGAGGGAAGGCATCTAACTTCAACTTATAGTCAAATGTGAGCATTGCAAAGCACATGTATAAACATTTTATAAATGTTTTAAAAAATTTCCAGCAAATGCTATCTTTTTTTGCTATTATTTCCTCTGTGTAATGCACAAAAAACATCAGAATGAATCTGGCTAAACTGTTAAATTATATTGTGGACTGCTAAAAGAAAAAAGGAAAATAAAGGTACCAACCACGGGCGTCCGCTGAACATTTTTCGGCGGGGGGGATCATTTTAAGGTCATCCATGCTCGGTCCTTTTTTGACAATGTCATGAAGGGGAGGGGCTTAGTCATTATCACATAAAGCGCAGGCATGCAAAGGTTTGAGAAACCTGATGCAACTACCAAGCAACTAGCAACTTTGAATAACAATATCATAAAAAATGGAGTTCCCCCCCAAGGAAATAACAACCCCCCAGGATCAGTGCCAGTTTCTGCAATAACAATACCCAGCTTTGCTATCAGTTTCCGCAATAAAAATCGCCAGCATTGGTGTCAGTAGTAACAATAATAACCGCTCACATTGGTGCAGATTTCTAGAATAAAAACTTCAGCATCTGTACCAGACAGTGTACATAATAATAAACCTCAGCACTGGTGTCAGTTTCCGCACTAAAAACTCCCAGCATTTGGTGTCATTTTCTGCAATAATTGCCCCCAGCATAGATGGGAGGATATCAGGTTAGACACTTCCTAATGGCTCAGTCCCTAGGAACAGTAATGGATAATGGCCAACAGGCCCTCTTACCAGACCTGGTGAAACCGCAACAGTGATCCCTCTGGCTGGACGTTCGCTCACTCTGGGTTGACCGGGGTGACTCTAGTCAGTAGTGTAGCATGCCTGTACCCTGGCAGTGGCTCGGTCTTTCTCCCTCTCTGGTGGTGCGGGTACAGCGTGGCTCCCTCTCAGGTGGTGCAGGTACAGCGTGGCTCCCTCTCAGGTGGTGCAGGTACAGCGTGGCTCCCTCTCTGGTGGTGCGGGTACAGCGTGGCTCCCTCTCTGGTGGTGCGGGTACAGCGTGGCTCCCTCTCTGGTGGTGCGGTTACAGCGTGGCTCCCTCTCTGGTTTTGCGGATACAGCGTGGCTCCCTCTCTGGTGGTGCGGGTACAGCGTGGCTCCCTCTCTGGTGGTGCGGGTACAGCGTGGCACCCTCTCTGGCTTCCCCCAGCACAGTATTCTAATTTATCCTCTTGTAACACCCCCCCAGCAGAGTGCTTGCATGCTGGGGGCTGTAGCATGGTGTCTGTGGACATGCTGGGGCCACCACTCTTCAGGGACTACATTTCCCATGATGCCCCCAGTCCCCAGAGTCTTCTGATTGGCCCTCTGCTGTGGCCAATCATGGGGAGGAAAACAGCGGGCAGAAGTGGGGCGGTGGGGCGGCGGAACAGCAAATCCAATTACAGCTGCTCTCTCTCTCTTCTAGCTTCAGCTGACATAAAGGGGGAGGGGGCATTCGGGAGAGATATACAGACAGCTTGCAGCTCACCTCTCCCTGTCACAGCGTCGCTTCTCCATCTACCAGAGAACTCGGCAGCGGCACCGTGACAGGGAGAGGAGAGCTGCTGGCTGTCTCTATATCCCCCCCGATCGCCCCCTCCCCTTTCTGTCAGCCGAAAAGAGAGAGAGAGAGAGGCTCTAATTGAATTTGCCGCGCTGCCTTGCTTCCTGCCCACTGTTTTCCTCCCCGAGAATCACGCCACTGGATTTCAGGGGGGGGGGGGGGAAATGCCCTCCCTTGCCCTATGGAGCGGACACCCATGGTACCAACTATATGGTATCTGGGTCTTTAATTACTTTTAATAATCAATGATTTGGTGATGTTTTAAGTAGGAAAAAAAAAGCCTATAAAAAGGTACATTTTCTAAATCTTTTAATTCAATGCAGAAATCATAAGTCGGCCAAACATTCAAGTCTTGTGTATTGTTTTTCCTTTATCTATGACTAGTCAGGTAATTTGAGAGTTTGTTTATCCGATTAAACTTTAGTATAGTGTCAAGGAGCAAGCCAGTTTTTCATCATCATACAATCTATTTCCATTGCTGGGAGACTTTAGGGTTAATCATATCAGCCAAAGCACAAACACTGAAGCTGGAAAAAAAGGCCATTTCAGACTAGCGGCATTTCATATAATCGTAAAATGTTCAACCTTAGATAACCTGACAACTAAATTGTAAACACTAAGCATATAACTGGAGATTTCTACTGTGCCTAGTAGGGCAACAGGTAAATACGGTTCATAATCACTGACAAATGTTAAAGTTAGTTTTCAGAAATATGTTAATTCTCAGTCCAATGTGTAAGAAGAGAAAGAAAATTGATGAATTTCCATATATTGGTATTGTAAGTAAAATGCATTTTAATATGTTTTTAAACTTAAAACTTTCTCTCATATTTTTCCATTGTTTTTGCCTTTAAGTAAATGTAAATTAAATAAAGGTTCTTTTAAATAAATATCATATTTGACATTTATGCTTATTATTATTATTATTTTTTATGCTAACAATAAACCAAAAGGACTATGGGGGAAAAAATGTAGTAGTGTGTTTAACCGCTTCAGCCCCGGACCATTTTGGTGGTCAAAGACCAGGCCACTTTTTGCGATTCACCACTGCGTCACTTTGACTGACAATTGCGCGGTCGTGCGACGTGGCTCCCAAACAAAATTGACATCCTTTTTTTTCCACAAATAGAGCTTTCTTTTGGTGGTATTTGATCACCTCTGCGGTTTTTATTTTTTGCGCTATAAACAAAAAAGAGTGACAATTTTGAAAAAAATGCAATATTGTTTACTTTTTGCTATAACAAATATCCCCAAAAAATATATAAATTTATTTTTTCCCACAGTTTAGTTCGATAGGTATTCTTCTACAAATTTTTTATAAAAAAAAAACGCAATAAGCGTTTATTGATTGGTTTGCGCAAAAGTTATAGCTTCTACAAAATAGGGGATTGTTTTATGGCATTTTTATTAATAATTTTTATTTTACTAGCTATGGCGGCGATCAGCGATTTTTATCATGACTGCGACATTATGGTGGACACATTGGACACTTTTGACACCATTTTGGGACCATTGTTATTTTTACAGCGATCAGTGCTATAAAAATGCACTGATTACTGAAAAAATTACACTGGCAGTGAAGGGGTTAACCACTAGGTGGCGCTGCATGGGTTAAGTGTTTTCTAGGGAGTGATTCTTACTGTTATGGGGCGTGGCTACACGTGACACGTCACTGATGACCGTTCCCGATCACAGGGAACGGTCATCAGTGACAGTTTTACTAGGCAGAATAGGGGAATGCCTTGTTTACAAAGGCATTCCCCTGTTCTGCTCTTGCTGACCGCAATCACGGGCTGCCCGGGAACATCGAATTCCCGGGACCCACGGCCACACTCGTGAGGCACGTGGCGCGCGCCCGCTGGGTGGCAAATTTAAAGGGACGTACCTGTACGCCTATGTGCCTGCCCGTGCCATTCTCTCAACGTACATCGTCGTGCGGTGGTCGGCAAGTGGTTAAAGGCTAAGTTCACTTCTTTTTTTTCTAGAATCCAGTTACCCTAGGTACTAGAAAAATAAAAGCTTTATTTGATTTTGAGAACAAGCCCTTGCTGTATTTCTTAGAAAGATTCATCACTTACTGGTATGTAGATTTGAGATGGAGAAACCAGTAAGGGTCCTTTCACATGGGTGGTCTGCTCGGCGGACTCCGTTTTGCTCAGCGGGGGATCGCTCCACTGATCCCCGCTGAGCAGGTGGATGGCAGGTCTGTCTCCGCTCACTGTGCTGAGATGGACCTTTCAGAGTCCTGTTCTCCTCTATGGGGAGATCGGATGAAAACTGACCACCTGTCCATTTTCATCCAATCCCATGCAATCCGCCAGACGGATGTAAAATAGGGCCACTATCTTTGGTGAATTTGGTGAACAGGATCGGATCGAATAGCAGTGGGTGTCAGTGGACATGTCACCGCTGACATCTGCTGCCCCATAGGGGTGAATGGAGCAACCTATCAGGTCTGCCTGAAAAACTGACAGGTGGACCTGATCGGAAAGCCTGTGTAGACGCAGGAAGGAGTTCACCAGCTGACCTCATTAGCACACACCTTTCACACATCAACTAGGTTTGCACAGTATCCCCGGCATCTCTCTACACGTGTCATTTGAATGGCTTCCCCAACGTCCCTCCAGATGGGCTCAGACCCTATGCTAAACTCCTTCGGGCTGCATGCAGCCCACGGGACACCCCTGATGTTGTGCAAGGGCCTGCCTGATTGGATACAAAGTGATTGGATAGATAGTGTGTCCTCCTATTATAAAGTTTTGGTAAATCTAAAGGAGATTGTACAATCTTTGCACAATCAGATTGTATAGTGTATGGCCACCTTTATACACCTAAATATACCTAATTGCACTTTCAGTTTCATTAATTGTTAGTGGCACACCAAACACAGAAGCAAACACACATTTTGCCACATGAAAAAAATGGGTGACAAATGCAAAAAAACACGCAGTAAAAAATGTGCAACTCACACCACGCCATAATGTCCCATGAGCTATTTTGCCATCCGTAGCATAGCCCGTTAATTTCAATGGGCTGCCCTATATGTGTCACTGGAAAAGCAAGCCAAAAAACATGCGCTCCCACTACACTAGGTGTGAATGGGGCCTGAAAGTGAAATTGGTGCGTTTACATAAGAACAATGAGACTCCATTCACATCTGTGTGTTTCCAAATGCAGGGCAAGCTCCACAGAAAATGCACATTTTGCCATGCATTTCAAAAACGATGCCAATGTGCATTGTGTTTGTGTTGTCATTATTAGGGATGAGCTTCGTGTTCGAGTCAAACCCATGTTCGACTCGAACATCACCTGTTCGGTTGTTCGCCGAATTTCGAGCATTATGGGCCGTTCGCACCAAATTCGAGTGGCGCGTCACGGCCCATAATTCAGTGCGGCATCGCAGTGCATTGCTGTCTGATGATTGGCCAAGCATGCACTATGATCCGCATGCTTGGCCAATCACAGCGCCGTCTGAACAGAGAGCCGTAATTGGCCAAAGCCAGGGTGGCTTTGGCCAATTATGGCTCAAGGGGTTTAGTACACGCCCCACACTATATAAGGCCGCCGGATTGGCGGCCTTGTGTAGTGTGTTAGAGTTGTTTAAAGTAAAGTGACAGAGAGAGAGAGAGACAGTGTAATTTGATTTGAGTTAGATAGAGCAGGCAGGCGAGTCAGTTAGCTGCAGTTACAGTGTGTAGAGGATATATATGCATCCTAGGTGTTGTATATATATTTATATATTTATATACAAGGTTCAGTTTAGCTAGATCCATTCTTGTTATTCTCTATACTGTGACAGGCAGGCAGGTGATTGTGCTAGCTGCAGTGTTTCACTTAGTGTACTGTGTCATGGACGATGACGAGAGGATGTCCGTGATAGGCGGAATACTGAACACTGACTCAATGCTGGGAAACTGTAGGATGTACTGCATCAAAAGTGGCATTTAAAAAAATATAAAAACATTTTATTTATTTATTTATTGCTACACTTAAGCCCCGTACACACGATCGGTTTGACTGATGAAAACCGTCCGATGGATGGTTTTCATCAGACCAACCGATCGTGTATGGTACCCATCGGTCTTTTTTCCATCGGTTGTAAAAAATAGAAGTTGTTTTAAAATTTTCCGATGGATAAAAAACCGATGGGAATTTCCGATCGTCTATGGGCAATTCCATCGGTTAAAAAACCCACGCATGCTCAGACTGAATTAGGAGACGGGAGAGCTCGTTCTGGTAAAACTAGCGTTCCTAATGGAGAGAGCACATTCGTCATTCTGCAAGTTATTGCTTCGTTTAATGCAGTGCATGTTTTGTTGCTTTAGAACAGTGTTTAAAATGTCATTTTGGCTGCAGATCTTTATCACGAGTTCTGACAAACGTATGTCTTTCTTCTTTCTTGTGATCTTAGGAATAATTAGTTTAATTCTTCAAGGCCGACCTCAAAAATTACACTTTTTTTTTTTGTATTTTAATTTGTTGTGCATTTTTTGGTGTGTCAATTTCTCAGAACAACATATTTTTTTTTATCGTTTCCTCATGGAGGTTGGTGTCCCTTGTTATTAATTACACATTGTATTTATGAAATGTTATTGCTACTCCAAAAAAAAAACACATCAGGCATGTATGTTGGCTGAAATTAAATTTCCATTTATTTTGGAAAAAAAGCAAACAAAAAACGAAGGGCAACTATTCAGAAATTAGCAGAAAATATCAAGTCATTAGATCCCAAATGCAGACCTAACTATGATGAATAATAAAATCAACGACAACATGAAATCAGGAGCAGCAGCCAAAGACATACATCATCCCAAGCTGTGGTACTCCATCAACCTGCAACTTCTGGATGAGCAGCTCGAGGCCAGAGAATCACCTCCTGCTCTTCCCTGTAGCCTTCCCTCCACGCTTCCCTGCAGTGTTCCCTCTATGGCCCCGTCCTTGCACCCTTGCAGGCTGGGCCACTGTGGGTGGTGATGTGGCAGGAGGAGGAGGAGAAGGAGGAGAGGGATTGGCCTGATGTGACAGATGGGTGGCCTCAGTCAGCAGCCCCCTCGCCCCCATGTGTACGGCCATGTATATGAGGTGCTCACAAAGGGCCCGTTGTCCCGCCTCCATTTGGAGTAACTTATCCACCAGATAGCTGCTAAACCCCTCCGTAGGGTTGAGGGGGGCCCTCATGATGGTAGCAGCCTCCGGAATCATCTTTAGTGACTCCTCCTCCACTTATGTCATCCGCCGTTGTTTTGGCGGTCTGACGTGGAGGGAAGGCACTTGGGAGACGGTGCTGCCACTAGGCCTGGGGACCTGCTGAGTCCCACTTGGCCCTGCCTCCTCCTGCCTGCCACACTCCTGAGCCTCTTCCTCCAGGCTTGCCTCATCCTGTTTATAAAATAAAATGAAACATTTTATTATTTGGGGAATCTATCACCCACAATTTGGATATCATTACTGGTGCATATTGTTTTTTGGGGGGGGGATGATATCATTTATGGCTAATCCAAACAGTTCAACACAATATTACTTAGTGGACAATAATTATCAGCATAAATACTATACCTGGCTGAAGATGCGAAGATCTGGCTCTTCAAGTTCAGGTGGCTCCTCCTCCGCCTCTGCAGGGGTGGAGGGAAGGGTGGAAGGAACGCTGGAGGGAAGGGTGGAAGGAAGGGTTGAGGGAAGGCTGGAAATGGATTCCCTGGCCTCGATCTGGTCATCCAGAAATTGAAGATGTCTGTAGTACCACAGCTTGGGCTTTACTACATCGTCGGCTGCTGCTCCTGATCTCTTTGACTGGTGCACTTCCTTGTATTTTTTTTTATAGGAATTACGCAGGTTGTTGATTTTATTATTGCTCATAGTGTAGTCTGCATCTGGGATCCATGGCTTCATATCCTCTGCTAATTTGCAAATAGTTGCCCGACGTACATCACTCTTGTGGTACGCTGGGTGTTTCAGTTCCCACAGGTTGCGCTGTTCCTTATATTTTTCTATAAAAGTCAGCATCACCTCCGGCTCACGTAGTTTATGCATCTTTTTGGATCAGCAAGTAAAAAAACAAGTAAAAAAAAGAAAAGGATCAGATTTGATTCTCCTCAACTTATCACAATATTGCCCTTTACAATCATGAACCATTAATAGGCCACTGCAGGCCCGAGTTCCCTTCTTACCTTAGTTCAGTTTGTTTGTTCACTTCCGGTCGTCCTTACTCCGCACATCCCTAATAACTTCTTTCCCCTTTTTATACCCTATGCATGCGTGTAACTCCGCCCTCGTCGCCCACCCATGACGGACTTTTTCTGCATTTCCCCGCACCTTAACGATCGGCGCACAGTGTGAGACGGCGACATGTCGCAGACACAGGTGGCTTCTTTATTAGAAATTACCGACGAGGAAAGCCCGGAGGCAGAAACGTCCCGATCCAGTAAAAAAAGATACAAGGCGACTAATATGTCTTTTTCTGAGATGGCGGAGATGGTGGACATTCTGCGGAGGAAGGATTACAACGGCAAGCATGGCCCATACGACCCCCCTAATCTCCGGAAGTCACAAATTATGGACAAAGTGGCGAAGACTCTCTATAAAAAATATAGGGTCAGGAGATCCAAGGAACAACTCCGTAAAAGGTGGTCAGACCTGAAGCTCATGGAGCCGGAGCCGTATAGGAAGCTTCTAAAAAGCATAGAAAAAAGTAAGTTTATTTTACTGTGTTCTTTCACATTGTAATATGTATTCTTCCATGTTTTGCAACATGTGCTTGGCTTGACTGGTTTCACTTTTTAAAATGTCAACTTTTATGTTAAGTGGAGAGTCCACTTATTTGGTAAATGTGTGGTAAAAAAAAATTGCTGCTCTTCCCCCAAACATGTTTGGCACATATCCACGTAAACTACATGTGGACATGCCTCATTTTACTTAAACAATGTTTATCTACACATTGTTGGCTAGATGATGTGTTGTAAGTAAAACTAGAATGTGAATGAAAGGCTAAACTGTATTCTGGGTAAAGGAGATGACACTCCAGCAGTTGTGTACTCATTTTTTGTTCTTGATCAAGATACTATACTCTGGGCCACATGACCAAATTTCTAAACGGTGTCACACACAGGTGGTCCAGTGGATACCTTGGTGGTTATCCAAGTGTATTTGTGAGTGTCCTCAAAAATAACATGTTGCGTTGTTGAGTTTGCAAGATCTTCATGAAATTCAGGGCCAAATATCAATTGTACCCCACTTCAAAACAATGAGAATCCATTTTCAGGCCTAAAAAGTCTGTGTGCTAAAGGATACATTATTTTTTAAATTCCCATAGGGGAGAGGAGACTGGGAGGACACCATGCTCAGGAGACGAGGAACCCAACACCACAGAAACTCCCCAAAGATCACAAAGCAGACCAAGATCAGCAGGTTCAGGAAGCGGAGGTGGAGGAAGCGGAGGTGGCAGAAGGGGAGGTGGAGGAAGGAGAGGTGGAGCTTATCAGCACAACAGGTCAGTGTCTGTCACCACAACTTCAAGGTAAATACAGATGTAGGCCTGCATAGTTCAAAAAATTTTTTAGTTTTTAGGGACTGAACGTGGGGGTGTGTCAGGAAGTCCAAATCCTCCATTCTCGAGTGCCAGCGCCAAAATAATCATTCAGGAAATCATGGAATGCAGTAGCGAAATGGACATTATGAGAAAGAGAATGATTGTGATTGAGCAAAAATATAAAAACATGATAGATATTTTGGGGAGAATAGTGTGAACCCCCCCCCCCTGTTTTTGTGTTTTGTTATGCGTCAGAAATTTCAAATGGGATTTCCACCAGCCCAAGTGTGAAGATGCACACACTGACTCAACATGTGCTATCTGCCGTCACAGGATATCTATGTCCCTGATTTGGGGGTGCAACCTCTTCCTCCCTCCTCAAGTAGCTGAGAGGAAGTGTTTTCACCCCCAAAGCACGTCCATTGATCCCCCATGATGGTAGATAGCACATGTTTACCTTAGCCATGGGATCATGTTGAAGATACCCATTTGAGCCCCAAAAAGAAAGTGTGGTTCTTCACATTTGGGCTGGATCAGGGGTAACATCACCCCATCTCATGTTTGTAATTTTCACTGTGTTATTTTGTTACTTTTTCAGCCAAAAAATTTTGGCTTTTGACCCATGCATGTTTCTGCAAAAAAAGCCGCACAAACAAAAAAAAGGCTCGAATTTCGAAAACCAACCAAAAATGTGGTGCAATCAATAAAAACATTTGGGAAGTCTAAAAAAGGTGTGCCTTGTTCTTTCTATGCTCAATAGCAGTTCTGAAGATGCAAAAACAGTGTTTTTACCTCTGAGATTTGAGGCTATTTACTAAGGACAAATACACTTGTCACTACTAGAACCTTAGAACCTAGGAGACACATAAACCCCAAATACAAGAATGACAACACAAGTTTGTAGTAAATCTATTATTTTTTTTTATTTGAGAAAGGTAATAAAATGTCAGATGTGGTCTGGCATTGCGATGGCCCCCCTACCCGTGAAGTACTCTACGTATTTCTGACGTACTTCACGGGCACTTTGGGGGGCCAAGCCAGTACGGGCAGTGTTGAGGCCGGTCAGATTTGTCAGTTCAGATGGACCGGCCTCAGGCCCAACTGATGACACATAATTAGCTGAGAATTTTCGCAAAGAGTTGTGCAATAAGCAGCAGCAGTACACAATGTTGTTCAGTTTATATTCCGCCAAATTGTTAGCTGTCTGAAACAGGCGGAACCGGCTGGCAATTATCCCAAAGGCATTCTCCACAACTCTCCGGGCTCTGGCCAGCCGGTCATTAAAAACCCTCCTCTCCGGGGTGAGGGTGCGTTGGGGAAACGGCCGCATGAGGTGTGGTCCAAGTCCAAAAGCTTCATCCGCGATGAAAACGAACAGTAGCCCTTCCATGTTCTCTGCATCTGGAGGCAGTGCAAGACCCCCAGCCTGCAGACGGTGAGTGAACTCCGTCTCAGCAAATACTCCGCCATCGGACATCCGGCCATTCTTCCCCACGTCCACATACAGGAACTCGTACCGTGCCGACACCACCGCCATTAACACAATACTATTGAAACCTTTATAGTTAAAATAGTATGACCCCGAACGGGGTGGCGGCACTATGTGGACGTGCTTCCCATCAATTGCCCCTCCGCAGTTGGGGAAATCCCACCGCTGGGCAAATTGGGAGGCCACAGTCAGCCATTCCTGTGGTGTGCTAGGGAACTGTGGAGTCAAACAAAAAGAAGACATTAGTACGGTTTATGTTTACAGTGCAAGCAGATTACACACCAAAACATTGTTGACCAACATCATTCTAACATTATTATTTAAGGGAGTATTTCCTACCAATAAACAAAGGCCCACTTAGCAGATGCCTCACCCCCGCTGAGTGGACATTCTAAACTAATCTAAGGGGGGGGCTTGAGGTGATTGTGGGGGATACAAAAAAAGGCTCTACCACTCTGCTGAGCTTGATTGAGAACTAAAAATATTTTAACATCTTTAGGGGGGTGGGGAGGGAGGGTTGTCAAACTACGAGGGCACTGACCCCAAAAATTTGAAAAGGAAAATAGAAGGCTAGCTGGGTTTGCGCCCAGAATAGCATGCTGGAGAGGTTAGTGAAGGGAAATAGGCATGTAGGGCCCAAAAAGGCCTTTACAGGTAAAAACATGCATGGGGAAAATGGGGACATTACCAGGATATTACAATCAGGCAAATTTGTGTTGGGAGGAAAAAAATAGAGAAGATTCTAAAACAATAAAAACATATAATGTGAGGTTAAAGGAGCAAAATGACCTTCATATAGTCCGTCTGCAGGACCTGAATAATGGCCGAACACGTCTCAGGGATAATGATCCCGAGAGCCTGGGGGGAGATGCCTGTTGAGAACTTGAGGTCCTGCAAGCTTCTCCCAGTCGCCAGGTATCTCAACGTGGCAATAAGCCTCTGCTCGGCAGTGATGGCCTGGCGCATCACAGTGTCCTGCCTCGTGATATAGGGGGACAGCAAATCCAACAGACGGTGAAATACGGGGTCCTTCATCCTGAGATAATTCCTGAAATCATCAGGGTTATTCTCATGGATTTCCCGCAGCAGAGGCATATGAGAGAATTGGTCCCGCTGGAGCAACCAATTCTTAGTCCATGAACTCCTCCTCACCCTGTTCACAGACTGAACTCGGGTTACAGTGTTAACTGCAACACCAAGTCCAAAGCCAGCACGAGCTCGAGAACGAGAACGCACTTCAAACATGGTTTTAAACCAGTCGCCTGGTCAGAACGCACTCAAACAGAACGCACCGTGGAACAGCAAGGCCTGAGAAGAACGACCTGAAAAACAGAAAACGAATGGCCAAGAAGGCACTGCAAGGCAGTAACAACCTGACTGCACGCACTGAATCACAAATACGAACCCACAAGCACAAACTGAACACCAGGAAACGATCTGCAAAGCACGGAGACTGAAAAGCGCGAATCGGCTCTCACCAAACTTTTACTAACACGCGGTAACACAAAATCAGCAAAAGCAGCCCAAGGGGTGGCGCCATTAGATTTGTTCGGCCCTTTTATAGCGCGTCGTACGTTTTGTACGTGCCGTCGTTTTCTTGCCGTCGTTTTTTTGACTGATGGTGTGTGGCCAAGACTGATGAAAAACAGTTTCATCGGATTTCCGATGGACAAATACATCGGATGAAAATCCATAGGTTATCCGATCGTGTGTACGGGGCTTTAGAGGCGCCTCTCTTATCTTTTATACTCTGTAGCTCCTGCTGGATTTTGCTTCTAATCCCCTTGTGGAGGCTTCCATTTGTGGATGAACATGTTATGGTTACACAACCTGGTCACATTGCTATAATCTTTTTATATGGACTATAAACTGAAGAACATATGAATAAATGGTTGCATAACGAATCATCTGAGTTTCCATTATTTCTTATGGGGAAATTCACTTTGATATACAAGTGCTTTGGATTACAAGCATGTTTCTGGAACGAATTATGCTCGCAATCCAAGGTTTTACTGTATACCCAATCTATTTGTAAATGTAATATTTCCCCTAATTGCTAATAAAACATTGTAAAGTGCTTTCACTACACCCCAACATGTATATACATAATTATTGATGTAGCACAATTGAATATAAGCATTGATACAAAAATTATCAAATAAAGTCAATAACATAAAGTACATCCACCAGCAATGTGTTGTAGTGATTACTAATATCAGGCAGTGCATGCTTCCACCTCGTGCAGGTAATAAACGCCCACCTTACAATATTGACCCCAACAAAATCAAGGTCAAAACAACACCTTTTGCCCCACCTAGAGTGTCAACAGCTGTTCAACAGAAGGCTGATTTTCCTCCTTTGCTGGCACCACACTCAAATGCAGGTCACATGCAAAACAAAATAGGACTAATAGCGCTCTATTTATGTAGAGTACTTTATTAAAATATCAAGATAAAATACACTCACTTTCAATAATCATGCCAAGTGCTATAATACAAGCTTAAGTTAAAACATGGGTACATCAGATTGTTTCCTCCCCCCACACCTCACAGGCTTTCCTGACCAGATGGCCTCACTCCGATGTAACCAGTGTGGCTCTGCCCCCTATAGGCTAAAAGTGCCATTTTGACCTGGATTTTATTGGGATCAATATTGAGAGGTAAGCGTTTAATACCTGCACAAGGTAGAAGCATGCACAGCCTGAACAGCATTTGATGGATTGGAAGATATTAGTAATTGCTACAACACATTGGTGGTGAATGTAGTTTATGTTATGGACTTTATAGACCTTATTTGATATTTTTTTATCATTGTTTATATTCAATTGCGCTACATCAATCATTTTGTATATAAATATACAGAGATGATAATAGGGATTTACACATCATACAGCAACACATTTCTTGCACTGGATATCTACCATCCTGTACCTTTGAAGAGTGGATTTGCAGTGGGATAATTCATGAGAAATTGCACCTCAAAGAAGGACTACTGACGAATTTAGTCTTCTCTGGAACTGTTTCAGAGAAAGGAGATATCTGGAGAAGACTATAAGAACTGTCTACAGGGGGAAAAAGATGTGAGTTGCTACTGGAAAATAGAAAGACAAAAAGAAGACAAAAGATGAATTTGTGTGAGAACAGTTGGATACAATCTATCAGATTGGGTAAGAATACTGGGCATCTTTGACACAAGGTAATATTCTGAAAATGACCCCCAGACTGTAAAAAGTGTAAAGTGAGAAAAGTTGGTGAATAGCCACTTTAAAGCAAAGAAAAAAAGTGAAGAGAAGTTAAGAATTGGTTATCTAAATCACCATGAAGATAAAATAACTGTGCGTTTTGTAATACATGCTCATTTATGCTCACAGTAAAGATGGCCAATAAATGGATAAAATTTTGAACAAAAGTTCTTATGAAAAGTCTTAAGAAAATGTGTGCAACAATTCTCAGAGGTTTCTTAGAACATTAGAAAGTTGTTAAAAATGTTTTTGCTTTTAACGACTGATTTTCGCATAAATGGACTTTTCCATCATACTCCTTCGAATTTTCTTCTCAGTGTATTCAAAAAGGAATGTCAATTTGGCCACTAGTGATTAGCAAAATGAACCAACTTTCTTGGAACATCCTTTTTCTTCTAAAAATTGTAATTCAAAATTCTATTCATCTAGGGCCAGCTCAAGAAATTAAATAAATCCAAAGGATGGTTCAACAATGTTGATCCAGTCATTCATAAATTGTAGCATTACAAGACTAGTAAATGTAGTACAATGTCCCTGTACTTATGGCTGGCATCAGGGGCAGGAGAGCACAGCATACTCTATTGAGGAACATTTAACCATTAGTGTGGAACCCCTAGTTAGTTCAGAACTATACCATGATACACCATACACACTCTCCCCCTACCCCATCTGGTCATGTGCATATGCCCTTGACTAAGGTTCGTTTAGCCAGGAATAAATCATTTTGCATTATTTAACCCCTTAACGACCGCTCACTGTATATATACGTCGGCACAATGGCACCGACAGGCACAATCACGTAGAGTGTACGTGATTGCCTTTGTACAGTTGGGGGGTACAATCGGACCCCCCTTCTGTACAGTGAGCGGTCGGAATTCGTTGGGGAGCGATCCGACATGAGGGGACGGCCGTTCGATTCTGGCCACCCCCCCGCGATCACTCCTGGCGAATGGAAATGCCCCCTCTGTCTGTGTAATGTTTACACAGACAGAGGAAGCAGGAGGAAGTGATGTCATCTCCTGTGCGGCGCTCACATATACCGAGCGCCGTACAAGAGAAGACACACAGGTTAGTGCACAAACACTACACTAACACCAGCACACATAGGCACATAAATCGCCCCCCCAGGCCCCCCCAGATGACCCCCCAGCCCCCAGTCACAGTGTCACTGATTGCAGTGACCATTTATTTAGTGATCACTGCAGTGACATTTGTGACTGTAAAAGTGTCACTACATTTAGTTTTAGGTCCAGTGTAGCCCCCTAACCCCCCCTAATAAAGGTTTAACCCCTTGATCACCCCCCCAGATAACCCTTTCACCCCTAGCACCGCCGTCGCTAAGCGATCAATTTTCTGATCGCTGTCTTAGCGTCGGTGATGCAGATCGGTACCCAGTAATTTTTTTTAGGTTCGCCGCAGGTTTTTATAGCGTCAGGTACCCCCATAAATTATCTAATAAAGGTTTAACCCCCTTGATCGCCCCCCAGGTAACCCTTTCACCCCCTATCACCACTGTCGCTAAGCGATCATTTTTCTGATCGATGTCTTAGCGTCGGTGATGCAGATCGGTAGCCAGTATTTTTTTTTAGGTTCGCCGCAGGTTTTTATAGCGTCAGGTACCCCCATAAATTATATAATAAAGGTTTAACCCCCTTGATCGCCCCCCAGGTAACCCTTTCACCCCCTATCACCACTGTCGCTAAGCGATCATTTTTCTGATCGCTGTCTTAGCGTCGGTGATGCAGATCGGTAGCCAGTAATTTTTTTTAGGTTCGCCGCAGGTTTTTATAGAGTCAGGTACCCCCATAAATTATCTAATAAAGGTTTAACCCCATTGATCGCCCCCAGGTAACCCTTTCACCCCCTATCACCACTGTCGCTAAGCGATAATTTTTCTGATCGCTGTCTTAGCGTCGGTGATGCAGATCAGTAGCCAGTATTTTTTTTTTAGGTTTGCCGCAGGTTTTTATAGTGTCAGGTACCCCCATAAATTATCGAATAAAGGTTTAACCCCCTTGATCTCCCCCCAGATAACCCTTTCACCCCCTATCACCACTGTTGCTAAGCGATCATTTTTCTGATCGCTGTCTTAGCATCGGTGATGCAGATTGGTAGCCAGTAATTTTTTTTAGGTTCGCCGCAGGTTTTTATAGTTTCAGGTACCCCCATAAATTATCTAATAAAGGTTTAACCCCCTTGATCGCCCCCCAGGTAACCCTTTCACCCCCTATCACCACTGTCGCTAAGCGATCATTTTTCTGATCGCTGTCTTAGCGTCAGTGATGCAGATCGGTAGCCAGTAATTTTTTTAGGTTCGCCGCAGGTTTTTATAGCGTCAGGTACCCCCATATATTATCTAATAAAGGTTTTAACCCCCTAATTGCCCCTAGTTAACCCTTTCACCAGTGATCATCATATAAGTGTTACGGGTGACGCTGGTTAGTTAGTTTGCTTTTTATAGTGTCAGGGCACCCGCCGTATATAACCCAATAAATGTTTAACCCCCTGATCGCCCGGCGGGTGATATCAATTAGGTTTTAGCGTCAGAGAGGGTCTGCGTCACACCCCAGGCAGCGTCAGGTTAGTGCCAGTAACGCTAACACCCACGCGTGAAGCATACACCTCCCTTAGTGGTATAGTATCTGAACAGATCAATATCTGATCTGATCAGATCTATACTAGCGTCCCCAGCAGTTTAGGGCTCCCAAAAACGCAGTGTTAGCGGGATCAGCCCAGATACCTGCTAGCACCTGCGTTTTGCCCCTCCGTCCAGCCCAGGCCACCCAAGTGCAGTATCGATCGATCACTGTCACTTACAAAACACAACACACATAACTGCAGCGTTCGCAGAGACAGGCCTGATCCCTGCGACTCCAATGCTGTAGGAGGTGATTTCACCACCACAGTTAAAAAAAAAGCATATATGCCGAAGCATTGGGGCAGCAGGAGCAGAGGAGCGATTTTGCTCCTAATGCCACGTACATACGGTCGAAATTCCGACGGAGGGTTGCCCGTGGAAAAGTCCGACCATGTGTACGCGGCATAACTTTTTTGCGGGAGGATGCCCCCATGCTTCGGCATATATAAATGGTGCATGTATGCCCATCATTAGAAGTGGGTGGATGAAGGGCGGTATTCTAATGGTGGGCATACCCACCGATCAATCTCTTTTTTCGTTCAGCCACCTGGCTGCATGAAAAAAAAAGATTACAATACATGTCCAACAAGGACCAGCAACGTACTGGTATGTTGCTGGACTTTGAATGGTTATACCAGATTGATGCCTGCGGGTTTAGGTATCATCTTGGTATCATTCTTTTCAGCCAGCAGCCGGCTTTCATGTAAAAGCAATCCTAGTGGCTAATTAGCCTCTGGACTGCTTTTACAAGCAGTGGGAGGGAATGTCCCCCCCCCCGGATATAAAAAGCCCCATTGGGAAATTGGGAAAGCATTTTATTACACCGATCTTGGTGTGGTCAGATGCTTTGAGGGCAGAGGAAAGATCTAGGGTCTAGACCCCAGTTTTTTCAAAAAAAGAGTACCTGTCACTACCTATTGCTATCATAGGGGATATTTACATTCCCTGAGATAACAATAAAAATGATAAAAAAAAAAAATATGGAAGGAACAATTTAAAAATAAAATAAAAAAGCAAAATTAATAATAAAAAAAAAAAAAAAAATCACCCCTGTCCTGCCCTGCTCTTGCCCAATGGCGAACGCAAGCGTCGGTCTGGCGTCATATGTAAACAGCAATTGCACCATGCATGTGAGGTATCACCACGGAGGTCAGATCGAGGGCAGTAATTTTAGCAGTAGACCTCCTCTGTAAATCTAACGGGGTAACCTGTAAAGGCTTTTAAAGGCTTTTAAAAATGTATGTAGTTTGTCGCCAATGCGCGTTTGTGTGAAATTTTAAAGCATGTCGTGTTTGGTATCTATGTACTCGGCCTAAGATCATCTTTTTTATTTCATCAAACATTTGGGCAATATAGTGTGTTTTAGTGCATTAAAATTAAAAAAGTGTATTTTTCCCCAAAAAATGCGTTTGAAAAATCGCTGCGCAAATACTGTGTAGAAAAAAAAAATGCAACACCCACCATTTTATTCTGTAGGGCCTTTGCTTTAAAAATATATATAATGTTTGGGGGTTCAACATAATTTTCCTGCAAAAAAAATAATGTTTTCATGTAAACAAAAAGTGTCAAAAAGGGCTTTGTCTTCAAGTGGTTAGAAGAGTGGATGTAAGCTTCCTAATGTTGTGTATAAAATGCCAGAACAGTTCAAAACCCCCCCAAATGACCCCATTTTGGAAAGTAGACACCCCAAGCTATATACTGAGAGGCATGTCGAGTCCATGGAATATTTTATATGTTGACACAAGTTGCGGAAAAAATACAATTTTCTTTTTTTTTTTGCACAAAGTTGTCACTAAATGATATATTGCTCAAACATGCCATGGGCATATGTGGAATTACACCCCAAAATACATTCTGTTGCTTCTCCTGAGTACGGGGATACCACATGTGTGAGACTTTTTGGGAGCCTAGCCGCGTACGGGACCCCAAAAACCAAGCACCGCCTTCAGGCTTTCTAAGGGTGTAAATTTTTGATTTCACTTCTCACTGCCTATCACAGTTTCGGAGGCCATGGAATGCCCAGATGGCACAAACCCCCCCAAATGACCCCATTTTGGAAAGTAGACACCCCAAGCTATTTGCTGAGAGGTATTCTTTCTTCATTTTCAAAAACAAATGAGAGCTCTAAAATACTCACCATGCCTCTCAGCAAACAGCTTGGGGTGTCTACTTACCAAAATGGGGTCATTTGGGGGGGTTTGTGCTATTTTGGCATTTTATGGCCTTCGAAACTGTGATAGGTAGTGAGGAGTCAAATCAAAAATTTGTGCCTAGAAATCCTGAAGGCGGTGATTGGTTTTCGGGGTCCCGTACGCGGCTAGGCTCCTAAAAAGTCCCACACATGTGGTATCCCCTTACTCAGGAGAAGCAGCAAAATGTATTTTGGGGTGCAATTCCACATATAGCCATGGCATGTGTGAGCAATATATCATTTAGTGACAACTTTTTGTAATTTTTTTTTGTCATTATTCAATCACTTGGGACAAAAAAAAAATATTCAATGGGCTCAACAGGCCTCTCAGCAATTTCCTTGGGGTGTCTACTTTCTAAAATGGGGTCATTTGGGGGGGGTTTGTGCTATTTTGGCATTTTATGGCCTTCAAAACTGTGATAGGTAGTGAGGAGTGAAATCAAAAATTTGCGCCCTTAGAAATCCTGAAGGCGGTGCTTGGTTTTCGGGGGCAACTTTTTGTAATTTTTTTTTTTTTTGTCATTATTCAATCACTTGGGACAAAAAAAATATATTCAATGGGCTCAACATGCCTCTCAGCAATTTTCTTGGGGTGTCTACTTTCCAAAATGGGGTCATTTGGGGGGGTTTTGTACTGCCCTGCCATTTTAGCACCTCAAGAAATGAGATAGGCCGTCATAAATTTAAAGCTGTGTAAATTCCAGAAAATGTACCCTAGTTTGTAAACGCTATAACTTTTGCGCAAACCAATAAATATACACGTATTGACATTTTTTTTACTAAAGACATGTGGCTGAATACATTTTGGCCTAAATGTATGACTAAAATTGAGTTTATTCGATTTTTCTTATAACAAAAAGTAGAAAATATCATTTTTTTTTCAAAATTTTCGGTCTTTTTCCGTTTATATCGCAAAAAAAAATCGCAGAGGCAATCAAATACCATTAAAAGAAAGCTCTATTTGTGGGAAGAAAAGGACACAAATTTCGTTTGGGTACAACATTGCATGTCCGCACAATTTACAGTTAACTTAAAATCATTTCTTTAAATGCCAAGGGACTCAATATTCCAGAAAAACGTTCCCAACTGCTCTTGTATATGCACAAATGTAAAGCAGACATAATTTTGTTACAAGAAACACATTTTCGTACAGACGTTGCACCGAAATTACACAATCATTACTTTCCAACTGCCTATCATTCTACGAATCTACTTTCCAAATCTAAAGGGGTCTCCATATTGCTAGCTAGACACTGCCCTTTTCAACTGATAGACACAATGATAGATGATAAAGGCAGATATGTTTTTCTGAAAGGATCTTACATGGGTATGTAGCGGGGTCTTCAAAGTTAGTGGGATACACCTGGGGGTAGAGAGACCCAGGTGTGTAATTATGTCAGGGATTAGACCCCTTTTTGTTATTCGTGGAGGATTGGGTGGTGCAATATTCTCCTTGGCCTGTGGGTGGCGACGTACCTACAGGCTCGAGGTAGAATCACTACCACAGTGCTACCCTTTTTGTCCCTTCCTGGAGATGGTACGGCTGGGGCGGGGAACCCGCCGTGGTGTTGATGGGAGGAGATAAAAGGGGGAGACGCCCTCGCCACGAGGTCTTTTGGGGGATCATCTCCTCACGTACCCAGGCGCCCTCGGCCTGGGTGCGGGCGGTTCAAGGTTCCGGCCTGGGCACACTAGGCCTGGCCGGAATGAAGCTGGTGTTGGAGTCCATCCCAGGCACCTTCAGCCTGGGGTGAGGTACTTTGTAGGAGGCCTGGGACCTGGTGACTTCGACCGGGTCCCGCGAGGGTGAAGTGATTCCAGGGTGCCCCTTGCGAGGGGACCCGCATCTAAGGTGAGGAGGCTGGGGAGGTCACCCGTCTGAAGACTCCGGAGCAGTGTCAACCCGGTGACGGACGGGCCTCCGGTAACTCCCTTGGAGGGTCATCTTCCCCTGATATGGGCCGCAGCGCAGCGAAGTTGTTCTAATCAAGACTCCTGCAACCCCTGGTCATAGCACAGGGGGTGTAGGGACTACAATCCGGATAGTGCCTCGGCCTGCTCATCCCACCGTATCCTGCCATATATTGTTTGTTGTGGAGCTACGGAATAAAACTAACAGTTGGACTGTGATCGGTGTATGGACTCTGCTGATGGGAGCAAAGGGAGATTCCAGCATAGCAGGGCTAAGTTCCGCAACCCAATGCACATTTGGCCCGAGGAAGATATTGATGCTGGCCTTCACCTCACCCACAGCCATGGGGAGGACATGGGCCGTAGCGCACCTCACTCTCGAAACCCAGGTACCCCTAGACAAGAGCTTTCGGACAACCGATAAACATGTGAAGGGGGTGAGGCCGCTACACGTAGAAAGCTTACTCTTGCGAACATATACGCTCCTAATGCTCGACAGGTTACCTTTTTTCGTGACATCGTTAAATCCCTGACAATTTTTCAAGAGGGCACTTTAATTCTGGGGGGTGACTTTAACGTCCCACTAAATCCGACTATCGATACCTCCAATGGCAAGTCTACCCTTCCATATGCTGCACTCCGCTCCATTAAGGCCCAACTTCAAACCCTGCTATTACATGACACATGGCGTACTTTAAACCCCAACGGCAAAGATTACACTTTTTATTCAGCACCTCACAAAAAATATTCAAGAATCGACTATATATTCATTTCACAAAACGATCTTCCCTTCATGCAACGCACTTCAATAGACCCTATGTTCATTTCCGATCATCATCCTATTTCTCTGACTGTAGCATTCCCTGACACACCTAACCGCCCACAGTCTTGGAGATTGGACCCTTCTCTACTTACTGATTCCTCTATCTATGCTGACGTTGAACTCCGCATTAAACAGTATTTTCAGGAAAACTTGCCAGTTGACACTTCTCCACTTATAAATTGGGAAGCCCATAAATGTGTCCTAAGAGGTGCCCTTATCGCGGCAGCGGCTAAACGAAAAAAAGAAAGGCAAAAACACTTTAACGAGCTCACTGATCGGATACGACATCTTGAAAAAGTACATAAACAAAAACAAGCTCTAGACACTTTAAACACTCTGATTAAATTCAGAAATGAGATGTTAGAATTATTGGGTAAACAAATACGATGCAAGTACATCCTATCCCAAAAGACCTTCTATGAATATGGTAATAAAGCCAGTAAATTACTTGCTAGGGCTCTACAAACCAAAAAAGCTACTAATACAATACATTCGTTAACGGATTCATTAGGTCGCAAACTAAGCTCAACCCCTGATATAGCACAACAATTTGTTTCTTATTACTCCCAATTATACAACTTACATCCAAAAGTTACAATTAACAATGAGAATATGAGGAAAAGACTGATAATTGATTTCCTAAAACAACATAGCCCTACTCCCATTTCAGACTCCTTTTTTCAGGACCTAGATAAACCCCTGACCAAAGCTGAGGCCGACTTAGCACTGAAACAGATGAAAACAGGTAAAAGTCCAGGACCAGATGGGTTAACCGCGGATTACTACAAAGCATTCTCAGACATTTTAACTCCCTTCTTTATAACGGCTTTTGATAGTTGCGCATCACCCACCACACCCCCCCGTGATCTGTTAACGGCCTATATTACAGTACTCCCGAAACCCGGAAAAGACTCATCACTAGTTACAAATTACAGACCCATCTCATTATTGAATGTGGACCTTAAATGGTATGCAAAAATATTAGCAAATAGACTTCTTCCCCTTCTCCCTGATCTAATTCACCTTGACCAAGTGGGATTTGTCCCTGGCAGAGAAGCTAGGGATAACACCCTTAAGGCTCTCAACGTTCATCACTGGCTTACATCTAACAACTGCAGAGGTTTTTTATGATCGCTCGATGCGGAGAAGGCGTTCGATAGGGTGGCCTGGGACTACATGACAGAAACATTAAAGATTATGGGTTTTCCTGCCCGTATGTTAAACTATATATTCACGCTTTATTCTACTCCCACGGCGAGAGTTTGCGTTAATGGCTGCCTGTCGGATGCCTTCTCCGTTTCGAATGGAACCCGTCAAGGCTGCCCACTGTCCCCTTTAATTTTTGTACTTACATTGGAACCATTACTGAGATGTATTAGATCGAACCCAAACATAAAAGGTATAGAGGTGAACCACCGTACTTACAAAGTGGCAGGCTACGCAGACGATTTACTACTTTTTCTGACGGAACCACTGACAACTATCCCAAACCTACTCAAAGACCTCAACCATTTTAAATTAATATCGAACCTCCAAATTAACTTTTCTAAATCACACGCATTGAACGTTTCCTTGCCTTTGGATATATGTACACAATGCCAGCATAACTTTCCATTTAAATGGAATAGTCACAAAATCACATACTTAGGCATACAATTAACTACATTCCTTTCAGATCTATACTCTACAAATTATTTACCATTGTTGCAGAACATAATTCAGGACTTAAAGAAATGGTCAGTGGGGCTTTTTTCCTGGTTCGGAAGAGCCGCAATCATTAAGATGAACATATTGCCGAGGATATTATATCTTCTGCAAACTGTTCCAATCAAACTTCCACTTGCCTTCTTCTCGTCTTACAGAAAAGCATGCACGGATTTTATTTGGAGACCCTTGAGACCCAGAATTAGCTTCTCGAGACTTACTGTCCCTAAGCTCAAAGGTGGCTTAGGTCTACCAGATATTAAAAAATACCAACAAGCTAGCCATTTAACTAGAATCATTGACTGGAATGTCCATTCCGAAACTAAGGATTGGGTCCAGCTTGAAAGCTCACTGGCATTTACCCCTTTATCACATACTCCCTGGTTAGTCCAAGCTCATATTCCTAAAATATACTGTGCCCATCCATTGATACACCCCACATTAACATCTTTTCGAGAAGCCTGTAATACACACAAGATATCTTCCCAACTGGGTCCTATGACCCCACTTAAACTCAACCCAGACTTCTCTCCTGGAATGAAAGCATCCTTCTTAAATGATATTTGGCCATACCCAAATGTGAGAGCAGGACATTTTTTTGAAGGAGGACAGCTCCTCACCCACGCTGCCTTGGCAAACAAAATGACGGGTTCGTTTCCCTTTTGGACATATGTACAGATTCCACATTTTCTCAATGCCCCTAAACACAGAACTGAATGGTCGAGACAACTAACTCCATTCGAATCAATGTGCTTAAAAACAGAACCTCAACGACATCTCATCTCTTATATATATGCCCTTTTATTCTCTAACTTTTCTTCCAATGACAATTGGACATGTCAAAAATGGGAAAAAGATCTTTCCATAGATCTCACAGAAAATGATTGGGAGACTATTTTTACGAATATCCATAAGGGAACGCTAAATACCTACGCACAAGAAAATGCTTTCAAAATAGCTTCACGTTGGTACAGGACTCCCCTCAAACTTCATCACATGTACCCGAAACTTTCTCCACTCTGCTGGAGATGTGGTGCAGAACAGGGATCGCTTTTACATATATGGTGGACGTGCCCGAAAATACAAGCCTTTTGGTTAGAAGTCCATAAATACATCCACCACATAACCACCTTCAATCTAGAGTTCACTCCAGCCCAATTTCTACTACATCTTCCCTCGATTCCACGTAGGGCGTATTTCCGCTCTTTATCTATGCACATGATAAATGCAGCCAAATTATGTATCCCCGCTAAGTGGCGCTCCCCTGATCCACCATCCATAGCGGATTGGTTCCACCGTATAGGTAAAACTGCAGAATTGGAAGATTTAATTCACCAGGTGAAAGATACTCCCTCTAAATTCACTACAATTTGGTCTTCCTGGCTACATTTCGTTACTACAGACAATTACAAAAAGGTTGTATCATAATTTGACCTTAAGAGTGGTGGAGATGCATTAAAGACACTGGTCCCCCACCCTTTCCCTCCTGCCCCTTATCACGGTTTCCTATAAAACACCCCCCATCTTTTTTATATAAGTGACTATAATATATTAATAACCCGATATCCCTGATCGTACCCCTTGTAGAGTTCACTTCCCTTACCTCCCTTTACCACTTAGAGAGTCTCACTCTTTCTAATGACACTTTTTACCCCTGATAACCCCATTCAGTCATTATTGACTTAAGAATTTACAGTTTAAAAGTGATTTACCTACTCAGGTACCTTTTATCTTATGTTTAATACATACGAATGCAATTATATACCTTGTTAAAGCTTATTTTATCTTCCATTAGATCATTTATTTTGATCTGTTACCTAATGTGTTTTTTTTTTTGTTTTTTTTTTTAAACTTCACCTTACATTTGTATAATTATACATATATGCTCATTGATGTAGCTACGTAAGCATTTATTGATTTACTGTAATGTTAAATTTACATCTTCTGATTATATTACTTTACTTATGTGCTTGCTGTTGTGGCTGTGTCCACGTTTCTTGCTTTTCTGTAATTCTGTTGATATCAATAAAAACTTTTCAAAAAAAAATTGGCACACGTTTAACCCTTTGATTACCTGAGATGTTAACCCCTTCCCAGCCAGTGTCATTAGTACAGTGACAGTGTATAGTATAATCACTGTTCACTGTATTAGTGTCACTGGTGATGTCAGTGGTAGTTAGTCCCCGCTCAGTGTCAGATTGTCCGTCGCACTATCGCAGTCCAATTATCTTAGAATTAGTCGCTGTTTACTGCCATTAGTGGTCTAAAAAATTTTTTCCGGTATATGTACCATAGTTTGTAAACACTATCATTTTTATGCAAACCAATCAATATGCACTTATTGCCATTTTTTTTTACCAAATGTAGCAGAATACATTTTGGACAAACTTTTTTTTATTGGTTATGTTTTATAGCAGAATGTAAAAAATATTGTTTGTTTTTCAAAAATGTTGGTCTTTTTTCGTTTAAATAATAAAAAATACAATTTACAGTTAAAGCAGCGCAGTACAAAATTCTGAATTCACCTCTGGTCCTTTAGCTACCAAATGGTCCGGGGCTTAAGTGGTTAAGGTATCTTTGAGCATACTAGATACAGTATATATCAGTTTCCCCATGCCTATTGGTGGATCGAGTATTTAACTTTCCCACCCAGTACATGTTGCTCCTACTCAATATGTAGGTAGACATCTGCATCTCTTTCACAACAATTTTGGTGCACATAACACATCATGCCAGTATTACCCTACACATATTTCACTGGTATAGGGGTTACCAGAGATGGTATATTTATGAGCCATACAGTGGTTTTTATGTATTCATTACATGTATGTTTTTATCAATTTTATCTCAATATTTGTACATGTTAAGTAGGAATGAGCTTCGAGTTCGAGTCAAACTCATATTCGACTCGAACACTGCCTGTTCGCCCATTCGCCGAACAGCGAACAAATTGGGGTGTTCGCGGCAAATTCGAAAAGTCTATGGGAGAAATCTAAAGTGCTAATTATAAAGGCTTATATGCAAGTTATTGTCATAAAAAGTGTTTGGGGACCCGGGTCCTGCCCCAGGGGACATGTATCAATGCAAAAAAAAGTTTTAAAAACTGACGTTTTTTCGGGAGCAGTGATTTTAATAATGCTTAAAGTGAAACAATAAAAGTGAAATATTTCTTTAAATTTCGTACCTGGGGGGTGTGTATAATATGCATGTAAAGTGGCGCTTGTTTTAAAAACGCTTTTTTTTTTTTTTTTATCAATGACTTTTCTATGTATTGCCGGGAGCCGACAATTCATTAATAGCCGTGAGTGAGTTTTAAATGACTTTTTTTCCTTCAGAAATTACACTTTGTGCAGGGACAGTTATAAGCACGGGAAACATGCGCTACTTTACATGCATATTATACACACCCCCCAGGTACGAAATTTAAAGGAAAATTTCACTTTTATTTTTTCATTTTAAGCATTATTAAAATCACTGCTCCCGTAAAAACGTAATTTTTAAGAATTTTTTTTATGCATTGATACATGTCCCCTGGGACAGGACCCGGGTCACCAAACACTTTTTAAGACAATAACTTGCATATTAGCCTTTATAATTAGCACTTGAGATTTTAAACGTTCGAGTCCATTGTATTTAATAGGGTTCTGAAGTTCACGCGAACATTTTTCTGTATTCTTATTCTGTATTGTGACTCTGTTGAATTTACTATCAGGACGCCATCTAGTGGCGGATAAAAAGGATGCTGGTAATGGGTAAATTATATGGCAATGGTACAATGATAGTGAATAAAAGACTGATGGCCAAAATTACATAAAAAAAAATAGAAACATGAAAATTGCCTGAGTGGCAAGCCATTGCACTCCATGTGGCAATCAGTAGCAAAATACATTCAATATGAATATCAATAGCATAATTTAAAACTAAGATAACCTTAAAATCAGGGATGAGCCGAACACGTTGAATGTTTGCCATGTTGCCTGCACAGAGAGAGACCACTCCACACAGCGCTACCCATAGAGTCTGGACTTTCTCTGGTGAGTGAGCATCATACCACTGGGCAAGCCAAGCAAGCATAGCAGCAGAAAGTCACAGGAAAGGCAGTAGGCTAAACATGCAAATCTTCCCGGGCAAGATCACCAGATTCTCCAGTCTCTGGCTCCTCCTGTGTTGATGGTGGGCAGCAAGAAAAGCATACACAGGCACGTGCCATCGGACCCGCCCCCACCAGCACCACCCGAGCAGTAGATCTCAGCCAGCTCCGAAACTGTGCATGCGCAGTTGTGATCTGGTGGCACAGGGGCTTTTTTATGGGGCATAAGGGTGGCAAAATTGCCCCCGGTCCAGTCCACCTTTGCCTTGGTACTCCCTAAAACTTCAAGACAGCATGAAGTCTGTGCCTTACCACAGACTCTGTGACCTGGACTGACCTACAAGATAAGATATTAATGAAATGGATGGATGGATAGATGAATGGATAGGTTGAAGAAAGGATAATGTGTTTGGAACATGTGGATAGCAGATGTGCCTGTTCTATGTGACTTTGACAAACCTAAAAGGAATTTAAAAATAACCAATCATACCTAGGTGGATGCAGCATTGATCTGATCCCCTGCTGCCTCTAAGACTGAAGCCTCGTACACACGACCGAGTTTCTCGTTGTAAAAAACACGTCGTTTTTTTCGACGAGATTCTTGTTAACCTTGTCGATTTTCTCGTCAAGCTTTCCATGCGTACACACTGACATTTCCCAATTTCCTTGTTGTTCTCCGCGATCACGTCCAGCACGTACGACGGCACTATAAAGGGGAAGATCTTTTTTCTTGGCGCCACCCCTTGGGCTGCTTTTGCTGATCTTGTGTTACCACGCGTGAAGTAAAAGTTTGGGAAGAGACGATTCGCGCTTTTCAGTCTTCGTACTTTTCAGTTCGTTTTCTGCGGTTCAGTTTGTGCTTGTGGGTTCGTATCTTGACTTTCAGGGCATCTAGGCAGGTCGTATCTGTTTTACAGTGCGTTCTTGCCTGTTCGTTTCTGTTTTTCAGTTCGTTATTCATAGGCCTTGCTGTTCTAAAGTGCGTTCTGTTCTGTACGTTCTGATAAGACGACCGTTTCCTAGCCATGTCGCCTGGACGTTCTCGTCGTCGAGTTCGTGCTGTGCGTGCGCTTGGTGTTGGTCTGCTTGTTTTGGACCAAGACCAGTCCATGAATGGTGTCAGGAGGAGTTCATGGACCAAGAATTGGTTGCTCCAGCGGGACCAATTCTGCCACATGCCTCTGCTGCGGGAGATCGTCGAGAATAATCCTGAGGACTACAGGAATTTTCTGCGGATGTCTGACCCCGTTTTTCAGGAACTGTTGGCTTTGGTGTCCCCCTATATTACCAGGAAGGACACCGTTATACGGGAAGCCATCAGTGCTGAGCAGAGGCTCATCGCCACGTTACGTTATCTGGCGACAGGGAGAAGTCTTCAGGACTTGAAGTTCACGACAGGCATCTCCCCCCAGGCTCTGGGCCTCATAATTAGTGATGAGCCGAACACCCCCGGGTTCGGTTCGCACCAGAACCCGCGAACGGACCGAAAGTTCGCACGAACATTAGAACCCTATTAAATACAATGGATGCGACCGTTCGGATTCTAAAGTGCTAATTATAACGACTATTATCCATGTTATTGTCCTAAACAGAGTTTGGGAACCCGGGTTCTGCACCAGGGGACATGTATCAATGCAAAAAGAAGTTTTAAAAACGGACGTTTTCCGGGAGCAGTCATTTTAATGATGCATAAAGTGAAAAAAAAAGTCAAATATTCCTTTAAATATTGTACCTGGGGGGTGTCTAAAGTATGCCTGTAAAGTGCCACGTGTTTCCCGTGTTTAGAACTGTCCCTGCACAAAATAACATTTCTAAAAAAAAAAAAGCCATTTAAAACTGCTTGCGGCTTTAATGTAATGTCTGGTCCCGATAATATGGATGAAAATCTTTAAGAAAAATGGCATAGCTACCCCATCAACCCCCCCCCCCCCACCCCAGCCCATTACCAGCCCCTTTGGGTCTTGTATGGATATTAAGGGGAACCCCGCACACAAAATAAAAAAGGCCCTATATACTCTGAACAGCCGTATACAGGCGGTGCATACAAGACAGGGACTGTAGGTTTGTTCTTATGTAGAATCTGTTTGTAATTTTGAACAGCTACATTGTTTAAGTCTAGCTCCATGCCAAATTCCTTTTTTTAAGATTTTTGGAAAACATAGGGAAGGGTTATCACCCCTGTAACATTTTTTTTGCTGTCTGTGCCCCTGTTCAGAACATTTCACCTCACTTTGCGTCCCAATGACAACTGTTTTTGAAATGTGGTGTTTTTATTGAAACAAGGATTGGTGATAAAGCATCAGTAGAGAGGAGACACCTTTCTCCCATATTAATTCTTACAGGAGAGAATTTTCCTTCCAAGGGGTAGATTTCCTCTCACTTCCTGTTGTCTTCTTCCGTTTGCAAGTAGTAGTCGTTTGTAAGTTGGATGTTTGAAAGTAGGGACCTGCCGTATATACTCTGCAGAAATTGGCCCCTTAGGTGTTGGTGTTGGCACAACACTGTAAGCACTCACAGTTACTCTTGGTGGGTGCTGGAACGCCCTGCTGTCAACTATTATATCAGGAATTGTAATAACATATAATTGTTGATCAGTGGTAGTAAAAATTGGGCCTTTGATGGTGGTGCTGGTGCCACAACACTGTAAGGCCTGACAGTTACTCTTGGTGGGCGCAGCAATGGGCCCTGCTGTGAATTATTAGATCAATAATTACAATTGCATGCCCCTGTTGAACAGAGGCTGAAAAATTGGGCCTTTGGTGGTGGTGGTGGTGTTGACACAACACTGTAAGGCCTGACAGTTACTCTTGGTGGGCGCAGCAATGGGCCCTGCTGTGAATTATTAGATCAATAATTATAATTGCATGCCCCTGTTGAACAGGGGCTGAAAAATTGGGCCTTAGGCACTGGTGGCACAACACTGCAACCGCTCACAGATACTGTACTTGGAGCACAGCAATGAGGCCTGTTGCAAAGTATTGCATCAAAAATTGTAATTACACGCCCCTGTTAAACAGGGGCTGAAAAATTGGGCCTTAGCCACTGGTGGCGTCACCCATAAACCAAAATGATCTTCCAAGCTATCATCATTAATCGTATCATTGAGGAGGAGGAGGAGGATAGCCAGTCAACATAACAGCACAGGCACTCAGCATCAGCATCATTCTTGAAGGGATGTGACATTTTAAAATCAATTAGTCTGTTATATCAGCATCAGGTGTGTGGTAGCTGGTGGTGATCCAAGACTGGTTCATCTTGATGAAAGTCAGTCGATCAACCGAGTCGGTGGACAGGCGCACCCTGTGATCCGTGACAAATCCTCCAGCAGCACTGAATGTGCGTTCTGAAAGAACGCTGGATGCAGGACAGGCCAGTAGCTCAATTGCATACTGTGCAAGCTCTGGCCAGTGATCCATCCTCAAGACCCAGTAAGCCAGAGGATTTTCGGTGGGGAAGGTGTCCAAGTCTGACCTTGCCCCTAGGTATTCCTGCACCATGTATATCAGATGCTGGCGATGGTTGCTGGAACCGATCATACATTGGGGCTGCGGACTAAAGAATTGTCTGAACGCATCGGTCAGACGGCCACCTTCCCCACCGCTCCTTCTTTGACTGCCCGAAGCCTCAGCAACTCGTTGTCCAGGACCAGGAGTTTGTAACCTCCTAGTCTCTGGGAACGCGTTGCACAGACCTTTCTGCAAGGCCTCCCGGAGTTGTCTCATCCTCTGCTCCCTCTGCGACGGTAACATAAGGTCCGCAACCTTACCCTTGTACCGTGGATCAAGGAGAGTGGCCAGCCAGTAATGGTCCCTCTCCTTGATCCGAAGAATACGAGGATCCTTCCGCAGACTTTGCAGGATCAGGGAGGCCATGCAGCGTAGGTTAGCTGAGGCATTCAGTCCGGAGTCCTCTGGGTCACTAAGGACGACATGATCCGCAGCCACCTCCTCCCAGCCACGTACAAGTCCACTGGTTTCTTGGGACTGTAAATCATCCCTAAAAGACTGCTGCTGATGATGCTGAGTGCCAGCCTCCACCTCCATGCTGACACAATCCTCCTCCTCCTCCTCCTCCTCTTCTTCCTGTGCGATGGGTGGGACAGAAGGAACACTGTCTGGGTAAAGGGGGCCTTGAGAGGCAAGGAAGTCCTCCTCTTCCTGCCTCTGTTCTGCCTCAAGTGCCCTGTCCATTATTCCACGCAGCGTGTGCTCCAACAGGTGGACAAGAGGTACAGTGTCACTGATGCATGCACTGTCACTGCTCACCATCCTCGTGGCCTCCTCAAATGGTGCCAGGACAGTGCATGCATCCCTGATCATGCCCCACTGGCGTGGTGAAAAAAACCCGAGCTCCCTGACCCTGTCCTGGTGCCGTAGTCGCACAGGTACTCATTGATGGCCCTCTGCTGCGTGTGCAGCCGCTGCAGCATGGCCAACGTTGAGTTCCACCTGGTGGGCATGTCACATATAAAGCGGTTCTTGGGCAGTTTCAACTCCTTTTGCAGCTCAGCCACTGGCATTATAAGATCTGCGGAAATGCACACAGACTTTCCTGGCCTGCCTCAGGACATCCTGTAAGCCCGGGTACCTGCCCAAGAACCGCTGCACCATCAGGTTAAGTACGTGAGCCACACAGGGCACATGGGTCAGTTGTCCCTGTCGGAGGGCGGAGAGGAGGTTGGTGCCATTGTGGCAAACCACCATTCCTGGCTTAAGCTGGCGTGGCGTCAACCACCTCTCGGCCTGCCCCTGCAGAGCAGACAGGACCTCTGCCCCAGTGTGGCTCCTGTCCCCCAAACACACCAGCGCAAGCACGGCATGGCATCTTTTTGCCTGCGTACTTGCGTAGCACCTTGAACGCCTACGGAGCACCGCTGGTTCCGAGGACAAACCACAGGAAGAGGCCATGGAGGAAGAAGAAGAGGGAGTGGAGGAGAGAGGTGTGTCACAACCAGTAGTAGAATTTTGGAGGCGTGGCGGCGGAACAACCTCCAACACTACTGCACCTTGTCCTGCATCCTTCCCAGCTGCCAAAAGAGTGACCCAATGGGCCTGCTGGACCATGAGTCAGCGGTAATATGCACCTTACCGCTGACCGCCCTGTCCAGCGAGGCCAAGACATTGCCTTCCACATGCCTGTAGAGAGCCGGAATCGCCTTCCGTGAGAAAAAGTGGCGTTTGGGAACCTGCCACTGAGGAACCGCACATTGCACAAACTCACGGAAGGGGGCCGAGTCTACCAACTGAAAAGGCAGCAGTTGAAGCGCTAGCAATTTAGCCAAGCTAGCATTCAACCGCTGGGCATGTGGATGGCTGGGAGTGAACTTCTTTCGACGGTCCAGCAGCTGGGGCAGGGAAATTTGCCTGCTAGAATCGGACGTCGGTGTACTGCTAGCAGAGTGCCCGCAAGTACTTGGCTGTGACACACCTAATTCTACACTTTCATTCCTCTCAGTGCAGGTTTCAGAGAGGACTGAAGGTATAGTGGGGTTGGAGATCCCAGCTGATGCGGTGCAAAGAGAAGTCCGCTTTGTTCTTTGGTGTGGGTCTTTAAGGTAGGCTTGCCAATGAGCTGCATGGCAGGTCAACATATGTCTGATCAAGCATGTGGTGCCCAAGCGGCTGATGTTTTGGCCACGCGATATACGCTTGAGACATATGTTGCAAACAGCAGCTGTGCGATCTGATGCACTCGCCTCAAAAAAGGCCCACACCAAAGAACTTTTTGAATGATGGGCAGAGGCAGCGCCCTGCACAGGCGGAGCTCTGCGGTGTGATTCCGTTGGTGTGCTGCCCATACGCTGGCCACCCAAGGGCATCCTGCCTCGTTGGAGATGTGCCTCCTCCTCATCCTCCTCCTCCTCCTCTCTCCTATTAGGCACCCACGTGGAGTCAGTGACCTCATCATCCCCTCCCTCCTCATCACTGGAGCCAATCTGGCAGTATGCTGCAGCTGCTGGAGCATGATTGCCAGATTGGTGTCCTTCTTGAGCATCCCCTCTCTCTGCTCTCACGCTACTGCCTTCCTCTATCTGGGTATCATCATCAGATCCTTCGAAACGCTGGGCATCCTCCTGGAGCATGTACCCAACACTGTGCTCAAACAGTTCGGGGGACTCCTCAGGAGGAGGACATGGTGGGTCTAGGGAAGGACTGACTAATGAAGATAATGATACCAGAGAAGAGGACGCTTTGGCAGCTGCTTTGCCAGTACCCTGAGCCTGGGTGAGAGAGGATGAGGAGGATGAGGTGGGCTTGGTCATCCACTCTACCAAGTCTTCGGCATGATGTGGCTCAACATGTCCAGCTGCCGAAAAGAAGGACAAGCGTGTCCCATGGCCATGTGCTGATGACAATGCACCGCGTCCACGACCAGCACTGTTGCCCCCAGACACAGAACCTGCTTGCCCTCTTTTTTTGCCTCCTGACTGTCTGCCTCTCCTTGTTTGCCTTCCAGACATTTTAATGGATGGCCTGCAGGGAGATGGGAAAAACAGCAATAAGGGCTACCTTCAGGTGTATACTGTGCAGGAGGCTTAGCAACAATGACACTGACACTCTCCCCTGCCTATCCTTCTCTGTCCCTAAACACAAGGATTTGCAATATGCTTCAGCAAGATTGGTTTAGCACAGAATAGCACACTGACAGTTTCCCTCACTGTCCTTCTCTGTCCCTACAAACAAGATTTAGCACAGAATAGCACACTGATAGTTTCCACGAGTGTCCTTCTATGTCCCTAAACTCAAGGATTTCAAATATGGTTCAGCAAGATTGGTTTAGAACAGAATAGCACACTGACACTTTCCCTCACTGTACCTCTCTGTCCCTAAACTCAAGGATTTCAAATATGGTTCAGCAAGATTGGTTTAGAACAGAATAGCACACTGACACTTTCACTCACTGTCCTTCTCTGTCCCTACAAACAAGATTTAGCACAGAATAGCACACTGATAGTTTCCACGAGTGTCCTTCTCTGTCCCTAAACTCAAGGATTTCAAATATGGTTCAGCAAGATTGGTTTAGAACAGAATAGCACACTGACACTTTCCCTCACTGTACCTCTCTGTCCCTAAACTCAAGGATTTCAAATATGGTTCAGCAAGATTGGTTTAGAACAGAATAGCACACTGACACTTTCACTCACTGTCCTTCTCTGTCCCTACAAACAAGATTTAGCACAGAATAGCACACTGATAGTTTCCACGAGTGTCCTTCTCTGTCCCTAAACTCAAGGATTTCAAATATGGTTCAGCAAGATTGGTTTAGAACAGAATAGCACACTGACACTTTCCCTCACTGTACCTCTCTGTCCCTAAACTCAAGGATTTCAAATATGGTTCAGCAAGATTGGTTTAGAACAGAATAGCACACTGACACTTTCCCTCACTGTACCTCTCTGTCCCTAAACTCAAGGATTTCAAATATGGTTCAGCAAGATTGGTTTAGAACAGAATAGCACACTGTCAGTTTCACTCACTGTCCTTCTCTGTCCCTACAAACAAGATTTAGCACAGAATAGCACACTGATAGTTTCCACGAGTGTCCTTCTCTGTCCCTAAACTCAAGGATTTCAAATATGGTTCAGCAAGATTGGTTTAGAACAGAATAGCACACTGACACTTTCCCTCACTGTACCTCTCTGTCCCTAAACTCAAGGATTTCAAATATGGTTCAGCAAGATTGGTTTAGAACAGAATAGCACACTGTCAGTTTCACTCACTGTCCTTCTCTGTCCCTACAAACAAGATTTAGCACAGAATAGCACACTGATAGTTTCCACGAGTGTCCTTCTCTGTCCCTAAACTCAAGGATTTCAAATATGGTTCAGCAAGATTGGTTTAGAACTGAATAGCACACTGACACTTTCCCTCACTGTACCTCTCTGTCCCTAAACTCAAGGATTTCAAATATGGTTCAGCAAGATTGGTTTAGAACAGAATAGCACACTGACACTTTCCCTCACTGTCCTTCTCTGTCCCTACAAACAAGGTTTAGCACAGAATAACACACTGACACTCTCCCTACCTATCCTTATTTGTCCCTAAACACAAGGAATCCAGGATTAGTAAAGGAAAAAAAATGACACTGTCCCTGCCTATGCTTCTCTTTCCCTGCTCCGGAACACACTACACAAGGCCGCCGCGCTGGCGGCCTTTTATAGTGTGGGGCGTGTACTAAACCCCCTCAGCAATAATTGGCCACAGGCATCCTGCCTGTGGCCAATCATTGCTCTCCTCGCTGCCGGCGCTGTGATTGGCCAAGCATGCGGGGTCACAGTGCATGCTTGGCCAATCACAGCGCCTGGATGACACTGCGATGGCGTAGTGCGTTGTGGGCCGTTCGCGTCACTCGAATTTGGCGCGAACGGCCCAAATCGTTCGATCTTCGTCGAACGATCGAACAGCCGATGTTCGAGTCGAACGTATGTTCGACTCGAACACGAAGCTCATCCCTACTCATAATCCCAGACACCTGTTCTGCCATTATACAAGTCCTGCAGGAGGACTATATTAGGGTAAGTTTTCTCCATTAACATCACATTTTATGTATTACATGTATGCTAATGTATTGTATTTCTTTCATCCTTCCCTAATTACTAGACATGTGCACACTGAAATATTTTGTTTCGGAATTTCGTTTTCGTCCGAAAAATTAATTTATTTAGTTACTCCCGAAATTCGTTTTTATTTATTTCGTTTTTCGTTAGAAATTGCATTCGTCCGAAAATCTGAATTAATTAAGGTCGAATCTGTCATTGAAGGCTTATGGTGTCTGTCGAATGTTTAAAGAAGATTCGACTGAGCAGTGAAACTGTACGACGCTGCAATCATACATTTCCGGTCGAATGTTCCGCCCACAAGCTATAGAAGAATTCTAATGTTGTATGACTAGTAATAATTATATTTATTCATTACTATTACTAGTCAACCAACATTAGAATTCTTCTATAGCCTATGGGCGGATGCATTTGACCGGAAATTTACGATTGCAGCGTCGTACAGTTTTGCTGCACCGTCGAATCTTCTAACTTTCGATGCTTTGTCGAATCTTCGTCATTCTAGCTATTTTACTGCTCCTCCTCTTTGGTTACAATCAGCCAATAACATTCATCATCAACTTTATTTTTATTTTACTTCCCCCACCCAATTCCAGCAGTGATCTTTTCTCTCTATGTCGAATCTTTTCTCTCTATAATAACAAATCTTTTCTCTCCTATGTCGAATCTTTTCTCTCCTATGTCGAATCTTTTCTCTCCTATGTCGAATCTTTTCTCTCCTATGTCGAATCTTTCTCTCCTATGTCGAATCTTTTCTCTCTATAATGTTGAATCTTTTCTCTCCTATGTCGAATCTTTTCTCTCTATAATGTCGAATCTTTTCTATCCTATGTCGAATCTTTTCTCTCCTATGTCGAATCTTTTCTCTCCTATGTCGAATCTTTCTCTCCTATGTCGAATCTTTTCTCTCTATAATGTCAAATCTTTTCTCTCCTATGTAGAATAATCTTGGACTAATAGAGTTAAGGTTAGGCACATTCGACCACAGGTTCGATAGACACAGATTGTTATTGTCAGCGTCACGTCGAATCTCCTATCTATATCGAACTGTTGTAGCAACGAAAATGAAAATAAAGCATTTGTTTATGTCGGATCTTTCGGTTTTCGGATTCTGTGCTTTCGTTTTCGTTTGTTAAAATGATAACGAAAATAGCTGAAATTCAGACGAAAATGCATTCGGACGAAAACGAATGCACATGTCTACTAATTACCATGATTGTAATATGCTGAGAATGTCCCCTTTGTCCTCATGCATGCTGGAAGCTTTAGATTGCCCCTTTTTTCTCCTCCAAGCATATTTTCCTTCACTAACCTTTCCAGCAGGGGCGCCTGTTGCTCCAAATGTTTGGGGGTTCAAACCCCAATTTAGGAAATAAACTTCCTCCTTTTTTGCTCTGGTGCCTATTAAACACCCCCATTTGTTCCCTCCAATGCAGCCATTTTGTTCCCTCTAATGCAGCCATTTTGTCCCCTCCAATGCAGCCATTTTGTTCCCTCTAATGCAGCCATTTTGTCCCCTCCAATGCAGCCAGTTCCCCCCCAGCCCTGCACTTACCTTCTTGTGGTCAGCGCCATCCTTCTTCTGTCCTTGATGTCTTCTCCTTCCCTTGATGTTGCATCAGCCAATCATGTTACCATTAAACAGACTTGGTGAACATGATTGGCAGAGCAGCCTGTCAGTGTTTACCCAAGGAATGCCCCCCCTCCCTGCGTCCCCTATTTAACTTTTCTGAAGCCAATTACATCCCTCAGGCTGTAATGTGCAAGACAATTTTCCTTCCTGTTTCTGATATGCAATTTTAAGCCCATAAATGCCGCAGTTCTTCATATGTCGGTCGCTTAACAGGGGGCCATCCACCTGAATAGTGGGCGGCATAGACAATACATAGGTTAATGCAAGGCATGAACCTATGTATTGTTCTGAGTGACGGGCACAGGAGAGAGGGGGCAGTGCTCCAGCGCCCACTCTGGACGCACCGCCACTGCAATGCTATCCTGTGTCCAAACACATCTACCCCCCCTCCCCATTATAATTTATTAATGGACCATCATAGGGGGTGATGAATATGATACATGAGCCTTCCATTATACTTATTTAAAACACCTTAATAAACGTAGACTTTGCTTGATGTTGGCCTCCAGGGATGAGCCGAACACCCCCCTGTTCGGTTCGCACCAGAACCTGCGAACAGACAAAATGTTCGTGTAAACTTTAGAACCCTATTAAATACAATGGACTCGAACGTTCGAAATCTAAAGTGTTAATTATAAAGGCTAATATGCAAGTTATTGTCCTAAAAAGTGTTTGGGGACCTGGGTCCTGCCCCAGGGGACATGTATCAATGCAAAAAGAAGTTTTAAAAACGGCCGTTTTTTCGGGAGCAGTGATTTTAATAATGCTTAAAATGAAAAAATAAAAGTGAAATATTCCTTTAAATTTCGTACCTGGGGGGTGTGTATGATATGCATGTGAAGTGGCGCATGTTTCCCGTGCTTAGAACTGTCCCTGCAAAAAATGTCATTTTTGAAAGAAAAAAAATGCATTTAAAACTGACTCGCGGCTATTAATGAATTGTCGGCTCCCGGCAATACATACAAAAGTCATTGAGAAAAAAAAAAAAAAAAAGCGTGGGGGTTCCCCAGAATTCAATTACCAGGCCCTTCAGATCTGGCATGGATTTTAAGGGGAACTCCACCCCAAGTTTAAAAAAAAAATGGCGTGGAGTCCCCCTAAAAATCCATACCAGACCCCTTATCCGAGCACGCAACCTGGCCGGCCGCAGGGGAAAAGGGGGGGACGAGAGAGCGGCCCCCCCTCCCTCCTGAACCGTACCAAGCCACATGCCCTCAACATGGGGAGGATGTCCCCATGTTGATGGGGACAAGGGCCTCATCCCCACAACCCTTGCCCGGTGGTTGTGGGGGTCTGCGGGCGGGGGGCTTATCGGAATCTGGAAGACCCCTTTAACAAAGGGGACCCCCAGATCCCGCCCCCCCCTATGTGAATTGGTAACGGGTACATTGTACCCCTACCATTTCACGAAGAAAGCGTAAAAAAAATGTTTAAAAAAACACACAAACACCTTGAAAAAGTCCTTTATTTAAAAAAATAAATAAATAAACATTCCAGCGGTGAAATCCAGTGTCCCGCGGCGATCCCGATGTCCAGCGCTGTCCTTCATTGGTTGTGCCTGAGCGGACCTGATGGGGAACTCCCTCTCAGTATTTTAAATGTATAGACCCGCCCCTTCTAAAGTTCCCCATCAGGTCCGCTCAGCGGACGAGATGCGGAACATGAGAAGGGGCGGGTCTATACATGTATTACCAAAGTGAGAGCAGTTCCCCATCAGGTCCGCCCCCTCGGTATGTCAGACCCGCCTACGTCATTGGCTTGAGCGGGGAACTTCCTTCACTATGTAAATTTAAATTTACATAGTGAAGGAAGTTCCCCGCTCAAGCCAATGACGTAGGCGGGTCTGACATACCGAGGAGGCGGACCTGATGGGGAACTGCTCTCACTTTGGTAATACATGTATAGACCCGCCCCTTCTCATGTTCCGCATCTGGTCCGCTGAGCGGACCTGATGGGGAACTTTAGAAGGGGCGGGTCTATACATTTAAAATACTGAGAGGGAGTTCCCCATCAGGTCCGCTCAGGCACAACCAATGACAGACAGCGCTGGACATCGGGATCGCCGCGGGACACTGGATTTCACCGCTGGAATGTTTTTTTTTTTTTTTTTTTAAATAAAGGACTTTTTCAAGGTGTTTGTGTGTTTTTTTAAACATTTTTTTACGCTTTCTTCGTGAAATGGTAGGGGTACAATGTACCCCTTACCAATTCACATAGGGGGGGGCCGGGATCTGGGGGTCCTCTTTGTTAAAGGGGTCTTCCAGATTCCGATAAGCCCCCCGCCCGCAGACCCCCACAACCACCGGGCAAGGGTTGTGGGGATGAGGCCCTTGTCCCCATCAACATGGGGACATCCTCCCCATGTTGAGGGCATGTGGCTTGGTACGGTTCAGGAGGGAGGGGGGGCCGCTCTCTCGTCCCCCCCTTTTCCCCTGCGGCCGGCCAGGTTGCATGCTCGGATAAGGGGTCTGGTATGGATTTTTAGGGGGACTCCACGCCATTTTTTTTTTAATTTGGGGTGGAGTTCCCCTTAAAATCCATGCCAGATCTGAAGGGCCTGGAATGGATATTTGGGGGGAACCCCACGTCAATTTTTTATTTATTTGCGGCGGGGTTCCCCTTAATATCCATTCCAGACCTGAAGGGCCTGGTAATTGAATTCTGGGGAACCCCCACGCTTTTTTTTTTTTTTTTTATCAATGACTTTTGTATGTATTGCCGGGAGCCGACAATTCATTAATAGCCGCGAGTCAGTTTTAAATGCATTTTTTTCTTTCAAAAATGACACTTTTTGCAGGGACAGTTCTAAGCACGGGAAACATGCGCCACTTTACATGCATATCATACACACCCCCCAGGTACGAAATTTAAAGGAATATTTCACTTTTATTTTTTCATTTTAAGCATTATTAAAATCACTGCTCCCGAAAAAACGGCCGTTTTTAAAACTTATTTTTGCATTGATACATGTCCCCTGGGGCAGGACCCGGGTCCCCAAACACTTTTTAGGACAATAACTTGCATATAAGCCTTTATAATTAGCACTTTAGATTTCTCCCATAGATTTTTCGAATTTGCCGCGAACACCCCAATTTGTTCGCTGTTCGGCGAACGGGCGAACAGGCAATGTTCGAGTCGAACATGAGTTCGACTCGAACTCGAAGCTCATCCCTATTGGCCTCTAATGTATTTTCTTAGAATATACTTGTAATGTTTGATTTGTGTATTCTAATATTTTTTCATCTTGTTTGACTCCACAGCTTCCTTCCATGCCACAGGAATGGCAGACTGTGGCATCGGAGTTTGCCACGCGGTGGGACTTCCCCAACTGCGGTGGTTCTATAGACGGGAAGCACGTCCGCATCGTGCCGCCACCCCATTCTGGGTCCTACTACTTCAATTACAAGGGGTTTCATAGCATTGTGCTGATGGCGGTGGTGTCAGCACGGTATGAATTCCTCTATGTTGATGTAGGGAAGAATGGCCGGATGTCCGATGGGGGATCCTTCATCCAGACGGAGTTTGCCCTCCGTCTCCAGAGTGACGACCTTGCATTGCCACCGGATGCAGGGAATGTTGAAGGACTCCCCTTTGTTTTCTTGGCTGATGAAGCCTTCGGGCTCGGACCACATCTTATGAGGCCATTTCCTCAGAGGACCCTGACCCCAGAGAAGAGGGTGTTCAATTACCGGCTGGCCAGGGGCCGAAGAGTCGTTGAAAATGCCTTTGGCATAATGGCCAGCCGGTTCCGCCTTTTTATGACTTCAATACACTTGGCGGACTACAAAATAAACTATGTAGTATTATGCTGTTGTGTGCTACACAATTTTCTTTGCCGCAAATCAAATTCCTATATGGCCTCAGTTTTGCCTGAGGCTGGACTTTCCCCTGATAATCCCCTGCCAGGCCTCGAATCTGTCCGTGTTGGCTTGCCCCCCCAAAATGCCCGTGAGGTTCGTGACAAATACATGGACTATTTCACGGGTAGGGGGGCAATTCCTATGCCAGGCTATGTCTAAAGATTCCTGTCTAACGATCCAAATAAAAATCTTGTTTAAACTTCTAACTTTTGTTGGTTTCCTGTCTCCTAGTTTGTCTCAGTGCATTTGTAGTACCAAGTGTATTTTCCTTTAGTAAATACCAACCATTTCACTATGTAACCTTTTAAAATGTACCAAATAAGGTTAGAGCGTATTAGAAAAAGAAGCTACACGTTGTTTGTGTTCAAATATTTTACTATGTGCAAATTCACACACTTTTTTATTTTATTTTACATTTTTTGTTTGCCTGGCCACAAACCGGCAATTGTTTTCTTAGGAAAATACAAAAACAACAGTTGCATTCCAAAAATTACAAAATTGGATACCTCGGAGCAATCTGAGACATTCACTTACACAAACTATATGTCTCTATGTGCCGTCTTAATATGGGGTCCTGCCACCCCTTGCCCAGCCAAAAATTGAATATGCACACAATTGGGATTATTTTCCTATAGGGATTTTATACTCCTGATCCCTATTGTCAACATGTGCTATCTACCATCAGGGGTGATCAATGGATGTGTTTTGGGGGTGCAACCCCTTCCTCAGTTCACCTACTTTAGATACGAGGAAGGGGTTGCACCCCCAAAAGACGTACATGGATATCCCCTGATGGCAGATAGCACATGTTGACACACTGTGTGCAGATTCAATTTTTGGCTGGTTTGATTGTCAAAAAGTTTTTTAAAAGTTGAAGAACAAACATGAAAAAAAAGGGGGTTGGGATGCCTTATTGAATTCTCCCCAAAACATCGAGAATGTCTTTAAATGTTTGATCCATCACATGAATTCTTTCTTTAATTTTGTCCAGTTCCGTGCTACATTCCATCACTTGCTGGATGAGGCGGAGGGCACAGTCAGCAGAGAAACCTGTACTATCCTTCACCCCAACATTCACATCCTCTAAAAACAAAATACAAAAGGTATTATAACTCTGCAGGCCTACCTCTCTTACCTGAAGCTGGGGTGACAGATACTGACCTGTTGTGGTGACCAGTTCCACAACGTCATCCACCTCTCCTTCCTGCACTTCTCCTTCCTCCACCTCAACTTCCTCCACATCTTTAGGTTGTTGGTCTTTTGGAGTTTGGGGTTGTTGTGAAGCTGTGGGGTTCCTGTGCTCCCTGGAGTGTCCTCCTCCCAGTCTTCTCTCCCCTATGAGAGTTATCACACAGAAATTCTCTATGTAAAAAAAAAAAAACAGGCTAAATTGCTTGGAAGTGGGGTACAAGTGTGTATTTGGGCGGAAGTTAAAGATGAATGCATTATTTCTGACCAAGAATATGTTTAGTATTCACCTTTGTCTGTCATTTTTTAGACATGTAGGCAACACAAAAATTCTCTGATGCACCTGTGTGGGACACCCAAAAAAGGCGGGTCTGGTGGCCCACACTATAGTGCTCCAAAGTACAGATGTGGAAGCAGCTGCTGAGTGTCCTCTCCTTTACACAGTTTACAGTTTGCATGTCATTCTCTTTACAAACACATCATCTAGCCTAAAACTTTGTGCCCCAAATTTCCCCAAAAATGGCAGATGTCTAATTACTTTTGTGGCTGTAAAATAAGCCAAAACAGCGGATAGTGGCCGAACGAAGTGTCTGTAGCGTAACGAACGATTACTGTGCCAAACCAAGTTCAAAATATTACATTTTGGAAGGGAGTCCAATAAGAAAAAAAAAAAAAAAACAGCAACATGTCAGTTTAGAAAAGGATTAATAGCAGAAAAGTGTACATTTTACTTACTTTTTGCGAGCATTCTCTTAATGCTCCTTAACTGCTCTGGCTCCCTCAGTTTGAGGTCTGACCACCTCTTTCTGAGCTGCTCATTTGAGCGTTTCACCCCGAAATTCGTCTTCAGACTCTTCACGACTTTAGTGAGGATTTTGGCCTTCCTTCTATTTGGTTTGCTATACGGCCCATGCTTTGCGTCATAATCAGACTTGAGCAAGATGTCCACCATCTCCGCCATCTCCGCAAAAGACATATTCGATGCCTTGAATCTCCTCCTTGATCGTGACGTTTCCTCGGTCTCCGGGCTTGTCTCCTCCTCGTTAGTTGCGGAATTATCAGACACCTGCTGTAACTCCGCCATATCTGTCTGCGCGCCGAAAGAGAAGGGGCGGGGAAAAGATGTTAGTTAGAACGTCATGGGCGGGCGACGTGTGCGGAGCGATGTGTTCATATTTTGACACATGCGTGGTGTGTATATAGCAAACACACATGTGACTATAGTACGTTCGGTGTGCGGAGAGAGGAGTTCAAGTGACGGACGTGCAAACGAAGGTATGTGATTTTGAGACTGTGCCAAATTGTTGGCCTATACTGTTTGGAGAATGTTGTAGGATATATATGGTGACTACGATGTTAAGGAGGTTAGACTGTTTGCCTCACATTAGTTATATATTATTTATTTAACTTGCAGATACAATATGAATGTCTTTATTAGCGACAAAGAGTTCCTGGCGGAATTTATTGACCGGGTAAGGGAGCTGCCGGCTCTGTGGGAGACGAAAAACCCCATCCACAAAAAAGAGGGGTGAGAAAAGCAGCGCTGGAGAAGCTGCTCCCATTTGTGCAGACCAAGGTGCCCACAGCCACAGCAAAACAAGTGGACACTAAAATTGGGAGCTTGAGAGGCACCTACAGGACTGAACGCTCTAAGGTCCTGGCTTCTCAGAGGTCAGGAGCAGCAGCAGGTGATGTGTATGTCCCGGTTTTGTGGTACTACAGCAGGATGTCCTTCCTGGATGACCACATTGAGGCAAGGCCATCACTCTCCACTCTTCCTCCCAGACTTCCCTGCAGCCAACCTGAGCCTTCTCTGGAGCAAGAGGAGGCAGCCATCCTGGATGATCCTGATTTGGCCATCTGGAGCCAGGTATAGTATTAAATGAAAATGTATTGGGATAAAATTAATGTTGGCCAAATATGTCAAGATGAGAAACATACAATATTTTGGCTTCCACAAGTGAAATCAAGATCTCGAGACATTAGTCTGCACTTAATTGGGTGCTAAATAGTCAATCTGATGTAGGTGTAAATTAGAAAAAATGATTTCTGGATTTACATTCTAATTGCTTCAATCATGTTTATAAAGTTTGCTGCAAAGATTAAACCAACATATTAAACTATGTCCCTTTTTCATACACAGGATGAAATCAGGCAGGAGGAGGAAGGGCCCAGTGGCAGCCAGGAGGAGGCAGGGCCCACTGTGAGCCAGGAGGTGGCAGGGCCCAGTGGCAGCCAGGAGGTGGCAGGGCCCAGTGGCAGCCAGGAGGTGGCAGGGCAAAGGAGAAGCACCAGATCCCAGGTGCCTCCCATCCGGCTTCCCAAAAGAGGCAGGAGGGACAGGACCACCAGTGAGGCAGCAATGGCCCTTATTAAAGAGGCCCATGCCACCCTCAAAGAGCCCACATCCCCTGAAGAGGCCATTGCCGGCCTAGTGGAGACAAAGTTCAAGGTGATGAGCATGGAGCAACGCCTCCTATGCGAGCCCCTGCTCATCACCTTGCTCAACAAGGGGGTGATGGGAAAAATTACCCCCAAAACCGCCATTTGTGAGGTGGCACAACTGTCCCAACCTCAACCTCCTCCTCCACCTCCACATTCTTCTTCTGCCCCACCCCCTTCTCCTCCACCTCCACCTTGTTCTTCTGCCCCACCCCCTTCTCCTCCACCTCCACCTTGTTCTTCCGCCCCACCCCCTTCTCCTCCACCTCCACCTTGTTCTTCCACCCCACCCCCTTCTCCTCCACCTCCACCTTGTTCTTCCGCCCCACCCCCTTCTCCTCCACCTCCACCTTGTTCTTCTGCGCCACCCCCTTCTCCTCCACCTCCTCCTCCTCCTGACAGGAGTACCCCTCCAGTGGCCCAGCCTCCAGCCAAACGAAGAAGGAAGGCTGCAGGGAAGGCTTCAGGAAAGGTTGCAGGGAAGGTTGCCAGGAAGACGAGGAAGTGATGGCCTTACTTCATTGTGGTCGGACAGAAGGCAGCCTGTTGTAGTACCACACACTTGGGACATATATATCACCTGCTGCTGTTCCTGACCTCTGGGAGGCCAGCATCAGATTGTGCTCAGAAATGTTGGCCTTCTCAAGCTCCCAATTTTAGTGTCCACACAGGGTTGCTGTGTGCTCTGGGGTCCCTGGGATGCACAAATGGCAGCAGCTTCTCCAGCGCTGCCTTCTCTTTATTTTAGTTCAAACATGAATAAATGTTATTTTTCTTTAAGTTCATACTTGACTATGTGTATTTGTAAAAATGTAAAATCTAGCTTTGAGTAAGCAGATACATTTGACTGACAAAAAAAGGGACAGATAACAACCCCCCAAAAAAATAACTAAGTCGTATTTCCCAAAAAAGGGTGTAAAATTTAAATAATATATATTAAAAGATTCAATGGGAGATCACTACCAAAACATTGCGAAATTACAATTAACATCAGTTTGAAAAATATCAAATTTTTAAATATTCCTAAAAACTTGCACAATATAATACACATAAATCTTCTTAAGAGCAGCATGAAAAAGGTTAAAAAAAGATAGTCATAACTCTGTGTGAATATCAGCAGCAAAAGAAGTTCATTCGTTTGGATTAATGTAACATTCTAACGAAGGTTTCAATGCACAACATTTAAACGATGCAAAAATTTGGAGCGTGACGAATGTGCTATCTCCATTACGAAGGCTTGTTTTACCAGAAGATGCGCTCCCGTCTCATAGTTGCTTGTGAGCATGCGCGCTTTTGGAAGAGTCATAAAAGCATACACACGAACCATTTTCTCATCACAAAACAGGCCGACGAGAAACACGACGAGGAAATCTGGAATCCTGACGAGAAAATAGAGAGCAGGTTCTCTATTTTCTCGTCGAGATTCACGGCAATTTTCTCGTCGTAAAACCATACACACGAACGGTTTTCTCAACAAAAAAGCTCATGCGGCACTTTTCTTGCCGGTTTTGGACGAGAAACTCGGTCGTGTGTACGAGGCTTGAGCCGAATGATTGCTCAGTTTTTAGTCTTCAGTGAGCAGACAGCCAATGACTGTCAGTACTGGCACTCTGCTCTGCCCTTCCAGCCCTCACTGGAGCACCGGGCTGTGAAAAGGGTGGGAGCAGTTGGTTCAGGTTCTCAGTGACTCATCGAGAGGCTGAGCCAGCTGCCGGTCAGGGATCTGGGTTGATGACAACATTAAAGTCGGCTGAATACAGGTCACAGGAGTACAGAACAAAGTACACTCTTGTGACCTACAGGAGAAGTAGAGCCAAAGAAAGGCCCTACTTCTTCTTTAAAAGGTATTCCAAACATCTTTGGAAGGGCAAAAGACCATTGTAGGATTAAAAGTCAAGAACCTCAGAGCTTGAATAATTGACAGATAATAAATAAAGATATTAAAGCATACCAGTGATCCAGAATATATGAAAATGATTGCATAATAATTTTAAAATATAAATGTACATATTCTAGCAATAACAAAATATATATATATATATATATTAGGCTTGTGCACAACGGAAAAATTCGTTCCGTTTCGGTTCGTTTCTTTCCGGTCCTGTTGATTCGTAATCATTCGTAATTTTGCTAGACGGGATTTTTCGTGTTCGGACTCATTCGTATTTTTGCAAGCGACATTTTTCGTTGAATTTTTTGTTGCTTTATAATTCGTACTTTCGGTAGAGTACGTTGTTTTTCGTTGATTCTGGACACAACTCCTACTTTCGTAACTTTTTTTGGGTTCGTTGATTCGTAATTTTCCGTGTCTCTCTCACAATGACGCTGCCTATTATGCCTAATGTGCTTCGAATGGATTTGTACTTTTCTAAATACATAGCGGTTATTTGTAACGATTCGAAATCTCGTATTTTACTTTCGTTTTTTACATGCGGCTATAGGCTCCGCCCCTGTACACCATTTTGAGAGGGTTCAGCACGGTGAGGGAGAAGCAGAGAGCAGAGCAGAGTGAGTGTTATTGTGCTTCGAATGGATTCGAAATCTCGTATTTTACTTTTGTTTTTTCATGCGGCTATAACCTCCGCCCCCTGTACACCATTTTGAGAGGGAGTTCAGCATGGTGAGGGAGAAGCAGAGAGCAGAGTGAGTGTTATTGTGCTTCGAATGGATTCGTACATTCGTAACTTTTTTCATAACGAATTATGCCGAAGACCTTCGGGCATTCGCTATTTTGCGGTATAATTTATTTCGGATTCGGTCTTATTCGTAATTGCTCTGTTCGGAAATTCGAATGCTTCCGAATGTCCGAAAGTTGCTAAATTCGGACGAATTTCGATTCGTTACGAAACGAATTGCACAAGCCTAATATATATATATATATATATATATATATATATATATATATAAGAAACCCTTACATTACATTAGTGAAATTAATTTAAATGAAAAAAATAATCTAAATTGATTCTATAAATAAAACATATTTAATTTCTAGTTTGAAGATATTACTTTACTTTTTTGCTTGGAAAAGAAAGTTTAACAAAGTTCACAAGTTGTTTTGTTCACACCTGGCTCATTTTTCTGAGCTTGTCAAAATGAAACACTTCATGACAGCACACTGTGCAATATTCCCATAAATAGAACACACGTTTCTGTCCTGAAAATGTAGCCAAAAAAGTAATTTGTAAAGGAAGAACAATAATTATTTTGGGCTGTGTGCTTGAACAACAGAGTAAACAAATGAGAAAACCAATTCAAACTGTATGCATCAGATGCTTGTGTGCAGTATTCCTGCAAGTTTAAAAAAGTATGCTAGGGGGATTAATGTGCACAGATGCCCAAATTGGATGTGCCTTGATCACTTCCATGCAAGTTCAGATAATAAGGAGCTGGCTTGATCAAACAGCTGTGATTACACCACTGACTACCAGTCCTAACAAAAGCTGGCTAATGGTACAGAGAGCTCTAGAAGGTAAAACATAACATAAAATATGCGATTATATCACATATATCATGCACCTTGCTCTCACCCGCAAGCCATGTGGGCCTCTAGGGAGTGACACCAACCAACCAGGGCTCTCTGAGTTCTCCTGGATCGGTCCCCCATTTGACCTCACAGTGAAAACATGATGCTGGGGCTTAATGGTAGCTGCCTCTAAAAACCCGTTAGAGGAAGACAGGAAACAGAATCTGGTACACGATGTGCGTAACCAGATTCTGTTTTCTACTTCTATATAACTAATGGGCTGCTCAGTCTAAAATGCCTATTTTTTTTCCCAATTAAGGCCCGAAACTAAATATTGCAAAGGTTTTGTCCAAATGCTTATAAAATGAACATACGTGTAGTTCTGTGGCAACTTATACTTGATGAATCAGTCAAGAACATTGAAATCAATAAACATTATTTTTAAGGTTGGACCAATCCTAACACTGGTCACCCAAATTGCCTAATGCAGACTTTTCTGTCTCATGAACTAAGAGATTCTTGCAGGATTCTGCCCTATACAGTTGTGTTAGTATGATTAATTCATCCTATGTATAGCCACTTGAAGTAAAGCATTGTGTAACATGTTAAGGAAGATACTACAATGACATTTACTCCTTTATTAATGTTGATTTTCTTTCATGGCTTTAGATGTTAAATTCTGCAAGCCATAATGAAATGATGGCATATAAAACCGTTTATTCTAAGTAGTATACTTGTAAACTAAACAGTATGCTATCTTACATCACCAAACATAAATTATTTGTTTTTAGCATAAACTAGGAAATGGCAGCTAAAATCTTAAAGGTTTTTTTGAGAACTCAGACTTTGCCCACGTTCACACTGGGGCTGCGGGAGTGAAGCCTGCGAGTTCAGCTGAACTCGCACGATTTCACTCCTGCTGGCAGTCCCGATTTCAGCCACGATTTCAAAGACATCTGAAACAGATGTCAATGTAAATCGCGGCTGAAATCGCAAAAAGTAGTACAAAAACTACTTTTTGTACTCGGTGCAGCGCCGCAGATGCGGCATCGCACCGATTAGGACGGTGCCATTGGCCGCAATTTACGGCAAATTTCGCCGATTTGACATGCGATTTGACATGTCAAATCGCATGTCAAATCGCACCAGTGTGAACCAGGGCTTTATGATGTTTGATACTATGGGGTAGATTTACTAAAGCCGGAGCACTCAGAATCTGGTTCAGCTGTGCACGATAGCCAATCAGCTTCTAAACTCAGCTGGTTCAGTTAGGGCTTGGTAATAAAACCTGGAAGCTAATTGGTTTCTATGCAGAAGTGAGCCTGATATTGCACTCTCCAGCTTTAGTAAATAAACCCTTTTGTTATAAAGTAAGGCCTATTATCTTTCAGATTCAAAATAAGCTGGGACATGGTAGAATGTTTCAAAATTGGCAAGCATGTAGAAAATCACTTTCAAGACATTTGTTGCTGTTATATAAAATTTGAACATCCAGTATAACAGTCTGGTTGCCATATACAAGAAAATATTTTTAAGTTTAACCACTTGCCGCCAGCCATAAAGTGGTATAGTTATCCTGTTCGGACGTCATATGTCATGATCAGGATAACTAGCCAGTGGGGGCGCGCAGCACAGCGATTGGTGGTGTGGCGTGTCAGTCTGACACACCGCAACTCCGATCTAGGTAAAGAGTCTCTGACGGAGACTCTTTACCACGTGATCAGCTGTGTCCATTTACAGCTGATCACGGTGTAAACAGGAAAAGCCATGTATCTGTCAGACACGAGTAGAAAAGAGACGATCGGCTGCTCCTCTGACAGGGGGGTATGCGCTGATTGATTATCAGCGCAGCCCCCCCAAGGATGCCCACCCAGGACCATCAGGGATGCCACCAGGACCACCAGGGATGCCCACCACTTGTGACCACCAGGTATGCCACCCATGACCACCAGGGATGCCAATCAGTGTCCACAATTGATGCCAATCAGTGTACATAACTAATGCCTGCCAATCAGTGATGCCCATCAGTGTCATCTATCAGTGTACATCAGTGCCACACATCAGTGTCCATCAGTGCCAACTATCAGTACCCATCTGTGCCCATCAGTGCCATCTATCAGTGCTGCCTATCAGTGCCCATCAGTGCCGCCTATCAGTACCCAGCAATGTCACATATCAGTGCCCATAAGTGCCACCTATGCAAGCCCATCAGTGCCGCCTATCAATGCCCATCAGTGCTGCATATCAGTGCCACCTATGAGTGCCCATCAGTGCCGCCTATCAGTGCTCATCAGTGCCCATCAGTGCCGCATATTAGTTCCCATCACCAGTGCCCATCAGTGCCACCTCATCAGTGCCCATAATTGCCACCTTATCAGTGTTGGTTAGTGCAGCCTCATCAGTGCCTGTCAGTGAAGGAGAAAACTTACTTACTTACAAAGTTTTGTAACAGAAACTAAAGAAAAAACACAATTTTCTATCTTTTTTTATTAGTTGAGCAGAAAATAAAAATCCTAGAGGTGACCGAATAGCACCAAAAGAAAGCTCTATTTGTGGGAACAAAATGATAAACATTTTGTTTGGGTACAGTGTAGCATGCAAGCGCAATTGTCATTCAAAGTGTGACAGCGCTGAAAGCTGAAAATGGGCTTGGGCAGGAAGGAGGGAAAGTGCCCTGTATTTAAGTGGTTAATGAATATTCAGTGTCTCTTTCTGTGATGAAATAGGGGAGTTTAGTTTAGTATACACTATATAACCAGTCTGAGAATCTCCAGAAATAATCTAGCAAATACATACAGTTGATCCTAAAATCTGGGTGTTGTTAGATGTGTACTACATTGTTCCAACCCATTTCCAAATGTTTATGTTTTTTGGCAGTTCAGATTCCCAAAAACAGAAGGGGACCAAATGGGCTCTGATGGGTTGTTTCAGCCCATAATCTGCATCTACCACTGCAGACATAAAGGAAGTGGCTCAGCCCCATTATCTGCCAGGAGCTACTTAAACTTTTCTGCACAATTTGCATTATTTTTAGCTTTGTAATACACTTTTTGGAGCCTAGTTTAGAAGTATGAATTTTAGAGCTTTGTAAAAAAAAAAAAATATGTTTATCTGAACTAACTGAACTTTTCAGAACCTCATTAATCTCTATTAATAATAAGTAAATGTAAGTGTTCTCTCGTTGAAATTAGTAAGCATTAGTTTCACTTTACAGTTGAACAAAATAGTGACCAAATGGTAGGACAAAAATGTCTAAAATCATGGTTTAAGTTGCAATTGCAGTGAAAATGGACAGAATTTTTTTAGAAGGATTTAATATGACTAGAGATTGCAATATCACATAAAACTGTTTAAGGCTGGGTTCACACTATTGTGAATTGGATGCGGGTTTCTCTGCATCCAATTTGCATGTCAGGATCCTGTGACCAACTCTCTATGGAGCCAGTTCAGACAGCTTCGGGATGGCTGCATTGCGAATTGCACAGGAGTCCTGTGCGTCTTTTGGTCCGTTTCAGGTCCAAATTCAGACAAAACTTCAGACCGAAATTGTACCTGAAACGGTAAACAGGGACGCACTGGACCCCTGCTGTGAGCTGCTCTGCACGACAGAGTGAATCTAGCCTTAAGCAATAACCCACTGTTGTCTTAATGTGAAAACCCCTTTTGATGGTTAATATGTAAATAAACAAGAATATGAGTACTCTGGTGAAAAGATTAAGGTGTGATAAAAAGTCAAGGCATCTGTTTCTTACCACATTTATGCAGTAATAATTGCAAAACAGAGCTAGCTTTTATCAAATGACTGCTTTAACTTTAAAGACAAGCTACCATGTTATGCAGGTAAAGCCTTTTATTTTTATTTGTCATTTGCTTTGCAAGATAAAATATGATTGCTCATTCTACAATGCAGAGGAAAAGATAGCTATTTCATTGAGGAACATGAATCATATGTAACTATGGCAAAACAACTGTAAAAAGAACATTCTTTAGATTTCACACTAGCTCAGCTCACAATTATCCTGTCAGTGGATTGGTGAGGTCAGTAATTTCAATGCTTAGCATTGAGGAGGTTTGCTACTCCAATAAACCTTAATTTGAGAGGGAGTTTTCACTGCCAGAGGTTATGATTGGAATGCAAGATATATGGATGATGACAGCTATGTATTTAGCCAGCATGTTTTAAACTATAACAAGCTACGACCTGAGCAGGTTAACAAACTGATTTTAGCTTACGATTGTGTACATATCTCTTGCTGTGTATACAGTGTGTGTTCATGTAATCCAAAACATGTATGATTTAATGGAAATAAATATACAAAATGCAATGCTAATTAAGTTACTTGTAAAACAATACCTGGGACTTCACTAAAGTTGAGGTGGGTGGACATATTGCACTTGAAAGAAAGTGTGTTTTTTTCTGCTTTCTTTCATTTAATTTTAGCCTTTTGCTTTTCCAAAAGTTAATTTTGCCTTCAACTCTACATTCTCCAGCATAGAGATGAAAATAATAACAATATAAAACACGGCTTTCCTAAGCAACAAAGATAAATATGTTTCTATTGAAAAAATGAGAACAAATATTAAAAATAAAGTGCATTTTGTGAAAAAAAAAATTAAAATTTCACATTCATAAGAATGACGATACAAATACCGAACAAAAACTAGGGAAATGTGAATGTCACTCTTGACAGTTATCCTAGTAGAAACCCAAATGTCTCTTGCTCTTATCCCTGCCTGTTAAGACCTACCTGAGCATTCACTACACACTTTTGACTACCTCCTCAGTTTGTAGATGTGATCTGCCAGGATTTGATTCCCCAAGAGTTCAGTAAATTTGGTTCGAACATGAACTTTGCTGCAAATTCTATTGAGGTATATATTGGGGCAAATCCATGGAAGACATTTAAAAAAATACATTACAGCAGGAACTTTTTACGTAGCTTTAAGGACAACATGGGAAAAACACACTCTCTCAAACTTTTCATTTATATACTGCCTAGGAGTTTTTTGTGAGCAAGGAACAGTCCAAGTTTTGACAGATAGAATCAGTGATGGTGTATTCTGTCATCACATATGTAGTGGGGTCTCTAAATTTAGGTGGGGTACACCTGGGTGGTAGTATGATCCAGGTGTGTAAATTATGGGAGTAATTGGACCATTTGTATTTGTGGAGGATTGGGCGGTGTAATAGTCTCCTTGGCCTGTGGGTGGCGGGGTGCCCGCAGGCTCAAGGTAGATTTACTGCCATAGTGCTGTCCTTTTTGTCCCTTCTCGGAGATGGTACGGCGAGGGCGGGGATAAAAGGGGGAGACGCCCTTGTCACGAGGTCTTACTCTTTTGGAGTTTCTTCATCACACGCCCAGGCACCTTAGGCCTGGGTGCGGGCGGTTATGAGTTCCGGCTCAGGTGCCCTAGGCCTGACCGGAATGGAGTTGGAGTCCATCCCAGGCACCTTTAGCCTGGGGTGAGGTACTAAACCAGGAGGCCTGGGGCTCAGTGACTTCGACTGGGTCCCGCGAGGGTGGAGAAGTCCAAGGGTCCCTGAAGTGGATGGGGCTCATGTCTGAGGCGAGGAGGCCGGGGAGGTTACCCATTCAGAGAGTCTGGAGCAGCATCAACCCGGTGACGGATGGGCCTCCGGTAACTCCCTTGGAGGGACATCTTCCCCTGACAGGGGCCACAACGCAGCGAAGGTACTCCTATCTATGTTCTCTTGAGTCGCTGGTAGAGACTCTCAAGTTCTAAGTTCTCTCTAGCCAAGGCTATAGTAACCACTGGTGAAATCACAGTGGTTTAGCTGACAATCAGGATAGTGCCTCGACCTGCTCATTCCACTGTATCAAACTGTTATTGGGTCTCAACCAGTTGGCTACTGAAGCACTGTTTATTGTGAGTTATGCAATAAAACAAGAGTTGGACTGTGATCGGTGTGTGGAACTCTGGTTAATGGGAGCAAAGGGAAGTGTTGACACGGCAGGACTTGATCCTTGACTAAAACACACAGGCCCGAGGAAAATATCTGGTACTGGCCTTCACCTCACCCACAGCTATGGGGAGGACATGGGCCTTAGCGCATCTCACCCTGTCGTATGAGATACCCCTAGACAAAAGAGATGGGGTGAGGCCGCTACACGTGGGGGCTCGTGAGTCCGGGATGATGTGTGTTTTGACTTTGGAAGTAAGAATGGCTGTGTCTGGACTTTGCTGCCCGGAGGAGTTCCGAACAGGTCGGCCATGTGATCGGCCAAAGTGCATCCCTGCTCAAAGTCGTGGAAATGACCCTAAGATGGGAAAGGCCCATGCTACTGAAGCACTGTTTATTGTGAGTTATGCAATAAAACAAGAGTTGGACTGTGATCGGTGTGTGGAACTCTGGTTAATGGGAGCAAAGGGAAGTGTTGGCATGGCAGGACTTGATCCTTGACTAAAACACACAGGTCCAAGGAAAATATCTGGTACTGGCCTTCACCTCACCCACAGCTATGGGGAGGACATGGGCCGTAGCGCATCTCACCCTGTCGTATGAGATACCCCTAGACAAAAGAGATGGGGTGAGGCCGCTACACATATTTTCAATGTGTAATTGATTTTTTAACTTTTACATTTAGCTTAGCTCCATACAACACCAACACCCCAATCTGATTATTTTCAACTTAAAAGATAGATAGGCTTTAGCTACAACACCTCCCTTTTCTTCAAGTGGCAGTAGGCCTGATTTTAACAGTGGAAGAAGTAGCCACAGCAGATCCAAACACTCTCTGTGTTTGGGGACATTCCCCCACATGTATCCACAGCTACAGGACTATCAAATTCAGAGCAGCAACTGTGTCCATGCAGCTGCTGAATTCTAGTTGACATGAATGGGACTGCCTGCATGGGAATACACAGAAAACACACTTAAAACACACACCATGTGAACTGGACCTTTGAAAGTATAGTTTGTGACCTTTTTTTTACAGTACCACATTGTTTTAAAGTTTAGAAAATGTCAAAACAGAGTTCACAAAATCAGTTCAAACCCCGACCCCACATTCCCAGCACCCCCTAACCCAAACCCCCTGTACCCAATTATTGCAGAATATAAAAAATATAGACATTAGCCTTTTGGGGTAGAAATTGGCCAGTGTCAGGGCAGTGTGCAGGTAGAAAATAGAGAGAGAGAGAGATAATACAGGTTTTATACAACATATATTAGAGTGTATTACCTGAGAGACAGAAGCCACAAATATTGTTCAGTGGCTGGACAGCATGTAAGCAGCTTGGTAATAATACAATAGTAGTGGAAGAGATGAAGCAGGTTTTATCTTGAAAAATACATTTGAGCATATTTCCCGAGTGGCAGGACAGATCAGAGCACTGGAATAGGCTACACTAAGTCCCAACACTGGATTTACTCCTGCATCAAAAAATTGACATTTTTAAAATGGAAGCAGCTGCAAAACCATACATTTTGACATAATTTGAAAGAAGGTGTCCTCTACTACTTGCTTCCTCTGCTGTGCTTTGCATTAGATGTCACCTGTCATAGCCAAACAGGAAATGAGAAGTTTATAAAAGACAATAAGTGCCACCTACCTAAAGTGTTATGTGCTACAAATAAACTATAAAGTATACTAATTAGTACTCCACCCCTGCTGTACACTTCCAGTGAATTCACCTCACCATACAACATATAAAATAAAATGAAAAATTATAAGAGCAGCGCTATTAATCTATCATGTGAAATATCCAGTGATGTCAAATTATATTCAAATAAATAAATAAATCTATATAATAATGTGTTCAATTAAAGTTCATATACTAAAACTTTTCTGCATTGAATTATTGTGACTTCTCAATTATTGTGACTTTTCAATTCATATATCATCCACCACTGTGCAAATCGTGTCTTCAGCAGATAATGTGCACACCTTCACCAGCCGTTATACCTGCTCACCTCATACATGAGTCAGAAAGACTCAGAAACAATTCCTTTTTTTCTTGGTCTCATCTCTTCCACTTACGACCAGCTACTCTGTATCCACTTTCTAATCAGTAGCCTCCCAGGGGCATCACAAGAAAGATCTCTCTTATATACTCCCACTGCTTGTCTCTAGGGATGAGCTTCGTGTTCGAGTCGAACATACGTTCGACTCGAACATCGGCTGTTCGATCGTTCGACGAAGATCGAACGATTTGGGCCGTTCGCGCCAAATTCGAGTGACGTGAACGGCCCACAATGCACTACGCCATCGCAGTGTCATCCAGGCGCTGTGATTGGCCAAGCATGCACTGTGACCCCGCATGCTTGGCCAATCACAGCGCCGGCAGCGAGGAGAGCAATGATTGGCCACAGGCAGGATGCCTGTGGCCAATTATTGCTGAGGGTGTTTAGTACACGCCCCACACTATAAAAGGCCGCCAGCACGGCGGCCTAGTGTAGTGTGTTCCGGAGCAGGGATAGAGCAGCATAGGCAGGGACAGTGACTGTTATTTCTTTCTTGCTTAACCTGGATTCCTTTAGTTTAGGGAAAGAGAAGGATAGGTAGGGAGAGTGTCAGTGTGTTTTGTGCTTGTGCTATAGTGTGCTTAAAAAAAACATTTATTCTAGGGACAGAAAACTGTAGGTAGGGACAGTGTCAGTTTCTTTCACTCTGCAAGTCCTTGTTTCCAGGGACCTGGAAGGACAGTGAGTGAATTGTCCTTGTGCTATATTGTGCTTAAAAAAACATTTATTCTAGGGACAGAAAACTGTAGGTAGGGAGAGTGTCAGTTTCTTTCACTCTGCAAGTCCTTGTTTCCAGGGACCTGTAAGGACAGTGAGTGAATTGTCCTTGTGCTATATTGTGATTAAAAAAAACATTTTTTCTAGGGACAGAAAACTGTAGGTAGGGAGAGTGTTTTTTTTCTTTCACTCTGCAAGTCCTTGTTTCCAGGGACCTGGAAGGACAGTGAGTGAATTGTCCTTGTGCTATATTGTGCTTAAAAAAAAACATTTTTTCTAGGGACAGAAAACTGTAGGTAGGGAGAGTGTTTTTTTTTTTTCACTCTGCAAGTCCTTGTTTCCAGGGACCTGTAAGGACAGTGAGTGAATTGTCCTTGTGCTATATTGTGCTTAAAAAAAACATTTATTCTAGGGACAGAAAACTGTAGGTAGGGAGAGTGTCAGTTTATTTCACTCTGCAAGTCCTTGTTTCCAGGGACCTGTAAGGACAGTGAGTGAATTGTCCTTGTGCTATATTGTGATTAAAAAAAACATTTTTTCTAGGGACAGAAAACTGTAGGTAGGGAGAGTGTTTTTTTTCTTTCACTCTGCAAGTCCTTGTTTCCAGGGACCTGTAAGGACAGTGAGTGAATTGTCCTTGTGCTATATTGTGCTTAAAAAAAACATTTATTCTAGGGACAGAAAACTGTAGGTAGGGAGAGTGTCAGTTTATTTCACTCTGCAAGTCCTTGTTTCCAGGGACCTGTAAGGACAGTGAGTGAATTGTCCTTGTGCTATATTGTGATTAAAAAAAACATTTTTTCTAGGGACAGAAAACTGTAGGTAGGGAGAGTGTTTTTTTTCTTTCACTCTGCAAGTCCTTGTTTCCAGGGACCTGTAAGGACAGTGAGTGAATTGTCCTTGTGCTATATTGTGATTAAAAAAAACATTTTTTCTAGGGACAGAAAACTGTAGGTAGGGAGAGTGTTTTTTTTCTTTCACTCTGCAAGTCCTTGTTTCCAGGGACCTGTAAGGACAGTGAGTGAATTGTCCTTGTGCTATATTGTGCTTAAAAAAAACATTTATTCTAGGGACAGAAAACTGTAGGTAGGGAGAGTGTCAGTTTATTTCACTCTGCAAGTCCTTGTTTCCAGGGACCTGTAAGGACAGTGAGTGAATTGTCCTTGTGCTATATTGTGATTAAAAAAAACATTTTTTCTAGGGACAGAAAACTGTAGGTAGGGAGAGTGTTTTTTTTCTTTCACTCTGCAAGTCCTTGTTTCCAGGGACCTGTAAGGACAGTGAGTGAATTGTCCTTGTGCTATATTGTGATTAAAAAAAACATTTTTTCTAGGGACAGAAAACTGTAGGTAGGGAGAGTGTTTTTTTTCTTTCACTCTGCAAGTCCTTGTTTCCAGGGACCTGGAAGGACAGTGAGTGAATTGTCCTTGTGCTATATTGTGCTTAAAAAAAACATTTATTCTAGGGACAGAAAACTGTAGGTAGGGAGAGTGTCAGTTTATTTCACTCTGCAAGTCCTTGTTTCCAGGGACCTGTAAGGACAGTGAGTGAATTGTCCTTGTGCTATATTGTGATTAAAAAAAACATTTTTTCTAGGGACAGAAAACTGTAGGTAGGGAGAGTGTTTTTTTTCTTTCACTCTGCAAGTCCTTGTTTCCAGGGACCTGGAAGGACAGTGAGTGAATTGTCCTTGTGCTATATTGTGCTTAAAAAAAACATTTATTCTAGGGACAGAAAACTGTAGGTAGGGAGAGTGTCAGTTTATTTCACTCTGCAAGTCCTTGTTTCCAGGGACCTGTAAGGACAGTGAGTGAATTGTCCTTGTGCTATATTGTGATTAAAAAAAACATTTATTCTAGGGACAGAAAACTGTAGGTAGGGAGAGTGTCAGTTTATTTCACTCTGCAAGTCCTTGTTTCCAGGGACCTGTAAGGACAGTGAGTTAATTGTCCTTGTGCTATATTGTGATTAAAAAAAACATTTTTTCTAGGGACAGAAAACTGTAGGTAGGGAGAGTGTTTTTTTTCTTTCACTCTGCAAGTCCTTGTTTCCAGGGACCTGTAAGGACAGTGAGTGAATTGTCCTTGTGCTATATTGTGATTAAAAAAAAACATTTTTTCTAGGGACAGAAAACTGTAGGTAGGGAGAGTGTTTTTTTTCTTTCACTCTGCAAGTCCTTGTTTCCAGGGACCTGTAAGGACAGTGAGTGAATTGTCCTTGTGCTATATTGTGCTTAAAAAAAACATTTATTCTAGGGACAGAAAACTGTAGGTAGGGAGAGTGTCAGTTTATTTCACTCTGCAAGTCCTTGTTTCCAGGGACCTGTAAGGACAGTGAGTGAATTGTTCTTGTGCTATATTGTGATTAAAAAAAACATTTTTTCTAGGGACAGAAAACTGTAGGTAGGGAGAGTGTCAGTTTATTTCACTCTGCAAGTCCTTGTTTCCAGGGACCTGTAAGGACAGTGAGTGAATTGTTCTTGTGCTATATTGTGATTAAAAAAAACATTTTTTCTAGGGACAGAAAACTGTAGGTAGGGAGAGTGTTTTTTTTCTTTCACTCTGCAAGTCCTTGTTTCCAGGGACCTGTAAGGACAGTGAGTGAATTGTCCTTGTGCTATATTGTGCTTAAAAAAAACATTTATTCTAGGGACAGAAAACTGTAGGTAGGGAGAGTGTCAGTTTATTTCACTCTGCAAGTCCTTGTTTCCAGGGACCTGTAAGGACAGTGAGTGAATTGTCCTTGTGCTATATTGTGATTAAAAAAAACATTTTTTCTAGGGACAGAAAACTGTAGGTAGGGAGAGTGTTTTTTTTCTTTCACTCTGCAAGTCCTTGTTTCCAGGGACCTGTAAGGACAGTGAGTGAATTGTCCTTGTGCTATATTGTGCTTAAAAAAAACATTTATTCTAGGGACAGAAAACTGTAGGTAGGGAGAGTGTCAGTTTATTTCACTCTGCAAGTCCTTGTTTCCAGGGACCTGTAAGGACAGTGAGTGAATTGTCCTTGTGCTATATTGTGATTAAAAAAAACATTTTTTCTAGGGACAGAAAACTGTAGGTAGGGAGAGTGTTTTTTTTCTTTCACTCTGCAAGTCCTTGTTTCCAGGGACCTGTAAGGACAGTGAGTGAATTGTTCTTGTGCTATATTGTGATTAAAAAAAACATTTTTTCTAGGGACAGAAAACTGTAGGTAGGGAGAGTGTCAGTTTATTTCACTCTGCAAGTCCTTGTTTCCAGGGACCTGTAAGGACAGTGAGTGAATTGTTCTTGTGCTATATTGTGATTAAAAAAAACATTTTTTCTAGGGACAGAAAACTGTAGGTAGGGAGAGTGTTTTTTTTCTTTCACTCTGCAAGTCCTTGTTTCCAGGGACCTGTAAGGACAGTGAGTGAATTGTCCTTGTGCTATATTGTGCTTAAAAAAAACATTTATTCTAGGGACAGAAAACTGTAGGTAGGGAGAGTGTCAGTTTATTTCACTCTGCAAGTCCTTGTTTCCAGGGACCTGTAAGGACAGTGAGTGAATTGTCCTTGTGCTATATTGTGATTAAAAAAAACATTTTTTCTAGGGACAGAAAACTGTAGGTAGGGAGAGTGTTTTTTTTCTTTCACTCTGCAAGTCCTTGTTTCCAGGGACCTGTAAGGACAGTGAGTGAATTGTCCTTGTGCTATATTGTGCTTAAAAAAAACATTTATTCTAGGGACAGAAAACTGTAGGTAGGGAGAGTGTCAGTTTATTTCACTCTGCAAGTCCTTGTTTCCAGGGACCTGTAAGGACAGTGAGTGAATTGTCCTTGTGCTATATTGTGATTAAAAAAAACATTTTTTCTAGGGACAGAAAACTGTAGGTAGGGAGAGTGTTTTTTTTCTTTCACTCTGCAAGTCCTTGTTTCCAGGGACCTGTAAGGACAGTGAGTGAATTGTCCTTGTGCTATATTGTGATTAAAAAAAACATTTTTTCTAGGGACAGAAAACTGTAGGTAGGGAGAGTGTTTTTTTTCTTTCACTCTGCAAGTCCTTGTTTCCAGGGACCTGGAAGGACAGTGAGTGAATTGTCCTTGTGCTATATTGTGCTTAAAAAAAACATTTATTCTAGGGACAGAAAACTGTAGGTAGGGAGAGTGTCAGTTTATTTCACTCTGCAAGTCCTTGTTTCCAGGGACCTGTAAGGACAGTGAGTGAATTGTCCTTGTGCTATATTGTGATTAAAAAAAACATTTTTTCTAGGGACAGAAAACTGTAGGTAGGGAGAGTGTTTTTTTTCTTTCACTCTGCAAGTCCTTGTTTCCAGGGACCTGGAAGGACAGTGAGTGAATTGTCCTTGTGCTATATTGTGCTTAAAAAAAACATTTATTCTAGGGACAGAAAACTGTAGGTAGGGAGAGTGTCAGTTTATTTCACTCTGCAAGTCCTTGTTTCCAGGGACCTGTAAGGACAGTGAGTGAATTGTCCTTGTGCTATATTGTGATTAAAAAAAACATTTATTCTAGGGACAGAAAACTGTAGGTAGGGAGAGTGTCAGTTTATTTCACTCTGCAAGTCCTTGTTTCCAGGGACCTGTAAGGACAGTGAGTGAATTGTCCTTGTGCTATATTGTGATTAAAAAAAACATTTTTTCTAGGGACAGAAAACTGTAGGTAGGGAGAGTGTTTTTTTTCTTTCACTCTGCAAGTCCTTGTTTCCAGGGACCTGTAAGGACAGTGAGTGAATTGTCCTTGTGCTATATTGTGATTAAAAAAAACATTTTTTCTAGGGACAGAAAACTGTAGGTAGGGAGAGTGTTTTTTTTCTTTCACTCTGCAAGACCTTGTTTCCAGGGACCTGGAAGGACAGTGAGTGAATTGTCCTTGTGCTATATTGTGCTTAAAAAAAACATTTATTCTAGGGACAGAAAACTGTAGGTAGGGAGAGTGTCAGTTTATTTCACTCTGCAAGTCCTTGTTTCCAGGGACCTGTAAGGACAGTGAGTGAATTGTCCTTGTGCTATATTGTGATTAAAAAAAACATTTTTTCTAGGGACAGAAAACTGTAGGTAGGGAGAGTGTTTTTTTTCTTTCACTCTGCAAGTCCTTGTTTCCAGGGACCTGGAAGGACAGTGAGTGAATTCTCCTTGTGCTATATTGTGCTTAAAAAAAACATTAATTCTAGGGACAGAAAACTGTAGGTAGGGAGAGTGTCAGTTTATTTCACTCTGCAAGTCCTTGTTTCCAGGGACCTGTAAGGACAGTGAGTGAATTGTCCTTGTGCTATATTGTGCTTAAAAAAAACATTTATTCTAGGGACAGAAAACTGTAGGTAGGGAGAGTGTTTATTTTCTTTCACTCTGCAAGTCCTTGTTTCCAGGGACCTGTAAGGACAGTGAGTGAATTGTCCTTGTGCTATATTGTGATTAAAAAAAACATTTATTCTAGGGACAGAAAACTGTAGGTAGGGAGAGTGTCAGTTTATTTCACTCTGCAAGTCCTTGTTTCCAGGGACCTGTAAGGACAGTGAGTGAATTGTCCTTGTGCTATATTGTGATTAAAAAAAACATTTTTTCTAGGGACAGAAAACTGTAGGTAGGGAGAGTGTTTTTTTTCTTTCACTCTGCAAGTCCTTGTTTCCAGGGACCTGTAAGGACAGTGAGTGAATTGTCCTTGTGCTATATTGTGATTAAAAAAAACATTTATTCTAGGGACAGAAAACTGTAGGTAGGGAGAGTGTCAGTTTATTTCACTCTGCAAGTCCTTGTTTCCAGGGACCTGTAAGGACAGTGAGTGAATTGTTCTTGTGCTATATTGTGATTAAAAAAAACATTTTTTCTAGGGACAGAAAACTGTAGGTAGGGAGAGTGTCAGTTTATTTCACTCTGCAAGTCCTTGTTTCCAGGGACCTGTAAGGACAGTGAGTGAATTGTTCTTGTGCTATATTGTGATTAAAAAAAACATTTTTTCTAGGGACAGAAAACTGTAGGTAGGGAGAGTGTCAGTTTATTTCACTCTGCAAGTCCTTGTTTCCAGGGACCTGTAAGGACAGTGAGTGAATTGTTCTTGTGCTATATTGTGATTAAAAAAAACATTTTTTCTAGGGACAGAAAACTGTAGGTAGGGAGAGTGTTTTTTTTCTTTCACTCTGCAAGTCCTTGTTTCCAGGGACCTGTAAGGACAGTGAGTGAATTGTCCTTGTGCTATATTGTGCTTAAAAAAAACATTTATTCTAGGGACAGAAAACTGTAGGTAGGGAGAGTGTCAGTTTCTTTCACTGTGAAAGTCCTTGTTTCAAGGGACAGAGAAGGACACCTGAAGGTAGCCCTTATTGCTTTTTTCCCATCTCCCTGCAGGCCATCTATTAGAATGTCTGGAAGGCAAACAAGGAGAGGCAGACAGTCAGGAGGCAATAAAAGAGGGCAAGCAGGCTCTGTGTCTGGGGGCAACAGTGCTGGTCGTGGACGCGGTGCATTGTCATCAGCACATGGCCATGGGACACGCTTGTCCTTCTTTTCGGCAGCTGGACATGTTGAGCCACATCATGCCGAAGACTTGGTAGAGTGGATGACCAAGCCCTCCTCCTCCTCCTCATCCTCTCTCACCCAGGCTCAGGGTACTGGAAAAGCAGCTGCCAAAGCGTCGTCTTCCCTGGTATCAATGTCAGACAAATCATCAGTCACTCCTTCCCTAGACCCACCATGTCCTCCTCCTGAGGAGTCCCCCGAACTGTTTCAGCACAGTGTTGGGTACATGCTCCAGGAGGATGCCCAGCATTTCGAAGGGTCTGATGATGAAACCCAGCTAGAGGAAGGCAGTAGCGTGAGAGCAGACAGAGGGGATGCTCAAGAAGGACACCAATCTGGCAGTCATGTTCCAGCAGCTGCAGCATACTGCCAGATTGGCTCCAGTGATGAGGAGGGAGGGGATGATGAGGTCACTGACTCCACGTGGGTGCCTAATAGGAGAGAGGAGGAGGAGGAGGATGAGGAGGAGGCACATCTCCAACGAGGCAGGATGCCCTTTGGTGGCCAGCGTAAGGGCAGTACACCGACGGAATCACACCGCAGAGCTCCGCCTGTGCAGGGCGCTGCCTCTGCCCGTCATTCAGAAAGTTCTTCGGTGTGGGCCTTTTTTGAGGCTAGTGCATCAGATCGCACAGCTGCTGTTTGCAACATATGTCTCAAGCGTATATCGCGTGGCCAAAACATCAGCCGCTTGGGTACCACATGCCTGACCAGACATATGTTGACCTGCCATGCAGCTCGTTGGCAAGCCTACCTCAAAGACCCACACCAAAGAACAAAGCGGACCTCTCCTTGCACCGCATCAGCTGGGATCTCCAACCCCACTATAACTTCAGTCCTCTCTGAAACATGCACTGAGAGGAATGAAGGTGTAGAATTAGGTGTGTCACAGCCAAGTACTTGCGGCCACTCTGCTAGCAGTACACCGACGTCCGATTCTAGCAGGCAAATTTCCCTGCCCCAGCTGCTGGACCGTCGAAAGAAGTTCACTCCCAGCCATCCACATGCCCAGCGGTTGAATGCTAGCTTGGCTAAATTGCTAGCGCTTCAACTGCTGCCTTTTCAGTTGGTAGACTCGGCCCCCTTCCGTGAGTTTGTGCAATGTGCGGTTCCTCAGTGGCAGGTTCCCAAACGCCACTTTTTCTCACGGAAGGCTATTCCTGCTCTCTACCGGCATGTGGAAGGCAATGTCTTGGCCTCGCTGGACAGGGCGGTCAGCGGTAAGGTGCATATTACCGCTGACTCATGGTCCAGCAGGCATGGACAGGGACGTTACCTTTCTTTCACGGCCCATTGGGTCACTCTTTTGGCAGCTGGGAAGGATGCAGGACAAGGTGCAGTAGTGTTGGAGGTTGTCCCACCGCCACGCCTCCAAAATGCTACTACTGGTTGTGACACACCTCTCTCCTCCACCCCCTCCTCTTCTTCTTCCTCCATGGCCTCTTCCTGTGGTTTGTCCTATGAACCAGCGGTGCTCCGTAGCCGTTCACGGGGCTACGCAAGTACGCAGGCAAAAAGATGCCATGCCGTGCTTGCGCTGGTGTGTTTGGGGGACAGAAGCCACACTGGGGCAGAGGTCCTGTCTGCTCTGCAGGGCCAGGCCGAGAGGTGGTTGACGCCACGCCAGCTTAAGCCAGGAATGGTGGTTTGCGACAATGGCACCAACCTCCTCTCCGCCCTCCGACAGGGACAACTGACCCATGTGCCCTGTGTGGCTCACGTCCTTAACCTGGTGGTGCAGCGGTTCTTGGGCAGGTACCCGGGCTTACAGGATGTCCTGAGGCAGGCCAGGAAAGTCTGTGTGCATTTCCGCAGATCTTATAATGCCAGTGCTCGCCTGGCTGAGCTGCAAAAGGAGTTGAACCTGCCCAAGAACCGCCTTATATGTGACATGCCCATCAGGTGGAACTCAACGTTGGCCATGCTGCAGCGGCTGCACACGCAGCAGAGGGCCATCAATGAGTACCTGTGCGACTACGGCACCAGGACAGGGTCAGGGGAGCTTGGTTTTTTTTCTCCACGCCAGTGGGGCATGATCAGGGATGCATGCACTGTCCTGGCACCATTTGAGGAGGCCACGAGGATGGTGAGCAGTGACAGTGCATGCATCAGTGACACTGTACCTCTTGTCCACCTGTTGGAGCACACGCTGCGTGGAATAATGGACAGGGCACTTGAGGCAGAACAGAGGCAGGAAGAGGAGGACTTCCTTGCCTCTCAAGGCCCCCTTTACCCAGACAGTGTTCCTTCTGTCCCACCCATCGCACAGGAAGAGGAGGAGGAGGAGGAGGAGGAGGAGGAGGATTGTGTCAGCATGGAGGTGGAGGCTGGCACTCAGCATCATCAGCAGCAGTCTTTTAGGGATGATTTACAGTCCCAAGAAACCAGTGGACTTGTACGTGGCTGGGAGGAGGTGGCTGCGGATCATGTCGTCCTTAGTGACCCAGAGGACTCCGGAGCGAATGCCTCAGCAAACCTACGCTGCATGGCCTCCCTGATCCTGCAAAGTCTGCGGAAGGATCCTCGTATTCTTCGGATCAAGGAGAGGGACCATTACTGGCTGGCCACTCTCCTTGATCCACGGTACAAGGGTAAGGTTGCGGACCTTATGTTACCGTCGCAGAGGGAGCAGAGGATGAGACAACTCCGGGAGGCCTTGCAGAAAGGTCTGTGCAACGCGTTCCCAGAGACTGGGAGGTTACAAACTCCTGGTCCTGGACAACGAGTTGCTGAGGCTTTGGCCAGTCAAAGAAGGAGCGGTGGGGAAGGTGGCCGTCTGACCGATGCGTTCAGACAATTCTTTAGTCCGCAGCCCCAAAGTATGATCGGTTCCAGCAACCATCGCCAGCGTCTGATAAACATGGTGCAGGAATATCTAGGGGCAAGGTCAGACTTGGACACCTTTCCCACCGAAAATCCTCTGGCTTACTGGGTCTTGAGGATGGATCACTGGCCAGAGCTTGCACAGTATGCAATTGAGCTACTGGCCTGTCCTGCATCCAGCGTTCTTTCGGAACGCACATTCAGTGCTGCTGGAGGATTTGTCACGGATCACAGGGTGCGCCTGTCCACCGACTCGGTTGATCGACTGACTTTCATCAAGATGAACCAGTCTTGGATCACCACCAGCTACCACACACCTGATGCTGATATAACAGACTAATTGATTTTAACATGTCACATCCCTTCAAGACTGATGCTGATGCTGAGTGCCTGTGCTGTTATGTTGACTGGCTATCCTCCTCCTCCGAGTCCTCAATGATACGATTGATGATGATAGCTTGGAAGATCATTTTTGTTTATGGGTGCCGCCACCAGTGGCTAAGGCCCAATTTTTCAGCCCCTGTTTTACAGGGGCGTGTAATTACAATTTTTTTAGCAATAATTTGCCATAGGGCTCATTGCTGTGCTCCAAGTACAGTATCTGTGAGGGGTTGGAGTGTTGTGGCACCAGTGCCTAAGGCCCAATTTTTCAGCCCCTGTTTAACAGGGGCGTGTCATTACAATTTTTGAAGCAATACTTTGCAACAGGGCTCATTGCTGTGCTCCAAGTACAGTATCTGTGAGGGGTTGTAGTGTTGTGCCACCAGTGCCTAAGGCCCAATTTTTCAGCCCCTGTTCAACAGGGGCATGCAATTACAATTCTTGATCTAATAATTCACAGCAGGGTCCATTGCTGCACCCACCAAGAGTAACTCTGAGGGCTTACAGTCTTGTGGCAACGCCACCACCACCACCACCACCACGAAAGGCCCAATTTTTCAGCCCCTGTTCAAAAGGGGCATGTAATTACAATTCTTGATCTAATAATTCACAGCAGGGCCCATTGCTGCACCCACCAAGAGTAACTGTCAGGGCTTACAGTGTTGTGGCACCAGCACCACCATCAAAGCCCCAATTTTTACTACCACTGTTCAACAATTATATGTAATTAAAATTCCTGATATAATAGTTGACAGCAGGGCGTTCCAGCACCAACCAAGAGTAACTGAGTGCTTACAGTGTTGTGCCAACACCAACAACTAAGGGGCCTATTTCTGCAGAGTATATACGGCAGGTCCCTACTTTCAAACATCCAACTTACAAACGACTCCTACTTGCAAACGAAAGAAGACAACAGGAAGTGAGAGGAAATCTACCCCTAGAAAGGAAAATTCTCTCCTGTAAGAATAAATATGGGAGAAAGGGGTCTCATCTGTACTGATGCTTTATCAGCAATCCTTGTTTCAAGAAAAACACCACATTTCAAAAACAGTTGTCATTGGGACGGAAAGTGAAATGTTCTGAACAGGGGCACAGACAGCAAAACAAATGTTACAGGGGTGATAACCCTTACCTATGTTTCCCAAAAAGTTTAAAAATAGATTTTTGGGCTGGAGCTACACTTCAACAATGTACCTGTTCAAAATTACAAACACATTCTACATAAGAACAAACCTACAGTCCCTGTCTTGTATGCACCGCCTGTATACGGCTGTTCAGAGTATATAGGGCCTTTTTTATTTTATGTGCGGGGTTCCCCTTAATATCCATACAAGACCCAAAGGGGCTGGTAATGGGCTGGGGTAGGGGGGGGGTCATGGGGTAGCTATGCCATTTTTCTTAAAGAATTTCATCCATATTACCGGGACCAGACATTACATTAAAGCCGCAAGCAGTTTTAAATGGCTTTTTTTTCCTTTAGAAGTGTCATTTTGTGCAGGGACAGTTCTAAACACGGGAAACACGTGGCACTTCACAGGCATACTTTAGACACCCCCCAGGTACGATATTTAAAGGAATATTTGACTTTTTTTTTTTCACTTTATGCATCATTAAAATGACTGCTCCCGAAAAACGACCGTTTTTAAAACTTCTTTTTGCATTGATACATGTCCCCTGGTGCAGAACCCGGGTTCCCAAACCCTATTTATGACAATAACATGCATAATAGTTGTTATAATTAGCACTTTAGAATTCGAACGTTCGCATCCATTGTATTTAATAGGGTTCTAATGTTCGTTCGAACTTTCGGTCCGTTCGCGGGTTCTGGTGCGAACCGAACCCGGGGGTGTTCGGCTCATCACTACTTGTCTCCTTCATCCACACCATTGTTATTACTCAGTATTCCCAATAGAGAGATAGCTCTATTGAGAAAGCCCAATCAGAGGGAAATATGCGCGTAGAGGGGAAGAGCCAAGCCCGTAAGGTCACGCAGCCACAGTGGTGAGCAGGACTATACAGAGCTGGTTTTAACTGAATATCTTGTAATTGTTTTTTAATTGGGGCATTTTAATAAATGTTGCAAATGGAAAGCACTATGTATCCTCTATTTATTGTTGCATGAATGTGGAGCCAAATCTTATCAGGAACAGTGGCGGTGCGCCCATAAAGGGTGCAGGAGCGTGAATCAATGCATGCATGCATGAATCTATCTATTGGCACCGCTGCCGCTCCCTATTCAGGTGTCCATTCCCTTGTCGGGTGCCGGGCATCTGAATTACAGTGGGGGGGTATTTTTGGAAGCGCCTAATTAGAGCCGTCGGCTCTAATAGGCATCCTGATTAGAGCCATAGGCTCTATTATGCTTCCAAATTGGTAAACAGCGGGTTGCCATCCGGGGCCCTGGGAACCTCCGGGCCCCTAACAAAAAAATAAAATAACAATTTTAATTTAAAAAAAAGGGGGGTTGCCATCTGGGCCCCTTACAGGTGTACTGCCTGTACCCCCCTGATGGCAGCCCTGGGCCTGGATATATTTAGGGACAGTACAATAAATTACAGTTATTGCAGGGAAAATAAAATACTCCATGCTGGCTGATTGCCTGGGCTTCATTGGCTACTAGTAATCTTCCTGATATACCCGTTTTAAGCAATATAGTGCAGTATGAATTAAACCACTCAATTTAATTTGGGCCATCTTGTCTAGTAGCTGGTTGACATAACATGTTTCAAGTTGCTTTTTAAAATCTTGAAGTACTATAGTAGTATTCTTTATATCCTCTAGCTGCCTAGCACCTTTAATAAAATAGTTTAATTGGGATTTTTAACTACTCCAGTACATTTAAGAGCAATTTCCAAAGTTCAAATGTATGGAATAGCCCTGGGGCCATCATAAAAAAAAAAAATGACAGAATTTTTTTTTTTTTTACAGAATTATGAGTTTCATTTTTTTTTTTACAAAATCCAGAGTTTGAAAGTCAGAATTCTGAGTTTGAAAGTCAGAATTCTGAGATTAAAAGTCAGAATTCTGAGTTTCAAAGTCAGAATTCTGAGATTTAAAGTCAGAATTCTGAGTTTTAAAGTCAGAATTCTGAGTTTTAAAGTCAGAATTCTGAGTTTCAAACTCAGAATTCTGAGATTAAAAGTCAGAATTCTGAGATTAAAAGTCAGAATTCTGAGATTTAAAGTCAGAATTCTGAGATTAAAAGTCAGAATTCTGAGATTAAAAATCAGAATTCTGAGTTTCAAAGTCAGAATTCTGAGATTTAAAGTCAGAATTCTGAGATTTAAAGTCAGAATTCTGAGATTTAAAGTCTGAATTCAGAGTTTGAAAGTCAGAATTCTGAGTTTGAAAGTCAGAATTCTGAGATTAAAAGTCAGAATTCTGAGTTTCAAAGTCAGAATTCTGAGATTAAAAGTCAGAATTCTGAGATTTAAAGTCAGAATTCTGAGATTAAAGGTCAGAATTCTGAGATTAAAAGTCAGAATTCTGAGATTAAAAATCAGAATTCTGAGTTTCAAAGTCAGAATTCTGAGATTTAAAGTCAGAATTCTGAGATTTAAAGTCAGAATTCTGAGATTTAAAGTCTGAATTCAGAGTTTGAAAGTCAGAATTCTGAGTTTGAAAGTCAGAATTCTGAGTTTAAAAGTCAGAATTCTGAGTTTCAAAGTCAGAATTCTGAGATTTAAAGTCAGAATTCTGAGTTTTAAAGTCAGAATTCTGAGTTTCCAACTCAGAATTCTGAGATTAAAAGTCAGAATTCTGAGTTTTAAGTCAGAATTCTGAGATTTGAAGTCAGAATTCTGAGTTTTAAAGTCAGAATTCTGAGATTAAAAGTCAAAATTCTGAGATTAAAAATCAGAATTCTGAGTTTCAAAGTCAGAATTCTAAGATTTAAAGTCAGAATTCTGAGATTTAAAGTCTGAATTCAGAGTTTTAACCACTTAAGCCCCGGACCATTTGGTAGCTAGAGGACCAGAGGTGAATTCAGAATTTTGCACTGCGCTGCTTTAACTGTAAATTGTGCAGACATGCAATGTTGTACCCAAACGAAATTTGCGTCCTTTTCTTCCCACAAATAGAGCTTTCTTTTAATGGTATTTGATTGCCTCTGCGATTTTTATTTTTTGCGATATAAACGGACAAAGACCGAAAATTTTGAAAAAAAATGATATTTTCTAATTTTTGTTATAAGAAAAATCGAATAAACTCAATTGTAGTCATACATTTAGGCCAAAATGTATTCAGCCACATGTTTTTAGTAAAAAAATGTCAATAAGCGTATACTAATTGGTTTGCGCAAAAGTTATAGAGTTTACAAACTAGGGTACATTTTCTGAAATTTACACAGCTTTAAATTTATGACTGCCTATCTCATTTCTTGAGGTGCTAAAATGACAGGGCAGTACAAAACCCCCCCAAATGACCCCATTTTGGAAAGTAGACACCCCAAGGAAATTTCTGAGAGGCATGTTGAGCCCATTGAATTTTTTATTTTTTTGTCCCAAGTGATTGAATAATGACTAAAAAAAAAAAAAATTACAAAAAGTTGTCACAAAATGATATATTGCTCACACATGCCATGGTTATATGTGGAATTTCACCCCAAAATACATTTTGCTGCTTCTCCTGAGTACGGGGATACCACATGTGTGGGACTTTTTGGGAGCCTAGCCGCGTACGGGACCCCGGAAACCAAGCACCGCCTTCAGGATTTCTAAGGGCGCAAATTTTTGATTTCACTCCTCACTACCTATCACAGTTTCGAAGGCCATAAAATGCCAAAATAGCACAAAACCCCCCCAAATGACCCCATTTTAGAAAGTAGACACCCCAAGGAAATTGCTGAGAGGCCTGTTGAGCCCATTGAATATAATTTTTTTTGTCCCAAGTGATTGAATAATGACAAAAAAAAAAAAAAAAATTACAAAAAGTTGTCACTAAATGATATATTGCTCACACATGCCATGGTTATATGTGGAATTACACCCCAAAATACATTTTTCTGCTTCTCCTGAGTACGGGGATACCACATGTGTGGGACTTTTTAGGAGCCTAGCCGCGTACGGGACCCCGAAAACCAAGCACCGCCTTCAGGATTTCTAGGCACAAATTTTTGATTTCACTCCTCACTACCTATCACAGTTTCGAAGGCCATAAAATGCCAAAATCGCACAAAACCCCACCAAATGACCCCATTTTGGAATATAGACACCCCAAGCTATTTGCTGAGAGGCATGGCGAGTATTTTACAGTTCTCATTTGTTTTTGAAAATGAAGAAAGAATATATATATATATATATTTTTTTTTCAATTTTCAAAACTTTGTGACAAAAAGTGAGATCTGCAAAATACTCACAATACCTCTCAGCAAATAGCTTGGGGTGTCTACTTTCCAAAATGGGGTCATTTGGGGGGGTTTTGTGCTATCTGGGCATTCCATGGCCTCCGAAACTGTGATAGGCAGTGAGAAGTGAAATCAAAAATTTACACCCTTAGAAAGCCTGAAGGCGGTGCTTGGTTTTTGGGGTCCCGTACGCGGCTAGGCTCCCAAAAAGTCTCACACATGTGGTATCCCCGTACTCAGGAGAAGCAACAGAATGTATTTTGGGGTGTAATTCAACATATGCCCATGGCATGTTTGAGCAATATATCATTTAGTGACAACTTTGTGCAAAAAAAAAAAAAATTGTCGTTTTTCCGCAACTTGTGTCAACACATAAAATATTCCATGGACTCGACATGCCTCTCAGTATATAGCTTGGGGTGTCTACTTTCCAAAATGGGGTCATTTGGGGGGGTTTTGAACTGTTCTGGCATTTTATACACAACATTAGGAAGCTTACATCCACTCTTCTAACCACTTGAAGACAAAGCCCTTTTTGACACTTTTTGTTTACATGAAAACATTTTTTTTTTTTACAAGAAAATTATGTTGAACCCCCAAACATTATATATATATTTTTAAAGCAAAGGCCCTACAGATTAAAATGGTGGGTGTTGCATTTTTTTTTTCTACACAGTATTTGCGCAGCGATTTTTCAAACGCATTTTTTGGGTTAAAAAATACACTTTTTTTAATTTTAATGCACTAAAACACACTATATTGCCCAAATGTTTGATGAAATAAAAAAGATGATCTTAGGCCGAGTACATAGATACCAAACACGACATGCTTTAAAATTTCGCACAAACGCGCATTGGCGACAAACTACATACATTTTTAAAAGCCTTTAAAAGCCTTTACAGGTTACCCCAGTAGATTTACAGAGGAGGTCTACTGCTAAAATGATTGCCCTCGATCTGACCTTCGCGGTGATACCTCACATGCATGGTGCAATTGCTGTTTACATATGACGCCAGACCGACGCTTGCGTTCGCCATTGGGCAAGAGCAGGGCAGGACAGGGGTGCTTTTTTTTTTTTATTATTAATTTTGCTTTTTTATTTTATTTTGAAATTGTTCCTTCCAAGTATTTTTTTTTAATCATTTTTATTGTTATCTCAGGGAATGTAAATATCCCCTATGATAGCAATAGGTAGTGACAGGTACTCTTTTTTTGAAAAAAACTGGGGTCTTCTAGACCCTAGATTTTTCCTCTGCCCTTAAAGCATCTGACCACACCAAGATCGGTGTGATAAAATGCTTTCCCAATTTCCCAATGGCGCTTTTTATATCCGGGGGGGGGGCATTCCCTCCCACTGCTTGTAAAAGCAGTCCAGAGGCTAATTAGCCGCTAGGATTGCTTTTACATGAAAGCCGGCCACAGGCTGAAAAGAATGATACCAAGATGATACCTAAACCCGCAGGCATCATTCTGGTATAAACATTCAAAGTCCAGCAACATACCAGTACGTTGCTGGTCCTTGTTGGACATGTATTGTAATCTTTTTATTTCATGCAGCCAGTTGGCTGAACGAAAAAAGAGATTGATCGGTGGGTATGCCCACCATTAGAATACCGCCCTTCATCCACCCACTTCCAATGATGGGCATACACGCACCATTTATATATGCCGAAGCATGGGGGCATCCTCCCGCAAAAAAGTTATGCCGCACACACATGGTCGGACTTTTCCACGGGCAAGCCTCCGTCGGAATTTCGACCGTATGTACGCGGCATTAGGAGCAAAATCGCTCCTCCGCCCCTGCTGCCCCAATGCTTCGGCATATTTGCTTTTTTTTTTTAACTGTTGTGGTGAAATCACCTCCTACAGCACTGGAGTCGCAGGGATCAGGCCTGTCTCTGCGAACGCTGCAGTTATGTGTGTTTTTGTTTTGTAAGTGACAGTGATCGATCGATACTGCACTTGGGTGGCCTGGGCTGGACGGAGGGGCAAAACGCAGGTGCCAGCAGGTATCTGGGCTGATCCCGCTAACACTGCGTTTTTGGGAACCCTAAACTGCTGGGGACGCTAGTATAGATCTGATCAGATCAGATATTGATCTGTTCAGATACTATACCACTAAGGGGGGTGTATGCTTCACGCGTGGGTGTTAGCGTTACTGGCACTAACCTGACGCTGCCTGGGGTGTGACTCAGACCCTCTCTGATGCTAAAACCTAATTGATATCACCCGCCGGGCGATCAGGGGGTTAAACCTTTATTGGGTTATATACACGGCGGGTGCCCTGACACTATAAAAAGCAAACTAACTAACCAGCGTCACCCGTAACACTTATATGGTGATCACTGGTGAAAGGGTTAACTAGGGGCAATCAGGGGGTTAAAACCTTTATTAGATAATATATGGGGGTACCTGACGCTATAAAAACCTGCGGCGAACCTAAAAAAAATTACCAGCTACCGATCTGCATCACCGACACTAAGACAGCGTTTAGAAAAACGATTGCTTAGCGACAGTGGTGATGGGGGTGAAAGGGTTACCTGGGGGGGCGATCAAGGGGGTTAAACCTTTATTAGATAATATATTGGGGTACCTGACGCTATAAAAACCTGCGGCGAACCTAAAAAAAAATACTGGCTACGATCTGCATCACCGACACTAAGACAGCGTTTAGAAAAACAATTGCTTAGCGACAGTGGTGATAGGGGGTGAAAGGGTTACCTGGGGGGCGATCAAGGGGGTTAAACCTTTATTAGATAATATATTGGGGTAAGTGACGCTATAAAAACCTGACGGCGAACCTAAAAAAAATTACCGGCTACCGATCTGCATCACAGACACTAAGACAGCGTTTAGAAAAACGATCGCTTAGTGATAGTGGTGATAGGGGGTGAAAGGGTTACCTGGGGGGCGATCAAGGGGGTTAAACCTTTATTAGATAATATATTGGGGTACCTGACGCTACAAAAACCTGCGGCGAACCTAAAAAAAATTACTGGCTGCCGATCGGCATCACTGACGCTAAGACAGCGATCAGAAAAATTATCGCTAAGCGACAGTGGTGATAGGGGGTGAAAGGGTTATCTGGGGGGTGATCAGGGGGTTAAACCTTTATTAGGGGGGGGTTAGGGGGCTACACTGGACCTAAGACTAAACTTTGGTGACACTTTTACAGTCACAAATGTCACTGATTGCAGTGATCACTAAATAAATGGTCACTGCAATCAGTGACACTGTGACTGGGGGCTGGGGGGGTGATCTGGGGTGTCTGGGGGGGCCTGGGGGGGCGATTTATGTCCCTATGTGTCCTGGTGTCAGTGTAGTGTTGTGTGCACTGACCTGATATCTTCTCTTGTACGGCGCTCGGTATATGTGAGCGCCGCACCAGAGATGACATCACTTCCTCCTGCTCCCTCTGTCTGACACAGACAGAGGGGGCATTTCCATTCGCCGGGAGCGATCGCGAGGGGGTGGCCAGAAACAAATGGCTGCCCCCTCATCCCGGAACGCTCCCGGACACTTAGCCACCGCTCACTGTATAGAAGGGGGGTCCGATTGGACCCCCAACTGTACAAAGGCAATCACGTACACTCTACGTGATTGTGCCTGTCGGTGCCATTCTGCCGACGTATATATACAGTGAGCGGTCGTTAAGTGGTTAAAGTCAGAATTCTGAGTTTCCAACTCAGAATTCTGAGATTAAAAGTCAGAATTCTGAGATTAAAAGTCAGAATTCTGAGATTTAAAGCCAGAATTCTGAGATTAAAGGTCAGAATTCTGAGATTAAAGCCTCGTACACACGAACGAGTTTCTCTGCAAAAACCAGCAAGAAACTTGCTGGCAGAGTTTTTTTGCCGAGAAATTTGTTCGTGTGTATGGTTTCTCGTCAAGAAAAGCGACAAGAATCTCGACGAGAAAATAGAGAACCTGCTCTCTATTTTCTCGTCGAGATTCTCGTCAGCCTGTTTCTCGACGAGAAAATTGTGTGTGTGTACACTTACCTTTTCGCCGGGAAGCCCGCGCATGCTCGAAATGACTTAGACGCATGCGCGGTAGCTTCCTAGGCATAGGTAATGTGAACCAAGATGGCGGCGACGGCATCGAATGGGACGAGCGCATGCTCGTCGTATTCGATGACGTCACCGCGTTCGCTCCATTCAAAGAACCGCGGGTTCTTTGAAAGGAGCGTGTGTACACTCGGCCGGGACAAGTTTCTTGTCCAAGACTCTCGTCGAAAAAAACAACATGTTTTTTTCGACGAGAATCTCGGCCGTGTGTACGAGGCTTGAAAGTCAGAATTCTGAGTTTTAAAGTCAGAATTCTGAGATTAAAAGTCAGAACTCTGATATTTAAAGTCATAATTCTGAGATTAAAAGCCATAGGCTCTATTAGGCTTCCAAATTGGTAAACAAAGGGTTGCCATTCGGGGCCCTGGGGACCTCCGGGCCCCTTACAAAAAAATAAAATAAAAATGTTATTAAAAAAAAGTGGGGTTGCCATCCAGGCCCCTGGGGACCTCCGGGCCCCTTACAGGTGTACTGCCTGTACCCCCCTGATGGCATCCCTGGGCCAAGATATATTTAGGGACAGTACAATAAATTACAGTTATTGCAGGGAAAATAAAATAAATAGCAGGCTTATATCGGTGAAGTTGTGGGTTCTAATCCAGGTGACAGTACATTTTTTTATATATATTTTAAATATATTGATTTTATATTAAACATATTTTAAAATGGGAGACAGTGAGGGCTTAAATTGTATTTTATCAATATATCAATAATATACAATTTAAGGCCTCACTAACTCAGATTTTAAAATATGTTTAATATAAAATCAATATATTGAATATATATATAAAACGTGCTCTGGACTGGATTAGAACCCACAACTTCAACATCATAAGCCTATTACGCTAACGACTATGCTATCATTTAACGGGTCTTTATATTTACTTTTTATGTTTAATATGAGGTTAAATCTACACAATACACATGTTTTCAGCATGGCTCTTTATGTTGGAGCAGATGACAGAGAAGGAGGATAACACAGCAAACCGAGGAACTATTAATACAGAAAAGGAACCAGAGATCCCAGCACTTCCCTATACTGTGTGCTGTAACTAAGATAGATTTACATATCCATATACAGAGCAGAAGACATGTATGTCTGCAGAATGATGGTCTGTGGGTGTACTACATTTTTGCTAATTGGTCCTAAAATCCTCCTAATAGAGACTACTATATTTATAAACTCAGAATTCTGACTTTGAAACTCAGAATTCTGACTTTGAAACTCAGAATTCTGACTTTAAAACTCAGAATTCTGACTTTGAAACTCAGAATTAGGGATGAGCTTCGTGTTCGAGTCGAACATACGTTCGACTCGAACATCGGCTGTTCGATCGTTCGACGAAGATCGAACGATTTGGGCCGTTCGCGCCAAATTCGAGTGACGCGAACGGCCCACAATGCACTACGCCATCGCAGTGTCATCCAGGTGCTGTGATTGGCCAAGCATGCACTGTGACCCCGCATGATTGGCCAATCACAGCGCCGGCAGCGAGGAGAGCAATGATTGGCCACAGGCAGGATGCCTGTGGCCAATTATTGCTGAGGGTGTTTAGTACACGCCCCACACTATAAAAGGCCGCCAGCACGGCGGCCTAGTGTAGTGTGTTCCGGAGCAGGGAAAGAGAAGCATAGGCAGGGACAGTGACATTTATTTCTTTCTTGCTTAACCTGGATTCCTTTAGTTTAGGGAAAGAGAAGGATAGGTAGGGAGAGTGTCAGTGTGTTTTACTGTGCGAATCCTTGTTTCTAGGGACAGGGAAGGAAAGTGAGGTGAATTCTCCTTGTGCTATAGTGTGCTTTAAAAAAACATTTTTTCTAGGGACAGAAAACTCTAGGTAGGGAGAGTGTCAGTTTCTTTCACTGTGATAATCCTTGTTTCTAGGGACAAAGAAGGAAAGTGAGGGGAATTCTCCTTGTGCTATAGTGTGCTTTAAAAAAACATTTTTTCTAGGGACAGAAAACTCTAGGTAGGGAGAGTGTCAGTTTCTTTCACTGTGCGAATCCTTGTTTCTAGGGACAAAGAAGGAAAGTGAGGGGAATTCTCCTTGTGCTATAGTGTGCTTTAAAAAAAACATTTTTTCTAGGGACAGAAAACTCTAGGTAGGGAGAGTGTCAGTTTCTTTCACTGTGATAATCCTTGTTTCTAGTGACAAAGAAGGAAAGTGAGGGGAATTCTCCTTGTGCTATAGTGTGCTTTAAAAAAACATTTTTTCTAGGGACAGAAAACTCTAGGTAGGGAGAGTGTCAGTGTCTTTTACTGTGCGAGTCCTTGTTTCTAGGGACAAAGAAGGAAAGTGAGGGGAATTCTCCTTGTGCTATAGTGTGCTTTAAAAAAACATTTTTTCTAGGGACAGAAAACTCTAGGTAGGGAGAGTGTCAGTGTCTTTTACTGTGCGAATCCTTGTTTCTAGGGACAAAGAAGGAAAGTGAGGGGAATTCTCCTTGTGCTATAGTGTGCTTTAAAAAAACATTTTTTCTAGGGACAGAAAACTTTAGGTAGGGAGAGTGTCAGTTTCTTTCACTGTGCGAATCCTTGTTTCTAGGGACAAAGAAGGAAAGTGAGGGGAATTCTCCTTGTGCTATAGTGTGCTTTAAAAAAAAAAATTTCTAGGGACAGAAAACTCTAGGTAGGGAGAGTGTCAGTTTATTTCACTGTGCGAATCCTTGTTTCTAGGGAAAGGGAAGGACAGTGAGTGAATTCTCCTTGTGCTATAGTGTGCTTTAAAAAAAACATTTTTTCTAGGGACAGAAAACTCTAGGTAGGGAGAGTGTCAGTGTCTTTTACTGTGCGAATCCTTGTTTCTAGGGACAAAGAAGGAAAGTGAGGGGAATTCTCCTTGTGCTATAGCGTGCTTTAAAAAAACATTTTTTCTAGGGACAGAAAACTCTAGGTAGGGAGAGTGTCAGTTTCTTTCACTGTGCGAATCCTTGTTTCTAGGGACAAAGAAGGAAAGTGAGGGGAATTCTCCTTGTGCTATAGTGTGCTTTAAAAAAACATTTTTTCTAGGGACAGAAAACTCTAGGTAGGGAGAGTGTCAGTTTCTTTCACTGTGCGAATCCTTGTTTCTAGGGACAGGGAAGGACAGTGAGTGAATTCTCCTTGTGCTATAGTGTGCTTTAAAAAAACATTTTTTCTAGGGACAGAAAACTCTAGGTAGGGAGAGTGTCAGTGTCTTTTACTGTGCAAATCCTTGTTTCTAGGGACAAAGAAGGAAAGTGAGGGGAATTCTCCTTGTGCTATAGTGTGCTTTAAAAAAACATTTTTTCTAGGGACAGAAAACTCTAGGTAGGGAGAGTGTCAGTGTCTTTTACTGTGCGAATCCTTGTTTCTAGGGACAAAGAAGGAAAGTGAGGGGAATTCTCCTTGTGCTATAGTGTGCTTTAAAAAAACATTTTTTCTAGGGACAGAAAACTCTAGGTAGGGAGAGTGTCAGTTTCTTTCACTGTGATAATCCTTGTTTCTAGGGACAAAGAAGGAAAGTGAGGGGAATTCTCCTTGTGCTATAGTGTGCTTTAAAAAAACATTTTTTCTAGGGACAGAAAACTCTAGGTAGGGAGAGTGTCAGTTTCTTTCACTGTGCGAATCCTTGTTTCTAGGGACAAAGAAGGAAAGTGAGGGGAATTCTCCTTGTGCTATAGTGTGCTTTAAAAAAACATTTTTTCTAGGGACAGAAAACTCTAGGTAGGGAGAGTGTCAGTTTCTTTCACTGTGATAATCCTTGTTTCTAGGGACAAAGAAGGAAAGTGAGGGGAATTCTCCTTGTGCTATAGTGTGCTTTAAAAAAACATTTTTTCTAGGGACAGAAAACTCTAGGTAGGGAGAGTGTCAGTTTCTTTCACTGTGCGAATCCTTGTTTCTAGGGACAAAGAAGGAAAGTGAGTGAATTCTCCTTGTGCTATAGTGTGCTTTAAAAAAACATTTTTTCTAGGGACAGAAAACTCTAGGTAGGGAGAGTGTCAGTTTCTTTCACTGTGATAATCCTTGTTTCTAGGGACAAAGAAGGAAAGTGAGGGGAATTCTCCTTGTGCTATAGTGTGCTTTAAAAAAACATTTTTTCTAGGGACAGAAAACTCTAGGTAGGGAGAGTGTCAGTTTCTTTCACTGTGCGAATCCTTGTTTCTAGGGACAAAGAAGGAAAGTGAGGGGAATTCTCCTTGTGCTATAGTGTGCTTTAAAAAAACATTTTTTCTAGGGACAGAAAACTCTAGGTAGGGAGAGTGTCAGTTTATTTCACTGTGATAATCCTTGTTTCTAGTGACAAAGAAGGAAAGTGAGGGGAATTCTCCTTGTGCTATAGTGTGCTTTAAAAAAACATTTTTTCTAGGGACAGAAAACTATAGGTAGGGAGAGTGTCAGTGTCTTTTACTGTGCGAATCCTTATTTCTAGGGACAGGGAAGGACAGTGAGGGAAATTCTCCTTGTGCTATAGTGTGCTAAAGCATTCCTCATCAACCATCTTTGAAATCCTTGTTTTTTGGACAGTCAGGGAAATTGTCGTTGTGCTATTCTGTGCAAAAGCAATCATCCTCAACCATATTTAGAAATCCTTAAGTAAAGGGACAGAGAAGGACACCTGAAGGTAGCCCTTATTGCTTTTTTCCCCATCTCCCTGCAGGCCATCTATTAGAATGTCTGGAAGGCAAACAAGGAGAGGCAGACAGTCAGGAGGCAATAAAAGAGGGCAAGCAGGCTCTGTGTCTGGGGGCAACAGTGCTGGTCGTGGACGCGGTGCATTGTCATCAGCACATGGCCATGGGACACGCTTGTCCTTCTTTTCGGCAGCTGGACATGTTGAGCCACATCATGCCGAAGACTTGGTAGAGTGGATGACCAAGCCCTCCTCCTCCTCCTCATCCTCTCTCACCCAGGCTCAGGGTACTGGCAAAGCAGCTGCCAAAGCGTCCTCTTCCCTGGTATCAATGTCAGACTCATCATCAGTCACTCCTTCCCTAGACCCACCATGTCCTCCTCCTGAGGAGTCCCCCGAACAGTTTGAGCACAGTGTTGGGTACATGCTCCAGGAGGATGCCCAGCGTTTCGAAGGGTCTGATGATGAAACCCAGCTAGAGGAAGGCAGTAGCGTGAGAGCAGACAGAGGGGATGCTCAAGAAGGACACCAATCTGGCAGTCATGTTCCAGCAGCTGCAGCATACTGCCAGATTGGCTCCAGTGATGAGGAGGGAGGGGATGATGAGGTCACTGACTCCACGTGGGTGCCTAATAGGAGAGAGGAGGAGGAGGAGGATGAGGAGGAGGCACATCTCCAACGAGGCAGGATGCCCTTTGGTGGCCAGCGTAAGGGCAGTACACCGACAGAATCACACCGCAGAGCTCCGCCTGTGCAGGGCGCTGCCTCTGCCCGTCATTCAAAAAGTTCCTTGGTGTGGGCCTTTTTTGAGGCTAGTGCATCAGATCGCACAGCTGCTGTTTGCAACATATGTCTCAAGCGTATATCGCGTGGCCAAAACATCAGCCGCTTGGGTACCACATGCCTGACCAGACATATGTTGACCTGCCATGCAGCTCGTTGGCAAGCCTACCTCAAAGACCCACACCAAAGAACAAAGCGGACCTCTCCTTGCACCGCATCAGCTGGGATCTCCAACCCCACTATAACTTCAGTCCTCTCTGAAACATGCACTGAGAGGAATGAAGGTGTAGAATTAGGTGTGTCACAGCCAAGTACTTGCGGCCACTCTGCTAGCAGTACACCGACGTCCGATTCTAGCAGGCAAATTTCCCTGCCCCAGCTGCTGGACCGTCGAAAGAAGTTCACTCCCAGCCATCCACATGCCCAGCGGTTGAATGCTAGCTTGGCTAAATTGCTAGCGCTTCAACTGCTGCCTTTTCAGTTGGTAGACTCGGCCCCCTTCCGTGAGTTTGTGCAATGTGCGGTTCCTCAGTGGCAGGTTCCCAAACGCCACTTTTTCTCACGGAAGGCTATTCCGGCTCTCTACCGACATGTGGAAGGCAATGTCTTGGCCTCGCTGGACAGGGCGGTCAGCGGTAAGGTGCATATTACCGCTGACTCATGGTCCAGCAGGCATGGACAGGGACGTTACCTTTCTTTCACGGCCCATTGGGTCACTCTTTTGGCAGCTGGGAAGGATGCAGGACAAGGTGCAGTAGTGTTGGAGGTTGTTCCACCGCCACGCCTCCAAAATGCTACTACTGGTTGTGACACACCTCTCTCCTCCACCCCCTCCTCTTCTTCTTCCTCCATGGCCTCTTCCTGTGGTTTGTCCTATGAACCAGCGGTGCTCCGTAGCCGTACACGGGGCTACGCAAGTACGCAGGCAAAAAGATGCCATGCCGTGCTTGCGCTGGTGTGTTTGGGGGACAGAAGCCACACTGGGGCAGAGGTCCTGTCTGCTCTGCAGGGCCAGGCCGAGAGGTGGTTGACGCCACGCCAGGTTAAGCCAGGAATGGTGGTTTGCGACAATGGCACCAACCTCCTCTCCGCCCTCCGACAGGGACAACTGACCCATGTGCCCTGTGTGGCTCACGTCCTTAACCTGGTGGTGCAGCGGTTCTTGGGCAGGTACCCGGGCTTACAGGATGTCCTGAGGCAGGCCAGGAAAGTCTGTGTGCATTTCCGCAGATCTTATAATGCCAGTGCTCGCCTGGCTGAGCTGCAAAAGGAGTTGAACCTGCCCAAGAACCGCCTTATATGTGACATGCCCACCAGGTGGAACTCAACATTGGCCATGCTGCAGCGGCTGCACACGCAGCAGAGGGCCATCAATGAGTACCTGTGCGACTACGGCACCAGGACAGGGTCAGGGGAGCTTGGTTTTTTTTCTCCACGCCAGTGGGGCATGATCAGGGATGCATGCACTGTCCTGGCACCATTTGAGGAGGCCACGAGGATGGTGAGCAGTGACAGTGCATGCATCAGTGACATTGTACCTCTTGTCCACCTGTTGGAGCACACGCTGCGTGGAATAATGGACAGGGCACTTGAGGCAGAACAGAGGCAGGAAGAGGAGGACTTCCTTGCCTCTCAAGGCCCCCTTTACCCAGACAGTGTTCCTTCTGTCCCACCCATCGCACAGGAAGAGGAGGAGGAGGAGGAGGAGGATTGTGTCAGCATGGAGGTGGAGGCTGGCACTCAGCATCATCAGCAGCAGTCTTTTAGGGATGATTTACAGTCCCAAGAAACCAGTGGACTTGTACGTGGCTGGGAGGAGGTGGCTGCGGATCATGTCGTCCTTAGTGACCCAGAGGACTCCGGAGCGAATGCCTCAGCAAACCTACGCTGCATGGCCTCCCTGATCCTGCAAAGTCTGCGGAAGGATCCTCGTATTCTTCGGATCAAGGAGAGGGACCATTACTGGCTGGCCACTCTCCTTGATCCACGGTACAAGGGTAAGGTTGCGGACCTTATGTTACCGTCGCAGAGGGAGCAGAGGATGAGACAACTCCGGGAGGCCTTGCAGAAAGGTCTGTGCAACGCGTTCCCAGAGACTGGGAGGTTACAAACTCCTGGTCCTGGACAACGAGTTGCTGAGGCTTCGGCCAGTCAAAGAAGGAGCGGTGGGGAAGGTGGCCGTCTGACCGATGCGTTCAGACAATTCTTTAGTCCGCAGCCCCAAAGTATGATCGGTTCCAGCAACCATCGCCAGCGTCTGATAAACATGGTGCAGGAATATCTAGGGGCAAGGTCAGACTTGGACACCTTCCCCACCGAAAATCCTCTGGCTTACTGGGTCTTGAGGATGGATCACTGGCCAGAGCTTGCACAGTATGCAATTGAGCTACTGGCCTGTCCTGCATCCAGCGTTCTTTCGGAACGCACATTCAGTGCTGCTGGAGGATTTGTCACGGATCACAGGGTGCGCCTGTCCACCGACTCGGTTGATCGACTGACTTTCATCAAGATGAACCAGTCTTGGATCACCACCAGCTACCACACACCTGATGCTGATATAACAGACTAATTGATTTTAACATGTCACATCCCTTCAAGACTGATGCTGATGCTGAGTGCCTGTGCTGTTATGTTGACTGGCTATCCTCCTCCTCCGAGTCCTCAATGATACGATTGATGATGATAGCTTGGAAGATCATTTTTGTTTATGGGTGCCGCCACCAGTGGCTAAGGCCCAATTTTTCAGCCCCTGTTTTACAAGGGCGTGTAATTACAATTTTTTTAGCAATAATTTGCCATAGGGCTCATTGCTGTGCTCCAAGTACAGTATCTGTGAGGGGTTGGAGTGTTGTGGCACCAGTGCCTAAGGCCCAATTTTTCAGCCCCTGTTTAACAGGGGCGTGTCATTACAATTTTTGAAGCAATACTTTGCAACAGGGCTCATTGCTGTGCTCCAAGTACAGTATCTGTGAGGGGTTGTAGTGTTGTGCCACCAGTGCCTAAGGCCCAATTTTTCAGCCCCTGTTTAACAGGGGCGTGTCATTACAATTTTTGAAGCAATACTTTGCAACAGGGCTCATTGCTGTGCTCCAAGTACAGTATCTGTGAGGGGTTGTAGTGTTGTGCCACCAGTGCCTAAGGCCCAATTTTTCAGCCCCTGTTCAACAGGGGCATGCAATTACAATTCTTGATCTAATAATTCACAGCAGGGCCCATTGCTGCACCCACCAAGAGTAACTCTGAGGGCTTACAGTGTTGTGGCAACGCCACCACCACCACCACCACGAAAGGCCCAATTTTTCAGCCCCTGTTCAAAAGGGGCATGTAATTACACTTCTTGATCTAATAATTCACAGCAGGGCCCATTCCTGCACCCACCAAGAGTAACTCTGAGGGCTTACAGTGTTGTGGCAACGCCACCACCACCACCACCACGAAAGGCCCAATTTTTCAGCCCCTGTTCAAAAGGGGCATGTAATTACAATTCTTGATCTAATAATTCACAGCAGGGCCCATTGCTGCACCCACCAAGAGTAACTCTGAGGGCTTACAGTGTTGTGGCAACGCCACCACCACCACCACCACGAAAGGCCCAATTTTTCAGCCCCTGTTCAAAAGGGGCATGTAATTACAATTCTTGATCTAATAATTCACAGCAGGGCCCATTCCTGCACCCACCAAGAGTAACTCTGAGGGCTTACAGTGTTGTGGCAACGCCACCACCACCACGAAAGGCCCAATTTTTCAGCCCCTGTTCAAAAGGGGCATGTAATTACAATTCTTGATCTAATAATTCACAGCTGGGCCCATTGCTGCACCCACCAAGAGTAACTCTGAGGGCTTACAGTGTTGTGGCAACGCCACCACCACCACCACCATGAAAGGCCCAATTTTTCAGCCCCTGTTCAAAAGGGGCATGTAATTACAATTCTTGATCTAATAATTCACAGCAGGGCCCATTCCTGCACCCACCAAGAGTAACTCTGAGGGCTTACAGTGTTGTGGCAACGCCACCACCACCACCACCACGAAAGGCCCAATTTTTCAGCCCCTGTTCAAAAGGGGCATGTAATTACAATTCTTGATCTAATAATTCACAGCAGGGCCCATTCCTGCACCCACCAAGAGTAACTCTGAGGGCTTACAGTGTTGTGGCAACACCACCACCACCACCACCACCAAGAAAGGCCCAATTTTTCAGCCCCTGTTCAACAGGGGCATGCAATTACAATTCTTGATCTAATAATTCACAGCAGGGCCCATTGCTGCACCCACCAAGAGTAACTCTGAGGGCTTACAGTGTTGTGGCAACACCACCACCACCACCACCACCACGAAAGGCCCAATTTTTCAGCCCCTGTTCAACAGGGGCATGCAATTACAATTCTTGATCTAATAATTCACAGCAGGGCCCATTGCTGCACCCACCAAGAGTAACTGTCAGGGCTTACAGTGTTGTGGCACCAGCACCACCATCAAAGGCCCAATTTTTACTACCACTGTTCAACAATTATATGTAATTAAAATTCCTGATATAATAGTTGACAGCAGGGCGTTCCAGCACCAACCAAGAGTAACTGTGAGTGCTTACAGTGTTGTGCCAACACCAACAACTAAGGGGCCTATTTCTGCAGAGTATATACGGCAGGTCCCTACTTTCAAACATCCAACTTACAAACGACTCCTACTTGCAAACGCAAGAAGACAACAGGAAGTGAGTGGAAATCTACCACTAGGAAGGAAAATTCTCTCCTGTAAGAATAAATATGGGAGAAAGGTGTCTCCTCTGTACTGATGCTTTATCAGCAATCCTTGTTTCAAGAAAAACACCACATTTCAAAAACAGTTGTCATTGGGACGGAAAGTGAGGTGAAATGTTCTGAACAGGGGCACATACAGCAAAACAAATGTTACAGGGGTGATAACCCTTACCTATGTTTTCCAAAAAGTTTAAAAATAGATTTTTGGGCTGGAGCTACACTTCAACAATGTACCTGTTCAAAATTACAAACAGATTCTACATAAGAACAAACCTACAGTCCCTGTCTTGTATGCACCGCCTGTATACGGCTGTTCAGAGTATATAGGGCCTTTTTTATTTTATGTGCGGGGTTCCCCTTAATATCCATACAAGACCCAAAGGGGCTGGTAATGGGCTGGGGTAGGGGGGGGGGGGGTCATGGGGTAGCTATGCCATTTTTCTTAAAGATTTTCATCCATATTACCGGGACCAGACATTACATTAAAGCCGCAAGCAGTTTTAAATGGCTTTTTTTTCCTTTAGAAGTGTCATTTTGTGCAGGGACAGTTCTAAACACGGGAAACACGTGGCACTTCACAGGCATACTTTAGACACCCCCCAGGTACGATATTTAAAGGAATATTTGACTTTTTTTTTTCACTTTATGCATCATTAAAATGACTGCTCCCGAAAAACGACCGTTTTTAAAACTTCTTTTTGCATTGATACATGTCCCCTGGTGCAGAACCCGGGTTCCCAAACCCTTTTTAGGACAATAACATGCATAATAGTTGTTATAATTAGCACTTTAGAATTCGAACGTTCGCATCCATTGTATTTAATAGGGTTCTAATGTTCGTACGAACTTTCGGTCCGTTCGCGGGTTCTGGTGCGAACCGAACCCGGGGGTGTTCGGCTCATCACTACTCAGAATTACAATTGTCTTTGAAACTCAGAATTCTGACTTTAAATCTCAGAAGTCTGACTTTGAAACTCATAATTCTGACTTTTAATCTCAGAATTCTGACTTTCAAACTCAGAATTTTGTAAAAATAAAATAAAAATGAAACTCATAATTCTGTAAAAAAAAATAAAAAATCTGTCATTTTTTTTTTTTTATGATGGCCCCAGGGCACTTCCATACAAATGAGTGTGGAAGTGCAGAATGTTTGATAATTCTCAGCATCTCTGATGCATTAAAAATCACCCAAAAAACACATTTCAAAAACCAAATCCATAAAATTTGTCAGGAATAGCTACAGTATGTGCACACTCCCTTAGGCCATGCATATATTATACTATCTGTGGGATTGCATTTCAAAAGGGGCAAAAAGAGGTTTTACAAGTAACCTTGGTTAATTAAACACACCTGCATCATTTAACTCTTAATTGGGAACATATGAGCATTCAAATCATTACTATACTTTTAAGCCTATCACACCACTTGACAAAACATACCTGTTCTACTGTATATTCATGATTAGGGATGAGCTTCGAGTTCGAGTCGAACTCATTATCGACTCGAACATTGCCTGTTTGCCGAACAGCGAAAAATAAGGGGTGTTCGCGGCAAATTCGAAAAGCCGTGGAACACCCTGTAAAAGTCTATGGGAGAAATCTAAAGTGCTAATTTTAAAGGCTTATATGCAAGTTATTGTCATAAAAAGTGTTTGGGGACCCGGGTCCTGCCCCAGGGGACATGTATCAATGCAAAAAAAAGTTTTAAAAACTGCAGTTTTTTCGGGAGCAGTGATTTTAATAATGCTTAAAGTGAAACAATAAAAGTGAAATATTCCTTTAAATTTCATACCTGGGGGGGGGTGTATAGTATGCCTGTAAAGCAGCACCTGTTTCCCGTGCTTAGAACTGTCTCTGCACAAAGTGTCATTTCTGAAGGAAAAAAAGTCATTTAAAAGCACCCGCGGCTATAATGAATTGTCGGCTCCCGGCAATACAGAGAAAAGTCATTGATAAAAAAAAAATGCGTGGGGGTCCCCCCAAATTCCGCTGCCCCCTCGTACCTCAGATCCCGCCTATGTCATTGGCTGAGCGGACCTGATGGGGAACTTACTCTGCAGTGTAATAAATGAATAGACCCACCCCTTCTCACGTTCCCCATCAGGTCCGCTCAGCCTTACACCCAGTGAAGGTGACCCCGCACCCTACGTCATTGGCTGAGCGGACCTGATGGGGAACGTGAGAAGGGGAGGGGTCTATTCATTTATTACACTGCGGATGAAGTTCCCCATCTGGTACGCTCAGAGAATGACGTTTCGTGTGGAGTGGAGACTGCAGCGCTGGACATCGGATCATCGAGGGACACTGGATTACATCACTGGAATGGGTTTTTTATTTTTTATTATTTTATTTTTAATAAAGGACTTTCCCAACTGTGTCTGTGTATTTTTTGTACAATTCTTTACACTTTCTTTGTGAAATGGTAGGGTACCCCTTACCAATTCACATAGGGGGCGGGATCTGTGGGTCCCCTTTGTTAAAGGGGTCTTCCATATTCCGATAAGCTCCCCGCCCGCAGACCCCCACAACCACCGGGCAAGGGTTGTGGGGATGAGGCCCTTGTCCCCATCAACAGCAGCACTTGTTGAGGGCATGTGACCTGGTACAGTTCAGGAGGGGGGGTGCTCTCTCGTCCCCCCTCTTTTCCTGAAGCCTGCCAGGTTGCGTGCTCGGATAAAGGGTCTGGTATGAATTTTTGGGGGGAACTCCACGCCATTTTTTTTTTTTAGGCGTGGAGTTCCCCTTAAAATCCATACCAGACCTGAAGGGTCTGGTATGGATATTTGGGGGGAACCCCACGTCATTTTTTTTTATTTGACGCAGGGTTCCCCTTAATATCCATTCCAGACCTGAAGGGCCTGGTAATGGAATTTGGGGAGACCCCACGCATTATTTTTTTTTATCAATTACTTTTCTCTGTATTGCCGGGAGCCGACAATTCATTATAGCCGCGAGTGCTTTTAAATTACTTTTTTTCCTTCAGAAATTACACTTTGTGCAGGGACAGTTCTAAGCACGGGAAACAAGTGCTGCTTTACAGGCATACTATACATCCCCCCCCCAGGTACAAAATTTAAAGGAATATTTCACTTTTATTGTTTCACTTTAAGCATTATTAAAATCACTGCTTCCGAAAAAACGGCCGTTTTTAAAACTTTTTTTTGCATTGATACATGTCCCCTGGGGCAGGACCCAGGTCCCCAAACCCTTTTTAGGAAAATAACTTGCATATTAGTCTTGATAATTATCACTTTTGATTTTGAACGTTCGAGTCTATTGTATTTAATAGGGTTCTAAAGTTTGCGCAAACTTTAGGTCTGCTCACAGGTTCTGGTGTAAACCGAACGGGGGGTGTTTGACTCATCCCTATTCATGATTTCACCGTGTCATCATTAGGACAAATAAAAAAATATTTGCATGCGCATTAGCCAGTGCAATCACTGACATGTACTGATCATGTGTTTTTCTTGGCACTGAACAAAAATATTCCCATATGTTTGTATTACAAAGTCCCATTGGTTTAAAATAGTCACGTGTAGTTTAGCATCATATTATTAGTAGAAATGAAAAATGAGGGGAAATTCATGAATGATATTTCTAATGTAAAGCCTCGTACACACGAACGAGTTTCTCGGCAACAACCAGCAAGAAACTTGCTGGCAGAGATTTTTTGCCGAGAAATTCGTTCGTGCGTATGGTTTCTCGTCAAGAAAAGCGACAAGAATCTCGACGAGAAAATAGAGAACCTGCTCTCTATTTTCTCGTCGAGATTCTCGTCAGCCTGTTTCTCGACGAGAAAATTGTGTGTGTGTACACTTACCTTTTCGCCGGGAAGCCCGCGCATGCTCGAAATTACTTTGACGCATGCGCGGTAGCTTCCTAGGCATAGGTAGGGTGAACCAAGATGGCGGCGACGGCATCGAATGTGACGAGCGCATGCTCGTCGTATTCGATGACGTCACCGCGTTCGCTCCATTCAAAGAACCGCGGGTTCTTTGAAAGGAGCGTGTGTACACTCGGCCGGGACAAGTTTATTGTCCAAGAATCTCGTCGAAAAAAACGACATGTTTTTTTCGACGAGAATCTCGGCCGTGTGTACGAGGCTTCAGGGTTAAAAACTGTTACTGCACTTTGACAACCAGTGTTAATTTAGTCCTAATTTTATTCTCAATTAATTATTAATATTTTTTGAATATTAAGCCTACATCATTCTATTGCAGAGTTCATCAGCTCAAATCCTCATAGAATACTAGCTATATTAACTATATGTTTGTTCATTTCTTTTTGCAGAGTCTCTTGTTAATTACATTGTACTGTTTTCAGAAGGTTTTAGAAAGTAATGCGCTTGCGCTCTGAAAGCCTGCAAACCACAAGACATAACCTACTACCAGGACCATCTTCTCAGTCGTCTTCTTCCCTCCGTTCTTCTTCCGATGTTGACTCGACGCTCTCTCCCGCTGTAATGCCGTGTGCGCGGTGCGCAACGACTTATATAAGCATGGGGCGTGGTCACCAGGCGATGTCATCCGGTGATCCCACCCCTTATGATGTCACCGTCCCATCATGCCCCAGGACGGTGACATCATAAGGTGTGGGATCACCGGATGACATCACCCAGTGACCACGCCCCATGCCTATATAAGTCGTTGCGCACCACGCACACGGCATTACAGCGGGAGAGAGCATTGAGTCAACATCAGAAGAAGACCAGGCAACCGCTAGCAAAAGAGCAGGCAAAAGAGCAGAAGACTCGTCTTTGGGGGGGAACCTGAGGCAAACTTTTGTTTTTAAATTTTCGCAGGGTTCCCCCTTCAAGATTCTCAGCACACAAGTCGCACCGCAAGTCGGATCATCTTGATCCGACTTTTGGTGCGACTTCTATTCAAATCAATGGGCTCCCATAGGGAACCATTGATTTTGAATAGAGACAGAGAAATGCGGCTGAAAGCTAGCACGGCTTAACGTCCATTGAATTCAATGCAAAACGTGGAAAAAATCGTGTTTTTAACGCCGTTTTCTTCCTGGCGTCTGTACTAGCTTTACAGCCCGTTTTTTTAAACCGTCAGTGGGCATGAGGCCTAAAGGTGACAACTCTGCTCCTCCTCAAATGCAAAATGGTAAATTCAGGTTGTCATGCTAGGACAGGAAATGTGTTACTGGCAGGATCACTATTTTCACTAGTTAAAGATAAAAAAAAGTGAAATAAGAAAACTGATGCAGCCACCTCATCCTGTAGGCCTGATTCACACCTATGCATTTTTAGTGCTTTTTGCATTTTGCAGATTTCCTCTAAAGACTGTGTTCCATAGGAAACCATGTTAAATGGACTGTAGTGCAAATCTGCAAAATGCAAAAAGCACTAAAAATGCATAGGTGTGAATTAGGCCTTGGGGCCAGGGATGAGCCGAACACCCCCCTGTTCGGTTCGCACCAGAACCTGCGAACAGACAGAATGTTCGTGTGAACTTTAGAACCCTATTAAATACAATGGACTCGAACGTTTGAAATCTAAAGTGCTAATTATAAAGGCTAATATGCAATTTATTGTCCTAAAAAGTGTTTGGGGACCCGGGTCCTGCCCCAGGGGACATGTATCAATGCAAAAAAAGGTTTAAAAAATAGACGTTTTTACGGGAGCGGTGATTTTAATAATGCTTAAAATGAAAAAATAAAAGTGAAATATTCCTTTAAATTTCGTACCTGGGGGGTGTGTATGATATGCATGTAAAGTGGCGCATGTTTCCCATTCTTAGAACTGTCCCTGCACAAAGTGTCATTTTTGAAGGAAAAAAATCATTTAAAACTCACTCGCGGCTATAATGAATTTTGTCGGCTTTTATCAATACATAGAAAAGTCATTGATAAAAAAAAAAAAAAAGCGTGGGGGTTCGCCCAAATTCAATTACCAGGCCCTTTAGGTCTGGAATGGATATTAAGGGGAACCCCACTGCAAATTAAAAAAAAAAATGGCGTGGGGTTCCCCCTAAATATCCATACCAGGCCCTTGAGATTTGGCATAGATTTTAAGGGGAACTCCACCCCAAATGTAAAAAAAATGGCGTGGAGTCCCCCCAAAAATCCATACCAGACCCTTATCCGAGCACGCAACCTGGCCGGCCGCAGGGGAAGAGGGGGGGACGAGAGAGCGGCCCCCCTCCCTCCTGAACCGTACCAGGCCACATGCCCTCAACATGGGGAGGATGTCCCCATGTTGATGGGGACAAGGGCCTCATCCCCACAACCCTTGCCCGGTGGTTGTGGGGGTCTGCGGGCGGGGGGCTTATCGGAATCTGGAAGACCCCTTTAACAAAGGGGACCCCCAGTTCCCGGCCCCCCCTATGTGAATTGGTAAGGGGTACATTGTACCCCTACCATTTCACAAAGAAAGTGTCAAAAAATGTAAATAAAAACACACAAACACCTTGAAAAAGTTCTTTATTAAAAAAAAAAATAATAATTAAAAAAAAAAACATTCCAGCAATGAAATCCAGTGTCCCGCGGCAATCCCGATGTCCAGCGCTGTCCGTCATTGGTTGTGCCTGTGCGGACCTGATGGGGAACTTCCTCCGCAGTGTTTTAAATGTATAGACCCGCCCCTTCTAAAGTTCCCCATCAGGTCCGCTCAGCGGACCAGATGCGGAACATGAGAAGGGGCGGGTCTATACATGTATTACAAAGTGAGAGAAGTTCCCCATCAGGTCCGCCCCCTCGGTATGTCGGACCCCACCTACGTCATTGGCCTGAGCGGGAAACTTCCTTCACTGTGTAAATTTAAATTACACAGTGAAGGAAGTTCCTCACTCAGGCCAATGACGTAGGCGGGGTCCGACATACCGAGGGGGCGGACCTGATGGGGAACTTAATTCGCTGTGTAATACATGTATAGACCCGCCCCTTCTCATGTTCCGCATCTGGTCCGCTGAGCGGACCTGATGGGGAACTTTAGAAGGGGCGGGTCTATACATTTAAAACACAGCGGAGGAAGTTCCCCATCAGGTCTGCTCAGGCACAACCAATGACGGACAGCGCTGGACATCGGGATCGCCGCGGGACACTGGATTTCATCGCTGGAATGTTTTTATTTTTATTATTTTTTTTATTTTTTAATAAAGGACTTTTCCAAGGTGTTTGTGTTTTTATTTACATTTTTTGACACTTTCTTTGTGAAATGGTAGGGGTACAATGTACCCCTTACCAATTCACATTGGGGGGGCGGGATCTGGGGGTCCCCTTTGTTAAAGGGGTCTTCCAGATTCCGATAAGCCCCCCGCCCGCAGACCCCCACAACCACCGGGCAAGGGTTGTGGGGATGAGGCCCTTGTCCCCATCAACATGGGGACATCCTCCCCATGTTGAGGGCATGTGGCCTGGTACGGTTTAGGAGGGAGGGGGGGGCGCTCTCTCATCCCCCCTCTTCCCCTGCGGCCGGCCAGGTTGCGTGCTCGGATAAGGGTTTGGTATGGATTTTTGGGGGGACTCCACGCCATTTTTTTTATTTGGGGTGGAGTTCCCCTTAAAATCCATGCCAGATCTCAAGGGCCTGGTATGGATATTTGGGGGGAACCCCACGCCATTTTTTTTTTATTTGCATTGGGGTTCCCCTTAATATCCATTCCAGACCTAAAGGGCCTGGTAATTGAATTTGGGGGAACCCCCACGCTTTTTTTTTTTATCAATGACTTTTCTATGTATTGATAAAAGCCGACAATTCATTATAGCCACGAGTGAGTTTTAAATGACTTTTTTTCCTTCAAAAATGACACTTTGTGCAGGGACAGTTCTAAGCACGGGAAACATGCGCCACTTTACATGCATATCATACACACCCCCCAGGTACGAAATTTAAAGGAAAATTTCACTTTTATTTTTTCATTTTAAGCATTATTAAAATCACTGCTCCTAAAAAAACGGCCGTTTTTAAAACTTTTTTTTGCATTGATACATGTCCCCTGGGGCAGGACCCAGGTCCCCAAACACTTTTTAGGACAATAACTTACATATAAGCCATTAGAATTAGCACTTTAGATTTCTCCCATAGACTTTTCGAATTTGCCGCGAACACCCCAAATTGTTCGTTGTTCAGCGAACGGGCGAACAGGCAATGTTCGAGTCGAACATGAGCTCGACTCGAACTCGAAGCTCATCCCTACTTGGGGCTGGTTCACACCAGATGCAGCCCAGTGCATTTTTATTCTGCATCAAAAATGCATGAGCAGTGTGTAACCTGGATTCCAATTGACCTAGTTCACACTAGTGCAATGCATTCCAGTGCAGTCAACAAAAGTAGAACATGTTGCATTTTTTCTGTGTGGAACGCAGATAAAATGCGGCAAAATGCACAGAATCACACATGTCCTAAAAAAAAAAGGGGGGGAAACACACTGCAACGCATTTAAAACACTTAAAAAAAACAATAAGATGCATTAAACCCCTGTATGTAGAAACCCATCCGGAATGCAGAAATGACCCCGTGTAGGTAGTGGTAAACTGAAATATATTACATTTCTATTCTAATATTCTAAGCCCTACATAAATTTAATCTGTAGGTTATGCTATGCCCAGGCCCAGAACTGTGATTTATATACAGTGATTTTACTGGTGCCTTTCAACATGTTAAGAACAACGGCACATATTATGGGTGACTGTGTCTGTATTCTGGCTCCTGGATACAAAGCACTGTTGGAAATTACTATTCTTGCCTTTGACCGTTATATTAAAGGGTAACTCCACTTTTGTGGGAAAAAAATATTGCAAATAAAAAATATATATATATAGCATATACAATTGCAACACAACCCATTATGTAATATAACATTATTAGAAATGTTTTTCGCTTTTCAATCTGCAGTGCTGTCATTTTATGTAAAATTCAATGCAATAAGGCAACCTGGAGGTGTTCTGTACCCAGATGATTTAAGCAATGCACCCCAGCAATGTATTTTTCTGCTTATGTGCTTGGCTTACTGATTTTCCCAGAAGTCTGCACTAATGCCTTGTACACAAGATCGGAATTTCCGACGGGCTAAACTCCGACGGAATTTTCCGACGGAATTCCGTTCAAGCTGTTTTGCATACACACTGTTATGTCAAATTCCGACCGTCCAAAACGCAGTGACGTACAACACGTACGACGGCACTATAAAGGGGAAGTTCAAATCTAACGGCGCCACCCTTTGGGCTGCTTTTGCTGATTTCGTATTACCGCGTGTTAGTGAAAGTTTGGTGAGAGCCGATTCGCACTTTTCAGCCTCGTGCTTTTCAGTCCGTTACAGCATGACGAATGTGCTATCTCCATTACGAACGCTCATTTTACCAGAACGAGCGCTCCCGTCTCCTAATTTATTCTGAGCATGCATGGTTTTTTCTCCTTAGGAGTTCCACACAGACAAACTGAATTTTTGATAGGATTTTTTTCCATCGGAAAAAAATAGAACATGTTTTCTTTCTAAACTCCGATGGAAAAAAGTCCTATGGGGCACACACGGTCGGAATATCCGATGAAAAAATTCCGTCTGACTTTTTCCATTGGAAATTCCGATCGTGTGTACAAGGCATTCCATACAAATCTGATTTTGGGCAGCCTTGCATCCTCTTTAACAAAAATCAGATTTTTGTGAGATACTCCCAAAGGGTTAATCACATCTAAAGGGATTAAGATCCTGCAATTTTCCTCATTAGAACCCTGAAAATGCAGCAGTTGATCAACCATGAAAACGTTACTGCCATTCACATTCACTTTGCACATACAGTAGACAAACCAATAGCTATTTTCTTTAGAATAACATAAGGTAGGAATCTGAAACAAGTTTGTTAAAATCTCTGCAATGTACATAGATCACCCAGAGAGGAATGTATTTTTTTCAAAAGTGAAGTTACGATTTAAAAGAGAAGTATCGTGTTTTTAATGCCAAAACAGGCCCTGAAAAACAACCTCACACCATAATCCCCCCTCCACCAAATTATTTGGACCAGTGCACAAAGCAAGGAGGCATGGATGAGCAAGTTTGGGATGGAGAAACTTAACTGGCCTGCACAGTGTCCTGACCTCAACCCAAATAGAACACCTTTGGGACAAATTGGAGGTAAAGCTGTTATAGCTTCAAAGGTTGGGCCAACTCAATATTGAACCCTACGGACTAAGACTGTGATGCCATTAAAGGGGTTGTAAAATCAGAAGGTTTTTTTATCTTAATGCATTATTTGCATTAAGATAAAAAGCCTTCTGTGTGCGGCAGCCCCCTTGGCCCACCTAATACTTATCTGAGCCCCATCTCTGTCCAGTGATGTCTGCAAGTGTCTTGGCTGTCCGAGACTCTCCCTCCTGATTGGCTGAGACACAGCAGCGGCAACATTGGCTACCGCTGCTGTCAATCAAAATTGGTCAGCCAATCAGAAGAGAGAGGGAGTGGGGGCGGGCCATGGCCCCCGTATCTGAATGGACACACAGAGCTGTGACTCGGTTTGGGTGCCCCCATAGCAAGCTATTTGCTGTGGGGGAACTCAACAGGACGTAGGAGCCAGGAGCACAGAAGAGGGACCCGAGAAGAGGAGGGTCGGGGTTGCTCTGTGCAAATCCACTACACAGGGCAGGTAAGTATAACATGTTTGTTATTTTTATATAAAAAAAAACAAGACTTTACAATCACTTTAGAGTTCATGTGCATTTAAAGGCAGGTTTACCAATACCTTTGGCAATATAGTTTATGTACACCCCTATCCACTGGCTTTGTAGGTTAAGGAGGATGTAATGGATTCAATGTTGGCATAAATCTATACTTCTGTCTGATGAAATCAGAATTCTGCCTTCTGCTAATAATGTTAGGTATACACATTGCATAGGCTGTATTGGTTTTTACTGCAAACCCGCATTTACTGAAAGCTTCTGAATTGATACTGTATGTACTACATGACAGGCGTTTTATTATCCTTAAATATTGTCATTGGATGACAAAATGATTTGCAAATGTGAATATTTGAGGCTGATTCTCTGTTGGTTTTCCTTGTTATCCCTTTCCCGCCGAGCGTACGCACATATGTGGCCTCGGCTTTCGGGGGTTATGCCCGGATCATGCCTGCAGCTGCAGGCATGATCCCGGTACCGTTGTTTAGAGCCGGCGATTGGCTATCCAGGCATAACAACCGATCCGGCTAAAAGCATCCCCCCTCCCGCCGCCTCCCGCCACTCTGACCGGGCCTCCTGTCCCACCGGGAGACCCGATCCGCCGTTTCCGGCGCCTTGTGAGAGACTGGCATGATGCCGTAAACGGCTATTTTCCGGTCTCCTCACACCGTCACTTCCGGTTTACTCGGCTGCCAATGGCACCGGATTTTAAAAAATATACAGTATTCAGAATTGCCGTTTTCAGCGATCTGAATACTTTGAAGTGCAAGGGAGGGATTTGGGGTCTTTTAGACACCCGATCCCTCCATAAAGAGAACCTGTCACCACCTATTACTGTCACAAGGGATGTTTACATTCCTTGTGACAGCAATAAAAGTGATCAATTTCTTTTTTTTTAAAACACAATTTTATATTATAAAATAAATAAAATAAATAAGAAAAAAAATCTTTAAAGCACCCCATTCCCGCGAGCTCGCGCAGCAAAGAAAACGCATACGGAAGTCGCACTGGCATATGTAAACAGTGTTCAAATCACACATGTGAGGTATCACCGCGATCTGGAGATTTTTAGGTACCGTAGTTTGTCGCCATTCCACGAGTGCGTGCAATTATAAAGCATTACATGTTTGGTATCTATTTACTCGGCTTAACATCGTCTTTCACATTATACAAAGAAATTGGGCTAAATTTACTTTTTCATTTTTTTTTTTATTCATAAAAGTAAATTTTTCCCAAAAAGTTGCGTTTAAAACACCATTGCACAAATACCGTGTGACATAAAATATTGCAACAATCGCCATTTTATTCTCTAGATTCTCTGCTAAATATATATATATATATATATATATATATATATAATGTTTGGGGGTTTTAAGTAATTTTCTAGCAAAAAATACGGATTTTAACTTGTAAACACCAAATGTTAGAAATAGGCTTAAGCCTCGTACACACGGACGGTTTTCTCGGCAAGAAACGACAAGAAAACTGCTGGCAGATTTTTTTTCAGAGAAAAACGTTTGTGTGTATGGTGGTCTCGTCAAGAAAACAGCCTGGAATCTCGACGAGAAAAATAGAGAACCTGCTCTCTATTTTCTCGTCAGGATTCTCGTTTTTCTCGTCGGGATTCTCGTCCGGCCTGTTTCCCGACGAGAAAACCGGTCGTGTGTATGCTTTTCCGAGTCTTAAAAAACCGCGCATGCTCAGAATCAAGTATGAGACGGGAGCGCTCCTTCTGGTAAAACTAGCTTTCGTAATGGAGATAGCACATTCGTCATGCTGTAACAGACTGAAAAGCACGAGGCTGAAAAGCGCGAATCGTCTCTCACCAAACATTTTACTAACACGCGATAACACGAGATCAGCAAAAGCAGCCCAAGGGGTGGCGCCATTGGAATCGAACTTCCCCTTTATACTGCCGTCGTATGTGTTGTATGTCACCGCGCTTTACAACAACAAGATTTTTGATTGACAGTGTGTATGCAAGGAAAGCTTGGCAAGAATCCCGTCAAGCTTGACAAGAATCTCGTCGAGAAAACCGACTTTTTTTTTACAACGGGATTCTCGGTCTTGTACACTAGGCTTTAGTCATGAAAGGGTTACTATGGAAATACAAATATCGATCTGAGTGTGCAAGATTATGTGAGAGTAAAAATGTAACAAAGTTTTGGCATTCATATCATTCTTTCTGGATAACTGGCATCTATGCAATTAACCCCATACCAATACAATGCAATGCATGACACATAGTTTGCCATGCACATATGCATGTTTTCCAAGGAACAGTCCAAGCAGGTTTGTTCTGCACTATTTTTCTACAGGGCAGCAAATAAACACAGTTTTAATGCAGGGGAGCTTTTTATAGCAAGTCTCTTTCATAAAACAAGCCAACTAGACTCCTGTCAGCTTTTGACTAACAGGGTGGCTGCTAATTGATTCCCCAAAACAGACAGCTATTTTTATATTTTAAGCACAGTGATCTGCAAAGCTCTGCCTCTCTCTCCCACTTGTGAGATCCTGCAGTTCGGTGAAAAGGCTGTCTGATGACAGAATACTAAAAAGGTACAGTAGCTGCCTGTATGTTTTGGGAAGCCCATTAGGAGCCACGCTGTTAGTCAGGAACTGATATGCATTTTGTTAGTGGCAATCATATATTTTGAATGTTCTATCAGCAGTCAGACTTATCACCCAGGCATTAGGCTCTCAAAGCACAGAGCGTAAGCGATGGAGCCCTGAGCTTCAGTCAACTTAAATACAATATATATATATATATATATATATATATATATATATATATATATATAATTATAACACTTTTCTTCCTGGTGCTCAACTCACCTTTATCTGCTGTTGGGGCAGATGGAGAGGCAGCCATCTTGGGTGGTTGTAGTAGAAAATTATATTTCATTTTTTTAAAGGGGTAAATTTTATTCATGTTTCAAAAGACATTAAATACAACATCCATAACGTACCGTTTACAAAGGATAATATCTATGGAAGAACATTCTGAATACACATTTTCAGACTATATACAGTATTCTGCACAACATCAGCATCTTATCAATAAAGCTAAGCTTGAAAAAAGTATTTTGCGTGTCTGTTCAGTTGCATATGGATGTGTAGAACATAAAAACAAAACAGATAAACTAAACTTAAGCCCCATACACACGGTAGGACTTTTTGACAAAAAACTTCAAAATGAGCAAGTTTTCAAAAAAATCCTACCGTGTGTACACTCCATCGGACAAACTTTTTCGGTTTTCATCGGACAAAAGTTCGCTCTGCAAACGGACAAACTTTTCGGCAACAAAAGTCCTACGGTGCAAAGTCCTATCGTGTGTACAGAAATCCATCAGACTTTAGTCCAAAGTACAAACACGCATGCCCAGAACCAATGTTAAAATCAACCAACAATAGCAGAAGTTGACCAAATGGTGGCGATAAAGAGCAGAAAAGAGAAAAAAAAACACGTAGTATGTCAATTACGTCACTACGTTCATGTTTGTTGGCTGAAAAAGTCCTGTTGTGTGTATGCTATGGGTGTTCCCGGCCAACGCCCTTCAAACAAACATCCACGGAAAAGTTTGTTTGAAGTCCGATCGTGTGTATGAGGCTTTAGACTGTTCGGAAATAATGTGCACAATCACTATGAGAATAATCAAGCAAAATCAACATTACTTCTGTGTACCATTAGCCCCTCCCTGCCCCACTCCATGCAGAAGCTACTCCACTACTCCTGCGTATACTATACCTCTATATCACCAGATACTGATGTAAGCCAACCAGCCCATACCTTTTCAAACTGTTTGGGGCATCCCCTGGAGGTATATGTTAGCTTGTACATTGGTAATGCTCTGTTAATCCGTTCCACCAAAAAGTGAAGAGAAGGAGGAGCAGGGGCCTTCCACTTGAGTGCCAATGCTTTTTTGGCACAAAAAAAAAAAACTAACCTCAGTTTTCTGGGAACTATTTATATCCTCCTCCCTAAAAATCCCCAAGGCATCTAACCGGGACTATATATTTGGAAGGGCTAGTTTCTCCTCTAAAAATCGTAGGATCGATGCCCAGAATCTCCTGACAGGAGGACAGAGCCAAATCATATGAAAATAGTCACCTACTGCAGCATTGCACTGGGGACAATCAGAAGAAGCTGCCCTACCCATCCTAAAAATTTAACTGTATTAGTTTGTCTCTAGCTGATATCACCAAAGGCAATAAAGATTCCGTGATCTCAGGCCATGTTTCCTTTATGAGAGATGGAATATCAGTGCTCCATTGGGTAGCTACCTTCTCCATCCTGGAGGAAGAAAATGTCAGCAAGGTGAAATAGTATCTAGAGATACATTTTGAGTGGTCATCTTCAAAAAAAGTTTTTTGAGATTAGAGGAATTGTGCAGCCAATGCATGACGTAGCTGCAGGTAGCAGAAAAAAAGGCATTAGGTATCTTAGAAAATAATATTAGACAGGAGCCAATTAACCTACCAGCATGTCTTTGGAGTTGAAAGTAGACCCAACCAAGTAGAGGGACAGGGAACATACAAACTCTATGCAGAGAGTCCACCACCAACATGACTTAAATGAGGACCCCAGGGCTACCTGACAGAAGTGCTAGCCACTAAGCCACTGTGCTGACCATTTATATAGTAGCTGTAGGGCATTCACATGAATTGTTAAGGAGTAAAACTTTATTTGTGACCTTTTTCATTGAGTCACAGCCCACCTTTATCCCACTGAAATGACAGGCACGCTATAAAGCTCTTTGCACCAGTATTAGTTCTTGAAAGTTCCTTTGAGTGCCCTACAGCTACTACTGATGTGACTTTTTTGAGCATCCCTGCTCTTTCCCTCTGTCCCATATATATATATATATATATATATATATATATACAGGGCTCAAAATTTCAAGTCCTGAACTACTAGCCAGGCCTTAAGAGTTACTCACCAACAGTTGCCCTACCCAAACCCTACCCTGCCCCGCCCCGCCCCTAATTCCGCCCCTAATCACGCTCACGCCTCCCCCAGTACATCCCTACCTCCAACACCTCCCCCAGTACATCCCTACCTCCAACGCCTCCCCCAGTACATCCATACCTCCAAATGCCTCCCCCAGTACATCCTTACCTCCAACGCCTCTCCCAGTACATCCTTACCTCCAACGCCTCCCCCAGTACCTCCCTACCTCCAAAACCTCCCCCAGTACATACCTACCCCCAACACCTCCTTCAGTATATCCCTACCTCCAACGCCTCCCCCAGTACATCCCTACCTCCAACACCTCCCCCAGTACATCCCTACCTCCAACGCCTCCCCCAGTGCATCCCTACCTCCAACCCCTCTCCCAGTGCATCCCTACCTCCAACGCCTCCCCCAGTACATCCCTACCTCCAACGCCTCCCCCAGTACATCCTTACCTTCAACGCCGCCTTCAGTACATCCCTACCTCCAACGCCTCTTCCAGTACATCCCTACTTCCAACGCCCCCTCAGTACATCCCTACCTCCAACGCATCCCCCGGTACATTCCTACCTCCAACACCTCCCCCCAGTACATCCCTACCTCCAACGCCTCCCCCAGTACATCCCTACCTCCAACACCTCCCCCAGTACATCCCTACCTCCAACGCCTTCCCCAGTACATCCCTACCTCCAACGCCTCCTCCAGTACATCCCTACCTCCAATGCCTCATCCAGTACATCCCTACCTCCAACGCCCCCCCAGTACATCCCTACCTCCAACGCATCCCCCAGTACATCCCTACCTCCAATGCCTCCCCCAGTACATCCCTACCTCCAATGCCTCCCCCAGCACATCCCTACCTCCAACGCCTCCCCCAGTACATCCCTACCTCCAACGCCTCCCCCAGTACATCCCTACCTCCCACGCCTCCTCCAGTACATCCCTACATCCAACGCCTCCCCCAGTACATCCCTACCTCCAACACCTCCCCCCAGTACTTCCCTACCTCCAACACCTCCCCCAGTACATCCCTACCTCCAACGCCTCCCCCAGTACATTCCTACCTCCAACGCCTCCCCCCCCTACATCCCTACCTCCAATGCCTCCCCCAGTACATCCCTATCTCCAACACCTCCCCCCAGTACATCCCTACCTCCAACGCCTTCCCCAGTACATCCCTACCTCCAACGCCTCCCCCAGTACATCCCTACCTCCAACGCCTCCCCCAGTACATCCCTACCCCCAACGCCTCCCCCAATACATCCCTACCTTCAACGCCTACCCCAGCACATCCCTACCTCCAATGCCTCCCCCCAGTACATCCCTACCTCCAACGCCTCCCCCAGTGCATCCCTACCTCCAACGCCTCCCCCAGTACATCCCTACCTCCAACGCCTCCCCCAGTACATCCTTACCTTCAACGCCGCCTTCAGTACATCCCTACCTCCAACGCCTCTCCAGTACATCCCTACTTCCAACGCCCCCTCAGTACATCCCTACCTCCAACGCATCCCCCAGTACATTCCTACCTCCAACACCTCCCCCCAGTACGTCCCTACCTCCAACGCCTCCACCAGTACATCCCTACCTCCAACGCCTCCCCCAGTACATCCCTACCTCCAACGCCTTCCCCAGTACATCCCTACCTCCAACGCCTCCTCCAGTACATCCCTACCTCCAATGCCTCATCCAGTACATCCCTACCTCCAACGCCTCCCCAGTACATCCCTACCTCCAATGCATCCCCCAGTACATCCCTACCTCCAATGCCTCCCCCAGTACATCTCTACCTCCAATGCCTCCCCCAGCACATCCCTACCTCCAACGCCTCCCCCAGTACATCCCTACCTCCAACGCCTCCCCCAGTACATCCCTACCTCCCACGCCTCCTCCAGTACATCCCTACCTCCAACGCCTCCCCCAGTACATCCCTACCTCCAACGCCTCCCCCCAGTACTTCCCTACCTCCAACACCTCCCCCAGTACATCCCTACCTCCAACGCCTCCCCCAGTACATTCCTACCTCCAACGCCTCCCCCCAGTACATCCCTACCTCCAATGCCTTCCCCAGTACATCCCTACCTCCAATGCCTCCCCCAGTACATCCCTATCTCCAACGCCTCCCCCCAGTACATCCCTACCTCCAACGCCTTCCCCAGTACATCCCTACCTCCAACGCCTCCCCCAGTACATCCCTACCTCCAACGCCTCCCCCAGTACATCCCTACCCCCAACGCCTCCCCCAGTACATCCCTACCTTCAACGCCTACCCCAGCACATCCCTACCTCCAATGCCTCCCCCAGTACATCCCTACCCCCAACGCCTCCCCCAGTACATCCCTACCTCCAACGCCCCCCCCCCCAGTGCATCCCTACCTACAATGCCCCCCCAGTACATCCCTACCTCCAACGCCTCCCCCAGTACATCCCTACGTCCAACGCCTCCCCCAGCACATCCCTACCTCCAACGTCTCCCCAGTACATCCCTACCTCCAACGCCTCCCCAGTACATCCCTACCTCCAACGCCTCCTCCAGTACATCCCTACCTCCAATGCCTCCCCCAGTACATCCCTACCTCCAACACCTCCCCCAGTACATCCCTACCTCCAATGCCTAACCCAGTACATCCCTACCTCCAATTCCTCTTCCCAGAATATCTCTGCCTCCAATGCCCCACCCCCCCCCTCCCAACGACCCACCATCACACTTCATCTTCTGACCTCCCCTCTCCAGAACACCTATGCCTCCAATCTCCCCCAAATCCTGTACATCTATGCTTTCAATATTCTCCCCAATCCATGATATCTATGCCTCCAATTCCACCACCATTCCCCCCATTCTAGCATACCGTATGATAGATTAGGGGAGTGAAGGTGGAATTGGAGGCATAGATATCATGGACTGGGGAGAATATTTATAACATAAATATTATAGGTTAAGCAGGGGGGGGGTGGAAATGAAGGCATAGATATGATTCAGACCTCCAATTCCACACCCCCCCCATCCATGATATCTATTCCTCCAATTCCACCCCCCTCCCCATCCATGATATCTATGCCTCCAATTCAACCCCCCTATCCAGCACATGCTTGCTCTCAATCCCACCCCCTTCCTTCCAGCACACATCTTGTTTAATCCCCCATTTCATTAATGCCTCCAGCACACTGTCATTGTTTTTACCAATCTGCAGCCACGGGGGTCAGTCATCACTGCACACTGAGGGCGGAGCGATGTTTGAGCCTGCCCACTTAGAACCACCCACTCCTTAGATGTGCAGCAGAATGAAGGCGGAGAGGGCCGGTCCCAGGCGGTGAAGTGCACGGTCTGTGTGTCTGGGCAGGGATGTGCAGAACGGAGGAGGCGGGGGGGCGGTCCCAGGCGGCTATTGCAAGTATAGTGCAGTGCACGGTCTGTGTGTCTGGGCGGGTATGTGCAGAACGGAGGAGGAGGGGGGCGGTCCCAGGCAGCTCTTGTAAGTATAGTGCAGTGCACGGTCTGTGTGTCTGGGCAGGGATGTGCAGCAGAACGGAGGTGGAGGGGGGTGGTCCCAGCGGCTCTTTCATGCCTAATGAACAGCACACTGCGAGCCTGGGTGGGGATGTGTGGCAGGAAGTGGAAAGGGGTGATCCTAGGCGGCTGACTGTATGAATTTAAATATCCGCACTGCGAGCCTGTGCGTGGCGGAGGGGCACTTGGTATAGCACAGCCCTGTCATTACTCGCCCTCCTCATTTGTTTACTCACCAAATGCGAGTAGGCGAGTGCAAATTTTGAGGGCTGTATATATATATATATATATATATATATATATATTATATAAAAAGATAAATAGAAAACAGAGCAGCACAACACAAATAAGTCTATTGTACTGAATATTAACACCAAAATATAAAAAAGTTCTATACACATCTAATAACATTATAATGCGCAACAAATATGATTGTTCACAAATACTGTAAAGTCCAATCAGTATATGAAATCACCAATGTGACACTGTGATCCAAATAATAAAAGTGCTCTGTGTTATAGCAGCATACAAACTGGACGCTCACCTCAAAGCTATGACCCCTGCATTACCAGAAGGTCGAATTAAGCAGTGTTCCCCTCAGGGATAATAGCTGGGCTCTGACAGACTCTTGGCAGATTTTTTCCCATAGGGCAGGTACACAGGTTCTCAGGCACTCAGGAACACCCAATGTATATGGGAAGAAAAGGGAAGTACACAAGATCTAATGCTCTCCGTTTAAAAGGTTTAAAGAAGACCGGCCTGAGCTTTTAAGGCTGGACTTCTCCTATGGGTCACAGGAGTGCAATTTGTTTTGTTGGTAACAACCCATGAAATCCATACATACAAAGAAACCAAAACAAATAAGTTCAGAAATTAAGTTATGTGTAATAAAATGGAATGACACTGGGAAAATGTATTGAACACATGAAGAATGGAAGGTGCAAAAGGGCATGGCAAGCCAAGACACAGGCTGAAATGTATCAGTACTTAGAAAGCAATCCTGCCCCTTGTCATTGCAAATTAATATCATCTGGTTCAATCTCAACGGATGGCCTATAAAAAGGTGTCTCATTACCAAGGTGTCACACAAGAAACATCTCAAAATGGGTAAAAGAAAAGCACCTTTGCAACCTTATTGTTGCAAAACATACTGATGGCATTAGTTACAGAAGGATTTCTAAACTTCTGAATGTTCCAGTAAGCACTGTTGGGGCCATAATCCAGAAGTGATACAAACATAATTTCACCATAAGCCGGCCATGTCTAGGAGCTCCTCGCAAGATTTCTGACAGAGGAGTGAAAATAATTATCAGAAAAGTTGTTCAAGTGCCAAGGACCACTTGTGGAGAACTTCAGGAAGACCTGTAATTAGCAGGTATAATTGTTTCAAAGAAAACAATAAGTAATGCACTCAAAAATATTTTATAAGAAATACTAATGCGCCACTAGAAGTGTTAACAATAAAAGTAGTATACAAAGTGTATATAGCTGCTGAACTTCTAAAGTGTCACCAGCACCAATAAATATGTATATAATAAAGTAAAGCAGCGCTAAATACTGTGACCAATATTCAATTAATATAAAGTGCTAATATACAGTATATTAGCCGCCGGCCCAATAATATTGGAATAGTATCAGAAGATTTTGGTCGTGGAGCTTGAACCATATGAGAAAATACCCTTGAGGCTGCAGTGATTCCTTGTCCTGCCAGGATACTTCTATTGAGAAGGAAGACAACATAGTTGACCGGGATCCAACATCTTTGATGCATGACTAGACCCATTGGGGTCTATCCTTGAGGTGAGAGGCTAGAACACACTGGGTGTGGATTGTGGAGGGTCATCTACAGGCTATCGTCATATTTTATACTGCTGACCTACACTTGTACTTCCTTTCCCTTCCCTTTCCCCCTCTGCTTTTTGCACATGATTTTTTGCACTTTTTTTACACAATCTGAAGAAACTTTTATTCATTGTGATTTTTGATGCACTTTATTATTGGACTTATTTCTTGATGTTATATGATTGCACCTTTGCACATGGAGATAAGATCTATTTATTTGCAATATATATTAGCACTTTATATTAATTTAATATTGGTCACAGTATTTAGCGCTGCTTCACTTTATTATGTACACAAGTAATGCACTCAACTGCCAAGGCCTGTATGCACACTCACCACGCAAGACTCCATTGTTGAAGAAAAAGCATGTTGAAGCTTGTTTAAAGTTTGTTGCGCAACATTTAGACAAGCCAATGAAATACTGGTAGATATAGTCTGGTCTGATGAGACCAAAATTGAGCTCTTTGAATGCCATAATACATACCATGTTTGGAGGTCAAATGGCACGGTACATCACCCCAAAAACACCCCCATACCAACATTGAAGTTTGGAGGAGGGAACATCATGGTGTGAGGCTGTTTTTCAGCATACGGTACTGGCAAACTTCATATCATTAAAGGATGAATGGAAAAATATACCAAGACATTCTTGATAAAAAAAATCTGCTGCCATCTACCAGGATGATGCAGATGAAACAAGGGTGGGCATTTCAGTAAGATAATGATCCCAAACCCAGATTTCAGTTAGTGTGTTCAACACCTTTTTCCTTTTTGATTCCATTTTATTACACATAACTTAATTTCTGAGCTTATTTATTTTGGATTCCTTGTATGTATGGATTGCATGGGTTGTTACTGACATGTGGTGAAAATTTCATGTCAATAGCATCTTTAGAAATATATTTTCCTCAAAAAATGGTGACATGTTCAATACTTTTTTTACCCGCTGTGTATATACAGTATATATATATATATATATATATATTAGGGCTGTGAAAATTAACTATTAATTCCTCGATTAATTGATTAATTGTTTTGATCGATCAAAATTATTTTGATCGATCAAAATTCTTTGGGCTTGCCGTGTCCATCTGAAGGGCTCCTTTGCTGTGCCTTCATATCTGCATGCCGGCGGGACCTTACTATCTGCTGTTACACTTCCCTCTATCACTTCCCTCTATCAACCTGGGATTCTACAGCCATCCACTGGGAGTTGTGATAGTTCCCTTCACGGGACATCTACATGCCGAGGGACTGATGTTAACACCTCCTCACCTGGATTCAGCAGTGATATCGTTGTACACATTTTTATACCAGTATCATACTTGGCTACATGTTTTTATGACTGCTTTTGCTACCGTTTGGTATTACTCGCACCATTTTTAGAGTTTATGTAGCTACATCGATTTTATCTCCAGTGCAATATTTATTTTGTTACCTACTTGAAGACTATAAAAGTTTTAATGCTATTCCCATCGAGCGCTGCCTTTGTGTGTTTTTTGTATCCTGCTATCCATTTTTCCAGTGGTTGGTATCTGCACTGGGAATCGGCCTGCAAGGAGATCAGCTAAAAGTAGTTGGATCTGTATGTGCGTTATAATTAATCAAAATTAGTCGATTAATCGATAAAAAAAAAAAAGATTAATCGAACATGAAAATTTTAATCGTTAACAGCCCTAATATATATATATATATATATATATATATATATATATATATATATATAGTTCTATAGACTACAACCAAACTCTATATTACAGACCCTTCCCTACCTTGTTATGTACTGAAAATGTCCCTGCAGTATCATATTTAATGTGGAAACAGTAAACACAAGTAACATCAACCTTTCAGTGTTCTAATTTGAGCCAGAAGTCCATCGTTTCAACAACAGGACCAACAACAGGACTACAGGATAATTCTTTCAAATAAGCTAATGTATTGGAAAGTGAGGAATTCAAGCTTCTGTAAAAACAGTTCAGGTGCCAAATGTCAAACTGTCCTTTAATAGTGTGGGGTATTAAAAGTATAATTCAGTGTAATTCAGTGCAATTCAGCCAAGTAAATAGGATAAAGAGCCTGTTTTGATTGTTGCGATTTTGTTATTTTTTTTCAATCCACTGATATTTAGGAATCGCTTAAAGGAGCATGCAAATCAGGAAATTAAAATTGTGTATGTATCAGGCACTATACTTCTTAACCTACTGTATGTCTGTATTTTACCTCTAAGGCTGCTTTCACACTGAGGCGCTTTACAGGCGATATAGCGCTAAAAATAGCACCTGCAAAGCGCCTGTAAAGTGCCTTTCCTCTCACTCCAATGTGAAAGCCCGAGGGCTTTCACACTGGAGCGGTGCGCTAGCAGGACGCTAAGTTCTGCCAGCCGCATCTTTGCAGCGCTGTAGCAGCGGTGTGTACACTGCTCCAAAAGCGCTCCTGCCCATTGAAATCAATGGGCAGCTCCACCGATTTTAACCCTTATTCGGCCAATAGAGGGGGTTAAAAGCGCCCCGCTAGTGGCCGAAAAGCGCTGCAAAAAAGCCGCTGCCCAGTGTGAAAGCAGCCTATGGTAAAATTCCACTTTGTTAAAACTTCAACATACAGTATATATATATATATATATATATATATATATATATATATATATATATATAATGCACAAGCCATTTTTTTTATTACAAGTACACCCGTACAATTTATCTTTACATGACAAATATAGAGGCTGCCATTTATGTGTTCTAAGAATGCTATCTTCATTACTGTCTTTGATTTCAGTATTTTTGTGTAACAGATCTGGCATAAATATGCAACAGAAGTAAGAGAAAAGTCAGTACTCCTTATCTACAGTATATAAATGTTCTAGGCCAGTGAATCAGAAACTACTGTCAAAACATCACCATAACAATCAGCATTTCAGAAGAGGAGATTCTTTGATGTTTTTAAAAACATCCTGTTTTTGTCAGGCTTTATCCCTGTGTTTTTGTGCTTCTCTCTGCAAGGCAGGCAGATCATGGGCGGTGAGAGATGAGAGATGATCATGGGTAAAAATAGCATAGCTTCCTACCTAAGTACTTCCCTCAAGAGCCCGCATGCCCTGATATGAACAGTGGGATAACTCTTAAGGATTCAAAATACCTTAATGGGTGCAGGTCAGTTTTAAAGAGTGGGCATTCTTATGCTCCGTACACACGGTCAGACTTTTTACCGGCCAAAATCACATCGGAATTCCGACGGAATTCAATCGGAGTAAAAGATAATATGTTCGCTATCTAAACTCTGACGGAATTCCTTGGAATTTCCAATAGAAAAACTCTGATGGGGCATACACATGGTCGGAATATCCGATGGAAAAAATCCGTCTGAAATTCCGATCATGTGTACGGGGCATTAGGCACATTGCGTTTCCATGCAAGCTGCCCTAGGATTAAAAGAAATATTATCAATGAATGAAAGGTGCAAGGCAAAGACAGTGAAGTTGGGGAGGAAACAGTTATGCCGCGTACACATGACTGTTTTTCCTGTCATGCAAAAACCGAAGTTTTTCTCAACGTGATTCGTCGTGATTCCTCTGAAGCCTGCCTTGCATACACACGTTCAGGAAAAAACTTGAGCAAAGCGCGGTGACGTACAACACGTATGACAACACGTACGACGGCACTATAAAGGGGAAGTTCCATTAGAATGGCACCACCCTTTGGGCTGCTTTTGCTGATCTCGTGTTAGTAAAGTTTAGTGAGAGACGATTCGCGCTTTTCAGCCACGTGCTTTTCAGTCCGTTACAGCATGACGAATGTGCTATCTCCATTTCAAACGGTAGTTTTACCAGAACGAGCGCTCCCGTCTCATACTTGATTCTGAGCATACGCATTTTTTTCCCCTCGGAAAAGCATGCACACGAGCGGTTTTCGAGAAAAAGAACGACAGGATAAACGACAAGAAAAAATAGAGCAGGTTCTAATTTTTTTGCGGGCAGTTTTCTCGTCAAGAAAACTGCTATGGAGCATACACACGACCGTTTTTCACGACCAATCTAAAAAATGGCAGTTTTCTCGTCATGTGTGTACGCGGCATTAGATGATGCTGGATGTTCTCCAGTCAGGTATTGACTTGATGCAACTTCTAATGTACACTATAAGATTCTCACAGTGAAATCAGTAAGTAATTTCACCATTGGATACGAGCATTGCACATGGGTGCAGAACTGAAGGTTTATCATATCTGAGGAAATTAATAAAATGTTCAATAGTCTATGGAATATCTAAAGAGCAGAAGTAAGTGAGCATCTGCAATGAAATTTTCTAACATTTAAACTGTTCTGGTGAGAATTGTTTTCTCTTTACAAAATGTAAGTTTTACCATAATACAAACTAGTGTTTTCGAATTTCTCAAATACAGCTTATGATTGAGGTTAATTCAACCAGGAAGCTATATATAGGGAAGCCTATCACTCTTCCAACTAACAACTGAATTTTTAAATCAGCTCATCCCTCACGAGTATTACCTTTTGTACCACTTGTCCCACCCTATTAGATTATAAGCTCTTATGAGCAGGCCCCCCGAACCGTGTTGTATTTTATGGTATTGCAACTGCACTGTCTCCCTTTAGATTGTAAAGTGCTGCATAAACAGTTGTTATATATCACCATCTCAGTTCCTTTTGTATCTAATAGCTATTTTCTTATCTTTCAATCATGAAACACGCTAACAGAAACAATGAGCAAGGCCTTAGGTGTGTCTAACCCCTTTGTGCCAATGTTACACACATATACTAAACTAAACTGGGTTTTTTCCTGTGGGGGCCCCATATTTGCGTACCTCCCTTTGTGCTGGAAGTAGGGTTGCCACATCATCCCTTTAATCCAGGACACACATTAATTACACAGGTTCTGTGGCTGATTAAGATGTTAATTAAACTCACTTGGTGCCTTATCTGTATTAACCACTTCCCGACCGCGCCATGTACAAAAGACGTCCACAGAGCGGTCGAGTTATCCTGAGTGGACGTCCCAGGGACGTCCTCACAGAATCTTGCTCCCGCGCGCCCCCTGGGGCGCGCTCCAGGATATGTCCGTGACCGCCGGGTCCGGAAGACCCGGCGCATCACGGATCACGGTAGATGGCCGCTAATCGCGGCCGTTTACCACGTGATCGCTCCGTCAAATGACGGAGCGATCACTTGTAAACAGACCGGCGTCCTGTGATGACGCCGGTTTCCTCCCTCCCCTCTCTGTACCGATCGGTACAGTGTGAGAGGAGAGGGGAGGGAGAGCGGATCATGTCCGCTCCCTCCCCCATGTCAGCTGTGGGCTGGATCTGTGACAATTGCAGTCACAGATCCAGCCTTCCATCCATCCCTGCTCAGCCATCCCTGTGCAATACTCTGCCAATACTCTGCAATACACCCTGCCAATACTCTGCAAACCAATACTCTGCAATACCCTGTGCAATACTCTGCAATACCCTGTGCAATACTCTGCAATACCCTGTGCAATACTCTGCAATACACCCTGCCAATACTCTGCAATACCCTGTGCAATACTCTGCAATACACCCTGCCAATACTCTGCAATACCCTGTGCAATACTCTGCAATACCCTGTGCAATACTCTGCAATACCCTGTGCAATACTCTGCAATACCCTGTGCAATACCCTGCCCATACTCTGCAATACCCTGTGCAATACCCTGTGCAATACCCTGTCCATACTGTGCAATACCCTGCCCATACTCTGCCCATACTGTGCAATAATCTGCCATATTCCGCAATACCCTGCCATACTCCGCAATACTCCTCAATACCCTGCAATACTCCACAATACCCTGCAATACCCGGCAATACTCCACAATACCCGGCAATACTCCACAATACCCGGCAATACTCCACAATACCCGGCAATACTCCACAATACCCTGCAATACTCCTCAATACCCTGCAATACTCCTCAATACCCTGCAATACTCCTCAATACCCCGCAATACTCGGCAATACTCGGCAATACCCGGCAATACTCCTCAATACCCGGCAATACTCCTCAATACCCGGCAATACTCCTCAATACCCGGCAATACTCTGCAATAACCACTTCCCGCCCGCCGGCCGTCATATGACGTCCTTGACTTTGTGCGGAGATATCTGAATGATGGGAGCAGCTACAGGCATCATTCAGATATTCGCTTTTTCAGCTGGCGATTCCCTGCACCATAAGAATGATCATAGCGGCTGTTCCACCGCTTGATCGCTCTTACGGAAGGTGAGAGGGGATGCCCCCCCTCCCGCTGCCCTCCGGTGCTTCTACCGACTCACCGCTACGATCAAAGCCAGGATTGTTTTTTTTTTTGTTTTTTTTTCAGGCTTCCCAGCCTAGAGGTGAGATGTGGGGTCTTATTGACCCCATATCTCACTGTAAAGAGGACCTGTCATGCCATATTCCTATTACAAGGGATGTTTACATTCCTTGTAATAGGAATAAAAGTGATCAAAAAAAAATTTGGGGCGGAAAAACATGTCAAACTAAAATAAATAAAGTAAAATGAACAATAAAATATATATATTTTTTTTAAAGCGCCCCTGCCCCCGCGAGCTCGCATGCAGAAGTGAACGCATACGTAAGCCCCGCCCACATATGAAAACGGTGTTCAAACCACACATGTGAGGTATCGTTGCGAACGTTAGCGCGAGAGCAATAATTTTGGCCCTAGACCTCCTCTGTAACTCAAAACATGTAACCAGTAAAAATATTTAAAGCATGGCCTATGGGGATTTTTAAGTAGCGAAGTTTGGCGCCATTCCACGAGCGTGTGCAATTTTGAAGGGTGACATGTTAGGTATCTATTTACTCGGCGTAACTTCATCTTTCACATTATGCAAAAACATTGGGCTAACTTTACTGTTTTTTTTTCTTTTAGGCACAAAACAGTTTTTTTCCGTAAAAAACGCGTTAGAAAAATTTCTGCGCAAATACCGTGCAAGATAAAAAGTTGCAATGACCACCATTATATTCTTTAAGGTCTTTGCTAAAAAAACATATATAATGTTTTGGGGTTCTATGTAATTTTCTAGCAAACAAATTATGATTTTTACATGTAGGAGAGAAATGTCAGAATTGGCCTGGGTGCTCCAGAACGCCTGAAGGTGCTCCCTGCATGTTGGGCCTCTGTATGTGGCCACGCTGTGTAAAAGTCTCACACATGTGGTATCGCCATACTCGGGAGGAATAGCAGAATGTGTTTTGGGGTGTAATTTGTGGTATGCATATGCTGTGTGTGAGAAATAACCTGTTAATATGACAATTTTGTGTAAAAAAAAAAAAGAAAAAAAAATCTTGATATTTGCAAAGAATTGTGGGAAAAAATGACAACTTCAAAAAACTCACAATGACTCTTTCTAAATACCTTGGAATGTCTTCTTTCCAAAAAGGGGTCATTTGGGGGGTATTTGTACTTTTCTGGCATGTTAGGGTCTCAAGAAATGAGATAGGCCGTCAGTACTTCAGGTGTGATCAATTTTCAGATATTGGCACCATAGCTTGTGGACTCTATAACTTTCACAAAGACCAAATAATATGCACCAATTTGTACTTATTTTTACCAAAGATATGTAGCAGTATAAATTTTGGCCAAAATGTATGAAGAAAAAATACTAATTTGCAAAATTTTATAACGGAAACAAAGAAAAATTTATTTTTTTACAAAATTTTCAGTCTTTTTTCTCTTATAGCGCAAAAAATAAAAAACCCAACAGTGATTAAATACCACCAAAAGAAAGCTCTATTTGTGTGAAAAAAAGGACAAAAATTTCATATGGGTACAGTGTTGTATGACTGAGTAATTGTCATTCAAAATGTGAGAGCACCGAAAGCTGAAAATTCGTCTGGTTAGGAAGGGGGTTTAAGTGCCCAGGTGTCAAGTGGTTAAGGCTACTTTCACACTGAGGCGCTGGATGCGCTGGCGGTATAGCAGCGCTATTTTTAGCGCCGCTATACCGTATTTTTTCCCGCAATTTGCAGGCACTAGCGGGGGGATTTAAAAACGCCCGCAATAACGCCTCTTTGCAGCGTTTTGCGGGCATTTTGGAGGCGCTACACCATTAATTTCAATGGGCAGGGGTGCTATAGGAGCGGTATTTTTACCGCTCCTGTTGCGCCTCAAAGATGCGGCCTGCAGGAGTTTTTTGACCCTCCTGCAAGCGCAACGCTCCAGTGTGAAAGCCCTCAGGCTTTCACATTGGATACAATTGAGCGGCTTTTTTGGGGCGCATTGCAGGCGCTATTTTTAGAGCAATAGCGCCTGCAAAACGCCTCAGTTTGAAAGGGGCCTAAATCAGCCTCAGAACCTGTGTAATTAATGTGTGTCCTGGATTAAAGGGATTATGTGGCAACCCTACTCCCAGCACAAAGGCAGGTACGCAAATATGCGGGCCCACGGCAAAGGTACGCTCCAAGCACAGTGACCAGGGTCTCACCGAGAGCCCCGGGCCCCATTCTAATAATTGTGACCTGGAACATCCGATTCTGGGTCACCTAATGGCTGTGATAGCCTCTGATTGGCTATCAGAGTGATCAGTCACTTAGAAGCCCACCCATGTGTTTTCTGTCTCTGTAAATGGATGAGAAAGATACATTGTATCTTTCCCTGTCATTGCAGAGATAAAAAAATAATGTGTGTGCGTAGGAAAATAAATAAATACCTACATCAAGGTTTGATCTAGGTCAATGCCAGGGTTAGTGTTTGGGTAAAGGTCAGAGCCAAATGTCAAGATCAGGGCAAAGGTCAGGGTCAGTCATTTTAGGTAGGATAAAAAACAAAAACAACAAAATGTGCACTGTTGTTTCTGGGCTGTACTAACATACACATACTGTATGTGGTATTGTTGTGATCGTAAGGAGTGGGAGAATTTGTTTTGGGTTGTCCTGTGGTGGTAGGTTATGGTACTAGCAAGAAATATACAGCTACATTATTTATTTTTACTATTGTAGCGCCCTGCTCCTGATGACCGGGTGCTAAGTTTAAATTTAGTGGGTGTCTGAGCTGGTAGTTAGCTCAGACTTTGATGATTAAGGCTAAATCAGCCTCTGTTCCGGCTATGGCTGTGATTGGAGGGACTTTCCCATTGTTTGCCTGAAGGTGGCGTTACCACCACAGGCCAGTGTTGGAAAAAAGGCAGGCCAGAGCGTATTGGGTATTTTTCCCCGGGAACAGCTCAGTGGGAGTGGTCTCCCCGCTGGGCATGCTGGGGAAGGGTACTTAAGGGGCAGACGCCAGTTTTCGGGGCTCCTTTGCCTTGTGGCCCTCCTGGCTCGAGGTATGTGATAGTGAAATTTCAGCCGCGGAGCCATGTTGGCCCAAGGCTGCATCTCTGCCGGGTAGGCCCAGTTGTCCTGACTGGGGCCTGCACTTTGAAGGTGATCCTGTGCTGTCTGTCCTGCGGGAGGAAGCCACTCAATGGAGGAAACCAGGGGAGGACCTGACCTGGAGAGGACCAAGTGGAAGGCTGGTGTCTCAGGGAGGGCCTGGTGACCTTATTGGAGGATGCACCGTAGCTTATGCTACCTTACAGTGTGCCGGGTCAGCTTAAAGGCTCTAAAACTGTAAGGCTGGATCTCTGGATACTACATCCTGTGGCAGAGGATTATTGAACAGCTCATCTATATCGTCCTAAAGTCTGTGGCAGAGACTGTTGTTCTTCATTTTGTTTGTGCATCATCCAGGCTGCTAGGCTAGTGAGAGGGGCCTATCCGGGTGGGCAATACCCACTTGAAGGAGAGTGGTGTGTGTGACTTTTTGAAGTTTAGAAGTTTCCCCAGTGATCTGCATCGTGTGCCTGAACCTTACCCTGACCCTCCATCCCTCTACCTGTGCAAGTTTGTTTGAAATAATGCCTAACAAAAAGGATTCATAACTTGTGTGGACATTGAAGTTTCTATAGACTCTCATCCCCTAGACAACGAATGGTGAGGTAACGTGCAAGGCCCAAATCTAAACCAGCAGCTCTTACGGGGGTAGTGCTACACTATTTTGGGCTATTTTTCCTTTGATAATAAAAATCACAAGATATCCATTACCATTTACCACCAAATAAAAGCCCAATTTGTTCATAAAAAAAAACACCTAGATGCACAAAGTAGTTGTGATGATATGTATGGTTTTACTATGTATGGTTTTACTAACAAAGTTGCAATATTGGGTTAAGCATTAAGATTTGTCTTACCTTTAGGTGCAAAGGGGTTAAAAAAGCCCTAGAAATGTACCACTCAATCTATCACAATTAGAAGACTAGACCTGTTAATTGTTCAGTGGTAACGAACATTGTATATGTATATATATATATATATATATATAGCTATATAGATATAGGTATATATATATATATATATATATATATATATACTGCATATATATATACACAGTATATATACTGTATATACTGTGCATGTATTAGTCATACTTCTAATGCTAATATGCTTACTATTAGGGATGAGCTCGGTGTTCGAGTCGAACGCATGTTAGATTCGAACATCGCCTGTTCGTCTCTTAGCCGAATTGCGAACATTATGGGCCATTCGCGCCAAATTCGTGTGACGCGAACGGCCCACAATGCACTGCGCCATTGCACTGCATTTCCGGCGCTGTGATTGGCCAAGCATGCACTGTGACCCCGCATGCTTGGCCAATCACAGCGCCGGCAGCGAGGAGAGCCATAATTGGCCACAGGCAGGATGCCTGTGGCCAATCATAGCTCAGGGGGGTTTAGTACACGCCCCACACTATAAAAGGCCGCCAGCATGGCGGCCTCGTGCAGTGTGTTCCGGCGTGCAGGGAAAGAGATACATAGGCAGGGACAGTGTGTTCTATGTTCTATTATTTTCTCAGGCATCTGAAGGAGTTAGTGGGTGTTGTGTGCCTCCAGCACAGTATACACCTGTATCTACACTTTATTGCTGTTCTCTAAGCTAGATAGGCAGGCAGGGAAAGAGATACATAGGCAGGGACAGTGTGTTCTATGTTCTATTATTTTCTCAGGCATCTGCAGGAGTTAGTGTGTGTTGTGTGCCCCCAGCACAGTATACACCTGTATATATCCGTCATTGCTGTTCTCTAATACAGGCATCTGCAGGAGTTAGTGGCACAGTATACACCTGTATATACCCGTCATTGCTGTTCTCTAATACAGGCATCTGCAGGAGTTAGTGGCACAGTATACACCTGTATATACCCGTCATTGCTGTTCTCTAATACAGGCATCTGCAGGAGTTAGTGGCACAGTGTACACCTGTATATACCCGTCATTGCTGTTCTCTAATACAGGCATCTGCAGGAGTTAGTGGCACAGTATACACCTGTATATACCCGTCATTGCTGTTCTCAAATACAGCATCTGCAGAAGTTAGTGGCACAGTGTACACCTGTATATACCCGTCATTGCTGTTCTCTAATACAGGCATCTGCAAGAGTTAGTGGCACAGTGTACACCTGTATATACCCGTCATTGCTGTTCTATAATACAGGCATCTGCAGGAGTTAGTGGCACGGTATACACCTGTATATACCCGTCATTGCTGTTCTCTAATACATGCATCTGCAGGAGTTAGTGGCACAGTGTACACCTGTATATACACATCATTGCTATTCTATAATACAGGCATCTGCAGGAGTTAGTGGCACAGTGTACACCTGTATATACCCGTCATTGCTGTTCTCTAATATAGGCATCTGCAGGAGTTAGTGGCACAGTATACACCTGTATATACCCGTCATTGCTGTTCTCTAATACAGGCATCTGCAGGAGTTAGTGGCACAGTATATACCTGTATATACCCGTCATTGCTGTTCTCTAATACAGGCATCTGCAGGAGTTAGTGGCACAGTATACACCTGTATATACCCGTCATTGCTGTTCTCTAATGCAGGCATTTGCAGGACTTAGTGGCACAGTGTACACCTGTATATACCTGTCATTGCTGTTCTCTAATACAGGCATCTGCGGGAGCTAGTGGCACAGTGTACACCTGTATATACCCGTCTTTGCTGTTCTATAATACAGGCATCTGCAGGAGTTAGTGGCACGGTATACACCTGCATATACCCATCATTGCTGTTCTCTAATACAGGCATCTGCAGAAGTTAGTGGCACAGTGTACACCTGTATATACCCATCATTGCTGTTCTCTAATACAGGCATCTACAGCAGTTAGTGGCACAGTATACACCTGTATATACCCGTCATTGCTGTTCTCTAATACAGGCATCTGCAGGAGTTAGTGGCACAGTATACACCTGTATATACCCGTCATTGCTGTTCTCTAATACAGGCATCTGCAGGAGTTAGTGGCACAGTATACACCTGTATATACCCGTCATTGCTGTTCTCTAATACAGGCATCTGCAGGAGTTAGTGGCACAGTGTACACCTGTATATACCCGTTATTGCTGTTCTATAATACAGGCATCTGCAGGAGTTAGTGGCACAGTATACACCTGTATATACCCGTCATTGCTGTTCTCTAATACAGGCATCTGCAGGAGTTAGTGGCACCGTGTACACATGTATATACCCGTCATTGCTGTTCTCTAATACAGGCATCTGCATGAGTTAGTGGCACAGTGTACACCTGTATATACCCGTCATTGCTGTTCTCTAATACAGGCATCTGCAGGAGTTAGTGGCACAGTATACACCTGTATATACCCGTCATTGCTGTTCTCTAATAAAGGCATCTGCTGGAGTTAGTGGGTGTTGTGTGCCTCCAGCACAATATACACTACCCAATTGCTGGTTTTCCCATCTCCCTGCAGGCCATTACTATGTCTGGAAGGCCAACGAAGAGAGGCAGACAGTCACGAGCCAAAAAAAGAGGGCAAGCAGGCTCTGTGTCTGGGGGCAACAGTGCTGGTCGTGGACGCGGTGCATTGTCATCAGCACGTGGCCATGGGACATGCTTGTCCTTATTTTCAGCAGCTGGACATGTTGAGCCACATCATGCCGAAGACTTGGTAGAGTGGATGACCAAGCCCTCCTCATCCTCCTCATCCTCTCTCACCCAGGCTCAGGGTACTGGCAAAGCAGCTGCCAAAGTGTCCTCTTCCCTCGTATCAATGTCATCATCAGTCACTCCTTCCCTAGACTCACCATGTCCTCCTGAGGAGTCCCCCGAACTGTTTGAGCACAGTGTTGGGTACATGCTCCAGGAGGATGGCCAGCATTTCGAAGGGTCTGATGATGATAACCAGCTAGAGGAAGGCAGTAGCGTGAGCGCAGAGAGAGGGGATGCTCAAGAAGGACAGCAATCTGGCAGTCATGTTCCAGCAGCTGCAGCATACTGCCAGGGACAACTGACCCATGTGCCCTGTGTGGCTCACGTCTTTAACCTGGTGGTGCAGCGGTTCTTGGGCAGGTACCCAGGCTTACAGGATGTCCTGAGGCAGGCCAGGAAAGTCTGTGTGCATTTCCGCAGATCATATAATGCCAGTGCTCGGCTGGCTGGGCTACAAAAGGAGTTGAACCTGCCCAAGAACCGCCTTATATGTGACATGACCACCAGGTGGAACTCAACGTTGGCCATGCTGCAGTGGCTGCACACGCAGCAGAGGGCCATCAATGAGTACCTGTGCGACTACGGCACCAGGACAGGGTCAGGGGAGCTCGGTTTTTTTCACAATCAGGGATGCATGCACTGTCCTGGCACCATTTGAGGAGGCCATGAGGATGGTGAGCAGTGACAGTGCATGCATCAGTGATACTGTACCTCTTGTCCAACTGTTGGAGCATACGCTGCATGGAATAATGGACAGGGCACTTGAGGCAGAACAGAGGCAGGAAGAGGAGGACTTCCTTGCCTCTCAAGGCCCCCTTTAACCAGACAGTGTTCCTTGTGTCCCACCCATCACACAGGAAGAGGACAAGGAGGAGGAGGAGGAGGATTGTGTCAGCATGGAGGTGGAGCATGGAACTCAGCATCAACAGCAGCAGTCTTTTAGGGATGATTTACAGTCCCAACAAACCCGTGGACTTGTACGTGGCTGGGAGGAGGTGGCTGCGGATCATGTTGTCCTTAGTGACCAAGAGGACTCCGGACCGAATGCCTCAGCTAACCTACGCTGCATGGCCTCCCTGATCCAGCAAAGTCTGCGGAAGGATCCTCGTATTCTTCGGATCAAGGAGAGGGACCATTACTGGCTGGCCACTCTCCTTGATCCACAGTACAAGGTTAAGGTTGCGGACCTTATCTTGCCGTCGCAGAGGGAGCAGAGGATGCGACAACTCCGGGAGGCCTTGCAGAAAGGTCTGTGCAACACGTTCCCAGAGACTGGGAGGTTACAAACTCCTGGTCCTGGACAACGAGTTGCTGAGGCTTCGGTCAGTAGCAGAAGGAGCAGTGGAGAAGGTGGCCGTCTGACCAATGCGTTCAGACAATTTTTTAGTCCACAGCCCCAAGGTATGATCGGTTCCAGCAACCATCGCCAGCGTCTGATATACATGGTGCAAGAATACCTAGGGGCAAGGTCAGACTTGGACACCTTTCCCACCGAAAATCCTCTGGCTTACTGGGTCTTGAGGATGGATCACTGGCCAGAGCTTGCACAGTATGCAATTGAGCTACTGGCCTGTCCTGCATCCAGCGTTCTTTCCGAATGCACATTCAGTGCTGCTGGAGGCTTTGTCACGGATCACAGGGTGCGCCTGTCCACCGACTCAGTTGATCAACTGACCTTCATAAAGATGAACCAGTCTTGGATCACCACCAGCTACCAAGCACCTGAAGCTGATATAACAGAATAATTTATTTTGAAATGTCACATCCCTTCAAGACTGCGTATGCTGATGCTGAGTGACTGTCCTGTTATGTTGACTGACTATCCTCCTCCTCCTCAATGATCAGATTCATGATGATAGCTTGGAAGAACATTTTTGTTTCTGGGTGCCGCCACCAGTGGCTAATGCCAATTTTTCAGCCCCTGTTTAACAGGGGCATGTAATTACAATTTTTTATGCAATGCTTTGCAGCAGGGCTCATTCCTGCACTCCAACTAGAGTATCTGGGAGAGGTTGCAGTGTCGTGGCACCAGCACCAGTGCCTAAGGCCCAATTTTTCAGCCCCTGTTTAACAGGGGCGTGTAATTACAATTTTTGATGCAATACTTTGCAACAGGGCTCATTGCTGTGCTCCAAGTACAGTATCTGTGAGGGGTTGCAGTGTTGTGGCACCAGTGCCTAAGGCCCAATTTTTCAGACCCTGTTTAACAGGGGCGTGTAATTACAATTTTTGATGCAATACTTTGCAACAGGGCTCATTGCTTTGCTCCAAGTACAGTATCTGTGAGGGGTTGCAGTGTTGTGGCACCAGTGCCTAATGTAATAGAATGTATAAATAATCAACTCCATTTTAAGTAGAAATTAACTTTGACATACTTAGCTTAAATGACAGTTTGCATAGAGTCACACCCTGCTACTGATAGTCATTGTGGTTAAACCTATTCATGGAGTTGCCTGATTGTATAAGAAAAGTCCCTTGCTAAACTAAATTCAGCTGTTTAATACATGATAAGAATATACTGAGTTTGTATAATTTTTAGAAACGTATGTGTTAAGACATAGCCCCTCCTATCTCTCTTTTGCATATAAGACACTCTAACACTGAATAAAAACCAGAGATATAATGAACACATAAGTCTGTTTCCCTGTGTCATTTGTCTCTCCGGATCCGTGGGTCATTGAAGCTCTTCTTTCATTACCTGAAGTACACCTGGGTGGCCGTATTACCTGCTTCAGATGGTGGCAGCGGTGGGGATGAAAAAAATCACCTTTGGTAAGAAGAATCTTTTTGTCTTTTAGACAGACTGTTTTCTCTTACCTTAGCTCTGATTTAAATTTCATCTCAAACTAAATTTATGTAGAAGAGGGATACGAAACACGCCTTGGTGTATAGGGGATTTTTTAGGAAAATCCGCCTTTGAAAGTACTTTTGAGAAGGTCCTAATCAATTAGAAGCGTTTTGGGAACGCTGTAGAAAAGTGTACACGACAGTCCTTTTGGCAAGGGGCTGAAATGGTTAATGAGGATTATATTTCGGTGACCCAACCTACTTTCGCTTTTCTTTCTGTTGCATAGAAGTAATAATATTATTTGTTGTGTAGATACACTGACTGTAAGGTGAGACAGTCAAAGTGGTCTACAGTCCAAATATCGTGAGAGTGGTAAGTACTTTTGTATGTACAGGGGGTCCCCGGGTTACAAACAAGATAGGGACTGTAGGTTTGTTCTTAAGTTGAATTTGTTTGTAAGTCGGAACAGGTACATTTTTTAGGGGTAGCTTCATACACCCCTGTAACATTTGTTTTGCTGTCTGTACACCTGTTCAGAAGATTTCGCCTCACTTTCCATCCCAATGACAAATGGATTTTGAAATTTTTGGAAATTTTTTGGTTGTTAGGGAAACATGGACTGGTGATAAAGCACCAGTGGAGGTATCTTTTTCCCATAAAAAATGCTTACAGGAGAGAATTTCCCTTCCTATGGGTAGATTTCCTCTCACTTCCTGTTGTCTCCCTCCGCTTGTAAGTAGGAGTCGTTTGTAAGTCGGATGTTTGTAAGTAGGGGACCGCCTGTATGTTTATAAATGTTGTTGCTGTGGTGCAGATGGGACAAAGGGGTTTTAGCTATACTATACAAGCCAAGGTTTTAAGAAGGGAAAGTTGTTGTTAGTATAGGGAATTCTCTTCCATCTGCTCAGAGAAAAATGCTTACATTTGTTTGTTTGTTGTTGTCTTGGAATTCCAATTTAAAGTATAAGTTGTTTTTTCTTCTGAATACAAACGGATTGTTGAGTAATTGATATATGTCCTTTGATCCTGCCAAGTAGGAGAGCGTTGCTAAAGTGGACAGGTGAGAGGGACAGAGTAGGGTACTCATCTGTGTGTGGTGCTTTATTTGAGTGATTCCTCCTATCCAAAGTATTGTTTAGCACAATACACAGAGGTATATGTCCGCTTGCATAAATCTGCTATTTCACTTCAAGTGAAAGAGGGGATCAAACAACTGACCACACCTTCGTCAACGCTTTTTGCGCAAAGCATACTGCTATTCCATATTCAGCGAGTCCGAGAGACTTGCTGAGGTGGAGATTGAATTTTAAAGAAGGATTTAATTCAGAAAAGTTATCTATATAGATTTAAAAAAATACATGTTTATTGTTAAAATGTTGCAACTATTGTCAGTCTATTCATGAAATGTGTTGGGCACATATTCCCATGTCCAATGCATAGTTAATTGGAAACATTAAAAGGGGAATGTGACGTCACTGATAAATTACATGTATGCGCTGGTACCAAATGTTTTTTTTTGAGGAATCTGATCAGATACAATTTTTTTTAGTAGCAATTCAACTTATACATGGGGTATTTTGATTATTTCAGTTAGGTTCTGTTTCCACTATTGCAACCCCAGAATTGTGTGATTTGCAGTGCGACTTTGCAATGCGATTTTTGATGCAATGTCATGCAAAAGTGTGAGAAAAGGTCGCACCGAAGTAGGAACAAAATAGTGCAAGAACCTTTTTGCGTCACTGCGACTTGAGTAGCACAAATTAAAACAAGGACCATTGAATTACATGGGTTTTGACTTGTCATGCGACTTTGCATGTGTCAACTCACAGTAGTGGAAACAGAGCCTTAGAGCCTTGGAGTCTGACTTTGGGGACGGTTTTAATTGTGTAATTGCCTATCCTTATGTTATTGAAGTTAAAAGGTGTTGTTTTCTTTTCAGTATCGACAAATATAGTTTTGTTGATGTTGAGAAAAAGAAAAAAAAAAGGGAACTTTTGCATTGTATAAGGACATTGCCTGTTACAAGACAAGGGAATGGTTATTTGTGCAAATGGTTTTAATTGTGTTTAGGCTGTATGAACAATGATTGGGGATTTTAAAATGTTTGATTTTCTTTTTTTTGGTTAAATACATGTTTATGGCTGCGTTCACACATATGCAGTGCGAGTTTGAGCTCTGTTTTCACAGCTAATTTTCATGTCAGTTTTGATCAGTATCAGGTCAGGATTGCATATCAGGTCGGGATTTTATACTGTTCACAACTGAATGACATGTGCGATTCAGAAGCATTCCCATAGAAGTCAATGGCCCTGAATTCGCACGTAAGCCGGACCGCACTGCCTAGAAAACGCACACCTTTTTGGGCAGTGCGGAGTGCGAATGCACCGCAGGTGTGTGAGCCAGCCTCATCCAAGGAAGTTATGTATTCCAGGCGCTACGCCAGAGGAATTGTGGTTGGTAAAGAAAAAGGAAGTAACTTAAGGTTTGTGTAATCCTATGCACTGGGGTAAAATATGAGAGATATGAAAAAAAAAAAAATTATGGTAAAAAGGTGTTTAAAAGCTGTTCAAAGGGCAAATATGGAAAACATTTCTAAATGAAGAATGAATGGAGTGGCCAAATGGATGTGAATAAAAGGAGAAAGTGGTTGTATTGTGTTTAATGAATGCACAAGGTATTATTTGATTAGTAAAGTATCTTAAGTGTTTGTTTCAAATGTACACAAAGAGTTGTCTCATATTGTGTTTTCTTGTTTAGGGAGTAGAAGTTATTAGGCCCATGTTCCTGATAATATATATTTCCCTAAAAGTTTGGGTTAAGTAACCAGGATATACAAAATAAATTGCTGCATATATTGAGTCCATGAGGTACTAAAATATGATGGGAAAGTTTGTTTGAATAACAGTCAGAGTGACTATTCTGGATATATTTGCCTTTTGAATTCTCAGTTTCAATCGTGAAGTGTTAATGGTGTAATGAAGTTTATCCATCAATGTTTTGTTTGTTGCTGATGATCAGATATATTTGAAAGGTTAGGAGGCTGACTTCTGAGTCAGAATATGTGTTTGGGTAAAATGTTCTGTTCTGAGTTCCTCGGGTCCATTTGGGTCCTGAGTAGAGTTGAGCGGACACCTGGATGTTCGGGTTCGACGGGTTCGGCCGAACTTCGGAAAAAAGTTCGGGTTCGGGACCGAACTTTAACCCGAACCCGAACCCGAACCCCATTGAAGTCAATGGGGACCCGGACTTCTAAGGACTAAAAAGGCTCTAAAAAAGTAATGGAAAGGGCTAGAGGGCTGCAAATGGCAGCAAAATGTTGTTAAGAGCATGGCAAGTGCTCTGAAAACAAATGTGGATCGGGAAATAACTTAAAATAACATAAAAAATATAAAAAAATATGCTGGAGGCCCCCTTTTCAGCAGAAGAGGTACGGGAAGTCATTAAGAACCTCAGAAACTCAACGGCACGATGCCACACATATGGTGGGAATGCCCCAGAATACGCCCTTTCTGGAATAAATTTTTGAATTTAATGGATAAGCTAGTGGGAAAATAAAATACTTTGAAATAAAAATGTAGCGGGGTGCTAAATTTAAGGGAAGTGTTTGAGTGGTAAATAGGCTCAAACACCCTAATTCTGTAGGATTCATGGACCATTTTGTCCTCGGGGGACAGTATTGGTGTGCAGTTCCCTGCGGCCCACAGGTGGCGCTGCCATGGTAGGCTAGGGTTGAACCGCCAATACAGTGCTGTGCCTTTTGTGTCCCCTCTTGGCAGTAGTACAGCGGGGCGAGGAACCTGCTGTGCATGCCGGGAGAGCATATAAAAGGGGCAGACCTTTGGCCTGGGGGCTGATGTCCAGTGGGGTCCACGCCCAGGTGCCTTCGGCCTGGGTGCATGTGTTCCTGTTCCATCTCGGGTACCTTTAGCCCGGGGTGAGGTACTATCCTGGAGTTCCTGCTGCCCTGGGTATGGAGGCCTAGGTTCGGGAGTAAAGCCTGGAGTCCAGAGCCTTCGTCTGGAGTCCGCTAAGGGTCGAGGAGTCTTAGGGTGCCGCCTCGTGTAGGGGACCATGTTCCCGGGAAGGGAGGATCATTCTGATGGACCGATGCGGGAGTCACGGTGAAGGAAGGGTCTGTTGACTCCCTGGAGAGATGTCTTCCCCTTGATATGGGCTAGGTTCGTAGAAGGAGAAGCTCAAGGTCATCTTGACTGTATCAGAGGCCTTATTCACCCGGCCCGTGGCAGGGGCCTTATACACCCTGGTCTGTGGCAGAGACCAAAGTTCTCCAGGTCCGTGGCAGGGGCCTTGTACACCCGGTCTGTGGCAGAGACCAACCTCAAGGTCTGTGGCAGAGACCGTGCACCTAAAACTGTTTGAGAAACCTAAGCAGTGAAGTGAATGTGCTACGTTTGTGCCTGGACCTCCTCCACACCTTAAGCTATCCTGTTTCTTTGCTCTAACCTTTTCTATCCGAGTAGAGTTTATTTTGCCATGAGAGAATAAGAGTTGTAATTTCAGCTGGTTTGGACATTGACTTTACTGGGAATTAAAGGACTTGCCTCTACCTACAGTAAAGATGAGAATCATCCTCTGGAGGAGTTTTGACTCCGGCTGTGGACACGGCCCGTCAAGTACACCGCTCAACCTCTTTATATAGGAGGGTACGGGCTGGTAGTGCGGTGTGCCTTTCTCCCTCCTGCGAGGAGCCAACAACATAAAGGCAGGTAAGGGGGAAAGGATCTGTGTGCTACAAAAAAATAAAATAAAAATTATAATCTTGACCTAGGAGGACGAGGTCCATATGGAGTAGGAGGTTGAGGTGGCGGTGGATGTGGCTGTGTAGGTGGAAGCGGCGGTGGAGGAGGACGAGGTAGCCAACACTGGTTCAAAAATACAACAATGGCTGGGTAAGGCCGGTGATGTGTCGAATTCTGTCCCCCGTCAAATAGTGTCCACCCTGTACTGCGCTTGCTCAGTATGTAGGACAAGGGGATTTCGAAAATCTCCCAAGACGAACGGCGCCTGCGTGGTGAGTTCAGGTGAAGGCCACACCATCCGTGGTTCAAGCCGAGCCAAGTGAGGCCGTGCCCGAAGCGTGGCGATCGAACCGAGCCCATGAGGGGCCCTGTTACTATGTGCTACCGTATGTCCACTTGGATGGTGGGGCTTGAACCTGCACTCACTGCGCAGGCGCCGTTCATCTTCGGAGATTTTGTGAATCTCCTTGTCCTCTGTACTGCGCAAGCGCTGCGCCTTCGCAGTATGGGCCGGAGACAATTCGATGGCCGGACAGTTTTTGTCACAACACCGGTATACATGTCTATTCTGCACAAGGTACGGACAAGTCCTGTGGGATCCATGCCTGGTTCATTTTAATGAACGTGAGCTTGTCCACATTGGCTCTGGACAGGCGGCTGCGCTTGTCTGTGATAACGCCCCCTGCCGTGCTAAATACACGTTCAGATAATACACTGGCTGCAGGGCAGGCCAGCACCTCCAAGGCATAAAGGGCAAGCTCAGGCCATGTGCCCAATTTGGAGACCCAGAAGTTAAAGGGGGCAGACCCGTCATCCAGTACATGTAGGCCTGTGGACACATACTGCTCAACCATGTTGGTGAAATGCTGCCTCCTGCTAAGACGTTCCATCTCAGCTGGTGGTGCTGGTTGTTGTGGCGTGCTGACAAAGCTTTTCCACATTTCAGCCATGCTAACCCTGCCTTCTGAGGTGCTGCCAGTGCCCCGGCTGCGTTGGCGACCTCTTCCTCCTCCTCTGCCTTTGCCTTGTGCTTCCATCGTACGCCCGCTGTCAGGTGGGAATGCCACCAGCAGCGCGTCTACCAGCGTGTGCTTGTACTCGCGCATCTTACGATCCCGCTCCAGTGAGGGAATTAAGGACGGTACGTTGTCCTTGTAACGGGGATCCAGCAGGGTGGCCACCCAGTAATCAGCACCAGTTAAAATGTTGGCAACTCGGCGGTCATTGCGGAAACACTGCAGCATGTAATCGCTCATGTGTGCCAGGCTGCCCAGAGGCAAAGAAAAACTGTCCTCTGTGGGAGGTGTATCATCTGCAAAATATTTTTTGTGGCCCTAAATGGCATTTTTTGGAAGACCACAACACACCCACAGTACGTAACCGCTGAATCGCACAGCTACAGAACTGCAGAAAATGCTATTCAAAGAAATGTTGTTTTTTAGTATAGCACAGTAGAAGAAAACTATATAGAAATTGTTTATTTCACACACCTCCACATATGTATAACACACTGCAAAATATTTTTTGTGGCCCTAAATGGCGTTTTTTGGAAGACCACAACACACCCACAGTACGTAACCGCTGAATCGCACAGCTACAGAACTGCAGAAAATGCTATTCAAAAAAATGTTGTTTTTTTAGTATAGCACAGTAGAAGAAAACTATATAGAAATTGTTTATTTCACACACCTCCACATATGTATAACACACTGCAAAATATTTTTTGTGGCCCTAAATGGCGTTTTTTGGAAGACCACAACACACCCACTGTACGTAACCGCTGAATCGCACAGCTACAGAACTGCAGAAAATGCTATTCAAAAAAATTTTGTTTTTTTAGTATAGCACAGTAGAAGAAAACTATATAGAAATTGTTTATTTCACACACCTCCACATATGTATAACACACTGCAAAATATTTTTTGTGGCCCTAAATGGCGTTTTTTGGAAGACCACAACACACCCACAGTACGTAACCGCTGAATCGCACAGCTACAGAACTGCAGAAAATGCTATTCAAAAAAAATTTGTTTTTTTTTAGTATAGCACAGTAGAAGAAAACTATATAGAAATTGTTTATTTCACACACCTCCACATATGTATAACACACTGCAAAATATTTTTTGTGGCCCTAAATGGCGTTTTTTGGAAGACCACAACACACCCACAGTACGTAACCGCTGAATCGCACAGCTACAGAACTGCAGAAAATGCTATTCAAAAAAAATGTTTTTTTTTTAGTATAGCACAGTAGAAGACAAATATATAGAAATGGTTTATTTCACACGCCTCCACATATGTATAACACACTGCAAAATATTTTTTGTGGCCCTAAATGGGTCTTTTTGCAAGCGTACATTAAAGTGCAAATTTTTTTTATTTTTTTTGCCCTAAACGGGTCTTTTTTTGCACGAGCAAAATAAAATGCAAATTTTTTATTTTTTTTGCCCTTAATGGGTCTTTTGGAAAAGAGCACAATAAAGTGCCTTTTTTTTTTGCCCTAAATGGATCTTTTTCCAAGAGCAGAAAAAAAACCACAGTATGGAAACGGTGTATCTCTCAACGTAATATATGCAGTGCTGGTGCACTGAGCTTGCAGATAAAAGGTAGATTTTCTCTGACACTGGGCTCATGGCAGTGTAAAAAGACTGCACTGCAACACAAACAGGTAAACCTATGCAGATCGCTGAGATGTATCTCTGAATCTTCACTCCTATTCCTATATAATAAATCTCTCTCCCTGAAAGCACCAACAGGAACCTGGCCCTACACTACACTGTCTCTCTATCTTTTCCCTCAGATTCCAGAATCAGGACTAACTCATGTATTTTTCAATCTCTCCCTAAAAGCAACAGCAGCAGACAAGATCCTCTCCCTATCTATTCTGAAGCAGAGTGACGTGTGTGCTGTGTGCCTCTAGCTTATATAGAAGCTGGGTCACATGTTGCACTGACCAATCACAGCCATGCCATTAGTAGGCATGGCTATGATGGCTTCTAAGGGCACACCAGCTAATCAAAAGGTGATTGGCTGGCCCCTGAAGCATTTCTAACTGCGCCATTAGATTGCCGAACCCGAACCCGGACTTTTGCGCAAAGTCCGGGTTCGGGTTCGGGAAAAAGCTAAAGTTCGGTACGGACACGAACTTTACAGTTCGGGTTTGCTCAACCCTAGTCCTGAGGATAGAAGGAACTAAAGTTGTTTAAGTTTTATTGAAGTCCTGCTGTAATACTGGATTTGAAAAAAAATGTTTAGTTAAACATATTGAATCTATATAATGAAGACTGTTGCTGATAAACATTTTATATTTCTGCATGCTTTACTTACAGTAGGTGCCGCCGATATTGTGTCAATCTCGCCTCTTCTAGCGGCGAGATTGACACACTACGAGCTCCGTTGCGAGAGCCAGCGCCGAGCTGTCTCGTCATCGGGAAAGGAAAAATTTTGTTTTCCTTTCACAATGAGCGACACGCATTGCCGGAGATCCGACGTGGATTCCTGCCAATACCAGGCACTGTGTTTGGTATGAATCCTGAGCGGGAACTCCACGCCAATTTTTAAAGAAAAAACCGGCATGGGTTCCCCCTCCAGGAGCATACCAGGCCCTTGGGTCTGGTATGGATTTGAAGGGGACTCCCCTAAGCCGAAAAAACTGCATGGGGGTCCCCCTCAAAGTCCAAACCAGACCCTTATCCGAGCACGCAACCTGGCAGGCCGCAGGGGAAGAGGGGGGATGAGAGAGCAGCCACCCCTCCCTCCTGAACCGTACCAGGCCGCATGCCCTCAACATGGGGGGTTTGGTGCTCTGGGGCAGGGGGGCGACCTGCGGCCCCCCACCCCAAAGCACCCTGTCCCCATGTTGATGAGGACAGAGCCTCTTCCCGACAACCCTGGTCGTTGGTTGTTGGGGTCTGCGGGTGGGGGCTGAGCCGAATCCGGGAGCCCCCTTTAATAAGGGGCCCCCCAGATGCCGGCCCACCACCCTATGTAAATGAGTATGGGGTACATTGTACCCCTACCCATTCACCTGGTGGAAAAAAATGGCAATAAAAAAAACACACAGCTTTTTAAAGTATTTTATTGCACAGCTCAGGGGGTCTCTTCTGTCTTCGGGGTCTCCGGTGTCGTCGCCGTGCTCTCCTGTTCTTTCTTCCTTCTGCCGGGCCTCCGCTATCTTCTTCCAGCTCTTTTTCTAGAGGGGCTAGGTCTTCTCCGTCGCCTTCTTCCCTCTTCTTCTCTCCGGTTCTTTCTTCCTTCTGCCGGGCCTCCGCTATCTTCTTCCAGCTCTTTTGCTAGCGGAGGCCCGGTCTTCCCTATCGTCTCGTCCGGCTCTCCGTTGTCCTTCTGCCAGCCCCTCTACTATCTTCTTCCAGCTCTTTTGCTAGTGGAGGGGCCGGTCTTCCCCGTCGGTTGGGGTTTTGCGGTGCGTTCGGTTTATATAGGCTTCTCATGACGTCACAGTCACATGTTCCCATGACGTCACAGTCACATGCTCCGGGGCCACCCGGAACATGTGACTGTGACGTCATGAGAAGCCTATATAAACCGAGCGCACCGCAAAACCCAGCATTACAGCGGAAGGAAGCGACGAGTCAACACCAAGGAGGAGAAGAGAGAAGAAGACGGCGACGGCGACGACTGGAGCTGAAAGAAGATAGTGGAGGGGCCGGCAGAAGGACAACGGAGAGCCGGACGAGATGACGGGGAAGACCGGGCCTCCGCTAGCAAAAGAGCTGGAAGAAGATAGCGGAGGCCCGGCAGAAGGAAGAAAGAACCGGAGAGAAGAAGAGGAAAGAAGACGACGGAGAAGACCGGGCCCGGCTAGCAAAAGAGCTGGAAGAAGATAGCGGAGGCCCAGCAGAAGAAAGAACCGGAGAGCACGGCGACGACATCGGAGACCCCCGAAGACGGAAGAAACCCCCGGAGCTGTGCAATAAAATACTTTAAAAAGCTGTGTGTTTTTTTATTGCCATTTTTTTCCACCACGTGAATGGGTAGGGGTACGATGTACCCCATTCTCATTCACATAGGGTGGTGGGCCGGAATCTGGGGGGCCCCTTATTAAAGGGGGCTCCCGGATTCCGATCAGCCCCCGCCCGCACACCCCGACAACCAACGGCCAGGGTTGTCGGGAAGAGGCCCTGTCCTCATCAACATGGGGACAGGGTGCTTTGGGGTGGGGAGGCCGCAGGTTGCCCCCCTGCCCCAGAGCACCAAACCCCCCATGTTGAGGGCATGCGGCCTGGTACGGTTCAGGAGGGAGGGGGACCGCTCTTTCGTCCCCCCTCTTCCCCTGCGGCCTGCCAGGTTGCGTGCTCGGATAAGGGTCTGGTTTGGATTTTGAGGGGGACCCCCACGCCGATTTTTCGGCTTAAGGGAGTCCCCTTCAAATCCATACCAGACCCAAGGGCCTGGTATGCTCCTCGAGGGGGAACCCATGCCGGTTTTTTATTTAAAAATTGGCGTGGAGTTCCCGCTCAGGATTCATACCAAACACAGTGCCTGGTATTGGCGGGAATCCACGTCGGATCTCCGTCTACCGGCAATGCGTGTCGCTCATCGTGGAAGGATGACGAGACAGCTCGGCGCTGGCTCTCGCGTCGGAGCTCGTAGGGTGTCAATCTCGCCGCTAGAAGCGGCGAGATTGACACAATATCGGCGGCACCTAGTGTAGCTCCACCAAGCCACATCTAGAGTGGCCATCAGATTTAGTTCCTCCAGCAGCAGATCATTCCTCCATCCTCCCCGGAGGCCCGGCAGAAGGAAGAAAGAACAGGAGAGTGATTTGGGGAAGATTTGTGTTGAGAGGAGGGATGGGGGAAGAGGATATGTGCTAGGAGGGGGGATTTGGGGGGTTTGTGCTGGAAAAGGTAATATGGTGTGGAGGGGGGGGATTTGTGCCAGGAGGGTACTTGTGCTAGGATGGAGGATTGGGGAGGGGAGTTTGTGCTGGGAGGGGGGATTTGGAGTGGGGGTAGAGCATTTGTGCTCAGAGGGGTAGAGGATTTGTGATAGGAAGGGGGATTTTTTTGGGGCAGAGTGTGAGTATTTGAGCTGAGGGGGGAGATTTGTGCTGGGAGGGGAAATTTAGGCTTAGGGGTAAGCATGAAGATTAGTGCTCAATTTTTTGGGAGAGAAGGAATTTTTGCTGACACATAATGCTCATACATCTTGAGGGGGGCGCACAATTTGGCATGTTTGCCCAGGGCTCTAGATTACCTTGTCCTGGCAATAATCATGTCTGTTGTAAGTCTGCATCACTAGATGATGTAATTGATGAAGGATTTATATTTTTTTTAAAAAGGGACTTTTCAAAATACTGTGTTAGTGTCTCTATTGCTTACTTTTTTGTGTAAATGAGTGAAGTGTACTCCTTAGTCCATGGGTGCTCAACCTGTGGCCACCCAGCTGTTGTGGAACTAGAAGTCCCATGATGCATTGCAAGACACTGGCAGTTACAAGCATGACTCCCAAAGGCAGCGGCATGATGGGATTGGTAGTTCCGTAAACAGCTGGAGGGCCACAGGTTGAGCACCCATGCCTTAGTCATTTACATGGGAGGGATTGGTATCTAAGGGCCCCTTGTTATTAAAAGGGGCTTTCAGATTCTGATATAAAAAAAAATTGTGGGATCCCCTAACATCCATACTAGACTCTCCTGTAGGATAGGAATCTGGTATAAGGTAATCCCCATCCGCTTTGTTTACCAAAAGAAGTAAGTAATCAGGAGATGTAATTTAGGCAACGTTTTTTTTCCGTGTAAATGTCTGTTTTGGTGTAGTAAGTTATGTACATTGTACTCTAGATCCATTTCACGGGAAGCTTGGGGGCACCCCCAAGCATGTTATTAAACAGAATTTTACATCTTTCATGTTGCTCTCTAATGCCCTGTACACACGATCGTTTTTTCCGATGAAAAAAGTCTGATCGTGTGTGGGCCCCATTGGACTTTTTCCCATCGGTGTAAAAAAATAGAACATGTTTTAAATTTGTCCGATGGAAAAAAAAATGATAGGAAATTCCAATCGTCTGTGTGGAACTCCAACGGAGAAAAAGCCCACGCATGCTCAGAATCAAGTCGACGCATGCTCAGAAGCATTGAACTTCATTTTTCTTGGCTCGTCGGAGTGTTTTACGTCACCGCGTTTTGGACGGTCGGAATTTTGTCTGATGGTGTGTATGCAAGACAGATGGAAGTCAGCTTCATCATAATTCCGACGGAAAATTCCATCGGATTTTATTCCATCGAAAATCCGATCGTGTGTACAGGGCATAACCATTATTAAAATTGATGTTTTCTGCAAAATTGAATTTTAAAAAAAGTTTGTTTTGGTACTTGTTCCCAAGGGCACAGCTTCCCATTCGATTTGTTTGACAAAACCTTGCCTATAAGCCTCAAAAATTATCATTACTGTTTTTTTAACATTCAAGTCCAATTAACTTCAATGACGTTTGGATTCGGCACTCCAACTTCAGTAATGTTCACTGAACCTGCCTCAAAAACTGAAGATAATATCAGTTCATCCTCATTGTCAGTTAAAATAATTTGTATTTTACTGATATTATTGAATTCCTGTAATCTGTGCTATTCTGTATTGCATCACCATAAAAAAAAAATAATATTAATTCAAAATATTTGTGTTGGGAACCACAAAAGGTAAACTCAAGCAATGGCTTCTACCATCATATTTTTATCCTGTATATCTTGTCTCAATCATTATATGATCAATTTCATGGATTTCCACTACATGCAGTTGTACACAACACAAAAGATATATGAAGCCACATACATTTACTAGCTGCAGTTCTGTGTTTTAATTTGTATTTCCTTATTGGTTAATTGTGTCTAGCAAATCATTGAAGCATGCTACTGCTTCCACACAACAACAAGCACACATATTCACCCAAAAAATTTTGTCCACTGCAAAAATTAGAATGATTTAGCATGTACTGTATGGTGTCCAGATTTTCAAAATAAAATCCGAGGGGGAGGGGGGGGGGGGTGGTAGGAAAGAGAAGGAGCAGGGACAAGGCTAAAAGCTGTGAGCATTCCATGCTGCACTAACTTGTAGGTGTGGCCAAATTGTATTAACAGTGGGAGGGGCATAAATGAGCATAGATAAATAAAACCTGAGGCTTCTCTGCATCTCGGTCAAGGCATTGCTTCTACATTATCTCACCTCACACCTCACATTTTTGTAAAAAATGTTATTATATCTTTTCATGTGACAACACTGAAGAAATTACACCTTGCTACAATGTAAAGTAGTGAGTGTACAGCTTGTATAACAGTGTAAATTTGCTGTCCCCTCAAAATAACTCAACGCACAGCTGGTAATGTCTAAACCGCTGGCAACAAAAGTGAGTACACCCCTAAGTGAAAATGTCCAAATTGGACCCAATTAGCCATTTTCTCTCCCCGGTGTCATGTGACTCGTTATTGTTACAAGGTCTCAGGTGTGAATGGGGAGCAGGTGTGTTAATTTTGGTGTTATCGCTCTCACTCTCTCATACTGGTCACTGGAAGTTCAACATTTCACCTCATGGCAAAGAATTCTCTGAGGATCTGAAAAAGGAATTGTTGCTCTACATCAAGATGGCCTAGGCTATAAGAAGATTTCCAAGACCCCTGAAACTGAGCTGCAGCACGGTGGCCAAGACCATTCAGCAGTTTAACAGGACAAGTTCCACTCAGAACAGGCCTCGCCATGGTCAACCAAAGAAGTTGAGTGCACGTGCTCTATATCCAGAGGTTTTCTTTGAAAAAGGCTGGATGATCAGAACAGCTTTCATCTCAATAGCTGTGTTTTCCACCACTTTGCACATCACATACAGACCCTCCTCTTTTTCCGGGACTTTGATAGACAGATCACCCGTCCAATCCTAGGACGGGTGACGTGTATCAAAGTTCCCCAGACAAGGGGGAGGGGCTCTATATGACGGTGCACGGCGGGGGAACACACAGCTATTGAAATGAAACCTGTGATGTTCCCTGCTCTGATCATCTGGCCGGGGGCTCTCCTCTCTTCCCCTCCACAGGTAGGCTGCATAGTGGGCACAGGCTGCATTGGACACAGGTTGCATGTGGGCACAGGCTGAATTGGACACAGGCTTCATGGTGGGCACAGGCTGCATGGTGGGCACAGACTGCATTGGACAAAGGCTGCATGGTGGGCACAGGCTGCATGGTGGGCACAGACTGCATTGGACACAGGCTGCATTGGACACAGGCTGCATGGGACACAGGCTGCATGGTGGGCACAGGCTGCATGATGGGCACAGGCTGCACGTGACACAGGCTGCTATGGTGGACACAGGCTGCATTGATGGACACAGGCTACATTGGTGAACACGGGCAGGCTGCATTGGTGGGCACGTATAAAGTTGTTAATATATTAAGTGTCATTTCATGAGATAATTTATGAGGGCGGGTTTAGGGGCGGGGCAGGGTAGGGCAACTGGTGGCGAGTAGCCTTTGAGGCTTGGCTAGTAGCTCAGGACTTGAAATTTTGACCCCTGCAGTATATATATAGTAAGATGAATGCTCCTTTAGCACCTGATGAAGTCCATGTATGACTGAATTGTTGTGCTGTCCCACTATAAAACTCAAAATAAATAAGACATTCTCATATAGTTTAGCAGAGCGCTTTGACTGTTTTTGTTTTGTTTGGTTGGCCTACATTGTTAGAGGTGGGCCAGGCAAAGGCAGGCATTAATTTCTTGAGGTATAATCAGGAAGATTTTTAGTACTGGAACAGTCTTTCTAATACAGAGACGATCTCTAGAAATAAGGACCATCTGGCCACCCTATGCTATTCACAACATCACCAGTTCCCACTTACATCACTTTTACAATGAATTCTCCTGCCACAAAATGAATATGATATAATGATGTTGCTCTGAAAACTATATACTATGATCAAACTAAATACTACTTTTTTCATTTGTAGCACCGAATTTCAAAAAGCTGAATACTGCAAGATAAAGAAATTCTACATCCCTTCACAAAAAAAAAGACAGCAGCACACCAATATGTGTACATTAGTAAGACCTGCTTATAACAAGCTATATATCAAATTAGTTGTATGTAGCTGATACCATTAAGACCTTAGAAAATATTAGAAATTACCTGACCGGGGGCGTGGCCTAGGCATGGCGGCGTGAGGACGTTTTCTTTCAGGGCTCCCGGCCGGCGGCTCTCCCATGGCACTTACATAGTATATTACCACACATTACCGGCATCCACCTACGGCCTCTGACACCCGGGGCTCCAGACAGCCACCCGCCCGCTTCGGAGACCGACATGGACCGTTATCTACGCCCGCTTCAGCTGACGGCCTCCACACCTGCATCAGCCAAGATGGCGCCGGCCCGCCATGCAGCCCAGGACACATCTGAGGTCCCGAGTGATCTCCCACTGCAGATGGAGGAAGACCACAACATGCCGCCCTTCTCACCGCCTAGTGACCTCTCGCCCTGTCTCCCCAGATCCTTGGCAGCCTCTCCAGACAGGGGAGACACTCTGCGCAGTTCACCTCTCTCAGCTTCACCCTCAGCCCCCATCCCATCCAGCGCTCTGTGCTTCAGCCCAGGGGATATGGAGGAGCAGAGGCAGCCACCCACGCACCAGACCACAGTGAGTACATTACATTGCATGCAGCAATCACAGGGTCTCCCTCTTAATGCTCCATCTGAACAAAGATTGTGGGATTTTTTGCAGCAGCTGCCCACAGGAAATGACATGGAATCACTTGCTCAGAGAATAGAGACAGCCATGAAGGGTGAGCTACAATCTATCAGACAGGACGTAGCAGGGCTGGACTCTCGTGTCACTGTAGTAGAGCGGGAACAGGACATAGTATCTCAGTCTGTACAAACCCTGCAGGCTTCCCAATCCGAACTTACTGATCAAATCATACAGCTGCACCTACTTCAAGACGATTTATAGAATCGCAGTCGCAGGCAAAACATCAGGCTGAGGGGGGTGCCCGAAAGTGTCCCACACTCAGAGCTGCGTTCCACTGTAGCCAATGTCTTTAATCGGTACCTAGACCGCCCGCCAGACTCTGAGATTATCATTGACAGAGTTCATAGAACCCTTGGCCCACGATCTGATTCATCTGATAGACCAAGAGACGTCCTCTGCTGTTTACACTCCTTCACACTCAAGGAGGATATTTTGCAGCGGGCTTGGCGGGTGGGAGTCCTAGAATTTGATGGTGCGGCTGTCCACCTCCTACCAAATGTCTCCAGAAAGACTCTCCAAATGCGACTATCGCTCAAACCTCTTCTAGACGGTCTTGGGGAGAAAGGTCTCACGTACAAGTGGGGTCACCCATTCCACCTCATAGTCCGCAAGGGCCCAGATACCTTTTCCTTGCGTCACCCCTCGGAGCTGCCAAACTTGTTCACCTTTGCTGACCTGGATCCGTTCCCGGTACCCAACTGGCTGCTGACTGCTGTCTCCAAGGATCAACTGCGCCAAGCTCCCCCGGTTAGACCACAAAGGGCTCACTATGGTCGCCGTGGTCGGGGGAACCAGTCCCAAGCTAGGCGGGGGGCAACTCCCGCTCACATCCCCCAAATGAAGAGGTGGCTAGCTGATTCTACACACGCAGACGGTGGAAATATATCAGCTAAGCATTTCTATTCTCTTGTTTCCCAGGTTGCTTTTTGAGTTTAACTATCTTTATTGTTATTCATGAGTGATATACCACGAACATGGCGTATATGGCCTGTGACCCGAGGGCCTTACAGTTTTGCCGTTCAGCCTACCCTGGACCGCAGATGACTGAAGACATGTTGTGATGGAGTATATAAAATAAATATTTTTATATATGACTTAACTTTCTGGTATCTACTTAAATATAGTTTGAGAAGTTTAGCAAGGGTTAAAATGTTATTTTCTTCAGTCTGTGAAAAGAGAGTGTGCTGCCCCTCCTCAAGAATTTGGAGTAACATAGCATAGAAATGTGTCTGCTAAGAGACAGAAATACACATTAAGATATATTCCTACAATAATAAGCTTGTTGGTGTTCATATCAGAAATTTAGTATAGGTTGAATGTATGTTAGCTAGGAAATATAGGTTAGTATGTTGTGTGTGTTTGGTTAAATCTTATTACGATAAGTATTATTTTCCTTGAGTAACCACGTGACAGATGTTGGGCTTGGAGTCGATTTCCCGACCCCTCCCCACACTGCTAGAGTGTTGCTCTAAGTCCCTCCATCCGGCCCAACCCATCGAGTGAAACAAAATGGCTAAGAGAGAATGGAATGCAGACACGTGAAGAGAGAGGACGTCACAGAGGAAGATGACAATATGTGGACTCAGCCAATCATGTGTACACGTTTCTTGTGACGAGTGCTTGTATTACTTTGTCTTTAAAAGGGCTGAGAGCCAGAATAAAAGTGTTGTTGTGGTGAAGAAGCCATGCTGATCAATGTATCCCAGCCTGATTTCTTCTAGCTAGCATGCAAGCAAATTCACATCAGCACACATTAGAACCAGCGGCAGAATAAGGGAATAGTTTTCTGGTACTGGACCAGAATCAATCTATTACAATGTCTTAGGCAACAATTACTTTGTATAATAGATGGCCTGCCTCCTACGTTTTTCTGATAAGTCCCAGTAAAATGCTTGCTGTCTTCAATTTTGACCTACCACCTCCCCCTTTTTTTTTTTTTTTTTTTTTGGGGCTGGGCTTCATTGCTGTGTAGTCACTTATCTGGGATGTTTTGTTACCGTTCTCACCCGGGCTTGGAACATGGGATCATAGGAGGGGCAGCGGCTGCCTGTGAGTGGCTCCGCGGACTAACATCACATGTCACAGTGACTTAGCGGGATAGTTAGGTTATTCTTTACGATGTTGCACACACATATATGTATATGTTTGGTGATCTATATGTAATTGCAGGGGTATTGAAATGTATGCATATGTTTGTGCTATCTTAACTAATTAATGCCTTGCCTTCTACATTTGTATAGGTTATACATTTTGTTTACAATTTTTCAGGTACCAGTTGGATGCCGTGGCCTTACCTTGGGGTGAGCCCGGCTGACCCACCGCGCCTAGATTTGGGCGCTGTACAACTGGGCCGTCCTGGGACTGGGATATGCGACCGGTGCAGTTCTTAGCGTCGGTTTAATGTCAGGCTAGTACTTTGTGATATCGGCCCATGAGTCTGTCTTCACCAAGTTTTTTATTTTATGGTTATTTACTTACATTGTATCTCTTGTTTTCGTTTGCCGGGTAATAATAGTGCCTTAATCGCATGACCACAGGGGCTGCGGGGGCTTCGTTGGCCGGGGCCCGGAACTCGGCTGTGCCTTACTACTCCCCGCACTAGGCACACTCTGCCCTGGTGGCAGTAGCTTCTCTCTGCGGAGTCTTTAGTTTTGATTAAATCTTTTCCTCTTTTCCATTTTCTTTGCTTTATACTTTTTCTCTCTTTTTTTTTTTCTCTCCCCCTCTTCCTCCTCCCCTTCCCCCCTTCCTTTACAACCCAGGAGTCGACGTAAGTTGACGTCGAAATTGGACAATATGTCTGTCAAGATCCTCTCGTGGAACGTAAAGGGGTTGAATTCCCCAGAGAAGCGAACTAGTTGTCTAGTCGAGCTGTGGAGACAGAGGGCTCAAATTGCTTTTCTCCAGGAGACACACTTTAGGGCAGACAAGATACCCAAGTTGACGAACAAACACTTCACAACGGCCTATCATAGTCCGGCTTCATCTTCTAAATCCAAAGGAACGAGTATACTCATCTCTAAGTCCCTCCACTGGCAATTTCTTGATGAGTACCGAGACCAGGAGGGCAGATTCCTGCTCATAAAGGGAAAAATTTGCTCTCAGACCTTCACTCTTGCGAACATCTACCTACCAAATTCTAACCCTCTCCCCACCCTTGAGGCCATCTTATCCACCCTCGACCCCTTTATCGAAGGAACCCTTGTCTTAGGAGGAGACTTTAACTTAACACTGGACCCTCACAAAGACTCTTCCTCGAATCTGTCCTCCCTCTCAAGGGGAACCCGACTTCACCTAAAAGATCTTTTACATTCACACCAACTAGTCGACATCTGGAGAATAGTCCATCCACAAGAACGGGATTATACCTTCTATTCTGCCGTCCATGGATCCTACTCCAGAATTGACCTTTTTTTCCTAAAACACTCAGCTATCCCCATGGTTACTAAGACAGATATTGGCCACATAGCACTTTCCGATCACGCCCCGATTCTATTGGAACTGGCTATTTCACAAGATTCTCCCAGAACATCCACGTGGCGACTTAACGAGGCGCACCTGAGAGACCCTGAAATTGCCGCAGATGTCCTAAGGGAACTTAAGTCCTACTTTTCTGTCAATAATGGCTCAGTAGACAACCCTGCCACGGTATGGTCAGCGCACAAGTGCTTCATTAGAGGCATACTGATCAAACACGGTCATGCGGCCAAACAACGTCGCATTAAAACTTTGTCTGACCTCCTAGCGCAACTTCACGCTTTAGAGCGCCAACATAAGATCCGGGCAGATAGTGCTACCGAAGCGGAACTGCTCCGTCTTCGGGAAGCTATACGGGATAATTCCATGTACGAGGCGAAACATGTGCTGCTGAAGGCCCGTCGTTCTTTCTATGAATACGGCGACAAATGCGGTCGGCTATTGGCCAACGCATTACGTGCCAAGCGTTCTCAGACGTACGTACCCGCTTTCCTCTCGCCCTTGGGTTCCAGAATCCACTCGTCTCCAGAACTAGCGGATACTTTCCGTGCTTTCTATTCCAAGTTGTATAACTTGGATCCAACTTCCGCTCCCCGGTCGCTACCCCAAAACGTCCTGGATATCCGCAATTACCTAAGAGAAACTAACCTCCCTACGCTGACGACAGAGGAACAAGAAGACTTGTCTAAACCTATTTCCGTGGAGGAATTCGTAGCCGCAGTAGCTGACACCCAGTCAGGTAAGGCCCCCGGTCCGGACGGGTTCACCCTCCCCTACTACAAAATGTACCAAGACACTTTGGCACCTTCCTTTCTTGCGGCCTTTAATGCTGCGATTGACGGACACAACCTCCCGGCAGACATGCTGCGAGCATCTATATCTGTTATCCCTAAGCCGGGTAAGGACCCACTAATTTGTGCCAGTTACAGGCCCATCTCGCTCTTGAATTGCGATATGAAGCTATTCACTAAAATCCTTGCCTCTAGGATAAATGTCTTATTGCCACGTCTAATTGGAACAGACCAGGTCGGTTTTATTCAGACGAGAGAGGCCAGGGACAATACCATTCGGACACTGAACATCATTGATAAAGCAAAGCGTGCCCGATTGCCCCTGCTGCTCCTATCCACAGATGCCGAGAAGGCTTTTGACAGGGTGGACTGGTCTTTCCTCCTGGAGACACTTAAATTTGTGGGTATGCCAGATCCCATCCTGTCATGGATATCGGCCATCTATGATAATCCCACGGCGACTGTTCGGGAGAATGGCTATGATTCCAGCCCTTTCTCTATCTCGAACGGCACCAGACAGGGCTGCCCCCTGTCCCCGCTGCTGTTCGTTCTTTCCCTGGAACCTTTCCTACATCATATCAGAGATAATCCATCCATCAGAGGTGTTCAGTCAGGCCAATGTCAACACAAAGTGGCAGCTTATGCTGACGACCTTTTATTTTACATTACTGAGCCCCTCATCTCTTTACCCTCCCTGTTATAGGAACTGAAGCGCTACGGTACCCTGTCTAAGTTTAAGGTTAACTTGCAAAAATCAGAGGCCTTAAGTGTTTCCTTGTCAGATTCCACCATTTCTAACCTACGCCCCTTTTTCCCGTTCAAATGGGCTGCCCGCTCAATCCAATACCTAGGAACAAAAATCCCTGCAAACTTACAAGACATTGTTGCCCTCAACTTCCAGCCCCTTTTATCTACGCTCTCGGCTGATCTGGGGAGGTGGAACTCTCTGGCCCTTTCCTGGTTTGGCCGCTGCAATGTACTAAAAATGAATGCAATGCCCAGACTTCTGTATCTATTGCAGGCGCTGCCCGTCAAGATACCTCAGACATTCTTTTGCGCCGTACGTTCCATATTCATCAGATTCATATGGCGTGATAAACATCCGCGTCTCGGCAGAGCTCTCCTACTACGACCAAAGTTCAAAGGCGGTCTTGGATTCCCAGACCCAGCCCTGTACTATACTGCGGCACATATGACCAGGGTTGTGGACTGGTGTCGTCACTGTGATTTGAAGCTCTGGGTATCGCTGGAGCAGGAGGCGGCCGGGGCCCCCCTGGCGGGTCTTCCTTGGGCAGAGAATACTCCTGCCGCTCACCTGAATACTCACCCTCTGATTGGGCCAACTCTTAGGGAACTGAAAAGGTTTTTCCATTTAGCCTCCCTGCAAAATTTTCCATCCCCACTGACGCCACTTGTTGGTCATCCGGAGTTTGTACCTGGCCTTACCGACCCGGCCTTCCTTTCGCAAGCCCCACGGGGACTCATGAGGGCCTCCTTATTCTTGCGTTCCACCGGTTGGCTCACTACAGATGACTTTCTCTCAGGTCAGGCCCCTCTTTCATTGGACCATTGGAGGATCAACCAACTTTCTCACTTTATCAGCTCTCTGCCCAAACCAGCCCGCTTCGTCAGAAAGCTCCACCCCTTTGAGGAGCTCTGCTTGGGGGAGGGACCGACCCGGGGGTCCTTATCTACCTCCTACAAATCCTTGATAGACCTTCACGCCATTGAAGACCCCCCATTCTTAGCTAAATGGGAGAGAGACCTACAAGTCACCTTCACAGAACCCCAAAAAGACCGCATACTCTTTTTTGCACAGAAATCCTCTCTATGCAGCAAATATCAAGAGACCGCCTATAAAATAGTGACACGCTGGTACAGAACCCCTTCCGTGCTGGCTAAGATATTCCCACTACAAACTGACCGATGTTGGCGATGCGGCCTTCACGCAGGTACCTTATTGCATGTTTTTTGGGACTGCCCTGTGCTCCAAACTTTTTGGCAACCGGTACTTAAGCTTATACAGGAACTCACAGACATCTCCCTTCAGGACAACCCGGCTGCGGTTCTCCTTAACCTTACCCCCCTATCACGGAAACGTTACCATAAATCCCTCCTAAAGCATCTTCTTAATGCTGCTCGGGCCAGCATCCCACCTCTTTGGAAGCAACAGTGTGCGCCAACGGTGGCCCAATGGCTTGCAAGAGTGAAGGATATTGAGCAGATGGAAGATCTGACCTCGGCGCTGCGAGATAAGTCGGAAGAACATAAGTCCAGATGGATTCACTGGAACCTCTTTCGCTTCTCTGACAAATTCCCCCAATACATGACAGGATCCACCATTTAGGCTCACCATTACCAGTTGAGCATTACCAATCTGGGCTCCCTGGGGGGTAAATTGCCCCACCCCCTCCCTTTTTCTTTTTACCCCCTCTTCTCTCTCTCTGCTCTTTCTTTTGTCTTCTCTGTTTTTCTTTTTTTTTTTGCGTGTTTTGTTCCAATCAAAAAATAACAAAATGCGATGAGCACAGATGTTTATATTTACCCTCTATTAGACTTAAACGAGCGGTTTAACTCACATGCAACTGTTTTTTTTTTTTTTTTTTTCTTTTACGGTTATTATACTTAATATGCTAACTACAATCTGTATGTACTGCAAAGTTGTCTTTATGTTTGTATCTGTGTCTTATCTTTAAATAAAAAAAAAAAAAAAAAGAAATTACCTGACCATTTTTTTCTCTTTTTTTTCTAAAATCCTAGACAGACAAGCTTATATCCTGTAAATGTATATACCGTACCGAAACCATAATCTGTCTTTATCTTAGCATCACACCACAGATCATTCATACCATGAAAGCCAGCCCTATATTTATAGCCTGACCAACTAAACTTTTATCATATAGTTTTACACCTTCTGGGTCCTTTTTATATATTTAATGAACTACTGCTGTAATACAGTGCAACAGAAAAGTGAGAAATTACTTACTTCTGCAGATAAAGCTTTGACTCATAGATCTTGATTTACTAAAAAGTGATATATGAGGTGAAAAGAAGTGAAGTGAACCTGTGCTCACTTCAAACTTTCAATCCTATGCAATGTAATATAAAAATACTGTATATAATCTCACATGATCAGATGTTTTAAGTTTTTAGTAAATCCGGGTCTTTTTATTTCCTTCTCTACCCTTCACACGTCAGTAAATGAATCCCAAAATGCAGTAGTATGAGTACACAACCTGATAAACCAAATAGTTTTGGGGAAAAAAATAAGCTTTATTGAAGATGTTCTCATAAGTTTACATAGACAGCACAGTGAAGTGCTTGTACATAGTTTATTGATAAATGCATTTTTTGGCTCTTAGGCACTATTAAATATTTAGACCTACCCATCTGAAAGTCTTCAGCAAGGATAATGCTTTTGCAGAAAATTATAAGGATGAATGAATCATATTTTCAATATAGATGAAAATCTGAAATAGTTAGAAAAAAATTTCCAGGTCCGTTAATTTTCGTTGCATCAAGGCAGATAAAAGCAAAGCTAGGATCACTCAACGGTGTTTTGCATCAATTTCCTTCTAAATACAGAAGGCTATTTATATATAACAACAATTTTATCGACATAGTGTCATAAAACAAAGGTATGAGCAAGATTAGCAGTGGACCAGCATGCAGAATATGGCAATAACTGTGAATAGTTTCTGGGGCTTTTTTAAAGGACACATTTAACCATTTAATTCAGAAGCACCTTTCAAGCTGCCCTTGTTCCCTCCTTTCTTTATCTTTTTACTGTGATCCTTTAACAAATCTATATAATTTATGAACAAGTTAAATAGAATTGGTCCCAGGACAAAGCTCTGGAGCACACCACTCACAACTCTAGTCGATTCAGAAAATATGCTATTAATACCTACCTTCTGGGCACACGCCCACCTTTTTATTTATAATATAATTGAAGAAAATTGTTTTTTGTTTGTTTTTACTCTCCTTTGCAATGTGTCTCTCATAATTTACTTTTAGCTGACCTAATCACACTCTTGGATTTGTATTTGCATTGTTTTTTGTTTTAGAATTTAGATTTGGCGTTATATATTTTTTTCTCATTGATAGGCCTTTTTACATTAGTATTTAGCCACCAAAGTTTAACATTTGTTCTTTTATTACCCATTTTGTTTGACTCATGTATTATGTATTATATTCAAGACATGACACGCCTTAGTTGAGTGTGTAGTTCTGTCTGGCCAATCAATATCAGGATAGCCAAACTCCCTTATGATTGTTATAATGCCCTGCCACCCTGCCACATCTAACGGTGAAATCATATGGGTCTATTCCTCATCTGTAATGTTAGCAGGCCTGTAGCATACACCCACAATTAATTTGCTGTTTATTTTAGCCAATTAGAGCTCCAGCCAACAAGACTCACACTCATTACCAACCTCATTAGCAATGTCATCCCTCATATTCACTAACAATTGATCTTGACATACAGGCACACCCCTGCCCTCCACATCTGAACAGTCACAAGCCAGTCATGTGAGCTGTAAAACCAGGTTTCTGATATTCCCACAAAACCATAATCTTCCTCATGTATTGGAAATTCTAGTTATTCCATTTTTTACCAGACTTCTAGCATTTGTATACATGCTTTTCAATTTTGTACACTCACACATTATTTTATCCTTGCTCACTCTTAGGTTACAGTAAGATTTAGCCAGCCTACAAGTATTGGTCCTAGATGCTTTAGTTCCACTATCATCTGGTTTGAGACCTCCTTCACCGTCAGCTTTGCCCACATCTGCACACTCTGACCCTTTTTCACTTCATGGTATACCTCTCACCAGGGATGGACTGGCCATCGGGACAACCAGGAGTTTCCCTTGGCTGATGGCTCAGTGGGCCGCTTTCAGTGACAGCCTGTCAGGGGCGCAGCCACGGCCGCTAAGGCTGTAGATGAGATCCTGGGATCACACTTGGTGATGACAGCAGACGTCCCCCAGCATTCCTGTGCGACCAACATCACAAGCATACCAAGGCCCCCGGCCCGGTTGCCGCATATAAGGGGGGTGTCAGTCCAGGGGTGTGCAGTGTGAGAGGAGATCGCAGCAGGGCCATCATAATGAGTGGGCGCCCCTGCACTTTCCCAGCTTTGTAAGCATCGAATCAGCAGGGGGCCCAGCCGTGCGGGGGAGGGGGGCTGCCTATCTCCCCAGTCATCCAATCAGGCAGGGTTGTCCCTTGACGATATTCAATGCCTCCTGAGTCCCAAGGAAGCTGGAGTTGGTGGGGGATGTGGCTGCCTCCTCCATTCCTCCCAAAGGCTCATTCACTGGCTGATCCTGGAGGAGAAAGAGGAGAGCACATAGGAGCCACAAGTGTCTGTATTTGCAGCTACACCTTAAGTGAGCACATTGTCACTCACTATATACAGCCCTAATCTGCACCTATAGTACCCTATACAGCCCTAACCTGCCCCTATAATACCCTATACAACCCTAACCTGCCCCTATAGTACCCTATACATCCCTAACCTGCACCTATAGTACCCTATACAGCCCTAACCTGCCCCTATAGTACCCTATACAGCCCTAACCTGCCGCTATAGTACCCTATACAGCCCTAACCTGCCCCTATAGTACATTGTACATCCCTAACCTTCCCCTATAGTACCCTATATTGTCCTAACCTGCCCTTATAGTACCCTATACTGTCCTAACCTGCCCCTATAGTACCCCATACTGTCCTAACCTGCCCTTATAATACCCTATACTGTCCTAACCTGCCCCTATTATACCCAATACAGCCCTAACCTGCCACCATAATACCCTATACTACCCTGACCTGCCCCTATAATACCCTATACAGCCCTAGCCTGCCACCATAATACCCTATACTGCCATAACCTGCCCCTATAATACCCTATACTGCCCTGACCTGCCCCTCTAATACCCTATACTGCCCTGACCTGCCACTATAATACTCTAACCATCTTAAATTGAGCTGCAGTCGCGTCAAATCACACACTGTCGCTCAAAAGAAGCTCCTGCTCCTTTTTAAGCGACACACTTCGCACGCTGCCATTTTGTCGGGGGGGGGTGCCAGAAATAGGATCCGCCCCGGGTGCCAAATGCCCTAGGTACGCCCCTGCCGAACATACATGGTTAAGTGGAGTGAATAATGCCCCAGTGACTTGCATGGGCTGTCATCTGCCTTCTCCTCAGTGATTCGATCCTCGGAGGGATTCTCAACAGTCTGAGCCCCTCCCCCTTCTCCCATAATCCTCCTCCTCATCCCCCCTGCAGATGGCTGGGAGGAGCTGCAGCACCCTGACCTTCCTCTCCATCCAGACCATCATGAACAAGAAGAAGGACCGCAGGATGCCCTACCCCAGGTTGGGCCGCCTGCTCCCCGCCAGTGGCAGCCCCACCACCACTCCCGCCTGCTTTTGGAGGCTGTTCGGGGAGGTGGAAGCCGGTGGACTGGCCGGTAAGGAGCAGACTGGATGGGATTCAAACTCTACTCTCATTGAGGAGTGGGACCCGGGGAGGCCGGTGTAGGGAAGCCTGAGTGGCATAGGTAAGGCTGGGGGGCTAATAGGGGCTGCTTGGGTCATACTGGGACAGTCTGAAGAATACATGGGGGGAGGGGGTCATCTGACATGTCAGTCCCCTCTACATTAATGCATATACATTGTGTTATATAATTTTATCTGTGGTGTATATTGGTCTCAGCATAGAAACAATCTTAGTTCTGTCTAGTGCAAAATATGAGGGAGTGAGGTAACAGCAGGGGATGTCATGGTAATAATCTACAGAAGGATTCAGGCCTTTATAGGCCTTGCTTTTTTTGGTCAGCACTGGAATCAGATCGCATGGGTGTTCACACCTATGTGTTCCAATTCCTTTTTTATACACTAATTTTTTACTTATGTTAAGGTGACCAGATTTTTTTAATGAAATCCGGGGACTTAATTTTTTTTTTACTAGTAATGGCTGCAATCAGCAACTCTCCACCCATTGCCGCTGCCACCCTCCTCACAGCCCCGGCTACTACTGGGTGGGGAGCGGAAAAAGATCACTCTGCCACGGAAGGCAAGGAGATAAGCAGGCAGGCGGCTGGCCAGGACTTGAGCCAAGGCAGAAGAACATGCGAGCGGAGCTGAATGGGCATGCACCCGAAACTGAAGAAATATTCCCTCCGCTCCGACCAGCACATGATCATCAGAAAGGGGCACAGATAATGGAAAAAAATACACCCGCTAAGCTAGTAAGTGCGGCGGAGCAGGGGTGTGCAATTCAGATTTTTTTTTTTTATTCTGCACTGACTGTCTTTGAAATTGCCCCAGCCCCTTTTCAAATTTGATCCGGGGACAAAACTGGGGACAGACTTGGTCCAGGGACAGTGTTCTCAATCCGGGGACTGTCCCCGGAAACCGGGGATGTCTGGTCACCCTAACTTATGTGTCACTACAGTGATAGCTTCTTTGTATACATTTCACATAACCTCCTATACATGAGTCATGCAATCTGTACACCCACCCCCCTCTTCCCTACCATGTTATGCAAGTATAGGGGTGCATAGAAAATGCATGGAGTGCGCTTCGAGTATAGGGGGTGTTTGTGGAATGAATGGAGTGTGCTGCGAGCGGGTTGTTCACTTGTTGTTGTGCGTTTTGCAAAATTAAAGTGGGCCGGTCTGGATGAAGTCCCAGTCCAGCCCTGCCTCTCACAGATCCCCCCCACATCATAGTTTAAAAGTTCCCCCATCTTCTGTCCATCTTCTTCTCCAACAGAGCTGAACCCTCACAATTTAGGTGAAGTCCATCTCTCTTCATTGTTCATTCTTCATGGTTATTCTATTGCATTCATTATGGTCAAACCTGTGGTTAAGGCTGCTTCCTGTGTCCATTAGTTGTCAGCCTTTAATGCGTCTAGCAGTGTTCACGCCTTAGACCAGCAGTAAGCAGCCTTTGTTTCCAGTGGTGGTCAATCCCTGGGTCATCTGCTGCTAATTCTGTATCCAGTGGTCAATTTCTACCTGCCAACTTGCTTTTGTCTTGCCTCTTTGCTGTTCTTCTTCACCTTTTCTGGAACATACAAATGCAAGTCTAATGCCCCGTACACACGATCGTTTTTAATGTCATTTTTTAAACCGACGTTTTTCTCCTCGTTTTTTTTCATGTTTCCTCTCAAGCCTGCCTTGCGTACACACCATCATTAAAAAAAACGATCAAGCAAAGCGCAGTGACGTTCAACACGTACGACGGCACTATAAAGGGGAAGTTCCGTTCGAATGACGCCACCCTTTGGGACGCTTTTGCTAATTCCGTGTTTCCGCGTGTTAGTAAAAGTTTGGTGAGAGACGATTCGCGCTTTTCAGTCTTCGTGCTTTGAAGGTCGTTTTCGGGAGTTCAGATTGCGCCTGTGGGTTCGTATCTGTTTAGCACTGCTTGTAGTCAGTTCGTATCTGTTTATTCAGTGCGGCCTGCTCTGCACGTTCGTGTTTTTCAGCTTGTTCTTCATAGGCCTTGCTGTTCTTCCGTGCGTTCTTCTAGTACGTTCTGTTCAGCCGACCGTTATCTAGCCATGTTGCGGCTACGTACTCGTCGTAGAGTTCGTGCTGTAGTTGGTGCAGGGGTTCATGCTGTATCCCGACTCCATGCCATGAGCAGGGTCAGGAGGAGTTCATGGACCAAGAATTGGTTGCTCCAGCGGCACCAATTCTGTCACATGCCTTTGTTGCGGGAGATCAGGGAGAATAATCCTGATGATTTCAGGAATTTTCTCAGGATGTCTGACCCCGTATTTCAGCAGCTGTTGGCTTTGGTGTCCCCCTATATTACCAGGCAGGACACCGTTATGCGGGAAGCCATCAGTGCTGAGCAGAGGCTCATCGCCACGTTGCGATACCTGGCTACTGGGAGAAGCCTGCAGGACCTTAAGTTCTCCACAGGCATATCCCCCCAGGCTCTGGGGATCATTATACCAGAGACTTGTTCTGCCATCCTTCAAGTTTTGCAGGAGGACTATATTAAGGTAAGTGTTCTTCTTCAAAAATTCACATTGTATGGTTTTTATTTTGGGATATTTTTAATTTGCTTTATTTGCAGTCCCTAATTCACATGATTCTTAGCTGCAGGGAATGTCCCCTTTCTCCCCATGTTTTATTATTTAAAGTTTGGTGTTTGAGGCCTACCTGTAAATTTGGCTTACCTAACCTCTCCAGCATGCTATCCTGGGGCCATACCTACCTTGCCTAGTCATTTCCATGTTTTTTATTATATGTTCCATCGTAGTGCTTTACCCAAAACGCACTCTAAATTTTGCCTAGGAATGTTTCATTTTTGTTAACTTCAATACAGAGTGCTACAGCCTTCATGTGTGATATTCCCAACTCATCTTCAACACTTCCCCCCCCCCCCCCCCCATAATTATTATTATTTTTTTTTTCTTGCTTCCAATTTTTTATGTTTTTAACAGTTTCTACCAATGTTGGCCATGAATGTGTGTATGAAATCAGCTTGCAATGTTTCTGGCTCCAAGTATTAATTTGTTATTTCTTTAATTCCACAGTTCCCTTCTTCGCCACATGAATGGCAGAATGTGGCTTCCGAGTTTGCCCAGCGATGGAACTTTCCGAACTGTGGAGGAGCCATCGACGGCAAACATGTTCGGGTCGTCCCACCACCCCATTCGGGATCCTTTTATTATAATTATAAGGGGTTCCACAGCGTCGTGATGATGGCAGTGGTGTCGGCCACCTACGAGTTCCTCTATGTGGACGTTGGCAAGAATGGCAGGATGTCTGATGGAGGAGTTTTTGCCCAGACGGAGTTTGGAGAACGGCTCCTTTTGGATCTGCTGGCCTTGCCACCCGCGGAGCAGAATGTGGAGGGACTACCTTTTGTGTTTGTGGCAGAGGAGGCATTTGGCCTGGGACCCCATTTGATGAGGCCATTCCCGCAATGCACCCTCACCCCTGAGAGGAGGGTTTTCAATTATCGGCTGGCCAGAGCCAGAAGGGTGGTGGAAAATGCGTTTGGGATCATGGCCAGCCGATTTCGCCTCTTCCTTACCTCCATCCACCTTGCCCCATACAAATGGAACCATGTGGTTATGACGTGCTGTGTGCTGCATAATTTCCTAAGGGTGCATTCAACGAGTTATATATCTTTGAGTGGGTCTGAGGCCTCTTTAATCAATGCAGAAACTTTGGTGGCCCTGGAACCTGGCCGTCCTGGCTTGGCCCCCCAACCGGACGTGAGGTCCGTAACCAATATGTGGACTATTTTATGGGTAGGGGGGCCATTGAAATGCCAGACAATCTCTAATAATTTTAGACTAAAAAAATAAAACTTTAAAAAAAAGTAAAGATTGGTTTGTCATTTTTATTGTATAATGTTTGATGTTTCTGGTAGGTTTACCCAGTGCATTTGTTTTGCCATGTGGATTAAAAAATCTTTTAATTAGCCTTCATTGTCAGTGTAAACACCAAACATTGATTAGTTCACTCAGCACCACATTTACATAATGAAGCCACAATGATTTGTTATGTAAAAATACCTTTATTTTTTTTGTTTAGGTGGGCAACTTCCATAGAAATGTGGATGTTCCCTTAATTTCAGGTGTATTAAAACGCATGACCAGCCATGCATAAACAAACTATAGTTCTCCAAATTTTGAAAAAGCTAAACATGTGCTAGTCATTAAAGGGTAAAATAACCAAAAAAAAAAGAAAACTCTGCAAGTAAAACGTTATTTGGTGTAAAAACCAAGCACAGCCATGATATTTTGGAGCCTTTCCTCCACCCGCTTTGTATTTGCCCTGATCTCTCGCAAATCTCCCTTAATTTTTTTGAGGTCATGACAGCAGACCATCAGGTATTGGATCAGGATCTGGGCACTGTGATGTGACAACTTATTGGGGTCTTCGGCCAGAACTGCACCTAAATGTAAAAAGAAATATGTAGGATAGAATATGTAGGCCTACATCTATTTAACATGCATGTGTCTGGTTTCTCTCTGACCTGTGGTGGTGCCACTTTCAACCTCCACAACATCACATTCCTCTCCATCCTGGGGTTCTGGGGGTATTGTTGTAGGTATTGCAATTCTCGTCTCATCTGAGGTAGCTTTTCGAATCCCTAGGGAGATTGAAATAAAAGGAATAGTTTCATTAGTAGCGACTCAATTTTGCTAAAATAAGAAACATGGAAAAAAACTTTTTAATCATTCTTTTGAAGCATGCTCCATTTTAATTTTTAACCCCTGTGCCAACCGGGACAAATGATTGGATACATAGGCCAAAACAGAGCATATACATTTTGTGAACAAATTTGAAACATTGTAACACCCCAAAGTATCTACACTGGATCACCTGTGTGTGACTCCATGAAGCTTTTTGGCTTTAGGCCCACACTTGTACTACTGCGTTCAGATGTTTCATCAGCTGCTGAGCATTCACTCCCTTTAACATTGCCATGCATATCGTTTTTCAAAATGAACAAATCTCCTTTGGATTAGCACACCAAAAATAAGTGTGGCCCAAATGTACTCCCCCAAATAAACAAAAAAACATGGGTGTTCACACTGGATGATCCTAAAACATCGTTTGAGGAACTGTACGGAGAAAGAGGTAAAATACGTCCGTTTACTATGCGGACGAACCTAAAAAAGATGGTATCTTTCAGTGTACTATATGAAAGTTAAAAATACACGACAGAATACAAGAAAATAATATGTACCATGGAAACTCAAAAAAAACAACTTACTTTTTAATATAACTTTCTTGATTCTTTTATATTGGTCGGCCTCCCGCAACTTCAGATCTGACCATCGTTTTCTGAGCTGTTCCTTCGTTCTGCACACCCCGAATTTTTGGTGGAGACTTTTGACCACTTTGCCCATAATTCTGGACTTGACCAGATTAGGCCTTTTATACGGACCATGCTTGGCATCATAATCCTCCTTCTTTAAAATGGCGACCATCTCCACCATTTCCTCGAATGACATGTTGGATGCCTTATATCTCCTGGGTCTTGATTTGGGCTCCTCTGTAATTTCATCCTCTGTAGAGGTAATCTCAGCCACCTGTGTCTCCGCCATGTTTTGTTCAGCACTACGAGCGAGAAGGGGCGGGGAAAGTACAATATCGAACGTCAGGGGCGGGGAAAGCGTGCAGAGTTTCACGCATGCGCTGTGTATATAAAGTGAAGATCCATGTGTGGGAAATACGTTCATTTTTCGGGAGAGAGAGTTAGCAACGAACGTCGTGACCAAGGTACCTAACAATTTTACTTTTTGAGGTTCATCAGACGAGGAGATTTGTGTGCTCAAAATATGTAGACAATGCACAGTTGAGGAATGTTGCCTGAAATATATTTTTATTTTGGTTTCTCGCTTTTACAGATATCATGAATACTTTTAAAAACCCAGACTTCATGGGGGAGTTCATCGACAAATGGCAAGAGCTCCCTATATTATGGCAAACCAAAAGTGGCGGAAATAAAAATAAAGACGCCAGGAAAGCAGCACTGGAGAGCCTGCTTGCATTTGTGCAAACAAAGATACCCACAACAACTCTCCAAGATGTCAAAAACAAAATTGGGACCATCAGAGGGACATACAGGACCCAGAGGACTATGGTCCTGAGGTCCCAGAGGTCAGGTGCACCAGCAGATAAGGTTTATAAACCCAGTCTGTGGTACTACAGTAAGCTTGCTTTTCTGGATGACCAGCTGGAAGTGCGGGAATCTCTCTCCACCCTTCCCCCCAGAGGTCAATCCAGCCTTCCTTGTACCCAACCCTCCAGCCTTCCCTGCAGCCAGTCCTCCAGCCTTCCTGTCAACCCTGCTCTGGCTTCCTCTGAGGATCAAGATCAGGGCCTTGAGGAGGCAGATTTGGAGATATGGAGCCAGGTAAAGTTTTGCTATCTATATTTCTATCGTACAAAATTGTAGATTTTAAATAGATGTTAGTATTGTTAAAGGTATGTACACTTCTACCAATAAAGTTTGTGAAGAGCAAGATACAGTAGTGGCCTAATTTTATGTGTCCAAGACAACAAAACCAGGATGCGTAATCAATGAAAAGGACATAACTTTTGGCATTGATTTCAACAATGTCTAGAGGTGAACAATGTCTGTGAATGATGATGTGGCAAAATAAATAATGTCCCTTTCTTTTTTACAGCCAGAGCAGAGCCAGGAAGAGGGTGATGTTGGGGATCAGGAGGAGGCTGGGCCCAGTGGCACCCAGGAGGAGGCAGGGCCCAGGGGCACCCAGGAGGAGGCTGGGCCCAGTGGCACCCAGGAGGAGGCTGGGCCCAGCACAAGAGCCCAGATGCCTCCCCTGGTAGTTAAACCACGAGGGCCAAGGAGAGGTAGGCAGGTGGAGGAGGAAACCAGGGCCTTCCTCAGAGAGGCAACAGCGGCCCTCAGAGAGGCACCCTCTGTTGAAGAGGGATTTGCCGCAGTCCTCGCCCACAAACTAGGGCAAATGGAGTTGCAGCAAAAAATTTACAGTGAGACCCTGCTATTGAAAGTCATCAATAAGGGCGTGCTGGGTGAACTCACTAGGTACACGGACATAACGGAGGTTGTCCCTACTCCTCCACCTCCTCCTCCTACTACTCCTCCTGCCACAACCTCTCCTCCTGATCCCCAGCCTCCAAGGAAGAAACCAACCAAGGCTGCAGAGAAGGCTGGAGAGAAGGCTACAAGGAAGAGAAGAAAATAATGCCTGCTGTAGTACCACAGACTGGGGACATATAGGACTTATCTGCTGTGGCTCCTGACCTCTGGGAGCTCAAGACAAGATTGGGCTCATTTTTTGGGGGGATCTAATCTCTATTTTGGTTTGGACATCTTGTATGGTTGTTGTGGGGTCAAAGGGATGCACAAATGCAAGCAGGCTCTCCAGTGCTGCCTTCCACTTTAATTTGTTAATGTTCTGAAATAAAAAAAAATTGAGTGCCCTTTAAATACTTGACTATGTGATTTGTATTTCAAAAGAGAGCTTGCTAGGAAGCAGGCAGGGACATCTCAAATTATATTATTGTTATTATCAGGGGACACAAACCTCCCTGAGGCCAAATGAGACACATTTGGAAGGTTGTTGTGGTAACTTTACACAAGAATAATTTAAGCCAAAATACTTAAAAAAAGGCCAAAAAAAATAACCAAAAATAATATAAAATTTAAAGAAAAAAGGAGAATTAACTTATTTTATTATTATTAGTATTATTTAGGAGGGAGGTGCGGCTTATAAATAATATTTTAAATTCATTAGAGCAATTTGGAATTACTTTAGAAACAAGTTTGGCATAAAACTCTCAATGTCAAAAGAAGAACGGAATGCGCTGCATTAAAACGATGCTATTAATTCCACCGTGACGAATGTGCCATCTCCATTTCCAACATTAGCTTTACCAAAACGAGCGCTCCCGTCTCATAGTTGCTTCTGAGCATGTGCGTTTTTTTTCACGTCGTGAAAGCATACACACTATTGTTTTTCACGTCGTTAAAAAAAACAACACGAAAAACGACGTGAAAAAAGAGAGCATGTCCGGAATTTTTAATGGCCGTTTTTCACGTCGTTAAAAATGCTCTGGAGCCTACACACGATCATTTTTAATGGCCATTTTTAAAAATGCCATTTTTAACGGCATGAAAAACGATCGTGTGTACGGGGCATTAGAGCTGTCTGGAGACAACTTCTGTGCTTAAAGTACTGTTATGCAACTCAGAATGTAGAGTAGCAAAATAAATGAAAATACTTGCTCAGAACTGGGCCAGGTAAGTAACTAACAGATACAAGTAGTAGACATGAGCATTCGTTTTCGTCCGAATGCATTTTTTGTCCGAATTTTGGGGATTTTCGCGTTTGTTTTAACAAACGATAATGAACGTGCAGAATCCGAAATCCGAAAGATACGACATAGAAAAATGCTTTATTTTCGTTTCGTTGCAACAACAGTTAGATATTGATAGAAGGTTCGACATGACGGTGACAATAGCGATCTGTGTCAATCGAAAATGCGGTTGAATGTGCCTAACCTAACTCTATTAGTCCAAGATTTTTCGACATAGAGAGAAAAGATTTGACATTATAGAGACAGAAAGATTCGACAAAGCAGCTAAAAACATACGATCGCCGCAAGCGGACATTTATGGTCAAATGCTCCGCCCAGAGGCTATAGAAGAATTCTAATGTTGGTTGACTAGTAATAATAATTAATAAATATAATTTTTACTAGTCATACAACATTAGAATTCTATTATAGCTTGTGGGCGGAGCATTCGACCGGAAATGTACGATTGCGGCGTCGTACAGTTTAGCTGCTTTGTTGTACCTTCTTAGAACATTCGACAGACACCATAAGCCTTCAATTGACAGATGCGACCTGAATTTATTAGAATTTTCAGACTAATGCATTTTTTAACTAAACAAAATAAATAAAAATGAATTTCGGGAGTAACTAAATAAATTAATTTTTCGGACGAAAACGGAATTCCGAAACAAAATATTTCAGTGTGCACATGTCTAACAAGTAGTGGATATTAAAATATAAGGCTTTTTACTCCCCACAGCTTACCAAATACATTTACATATGTTAACTAAATCATGTAAAGGAAACTTCTTTAATGCTAAAAATGAATTTATAGTTCTCTTTCTATCCTTGTGAACTAAGTAAATGATGTGCCACAATGTCAGATCCCTTCAGAGATGTCCTCTGTAATCCGGCTATAAAGTTAATTGTAATGCCAGCAAATATTACTCAGCACAGCTGGAGTCAATGTGATGAAAGTAATATCAATTTTCCAACTATCAGATACTTTTTTCAAACAATAGTATTATCCTGAACTAATAATTAACATTTCTTTTTAAGAAGAACCTAATTCAAAATTAAAATGGGTCTAGTTAAAAAAGAAAATTTCATTTGAAATACCACCTACAGATGAAATCTCAATAATCATAAATCATTTGAGTAAAATATTCTTAAATGTAAATAGAATAAATATAGTCCTTTCAAAATGTATGTCTTTAACCATTTCTGGACCTGCATTTTATAGTCCAGGCTAATTTTCAGTACTTATAAAACACAGTCATAAAAAACTTAAATTAAAAAGTTCATAATAAAACTGCAGCAGCGCTACGGACAAAATGTTCATCTGTGCGTCTTCTATATAGTTGAATATATAGGTGATGATGATAGTGATTGGTGAGTCTGGTTCTACTTGATCCTAGTTTCAGTGCTTCTTTCACCAAGGTGTAATTCACCGCGTGGGGGGTAAAACAATCCCCCTATGGGGATGCACTCACCAGATATTTGATCAATAAGGGCATATATAAACCATCCTCATTCCAATGTGACTGCAATCTTATGTTTTTTTTGGATACCGCTTGCATATGTGAGGGAAAAAGAACAGATACACATAGGGCAGTATTGTTTGGAAAATTTATTCAACAATCCCCAAAATGCCCCCTTTACAAAATGCGCATACCCAAAATACAAATAAAACAGGCGTTGTATATAATGAGCGCTGTGAGCGCTTTTAAACTTGCCACTTGATGAACGCCCCTGGCGTCCTCCTGGTATTACAAGTCCTGGAGCGCAGACAGCGTCACTTCCGGTCTGCTTGGTGTGCTGGTCACGCCCTGACGTTTCGTCACTTCCTGACTTCTACTGAGGGCGTGACCAGCGCTACCAACATCCGGATTAAATAGCACCTCTGTTCCGCCCACCGACGTCGAGTTAGCGTCCGTGCGTCCGCGTCATTACGCATGCGCACTCAGCAATCTCCGTCTTGGCTTGTTGTGGGCGGAAGTGCTCCATCCAGGAGTCCAGAGTAGCGCTGCCCTCATTGGCGCGCCCGTCCGGCCTCTATTTTGATTGGATGGTTATGTGTTCCCATGATCCTAACAACACTAGTGGGACATTGATGAGCAAGTTAACCCCTCAAGGGGCGTTAGTGATTGTGTTACATGGCTGAACGGAACCCCGTTAGTAGGCTCCTATATACAGCAGGCATCATGGCCCTGCGAGTGCAGGGACCATAGCAGTGCTGACAGCCTCTGTGAAACACACATTGTCCTAAGGATTCCTTGTGTTGTATCAGAAAAAGCTGCTATGTTTTTACAGACAGCGCCCTCTGTGCAACACTGCAAGTACTCCTAATATGTTTATGTGGGTTACTGATAAACAACAATTAAATATGAAATATTTAAAATGTATTAAAACGGTCACTCAGTAAAAAATGTTGACTACATAAAACCACCTACCGTATTTATCGGCGTATAACACGCACTTTTTTCCCCTTAAAATCAGGGGAAAATCGTGGGTGCGTGTTATACGCCGATACTCCGTCGAATTCCCCTGCTGAAAACGAGCGAGAGGAGCGAGCGGAGACGAAGCCGAAGTACAATCGGCTTTACTCGGCTCCTCTCGCAGTCCCGCCCATCTCTGACTGCGCCGCTGATGGAGAAAGCCGAGTGTACTTCGCCTAGTCTCGGCTCCTCTCGCAGTCCTGCCTGTGACTGTGAGCAGACACGAGTCTAGGCGAAGTACACTCGGCTTTCTCCATCAGCGGCGCAGTCAGTGGAGATGGGCGGAACTGCGAGAGGAGCCGAGTCCAGCCGAAGTACACTCGGCCCCGCTCGCTCCTCTCCACAGAAATCGGCGCCAAATTTTAAAAACCGCCGGGACTGACACGATCGCAAAGGCACTGGGCACGGCTGCAGATGGACAGATGAACACTGGGCACGGCTGCAGATGGACAGATGGACACTGGGCACGGCTGCAGATGGACAGATGGACACTGGGCAAGGCTACAGATGGACACTGGGCACGGCTGCAGATGGACAGATGGACACTGGGCAAGGCTACAGATGGACAGATGGACACTGGGCACGGCTGCAGATGGACAGATGGACACTGGGCACGGCTGCAGATGGACAGATGGACACTGGGCAAGGCTGCAGATGGACACTGGGCAAGGCTGCATGCTGCATTTAAATGTAAGTTTTTTTTCCTTGAATTTCCCTCCTAAAAGTTTTTTTCCTTAAAATTCCCTCCTAAACTTGGGGTGCGTGTTATACGCCGGTGCGTGTTATACGCCGATAAATACGGTATATAAAGGGTAGATAATAGCCACATAAAACCGCCTCTATATATAAATGCATCCGCATATAAAAAGGTGAATCCCCACATTAAAATAAATATGAACTGTGTCTATATATAAAACTCTTAAAACATGCTAAAAATGTGATAAATGTATATATAAAATCCACCTGAGTAAATCCTATTCTCTTTAAAGTCACTTAATTTGAAATATCGTGTGAACGTAAAATTAAACCATACTTTCAAGGTTCTTTTGAGACATTTTTAGGAGTCACTTATAAAGCAATTAATATCAAGCTCAACGTTCAGTCCTTTCGGTCCTAAAACGTCCGTTAGGAAAATCCATTTGGTTTCCTTCTTTGATAATTCTCTTACTTTGTGTGAGCCCCTCCAATTTGACTCCAGACATTCAATGCCCCAAAATTGGAGGCCTGAGGCATCTTGGTCATGTTTTAGTTTAAAGTGTAATGGCACATTATGGTCTTTGAAGCCAATCTTGATATTCTTGATGTGTTCTGCTATCCTGATTCTGAGCAGTCTCTTTGTGCGACCAATATAAAGTAGTCCACATGGACATTTTAGAGCATACACTACAAAACTGCTATTGCATGTGATAAACTGCTCTATATCGAACTGCTGTTGGTTAGAGGGGGAGATGAAATGTTCCAGTCCTCTTATTGGTTGTGATACTTCTCGACATGCCTTACATTTCCTACATGCAAAGAAGCCATTTTGACTCCAAAATGTTGGAGGTTTGCTTGGAGGGTCTAGGATTTTTTTGACCACTCTATCCCCATAGTTGGATGCTTTCCGGTATATAAACTGGGGGTTCGGAGGTAATACAGGGCCCAGTTTTTTGTCTAATAATAATATGTGCCAGTGTTTCCCAAAGATTGCCTCTACTTCCTTGTATTGAGAGTGGAATTGAGAGATGAAGCCCCATTCCTTTGAGTTGATTCCATCTAATAGTGGTTTGGGTTTAGGTTGCAGACACGTTTCCCTGGGTATTAATGCCACCTCTTCTACAATTCTCTGTAGGGTTTCTGGAGCATAGCCCTTTGCCACAAATCTGTCTGAGAGGACTTTCGTTTGTGTAAAGAAAATGTTGTCATCAGAACAGTTGCGTTTCACTCGCATAAACTGGCCTTTAGGTATATTCTTTAGCCATTGTGGATGATGCCCACTTGTTGTTGGAAGGTAACTATTCCTGTCAGTTGGTTTAAAAAAGACCTTAGTACACAATTCCAGATTTTGGCGATAAACAGTAACATCTAAAAAATGTATTGTTTCTTTATGCCATTCGGAAGTCAGTCTGATGTTGTTGTTATTCAAATTTAAAACCTTTAAAAATTCTTGGAATGTCTCTACCGGACCAGCCCATATTAAAAACAGATCATCTATAAAACGTTTATAAAAAATGAGCTCTGCTCTTCTGTTTCTAAAAATCGCTTTGTCCTCCCACTCTGCCATAAATAGGTTCGCGATACTGGGAGCAAATTTAGCCCCCATCGCCACCCCCTTTCGTTGCAAATAAAATTTGTTGGAGTACCAGAAATAGTTGTGTGAGAGGCAGTAATCTAGGGCATGGCCGATAAACACTTTTTGGTTGTGGGGTAAGTCCTCCCTCTTACTCAAAGACCAATTTAGGGCCAGTAAGGCGTCATCGTGTTGGATGATTGTGTAGAGGGAGGACACGTGCGCTGTTACCAACAGAATTTCTTGGTTTTCGGTTATTATGACATTACGTAAACAATTCAGAAAGTCCTTAGTATCTCTCAGGCATGCTTGTGTCATTGTCACACTTTTTTGTAGGAACGTGTCTAGGTATTGTCCCATTCGCGATGCAATAGAGTCTATACTATTTACAATGGGTCTGGGAGGTGGGTTGGTGGAGTCTTTGTGTATTTTTGGTAATGTGTAGATCGTGGGGATTTTGCTACTTGCTGGTACCAGATACTGTTTTTCTTTATCTGATAGAACTCCCAACTTGGTGCCTATTTCTACCAATGTTGTTAACTGATTTCTGAACGCCAGTGTTGGGTCTCCCTCTAACACTTTGTACGTGCCTTCATCAGACAACGTTTCTATGATCTGTGTGTGGTACATTTCTTTTGTTAATATAACAACTCCACCACCTTTGTCGGCTGGCCTGATGACAATGTCTTTCCTTTTTTCCAGTGCGACAATCCCTTCTTGAATATGTTTTAGACTTGTGTTCTTCTTAGGTACAAGTTCATGCAAATCACGTATGATGAGCCCCTTGAATACCTCCACCTGATGGTTGGGGTTGTTCAGGGGATTAAACAATGATTTGTTTTTTAATCCACTGTTTACAGACCTCTGAGGGTCCGTGTTTGCAATCATATTCTGTGTATTTAATCCTACAAAGTGTTTCTTTATATTTAGCTTCCTGATATATTTGTGTACATCTATATAAACATTAAACTTGTTTACTGGTTGCTTTATTCCACATTTTAGGCCCATATTGAGAATGTTCACCTCTTTATGCGTTAACTCCACTGGGCTTAAATTGTATATACCGTTATTTAGTGGTTTCTCCTTCTTTTTCTGGACCTTCCTTCCTGCCCGGCATCCTCTAGATCTGCATTTCTTTGGTATGTATACTGGGTTTGGTCCCTGGTCCACTGGTTCTGGGTTTGGGGGTCTCTCCAATCTTGATCTCTCGGATGTGCCAAGGGGTACTGGGGTTTTCCTCTGTGTGGTGGGGCCCCTCGTCCCCTTCTCTGTCCCCCCCTCCTCTCCCTAAAAAAGGGCGGGGTGGTGGGTAGTGGTTCTGTTGCTCTAATGGTTGAAATTTGTTTTGAGTTGGTGCTTGATACGGTGTATATTGACGATTATTATATTGTTGGTTGTTCACCTGATTACTTTTTCCACCTCCTCCTTTCGGTTTTCCCTTTTTAATTATTGGGATAGGGGTGGAGAAATTTACAGGAGAATCAAATTCTATAGCATCGTCACTTATAAAACCCCGTACTCTATCCATCAGTGGTGTTATAGCTTGATTAATTAGTGGTTCAGTTGGTTTTGGTTTTACTAATAAGTTCACATTCTCGGGAAGGATTTGCTGCCACGCATAAATGCTGTTGGTCTTAAAGTTGCCCATATCTCTGTGATATTTCTTTATTTTCTTTTTTTGTGTGTCTTTGTCCACTTTTTCTAATCTCCTGTTGGTTCTGACATTGAAGTCAATGATAGGTTGAGTGTCTTTAATAGGATCTAATTGTTGCTGTAATGCATTGATTTTATTCTCCAGGATCATCATTTTGCGTTTTTTTCTTTGTAGGATGAGTTCTTGTAACTTGTATCCTACCCCATTAAAAAAGTCAAACCATTCTTGTACGGAGCCTGGATCATCCAGCCCATCTTGGGGTACAACTTCCCATCTCAGGCTCCGAATGATGATTTTTTCTTTAATGTACTGCTCTAGGGTGCATATGTCCCACCATGTCCTTAGTTGTTTTTCTAAAATGTTCCCCAACATTGTCATGGCCCCATTATAATTCACCTGGGTTGCAGTAGGTTCACTATCAGAAAATAGTGTATCTAGATTAATAATCCTATTGCTTAAAAACCTAAGAGCATCCATCGCTGCGGAGTAAAACAATGATAAAAATTCAATAAAAGATACTAAAATGCTCTGGCCCTCCTTCTCAGTATCGCTCTGCACTTATGGATAAATCTCTAGAGAAATAGACGCTAAATAGGAATATATAAGATAACAGCAGCTGCTTAAAAATCAAAAAGTACATATAAAACACAGTCATAAAAAAACTTAAATTAAAAAGTTCATAATAAAACTGCAGCAGCGCTACGGACAAAATGTTCATATGTGCGTCTTCTATATAGTTGAATATATAGGTGATGATGATAGTGATTGGTGAGTCTGGTTCTACTTGATCCTAGTTTCAGTGCTTCTTTCACCAAGGTGTAATTCACCACGTGGGGGGTAAAACAATCCCCCTATGGGGATGCACTCACCAGATATTTGATCAATAAGGGCATATATAAACCATCCTCATTCCAATGTGACTGCAATCTTATGTTTTTTTTTGGATACCGCTTGCATATGTGAGGGAAAAAGAACAGATCCACATAGGGCAGTATTGTTTGGAAAATTTATTCAACAATCCCTAAAATGCCCCCTTTACAAAATGCGCGTACCCAAAATACAAATAAAACAGGCGTTGTATATAATGAGCGCTGTGAGCGCTTTTAAACTTGCCACTTGATGAGCGCCCCTGGCATCCTCCTGGTATTACAAGTCCTGGAGCGCAGACAGTGTCACTTCCGGTCTGCTTGGTGTGCTGGTCACGCCCTGACGTTTCGTCACTTCCTGACTTCTTCTGAGGGCGTGACCAGCGCTACCAACATCCGGATTAAATAGCACCTCTGTTTCGCCCACCGACGTCGAGTTAGCGTCTGTGCGTCCGCGTCATTACGCATGCGCACTCAGCAATCTCCGTCTTGGCTTGTTGTGGGCGGAAGTGCTCCATCCAGGAGTCCGGAGTAGCGCTGCCCTCATTGGCGCGCCCGTCCGGCCTCTATTTTGATTGGATGGTTATGTGTTCCCATGATCCTAACAACACTAGTGGGACATTGATGAGCAAGTTAACCCCTCAAGGGGCGTTAGTGATTGTGTTACATGGCTGAACGGAACCCCGTTAGTAGGCTCCTATATACAGCAGGCATCATGGCCCTGCGAGTGCAGGGACCATAGCAGTGCTGACAGCCTCTGTGAAACACACATTGTACTAAGGATTCCTTGTGTTGTATCAGAAAAAGCCGCTATGTTTTTACAGACAGCGCCCTCTGTGCAACACTGCAAGTATTCCTAATATGTTTATGTGGGTTACTGATAAACAACAATTAAATATGAAATATTTAAAATGTATTAAAACGGTCACTCAGTAAAAAATGTTGACTACATAAAACCACCTATATAAAGGGTAGATAATAGCCACATAAAACCGCCTCTATATATAAATGCATCCGCATATAAAAAGGTGTATCCCCACATTAAAATAAATATGAACTGTGTCTATATATAAAACTCTTAAAACATGCTAAAAATGTGATAAATGTATATATAAAATCCACCTGAGTAAATCCTATTCTCTTTAAAGTCACTTAATTTGAAATATCGTGTGAACGTAAAATTAAACCATACTTTCAAGGTTCTTTTGAGACATTTTTAGGAGTCACTTATAAAGCAATTAATATCAAGCTCAACGTTCAGTCCTTTCGGTACTAAAACGTCCGTTAGGAAAATCCATTTGGTTTCCTTCTTCGATAATTCTCTTACTTTGTGTGAGCCCCTCCAATTTGACTCCAGACATTCAATGCCCCAAAATTGGAGGCCTGAGGCATCTTGGTCATGTTTTAGTTTAAAGTGTAATGACACATTATGGTCTTTGAAGCCAATCTTGATATTCTTGATGTGTTCTGCTATCCTGATTCTGAGCAGTCTCTTTGTGCGACCAATATAAAGTAGTCCACATGGACATTTTAGAGCATACACTACAAAACTGCTATTGCATGTGATAAACTGCTCTATATCGAACTGCTGTTGGTTAGAGGGGGAGATGAAATGTTCCAGGCCTCTTATTGGTTGTGATACTTCTCGACATGCCTTACATTTCCTACATGCAAAGAAGCCATTTTGACTCCAAAATGTTGGAGGTTTGCTTGGAGGGTCTAGGATTTTTTTGACCACTCTTTCCCCATAGTTGGATGCTTTCCGGTATATAAACTGGGGGTTCGGAGGTAATACAGGGCCCAGTTTTTTGTCTAATAATAATATGTGCCAGTGTTTCCCAAAGATTGCCTCTACTTCCTTGTATTGAGAGTGGAATTGAGAGATGAAGCCCCATTCCTTTGAGTTGATTCCATCTAATAGTGGTTTGGGTTTAGGTTGCAGACACGTTTCCCTGGGTATTAATGCCACCTCTTCTACAATTCTCTGTAGGGTTTCTGGAGCATAGCCCTTTGCCACAAATCTGTCTGAGAGGACTTTCGTTTGTGTAAAGAAAATGTTGTCATCAGAACAGTTGCGTTTCACTCGCATAAACTGGCCTTTAGGTATATTTTTTAGCCATTGTGGATGATGCCCACTTGTTGTTGGAAGGTAACTATTCCTGTCAGTTGGTTTAAAAAAGACCTTAGTACACAATTCCAGATTTTGGCGATAAACAGTAACATCTAAAAAATGTATTGTTTCTTTATGCCATTCAGAAGTCAGTCTGATGTTGTTGTTATTCAAATTTAAAACCTTTAAAAATTCTTGGAGTGTCTCTACCGGACCAGCCCATATTAAAAACAGATCATCTATAAAACGTTTATAAAAAATGAGCTCTGCTCTTCTGTTTCTAAAAATCGCTTTGTCCTCCCACTCTGCCATAAATAGGTTTGCGATACTGGGAGCAAATTTAGCCCCCATCGCCACCCCCTTTCGTTGCAAATAAAATTTGTTGGAGTACCAGAAATAGTTGTGTGAGAGGCAGTAATCTAGGGCATGGCCGATAAACACTTTTTGGTTGTGGGGTAAGTCCCCCCTCTTACTCAAAGCCCAATTTAGGGCCAGTAAGGCATCATCGTGTTGGATGATTGTGTAGAGGGAGGACACGTGCGCTGTTACCAACAGAATTTCTTGGTTTTCGGTTATTATGACATTACGTAAACAATTCAGAAAGTCCTTAGTATCTCTCAGGTATGTTTGTGTCATTGTCACACTTTTTTGTAGGAACGCGTCTAGGTATTGTCCCATTCGCGATGCAATAGAGTCTATACTATTTACAATGGGTCTGGGAGGTGGGTTGGTGGAGTCTTTGTGTATTTTTGGTAATGTGTAGATCGTGGGGATTTTGCTACTTGCTGGTACCAGATACTGTTTTTCTTTATCTGATAGAACTCCCAACTTGGTGCCTATTTCTACCAATGTTGTTAACTGATTTCTGAACGCCAGTGTTGGGTCTCCCTCTAACACTTTGTACGTGCCTTCATCAGACAACATTTCTATGATCTGTGTGTGGTACATTTCTTTTGTTAATATAACAACTCCACCACCTTTGTTGGCTGGCCTGATGACAATGTCTTTCCTTTTTTCCAGTGCGACAATCCCTTCTTGAATATGTTTTAGACTTGTGTTCTTCTTAGGTACAAGTTCATGCAAATCACGTATGATGAGCCCCTTGAATACCTCCACCTGATGGTTGGGTTTGTTCAGGGGATTAAACAATGATTTGTTTTTTAATCCCCTGTTTACAGACCTCTGAGGGTCCGTGTTTGCAATCATATTCTGTGTATTTAATCCTACAAAGTGTTTCTTTATATTTAGCTTCCTGATATATTTGTGTACATCGATATAAACATTAAACTTGTTTACTGGTTGCTTTATTCCACATTTTAGGCCCATATTGAGAATGTTCACCTCTTGCGGATGCATTTATATATAGAGGCGGTTTTATGTGGCTATTATCTACCCTTTATATAGGTGGTTTTATGTAGTCAACATTTTTTACTGAGTGACCGTTTTAATACATTTTAAATATTTCATATTTAATTGTTGTTTATCAGTAACCCACATAAACATATTAGGAGTACTTGCAGTGTTGCACAGAGGGCGCTGTCTGTAAAAACATAGCGGCTTTTTCTGATACAACACAAGGAATCCTTAGGACAATGTGTGTTTCACAGAAGCTGTCAGCACTGCTATGGTCCCTGCACTCGCAGGGCCATGATGCCTGCTGTATATAGGAGCCTACTAATGGGGTTCTGTTCAGCCATGTAACACAATCACTAACGCCCCTTGAGGGGTTAACTTGCTCATCAATGTCCCACTAGTGTTGTTAGGATCATGGGAACACATAACCATCCAATCAAAATAGAGGCCGGACGGGCGCGCCAATGAGGGCAGCGCTACTCCGGACTCCTGGATGGAGCACTTCCGCCCACAACAAGCCAAGACGGAGATTGCTGAGTGCGCATGCGTAATGACGCGGACGCACGGACGCTAACTCGACGTCGGTGGGCGGAACAGAGGTGCTATTTAATCCGGATGTTGGTAGCGCTGGTCACGCCCTCAGAAGAAGTCAGGAAGTGACGAAACGTCAGGGCGTGACCAGCACACCAAGCAGACCGGAAGTGACGCTGTCTGCGCTCCAGGACTTGTAATACCAGGAGGACGCCAGGGGCGCTCATCAAGTGGCAAGTTTAAAAGCGCTCACAGCGCTCATTATATACAACGCCTGTTTTATTTGTATTTTGGGTATGCGCATTTTGTAAAGGGGGCATTTTGGGGATTGTTGAATACATTTTCCAAACAATACTGCCCTATGTGGATCTGTTCTTTTTCCCTCACATATGCAAGCGGTATCCAAAAAAAACATAAGATTGCAGTCACATTGGAATGAGGATGGTTTATATATGCCCTTATTGATCAAATATCTGGTGAGTGCATCCCCATAGGGGGATTGTTTTACCCCCCACGCGGTGAATTACACCTTGGTGAAAGAAGCACTGAAACTAGGATCAAGTAGAACCAGACTCACCAATCACTATCATCATCACCTATATATTCAACTATATAGAAGACGCACATATGAACATTTTGTCCGTAGCGCTGCTGCAGTTTTATTATGAACTTTTTAATTTAAGTTTTTTTATGACTGTGTTTTATATGTACTTTTTGATTTTTAAGCAGCTGCTGTTATCTTATATATTCCTATTTAGCGTCTATTTCTCTAGAGATTTATCCATAAGCGCAGAGCGATACTGAGAAGGAGGGCCAGAGCATTTTAGTATCTTTTATTTAATTTTCAGTACTAACAATAAGAACACTCTACTCAAGTTAATTGGCCAGTGGAAAAGTATTTATTTTCATTAATGTTCAGTATAAAGTACTGGAAATCAGGAGGACAAAAAGCATAGTAGTCAGGGTTTAGAAGTTGCCTGTATTACGTTTTGTGGAAGTCAAGCCCTGGGTTTCTCAGGTTATGCTATTTGAGAAACATACAGCTATACAAACTTACACTATGAAAAAAAATCCAAAGAGTTTTGTAACCGTGGGTCAAGTTCTATATTCTTTCCACTTTCCATGGGGACTCTCTTGCAGTCTGAATTTCACCAGGTCTGATAGCGATAGAGGGTCAGATATCTGGCCTTCGCCTGTATGGGACTATAATTTTGATGTACTCCATCCCTCCATCCTTCACTGTCACCCCCTTACCCCTCACATCATCTTCCCCTCCATTTTCTTACTCCCTCCTCTTTTTCCTAAACTTTTTCAGCTTCTTTCCTGCTGCTCTTCTTTATAGCCTAATCTACACTAGATCCTCCAACCTTAGATCCTTCCAGGTGGTGTCTTTATCACGTTGGCTATGTATGTTTTTTGCACTGTTATCACTTGACATGGGCTGGGACAGATTTGCTACCTTGCAAATCTTGTGCATTCAGATATTCTTTGTATTCTTTGCAACATATTGTTGCGCTCACATTAGTTAGGCTGTACTCAACTGTAAATTGAATTTATTACTGCATGTGCTTGTATTACTCTACTTTCTGAATAACAAAATAAAAAATTTGTGAAAAAAATAATACTGGAAATCAGAGAACCTTATATGCTTTCCCTTTACATTGGTGGTCCGGGGAGAGGTGCCCTCTTACATTAGTGGTCAGTGAAAAGAATACCCTTTGTGGTCATTGTAATGCCTTCTTCTGAGTGTTTTTAGTACCAGACCTATGCAAGTACCATCAAGGAACCCCTAGCTATCTATGAAGGAGCCCAGGGTTCCATTGAGTGCCAATGTTACAGGCAGTACAGGGTCTGTTGAGGCTTGTATGTGCAACTGTAAACAACTGGACAGAAACTTTACATAGGAACATCAAGGTACTAGAGCAGGCAATGGGAATGTGGACATGATATAAGCCAAGGCTGGTAACAGCCAAGCGTTGGAGTTATAAGACAGTAAGTAGAAGCAGACAGGCCAGGACACAACAGGCAAGCAAAGGTTTGAGACCAAGTGACAAGGCAAGCCGAGCCACACACATGAAAGCAGAACACTAGGTCAGGTGACAGGTTAGCAGTAACTAGCTGAAGACCACTGAGTAAACTCCTAATGCAGTTTTCCAGTTTATACCTACGCTAATGATTATCCAGCCATAAAATTAGTACACTCATGTGCCTGAACTTGTCTAGAACAAATCAAACCTTCCCTACATGAGGTTTCAGTAACCCCTTTTTTAAATTATGTTCTAATTATGTTAAGTTGTTCAATTTGTGCAAATGCATAGATATAACATCTGCTAATAAATGTATGCTCAACATGATTACCCAAAGCACAATTAAAATTATCAATGAATTCTGGTGAGTTAAACATTCTAGCAACTCATTTTATTTCTCAGGGACTGCAGCAAGATCTCCCTCTTCCTCCCTCCTTACACTGCAGCAAAATAAGTCTGCACATTTTTACCATTGATAGAATATTTTATTATTATTGCTAATCGGAAAGTCTACAAGCAGCTTTTATGTCACTAAACTGTTTTAAAAGGGGTTTGCAGACCTTGCAGAGACAAACATGCATAACAATTCAAAAGATTATGCTCTTTAACATTCATAATATAATTGCAATGGAAGAATGTTTCATAAAGGATATTATATTGGATTTTTTAAAATGCTTTAGATGTGATATTTGTAAAAGCACCTTGTCACTAGTAACTCCTACTATGTTCAGTCTATGTTTAAAGGAAGTAAATTCTGATGTGTAATGAAAGTAAAACAGACTACAAGTATAGACTTTATGAATATTTGGTGTGTATAATTTGTCCACATATTTGCAAGGCAGGGCAGTACACTGACAACTTTACTTCCCACTAGAATTAATAATTGGACAGGATGAATTTAGGATAAGGAAGGACTGTTAAATTCATTTGAGCTAATGGAATATACATTTTAGCAGGTCTGGATATGATGTATTTATCAGCAGGTTTGTGCATAAACTACTGAACATTCAATGTTACTAATTGCAATACACTGAGAAGGGCAACTCACAAGCTGTGAAAACTGAAACTGGACATGGATACAATACGACTGATGTTATTAATGAGCAGACACATATATAAATGCAACATTTTTTTTTTAAACTGAAGTTGTAAATAAATATGTTTTAAAGTTTACAGTGGTTAATTGTGGCTGTTTAATGGTGACTGTCCTTATAGGTTGATAAACCTAAAGCAGTTGTAAACCGCTGGGTGCCTTTTTTTTTCTGACCTGCAAGGTAATCACATACTAGCACATTATGTGAAACTTACCTGAAAATTAAGCATTTCAGTGATGCAATGTCATCGCTGGAGGCCACTTCCATCTTTACCTGTCTTACTTCGGGGTCCGCGGACTCCAGCTGTGTGACTGACCGGAGCCGCAATGACGTCACTCCCACGCATGTGTGGTACAGCCGCTGTTTACGGCCCAGGATTCGGAAGGAAGGGCCCCGGTGGAGTAAATGGTACACATTTAGGAGATATTTAAAGTATCTATAGGTAAGCCTTATTATAGGCACACCTTAGGTGCAAGAAAAACACTGAAGGTTACAAACACTTTAAAGTATACCTATAACCAAGAAACATTTAGTATTTTGCAGCTTACTACAGATGCGTTAACTACACATGTTTTTGGCTGTTATCTTACTTCATTGTTATATGATGATGCCATTAACACAGTTCCTGTCTTAGTACAACTCCCACAACAAGCACTAAATTTATTGTCTCTAGAGGAGCGACTCTTGAGAGGGGACATGATAGCGATCTACAAATACCTCAATGGGGATCCCAGCATAGGAAAAAAAAACTATTCAGTCTCAGGGAGTGTAAGAGGACATGGGGCTAGACAATGAGATTGGAGGAGAAGCGGTTTAACTTTAAACTGTGCAGGGGGTTTTTCACTGTCAGGGCAATAAGGATGTGGAACTCGCTTCCACAATTGTTGGTGGCAGTGGGGAGTATGGATATTTTTAACAGACTCTTGGATGTGCATCTTAAAGAGCACAAAAAGCAGGGATATGGGAAATAATTATAGACACTGATACACATGCACCTACACACGTTGAACTGGATGGATAATTGTCTTTATTCAACCTTACCTACTATGTAACTATGTATGTAACTATGTAACATACTGGATCTATGGTGGAGCAGTGATGTCACATTAAGACAGGAAGTGTGTAATGACTACTGAACAACATTTTTTATCCTCATCTCTACTGCATAGAGGGTGTGCTGTAGTTCACAAATTGAACTTTTTCTGAAAGAATCAATATGTATATTTTCACCTATTGAACAGATAAAAAACCCTTTCAATCATATATTTGACAGACCACAATGGAGCATATAAGAGAAGTTAATTGTTTGGTTTCGGGTTTATCTATTTTTGATAGGAAAGTTTTGTTTTAATTAAGTTTTTTCTTTTATGCCCACTCACCAAATAGGAATAACATCCCGAGACACACTGAGACTCTGGGAAGACAAGAATTAATCTTTGTTTGAAAATCAAAATAATGATGCTCAAGCCATGAGACATGTGGTATAGCTTAATAACCTTATTTTTCCTAAACATCAGTGTTATTACAGGAAAGTTCATGGTGAGGACATGTACCCTGCTCTCTGTGGTGCCCTAGGGCTGTGATTTATGGACTAGTCATCACTAGTCAGATCTGCCCAGGTCTCATCTGACTGCCTGGGAAAGGAAAACGTTTGTCACTGCTGATGATGTTGTTGTTTTCTATAAATGAGAATTGTTTCTGCTGTGAAATGATCAAAAACCAATAAGAGATAAGTAATGCTTAACTAAGTTTTGCTGGAATGCATCAATCAAACTACATTTTTTTTTGCCAAATATAAAACATATTTTCTGTTACAAAAACTCTGCTGTATTTTTATAGACAAAATAGGCTTTTTTACCTTACTTACTCTGCTATATATACTGTATTTAATCATGAATGGGAAATCAGTTTCAAAGTTTCAAAACAGAAAATATGGATATGTGTAAAAAAAAAAAAAAAAATGAAAATACTACTACTAGAAACTTGAAATTAAATATGCCAAATACAATAGGTAGAAACATTTGCATTACAAATCATTTATTTCCACATTTTTTTTTTTAGAGAGAGAATAGGTGCAGGAATTCAATAGCCATGCCTCCCTGCCCCTGCCACATCACACCACAACCACATCAAATAGTGGGTGTGGCCAAATTTCATTACCCCAATAAGTCTAAGCAGGGTTGATGAAGATAGTGGATTGATAGGTGAGCATTCTTTTCCCAGGCTGGAAGGGTACTGTGGAATATTTGATTTTATTGGGCATCTAAACCTTTTAGTAACCACAGTAACCCTTAATATCAATCCATGCCTTTGAGTTGTAGTATGTGGCCAGGATACTGACCCTATGCTATACACATCTCCAGTAAGACAGAAAGATTGACCAACGGCAGCTAAAGATATGCTTGCTGTCTAGTTGTTCTCCCCCTTTAATGAGGGCAGTTGTATATCTGTTCCAGCATTTTGTATTTTTGTACTGATTCTTTATTGCCCTATAAAGTTATACACCTGGCATTCATAGCCTTCATTTTATTTCCTACATTATAGATTTTTAGAAAGTTATGAATAAAAGTAAAGTTTGAGGTCATGGTGGGTTTGGTGCATGGGTATACCCATGTGGGTAAACTCCTGCTGATGTTTCTTTATTAATATTTCTCACATACAGACCAGTATTACAGTTCAGGTTGTTTTTTGTTTGTTTTGAATTATAAACTATAACTAGTCAACTATGTGAGATGATGTGAGTGGACTTTATCTTAGCACATTCCTGATGTGTAGTAAGGTATACCGCAAGTGGCAGCTAAACAGTGGAATGAGAATTAAGGATGGCCGCACTCCCATAGATGATGCAATTAAATTTTTTTCCGGAGACAAATAAAAGAAAATAACACACAATGGTGAACAGGCAGGGGGAGGCAAGGTGATGCGTTTCACACAACAATCATGCTTTATCAGAACCAAACAGTGTCTATAAATATGCCATGTATCTTTAAAGTACAAATGATTCAGGTTGTTTAGATTTTGATATAGTGATGAAGGGATTAGAATTGCTGAAACACTGAAATCACTGAAGCCTCAGTGGGCAAATGACATGTAATTTTATACATAAAATTATACTAAGATATGCTTTTTTGTTATGAAAGCATGTATGTGTCATTCTATGACTAGGATATGGTTTTCTAAACATATAAGGAAACACCAAATACTGAAAAGCAGGGTAACAAACTGAAACAAAATTAATGGAACACTAAAAAATAAAGCAGGAATCAAATTATTATCAGAATTTATTTTTTAATATCTTCTATAGCCCAAAAAGCAATGGAGTATCCCAAAACACTGGACATTTTTTATTAAATGAGGTCAACCAGATACCCCAATTTTTTTTTTTTATCTATGTAAATAAATATATATATAAAAAAAAAAAACACAACATGATTTTTTGTTTTTGTTTTAGTGTTTAGATGTTAGTTGCAAATTTAGAACCACGATAATGGATCCAAATATGAGACTTTTTATTTTGTTGTCTTCATTTTCTGAAGCAAAGCTTATTAAGGTATTTTATTTTCTAAAATTGTTTAAGTTAGTATTATTTTAACTCTTTAGCAGTTAAATGCTATTTGAGATCTAATGCAAAGTGTTGGTTTTATGTTTATATAGCAATATGAACACCGTGTAAAAGCGTGCCTGATGAATTTAGTTCTAAGAAACTTAACCATTATCATGAAAATTGACAGATGAATAATCTGTAGAGTACTGAAAGCATCAAGGTTTTCATGAATTTAGGCAACCATGAAAAAGCAGGCATCTCAGTAGGAGTATACATAGCAAAAAATCAGGAAGTATGCATAAAAGTCTGATGAAAATTGAGCATTTTAAAGCCTTGACAATAGCTTAAACATATGCCTTCTTTTCATCCTGAACTGAAAAACATAGTGTAAAACAGATAGACACAACAAAGAAAAGTTCTATCAAGACTACAATTATTAGAGGAGGCATGGTTGAAAAGTTGATAGCAAGCATCTGTTTTTCCCTGGGTTCACAGTTCAACATGACACAGCTAACAGGAGCTTCAAACTTCTCAGTAAAATGAAGCCACTACAAGGAATAAGGTCATAGCGCACCATTATTTAAAGGTTAGGGATTAAAATGCAAGTAGAGACACATAAAACTGGAAAAAATGTAATAAGCTTTATATATATATATATATATATATATATATATATATATATATATATATATATATATATATATACTGTGTGTGTATAACTATATATATATATATATATATATATATATATAGATAGATAGATATATCTATAGATATATATATACACACTCTATATATACAGTATACAAAAAATAAATTTCAGTAACCTGCCATTGCTCAACAGCAAACTCTTTCCCTTTTAAAAAAAAAAATACTTAATAAGATAAAGTGGGTAACTATCCTTGGAGTTAAAGCAGAGCTCAGTCTTAAAAAAAAGTAAAAGTCAGCAGCTACAATACTGTAGCTGCTGAATTTTAATATAAGGACATTTACTTGTCCAGTGATCACACAATGTCAGCACCCTGAGCCGGGTGCAAGCGCCGGCATTGTAAGTAAGGGAAACCGGCAGTGAAGCCTTCAGGTTTCACAGACAGTTTCCTATTGTGCATGCGTGAGTCCTGCTGCACTTTCTGAATGGTCCTGCCATCTTCTGGGACCTGTGTGTGTCCCAGAAAGCAACAGGGGAATGAGGATGGGCTGGAAATCCTTGTAAATTGCCACAATGATCTTACCTGGAAGTGGGAGTGGGTACTTGTCAAAACCAGATACCACCCCCCCAAAAAAAGGGCCAAATGTGAGAGTGAAGAGGGGAGGGTCCAAACAAGGGGAAGTTGCCCTTTTGGGTGGAGCTCTGCTTTAAGCTTTGTTGAACAGCAATGCCTACATTACAAAAAAAGTATATCTTTTGCTGTGATCTAAAAACCTACCTTAGTGGTAAATCGCATTAAAGTCAGAATGAATGGCAGCAGACGAATGTGTACAATGCATGGTACCATGCATTATAGTACTACATGCATTAGTGCATATGTTACTGCAGAACAATATTTTGAACAAGGCCAAATTGTGTAAAAGGGTCTATGATCCTCATAGAGGATAATAGGACTTATGCTATCTATTCAACGGTGTGCACATTTTTTAATATAATACATTTGTGGTATAGGAGAACACTTGAAGTGATTTAGTAAAGGAGTGGACAATGTTCACTTAGCAAATTGAATGTTTATGCAACTTAGAGAAAAGGGTGAAACATCACTTCAAACATCCAAATATGTGCAAGTTAAAATCAGTCCTGTTTACTTAATTTCTTTCTCAAATGCTTGGGTATTCTCACCAAACATTGCTTCACCTCGTTCATCAAAGTAAGTGAACATTCACTTTGCACTTTCATAAATTAGTCTTAGTCAGAAAGCAAGATTGTTGACCACAGTAGACAAGTTTTTGCTCTTCTGTAGAACTGCACTTAAATCAACATAACATGCAAGTGAAGTCATTCTATGCTTGATAAATTTTATTAGCTGTATAGAACAATTATGTAAAATATTTTACTCGTTCAAGATTAGTGTGATTTATTCTGTTTTCTGTTATAAAAATAGAACCAGGTGGTTTCCATATTTACAAAGCTGAAAATATTATTCTGCTTTAAGTACTTATGTTCTAGCTTAATAACCCATGCAATTTTAGCTGGTGATGTCAATCGCTACCATACTAAGGCAATTAAATAATTAGCATTAGCCATTGCCTGTCTGTTTCCTGTCACCTTTGTAAATTTTACTCCTGTCTATTTCACTGTGTCATGCAGATGTTGGTGATGTTACCTAACTGTGCCTTTTCTATAATTGGTTAAAAAATACATCACATCCTAAGTAAATTATTATTTTATTATATGCACAGCTTCAGTTTTCTATGTTTTTAGCATATAATTTTATCAAAGTAATATTATTTTTAAGTCATTTTATAATGCTAATGTGTTTGTTAGGAAACCTGGGTATCCTAACTAACATACATAAATCACAACTGTCCATGTTTTATGTTAATGTTTACTTGTTTTTTTCAAACTGAAATTAATTTTAAAACATTACTTCTTTCCATTTATTAAAAATAAAAATAATTGGAAAGTGGTGTGGATCTCCAGTGTGTTCAAGCATATGGTCTGATGCCTCTATAGCTGGAAGACAAAAACAACTCTAGTCTAATTATTATTATCATTATATTACACAAAAAAAGTGAAGGGAGGGGTTATTATGAAAGACTGAGCTTAAGGAAGTGGTGTGACATCCATACTTATATTATGTTAGTTAGCGAATTAGTGATATGCATGGAGACTGATGGGTGAGCATATCAAAGACAGCAAAAATTTCTAAGATTAACAGTATTAGGCAGTGGCCACTGGTTTTAGCAGATAGTAAATTAAGAGGGGGAAACTGAAGATGAAGCCCTGTACACACGATCGGTTTTACCGATGAAAACCGTCCGATGGATTCTTCTCATCAGACAAACCGATCGTGTATGGGACCCATCGGTCTTTTTTCCATCGGTTTTAAAAAATAGAACTTGTTTTAAAATTTTCCGATGGATCAAAAACCGATGGTAAATTTTGATCGTCTATGGTCAAGTCCATTGGTTAAAAAACCCACGCATGCTTAGATTAAAGTCGACGCATGCTCAGAAGCATTGAACTTCATTTTTCTCGGCTCATCTGAGTGTTTTACATCTGACTGACTGATGGTGTGTGGGCAAGACTGATGGAAGTCAGCTTCATCGGTTTTCCGATGGAAAAATCCATCGGTTTAAAAACCATAGGAAATCTGATCGTGTGTACAGGGCTTTAGAGTAAAAGGGTGTAAAATAGAACAAAAGTGTAATCACAGTAGTTGTGAGGAAATGGGGTCCAGGATACATGTAGCTAAGTAAATGTTAGAAAAAAAAATTCAACTTGTTTTATGGTAGCAGAGTTAAAATATTTTTTTTTTAATGTGTTGTAGACATGGCATGTTAGGTAGGGAAATATCTAGACAGTGGATACATCATGAGTTGCTTTAATCTTATTTTTTAAATGCTTGGTACTTTTCTGGGCAATTTGTGATTAGTAGGTAGAGCCAGTGGAGGATTAAGTAGAGAATTAAAGGTAGAAAATAATTATTGAGGACTGTGTGAGAGTGGTGAAATAGGTCTGTTTGGCAGTGTGGAGACAGGAATCGTATTTTTGGAGGACACATTTATTCAGGGTGAGGTCTTGCCAGAATTTACTTTTACACCACAGTTGCACATAAGAACGCTAGATCTTTTGAGACTTTTGATGTCATCTGTTTGTTAATGTTGTATTGGTTGGGGCCTGCCTTTGAGGGGATAAAGTATGTCCAGGAAAAATGAGTGGGAGCTGTTGGGCAGGACAGAGGTGAGATTTTGTCATAGAGGTAGTATGTTGCAGAAAAGAGAAGAGACAGATGAAAGTGGTTGCAAGGAGTGCAGAGGTGGGAGAATACAAAGTTAAAGGGGGGTCACCATCAGAGTAGACATGTGTGTCTATTGTGTAAGCTCTAAAGAGAAGGTTAGGCTGTGGAGTTGAGGGGTAGCAAGGTAGAGAAGTCATTAAGGATGGTCCAGGAGGCCAATAAATCACATCAAACTTAAGAGAAAATTAGGAAAATAGATGAGTAGTTGGAGATAAAAAAAGGCTATGCTAAAGTGACCCTGGTACTGTGTCATCCCAGCATGTGTCTGTCCTATAAATATGATCTAAAAAATACAGATATGGAGTTCAGGTTGAACACAATTATTCAGTTAGGAGTTGATTAAAGACATATGGTTTGCAGAGCAAAATTTTCACACTAAAGACAGACTATAAAAGATGCCAGAGTTCTAAAGATTAAAATCAGCTCATTGTTTAAGTAAGCCAAAATGAAAGAGGAAAAAAAAAAAAATACTATGGACAAGTCTAACAGATGTTTAGTAGCAGAAATGCAGCAATGAGTACCATAAAGCAAAATTGATAGCAAGGAGTCAGTTTCAGTTAACCACTTTGCGCCCGGGCCGTGGTCAAAAGACGGTCGCATTGCAGCACTCAATTGCCGGGAGGACGTCCATGGACGTCCTCCTGTTTAATTCCGTGATGCGCGCCGCGCGGGCGCGCATCGGGGAAAAGCTGTGCCCGCTGTGTCACGCGGGTGCCGATGCGTGTGCCTGGTGGCCGCGATGTCCGCCAGATACACACGATCAGCTGTCACAGTACAGGGACGTGGAGAGATCATGTCCTGTCAGGGAGAGAGGAGACCGATGCTGTGTCCCTTGTACATAGGGACACAGATCGGTCTCCTCCCCCAGTCAGTCCCCTCCCCCACAGTAACAATCACCTAGCAGGGTACACATTTAACCCCTTCCCGCCCCTAGTGTTAACCCCTTCCCTGCCAGTCACATTTATACAGTAATCAGTGCATATTTATAGCACTAATCGCTGTATAAATGTGAATGGTCCCAAAAATGGGTCAAAAGTGTCCGATGTGTCCATCATAATGTCGCAGTCACAATAAAAATCGCAGATCGCCGCCATTACTAGTAAAAAAATAATAATACAAAAAAAGTCATAATTCTATCCCCTATTTTGTAGGCGCTATAACTTTTGCGCAAACCAATCACTATACGCTTATTGCGATTTTTTATCACCTAAAATATGTAGAAGAATATGTATCGGCCTAAACTGAGGAAAAAAATAGTTTTTTAAATAAAAATGGGGATATTTATTATAGCAAAAAGTAAAAAAGATTTTTTTTTTTTTTTAAATTGTCGCTCTTTTTTTGTTTATAGCGCAAAAAATAAAAACCGCAGAAATGATCAAATGCCACCAAAAGAAAGCTCTATTTGTGGGAAAAAAAAGACGTCAATTTTGTTTGGGAGCCACGTCGCACGACCGCGCAATTGTCATTCAAAGCGTGACAGTGCTGAAAGCTGAAATTTCGCCTAGGCAGGAAGGGGGTTATGTGCCCAGTAAGCAAGTGGTTAAAGGTGGATGTTAAAAGCAGTGATGATTACCTGTGAGAGAAAAGAAGAGATGTGAACAGGAACATGAGTTCTAAAGCTCATCAATACACTGTACCAATGCCTGAGCAAAGAGCTTCATACACTGCTGCTCCTGCTCATGCTTCCACACACAGTCTTTGCATTCAGTCTAACTTTTTTGTGAATCTGTTGCTGCTGCACTGTAATTGAACCTGATCAAGCACAGATTTGGCTTAATTGGCTTCTTTCCAGGTCACAGAGGCTGGGCAATGACAGCATTGAAACTGGAAGTAAAAAAATGTTTTTTGCTTCTGGGATCATATATTGGAGGGATGATCAGTGAATAAATGTTCACTGATCTCACTCCTTTCTCCCTGCTGAAACCTCCCATGGCCACCCTGGGCTGGAAAGAGGGGCATCAGAGTGCAGGATACAAAGTGGGGGGGAGGGGTCAGGCAGAGGGGTAGTATGTCCCTTTGTATGTGGATGGGTGGCTTTACAGCTTCCCAAATCACTTCCAGTCATTGGCATGTGCACAGGGTGTGCTGGGTGTGCCTGGGCACAACATAATCACCTAGTGTGCACTAGGGAAAGATCTCCCTCTTACCGACTCTGCCATAAGTGCTTACGCATTTCTCTTTCCGGCAGGGAGATCAATGTGCCAGGGCCATATATATACACACACACACATGTGTGTTTGAGATTTGGGGTGCTACACACCCTTATGCTTCCAGTAGAAGTCATTTTTACAAATATTTGAATACTATTGGAGTAAAAGGAAAACGATTTGCTAGATCAAATCTGATAATTTTCAAGGCTAATAGGCAAGTGCAAAAAACAAAACAAAACAAAAAAAAAAACAGGGAGCAACACTTTCAGGTTAAATCTTTTTTTATTGAATTTCAAAAAAGAGTGCAGGTGAATATCACAACACATTGCAAGGATGGTAAGGAAGAAAAGAAAGATTAAGGAGAGGGTTAGGGCAGTAAGTATGACAGAGATCCCTGCATATGTTAGTAGAGTAGAAGTATAATGTTACCAACAACTGTAGGTAGTTAGAATGACAAGAGGTTTCAGAATAACTGTAAGGTCCTCCTGAACATGGCCCAGCCCAACCACATTACGTGAAAAGAATCTATTCTGTCAGAGTATCCTGCTATCAGGTTCATTTATAATCCCAGCCCCTGCCGAAAATGATGGCAAAGTAAATTTTTTCCAGTATCTGGATATTGTGGTGCGTGCTACTACTAGACAGTGTCTCAATATATTTATTTTCATAGATAAATTCCTTCCTAGAGTCTGCTCCCAAGCCCTTTCAAAAGGTGGTCTGTCTTTGTAGACTTCCTCTCTCATTATTGCATATATTTCCGATCCGTATTGCATATAGTTCCAATATTACATGAGAGGCTGCTGCTGGAGAGATACACACATTTTCAAACTTTGTTAAGGGATATTTTAATGTCCCTCCTCCTGATATAGATCTGATATAGTCAGATAGTTGCCATGTCTGGTACCAGTCATATAGAGGGGAGCAATTATTTTAATAAGGCTTAAAAAGCAATATTTAAAAATCTAGTTCTGAATTTTGCTAAAGCTCCACTTCATAATATATCTAATATCCACACCCCTTTGTTTGTATGTTATGGTGACATTGTGGGGGTGCCTGGGGTATTGTGTTGTGGACTGACCTGCTCCATATAGTTTGCTCCTATATGCTTTAAGCCCTGGTCCTGTACACTCTCAAACAGGGAATACATGGGATAGTCCCTGGGCAGTTCCTTTGATGACCCTCTTTGAGTATTGAGTAATACAATATCTTACCTGCTCCCTGGATAGAGACATACCAGGTTGTCTGCAGGAGACTTGAGCTACAGTTTATAGAGTCTCCATAAACTATTACGCAAACTACCAATTCCTCCCCCCTCTTATGAGCCAGTACCAGTCCCTATTTTTACCAAGTTAATTTGTTTTGATCCCCACTAGAGTGACGCAGGATAATATAATTTGTACAATTAATATTAGATCCAAAGCCAGAACTTCATCCAATCCTATGCTTCTGTTGTCTACGGATGCAGAAAAAGCCTTTCATAGGGTCAGTTGGACTCTCATATTGGGGTTCCAGAGCCCTTGCTTGCTTGGATTAAGGCCCTAGACACCACACCCTCTACAACTGTCTGGCAGAAATTCTGCTACCTTCTCTATTCATATTAGGACTAGACAGGGCCACCCTCTATCATCCCTGCTCTTCATCTTTGTCAAATGTTTTTATTGAAATTTCAATAGGGGAACAGAAGTTGGAGAGGGGAAAAATAAAATAAAAATAAGAATAAAAGGAAAATACTAAAATACCGAAGCATAGATAAATCTAGGTTACAGTAACAGTACCAAGTATAACATATTGAGTCCATACAGACATAGATAACTATTCACTATGATAAATAAATGCACACAGATAATTAAGTGAATATTTTTAAAAATGTGAGATTAAAAATAAAAAAGAAATTAGCAGATGCGTCAATCTGTCTATTTGTCAAGATATCATACTAATGTAATAAGGCATTAAGCCGTAGTAAAGTTAGAGATAAGTAACTTTAAGGTAAAAACTTGTTAAATCGCTTCACGATTTATTAATCAGAAATCAGGAGGATAAAAAAAAAAAATTAAGACAGAGTATAGGATAGAAAAAAGATAAGAATATAAGGAGAAAAAAAATAAAAATAAACACCCGGGACGGTGATCTGACTCTTAACCCTTCTTACATCATGTCCATAAATACTAATGCCCCATACACACGATCGTTTTTCATGCCGTTAAAAATGCCATTAAAAAAAATGGCCATTAAAAATGATCGTGTGTAGGCTCCAGAGCATTTTTAACGACGTGAAAAACGGCCATTAAAAATTTCGAACATGCTCTCTTTTTTCACGTCGTTTTTCATGTCGTTTTTTTTAACGACGTGAAAAACGATAGTGTGTATGCTTTAACGACGTGAAAAAAAACGCGCATGCTCAGAATCAAGTATGAGACAGGAGCGCTCGTTCTGGTAAAACTAGCATTCGTAATGGAGATAGCACATTCGTCACGCAGTCACGGACTGAAAAGCACGAGACTGAAAAGAGCGAATCGTCGCTCAACAAACTTTACTAACATGAAGGGTGGCGCCATTCGAACGGAACTTCCCCTTTATAGTGCCGTCATACGTGTTGTACGTCACTGCGCTTTGCTTGATCGTTTTTTTAAATGATCGTGTGTACGCAAGACAGGCTTGAGAGGAAACATGAAAAAAAACGACGTGAAAAACGGCAAGAAAAAAAATGGCAAGAAAAACGATCGTGTGTATGGGGCATAAGTCATCTCTAGACTATCTGCCTGGTTACCATCACAAGGTCGCAGTCTAAAAGGATGACCTTTTTTATATTAGAAACTAATTATTTCTCTACTGTCTCTTCTGCAAGAACTCTATATGTATGGTGCTCTATTGAACTTTAAAGTAATTCTACAAAAATCCAAAGCTTTAAATGTATTCCTAGATGAACCTACCATGAAGACCCTTAGGTCTAACTTCCCATTTCCATGGGCACCCCAGTCTTTTAAAGTTCTTGGGCAAATATATGCTGTGCATGCTGATTCTAGTTTGATATTTAAACCATAACTCCACTAGGGATGAGCTTCGTGTTCGAGTCGAACATACGTTCGACTCGAACATCGGCTGTTCGATCGTTCGACAAAGATCGAACGATTTGGGCCGTTCGCGCCAAATTCGAGTGACGCGAATGGCCCACAATGCACTACGCCATCGCAGTGTCATCCAGGCGCTGTGATTGGCCAAGCATGCACTGTGACCCCGCATGCTTGGCCAATCACAGCGCCGGCAGTGAGGAGAGCAATGATTGGCCACAGGCAGGATGCCTGTGGCCAATTATTGCTGAGGGTGTTTAGTACACGCCCCACACTATAAAAGGCCGCCAGCACGGTGGCTAGTGTCCCGGAGCAGGGAAAGAGAAGCATAGGCAGGGACAGTGACATTTATTTTTTCTTGCTTAACCTGGATTCCTTTAGTTTAGGGAAAGAGAAGGATAGGTAGGGAGAGTGTCAGTGTGTTTTATTGTGCGAATCCTTGTTTCTAGGGACAGGGAAGGACAGTGAGGGAATTCTCCTTGTGCTATAGTGTGCTTTAAAAAAAGGGATTTTTATAACAGCTTACCTGTAAAATCCTTTTCTTGGAGTACATCACGGGACACAGAGCGACTTAGTCATTACTAATGGGTTATATAGTTTACCTTCAGGTGTTGGCACTGGCCAATTCCAAACCGGAAGTACCCTCCCCTATATAAGCCCCTCCCACCCGGGAGCACCTCAGTTTTGTAGCCAAGCAATAAGTGTCCCAAAAAGAGGGGTGGGAGCTCTGTGTCCCGTGATGTACTCCAAGAAAAGGATTTTACAGGTAAGCTGTTATAAAAATCCCTTTTTCTTTTTCGTACATCACGGGACACAGAGCGACTTAGTCATTACTAATGGGACGTCCCAAAGCAATGCCAAATGAGGGGGGGGTACATAAGCTGGGCGCCATCAGGCATGAGGATCTTTTGCGGCCTGCAACACACTGCGCCCAAAGGCGACATCCTCCTGACTTCTAACGTCTACCTGATAGAATCTAGTAAACGTGTGTACCGAAGACCATGTTGCGGCCTTACATACTTGAGCCAGGGAGGCCTGGTGATGCACTGCCCATGAAGTTCCAACCGCTCTCGTGGAGTGCGCCCTAACTTTGAACGGAGGCGGTCTCTTTCTCAAGCCATAGGCTTGTATTATGACCTGTCGAATCCACTTGGCTAAAGTAGATTTTGATGCTGCCTGACCCTTTCTGGGGCCTTCCGGCAGAACAAACAAAGAATCCGTTCTGCGAATCTGAGCAGTGGCTTTTAGATAAGCTTTAACTGCTCTTACCACATCCAAAGAATGTAATAACTTTTCCTCTACTGAGATAGGTTTGGGGAAAAAAGAAGGAAGAACCACATCTTGGTTCAAATGAAACCTCGATACCACCTTAGGAAGAAAGGCTGGATGAGGACGTAATACTACTCTGTCCTTATGGACAACCAGATATGGCTCCTTACAGGACATAGCTGCTAATTCCGACACTCTTTTAGCCGAACAAATGGCTACTAAGAAAACCAATTTCCTGGTGAGAAGAACCAAGGAAATGTGTTGTAATGGTTCAAACGGTTGTTTCTGTAGAACCGACAGAACCAGGTTTAAGTCCCAAGGACATATGGGAATACTAACCGGAGGGCTAATACGCATCACTCCTTGTATAAAGGCTTTGACTAGTGAATGCGAAGCCAAGGGCCTTTGAAAAAATATTGACAAGGCCGAAATCTGACCCTTGATAGTACTCAAGGCCAGCTTCCTATCTACAGCCCACTGTAGGAAGTCCAGAATCCTCCCTATCATGTACTTACGTGGATGCCATTTCTTGGTCTCACACCACGTAATGTACGCTTTCCAGATCCTATAATAGATCTGCCTGGATACCGGTTTCCTGGCATTGATCATGGTAGATACCACAGAATTAGAGAGCCCTCTCTTTTTCAGAATGTGGGCTTCAATAGCCAGGCCGTCAAACCTAGGGCTGGTAAGGAAGGGTGGTATATCGGTCCTTGCGACAGCAGGTCCGGACGAAGTGGGAGGGTCCAAGGACTCCTCACTGACATTTTTACCATCTCCGCGTACCATGCCCTTCGGGGCCACGCTGGAGCCACCAGAATCACTGGTTTCTTTTCTACCCTGATTCTGCGGAGTAATCGCGGTAACAATTGTGGCGGTGGGAATGCATATATCAGCTTGAACCGATCCCAAGGGAACACTAGGGCATCCGAGCCGCAAGCTAGGGGATCCCTTGTGCGAGACACAAACCTGTCCACCTTTGCGTTGAATCTGGATGCTAGCAGATCTACATCCGGTGTTCCCCACCGCTGGCATATTGCCTGGAAAACCTCGGGGTGAAGAGACCATTCCCCCGGGCATAATTGTTGGCGACTTAGAAAGTCCGCTCTCCAATTTTCCACTCCTGGGATGAAAACCGCAGATATGGCTGGGACATATCTTTCTGCCCACTCCAGGATGCAATTTGCTTCCTTCTGGGCTGCATGACTTTTGGTGCCACCCTGATGATTGATATATGCCACTGCCGTGGCATTGTCTGATTGAATTCTGACAGGGGACCCCTGGAGTTTGGATGTCCATGCTACTAGGGCATACCGGGCTGCTCGTATCTCTAAGAGATTGATGGGCAGGGCCTTTTCTGCTTCTGACCACCTGCCCTGGAGAGACCATTGCTCCAGCACTGCCCCCCAGCCGATGAGGCTGGCATCTGTAGTGACCACCTTCCAAGAAACCGGACTGAAGGGTTTCCCTCTTTCCAGATTCTGGGGCACCAACCACCAATGGAGGCTCTTGCGAACGGAAGGGGACAGGGACATTGGTAAGTCTAAAGCCTGAACTTTTTTGTTCCAGGCTGACAGTATGGCCCTTTGCAAATTCCTTGAATGGAATTGACCGTAGGGTACCGCTTCGAATGAAGCCACCATCTTTCCCAGCAGCCTCATGCAGAGACGTATGGATGGTTTTCTTTTTGTACCCACTAAGTGGGTCAAATTTCTTAAAGACGACACCTTCTCTGGAGGTAAGAAAATCTTTCTCTGATTTGAATCCAGCCTTAGCCCTAAGTATTCCAGACTTTTGACTGGTCTTAGAGCTGACTTGTCCCGGTTGATAATCCAACCGTGATATTCCAGATACTCGATTGTCTTGTGAATAGCTACTTCCAGCTTTTCCACTGAGTGGTCTATTAGTAGCAGGTCGTCTAGATATGCCATTATCGTTACACCCTGTGTTCTTAGATTGGCCAATAATGGGGCCAGAATTTTTGTGAACACTCGTGGTGCTGTGGCCAGACCGAAAGGTAAGGCTCTGAACTGAAAATGGCGCCCTTCTACTGCAAAGCGTAGAAATTTCTGATGGGCCGGAAAGATGGGAATATGCAGATAAGCATCCCTTATGTCGATCGAGGCTAGCCATTCCTGCCCTTGTAGGGCGGTGGCCACTGATCGGATCGACTCCATCCGAAAGGTCCTGATATTTAGGAACTTGTTTAGCCCTTTTAGATTTAATATGGGCCTCACGTCCCCATTTGGTTTGGGGACTGTGAAAAGGTTCGAGTAAAACCCGAATCCGCTTTCTTCCAGGGGAACCTTCATGATTACCCCTTGGAGCAATAGTTGTTCTAGTGCCAGAAGGAGGGATCCTCTCTTTTGGGGATCTCTTGGCACGTTTGACCTCATAAATTGGGCAGGAGGAGTGCCTTTTAACTCCAGCTTGTATCCCAGACTTACTGCGGAGAGCACCCATCTGTCTCTGATGGTGTCCCGCCAGGTCTCTGTGAACAACTGAAGTCTTCCCCCCACCCGATTGAGCGGGGGCAATACTTCATGCCTTAGGGGGAGGTTTTGTACCTCTCTTGATCCAGGGCTTCTTGTTACCCTGTGATTGTCCCTGATTTCTGCCCCCTGAATTTGACCGCGGAGGCCGTCGGAACTGCTTCACAGCCGATGTGCCCGGGACTGGAGAGGTAGGCCTCTTAAAAGAAGGACTTCTACCCTTGTTCTTAACCGGTAAGAGTGAACTTTTACCGGCAGAAATTTTCTGGATATATTTGTCCAGATCTTCTCCAAATAAGCGTTCTCCATGAAATGGGAAGCTAACCAGCAGTTTTTTACAGGGAGCTTCAGCAGACCAGTTTTTGAGCCACAGAAGCCTACGCATATGTACTATAGACAGCGTAAAGCGGGAGGCCTGTTGGATTGTATCCTTTATGGCGTCCACCGCAAAACACAAGGCTCTAGGCAGGTCAGCTAGGGCATGAGCCTGCTGATCTGGTAAGTCCCTTAAGACTTGTTTCAACTGATCTTTCACTGCTTGGCAGACTCCAATCGCTGCTACCGCAGGTTGTGTCACCATACTTGCTGTAGAGAAAGCAGATTTTAGTAAAGACTCCAATTTTTTATCTATTGGGTCTTTGAACATTGGAACATTATCTACTGGACATGTCAGTGATTTGTTAACAGAAGAGATGGCTGCGTCCACTATAGGGACCCTCCATTTTCTTATGAACTTATCCTCCATGGGATAGATCACCGGAAATCTCTTGGGGGGAGCAAATATTTTATCAGGATGCTCCCAATCCTGGTAAATAAGCCCTTCTAATAAAGGGTGGATTGGGAAGGAACAGACCGCCTGGGGAGCTTTTAGCGACCCCAGCGAGGAAACCGTAGTGGATGGTGGTTCCGCCAGAGGCATTTTAAATGCTGATCGGACCATGTTAGTCAGAGACTGAACCCATAATCTTTCAGCCTGAGAAGCTGAGAAAGGTTCTTCCACTGTTGATTCCTCTATAAGTGAATCAACCTCATCCTGATCCCCTTCAGGTAGGTCGATCTCTGTGTGGGGCTGTTCCTCCACTAACAGGCACTCTGAAGGAGGAGACGGAGATCGGACGCGCTTTTCCTGTGACAGGGAAGCAGCGATCAATGCTGTTAATCTCTCTTCCAATCCTCCCAGAGTTGAGGATAAAACCTCCTCTGTTATATATACAGGAGCAGGTGGACTGGGGACAGCCGCAGCACCAGGCATTCCTGCGGGGTTTCTACGGCTACTGACCTCTGCATTCTCAGGGGAGATTGGTGCAGTGCAAGCATGCCCAATATCCTCAGAGCCCGATGGAGACCCCTTTGGCTTCCTGGAAGATCTGTTTCCGGAGCGTCTGGACGACATATCCTTTAAGCACAAAGCTGAGGTATTCCCGTCGTCATACACCAATTTTTGCTGGTAATAGTCTAACACAGGTGCTGCTATATACCAGCTGGTGTCCACTAAAGTGCCTTTCTATGGGGATGCCTGCATCAACCGCCTCTGTGTGCCACTGTTTGTTGCTAGCTCTGTTTGCATGCAGCTGACACTTGTACTGTGTCTTTTAACCATGCTGGGACGCCCGCACATGCGCAGAAGCGCCGCGGCGCGCATCGAGCGTCATCCACCCGCCCCGCCCCTTTTTTTTCATAGGAGGCGCGTGCACGCGCCCGCGCGCGCGCCCGTGCGCCAATGGCGCCCTTTTCGAAAACCAACAGAGGACTAGGAGCCAGGGCCCTTTTTGCCGGAGGGCCTGTGCGGTGGATGAACGCAGCAACAGGGCAGAGGAAGTGGATTCCCTCAGAGAAACTTACCAGCTGCCTGGATCTTTTGAGTTGAGAAAACCAAAGATCCACATTTACAAGAAAAATGGACTACAGCGGCCTCTAGTGGTTTAACACAGGTACCGCGGTCCCTGTTTTTTTTTTTTTTCTTGACTACTATTAAAATTTTACATTTTCAGTAGTTATAGGCAAACACAGATATTTAGCGGGAATACCGTTAGGTAACAGACAGAAAGACAAATTAGGCTTGGGGGTCCCCCAATAGAACCAAGTTCCTGAGGGCCCCCACTTACCTGATCCCCGCCGCAGGACTTTGTTTGGTCCACAAAAGTCCAAACTTCACCTATCACGGCAGGCATTGTAATTAAACCTTCAGGGACCGGGTTCCCAAGGATTCCACTCCCCTGGACCTGTATAGCACCCTGCACAGACAGCGTCTTGGTCGTGGGTATGACCAGAGCTCTGGATCCCAGGGTCCAGCCCTCCTAAGAGAAGCATTACAGGCAAAACCTTGCTCTTCTGCTGCAAGGCCCGGGTACCGACCGTTTAGCTATGAAGCTTTTTTGGTGGGATCCGGAACAGCTTACTAAGGCCCAAAAGAACCTGTACGCAAGCCCAGTGAAAACACATGTTACTCTTTGGCCAACACCTTAGACACTGGCAAAAAACTGAGGTGCTCCCGGGTGGGAGGGGCTTATATAGGGGAGGGTACTTCCGGTTTGGAATTGGCCAGTGCCAACACCTGAAGGTAAACTATATAACCCATTAGTAATGACTAAGTCGCTCTGTGTCCCGTGATGTACGAAAAAGAAAAACATTTTTTCTACGGACAGAAAACTATAGGTAGGGAGAGTGTCAGTGTGTTTTACTGTGCGAATCCTTGTTTCTAGGGACAGGGAAGGACAGTGAGGGAAATTCTCCTTGTGCTATAGTGTGCTTTAAAAAAACATTTTTTCTAGGGACAGAAAACTATAGGTAGGGAGAGTGTCAGTGTGTTTTACTGTGCGAATCCTTGTTTCTAGGGACAGGGAAGGACAGTGAGGGAAATTCTCCTTGTGCTATAGTGTGCTTTAAAAAAACATTTTTTCTAGGGACAGAAAACTATAGGTAGGAAGAGTGTCAGTTTCTTTCACTGTGATAATCCTTGTTTCTAGGGACAGGGAAGGAAAGTGAGGGAAATTCTCCTTGTGCTATAGTGTGCTTTAAAAAAACTTTTTTTCTAGGGACAGAAAACTATAGGTAGGAAGAGTGTCAGTTTCTTTCACTGTGATAATCCTTGTTTCTAGGGACAGGGAAGGACAGTGAGGGAAATTCTCCTTGTGCTATAGTGTGCTTTAAAAAAACATTTTTTCTAGGGACAGAAAACTATAGGTAGGGAGAGTGTCAGTGTGTTTTACTGTGCGAATCCTTGTTTCTAGGGACAGGGAAGGAAAGTGAGGGAAATTCTCCTTGTGCTATAGTGTGCTTTAAAAAAAAATTTTTTCTAGGGACAGAAAACTATAGGTAGGAAGAGTGTCAGTTTCTTTCACTGTGATAATCCTTTTTTCTGGGAACAGGGAAGGACAGTGAGGGAAATTCTCCTTGTGCTATAGTGTGCTTTAAAAAAACATTTTTTCTAGGGACAGAAAACTATAGGTAGGAAGAGTGTCAGTTTCTTTCACTGTGATAATCCTTGTTTCTAGGGACAGGGAAGGACAGTGAGGGAAATTCTCCTTGTGCTATAGTGTGCTTTAAAAAAACATTTTTTCTAGGGACAGAAAACTATAGGTAGGAAGAGTGTCAGTTTCTTTCACTGTGATAATCCTTGTTTCTAGGGACAGGGAAGGAAAGTGAGGGAAATTCTCCTTGTGCTATAGTGTGCTTTAAAAAAACATTTTTTCTAGGGACAGAAAACTATAGGTAGGAAGAGTGTCAGTTTCTTTCACTGTGATAATCCTTGTTTCTAGGGACAGGGAAGGACAGTGAGGGAAATTCTCCTTGTGCTATAGTGTGCTTTAAAAAAACATTTTTTCTAGGGACAGAAAACTATAGGTAGGAAGAGTGTCAGTTTCTTTCACTGTGATAATCCTTTTTTCTAGGGACAGGGAAGGACAGTGAGGGAAATTCTCCTTGTGCTATAGTGTGCTTTCAAAAAACATTTTTTCTAGGGACAGAAAACTATAGGTAGGAAGAGTGTCAGTTTCTTTCACTGTGATAATCCTTGTTTCTAGGGACAGGGAAGGACAGTGAGGGAAATTCTCCTTGTGCTATAGTGTGCTTTAAAAAAACATTTTTTCTAGGGACAGAAAACTATAGGTAGGAAGAGTGTCAGTTTCTTTCACTGTGATAATCCTTGTTTCTAGGGACAGGGAAGGACAGTGAGGGAAATTCTCCTTGTGCTATAGTGTGCTAAAGCATTCCTCATCAACCATCTTTGAAATCCTTGTTTTTTGGACAGTCAGGGAAATTGTCGTTGTGCTATCCTGCAAAAGCAATCATCCTCAACCATATTTAGTAATCCTTAAGTAAAGGGACAGAGAAGGACACCTGAAGGTAGCCCTTATTGCTTTTTTCCCATCTCCCTGCAGGCCATCTATTAGAATGTCTGGAAGGCAAACAAGGAGAGGCAATAAAAGAGGGCAAGCAGGCTCTGTGTCTGGGGGCAACAGTGCTGGTCGTGGACGCGGTGCATTGTCATCAGCACATGGCCATGGGACACGCTTGTCCTTCTTTTCGGCAGCTGGACATGTTGAGCCACATCATGCCGAAGACTTGGTAGAGTGGATGACCAAGCCCTCCTCCTCCTCCTCATCCTCTCTCACCCAGGCTCAGGGTACTGGCAAAGCAGCTGCCAAAGCGTCCTCTTCCCTGGTATCAATGTCAGACTCATCATCAGTCACTCCTTCCCTAGACCCACCATGTCCTCCTCCTGAGGAGTCCCCCGAACTGTTTGAGCACAGTGTTGGGTACATGCTCCAGGAGGATGCCCAGCGTTTCGAAGGGTCTGATGATGAAACCCAGCTACAGGAAGGCAGTAGCGTGAGAGCAGACAGAGGGGATGCTCAAGAAGGACACCAATCTGGCAGTCATGTTCCAGCAGCTGCAGCATACTGCCAGATTGGCTCCAGTGATGAGGAGGGAGGGGATGATGAGGTCACTGACTCCACGTGGGTGCCTAATAGGAGAGAGGAGGAGGAGGAGGATGAGGAGGAGGCACATCTCCAATGAGGCAGGATGCCCTTTGGTGGCCAGCGTAAGGGCAGTACACCGACGGAATCACACCGCAGAGCTCCGCCTGTGCAGGGCGCTGCCTCTGCCCGTCATTCAAAAAGTTCTTTGGTGTGGGCCTTTTTTGAGGCTAGTGCATCAGATCGCACAGCTGCTGTTTGCAACATATGTCTCAAGCGTATATCGCGTGGCCAAAACATCAGCCGCTTGGGTACCACATGCCTGACCAGACATATGTTGACCTGCCATGCAGCTCGTTGGCAAGCCTACCTCAAAGACCCACACCAAAGAACAAAGCGGACCTCTCCTTGCACCGCATCAGCTGGGATCTCCAACCCCACTATAACTTCAGTCCTCTCTGAAACATGCACTGAGAGGAATGAAGGTGTAGAATTAGGTGTGTCACAGCCAAGTACTTGCGGCCACTCTGCTAGCAGTACACCGACGTCCGATTCTAGCAGGCAAATTTCCCTGCCCCAGCTGCTGGACCGTCGAAAGAAGTTCACTCCCAGCCATCCACATGCCCAGCGGTTGAATGCTAGCTTGGCTAAATTGCTAGCGCTTCAACTGCTGCCTTTTCAGTTGGTAGACTCGGCCCCCTTCCGTGAGTTTGTGCAATGTGCGGTTCCTCAGTGGCAGGTTCCCAAACGCCACTTTTTCTCACGGAAGGCTATTCCGGCTCTCTACCGGCATGTGGAAGGCAATGTCTTGGCCTCGCTGGACAGGGCGGTCAGCGGTAAGGTGCATATTACCGCTGACTCATGGTCCAGCAGGCATGGACAGGGACGTTACCTTTCTTTCACGGCCCATTGGGTCACTCTTTTGGCAGCTGGGAAGGATGCAGGACAAGGTGCAGTAGTGTTGGAGGTTGTTCCACCGCCACGCCTCCAAAATGCTACTACTGGTTGTGACACACCTCTCTCCTCCACCCCCTCCTCTTCTTCTTCCTCCATGGCCTCTTCCTGTGGTTTGTCCTATGAACCAGCGGTGCTCCGTAGCCGTTCAAGGGGCTACGCAAGTACGCAGGCAAAAAGATGCCATGCCGTGCTTGCGCTGGTGTGTTTGGGGGACAGAAGCCACACTGGGGCAGAGGTCCTGTCTGCTCTGCAGGGCCAGGCCGAGAGGTGGTTGACGCCACGCCAGCTTAAGCCAGGAATGGTGGTTTGCGACAATGGCACCAACCTCCTCTCCGCCCTCCGACAGGGACAACTGACCCATGTGCCCTGTGTGGCTCACGTCCTTAACCTGGTGGTGCAGCGGTTCTTGGGCAGGTACCCGGGCTTACAGGATGTCCTGAGGCAGGCCAGGAAAGTCTGTGTGCATTTCCGCAGATCTTATAATGCCAGTGCTCGCCTGGCTGAGCTGCAAAAGGAGTTGAACCTGCCCAAGAACCGCCTTATATGTGACATGCCCACCAGGTGGAACTCAACGTTGGCCATGCTGCAGCGGCTGCACACGCAGCAGAGGGCCATCAATGAGTACCTGTGCGACTACGGCACCAGGACAGGGTCAGGGGAGCTTGGTTTTTTTTCTCCACGCCAGTGGGGCATGATCAGGGATGCATGCACTGTCCTGGCACCATTTGAGGAGGCCACGAGGATGGTGAGCAGTGACAGTGCATGCATCAGTGACACTGTACCTCTTGTCCACCTGTTGGAGCACACGCTGCGTGGAATAATGGACAGGGCACTTGAGGCAGAACAGAGGCAGGAAGAGGAGGACTTCCTTGCCTCTCAAGGCCCCCTTTACCCAGACAGTGTTCCTTCTGTCCCACCCATCGCACAGGAAGAGGAGGAGGAGGAGGATTGTGTCAGCATGGAGGTGGAGGCTGGCACTCAGCATCATCAGCAGCAGTCTTTTAGGGATGATTTACAGTCCCAAGAAACCAGTGGACTTGTACGTGGCTGGGAGGAGGTGGCTGCGGATCATGTCGTCCTTAGTGACCCAGAGGACTCCGGAGCGAATGCCTCAGCAAACCTACGCTGCATGGCCTCCCTGATCCTGCAAAGTCTGCGGAAGGATCCTCGTATTCTTCGGATCAAGGAGAGGGACCATTACTGGCTGGCCACTCTCCTTGATCCACGGTACAAGGGTAAGGTTGCGGACCTTATGTTACCGTCGCAGAGGGAGCAGAGGATGAGACAACTCCGGGAGGCCTTGCAGAAAGGTCTGTGCAACGCGTTCCCAGAGACTGGGAGGTTACAAACTCCTGGTCCTGGACAACGAGTTGCTGAGGCTTCGGCCAGTCAAAGAAGGAGCGGTGGGGAAGGTGGCCGTCTGACCGATGCGTTCAGACAATTCTTTAGTCCGCAGCCCCAAAGTATGATCGGTTCCAGCAACCATCGCCAGCGTCTGATAAACATGGTGCAGGAATATCTAGGGGCAAGGTCAGACTTGGACACCTTCCCCACCGAAAATCCTCTGGCTTACTGGGTCTTGAGGATGGATCACTGGCCAGAGCTTGCACAGTATGCAATTGAGCTACTGGCCTGTCCTGCATCCAGCGTTCTTTCGGAACGCACATTCAGTGCTGCTGGAGGATTTGTCACGGATCACAGGGTGCGCCTGTCCACCGACTCGGTTGATCGACTGACTTTCATCAAGATGAACCAGTCTTGGATCACCACCAGCTACCACACACCTGATGCTGATATAACAGACTAATTGATTTTAACATGTCACATCCCTTCAAGACTGATGCTGATGCTGAGTGCCTGTGCTGTTATGTTGACTGGCTATCCTCCTCCTCCGAGTCCTCAATGATACGATTGATGATGATAGCTTGGAGGATCATTTTTGTTTATGGGTGCCGCCACCAGTGGCTAAGGCCCAATTTTTCAGCCCCTGTTTTACAGGGGCGTGTAATTACAATTTTTTTAGCAATAATTTGCCATAGGGCTCATTGCTGTGCTCCAAGTACAGTATCTGTGAGGGGTTGTAGTGTTGTGCCACCAGTGCCTAAGGCCCAATTTTTCAGCCCCTGTTCAACAGGGGCATGTAATTACAATTCTTGATCTAATAATTCACAGCAGGGCCCATTGCTGCACCCACCAAGAGTAACTCTGAGGGCTTACAGTGTTGTGGCAACGCCACCACCACCACCACCACGAAAGGCCCAATTTTTCAGCCCCTGTTCAAAAGGGGCATGTAATTACAATTCTTGATCTAATAATTCACAGCAGGACCCATTCCTGCACCCACCAAGAGTAACTCTGAGGGCTTACAGTGTTGTGGCAACGCCACCACCACCACCACCACGAAAGGCCCAATTTTTCAGCCCCTGTTCAAAAGGGGCATGTAATTACAATTCTTGATCTAATAATTCACAGCAGGGCCCATTCCTGCACCCACCAAGAGTAACTCTGAGGGCTTACAGTGTTGTGGCAACACCACCACCACCACCACCACCACGAAAGGCCCAATTTTTCAGCCCCTGTTCAACAGGGGCATGCAATTACAATTCTTGATCTAATAATTCACAGCAGGGCCCATTGCTGCACCCACCAAGAGTAACTGTCAGGGCTTACAGTGTTGTGGCACCAGCACCACCATCAAAGGCCCAATTTTTACTACCACTGTTCAACAATTATATGTAATTAAAATTCCTGATATAATAGTTGACAGCAGGGCGTTCCAGCACCAACCAAGAGTAACTGTGAGTGCTTACAGTGTTGTGCCAACACCAACAACTAAGGGGCCTATTTCTGCAGAGTATATACGGCAGATCCCTACTTTCAAACATCCAACTTACAAACGACTCCTACTTGCAAACGCAAGAAGACAACAGGAAGTGAGAGGAAATCTACCCCTTGGAAGGAAAATTCTCTCCTGTAAGAATTAATATGGGAGAAAGGTGTCTCCTCTGTACTGATGCTTTATCACCAATCCTTGTTTTAAGAAAAACACCACATTTCAAAAACAGTTGTCATTGGGACGGAAAGTGAGGTGAAATGTTCTGAACAGGGGCACAGACAGCAAAACAAATGTTACAGGGGTGATAACCCTTACCTATGTTTTCCAAAAAGTTTAAAAATAGATTTTTGGGCTGGAGCTACACTTAAACAATGTACCTGTTCAAAATTACAAACAGATTCTACATAAGAACAAACCTACAGTCCCTGTCTTGTATGCACCGCCTGTATACGGCTGTTCAGAGTATATAGGGCCTTTTTTATTTTATGTGCGGGGTTCCCCTTAATATCCATACAAGACCCAAAGGGGCTGGTAATGGGCTGGGGTAGGGGGGGGTCATGGTGTAGCTATGCCATTTTTCTTAAAGATTTTCATCCATATTACCGGGACCAGACATTACATTAAAGCCGCAAGCAGTTTTAAATGGCTTTTTTTTCCTTTAGAAGTGTCATTTTGTGCAGGGACAGTTCTAAACACGGGAAACACGTGGCACTTCACAGGCATACTTTAGACACCCCCCAGGTACGATATTTAAAGGAATATTTGACTTTTTTTTTTTTCACTTTATGCATCATTAAAATGACTGCTCCCGAAAAACGACCGTTTTTAAAACTTCTTTTTGCATTGATACATGTCCCCTGGTGCACAACCCGGGTTCCCAAACCCTTTTTAGGACAATAACATGCATAATAGTTGTTATAATTAGCACTTTAGAATTCGAACGTTCGCATCCATTGTATTTAATAGGGTTCTAATGTTCGTACGAACTTTCGGTCCGTTCGCGGGTTCTGGTGCGAACCGAACCCGGGGGTGTTCGGCTCATCACTAAACTCCACTTTTGTTACGAAAAAACTCTGGGTGATCGATGTACATTGCAAGGATTATAACAACCTTTGTGGCAGATTCCTATCTTTTGTTATTCTGAAGAAATCCATGTATGTTTGTCTGTGCCTCTGTATTGAATGGGTCTAATGGGAGTGGTTTCATAATTAACTGTCAGTTGTGCAGCTGCAGGGGACTAATGAGGAAATATGCTGGGCAGACATCCCTTTAGACATGCTCCTATTGAAATTATCTCTCCAAAAATGAATTTTTTTTTGCAGGGGATGCCTGAAATCTGACTTGTATCTTAGGCAGACTTCTGGGAAAATTGGTGAGCCAATCACACAAGCAGGAAATGATGTTTATGGGGAATGGTCAGTACACACTCTGTGTACAAAACAGCTCCAGGTAGCCATATTGCAATGCATTCTCTGAAAATTACAGTGGCTTCAGTTTGAAAAGGAAAGGTAATTTTTAATAACATTCAATAACAATATGATTAGTGTCGCAATTATATGTGCTATATTATTTTTTCTTTATTTGCTATTTTTTTCCCCACGAAAGTGGAGTTACCCTTTATACTGAACTACCTCCCACTTTTGAACTCTTTATAAAGACATCTAGGTACCTGGACCAATCTTGCCTTCTTTTGGTTTGGAAAATGTAATGTCTCTGCAAGCTGCAATACTTGCTTCAGACATACATGTCCCATCTGCCTTCTTCTGTTCAATGAGGTCGGACTTCACCAGATTTATTTGGTAGGAAAAAGCAACTTGCATTAGCTGAGACATTCTGGTCAGGCCATAAGTTAAAGGAGATGTGAGGGTTACCAGATCCTGCACACTACCATACTGCGGTACATATGGCACGTGTGATAGACTGGTGTAGACATAGTAGGGTTGATTTACTAAAACTGTGCAAAGTCCGGTGCAGCTGTGCATGGAAGTCAATCTGCCTTTAACTTTAGCTTTTTCAATTAAGCTTTGACAAGTGGTGATTGTAGCTGTATTAGTGCACATGTGAGAGAAAAAAAATGAGTACTGTCCATGTTACTTTTTTTATTTGCACTAACATACAATTTTTCAGGACAAGCTTTTGATGTATGTTCCCTTCTTCAAGGTATCAGCAGTACATATTCACAAAAGTTTTAGCAGAATGTTTAAAAAAGACAATCTCTGAAGCCTCGTACACACGACCGAGTTTCTCGTCGTAAAAAACACGTCGTTTTTTTCGACGAGATTCTTGTTATCCTTGTCGATTTTCTCGTCAAGATTTCCATGCGTACACACTGACATTTCCCAATTTCCTCGTTGTTCTCCGCGGTCACGTCCAGCACGTACGACGGCACTATAAAGGGGAAGGTCTTTTTTCTTGGCGCCACCCCTTGGGCTGCTTTTGCTGATCTCGTGTTACCGCGTGTGAAGTAAAAGTTTGGGAAGAGACGATTCGCGCTTTTCAGTCTTCGTACTTTTCAGTTCGTTTTCTGCAGTTCAGTTTGTGCTTGTGGGTTCGTATCTTGACTTTCAGGGCATCTAGGCAGGTCGTATCTGTTTTACAGTGCGTTCTTGCCTGTTCATTTCTGTTTTTCAGTTCATTATTCATAGGCCTTGCTGTTCTAAAGTGCGTTCTGTTCTGTACGTTCTGATAAGACGACCGTTTCCTAGCCATGTCGCCTGGACGTTCTCGTCGTCGAGTTCGTGCTGTGCGTGCGCTTGGTGTTGGTCTGCTTGTTTTGGACCAAGACCAGTCCATGAATGGCGTGAGGAGGAGTTCATGGACCAAGAATTGGTTGCTCCAGCGGGACCAATTCTGCCACATGCCTCTGCTGCGGGAGATAGTCGAGAATAATCCTGAGGACTACAGGAATTTTCTGCGGATGTCTGACCCCGTTTTTCAGGAACTGTTGGCTTTGGTGTCCCCCTATATTACCAGGAAGGACACCATTATGCGGGAAGCCATCAGTGCTGAGCAGAGGCTCATCGCCACGTTACGTTATCTGGCGACAGGGAGAAGTCTTCAGGACTTGAAGTTCACGACAGGCATCTCCCCCCAGGCTCTGGGCCTCATAATCCCAGACACCTGTTCTGCTATTATACAAGTCCTGCAGGAGGACTATATTAGGGTAAGTTTTCTCCATTAACCTCCCTGGCGGTATGATTCAGTCAGATTTTAGGTGCTGAAAGCGGTACCATTATTCTGCATGGAAATTTGGCATTTTATATTGCAGGCCTGTAATTCTTAGGAATAACTCACTTAAATCTGTCCAAACGAGTGTCTAGTAGACATCCCGGGTATGATAAAGTTAAAAAAACTAAATTATACATTATAATAAAATATATAACTATAAAATAATTATAACAAATAATAATATAATAATAATAAAAGTGTTTTTCAGTGTTTGATGAGGAATTTCCCCACAAATCGCTATCACTTAATTCTGCGGGTGATTCTAATTTATTATCGCTGTTTTTTAGCTGGTCTAAAACCACTTTTGACATAAAGGGACACTTTTTGGTTGCTATGGACAATCTCCAGTTTCCAGGCAGAAAAAAAATGTTTTTATTATATAAAAGTGCATGCAGGACACTGGGCAGACCACTAGGGACAATGGGGGTGTGTAATTATTACATACAGTACTGTAATCTGTAAGATTACAGTGTACTGTATGTGTACTGTGTTTTAACTTTTTTGAATTTGGCGCCGATCTCCGTCCCCGTGCGTCGTAACGTCGCAGGGAACTGAGCTCGGCGGCATTCGGCAGTGTGTGAATCGAGCGAGATGACGGCTCGATCACACAGCGGGGAAGCATCGCAGGATCCAGGGGACAAGGTAAGTAACTCTGCCTGGATCACTGCGACGCAGCCCGAGTCTGGCTCGGGGTTACCGCTTTTGGTGCTGAAATTTAACCCCGAGCCAGACTCGGGAATACCGCCAGGGAGGTTAACATCACATTTTATGTATTACATGTATGCTAATGTATTGTATTTCTTTCATCCTTCCCTAATTACCATGATTGTAATATGCTGAGAATGTCCCCTTTGTCCTCATGCATGCTTGAAGCTTTAGATTGCCCCTTTTTTCTCCTCCATGCATATTTTCCTTCACTAACCTTTCCAGCAGGGGCGCCTGTTGCTCCAAATGTTTGGGGGTTCAAACCCCAATTTAGGAAATAAACTTCCTCCTTTTTTGCTCTGGTGCCTATTAAACGCCCCCATTTGTTCCCTCCAATGCAGCCATTTTGTTCCCTCTAATGCAGCCATTTTGTCCCCTCCAATGCAGCCAGTTCCCCCCCAGCCCTGCACTTACCTTCTTGTGGTCAGCACAATCCTTCTTCTGTCCTTGATGTCTTCTCCTTCCCTTGATGTTGCATCAGCCAATCATGTTACCATTAAACAGACTTGGTGAACATGATTGGCAGAGCAGCCTGTCAGTGTTTACCCAAGGAATGCCCCCCCCTGTGTCCCCTATTTAACTTTTCTGAAGCCAATTACAACCCTCAGGCTGTAATGTGCAAGACAATTTTCCTTACTGTTTCTGATATGCAATTTTAAGCGCATAAATTCCGCAGTTCTTCATATGTCGGTCGCTTAACAGGGGGCCATCCACCTGAATAGTGGGCGGCATAGACAATACATAGGTTAATGCAAGGCATGAACCTATGTATTGTTCTGAGTGACGGGCACAGGAGAGAGGGGGCAGTGCTCCAGCGCCCACTCTGGACGCACTGCCACTGCAATGCTATCCTGTGTCCAAACACATCTAACCCCCCCTCCCCATTATAATTTATTAATGGACCATCATAGGGGGTGATGAATATGATACATGAGCCTTCCATTATACTTATTTAAAACACCTTAATAAACGTAGACTTTGCTTGATGTTGGCCTCTAATGTATTTTCTTAGAATATACTTGTAATGTTTGATTTGTGTATTCTTATATTTTTTCATCTTGTTTGACTCCACAGCTTCCTTCCATGCCACAGGAATGGCAGACTGTGGCATCGGAGTTTGCCACGCGGTGGGACTTCCCCAACTGCGGTGGTGCTATAGACGGGAAGCACGTCCGCATCGTGCCGCCACCCTAATTCTGGGTCCTACTACTTCAATTACAAGGGGTTTCATAGCATTGTGCTGATGGCGGTGGTGTCAGCACGGTATGAATTCCTCTATGTTGATGTAGGGAAGAATGGCCGGATGTCCGATGGGGGATCCTTCATCCAGACGGAGTTTGCCCTCCGTCTCCAGAGTGACGACCTTGCATTGCCACCGGATGCAGGGAATATTGAAGGACTCCCCTTTGTTTTTTTGGCTGATGAAGCCTTCGGGCTCGGACCACATCTTATGAGGCCATTTCCTCAGAGCACCCTGACCCCAGAGAAGAGGGTGTTCAATTACCGGCTGGCCAGGGGCCGAAGAGTCGTTGAAAATGCCTTTGGCATAATGGCCAGCCGGTTCCACCTTTTTATGACTTCAATACTTGGCGGACTACAAAATAAACTATGTAGTATTATGCTGTTGTGTGCTACACAATTTTCTTTGCCGCAAATCTAATTCCTATATGGCCTCAGTTTTGCCTGAGGCTGGACTTTCCCCTGATAATCCCCTGCCGGGCCTGGAACCTGCCCGTGCTGGCTTGCCCCCCAAAATGCCCGTGAGGTTCGGGACAAATACATGGACTATTTCACGGGTAGGGGGGCAATTCCTATGCCAGGCTATGTCTAAAGATTCCTGTCTAACGATCCAAATAAAAATCTTGTTTAAACTTCTAACTTTTGTTGGTTTCCTGTCTCCTAGTTTGTCTTAGTGCATTTGTAGTGCCAAGTGTATTTTCCTTTAGTAAATACCAACCATTTCACTATGTAACCTTTAAAAATGTACCAAATAAGGTTAGAGCATATTAGAAAAAGAAGCTACACGTTGTTTGTGTTCAAATATTTTACTATGTGCAAATTCACACACCTTTTTGTTTTTTTATTTTACATTTTTTGTTTGCCTGGCCACAAACCGGCAATTGTTTTCTTAGGAAAATACAAAAACAACAGTTGCATTCCAAAAATTACAAAATTGGATACCTCGGAGCAATCTGAGACATTCACTTACACAAACTATATGTCTCTATGTGCCCGTCCTAATATGGGGTCCTGCCACCCCTTGCCCAGCCAAAAATTGAATATGCACACAATTGGGATTATTTTCCTATAGGGATTTTAGACTCCTGATCCCTATTGTCAACATGTGCTATCTGCCATCAGGGGTGATCAATGGACGTGTTTTGGGGGTGCAACCCCTTCCTCAGTTCACCTACTTTAGATACGAGGAAGGGGTTGCACCCCCAAAAGACGTACATGGATATCCCCTGATGGCAGATAGCACATGTTGACACACTGTGTGCAGATTCAATTTTTGGCTGGTTTGATTGTCAAAAAGTTTTTTAAAAGTTGAAGAACAAACATGAAAAAAAGGGGGTTGGGATGCCTTATTGAATTCTCCCCAAAACATCGAGAATGTCTTTAAATGTTTGATCCATCACATGAATTCTTTTTTTAATTTTGTCCAGTTCCGTGCTACATTCCATCACTTGCTGGATGAGGCGGAGGGCACTGTCAGCAGAGAAACCTGTACTATCCTTCACCCCAACATTCACATCCCCTAAAAACAAAATAAAAATGTATTATAACTCTGCAGGCCTACCTCTCTTACCTGAAGCTGTGGTGACAGATACTGACCTGTTGTGGTGACCAGTTCCACAACGTCATCCACCTCTCCTTCCTGCACTTCTCCTTCCTCCACCTCAACTTCCTCCACATCTTTAGGTTGTTGGTCTTTTGGAGTTTGGGGTTGTTGTGAAGCTGTGGGGTTCCTGTGCTCCCTGGAGTGTCCTCCTCCCAGTCTTCTCTCCCCTATGAGAATCAAACAAAAGGTAGAGTTATCACACAGAAATTCTCTATGTAAACAAAAAAAAACTGGCTAAATTGCTTGGAAGTGGGGTACAAGTGTGTGTTTGGGCGGAAGTTAAAGATGAATGCATTATTTCTGAGCAAGAATATGCTTAGTATTCACCTTTGTCTGTCATTTTTTAGACATGTAGGCAACACAAAAATTCTCTGATGCACCTGTGTGGGACACCCAAAAAAGGCGGGTCTGGTGGCCCCCCCAAAATGCTCCAAAGTACAGATGTGGAAGCAGCTGCTGAGTGTCCTCTCCTTTACACAGTTTACAGTTTGCATTTCATTCTCTTTACAAACACATCATCTAGCCTAAAACTTTGTGCCCCAAATTTCCCAAAAAATGGCAGATGTCTAATTACTTTTGTGGCTGTAAAATAAGCCAAAACAGCGGATAGTGGCCGAACGAAGTGTCTGTAACGTAACGAACGATTACTGTGCCCAACCAAGTTCAAAATATTACATTTTGGAAGGGAGTCCAATAAGAAAAAAAAACTAAACCAGCAACATGTCAGTTTAGAAAAGGATTAATAGCAGAAAAGTGTACATTTTACTTACTTTTTGCGAGCATTCTCTTAATGCTCCTTAACTGCTCTGGCTCCCTCAGTTTGAGGTCTGACCACCTCTTTCTGAGCTGCTCATTTGAGCGTTTCACCCCGAAATTCGTCTTCAGACTCTTCACGACTTTAGTGAGGATTTTGGCCTTCCTTCTATTTGGTTTGCTATACGGCCCATGCTTTGCGTCATAATCAGACTTGAGCAAGATGTCCACCATCTCCGCCATCTCGGCAAAAGACATATTCGATGCCTTGAATCTCCTCCTTGATCGTGACGTTTCCTCGGTCTCCGGACTTGTCTCCTCCTCGTTAGTTGCAGAATTATCAGACACCTGCTGTAACTCCACCATATCTGTCTGCGCGCCGAAAGAGAAGGGGCGGGGAAAAGATGTTAGTTAGAACGTCATGGGCGGGCGACGTGTGCGGAGCGACGTGTTCGTATTTTGCCGCATGCGTGGTGTGTATATAGCAAACACACATGTGACTATAGTACGTTCGGTGTGCGGAGAGAGGAGTTCAAGTGACGGACGTGCGAACGAAGGTATGTGATTTTGAGACTGTGCCAAATTGTTGGCTATACTGTCTTGAGAATGTTGTAGGATATATATGGTGACTACGATGTTAAGGAGGTTAGACTGTTTGCCTCACATTAGTTATATATTATTTATTTAACTTGCAGATACAATATGAATGTCTTTATTAGCGACAAAGAGTTCCTGGCGGAATTTATTGACCGGGTAAGGGAGCTGCCGTCTCTATGGGAGACGAAAAAACCCCATCCACAAAAAAAGAGGGGTGAGAGCTTGAGAGGCACCTACAGGACTGAACGCTCTAAGGTCCTGGCTTCTCAGAGGTCAGAAGCAGCAGCAGGTGATGTGTATGTCCCGATTTTGTGGTACTACAGCAGGATGTCCTTCCTGGATGACCACATTGAGGCAAGGCCATCACTCTCCACTCTTCCCCCCAGACTTCCCTGCAGCCAACCTGAGCCTTCTCTGGAGCAAGAGGAGGTAGCCATCCTGGATGAACCTGATTTGGCCATCTGGAGCCAGGTATAGTATTAAATGAAAATGTATTGGGATAAAATTAATGTTTGCCAAATATGTCAAGATGAGAAACATACAATATTTTGGCTTCCACAAGTGAAATCAAGATCTCGAGACATTAGTCTGCACTTAATTGGGTGCTAAATAGTCAATCTGATGTAGGTGTAAATTAGAAAAAATTATTTCTGGATTTACATTCTAATTGCTTCAATCATGTTTATAAAGTTTCCTGCAAAGATTAAACCAACATATTAAACTATGTCCCTTTTTCATACACAGGATGAAATCAGCCAGAAGGAGGGTCTGGAAACTGTCAGGCAGGAGGAGGAAGGGCCCAGTGGCAGCCAGGAGGAGGCAGGGCCCACTGTGAGCCAGGAGGTGGCAGGGCCCACTGTAAGCCAGGAGGTGGCAGGGCCCACTGTGAGCCAGGAGGTGGCAGGGCCCACTGTGAGCCAGGAGGTGGCAGGGCCCAGTGGCAGCCAGGAGGTGGCAGGGCAAAGGAGAAGCACCAGATCCCAGGTGCCTCCCATCCGGCTTCCCAAAAGAGTCAGGAGGGACAGGACCACCAGTGAGGCAGCAATGGCCCTTATTAAAGAGGCTCATGCCACCCTCAAAGAGCCCACATCCCCTGAAGAGGCCATTGCCGGCCTAGTGGAGGCAAAGTTCAAGGTGATGAGCATGGAGCAACGCCTCCTATGCGAGCCCCTGCTCATCACCTTGCTCAACAACGCGGTGATGGGAAAAATTACCCCCAATACCGCCATTTGTGAGGTGGCACAACTGTCCCAACCTCAACCTCCTCCTCCACCTTCTTCTTCTGCCCCACCCCCTTCTCCTCCACCTCCACATTCTACTTCTGCCTCACCCCCTTCTCCTCCACCTCCACCTTGTTCTTCCGCCCCACCCCCTTCTCCTCCACCTCCACCTTGTTCTTCTGCGTCACCCCCTTCTCCTCCACCTCCTCCTCCTCCTGACAGGAGTACCCCTCCAGTGGCCCAGCCTCCAGCCAAAACGAAGAAGGAAGGCTGCAGGGAAGGCTTCAGGAAAGGTTGCAGGGAAGGTTGCCAGGAAGACGAGGAAGTGATGGCCTTGCTTCATTGTGGTCGGACAGAAGGCAGCCTGTTGTAGTACCACACACTTGGGACATATATATCACCTGCTGCTGTTCCTGACCTCTGGGAGGCCAGCATCAGATTGTGCTCAGAATTGTTGGCCTTCTCAAGCTCCCAATTTTAGTGTCCACACAGGGTTGATGTGTGGTCTGGGGTCCCTGGGATGCACAAATGGCAGCAGCTTCTCCAGCGCTGCCTTCTCTTTATTTTAGTTCAAACATGAATAAATGTTATTTTTCTTTAAGTTCATACTTGACTATGTGTATTTGTAAAAATGTAAAATCTAGCTTTGGAGTAAGCAGATACATTTGACTGACAAAAAAAGGGACAGATACCAACCCCCCAAAAAAATTACGAAATCGTATTTCCCAAAAAAGGGTGTAAAATTTAAATAATATATATTAAAAGATTCAATGGGAGATCACTACCAAAACATTGCGAAATTACAATTAACATCAGTTTGAAAAATATCAAAGTTTTAAATATTCCTAAAAACTTGCACGATATAATACACATAAATCTTCTTAAGAGCAGCATGAAAAAGGTTAAAAAAAGATAGTCATAACTCTGTGTGAATATCAGCAGCAAAAGAAGTTCATTCGTTTGGATTAATGTAACATTCTAACGAAGATTTCTATGCACAACATTTAAACGATGCAAAAATTTGGAGCGTGACAAATGTGCTATCTCCATTACGAAGGCTTGTTTTACCAGAAGATGCGCTCCCATCTCATAGTTGCTTGTGAGCATGCGCGCTTTTGGAAGAGTCATAAAAGCATAAACACGAACCATTTTCTCGTCACAAAACAGGCTGACGAGAAACACAACGAGGAAATCTGGAATCCTGACGAGAAAATAGAGAGCAGGTTCTCTATTTTCTCGTCGAGATTCACGGCAATTTTCTCGTCGTAAAACCATACACACAAATGGTTTTCTCGACAAAAAAGCTCACACGGCACTTTTCTTGCCGGTTTTGGACAAGAAACTCGGTCGTGTGTACGAGGCTTGAGGGAAAGAAAAAAAAAAAGGAAGAAAAAACAGGCACACAAACAAATGTACAAAGTAATGGTAATTTTGAAATTCACTTTAAGATCTAAAGACATTGAGGTCCTCCATAGTGTGGCCTGGCTGTGAGAAGTAGGGATGAGCCGAACACCCCCCGGTTCGGTTCGCACCAGAACCTGCGAACGGACCAAAAGTTTGCGCAATCTTTAGAACCCTATTAAATACAATGGACGCAAACGTTCGATATCAAAAGTGCTAATTATAACGGATAATATGCAAGTTATTGTCCTAAAAAGGGATTGGGTACCCGGGTCCTGCCCCAGGGGACATGTATCAATGCAAAAATACGTTTTAAAAAGGTGCGTTTTTTCGGGAGCAGTGATTTTAATGGTGCATAAAGTGAAAAAAAATTGAAATATTCCTTTAAATATCGTACCTGGGGTTTGTCTAAAGTATGCCTGTGAAGTGGCATGTGTTTCCCGTGTTTAGAACTGTCCCTGGACAAAATGACATTTCTAAAGGAAAAAAAGTCATTTAAAACTGCTTGCGGCTTTAATGTAATGTCTGGTCCCGGCAATATGGATGAAAATCATTGAGAAAAATGGCATGGGTACACCCCCCAGCCCACTACCAGCCCCTTTGGGTCTTGTATGGATATTAAGGGGAACCCCGCACCCAAATAAAAAAAAAGGCCCTATATACTCTGAACAGCAGTATACAGGTGGCGCAAACAAGACAGGGACTGTAGGTTTGTTCTTAAGTAGAATCTGTTTGTAATTTGGAACAGGTACATTTTTTAAGTGTAGCTCCAGCCAAAAAATCTATTTTTAAGCTTTTTGGAAAATATGGGGAAGGGTTATCACCCCTGTATCACCCCTGTAACATTTATTTTGCTGTCTGTGCACCTGTTCAGAACTTTTCACTTCACTTTCCTTCCCAATGACAAATGTTGTTTGAAAATCTGTTTTTTTTATTGAAACAAGGATTGGTGATAAAGCATCAGTGGAGAGGAGACACCTCTTTCCCATATTAACTCTTACAGGAGAGAATTTCCTTTCCTAGGGGTAGATTTCCTCTCACTTCCTGTTGTCTCCTTCCGTTTGCAAGTAGGAGTCGTTTGTAAGTTGGATGTTTGAAAGTAGGGGCCTGCCGTATATACTCTGCAGAACATTGGCCCTTAGGTGTTGGTGTTGCCACAACACTGTAAGCCCTCACAGTTACTCTTGGTGGGCGCTGGAATGCCCTGCTGTGAACTATTATATCAAGAATTGTAATTACATGCCATTGTTGAACAGTGGTAGGAAAAATTGGGCCTTTGGTAGTGGTGGTGGTGCTGGTGCCACAACACTGTAAGCCCTCACAGTAACTCTTGGTGGCCGCAGGCATGGGCCCAGCTGTGTGAAATATTAGATCAAGAATTGTAATTACAAGACATTGTTGAACAGTGGTAGGAAAAATTGGGCCTTTGGTGGTGGTGGTGGTGGTGCCACAACACTGTAAGTCCTCACAGTTACTCTTGGTGGGCGCAGGAATGGGCCCAGCTGTGAAATATTAGATCTAGAATTGTAATCACATGCCCCTGTTGAACAGGGGCAGAAAAATTGGGCCTTTAGTGGTGGTGGTGGTGGTGGTGGTAGTGGTGGTGTTGCCACAACACTGTAAGCCCTAACAGTTAAGCCCTGTACACACGATCGGTTTTACTGATGAAAACAGTCCAATGGACTTTTTTCATCGGACAAACCGATCGTGTATAGGCCCCATCGGTCTTTTTTCCATTGGTGTTAAAAAAGAGAACATGTTTTAAATTTATCCGATGAAAAAAAAAACAATAGCAAATTACTATCTTCTGTGGGGAACTCCATCGGTTAAAAAACCCACGCAAAAATTTTATCCAGGGATGATCTAAATAAAGTCATTAAACCATTCTCAATCACACAATGGACATACAACCAAATAAGACATTTCCTGACTAAACGAGACATGACTCAATTCTGGACAAGACCTCTTACAACATTAGAAGACCTTTGCACAAAAAAATCCCCCCACAGACATATCATTTCAACCATTTATAACTCGCTCTTTGAGGGACTGACGGATTTCTCCAGTGTGTCGTGTCAAAAATGGGAAAGTGATCTAGGTATCACTCTGACGAAAGAAAACTGGGAAAAAATATTTATGTACGCACATAAAGGGTCACTAAATGTAGCCACCCAGGAGAGTGGTTTTAAAATTCTCACCAGGTGGTACAGAACTCCCAATATCATACACAAATTTTACCCCCAAAGCTCTGACAAGTGTTGGAGATGCAAACAAGAGGAGGGCTCGATGCTCCATATTTGGTGGTCCTGCCCCTTAATTCAAAGCTTCTGGAAATTGGTACATGACACCATTATCTTAATCACGTCAGAACACCTATTATTTGACCCTGCACAATATTTGTTGCATTTTAATTCCATTCCCAGAAAAGTTTACCTGAAGTCATTACCTATGTTTATGATTAATGCTGCACGTCACTGTATCCCCTGTCACTGGCGATCTAACAAAATACCGACAAAAATAGAATGGTTTCGGAGAATAAACAATATAGAACAAATTGAGGAACTCATTAGTATCTCTCAAGAAAATATTATTAAATTCTCGACAACCTGGCACGATTGGATTGCTTTCAAAAACTCCCAGGCATACAAACAAGTAATGGAGTAGAAACTGTATTCTTTCCTAAAGAGCTTAACCCATATATGTCTTTAAAGGAAAATCCTATATTGGAGAAATCCTAATTCATTGTTTAGCTGTCCCTACCCCCCCTTTTTTTTTTTTTTCCCTTTTTTTTTTCTTCCCCTCCTTCTCTGCTCCCCTCCTTCTCCCCAGTGAGATGGAGAGGGGAAAAAGGAAAGATAATTATTGAATAGACAAATAAAATGTGCCTTATTGACTAGAATATTCTTCTAGAACAAAGCAGGAAAATCAACTGGTGTAATATGTTGACTACTAACACTCATTGATACCTTTTGTTATAACTGTATGTGAACCATATGTTTTTACAAGACAAGATTTGTCCTATTTTCCTATGTTAAGAATTTTTGATGTTCATACGTATAAACTGATATTTTATGTTATCATATCTCACTCAATAAAAATTTATGAAACAAAAAAAAACCCACGCATGCTCAGAATCAAGTCGATGCATGCTCAGAAGCATAGAAGTTTTTTGACTGAGGGTGTGTAGGCAAGACTGATGGAAGTCAGCTTCATCGGATTTCCAATGGAAAAATCCATCGGTTTAAAATCCATAGGAAATCCGATCGTGTGTACAGGGCTTTACTCTTGGTGGGCGCAAGAATGGGCCATGCTGTGAATTATTAGATCAAGAATTGTAATTACATGCCCCTGTTGAACAGGGGCAGAAAAATTGTGTCTTAGGCACTGGTGCCACAACACTGCAACCCCTCACAGATACTGTAGTTGGAGCGCAGCAATGAGCCCTGTTGCAAAGTATTGCATCAAAAATTGGAATTGCATGCCCCTGTTAAACAGGGTCAGAAAAATTGGGCCTTAGGCACTGGTGCTGGTGCCACAACACTGCAACCCCTCACAGATACTGTAGTTGGAGCACAGCAATGAGCCCCGTTGCAAAGCATTGCATCAAAAATTGTAAATACACGCCCCTGTTAAACGGGGGCTGAAAAATTGGGCCTTAGCCACTGGTGGCAGTGCCCAGAACCAAAAATGTTCTTTCAAGCTATCAGCATGATTATTGAGGAGGAAGAGGGTAGTCACTCAGCATAACAGGATAGTCACTCAGCATCAGCATAGGCAGTCTTTAAGGGATCTGACATTTCCAAAAAAAATATTCGTTTACATCAGCATGAGGTGCTTGGTAGCTGGTGGTGATCCAAGACTGATTCATTTTTATGGAAACAAAAAGTGTAGCGCTAATAAAAAAATGAACAAGCATGCATGACGCACGCAAATGAATATATAAAACAGTGCAATATAAAAAAGACACTCAAATATTAAGTAAGAACAGTGAAAAGTCCTCATATATACAAAATGTCTATACGCGAAATACAAGTGAAAACTTGTGCAACTGAGTGTCCTAAAGTAATTCAAAAATGGAGGCAATGGTGAAATTCGAAGGTGAGTGAAAACTTTGAGCGAAAAGTGTTGACGGTGAGAAGATGAAGAGAACCACCACCAATAGGTAAGGAGCTTACCAGATAGTTTGAACCCAGAGGAACATATGTTCCAGTTTGTCAAATGGGCTTGGTGTGGTGGAACCACGATGGAACCTGGACAATCTATGTGCTGCAAATTGCTGTGCTGGAAATGGCCAAACATCAACAGGGAGAGAGAAACCGCAGAACAAAGATGACCTCTTAGCAGATAACCTCATATGCAGTAGTGGTCCGGGAATATCCCAATCAATATGAGCAGGTAAGTATCATGTAATGGAGAAAAGAAACAGCCACATAGCGTAACTCTGAATGTAAATCAAAATTTAATGTAGTGGAAACACTTACATTTAAGTTGATATAAAAGCAATTCATTTTTATGAAGGTCAGTCGATCGACCGAGTCGGTGGAAAGGCGAACCCTGTGATCGGTTACAAAGCCTCCAGCAGCACTGAATGTGCGTTCCGAAAGAATTCTGGATGCAGGACAGGCCAGTACCTCAATTGTATACTGTGCAAGCTCTGGTCAGTGATCCATCCTTAAGACCCAGTAACCCAGAGGATTTTCGGTGGGAAAGGTGTCCAAGTCTGATCTTGCCCCTAGGTATTACTGCACCATGTAAACCAGAAGCTGGCGATGGTTGCTGGAACCGATTATACCTTGGGGCTGCGTACTAAAAAATTGTCTGAACGCATCGGTCAGACGGCCACCTTCTCCACCGCTCCTTCTTTGACTGACCAGAGCCTCAGCAACACGTTGTCCAGGAGCAGGAATTTGTAACCTCCCAGTCTCTGGGAACGCGTTGCACAGACCTTTCTGCAAGGCCTCATGAAGATGCTTCATCCTCTGCTCCCTCTTCGACAGCAAGATAAGGTCCGCAACCTTAGCGTTGTAACGTGGATCAAGGAGGGTTGCCACCCAGTAATGATCCCTCTCCTTGATTGCACGAATACGAGGATCCTTCCGCAGGCTTTGCAGGATCAGGGAAGCCATGCAGCGTAGGTTTGCTGAGGCATTCGGTGCAGAGTCCTCTGGGTCACTGAGGATGACATGATCGCAGCCACCTCCTCCCAGCCATGTACAAGTCCATGAGTGTCTTGGGACTGTAATTGATCCCTTAAAGACTGCTGCTGATGCTGTGTGCTAGGCTCCATCTCCATGCTGACACAATACTCCCCCTCCTCCTCCTCGTCCTCTTCCTGTGTGATAGCCGGGCCAGCAGGAACACTGTCTGGATAAAGGGGGCCTTGAGTTGTAAGGAAGTCCTCCTCTTCCTGCCTCTGTTCTTCCTCAAGTGCCTTGTCCTTTATTCCATGCAGCGTGTGCTCCAACAGGTGGACAAGAGGGACTGTGTCACTGATGCATGCACTGTCAATGCTCACCATCATCGTGGCCTCCTCAAATGGTGCCAGGACAGTGCATGCATCCCTGATCATGGCCCACTGGCGTGGGGAAAAAATCCAAGCTCCCCTGACCCTGTCCTGGTGCCATATTGCAACAGATACTCATTGATGGCCCTCTGCTGCGTGTGCAGCCGCTGCAGCATGGCCAACATAGAGTTCCACCTGGTGGGCATGTCACAGATTAGGCGGTTCTTGGGCAGGTTGTAATCTTTTTGCAGCTCAGCCAGCCGAGCACTGGCATTATATGACCGGCGGAAATGCCGACAGAGTTTCCTGGCCTGCTTCAGGACCTCCTGTAAGCCCGGGTACCTGCCCAAGAACCGCTGCACCACCAAGTTAAGGACGTGAGCCAAACAGGGCACATGGGTCAGTTGTCCCTGTCGGAGGGTGGAGAGGAAGTTGGTGCCATTGTCGGAAACCACCTTTCCTGGCTTAAGCTATCGTCGCGTCAACCACCTCTGAGCCTGCCCCTGCAGAGCTAACAGAATCTCTGCCCCAGTGTGGCTCCTGTCCCCCAAACACACCAGCTCAAGCACCGCATGGCACCTTTTTGCCTGCGTACTTGCGTAGCCCCTTGAACGGCTACGGAACACCGCTGGTTCCAAGGACAAAGCACAGGTAGAGGCCATGGAGGAAGAAGAAAAGGAGGGGGTGGAGGAGAGAGGTGTGTTAGACTCATCAGTAGTAACATTTTGGAGGCGTGGTGACGGAACAACCTCCAACACTACTGCACCTTGTCCTGCATCCTTCCCAGCTGCCAGCAGAGTCACCCAATGCGCCGTGAAAGATAGGTAACATCCCTGTCCATGCTTGCTGGACCATGAGTCAGCAGTAATATGCACCTTAATGCTGACCACCCTGTCCTGCGAGGCCAAGACATTGCCTTCCACATGCCGGTAGAGAGCCGGAATCGCCTTCCGTGAGAAAAAGTGGCGTTTGGGAACCTGCCACTAAGGAACCACACATTCTCACGGAAGGGGGCAGAGTCCACCAACTGAAAAGGCAGCAGTTGAAGTGCTAGCAATTTAGCCAAGCTAGCATTCAACCGCTGGGCATGTGGATTGCTGGGAGAGAACTTATTTTGGCGGTGCAGCAGCTGGGGCAGGGAAATTTGCCTGGTACAATCGGACGTTGGTGTACCGATAGCAGATTGCCCACAAGTACTTGGCTGGGACACACCTAATTCTACACCTTCATTCCTCTCAGTGCAGGTTTCAGAGAGGATTGAAGGTACCGTGGGGTTGGAGATCCCAGCTGATCAAGGAGAGGTCCGCTTTGTTCTTTGGTGTGGGTCTTTTAGTTAAGCTTGCCAACGAACTGCATGGCAGGTTGACATATGTCTGGTCAAGCACGTGGTGCCCAAGCGGCTGATGTTTTCGCCACGCGAGATACGCTTTAGACATATGTTGCAAATGCCCGCACAAAATAACTTTTGGAATAACGCGCAGCAGCGCCCTGCACATTCGGAGCTCTGCGGTGTGATGCAGTCGGTGTGCTGCCCTTAAGCTGGCCCCTGGAGGGCATCCTGCCTCGTTGGAGATGTGCCCCCTCCCCCCCTCCTACTCTCTCCTATCAGGCACCCACATGGAGTCAGTGACCTCATCATCCCCTCCCTCCTCATCACTGGAGCAAATCTGGCAGTATGCTGCAGCTGGGGGAACATGACTGCCAGATAGCTGTCCTTCTTGGGCACCCCCTTTCTCTGGACTTACGTTACTACCCCCTCTCTCTGGGCTCACGTTACTGCCTTCCTCCAGCTGGGTTCCATCATCGGAGCCTTCAAAACGCTGGGCATCCTCCAGGAGCATGTACCCAACATTGTGCTCAAACAGTTCGGGGGACTCCTCAAGAGAATATGGTGGGGCTAGGGAAGGAGTGACTGATGCCATTGAGCCGAGGGAAGAGTTCGCTTTGGCAGCTTTGCCAGACAAAGTACCCTGAGCCTGGGTGAGAGAGGACGAGGAGGATGAGGACAGCTTGGTCATCCACTCTACCAAGTCTTGGGCATGTTGCGGCTCAACATGGCCAGTTGCCGAAAAGAAGGACAACCGTGTCCCACGGCCACGTGCTGATGAGGATACACCGTGTCCATGACCAGCAGCACTGTTGCCTCTAGACACAGAGCCTGCTTGCCCTCTTTTATTGCCTCGTGACTATCTGGCTCTCCTTGATTGCCTTCCAGACATACTAATGATCTGCAGTGAGATGTAGCTGCACAAAGGTGGGATGTATATATATATATATATATATATATATATATTGTGAGGGGGTTAACTCAGCAGCGGGTGTGTGTGACCCCCTGGATGGGTTCACCACACAAAAACAGGCACAGCAGACAGTGGTAGGAGAAAACAAAAGGGTGTGGTTTTATTTGAACTATATACAGACAAAAAAATACAGCAAAAACAAAAGAAACAGGAAAATAAATCCTGGTCAACTTGACCGCTCACTACACACGTTGGTGTCCCTAACTAACAACCGGGTACAGCCTTGTGCTGTCCCAGTCCCTAGCTCCCTGCTTTTAGAAGTTCTTTGCAATAACCACACAGGCTTTGGCTCACTGCACAGAGATCACACTCCCCAGACTATCCACACAGATCTGGTTCCAGGTTGGAGCATCTCCCTTAGCATGCTGGGAGTTCTTGTAGAGGCCCTAATGAGCCCACTTACTTCAGCTGGACTCATTAACTCTTCCCCTGCAAGACTCCCAGCACTCTCCCTAGTGGTAAAAATCGGCATAAAGCCTGAATCTAGGACATATATACCTTCCATCCTGGATGCAATCTGGTGATTTTACCTGTCCACAGGAGAGGTTCCATCCAGGTCTACCAGCATATAATCCCTGTCAAGCTACAAGCTGGGTCAGTCTATCACTAGGGGTCACCCAAACAGACTACCATTGTGTGGCTCGAGCAAGTGCTTCTGACTGACACACTCCTCTACAGTATTGTCTGGCCTGCTACACCTGGATTTACGTTCCCTACCTATCAGTAGCCTGTGCATAGTTACTTTTTTACTTAAATCACGCATGATTGTTTACCACGAATGTGTTTATATAATACTGGCACCCTGTGATACACGGATTGCCAGGTAAAAATACCTAGGCCGGTTTCACTACTTAACACGGCCTTGTTCAATATTATGCTCCCGACGAAGCGTTTTGGAACGCGAAACTAGTCGAGCGAAAGCAAGATCTTTATCTTTGAATTTACCGGACCCATCAATAAGACCAGCCATCTCTCGTGCATACCGTCCAACTCCTCATTTGTGTTTGTTGGCTATACATTATCCTATTCTACTTTGTGTATTTTACATGTCAATGTAATTCCTGGGAGATGTGTCGAGTCTTGTAAATGGGACCCTATACCAACTATTGATAACTGTTACATAATGTCAGTGTCTTGTATTAATGTACTTTGTACCTAAATTCAATTATATTTTTCTACCAACAATAAAACCCTTAGAATTTTTACAATATCTATCTGTGTGCTGTTTAAAGTCCACCTTTAGTTTAAACAAACATTCTCCCATTGAATATCGGGACGTTGGCGCATTTATACTAGGTGCATCCACAGTGTCACCCTGTGGTGATGCACAATTTAGCAATTTCCTTCCCAGGCCAATAGAATCTTTGCAATACTCTCTCTCTGGTTTTCTCTGTCCCCAGATGACCTCCAAGAATGTGCCCATGGGCCAACTCTAACACCAACTTCCTGTAAGGTTTGGGGACCACAAGCTGCTCAATGGTTTCTTCCACCCTTTTAACCACCCGATACAGTAGGTCCTTTTCCACTATGAAGTATGGGTAAGTGCAGGTCTCATCTGGGTTCACTAACTCGCCATCTATTTTCACTACGTTTTCCTGTGCCTTTATTAGGTCGGGTCTTTTAACTGTTCTGTGGCAAAATTTTCCTTGTGAACCTCAAGATCAGAAAACTCCACAGACGGCACGTTTTCGTCTGAGGATGTTGGCTCCTCCCCAGTTTCTCGAGTCTCCCCTGCCAATACAGACAAGGGGAATTCTAGAGAGTCCTCACCACTCTCAGAGGAATTCTGGCTATCACATTCCTGGTATATAGGGGCACCAGTGGGGGGCTCAGGACAATCCCAGAGTTCCCAAAACTTTGGAAAATCCCTTCCCACAATGGCATCATGTGGTAACTGAGACACTAACCCCACCTGATGAGAGAGGTTACCTTTGGAGATCTCAAAACACACTGTAGTCACAGGATACTCTCGGGTGTCCCCATGCACACAAATAACAGCTACCTTTTTATTCCCTAAGACCTCTGTAGTGACTAATTCAGCTTTTATCAGTGTCACCAGGCTTCCTGAATCCAGCAACACAACAACATTTTTACCATTAATACACATTTTGCATAAATGTTTCTCAGTTCCCCGAATGGCAGTGCATGCGACTGTCGCAAACAGCAACTGACGTCTGTCCCTTAGAAAGTCACATTGCATGGGTTCATCCACAACCGGGCAATTTGCTGCAATATGTCCCTCTTGTCGGCAGCGGTAGCAAACAATCCTTTTTGCTGCCTCTTGAGCCCCTGACTTCCCAGGCTGTTCTCGCCAGACATTAGGTAGAACTCTCACCCTCTCATTCTCTCCACCCTCACCCCTTGGAATCATCTTACCCGCCACTGGGAATGGTCTGGTCTTAGGGTGGAAAGTCCATGAGTCTCTGGAAGAGGCAGTCAGGTTTTCCATAGCCAAGTACTTCCCTACACGAGCCACAAGATTATCGGCCGTTTCTGGGTCTCCATGGCTTACCCACTTTTGGATGGCAGTAGGAAGAGCTCTCAAGAAACGATCCATCACAACACCTTCCACAATCTTTGGTGCGGACAAAGTCTCTGGCTGTAGCCACTTCCTGCTCAGGTGAATGAGATCATACATTTGAGACCTGGGGGGTTTTCCAAGCCGGAAAGTCCAGTTATGCACACGCGGAGCCCGGATGGCGAGAGTGACACCCAGCCGTGCCAATATTTCATTTTTTAGCATCACATAGTCTTTTGCTTGGTCAGGCTCTAGGTCATAGTAAGCTTTCTGCGATTCACCAGTTAACAGAGGGGCCACCAGTTCAGCTCACTGCTCCTTAGGCCACTTTTCCCTTTCAGCAGTCCTTTCAAATGTGGTCAAAAACACCTTTGGATCATCCTCTCCAGTCATTTTTGTCAGTAAACGACTCACCCCAAAGGACGCAGTATTAGTGGAACTACTTGCCTCACTGGTCTGTGGACGTTGCTGTAGACTCTGTTCTTGCTTCTGCAACAGGTCTATGAAGCGAGCCTCAGATTGCTGCTGGGCTTGTTGCTGAGCTTCCAGACTCTGTTGATGAGCTCGCTGCTGGGCTGCCAGGCTCTTTTGCAAACCTGCATTTGTCTGCTGCTGATTGGCATTTGCTAGAGCCCATTGTTTCAGTATCTCCTCCATGCTGGCCTTAAAAAAAAAAAATGCCCGCATTCTCTACCAACTGTGAGGGGGTTAACTCAGCAGCGGATGTGTGTGACCCCCTGGATGGGTTTACCACACAAAAACAGGCACAGCAGACAGTGATAGGAGAAAACAAAAGTGTGTGGTTTTATTTGAACTATATACAGACATAAAATACAACAAAAACAAAAGAAACAGGAAAAGAAATCCTGGTCAACTTGACCACTCACTACACACGTTGGTGTCCCTAACTAACAACTGGGTACAGCTTTGTGCTGTCCCAGTCCCTAGCTTCCTGCTTTTAGAAGTTCTTTGCAATAACCACACAGGCTTTGGCTCACTGCAGAGATCACACTCCCCAGACTATCCACACAGATCTGGTTCCAGGTTGGAGCATCTCCCTTAGCATGCTGGGAGTTCTTGTAGAGGCCCTAATGAGCCCACTTACTTCAGCTGGACTCATTAACTCTTCCCCTGCAAGACTCCCAGCACTCTCCCTAGTGGTATAAATTGGCATAAAGCCTGAATCTAGGAGATATATACCTTCCATCCTGGATGCAACCTGGTGATTTTACCTGCCTGCTGTCACAATATATATATATATATATATATATATATATATATATATATATATCTGTACTGATAATGCATCTATCAGAATCAACTGCCTGCTGTGGTATTAGTATGGGGAAAGCAGCAATTGTCTTCAGTTAGTCTTAGTGCACAGAGGGACACAGTACACTAACTGAAAATACTTGCAGCTCTCTGCCTGTGGTTTAATTATGAGAACACCACTATTAGTCACTAACTGTATTCAGGTAAGCTTTAGGTGAAAGCTATGCAAAGCACACAGTACACTAAGTGAAACACTACCTGTATGCAGCTGGCACAATCACCTGCCTGCCTGTCACAGTATAGAGAATAACAGGAACGGATCTAGCTAAACTGAATACAGTGTATAAATATATATATACAACACCTAGGATGCATATATATCCTCTACACACTGTAACTGCAGCTAACTGACTCGCCTGCCTGCTCTATCTAACTCAATATAAATGACACTGTCTGTCTCTGTTATCTCTCATTAAACCACTCCAACACACTACACAAGGCCGCCAAGCCGGCGGCCTTATATAGTGTGGGGCATGTACTAAACCCCCTGAGCCATAATTGGCTAAAGCCACCCTGGCTTTTGCCAATTACCGCTCTCCGTTTTTTCTGCACTGTGATTGGCCAAAGCATTCGGGTCATAGTGCATGCTTGGCCAATCATCAGCCAGCAATGCACTGCGATGCTGCAGTGAATTATGGGCCATGACGCGCCACTCGAATTTGGCGCGAGCGGCCCATAATGTTCGCAATTCGGCGAACAACCGAACAGGCTAGGTTCGAGTCGAACATGGGTTTGACTAGAACACGAAACTCATCCCTAATGAGAAGTAATGTCCCACAGGTGTGCAGAACTCATCTTCCTTATTTTCCTTGATGGTTTGTTTGTGAAAATTCATCCTTGTTTGTAACTTCTGTCCTGCTTCGCCAATGAAAGATCCTTTGCTACATCTTTTGCATTGGATGAGGTACACTACATTACTGGAGGGGCAGTTGTACGATCCTGTGATATTGAAGGTCCTTTTTGTGTGTATGACAATGTTATATGGATTGATTTGTTTGCACATTTTTCAGTGTTTTTTATTGCAGGGTTTGCTTCCATTATATGCAACATCATAACCAGAATGAAGTTTCCTGCTGATTAGTTTATGTCTGAGGTTTGGTGGTTGCCTGAAAGCCAGTATTGGGGGTGCAGGAATATTTTTTTCAGAGTTTCATCCTCTGTTATGATGGGTTGTAAATCGTTGATTATCTTTCTTATCCCTTCTAGTGCTGGATTGTATGTGGTTACTGGAGATACACTGTTATTTGTTTTTTTCTCTTTGTATTGAAGTAGATTTTCACTTTGGGTTTTCAAAGCTGTGTTTATGCTGGAAAGACTGTACAGTTGGCGTATATATCTTGACTTGGATGTAAGTCCCACTTTTAATTGTTTTAATAAAATAGTAAACGATTTTACACTATTGAAGCATCTTTTATACATAGGTCCATGGCAATTGATGTGGCTGGTCTGGAGATAAGGAGAGACAGGTCAATTTTCATAGAGGGGCATACAACATCTCACTGATGGTTGTTAATATTGCTCATTTGACCTTTCTAGAGATAGAAGGTCAATAGGATCTGGTAAGCGCCCTTATTATCAGAGGTGGTGGTATTCACAAAGTAGCTTTGTTTGAACTTTTTAAAAAAAATTCCCAACCTTCTTGACCATTTCACATAGACTTTATTCATTTTATTGCATTTTTTCTAAATTAATTTTATATCTAGCGCGGCTTTGTTGATTTATATTTTTACGTGTTTGTGCTGGTGCTGATGATTTTGTCTTTGTAACCTTTATTATGGAAGGAGTCTGTTAGCGTTCTGAGATGTTTATCACTGTCTTTTGGATCTGAACATATTCAGTGGTATCTGATGGCCTGACTGTGTATGATGGCCTGTTTAGTGTGTTGAGGGTGAAAACTGGAACTACGGAGATAGTTGCATCTGTCAGTAGGTTTCCTGTATATCGATGTGTAAAGCTTGTCATCCCTGGTGTATACTGTGGTGTCTAGGAAGTTGACATGTGCGTTTGAACAACTAATGTTTAGCTTGATCAGCTAGTTTCATGGTGATGGCCTGATTATTGCGTAAATTGTGTATGTCCCTTCTCCTCCGTGGTGAAAGATGTTTTAAATATTTATTTTGCTGGGTGGATATCAGGGATGTAAATCGCAGTATGAAGCTGTCAATATAGATGTCCAGTTTGGGGTTGCGTCATTGTGGAGGTGTGAAGTTGTTTTTTTTTTCTTTTTGTCACATTCCATTGTCCTAGGATTCCTTTTATTGCCGTGAAAATATTCTTTGAGCCTTAGTCTCCTGAATAATTCCTCCATTTCATAACTTCAAATCATCCACTTTGATGGTTGGGCAGAATGTGAGGCCTTTGGAAAGGACTGTTATTTCTGGTTCAGAAAGTTTATAATTTGACAAATTGATGATTCCAAGTCCCTCTGTTATATCCACTGTGAGCGGGGAAACAGGTAGCAGGTACAAAGCTCCATGGGATAAGCAGTCTCTCAGGCACAGATACCAAATCCATTGAGATAGTGACAAAACAGTGCAGTGTTTATTTGCTCTATATACAAGTCTTTTCACAGGTGCTGTACAGTGTCTCAGAAAATAATCAGGGCAAATAATAGCAAAACAAAAACCTGGCCATATTCCAGCAATAACTATACAAAAATACAAGTCCTAACTAGCCTACAGCTTGTCAGCTTCCACAGATACAGCTTGTTAGCTTCCACCAAGCTTTTTAGCTCTTACAGACAGGTTTTGTCTGATCCCCAGGCTGAAAGCTCTGCCTGCTTGTCTCAGGTGAATATAAATTGGCCCATGGTACAGGACCAAGACCTGAACCGGACCGTGGATTTGAATGTGTATGAGAGGATCCTGGTAGATATGTAACCCTGAACAGAACTTTTCCTGGCACTCTCTGGGACACTCTGCTACATCACATTTTCAGTCAGGTCAGCACTTACACAAGGGATTATTTGGGATTCTGGATTGGATTCCAGGTCACTGAAAGCAGGAGGTATAGATGTGTTATTTTTATGTTGTTAAGGTTGTATCCAAAATGTCTGCTCTTGGTGTAGCTTCTGGAGTTTTTTTCCTATTCATGGCAACTTTTTGCTGTTGTCTTTGTAAGGTTTCCATTTCATTCTTGATTTGGTTGATGCTTGTAGGGTCCAATGGTGTTAGGTTTTCAAATAGGGATGAGCTGAACGCGCCTCAGTTCGGTTCGCACCAGAACATGCAAACAGGCAAAACATTTGTGCCAACATGCAAACACAGTTAAAGTCTATGGCACAAGAACCATGAAAAAACAAAAGTGCTAATTTTAAAGGCTTATATGCAAGTTATTGCTATAAAAAGTGTATAGGGACCGGGTACTGCCCCAGAGGACATGTATCAATGCAAGAAAAAGTTTTAAAAATGTCAGTTTTTTCAGGAGCAGTGATTTTAATAATGCTTAAAGTGAAACAATAAAAATGAAATATTCCTTCAAATATCGTGCCTGGGGGTCCCATTAGTCTGCCTGTAAAGTAGCGCATCTTTCAGATGTTTATTACAGTCCTGTAGCAAAATGACATTTCTAAAGGAAAAATGTCATTTAACATTGCTTGCAGCTATAATGTATTGTCAGCTCCCGGTAATATAGATGAGAAACCATTGAAAGAAATGTGTGCGGCCCCCAGTCCATACCAGGCCCTTCAGGTCTGATATGAATATTAAGGAAGACTCCACGCCAAAATGAAAAAATCCATACCAGGCCCTTGTCCGAGCATGCAACCTGGCAGGCAAGGATGGGTGGAAGCGAGCGCCCCCTCCTGAACCGTACCAGGACACATGCCCTCAACATGGGGAGGGTGCTTTGGGGACCCCCAAAGCACCTAGTCCCCATGTTTATGAGGGCCAAGGGCCTCATCCCCACAACCCTTGCCCGGTGGTTGTGGGGATTTGCGGGTGGGGATTCCGCCCCCAGATCCCCCCCATATCCTGCCCCCCCTACTGCCCCCAGATCCCGCCCCCTATGTGAATGGGTATGGGGTACATTGTACCCCTACCCATTCACCAAAAACGTGTCAAAAAAGTAAAAATGACAGGAGACAATTTTTGACAATTCCTCTATTAAAAAAAAAAGTGTGCCCAGCGATGTCCATTCATCTTCAATCATGGTGCCGACGGACCCGAAAAATGAAAAAAAAAAAAGCTCTGGCTCGATGGGAGGCGTCCTGCCGACTGCTGTCTCTTGGCTGTGATAGCTGTTATATAGGCAAGGACAGGGGCCACATGGTGATGTAAACGGGTGACCCCGCCTCCCTCTGATGTCACATGAGACAGAGTCATTGAGACAGAGTTTTTTTTTTCTATTTTTCGGGTCAGTCTGCGCCGTGATTGAAGATGAACGGACACTTTTTTTTATAAAGGAATTGTCAAAGACTGTCTCCTGTCATTTTTTGTAAATGGGTAGGGGAACATAGGGGGGGATGGGACCTGGGTGCCCCTTGTTAAAGGGGATTCCAGATTCTGATAAGCCCCCCACCTGCAGACCCCCACAACCACCGGGCATGGGTTGTGGGGATGAGGCCCTTGTCCCCATGTTGAGGGCATGTGGCCTGGTACGGTTCAGGAGGGAGGGGGGAATTCGCTCATACCCCCTATCCTGGCCTGCCAGGTTGCATGCTTGGATAAGGGTCTGGTATGGATTTTGGGGGGACCCCACGCCATATTTTTTTGGGCACAGAGCTCCCCTTAACCACTTCAAAACACTGTGTTATATACACTACACTGCCTGTACTGACTGAATATAGAGTCTACATTGAATATCTAGTCTACACTAAATGCAGAATATATATATATATTGTGAGGGGGTTAGCTCGGCAGCGGGTGTGTGTGACCCCCGGGATGGGCTCCCCACACAAAACAGGCCCAGCAAACGGAGGTTGTGGTTTTCAAAATCAAAAAGGTGCGGTTTATTTTCTATTTACAGTGACAAAACACAGCAAAGCAAAAGAAACATAACCAAAATAAATCCTGGTCAAGTTGACCTCTGACTAAACATACAGGTTTCCTAACTAACAACTGGGATCAGCCTAGTGCTGTCCTAGTCCCTAAGTCCCTGGTTTAGTAAAAGTCCAAACAAATAGCCACACAGGCTTTGTCTCACCGCACAGGGGTTCACTCTCCCTAGACAGTCCACACAGGTCTGGGTCCAGGCATGAGCTAACATCTAATGAAGCTGGGAGTTTTTATAGAGGCCTTAAACGAACTGACAGGCTTCAGCTGGTCTCATCAACTCCCTGCCTGCACGACGCCCAGCCCTCTCCCTAGAGGTATGAGTCATCCATGAGCCCACTAGCCTTATACAACTCTCCACCTAGTTGTATAAGTCGGTGTAAAGCCTGAATCTGGGCGAAATATATCTAACCCCCTGGATGCAACCAGGTGACTTTACCTTCCTGCTGTCACATACCCCCCCCTCTTGTTTTAACCTCGGGGTTGGAACACCAGCAATCAGGCATTCATGTACTCGAGACAAAGCATCCACATTCCCCATTTGAACGCCAGGGCGATGCTTTACTGTGAAGTTGAATTCCTGGAGGGCCAGGAACCACCTATTCACTCTTCTATTTGTTTCCTTGTTTTGAGCCATCCACTTTAACGGAGCGTGATCCGTAACCATGTCAAAGTGCCTACCTAGCAGGTAGTACCGAAGGGAATCTAGAGCCCACTTCACCGCTAAACACTCCTTTTCAACGGTGGCGTAATTTACCTCATGGGACTTCAACTTCCTGCTGAGGTAAATGACTGGGTGCTCTTCCCCGTTCCAGACCTGGGACAATACTGCTCCTAACCCCACATCTGACGCATCACTTTGTACGACAAAGTCTTTAGAGAAGTCGGGTGAGTACAACACTGGCTGGCTACATAAGGCTTGTTTCAAGAATTGGAATGCTGCCTCAGCCTCGGGGGTCCATTTAATCATGACCGACCCTTTCCCCTTCATCAGGTTGGTTAGGGGCACAGCCTTAGAAGCAAAGTGGGGAATGAATCGCCGATAATACCCAGCGATTCCCAGAAAGGCTCGTACCTGCTTCTTGCTGTTGGGACGTGGCCAACTCTGGATGGCCTTGACTTTGTTGAGTTGGGGTTTTATTACTCCCCTCCCAATGGTGTACCCAAGATATTTGGCCTCCTCCTGCCCAATGGTACACTTCTTGGGGTTAGCCGTAAACCCCGCTTCCCGAACAGAGTCCAGGACTGCTTGCACTTTTGGCAGATGTGAGGCCCAATCTGTGCTATGGACAATTACGTCATCCAGGTAAGCCGCAGCATACTTCCGATGGGGCCTCAGCATCTGGTCCATTTTCCGCTGGAATGTGGCCGGCGCATTCTGTAACCCGAACGGCATTCTTTTATATTGGAACGCCCCGTCTGGGGTTACAAATGCGGTTTTCTCTTTGGCCGACTTGGCCAGGGGGATTTGCCAATACCCTTTTGTGAGGTCAAGAGTCGTCATGTATCGGGCTGTTCCCAGCCGGTCGATCAACTCATCTATATGTGGCATGGGGTAGGTGTCAAATTTTGTAACTTTGTTCAACTGACGAAAATCGTTACAAAATCGCCAGCTCCCATCCGGTTTAGGCACCAACACGATGGGACTAGACCAATCACTTTGGGACTCCTCTATCACCCCTAAGTTCAGCATTTTCTGTACTTCCTCCCGTATTGCCTCCCGTCGAGCCTCTGGGATCCGATAGGGTTTTAACTTCACCCTTTCACCGGGCGGGGTAATGAAGTCATGCTCTACCCCAGATGTTTGTCCCGGCAGCTCAGAGAATACCTCCTTGTTGCGAAGCACAAACTCCTTAACCTCCTGTTGTTGGGGTTGTGACAAGGTGGCTGCTATTCCAACCTCAGGAATCACGCAACCAGTTTGAGCTGGTGACCAAGTGTCTGCGACTAGGGACTCTCTATCCCTCCAGGCTTTCAACAGATTAACATGATAGATCTGTTCGGGCTTTCGCCTTCCTGGTTGTCTGACCTTGTAATTCACTTCGCTCACTTTTTCCATTATCTCGTAGGGGCCTTGCCATTTGGCAAGGAATTTACTTTCAACTGTAGGGACAAGTACCAATATCCTATCCCCCGGGGAAAAGGTACGGGTCTTGGCTCCACGGTTGTACACTCTCTGCTGTGCCAACTGCGCTTGGGCCAAATGTTCCTTCACGATGGGCATTACCTGTGCAATTCGATCTTGCATCAGGGCGACATGCTCAATCACACTCCTGTGGGGAGAACTCTCACTTTCCCAAGTTTCCTTGGCAATATCCAACAGCCCTCTTGGGTGTCTCCCATACAGTAACTCAAAGGGGGAGAATCCCGTAGAGGATTGGGGCACCTCCCTAATAGCAAACATCAAATAAGGAAGTAAACAGTCCCAATCCTTTCCATCTCTATCCACCACTTTCTTCAACATTTGTTTTAGGGTTTTGTTGAATCTTTCAACCAGCCCATCGGTTTGGGGGTGATACACAGACGTACGCAATTGCGTCACTTTGAACAATTTACACAGCTCTTTCATAACCCGGGACATAAAGGGTGTACCTTGGTCCGTAAGCAGTTCTTTACAAATACCCACCCGGCTAAAAACAAGAGATAGCTCTTTGGCTATGGTTTTGGCCGAGGTATTTCGGAGAGGGATCGCTTCTGGATAACGGGTGGCATAGTCCATTATAACTAATATGTACTGGTGCCCCCTAGCGGACTTGATTATAGGACCTACCAAATCCATGGCGATCCTCTCAAACGGGACCTCAATGATGGGTAGAGGGACCAGCGGCTACGGAAATGTGGCATCGGGGCCAACCTCTGACACACAGGGCAGGAGGAACAATAATTTTCTACGTCCTTCATCACCCCCGGCCAATAGAATCTCTGTAATACCCTCTCTCGGGTTTTCTCTGTCCCCAGATGACCTCCAAGAATGTGCCCATGGGCCAACTCCAACACCAACTTCCTGTAAGGTTTGGGCACCACAAGCTGCTCAACGGTTTCTTCTGCCCTTTTTGCCACCCGATACAGTAGGTCCTTCTCTACGCTGAAGTATGGGTAAGTGCAGGTATTATCTGGGTTCACTAACTCGCCATCTATTTTCACTACGTTTTCCCGTGCCTTTATTAGGGCGGGGTCTTTCAACTGTTCTGTGGCAAAGTTTTCCCTGTGAACCTCAAGATCAGAAAACTCCACAGACGGTAGGTTTTCGTCTGAGGAGGTGGGCTCCTCTCCAGTTTCTTGAGTCTCCCCTGCCAATACTGATAAGGGAAATTCCGGAGAGTCCTCACCACTCTCAGGGGAGTTCTGGCTATCACATTCCTGGTACATAGGGGCACCAGTGAGGGGCTCAGGATCATCCCACAGTTCCCAGAACTTCGGAAAATCCCTTCCCACAATGGCGTCATGCGGTAACTGAGATACTAAGCCCACTGGATGAGAGAGGGTACCTTTGGGGGTCTCGAAACACACTGTAGTCACTGGATACTCTCGGGTGTCCCCATGCACACAAATAACAGCTACCTTGCTATTCCCAGAGACCTCTGTTTTAACTAACTCAGCCTTTATCAGGGTCACAAGGCTACCTGAATCCAGCAATACCACAACATTTCTACCATTAACACACATTTTGCATAAATGTTTCTCAGTTCCTCGAATGGCAGTGCATGCGACTGTCGCACACAGCGACTGACGTCTGCCCGTCAGAAAGTCACACTGCATGGGTTCCTCCACAACCGGGCAATTGGCTGCAATATGTCCCGCTTGCCGGCAGCGGTAGCAAACGATCCTTCTTGCCGCCTCTTGAGCCGCTGATTTCCCAGGCTGTTCTCGCCAAACTTGGGGTAGAGCTCCCACCCTCTCACTCTCTCCACCCTCACCCCTTGGAATCCTCTTATCCGCCCCTGGGGATGGTCTGGTCTTAGGGTGGAAAGTCCGAGTGTCTCTGGAAGAGGCCGTCAGGTTCTCTGTAGCCAAGTATTTCTCCACACGATCCACAAGACCATCGGCCGTCTCTGGGTCTCCATGGCTTACCCACTTTTGGATGGCAGTAGGAAGAGCTCTCAAAAACCGATCCATTACAACACGTTCCACAATCTTTGGTGCGGACAAAGTCTCTGGCTGTAGCCACTTTCTGCTCAGGTGAATGAGATCATACATTTGAGACCTGGGGGGTTTTCCAAGCTGGAAAGTCCAGTTATGCACACGCTGAGCCCGGACAGCCTGGGTGACACCCAGCCTTGCCAATATTTCAGCTTTTAGCATCACATAGTCTTTTGCTTGGTTAGGCTCTAGGTCATAGTAAGCTTTCTGCGATTCACCAGTTAACAGAGGAGCCACCAGTCCAGCCCACTGCTCCTCAGGCCACTTTTCTCTTTCAGCGGTCCTTTCAAATGTGGTCAAAAATACCTCTGGATCATCCTCTCCAGTCATTTTTGTCAATAAACGACTCACCCCAAAGGACGCGGTATTAGTGGGACGGCTTTCCTCACTGGTCTGCGGACGTTGCTGCATTACTGCTTCCATCTGTTGTTGTAGTCTCTGCTCTTGCTTCTGCAACAGATCTATGAAGCGGGCCTCAGATTGCTGCTGGGCTCGTTGCTGAGCCTCCAGACTCTGTTGCAAACTTGCGTTTGTCTGCTGCTGGGCTGCAAGGCTCTGTTGATGAGCTTGCTGCTGGGCTGCGAAGTTCTGTTGTTGAGCTGCAAGGCTCTTTTGCAAACCTGCATTTGTCTGCTGTTGATTGGCATTTGCTAGAGCCAGCTGCTTCAGTATCTCCTCCATGCTGGCTTAAAAAAAAACTGCCACTGGTTCTCCACCAACTGTGAGGGGGTTAGCTCGGCAGCGGGTGTGTGTGACCCCCGGGATGGGCTCCCCACACAAAACAGGCCCAGCAAACGGAGGTTGTGGTTTTCAAAATCAAAAAGGTGCGGTTTATTTTCTATTTACAGTGACAAAACACAGCAAAGCAAAAGAAACATAACCAAAATAAATCCTGGTCAAGTTGACCTCTGACTAAACATACAGGTTTCCTAACTAACAACTGGGATCAGCCTAGTGCTGTCCTAGTCCCTAAGTCCCTGGTTTAGTAAAAGTCCAAACAAATAGCCACACAGGCTTTGTCTCACCGCACAGGGGTTCACTCTCCCTAGACAGTCCACACAGGTCTGGGTCCAGGCATGAGCTAACATCTAATGAAGCTGGGAGTTTTTATAGAGGCCTTAAACGAACTGACAGGCTTCAGCTGGTCTCATCAACTCCCTGCCTGCACGACGCCCAGCCCTCTCCCTAGAGGTATGAGTCATCCATGAGCCCACTAGCCTTATACAACTCTCCACCTAGTTGTATAAGTCGGCGTAAAGCCTGAATCTGGGCGAAATATATCTACCCCCCTGGATGCAACCAGGTGACTTTACCTTCCTGCTGTCACAATATATATATATATATATATATATATATATATATGTATATGTATATCTTAAATACATTAGTAGTAAGAAGAGCCGGCAAGACTGTAATCTTCGAATTGTCGTTTATTGGTACATCAGAGTGACAATAAAACAATAATCCTGACACGTTTTGTTAGCTACGACTAAGGCTATTGCCGAAACGCATCAGCAATATTGTTTTATTGTCACTCTGATGTACCAGTAAATGACACTTCAAGGATCACAGTCTTGCCGGCTGTTCTTACTACTGTTGCATTCGAGTGTGTTGGGACACATCGAGCCTCGGCACCTGTGAGTGGACCCGGTGTATGGATTGGGTTGTCCCTGCAGAGAGCGATGTTACCTTTTTTTTTCCACGCTATGTTAAATACACTGCCTGCCTAATCTAGCTCAATCTAGCTCCATTCACGCACTATACACAGCCTGCTATGTAAGCAGCCTTATATATTGTGGGGCGTGGACTAAGTTCCCCTGAGCCATGATTGGAAAAAAGACACTGTCATATACCTGGAGGGTAGAGCCTGATTAGGCAGAGAAAGGCCTCTCTTGCACCTCTGACTTGGGGCCCCTGGTAGTGTATACAGGTAGCGCAGGAGTGCAAAGTCGAACGAGTGCCGGTAAACGCGCTTGCTGTTGGGCTGCTGATCCAGTAGTTCTCCAGATGGCAGCGGGTCTCCATGGTCAGGAACAGCCGGGGTCGATGCAGATGGAAACAGGAATAGTCAGAAACAAGCTGGGTCAATACTTCAAGAGTAGATACAGGTAACAGGAAACAGGATACTCACAAAGAGCTGTAGATGAGATAGCACTGATCCTGGGTGCTGATCCAGCTTAAATAGCCCATTTGCTGCCCTTATCTGTCATGTGATGCATGCGATGTATGCAATGCACACATTCGGAGCCTTCTGACATTGTCCCCTCCCAATGGTCAGCCTCCGGATGCCCAACTGGGCCATCTTCTCTGGGTGGGTCTGGTTGATTGCTTGGATAAGTCTTCTAGCGTGGATGTTGTTTTCAGGTTCCCAAGAATTTTCTTCAGGACCGTACCCTTTCCACTTGATTTGGTACTGGGTCTGATTCCTCATTTTTCTGCAATCCAAAATCGCCTCAACCTCATACTCCTCTTCCCCATCCACCAATATTGGCTCAGGTGGATCTGTCTTCCGTTTGGAAAAAGGATCAGGAATGGCATGTTTTAGATGGGTCACATAAAAAACCGGGTGGATTTTAAAGCAGGCTGGTAATTCCAATTCATAAGCCACGTCATTGATCTTCCTTTTCATTGGGAATGGCCCCACAAACTTTGGCTCCAGTTTCCTTGATGGACAGGATAATTTCAGGTTAGTTGTGGATAGCCATACCTGAACACCGCATTCCAGAATTAGTTCCCCACGTCTTTTCCTGTCAAAGCTCTTTTATTGTATTCCTGCGATTTGGTGATTGCCTCCTGCAACATATTGTTGTTAGATTTCAAGAAGGCTACTGTTTTTTACCACAGCTGGAATGGAGCATTCAGAAATTGTATTTGGTAGGAATGATGGATGAAAGCCGTAGTTGGAAAAAAATAGAGATTGCTTGGTGGCGTAGTGTTTGGAATTGTTGCATGGAATTGTTGCTAGTGGAAGTATTGATACCCAATCATTCTGAGAAAAATAAGAAAAACAACGTAAGTATTGCTCCAGGGTCTGGTTGGTCCTTTCCATTTGACTGGTAGTTTGGGGGTGGTAGGCTGATAAAAAGAAGGATAATTCGATTTTTAGGGTTTCTGAGAGAGATTTCCAAAATCTTGAGGTGAATTGCACTCCCAGTCAGATACATTGTTAGCTGGGATCCCATGCAGCCACACTATTTCCTTGATGAAAATCTGTGCTGTTTCCAGAGCAGATGGTGTGCCTTTCATGTGTAAAAAGTGTGCCATTTTTGACAGTCGATCAACTACTACATAGATGGTCGTACAGCCTTCTGATGGGTGAAGTTCCACAATAAAATCCATTGAAATCATCTTCCATGGCCTGTCTGGGATTGGTAGCAGTTTAAGCAGACTCCATGCTTTGGTCCTGTTACATTTTTTCTGGATAAATGTGGTACATGCTTCCACATATTTCCTGCAGTCATTCTCCAGATGGGGCCACCAAAATGTATGTAGAACTAACTCATTTGTTTTACTGGTTCCAAATTGTCCTGCTAATGAATGGTTGTGGCACAAGCTCAGAAAAAAAAACACATATTTCTTCTGGTACAAAAATGTTATCTTGGTGCCATAATAGTCCATCCTTCATTTGTAAGGATGTCTCGGGAGGTGAAAGAACTCCCACAGAGGCTTGTTTGATTTGAGAGATTAAATGTTCTTGCAACAGGAGGAAGTTTCAGGAGGACAGAATGGTGTCAGGGAGCCCAGATTCCTCAGGCTCACCAAACATGCGGGAAAGAGTATCAGGTTTAGTATATTTTGACCCGGGCCTGTATGTTATGTGGAGAAAAAAAAACTTGAAAAGAACAATGACCACCTGGCTTGATGTGGCTTCAAACGTTTTGCTGTCCTCAAGTATTCAAGGTTCTTATGGTCAGTGAAAATGAGTATTGGGTGAGCTGCTCCTTCCAGGTGATATCTCCACTCTTCTAGTGCAGCCTTTATTGAAAGAAGTTCACGATCTCCCGCATCATAATTACAATCACCGGATGGTAACCAGATGGCATAGGACCCTCTCAACTCTTGACAAACTTTTTCTACAGCAGAGTCTCACTAGTTGGCACTGTGGAACACATGCTGGCTCCTTATTGCATGACTTTTGGGACTGTCACAGACTAAAACCCTTCTGAAAACAAGTTACAGGGATAATAAAGGTACTTACAAGATTCTCTCACAGAAAAGATACACACAATCCTTGTTAATTCACCCATTAAAGGCTGCCATTGCATGTATCGCTAGCACCTGGAAACAATCTACCCCGCCAAGACTTCAACATTGGCTTGCCAGCATGAATGATATTCAAACCACGGAAGACCTTTACCACATATAGATAGAGATAAGTCTATGGATCAAACTAGGAAATGGTATTATTGGAAAGAATTTAAAGTCTGATCCACATATAAATAACAGTAATTAGAAGTCTAATGACCCCCTTTATTTTTCAATTGTATTGATTAGAGTTTTAGAAAAATATACAAAGGTTGTCAATATGGATGCACTAACTTAAACTTAACATTAGCAGAAATTTTTAGAGAATACAGCTCATATCATAGAAAACTATTATTAGGTCTCAAATATAGAATAGTGAAATAACATATCACTAAGGAAAGTAATCCATATATAAGGTAACAGACACCACAGTGCATTGCAGAAATACTTAGTAAAACATGCCATGCCAGAGAGAGAACTATTTAAAGAACTTAACAAGGCTGTGCAGGTATGTTGGTAGTAGGGATGAGCTTTATGTTCGAGTCAAACATGAATTTGACTCGAACACTGGCTGTTCGCCCCTTCGGCGAACAGCGAACAATTTGGGGTGTTCGCAGCAAATTCGAAAAGTCGCGGAACACCGTTAAAAGTCTATGGGAGAAATCAAAAGTGCTCATTTAAAAGGTTAATATGCAAGCTATTGTCATAAAAAGTGTTTGGGGACCTGGGTCCTTCCCCAGGGGATATGTATCAATGCAAAAATACGTTTTAAAAAAAGGCAGTATTTTCGGGAGCAGTGATTTTAATAATGCTTAAAGTGAAACAATAAAAGTGAAATATTCCTTTAAATTTCATAAGTGGGGGATGTCTAAAGTATGCCTGTAAAGTCGCGCATGTTTCCCTTGTTTAGAATTGTCCCTGCACAAAATGTCATTTCTGAAGGAAAAAAAGTCATTTAAAACCACTCGTGGCTATAATGAATTGTCGGCTCCCGGGCAATACAGATCAAAGTAATTGAAAAAAACTTCAGAGGTCCCCCCCACAGTCCATTACCAGGCCCTTTGGGTCTGGTATGTATATTAAGGGGAACCCCAAACCCAAAAAAAACGTGGGGGTCATCCGTCACGGGGTGGGGTCATCCATCCTTATCATAGGGAACCCCGGAGGTTCCCTATGATAAGGATGGGTGTCCCCCCGCCCCCTCTTATGCATCATGGGGGTTTCATTCCTGCTGGAGAGGGGAGACTGCAGCGTCGCTGGATAATGTATCACCGTTGGACATCGAAGGGATTACATCGCTGGAATTTATTTATTTATTTATTTATTTTAAATAAAGGACTTGTCCAACTGTGTCTGTGTGTTTTTTTAAAAAAAATTACACTTTCTTTGTGAAATGGTAGGGGTACAATGCACCCTGTTAAAATTCACACGGGGGGGCGGGATCTGGAGTTCCCCTTTGTTAAAGGGGATCCAAATTTCGATAAGCCCCCCGCCCGCAGACCCCCACAACCACCGGGCAAGGGTTGTGGGGATGAGGCCCTTGTCCTCATCAACATGGGGACAGCCTCCCCATGTTGAGGGCATGTGGCCTGGTGCGGTTCAGGAGGGGGGGCGCTCTCTCGTCCTCCCTTTTCCTGCGGCCTGCCAGGTTGCGTGCTTGGATAAGGGTCTTGTATGGATTTTTGGGGGGACCCCACGCCATTTTTTTTTATTTTGGTGCGGGGTTCCCCTTAAAATCCATGCCAGACCTTAAGGTTCTGGTATGGATTTTTGGGCTGGACCCCACGCCATTTTTTTTTAATATTGGTGCAGGGTTCCCCTTAATATCCATACCAAACCTGAAGGGCCTGATATGGAATTTGATATGGAACCCCCGGGGTTCCCTATGATAAGGACGGATGACCCCGCCCCGTGATGGATGACCCCCACGTTTTTTTTTTTTTTGTTCAGGGTTCCCATTAATATTCATACCAGACCCAAAGGGCCTGGTAATGGAGTGTGAGGGGCACCCCTGCCGTTTTTTTTAATGACTTTGATCTGTATTGCCAGGAGCCGACAATTCATTATAGCCGCGAGTAGTTTTAAATGACTTTTTTCCCTTCAGAAATTACATTTTGTGCAGAGACAATTCTAAACACGGGAAACATGTGCAAATTTACAGGCATACTTTAGACACCCCCCAGGTACGAAATTTAAAGGAATATTTCACTTTTATTGTTTCACTTTAAGCATTATTAAAATCACTGCTCCTGAAAAAAAAAACAGTTTTTAAAACTTTTTTTTGCATTGATACATGTCCCCTGGGGCAGGACCCGGGTCCCCAAACACTTTTTATGACAATAACTTGCATATTAGCCTTTAAAATTAGCACTTTAGATTTTTCATGTTCGTGTCCCATAGACTTTAACGGTGTTCGCGTGTTCGAACAAATTAACTATCACTCGTCTCCTGTTATGGGACCGATCCTCCCCTGGCTTCCTCTTGTTCAGAGCGGATACCCTCACCCGGGTATCCTGGGACTCCTAAATTCTGCCTGTAGACCCAGTTGAAGGTACTGGGCCTACCCGGAATGTTGCGGTCTCGGGCTGAAGGTGCCCGAGACTCCTCAGTCGGGGTATGCACCCCCCTCCTTAGGGGGCATACTCCTCCGGGTACTGGTCCCCGGGTCTCTCTCAATAAAATGGCATTTGCCTCTTTTATATCCTCTCCCGGCATGCACATCAGGCAGAACCAGCCCACTGCATGGTAGCCGAGAGAGGACATCCAATAGCGCCAATGTAACCTATGGTTCAACCCTGACCCAACATGGCAGCGCCACCTGCAGGCCACAGGGAACTCTACATAGGCACACAACAATAAAGCAGAGTCCAGAACAATTAGAAGGTCCGAACCATACTAGTGCTCGGGTCATCCCCCTAAATTTAGACATAGGGACCCCCCTAAATTTGGAGTACCCGCTACAGGTGCATGAACTGATGTTTAAATAAGAATACACAACAACTGGGGTTAACCTAATGCCCCCTTTACTATCACTGATTATTATGTCTTTCCCTTACCCCTCCCTTTTCTGAGCGTAAACTTGTGGATATATTTCTACCCGCTCATGTGAGCATTCCCTCTCCCTCCTTTTTTACTTCTTATATTTACCCTTTCTTAGGGTTATAGGCTCATGGTTTCCTGTGTTTCCTCAAGTTGCATGGTTTCCTGTGTTTTCTCAAGTTGCAGTCTTTCCTCCCTCCCCCACCCCCTTGACTCTATTCCTGGACCCAACCTTCCCAGTCTATGTTTTCAGGATTTTCCCAGCAAATTAATACTAAACTAAGAATGGCTTCACCGAACACCATAAGCCAACTTTTTTAGCTGCTTTCTAATGTATCATAAATCTTTGCATTGTGTATGAGTGGTCTATGTAACTTAGTCCTTTGTCCTGTGCTTTTTCTTTTACACAATATCTGGAGTTTTGTGGTACATCATGGGCCAGCATAGTGGTTAGCATGTCACTGGTTAGAATCCCAACTATGGCACTACCTGCCTGGAGTTTGCATGTTCTCCCTGTGCCTACGAGGGTTTTCTTATCCGGGTACTCTGGTTTCCTCCCACACTCCAAAGACATGCTGGCAGGTTAATTGGCTCCTGTATAAGTTGTCCTTAGTATGTGTATGTATGCATGTGAATTAGGGACCATAGATTGTAAACTCCTTGAGGCAGGGACTGATCTGAATGTATAATATGTGTAAAGTGCTGCATAAATTGATGGCGCTATATAAGTACCAATAATAAATAATAATAAATATCTAATCTACGGTATCTAATCTAATATCTAATAATAAATAAATATATATCTGTGAACAGTGCTTGCTTTATCCTGTTCTGGTGAAACTCTCAACTAAATAAAGAATGTTTAAACAAAATACAATTCCTTCAAACACCCTGGGGGATGGCTTAAACCTACACATCTAGTGGTGCATCTATAGGTTATTCTAAAGCAAAAAGTAACATTTTCAAAGAAACAAAATACCATTTAAATTGCAGGTATTGTCATTTCCAATCTGTAACAAAGTGCCCATGTTTCCCCTCAACAGCCATACCAGTCCCTTATCCTAAATTAGTGTCAAGTATGAATTGTAAGGGGGACCCCATAAAAACATTGCGTTTTTCCTAAAATGCATACCAGACCCTTAGACCCCTTTCACACTGGGGCGGGAGGTGCGGTGGCGGTATAGCGCCGCTATTTTTAGTGGCGCTATACCGTCGGAATTGCCGCGGAATTGCGGCGGTATTCGCCCGCTAGCGGTGTGGTTTTAACCCCCGCTAGCGGCCGAAAAAGGGTTAATACCGCCCGCAATACACCTCTGCAGAGGCGCATTGCGGGCGGTATTACCGTGGTTTCCCATTGCTTACGATAAAAAGGAGCGGTGTAGGAGCGGTAAACACACCGCTCCTCTCACCGCTCCAAAGATGCTGCTTGTAGGACTTTTGGAGCGGTCCCGCCCGCGCATCGCCTCAGTGTGAAAGCCCTCAGGCAGTGCAGGAGTTTTTCAGGCGCTATTTAGGCGCTATTTTTAGCTCTAAAACGCCTGAAAAACTCCTCAGTGTGAAAGGGGTCTTATGCTTGACGAGAGTCTTTAATAGTTTTTAAGGGGAGCTTCATGCAAAAAATAACAAAGAAAAATGGCATAGGCCTTCTGAGTCTGGTGCAGATTTTAAGGGGGCACCCACCACAAAAAAAAACAAGAAAAAAGATCATGGCATTCCCCCAAAACCCATACCAAACCCTTATTCAAGCATGCAGCCTGGCTGTTAAGGAAAGAAGAGCAGCATGCATTTCCCCCCTTCCTGAACCATACCAGGCCACATGTTTATAAACAATGCAACCAGGGATCCTGAGTAATGTCACTGACCACATATGGCCAATGACATCAGCCAGCTGAATGACACTAAACTGGTCAGGAAAGGTTATTCTCTATTTAAATCTTTTTAGTAAAGCAACAAGGGGTACTATGTACTTATCCATGAAGAGGTGGTTAAATATCTAGGGGCCCCCTTATTTTAAAAAGGGCTTCCAAATTCTAATAAATCCTCCCCCCACAGACCCCCACAACCAATAAGCCAGGGGTAGGGATGAGGCACTTGTCACTGTCAACATGCTCCCTGGCAAGATACACTACCAATGTTAAGGGCATGTGCCCTGGTATGGACCAGGAGGGTGGAGGCACAGACTCCTTCTTTCTGGTCAGCCAAACTGCATTCACAATTAGGTGAACTGGAACAATCTGGTCATTTGGTTCAGCTCTTCAGTGAACTGTGAACATCCTGGGTTTGGGTCAAACTCATGGTCAATCCAAACCCAAAGCCCATCCCTAGCGATGATCTAAAGAGCTGTGATCTCCAATGTATTAAGAGAAATTATATTTTCACTGCATCCTAAATAGGCCACATATATCTGTAAAAAAAATGCCAACTTTGCTTTTGTGTTTGAATAACTTTACAATTAATAAAAAACATGGTTACTTTTTTTTTTTACTCAAACAACACCAGTCTAGCAACTGCTTTGTAGACTGAATGAATCAAAGACTCTGTAATAATAATGTTTTTTGTCATTGTAACCTGAAAATGAGTAAATCACTTACATTTGTATTGAACAAAAATATATTATTTGGTATTTGTTAATTTTTCTTTATTTTTACTAATAAAATATTGTTTATGATTGTATGCTGACTCGCTGAGAGTGACACTACACGCAGAATAGTTTTTGTGACTGTGTCTTAATATGCATTAAAAATAAATAGTCTATACTAAAGTTTTGAGGATTATATGGTTGAAATACACTTTTTTTTATCTCTTAACCACTTAAGCCCCGGACCATTTTGGCTGGTTAAAGACCAGGCCCCTTTTTGCGATTCGGCACTGCGTCGCTTTAACTGACAATTGCGCGGTCGTGCGACGTGGCTCCCAAACAAAATTTATGTCCTTTTTTTCCCACAAATAGAGCTTTCTTTTGGTGGTATTTGATCACCTCTGGGTTTTTTTTTTTTGTGCTATAAACAAAAATAGAGCAACAATTTTGAAAAAAAATCAATATTTTTTACTTTTTGCTATAATAAATATCCCCAAAAGATATATATAAAAAAAAAATATATTTTCCTCAGTTTAGGCCGATACGTATTCTTCTACATATTTTTGGTTAAAAAAATCGCAATTAGCGTTTATTGATTAGTTTGCACAAAAGTTATAGAGTTTACAAAATAGGAAATAGTTTTATGGCGTTTTTATAAATGTTTTATTTATTATTTACTAGTAATGGCGGTGATCAGTGATTTTTTTCGTGTCTGCGACATTATGGCAGACACATCGGACACTTTTGACACATTTTTGGGACCATTGTCATTTTCACAGCGATCAGTTCTATAAAAATGCACTGGTTACGGTGAAAATGACACTGGCAGTGAAGGGGTTAACCACTAAGTGGTGCTGTAGGGGTTAAGTGTTCCCTGCATTGTGTTTATAACTGAGGGGGGTTGGGCTCTGTGTACACGGAGCCGAGATCAGTGTCATTGTCACTAGGCGGAGCAGGGAGATGCTTGTTTACACAAGCATCTTCCTGCTCTATACCTCCCTGAGACGATCGCGGGGATCGAGTCTGCGGGACCCGCGGTCCGACTCATGGGGAAAGCGGCAGGGTCGCGACCACACGGCAGGCATTTAAAGGGCCACGTACAGGTACGTGATTATGCCTGTCCATGCCATTCTGCCGACGTATATCTACAGTGCGCGGTCCTTAAGCGGTTAAAAGACAACAGATGTGTAAAATATAATACTGTACTTTTATTTTGTGTTGCAAGGATATTTCGAGGGAAAAATACACAGCATTGTTGGTATGTGTTTCCCAACAACAATAAGAACAGCAAGTAATCGTTTGAATGTACTAATAAGGCCTAATTCAAACTTTTTACGGCTGGCATTGTGAGGTAACACACCTGCTAACTTACATTATGTTACACGTTAACATGTATTGTGATGACATGCTTTATTGATAAAGCTTTATGGCTTTCATTATCAACAAAGCTATATTACACAGTGCCAGGGTGTCAGATAAGCACATGGATTCCTTAGCATTCAACACTTTCAAGAGTGTCAGATGCCTGTATCTTCCACCCTGCACTGTGGTTCAATATTCCGACCCCTGTGATATTAAAAGACACAGCAGTGATGTAGAAATTGACAGAATGAACCATGGTAAGTAGGAAGGAACACCACCATCAGACAATCGGGCAAGTATGGAATGTCAAAGAGTCTTATGGAGACTGCAGTTCTAAAACGGAGGAAAGTTAGGACTCAACATGGGCAACCAGGAAGATGGGTATAAAACCTTTTTTATTGCAGGGACTTTTTTATCTGCATTTGCTTTTAACCTGACAGGGTCTAAAAGTCAGTTTTCACTCAGTTTAAAAACATCTTGCGTATTTCTGTGTGTAAATATCCAGTAAATGGTGACAGATCTTTCAGTTTTGACATACAGTAGGTAACTAATATTGTATAGATATTCTCAGAAATAGGTGTGGATCAATTAGTGTTACACATTTTTAGTGTAATAAGGGCTCGGTTTTATATGGTGATAAAAAAATGACTTTAAACACACAGTACATGACTGGAAATGCCATAAAAGGTTCACAGCTGCTCTATGAGTCTAGTGCCCCTTGCTGTTATTGTAGATTTATTGTACCGTACCTGTGCCATACATGTGAATACATTAACAGGGTAAAAGCTGTATATTAAAGAAGCATGGTTCCTTTTTAATGATGTAAGTTGATCCTTAATAAATGTAACTATAAAGATTACACTATGACTGCAACTATTAATAGCCATCTGTGACAATGGGGCGTTACAGAATATTTAATGCACACTGTTCAATCATTTATACACTTAACTAAGCACCTGGCTCAGCATGTTTTTTTTTTCTTTTAAATCCTGCATCTAAAAGAGAAACTACAACAGTTCTGAATCAAGATTGTTTGAATCATTGTTTAACGTTCACATGTTTAATACATCCTTTTGTACTGTTTATATGGGATCTTTGTTTTAAAAATAAATATTCACTACATGATGAACCTGTAAGGTGACCACGTTTCCCGGAATGCCCGGGACAGGCCCACATTTTGCAGGTCTGTCCAGGGCACCTTCCATTCAGGACAATACAGTGTCCCGGAATGAAACTGACACAGCTACACCCCAGGCCAATCAGATGCCCCCAAAAAAGGCAGCCACATCACTGCTTTACTCACTTGACAGTACTTGCCCTGGCCGGGAATGCCTGGAGGAGCACAATCCCCGCTCCCTGCTTGTGATTGGAGAAATCATAAATCCCGCCTCTTGTGTCCAATGTAACTGTGCTGTGATTCGTTACAGCACAAACTGATTTTTGGGAAGGGGGGGGGTGTCCCTGAATGGTAATTTGGAAATGTGGTCACCTTATGCACATGTGACCTGTGCTTTACATAATATTCATTGACATCAGTCCCTCCCCTCAAGGAGCTTACATTTTAAGGTCCCTATACTACATGTACACATAAACTAAGGTCAGTTTAGACAGAAACCAATTAACAAACCAGCATGTCTTTTGAGTGTGGGAGTAAACCTATGCAAGAATATGTATCCTGGTCAAGCCTGGGACTTCAAAGTCTACTTGGCAGTCACAACCTCTTTTCACAAGATGGAGACCCTTTTTGTTCTACCTGGAGATCCTCATAAAGGACACCCTACTTCCCACTCCACCATTGTCAGGAAGTTCAAACAATTCAATTACGGGGCCTAGTAAAGGCATTACCTGCCTTTCCCATTAGAGCCCTTTCCACCGAGGCCGTTGGTGTCTCCTGGGCTTTGTTAACATAACACATCAGCTTCCGACATTTGTAAGGCTGCCACATGGTCCTCTGTTCACAGTTTTTCAAGTTCTACCTGGTGGATGTCCATGCCTCAACTGATGTAAGCTTCAGCCACAAGGTGCTTCAAGCTGAGTATTTTCGTTGGGTTATTTAAAGTGGTTGAAAAACCTTACACATCACTTTTCCCAACAGATAAGCCTATAATAAGGCTTACCTGTAAGTACTGGAAATATCTCCTAAACCTGCACGGTTTAGGAGATATTTACCATATACGCTTACGCCAACGTCAGTGGCGTATGCACACTGAAGGGCATGATCGTACCGTTTCTAAAGGGCTCATGCCGTGACCGTCAGCTGCCGCGCATGCGTGGGAGTGATGTCACGCGACTCCGGCCAATCACAGAGCCAGAGTCCACGGCCCCAGAAGGGAGAGGGGTGAAGATGGACGTGGCCACCAGCAGGAACCTCTGGGACATCGCAGGCTTCATTTGCAGGTAAGTGCCACATAATGGGCTAGTATGCGATGCATACTAGTCCATTATGCTTTTACTTTGCAGGGGAAAAAAGAGGAAGTAAAACCCATCAGGGTTTACTTCCTCTTTAAACCCTTGTGATTCTTTTTGGGCCTGTTGGCAGTTCTATGTAGCTATGTTGTTGCTCACTCCTTAGTTATTTCTTGGGTATGTCCCATAGAATATCAATACAAGTCCTGTGTCCTGTACTGTACAATTAAGATAATCAGCATTTTGAATTACCCGTAAATTCCTTATCTTGGAGTACAGTACAGGACACAGTCCTCCTCTCCCTCTTGATCACTCCTTCTATATTCCAGGGTTATATGCTTTATGGGTGGCACTAGCAAACGTTTTTTGCCAGTATCCAATCACCTGATGGTGGGACCATATAATGCATGGTCAAAATCTTACAGTTAAGGGGGGGCGTGGCTACCGCGCAACTGAATGGACGCTTGATCACATAGCTTCGCTCCAGACACGGGAACCGCCAATGACTGGGATGACACCACCGACTGCAACCACCTCTATCCCCCGTCCAAAGGGCCCGCAACACCCGCGAGATGATCCGCAAATGAAAAGAAGACACACAACCAATGAAACTGGATGATTTCTACCCGCCGAAAAGCCGCGACCCTCTCCAAGATGGCGCCGGCGCAGGAGACATATCTCCATCTTCTTCCTGCAGCTCGCGGTCCACGGCATCTAGCCCGGGAGTTCACTCTGGCTCTACACAGTGGTCTCCGGAGGCATCAACCCCTCTAACCCGCAGCCCTGCGAAATCCAAACCCCGCCTGGAAGACAACACCAAACAGGTGAGCTCAGGCCATGAATACATGGAGGACTCAAGGGAGCTGGTCGACCCATTTACTGCATTCCCCACCACAGGCAATCCAGTATCTATCTGACACCACCCTTAAGGACATGCTGGTCTCCCTCCGCAGCTCCATGCATGCTGACATGATTTTTATGCAACTTGTGACATGATGGAATGTATGCACAATTTTAAATCTGACATAGGAGACCTGGGGGGACGGGTGGCTCATATTGAGGAAAAAATGGGAGAATTTGCATCATCCCACAACACCCTAATTGATGCCCACTCTGACCATTCAGATGAACTTTCCTGGCTTAGGGCTAAGGTCGCTGACCTTGAGGACAAGTCAAGAAGGAACAATGTAAAGATATGTGGAATGCCTGTGAATGTACTCCCCACACAACTCCAGCAAAATGCCCGTGACCTGCTGAAACAGTTCCTTCCATCTGTCCCAGAGTCTGAACTGCAGGTTGACCGCATCCATAGACTGGCTAAACCGTCTCATCTCCCGGATAACACACCCCAGGACGTCCTGGTGCGAGTGCATTTCTACCAGGTAAAGGAGCAACTCATGGTAGCATTTTGCAAAAATCAGCAACCCCCGGAGCAGTTTGCACGTATACAACTTTTTGGGGACCTGTCACAATTTACGATGCAAAAACGTAAATCTCTGCTGTCGGTGACGAAGGCCCTACGCAACCATAATATCCCATATCGCTGGGGATATCCGGTAAAGTTAACGGTTACAAGTGACGGTAAAAACACTGTGATTACGGGAATAGAAGAGGGACTTGCATTACTACGCTCCTTGGACATACTCCCGGATCAAGCACCTGCAGGCCCCTCACCCCTGTGAGGCTTAGCACCCTGTATGATTGGCAAACGGTGTGGAAAAAGAAAAGCGGCAAAAAACACACCTCATAATCACCCATCCTGAGTTTGAAACATCTAGATGCATGCCAAGGTTCCTGATAAGTTCTGGAGTTCTCAGTTTGTTGGTTCTGTTTTCCCCTTCCCAAGTTTTGGGCAACAGCCTGCCCTCAGACTCATGTTTAAATACGATTTTTTATCTGCTGCTTTTTTATACTTTGACTCTGTTTTTTCTTTCCAACCCATCTTTTATCCCCTACTGCTGGTCTGACCTATGCTTGATTCACCTATCTTTAACTTGTATGAGGAGGATCATCCTGCCCCACTCCGCCTACTGCCAAAAGTTTATGGGGAATGACCCCTCACCGCCGAGCAGAAGGTACTGTCATCATCTCTGTTTACCGCACACACATGGCGCTTAAAATAATTTCTTTCAATGTAAACGGCCTCAACCACCTGGCTAAAAGAGCCTCGGCCTGGAGAGAAGCACCCAAACTCCAGGCTGATGTTCTCTGCATCTAGGAGACGCACTTTCAAGCTGACAATCCTCCACGATTTCAGCATAAAAATTTCCTGCACATCTTTCTAGCATCAGCTCCCACCAAACAGAAAGGAGTACTTATTGCTATTAGAGACTCTGTGGCCTTCAGTCTAATGGAAACCCACATTGACCCTGAGGGGAGGTATCTCATATTAGTGGGAGAACTCAACAACAAACCCTTCACCATAGCTAACCTGTACGCTCCAAACTCTCACCAATTCCGCTTCCTAAAAAGACTTTACCGTAAAATTACCACCCTCCGAAAAGGCTCCCTGGTAATTTGTGGTTACCATAACCTAACTGTGGATTACTCGCTGGTCTCCTCATCCGTGGCTAAACGTCCTCAACTTCACCATCTGCTTCATTCAGAGGACATTTATGATGTATGGAGGTGCCAACATGCAAATGAGCGTAACTACTCCTACCACTCAGCTAGACATAATTCTTATTCTAGGATTGATTTGATACTTGTTGATAAATTGCTTTTACAGGCGGTGTCCTCCTCCACCATACATGACATCACGTGGTCTGATCACACTCCTGTCTCTATCACGGTGGTGGAGGGGAACACGCCCAGCCCTGCTTATATTTGGAGGGCCAACTCACGAGATTTCCAGATGCCCGCCCAAGCGGCTACAATAGCAGATAGTTTATCCCAATTTTTTATGAAAATACTGGATCTGTATCTGACCCTGCAAAGTTGTGGTGTGCCCATAAGGCCTTTATTAGAGGAATCATCTTACAAATATGTGCAAGGGAGAAAAGGCAGAGGACGCAAAAGTTAAATCGACTCCTTAATGATATCAAAACATTAGAAGCCCTGAATAAGTCCAGCGCCAGATGGCCTACCAAATGATTATTATAAATCATTCCAAAATAATTTACTGACAACTCTACAGGAGGTGTATGCAATGTCCTCTGCCTCATTTCCCTCTGAGATGCTTAAAGCATATGTGGTGTGACAGTAGGAGCTACTGTCACGGTAAAATGGACAGTTTGCTGGACACAGGGTCTGCACATTTGCAAGGTGCAAGACTACAGAGCGTAGATGTGGACTGGAGAAGACTGCTTTCGCAGCTTTCTCCAGGTTTTGGTATTCTGGAAAGGGGCTTTGTAGTTTGGAGATTCCACAGTGTCTTGGGGAGGGATGGGATCTCCAACCCTGTGTCCAGACTTTGCTGATTACCAGCAGGGTGTGTGCTCAGCCCTTATAATGAACGTATGGGAAGACCTCATGGTTCCCAGTTGGAGACGGCTCCACACCAAGAGACAGGAGGTCTTCAGGAGTCAGAGAGGCTGTAGGTGACAGCCAGAACATTGGTGACTGCAAGAGGCAGAGCTGTTGACGCTAAAGGGAAGCTGTGTACTTTGAGGAGTCCGGTGGTCTGGGTAACCAGGAAAGTGCAGAAATACTGCTACAGAGAGCCAGGTGGGCTAGCATTTTCTGTTATGTGTATTTGATGGAGAAGAACCCCTGCGTGGGAAACCTTTGTTTGGACTTTTATTTTGCCTTTTTTAATAAAAATGGGCTACCATGCACTTAAATATAGTTCCTGACTGGCTTGAATCGCTGGGAAAACGCATCTACCACTTGAGCTAAACAACCCCCATCTCACAAGTGGTGTATTCAGCGGGCACAAGACGGTGGAATCCGGGTCCTTGCTCCACAGTGAGTTCAGATCAGGAACTGTTGGCTGTGTGTGGAAGTGCAGCCAGGCAAAAGGCATTGCGTGTTGCAGGTGGTGTACTTGTGGAATGAAAACTCAATTTTTTTTTCTGCGGTGAACTGCTGCTAGCTGTGTGTGGCAGCCAGGCGAACTGCATTGCACAGAAGTTCAATTGATGGACTGTGTTGCATACAGGTGGTGTACCTGTGGAAGTGAGCTCAGCATGGCCTGAGAAGATGTCTCCACCTAGAAGGGCCAGCCCAAAAGGCCTAGTGATGTGTATGACAGTGAATGGATGGTTCAAGCGGAATCGCAAAGACTGAGATGCAGTGCAAGGGGCTGTGATCGTGGCCTCTGACTATATGCAACCCATGCTGCCTACAGAGGAGGTTGGGGACTTCCTGCTAAGATTTGAAAAAGTTGCTGTAAAGAGAAAATGGCCTAGGAACCGGTGGCCAAAATTTCTGCAAACATTGTTACGGATAGAGTACCGGTCGGTTTACCATTTGATGGATGGGGACCAGGATGACTACCGCAGGTTTAAAGAGGAAATCCTTCTCAGAGGAGAGTTCCATCGTATCATGGGCCGCCAGCAATGCTCCAGGATGGGAGAAGTGTCACCGGTAGACTTCGGTTTTGGAAATCCAGAGTTACCTGCTACAGGATATGGTAAGACTGTTGCAATTTGTGGGTCTGATCCCAGTGAAGTGGCATTGTGTTCGGTGGGGAGATCTGCAGGTGTAAAAATGGACTTGCTGCAGTGTGCTACCCAGATCAGCGGGGAGACACAGGTTAAAACCCAGCTTGCAGCAAGGTCAAGGACTGAAAAGGACATGTGGACTCTGTGTGCACCTAAGGTAATCCAGCAGAGTGCTGGGAGAGATGTGCTAGGGGTAACCAAAGCAGTTGGTGTGCCATGTTCCCTAGTGACAGTGACAGGTGCTGCAGAGTTGCCAAGGGAAACCGCCAAGGAGCCTGCAGTGATGAGGCAAGTGGTTTCCCAGGACAACTGTGAAGCCACCCTAGTAGGAAGAATAATTCCTTTGGAGAGGAAGGGTGGTGTGCTGAGTGGCACGCAGGTTGCCATGCGTTATGACAAAAGAAAATCTGATAGAGCTTATGAAACTGCTATGTTTATGAATGCTGATGATAAAGGTATTGCTGATGATACATGTACTTATGGTGATGTGTTCTTTAGTAATGAGAAAAGGGGGATGTCTTCCTTGGCAACCAGAAGCAGAGCCACAGTGTTGTCCATGGAAATCTCTGGGGGTCTCCAGGTGTTGGAGCCAGAGATTGTCCAGGACAGCCCTGATATTGCTCTGATGGAACAAACTGGGTCTACACCATGCAGTGAGAGTTTGTGTGAGCAGTCCATTTATCATATGTGTAACCCAGTTGGTAAGGGGTTAAGTCAGCTGGCCAGAGCTGAAGGTACACAGCTGAGTGTGTTAGCGCCCCCAGAGCAAGGTAGTGATGGTGTATTGCAGCCTGCCTTGTTTGATGAAGATTTAGCAAAGAGTTAAAGCATGTTGTCAAAATGTGATTTCTATAGAACTGACAAAGTTACTGTTTGCGCTGCAGAATCCCAGGTGCCTCCTAGAGCCGATGATGAGGTACTGCTGAGCCCTCATAATGGAAGCACAACGGATTGGGACAGTTGGGCCAAACAATTACTAGCTATGATAGACAAGGCTATGTTGAGCTACAGGGGTGTGAAGACAACAACTGTTATGCCAGACAGGGAAATTGCAGAGCGACCAATGGTTGAGGGTGCGTTGGTCCCTACAAGGGTTGTTTCCCCCCAGTCGGAAGGACCAGATCAGGGCGCATGCATGGCAGATGTGGTGTTCACAGCCCAGCCACTGAATGTAAAGTGTGAAGGTGACAATGTAACAAATGTTTACGTGCAGGGGCTCATTGTTGAGTTGGAAGGGATGAGTGGGAGACATGCGTCTGACAGTGTTCCAGAGGAGCATCAGGCTGTGTTGGGTACCGCCAGTGAGTTGGAGGCCTGTTTAAATGTTTCGGCCCCTCAAGCCGCAGTGAATGAGCCCCTCCATGTCTCTGATAAGGTTAAGGTCACCAAAAATGTTTTGCATATTGATGTGGAGTGTGTAGAAATTACAGATATGTTAGTGGAACTGCTTGAAATGGTGAAAGCACAGTCCTTGTATACCTGGGTGCCTCCCTTACAGTCGGATGTGGTGGTGCTGCGTGGTACCAATGGATGGAGTCAGGTAGTACAACCTGTGCTGGTTAAAATTAATCACCAGTGGAACTGGTTGGTACAGAGCTTTCTAATAGTGTGGCAAATGATCTCCCAGTTTCCTGTGAGGGTGCTTCCGGATACGGTTCAGTACGGAAGGCGCTCTGGGGGACTTCTGGAGACAGAGGTCTCTCTGCCTGATGCGGTGATGGACATGTCTGCTAGTGCGGTCCGAGGTGCGGCTGAGCAGGGATTAGTAAATGGCGCGGATACTGCCTCACCCGCTAGACCTCCTAAGAAGGAAGGCCAGATATGGACGCAGCAAAAGCAGAGATTCTGTCCGTCACCTGCAGAGAGGTACAAGTTGGGGTACCCGGAGACACTCTCAAATATAGTATGGAGAGGAACAAAAATTGTAACATGGAAAAGTGTGAGTTTGGAAAAGATTGGTACTGCTAGAAATGGGTCATGCGTTGTTCAATGTCAGTTGTTGGGACAACTGCCCACAGAGATTTGGACAACAGGTGAAGTGAAGCCTTGTGAAGGTCTCATAGGGGATAGGTGCGCTGTGTGTTGTCCCTCCTTGGGCTTGGCCCTAACAAACCCTGAATGAGAAATAACTGATGATATTGATAATTGGAGAAATAGTGACTTATTACTGAATGTTAATGTAAATAATGGCCTGGATATGAAAATGAATAATTTCTTGGGAAATGAGTGTGATACACAGATGTTGAGCCCTGGGGAGTTGGTAGTCAAGGGCAAAGGAGTTGGTAAACCCAAGGGACCTATTGTGATGGGGAAAACGGTACCAGTGAGGGAAAAGGTGGTTCCTCATCAGGCGTAGTGTCTGGAGCAGGTTCCTTACAGAATCCAGAAAATGAGTTTAAAGGAAGTAGCAGGAAAGGCAGGGGGCTGCCAGAAAAGAAACGTGAGCTCAGGAACCCCAAGGACAGAGGGAGTAGGCTGGGGATACAGAAAGGTAGGACCCTGTTGCGGTCCTGGGTAAGGTGTGCCTGGAAACGCACCCGAAAAAAAGATTGGGCCTACGCAGCGAACAGCTGGCACAGAGGTGCCCCAATCAAGGATTCGGGCTTGTGTGTTCCGCCCCCTTCGGGTCCGAAACATGGGGGGGAGATATGTGACAGTAGGAGCTACTGTCACGGTAAAATGGACAGTTTGCTGGACACAGGGTCTGCACATTTGCAAGGTGCAAGACTACAGAGCGTAGATGAGGACTGGAGAAGACTGCTTTCGCAGCTTTCTCCAGGTTTTGGTATTCTGGAAAGGGGCTTTGTAGTTTAAAGATTCCACAGTGTCTTGGGAGGGATGGGATCTCCAACCCTGTGTCCAGACTTTGCTGATTACCAGCAGGGTGTGTGCTCAGGTGAGCACAGCCCTTATAATGAACGTATGGGAAGACCTCATGGCTCCCAGTTGGAGACGGCTCCACACCAAGAGACAGGAGGTCTTCAGGAGTCAGAGAGGCTGTAGGTGACAGCCAGAACATTGGTGACTGCAAGAGGCAGAGCTGTGGACGCTAAAGGGAAGCCGTCTACTTTGAGGAGTCCGGTGGTCTGGGTGACCAGGAAAGTGCAGAAGTACTGCTACAGAGAGCCAGGTGGGCTAGCATTTTCTGTTATGTGTATTTGATGGAGAAGAACCCCTGCGTGGGAAACCTTTGTTTGGACTTTTATTTTGCCTTTTTTAATAAAAATGGGCTACCATGCCCTTAAATATAGTTCCTGACTGGCTTGAATCGCTGGGAAAACGCATCTACCACTTGAGCTAAACAACCCCCATCTCACAGTGGTTACAATTCCCAAGCCGGGTAAAGAGCCCACCACCCCAGCTAACTTTAGGCCAATATCTTTACTTAATACTGACGTCAAATTATATGCAAAAGTTCTAGCGCATAGACTATTGCCCATTCTCCCCTCTCTTATTGGACCTGACCAGTTTGGCTTCACTCCAGGAAGGCAGGCGTCGGATGCCAAAAGATGAGTCGTTGGGGTTATGCAGTGTGCCAGATCCTGTCAGACGCCTTCCCTGCTCCTATCTTTGGATGCGGAGAAGGCATTTGACAGGATTCATTGGGGCTATATGAAATATACTCTACAAAAATGTGGCTTTTCGGGACCTATCCTCTCGGCCATACTTGCCCTCTACTCCTTTCCCTGTGCTCAAGTTTATACATCCAACCTGTTATCTAATACTTTCTCAATCTCAAATGGCACGAGACAGGGTTGTCCTCTTTCCCCCTCTATCTTCAACCTCCTCATTGAACCACTGGCGGAGAGGATCAGGTCCCATCCGAATATCGCGGGTTTCCCAATACAGGGAAGAACCCACAATATAAATTTATTTGCAGATGACATTATCCTGTTTTTAACCTCCCCCTCTACATCTCTGCAACATGCCCATGATACTCTCACTGAATTTAGTAAAATTTCATTTTACAAGGTGAACTTCACAAAGTTGATTATCCTAGAACTAGGTATTCCACCCCCTTTAAAAAGCCAACTGCAGACAACCTTCCCCTACTCTTGGAGTAATTCCAATATTACATATCTGGGAATAAAACTAACGACTGACAAACGACAACTAGTAGATGCCAAGTATATACCATTGATTGACAAACTTGCTAGAGAAACTAAAAGACTTTCCAATATAGAACTGTCATGGACGGGCTGCCTGGCTGCATTTAAAATGCTGATCCTTCCACAAATACTTTATGTATTCAGAACACTCCCAGTCCCCATACTTAGTTCACACCTCAAAGCCTTAAACGCCCTTCTCTCAAATTTTATCTGGGGTTCTAAAAGACAGAGGTGCTCTAAAGCTCTTCTCGTCAAACACCGTTTGGCGGGGGGTATGGGCCTAGTTGATATCCATGACTATTTCTGTGCGTCCATCCTGACACAACTTAAAGGTTGGTTAGACCCGAGTACAGACTTGATTTGGAGTGGAATTGAACAGACTCTGAGCCCTACTAAGGATCTCAGACTCCTCCTCCTGTTAGATGTATGGAAACCATTCCCCTTACACGGACTGCCTCTCTCTATCCAGGCCTCTCTTGAGGCCTGGAGAGAACTTAGGAAAATACCATTCCCACTTTCTAACCAAATAGCAGTTCCTGTACCCATAGCAATTCTCTCCCAGGCTATTCCTAACCTATCTCTTCCTAATTGGCAGGACAAACGGATCACGACATTATACAACCTATATCATGGTAACACCCTCCTCCTATTTGTTTCCCTACAGAAGCAATTTGACCTAGTACCTAACGATCAGTATAAATACATACAAATCTCCCACTTTCTCCGCTCTATCAAATCCCATCAGATATACCTCTCAAAAGAGGTTTGGCAATTCTACACTACTAACCCTACTCCCCTCAAGGGTATCTAATTTTTCTACAATCTTTTCCAACACAAACTACAATTCATAAAATCTCAACCGTATAGGAAATGGGAATCCGACCTCGGTATGGATATCACAATTCTGCAGTGGCAACATGCACTACGATTGCTTTACAAAGCATATCGGTGCATCAATCATTGGGAACTGTCCCAAAAAATAGCTCTTAGATGGTATCTCACTCCCTACAGAATCTCTAAGTTTGGTACCCATAGTTGCCCGCTGTGCTGGAGGAATTGCGGAGCTACGGGTAACTTACTCCACATGATGTGGACTTGCAAACATTTAACTAGTTTTTGGAACTCGATTTTCCGCTATATTTCAAGGATCACTGGAATTATGACTCGCCCCAACCCCAGTCTGGCAATATTGAATATTGAAACATTTCCCCCCGACTTCAGAGTAATAATAACTCATATCCTCTTGGCTGCTTGGACATTAATCGCAAAACATTGGAAAGCAGATAAGGCACCAAATGTATCAGAGGTACTTGTAGCTACCCAGACACACTACGCATATGAATCCCTACTGGCTAGTAGGAGTGGTAATAAGCAAAAGTTTGATAACCATTGGAAACTGTGGACTACATGGTTTAAAAGTAATAATTGTACCTCCCATATATAGCTTTATATTTTAGTTCTACCCCAATACCTATACTCTAATGTTGGTCGGACTGCAGATAGATTTTCCACTTTTCTTTTTCCCCTTCCTTCCTTACCCCCACCCTCTACCTAATTTCCTAGTAAGTTATGCTGTACTATTCAACTAGGTTGCTGTTTGTAGGTTTATCCACGTGTCCCCTGAGACCATGTCTCAGACACATAATTCTTTGAATTTATGTATACTTTTATACTGCTATTCTTGTAATTGCTGTATTACTTACTTGCTTTGCTTTTTGTACTTTGCTTCTTGAAAACTTTTCAATAAAAAACAATTAAAAAAATAAATAAAAAATCTTACAGTTAAGTAAACATTTTGCTGCATAAAGTGATAGCATAGGGCCTCCATGTATGCTACTTCCATCCAACCAGTATCTTCTGAACCCAGTTCAAGTGCTATTCTGTTTCAAAATGCTACAGGTTAGAAAATAGAAGTCTGTATTGTTAAAAATTATTTATTAAATTATGTTTAGCATGGTACGGTACTATTTAAAGTGAACCTGTTAAGATAGCAATGAATTTGGGAATTTAGGAATATTGTGATTCATAAGATATATTTGTTGCTTCAACATCTTTAATGAAACAGCCAGGTCATATTTATTTTAATAAATAGGAATTTTGTTGATTTTGGTAACAGGTGGTATTTTAATAGGGAAATATAAAAATGTTTTTTTTGTTTTTAGCGTGAAGTGGTGGAAATGATATAATTAAAGTGAACCTGTTAAGATAGCAACATGGTAGATATTTTGGCTGATTTACTAAAGGAACAAATATAAATTGCTGCTGCTCTGGGTAAGTAAAACACAGGAAACTCCACTAACCAGCCTGGACGGGTGCTAGCCCAGTTTGCAATCTGCATACACGAAAGAAGAGATCAAGATGACTGCACTCCTAGGCCTGTTTCACATGGGTTTCAGCTTGTCCAACCCATGGGCAGAGCTGTATTGCTTGAGGTCACACTGCTACTCCATTTTGTTGTTGGCGACACTTCATGTAAGTGTTACAATATGGAGATGTATTTGTTTTTATTGTGGATGCTTTTAAAGTGATTGTAAAGTCTTGTTTAAATAAAAAATACAAAAAAAAACCAAACATGTTATACTTACCTTCTCTGTGCAGTTGGTTTTGCATAGAGCAGCCCGGATCCTCCTCTTCTCGTGTCCCTCTTTGCTGCTCCTGGCCCCTCCCTCCTATCGAGTGCCCCCACAGTCCATTCAGACACGGAGCCCTGACCCAGCCCCCGTCCCCTCTCTCCCCTGATTTGCTGACGGACTTTGATTGACAGTCACAGGAGCCAATGGCACCGCTGCTGTGTCTCAGCCAATCAGGAGGAGTGTTCCAGATGACTTAGACACTCGTGGACATCACTGGAGAAAGATGGGGCTCAGGTAAGTAATTATGGGGTGTTGGGGAGGCTGCTACACACAAAAATGCATTAAGATAAAAAACCTTCTGCCTTTAATTTACAGCTGAACTCGCACGATTTCACTCCCGCCTGTCAGTCCAGATTTCGGCCGATATTACAGAGATATCTGTGTATGTAAATCGCGGCCCGAAATCTCAAAAAAGTAGCACAGAAACAACTTTTTGAAATTGGTGCAGCGCCGCAGATCGGCAATTGCCGGAAAATGCCGCAGATTTGACATGTCAAAATGCATGTCAAATCGCACCAGTGTGAACCAGGGTTTAGACAGCATATATTTGCGGTTAATTTTCAATCTCTCTCTCTGTAGGGTGGAAGGATTTACATGGCTGGTGCTTTCAAACATTTCATTAGTGAATGGCTGAGCAAGGACACTTTGGATCTCCACCTGTTCATGTGTGATATTTACAAAAAAGCGTGTGATATTCCAGTTTAAGAATTTATATTTATTTTTTACTTTTTAACATAGATGCACACTGTTTGCACATACTGTATGACGGACTTCTAAGGACTAAAAAGGCTCTAAAAAAGTAATGGAAAGGGCTAGAGGGCTGCAAATGGCAGCAAAATGTTGTTAAGAGCATGGCAAGTGCTCTGCAAACAAATGTGGATAGGGAAATAACTTAAAATAACATAAAAAAAATAAAAATAAAAAATAATAATCTTGACCTAGGAGGACGAGGTCCATATGGAGTAGGAGGTTGAGGTGGCGGTGCATGTGGCTGTGTAGGTGGAAGCGGCAGTGGAGAAGGACGAGGTAGCCAACACTGGTTCAAAAATACAACAATGGCTGGGTAAGGCAGGTGATGTGTCGAATTCTGTCCCCCGTCAAATAGTGTCCACCCTGTACTGCGCTTGCTCAGTATGTAGGACAAGTGGATTTCGAAAATCTCCCAAGACGAACGGCGCCTGCGTGGTGAGTTCAGGTGAAGGCCACACCATCCGTGGTTCAAGCCGAGCCAAGTGAGGCCGTGTCCGAAGCGTGGCGATCGAACCGAGCCCGTGAGGGGCCCTGTTACTATGTGCTACCGTATGTCCACTTGAATGGTGGGGCTTGAACCTGCACTCACAGCGCAGGCGCCGTTCGTCTTCAGAGATTTTGTGAATCTCCTTGTCCTCTGTACTGCGCAAGCACTGCGCCTTCGCAGTATGGGCCGGACACAATCCGATGGCCGGACAGTTTTTGTCACAACACCGGTATACATGTCTTTCTTTTTCGTACATCACGGGACACAGAGCGACTTAGTCATTACTAATGGGTTATATAGATTACCTTCAGGTGTTGGCACTGGCCAATTCCAAACCGGAAGTACCCTCCCCTATATAAGCCCCTCCCACCCGGGAGCACCTCAGTTTTTTGCCAGTGTCTAAGGTGTTGGCCAAAGAGTAACATGTGTTTTCACTGGGCTTGCGTACAGGTTCTTTTGGGCCTTAGTAAGCTGTTCCGGATCCCACCAAAAAAGCTTCATAGCTAAACGGTCGGTACCCGGGCCTTGCAGCAGAAGAGCAAGGTTTTGCCTGTAATGCTTCTCTTAGGAGGGCTGGACCCTGGGATCCAGAGCTCTGGTCATACCCACGACCAAGACGCTGTCTGTGCAGGGTGCTATACAGGTCCAGGGGAGTGGAATCCTTGGGAACCCGGTCCCTGAAGGTTTAATTACAATGCCTGCCGTGATAGGTGAAGTTTGGACTTTTGTGGACCAAACAAAGTCCTGCGGCGGGGATCAGGTAAGTGGGGGCCCTCAGGAACTTGGTTCTATTGGGGGACCCCCAAGCCTAATTTGTCTTTCTGTCTGTTACCTAACGGTATTCCCGCTAAATATCTGTGTTTGCCTATAACTACTGAAAATGTAAAATTTTAATAGTAGTCAAGAAAAAAAAAAAAAAAAACAGGGACCGCGGTACCTGTGTTAAACCACTAGAGGCCGCTGTAGTCCATTTTTCTTGTAAATGTGGATCTTTGGTTTTCTCAACTCAAAAGATCCAGGCAGCTGGTAAGTTTCTCTGAGGGAATCCACTTCCTCTGCCCTGTTGCTGCGTTCATCCACCGCACAGGCCCTCCGGCAAAAAGGGCCCTGGCTCCTAGTCCTCTGTTGGTTTTCGAAAAGGGCGCCATTGGCGCACGGGCGCGCGCGCGGGCGCGTGCACGCGCCTCCTATGAAAAAAAGGGGCGGGGCGGGTGGATGACGCTCGATGCGCGCCGCGGCGCTTCTGCGCATGTGCGGGCGTCCCAGCATAGTTAAAAGACACAGTACAAGTGTCAGCTGGATGCAAACAGAGCTAGCAACAAACAGTGGCACACAGAGGCGGTTGATGCAGGCATCCCCATAGAAAGGCACTTTAGTGGACACCAGCTGGTATATAGCAGCACCTGTGTTAGATTATTACCAGCAAAATTGGTGTATGACGACGGGAATACCTCAGCTTTGTGCTTAAAGGATATGTCGTCCAGACGCTCCGGAAATAGATCTTCCAGGAAGCCAAAGGGGTCTCCATCGGGCTCTGAGGATATTGGGCATGCTTGTACTGCACCAATCTCCCCTGAGAATTCAGAGGTCAGTAGCTGTAGAAACCCCGCAGGAATGCCTGGTGCTGCGGCTGTCCCCAGTCCACCTGCTCCTGTATATATAACAGAGGAGGTTTTATCCTCAACTCTGGGAGGATTGGAAGAGAGATTAACAGCATTGATCGCTGCTTCCCTGTCTCAGGAAAAGCGCGTCCGATCTCCGTCTCCTCCTTCAGAGTGCCTGTTAGTGAAGGAACAGCCCCACACAGAGATCGACCTACCTGAAGGGGATCAGGATGAGGTTGATTCAGTTATGGAGGAATCAACAGTGGAAGAACCTTTCTCAGCATCTCAGGCTGAAAGATTATGGGTTCAGTCTCTGACTAATATGGTCCGATCAGCATTTAAAATGCCTCTGGCGGAACCACCATCCACTACGGTTTCCTCGCTGGGGTCGCTAAAAGCTCCCCAGGCTGTCTGTTCCTTCCCAATCCACCCTTTATTAGAAGGGCTTATTTACCAGGATTGGGAGCATCCTGATAAAATATTTGCTCCCCCCAAGAGATTTCCGGTGATCTATCCCATGGAGGATAAGTTCATAAAAAAATGGAGGGTCCCTACAGTGGACGCAGCCATCTCTTCTGTTAACAAGTCACTGACATGTCCAGTAGATAATGTTCCAATGTCAAAGACCCAATAGATAAAAAATTGGAGTCTTTACTAAAATCTGCTTTCTCTACAGCAAGCATGGTGACACAACCTGCGGTAGCAGCGATTGGAGTCTGCCAAGCAGTGAAAGATCAGTTGAAACAAGTCTTAAGGGACTTACCAGATCAGCAGGCTCTTGCCCTAGCTGACCTGCCTAGAGCCTTGTGTTTTGCGGTGGACGCCATAAAGGATACAATCCAACAGGCCTCCCGCTTTACGCTGTCTATAGTACATATGCGTAGGCTTCTGTGGCTCAAAAACTGGTCTGCTGAAGCTCCCTGTAAAAAACTGCTGGTTAGCTTCCCATTTCATGGAGAACGCTTATTTGGAGAAGATCTGGACAAATATATCCAGAAAATTTCTGCCGGTAAAAGTTCACTCTTACCGGTTAAGAACAAGGGTAGGAGTCCTTCTTTTAAGAGGCCTACTTCTCCAGTCCCTGGCACATCGGCTGTGAAACAGTTCCGACGGCCTCCGCGGTCAAATCCAGGGGGCAGAAATCAGGGACAATCACAGGGTATCAAGAAACCCTGGATCAAGAGAGGTACAAGACCTCCCCCTAAGTCATGAAGGTTGCCCCCACTCAGTCGGGTGAGGGGAAGACTTCAGTTGTTCACAGAGACCTGGCGGGACACCATCAGAGATGGGTGATCCCCGCAGTAAGTCTGGGATACAGGCTGGAGTTAAAAGACATTCCTCCTGCCCATTTTATAAGGTCAAACGTGCCAAGCGATCCCCAGAAGAGTGGATCCCTCCTTCTGGCACTAGAGCAACTATTGCCCCAAGGGTAATCATGAAGGTTCCCTTGAAAGAAAACGGGTTCGGGTTTTACTCGAACCTTGTCACAGTCCCCAAACCAAATGGGGACATGAGGCCCATATTGAATATAAAAGGGCTAAACAAGTTCCTACATATCAGGACTTTTTTCGGATGGAGTCGATCCGATCGGTGGCCACCGCCCTACAAGGGCAGGAATGGTTAGCCTCGATCGACATAAGGGATGCTTATTTGCATATTCCCATCTGTCCGGCCCACCAGAAATTTCTACGCCTTGCAGTAGAAGGGCGCCATTTTCAGTTCAGAGCCTTACCTTTCGGTCTGGCCACGGCACCACGAGTGTTCACAAAAATTCTGGCCCTACGATTGGCCAAACTAGGGACACAAGGTGTAACGATAATGGCATATCTAGACGACTTGTTGCTGATAGACCACTCAGTGAAAAAAACTAGAAGTGGTCGTTCACAAGATAATCAAGTATCTGGAATCTCACGGTTGCATTATCAACCGAGACAAGTCAGCCCTAAAACCAGTCAAAAGCCTGGAATACTTGGGGGCTAAGACTGGATTCAAATCAGAGAAAGATTTTCTTACCTCCAGAGAAGGTGTCGTCTTTGAAAGATTTGACCCACTTAGTGGGTACAAAAAAGAAAAACCATCCATACGCCTGTGTATAAGGCTGCTGGGAAAAATGGTGGCTTCATTCGAAGCGGTACCCTACGGTCAATTCCATTCAAGGAACTTGCAGAGGGCCATACTGTCAGCCTGGAACAAAAAAGTTCAGGCTTTAGACTTACCAATGTCCCCGTCCCCTTCAGTCCGGTTTCTTGGAAGGTGGTCACTACAGTTGCCAGCCTCATAGGCTGGGGGGCAGTACTGGAGCAATGGTCTCTCCAGGGCAAGTGGTCAGAAGCAGAGAAGGCCCTGCCCACCAATCTCTTAGAGATACGAGCAGCCCGGTATGCCCTAGTAGTATGGACATCCAAACTCCAAGGGTCACCTGTCAGAATTCAATCAGACAATGCCACAGCAGTGGCATATATCAATCTCCAGGGTGGCACCAGGAGTCGTGCAGCCCAGAGGGAAGCGAAATGCATCCTGGAATGGGCAGAAAGGTATGTCACAGCCATATCCGCGGTTTTCATCCCAGGAGTGGAAAATTGGAGAGCGGACTTTTTTTTTTAAGTCGCCAGCAATTATGCCCGGGGGAATGGTCTCTTCACCCCGAGGTTTTCCAGGCAATATGCCAGCGGTGGGGAACACCGGATGTAGATCTGCTAGCATCCAGATTCAACGCAAAGGTGGACAGATTTGTGTCTCGCACAAAGGATCCCCTAGCTTGCGGTTCGGATGCCCTAGTGTTCCCTTGGGATCAGTTCAAGCTGATATATGCATTCCCACCGCGATTAATCCGCAGAATCAGGGTAGAAAAGAAACCAGTGATTCTGGTGGCTCCAGCGTGGCCCCGAAGGGCATGGTACGCGGAGTTTGTAAAAATGTCAGTGGGAAGTCCTTGGACCCTCCCACATCGTCCGGACCTGCTTTCGCAAGGACCGATATACTACCCTTCCTTACCAGCCCTAGGTTGACGGCCTGGCTATAGAAGCCTACTTTCTAAAAAAGAGAGGGCTCTCTAATCCTGTGGTATCTACCATGATCAATGCCAGGAAGCCGGTATCCAGGCAGATCTATTATAGGATCTAGAAGGATTCTGGACTTCCTACAGTGGGCTGTACATAGGAAGCTTGCCTTGAGTACTATCAAGGGTCAGACGGCCTTGTCAATATTTTTTTTTTTTCAAAGGCCCTTGGCTTTGCATTCATTAATCAAAGCTTTCATACAAGGAGTGATGCGTATTAGCCCTCCGGTTAGTATTCCCATATGTCCATGGGACTTAAACCTGGTTCTGTCGGTTCTACAGAAACAACCATTTGAACCATTGCGGCACATTTTCTTGGTTCTTTTCACCAGGAAATTGATTTTCTTTGTAGCCATTTGTTCGGCTAAAAGAGTATCGGAATTAGCCGCCTTGTCCTGTAAGGAGCCATATCTGGTTATCCATAAGGACAGAGTAGTATTACGTCCTCATCCAGCCTTCTTCCTAAGGTGGTATCGAGGTTCCATTTGAACCAAGATGTGGTTCTTCCTTCCTTTTTTCCCCAAACCTAGTTCGGTAGAGGAAAAGTTATTGCATTCTTTGGATGTAGTAAGAGCAGTTAAAGCTTATCTTAAAGCCACTGCTCAGATTCGTAGAACGGATACTTTGTTTGTTCTGCCGGAAGGCCCCAGAAAGGGTCAGGCAGCATCAAAAATCTACTTTAGCCAAGTGGATTCGACAGGTCATAATACAAGCCTATGGCTTGAAAAGGGGACCGCCTCCGTTCAAAGTTAGGGCGCACTCCACAAGAGCAGTTGGAACTTCATGGGCAGTGCATCACCAAGCCTCCCTGGCTCAAGTACTGTAAGGCCACAACATGGTCCTTAGTACACACGTTTACTAGATTCTACCAGGTAGACGTCACAAGTCAGGAGGATGTCGCCTTTGGGCGCAGTGTGTTGCAGGCCGCAAAAGAGCCTCATGCCTGATGGCGCCCAGCTTATGTATCCCTCCCCTCATTTGGCATTGCTTTGGGACGTCCCATTAGTAATGACTAAGTCGCTCTGTGTCCCGTGATGTACGAAAAAGAAAAAGGGATTTTTATAACAGCTTACCTGTAAAATCCTTTTCTTGGAGTACATCACGGGACACAGAGCTCCCACCCCTCTTTTTGGGACACTTATTGCTTGGCTACAAAACTGAGGTGCTCCCGGGTGGGAGGGGCTTATATAGGGGAGGGTACTTCCGGTTTGGAATTGGCCAGTGCCAACACCTGAAGGTAATCTATATAACCCATTAGTAATGACTAAGTCGCTCTGTGTCCCGTGATGTACTCCAAGAAAAGGATTTTACAGGTAAGCTGTTATAAAAATCCCTTTATTCTGCACAAGGTACGGACAAGTCCTGTGGGATCCATGCCTGGTTCATTTTAATGAACGTGAGCTTGTCCACATTGGCTCTGGACAGGCGGCTGCGCTTGTCTGTGATAACGCCCCCTGCCGTGCTAAATACACGTTCAAGTAATACACTGGCTGCAGGGCAGGCCAGCACCTCCAAGGCATAAAGGGCAAGCTCAGGCCATGTGCCCAATTTGGAGACCCAGAAGTTAAAGGGGGCATACCCGTCATCCAGTACGTGTAGGCCTGTGGACACATACTGCTCAACCATGTTGGTGAAATTCTGCCTCCTGCTAAGACGTTCCATCTTAGCTGGTGGTGCTGGTTGTTGTGGCGTGCTGACAAAGCTTTTCCACATTTCAGCCATGCTAACCCTGCCTTCTGAGGTGCTGCCGGTGCCCCGGCTGCGTTGGCGACCTCTTCCTCCTCCTCTGCCTTTGCCTTGTGCTTCCACCGTACGCCCGCTGTCAGGTGGGAATGCCACCAGCAGCGCGTCTACCAGCGTGCGCTTGTACTCGCGCATCTTACGATCCCGCTCCAGTGAGGGAATTAAGGACGGTACGTTGTCCTTGTAACGGGGATCCAGCAGGGTGGCCACCCAGTAATCAGCACCAGTTAAAATGTGGGCAACTCGGCGGTCATTGCGGAAACACTGCAGCATGTAATCGCTCATGTGTGTCAGGCTGCCCAGAGGCAAAGAAAAGCTGTCCTCTGTGGGAGGTGTATCGTCTGTGTCCTCTGTATCCCCCCAGCCACGCACCAGTGATGGCCACGAGCTGGTCTGGGTGCCACCCTGCTGTGAAAATGGCTCCTCCTCCTCCTCCTCCTCCATCTCCTCCTCCACATCGTCATCCTCCAGAACTGTGCCCTTTCTGCCGGACAATTGTGTACCTGGCGTTTGTTGGTGCAGGAACCCACCCTCGTTGCCACATGTGAAAGACTGCCCTGAAAGCCTTTGAAATGATCCCGCTTCCTCCTCCTCCTCCTCATCCTTCTGTGCCACATCCTCTTCCATCATCGCCCGAAGCGTTTTTTCAAGGAGGCATAGAACTGGGATAGTAACGCTAAGAACGGCGTCATTGGCACTGGACATGTTGGTGGAGTACTCGAAACAGCGCAACAAGGCACACAGGTCTCGCATGGAGGCCCAGTTATTGGTGGTGAAGTGGTGCTGTTCCGCAGAGCGACTCACGCGTGATTGCTGCAGCTGAAACTCCACTATCACCTGCTGCTGCTCGCACAGTCTGGCCAGCATGTGCAAGGTGGAGTTCCACCTTGTGGGCACATCACATATGAGGCGGTGAGCGGGAAGGCCGAAGTTACGCTGCAGTGCTGACAGGCGAGCAGCAGCAGGGTGAGAACGCCGAAAGTGCGCACACACAGCCCGCACTTTCTGCAGCAGCTCTGGCATATTGGGGTAATTTTTAAGGAACCTCTGGACCACCAAGTTCAGCACATGCGCCAGGCAAGGGATGTGCGTCAAACCGGCTAGGCCCAGAGCTGCTACGAGATTTCGCCCATTATCGCACACCACCAGGCCGGGCTTGAGGCTCACTGACAGCAACCACTCATTGGTCTGTTGTTCCATGTCCCTCCACAACTCCTGCGCGGTGTGGGGTTTTTCCCCCAAACAGGAAAGTTTTAAAACTGCCTGCTGTCGTTTACCCCTGGCTGTGCTGAAGTTGGTGGTGAAGGTGTTACGCTGACGAGGATGAGGAGGCGGTAGAGGATGAGGAAGCGGAGTAGGAGGAGTTAGCAACAGGAGGCAAACTGAAGCGCCCTGCAATCCTCGGTGGTGGAAGGACATGCGCCAAACTGCTATCTGCCTCAGGCCCAGCCGCCACTGCATTTACCCAGTGTGCTGTTAGGGAGATATAACGTCCCTGACCGTGCTTACTGGTCCACGCATCCGTAGTTAGGTGGACCTTGCCACAGATGGTGTTGCGCAGTGCACACCTGATTTTGTCCCCCACTTGGTTGTGCAGGGAAGGGATGGCTCGCCTGGAAAAATAGTGGCGGCTGGGCACGACGTACTGTGGGACAGCCAATCCCATCAGGCTTTTAAAACTCTGCGTCTCCACCATACGGAATGACAGCATTTCAAAGGCCAGGAGTTTTGAAATGCTGGCATTCAGGGCCAGGGATCGCGGGTGGCTAGGGGGGGTACTTCCTCTTCCGCTCCAATGTTTGGGAGATAGAGAGCTGAACGCTTCCATGGGACATTGTGGAGATGGTCGGTGACCCAGGTGGTAGTGTTGCTGGCAGATCCTCTGTTTGCGGGGTGGCAGGTGCCACTGTCACTACAGAGGTGGATGAAGAGGCCGAGACTGCAGCAGAAGAGGAAGCAGGAGGAGCCAGAGACCTTTCTTGGTTTTTGAGGTGTCTACTCCACTGCAGCTCATGCTTTGCACTTAGATGCCTGGTCATGCAGGTTGTGCTCAGGTTGAGAACGTTTATGCCTCGCTTCAGCCTCTGATTGCACAGCGTGCAAACCACTCGTGTCTTGTCATCAGCACATTGTGTGAAGAACTGCCACGCTAGGGAACTCTTTGGACCTGGCTTTGGTGTGCTCGGTCCCTTGCTGCGTTGGGCAGTAGCAGACATACTGTCTAGCGGACGGACGCTCTGCTTTTGCACCCTTCTCCCTCTTCTGCTGTGCTGGTGGCTCTGTGCGACCACCGCCTCTTCCTCCAAACTACACTGGTCACCTGCATAACTTTCATTCCATGTTGGGTCGAGGACCTCATCGTCCTCCACATCATCTTCCACCCAGTCTTCACCCCTGCCCTCCTTGTCTGTCTGCACAATTGCGAAAGCAGCAGCAGTTGGCACCTGTGTTTCGTCATCATCCGAGACGTACTGCGATGGTCCTCCCATGTACTCATCATGAAACATAAGTGGTTGGGCATCGGTGCACTCAATCTCTTCCACTTCTGGGGCAGGGCTAGGTGGATGGCCCTGGGAAACCCTGCTAACAGAGTCATCGAAAAGCAGAAGAGATTGCTGCATGATTTGGGGCTCAGACTGCTTGGCTGATTTGCAAGGGGGTGAGGTGAAAGACTGATGGACATGGGTTTCAGGTGCCAACTCTGATCTTTCATCAGAAGAGTGGGTGGGAGACAATGTGAAGGAACCCGAGGCACTGTCAGCAACCCAATCTACTATCGCCTGTACTTGTCCTGGCCTAAACATTCGTACAGCCTCATTAGGCGCAACAAAATACCGCCGCAGGCTCGGTCGCCTACTCGCACCTGAGGAAGGTGTTTCACTTGTGCGTGTATCTGGCACAGATCCACCACGTCCTCTCCCTGCAACAGGAGCTCCACCAGCAGCACCACGACCGGGGCCACCACGTCCCTTTGACCTCATATTTTCCAAATTTAGGATGTTGCCCTAAATGGGTGTTTTTTGAAGAGCAGAACACACCCACAGTACGTAACCGCTGAATCGCACAGCTACAGAACTGCAGAAAATGCTATTCAAAAAAAATGTTGTTTTTTTAGTATAGCACAGTAGAAGAAAACTATTTAGAAATTGTTTATTTCACACACCTCCAAATATGTATAACACACTGCAAACTATTTTTTGTGCCCCTAAAAGGCGTTTTTTGGAAGAGCAGAACACACCCACAGTACGTAACCGCTGAATCGCACAGCTACAGAACTGCAGAAAATGCTATTCAAAAAAAATTTTGTTTTTTTAGTATAGCACAGTAGAAGAAAACTATTTAGAAATTGTTTGTTTCACACACCTCCAAATATGTATAACACACTGCAAACTTTTTTTTGTGCCCCTAAAAGGCGTTTTTTGGAAGAGCAGAACACACCCACAGTACGTAACCGCTGAATCGCACAGCTACAGAACTGCAGAAAATGCTATTCAAAAAAATGTTGTTTTTTTAGTATAGCACAGAAGAAGAAAACTATTTAGAAATTGTTTATTTCACACACCTCCAAATATGTATAACACACAGCAAACTATTTTTTGTGCCCCTAAAAGGCGTTTTTTGGAAGAGCAGAACACACCCACAGTACGTAACCGCTGAATCGCACAGCTACAGAACTGCAGAAAATGCTATTCAAAAAAAATGTTGTTTTTTTAGTATAGCACAGTAGAAGAAAACTATTTAGAAATTGTTTATTTCACACACCTCCAAATATGTATAACACACTGCAAACTATTTTTTGTGCCCCTAAAAGGCGTTTTTTGGAAGAGCAGAACACACCCACAGTACGTAACCGCTGAATCGCACAGCTACAGAACTGCAGAAAATGCTATTCAAAATAAATGTTGTTTTTTTAGTATAGCACAGTAGAAGAAAACTATTTAGAAATTGTTTATTTCACACACCTCCAAATATGTACAATACACTGCAAACTATTTTTTGTGCCCCTAAAAGGCGTTTTTTGGAAGAGCAGAACACACCCACAGTACATAACCGCTGAATCGCACAGCTACAGAACTGCAGAAAATGCTATTCAAAAAAAATTTTGTTATTTTAGTATAGCACAGTAGAAGAAAACTATTTAGAAATTGTTTATTTCACACACCTCCAAATATGTATAACACACTGCAAACTATTTTTTGTGTCCCTAAAAGGCGTTTTTTGGAAGAGCAGAACACACCCACAGTACGTAACCGCTGATTCGCACAGCTACAGAACTGCAGAAAATGCTATTCAAAAAAAATGTTTTTTTTTTAGTATAGCACAGTAGGAGAAAACTATTTAGAAATTGTTTATTTCACACACCTCCAAATATGTATAACACACTTCAAACTATTTTTTGTGCCCCTAAAAGGCGTTTTTTGGAAGAGCAGAACACACCCACAGTACGTAACCGCTGAATCGCACAGCTGCAGAACTGCAGAAAATGCTATTCAAAAAAAATGTTGTTTTTTTAGTATAGCACAGTAGAAGAAAACTATTTAGAAATTGTTTATTTCACACACCTCCAAATATGGATAACACACTGCAAACTATTTTTTGTGTCCCTAAAAGGCGTTTTTTGGAAGAGCAGAACACACCCACAGTACGTAACCGCTGAATCGCACAGCTACAGAACTGCAGAAAATGCTATTCAAAAAAAATGTTGTTTTTTTAGTATAGCACAGTAGGAGAAAACTATATAGAAATTGTTTATTTCACACACCTCCACATATGTATAACACACTGCAAACTATTTTTTGTGGCCCTGAATGGCTCTTTTTGCAAGCGTACATTAAAGTGCAATTTTTTATTTTTTTTTGCCCTAAACGGGTCTTTTTTTGCACGAGCAAAATAAAATGCTAATTTTTTATTTTTTTTTGCCCTATGCGTCTTTTGGAAAAGAGCACAATAAAGTGCCTTTTTTTTCCCCTAAAAGTTAGATTTTCTCTGACACTGGGCTCATGGCAGTGTAAAAAGACTGCACTGCAACACAAACAGGTAAACCTATGCAGATCGCTGATTTTAATCTCTGAATCTGGACTCCTATATAATATTCTCTCTCCCTGAAAGCACCAACACAGGAACCTGGCCCTACACTACACTATCTCTCTATCTTTTCCCTCAGATTGCAGAATCAGGACTACCTCATGTATTTTTCTATCTCTCCCTAAAAGCAGCAGCAGCAGACTAGATCCTCTCCCTATCTATTCTGAAGCAGAGTGACGTGTGTGCTGTGTGCCTCTAGCTTATATAGAAGCTGGGTCACATGTTGCACTGACCAATCACAACCATGCCATTAGTAGGCATGGCTATGATGGCCTCTAAGGGCACACCAGCTCATCAAAAGGTGATTGGCTGGCCCCTGAAGCATTTCTAAATGCGTAATTAGATTGCCGAACCCGAACCCGGACTTTTGCGCAAAGTCAGGGTTCGGGTTCGGGAAAAAGCTAAAGTTTGGTACGGACCCGAACTTTACAGTTCGGGTTCGCTCAACACTATGTGAAATGCTTTGGCAAAATCCAAGTATACTATATCCACAGCCACATCTTTGTCTAAGGTTTTGCTTACCTCCTAATAAAAATAAATCAAATTTGTTTGACAACTTCAGTCTTTTGTGAATCCATGCTGACTATTGCTAAAATAAAATTTTCTAGCAAACACTCCTCTATATGGTTCTTTATGAAACTCTAAAGTATCTTCCTATCCTAACCCACACCCACCTAACTGTCCCCGAGCCACCCCCATCAAATCATTCTCTGCAGCTATTACCTTTTGGACCACCTCCCCCTTCCCTTTAGAATGTAAGCTTTACGAGCAGGGCCCTCCTGTACCTTCTGTATTGAACTGTACTGTAATTGTGCTGTCCCCCCTGTACATTGTAAAGCGCTACGTAAACTGTTGGCGCTATATAAATCGTGTATAATAATAATAATACAAATTTTCCTGACTATAGAATTTAAAGTACCGGTAAACAGTCTGTAGTTACTTGGTAAAGACTTTGATCCCTTTTTAAATATAGGAACCACATTGGCCTTATGCCAATCCAGTGGTACCATGCCAGTCATTAAAGAGTCTCCAAAAATTAGAGACATTAGCTTAGATATAACAGAGCTCAACTCTTTGAGAATCCTTGGGTGTAAGCCATCTGGTACAGGTTTATTCCACCTTTTTTTTGTCTAAATGTTTCTAGACTGTATACATTTTGGGCCACTATATCACCAATTTCTAATTGGCCCATATCATTTGGCCCTACTCCAACGCCTGCCAAAAAAATTAAGAACTTAGGGGTCTGGTTTGACTCAGGACTCACATTTATACCACATGTCTTAAATATTGCAAAAAATGCAAGCTACTATCTATATTTTCTTCGGAAGCTGAATAATCTGTTTACCGAACTGAATCGGAAAAAACTAGTACAAGCATTTATACTTTCCAGGCTGGATTACTCAAATGTTTTCTTATTAAATCTCCCAAAGAAATGGATTACTAAGCTGCAGCTAGTTAAAAATCAGGCCGCTCGCCTGATTAAAGGACTAAATTACAGAGAACACGTTACAAGCTCTCTTAGAGAGCTTCACTGGCTACCCATTGCTAACAGGGCCGAATTCAAGGCCCTCTGCCTTGTTTTTAAGACATACTGGAGTCAAGGTCCTATTTACTTATCTAGTATAGTTTGCCACTATACTCCCACAAGATCTTTACGCTCCGCGAATCAAAACCGCCTTATGACTAAACCATATAATTTTGCAGCAGCTGGTGGAAAAACTCTCCAAGTCTTTGGTGTATTTTTATGGAATAATCTTCCTGAGAATATGCGAAAAATCTATTCGCTAACTTACTTTTGTAAGGTACTGAAGACTCATTTACTTTCCAACGTATATGGATAAGGGACGTTTGCTACCTATTACTATCCAGCTGGTTAGCCCGCCCTGAATTGTTGCTACTTGTTGCTAACAAATGTGGACTGCTACTCTGTTTCTTTTATTTTTATTTATTCTTCCCTCTGTCATTATTTTGTTAATTTATTTTGTATGTGATATTTGTTATGCTCATTTCTGAAGGTCAGTATATGTATCTGGTCTATCTAGTGCTTAGGCCCAGTTCATGAACTGTATTTGGCGTTTATAAATAATAAATCAATCAATCAATCAATCTTTTGAAACCTGTCATTCATTTTCAATTTTGTGGCCTTTTGGGTAAATTTTGTGGCCTTTTGTGGCCTTACTAAACCTGGGGAGTGCAAAATCAGGCTCACTTCTGCATAGAAACCAATCAGCTTCCAGGTTTTATTGCCAAAGATTAACTGAACACACTGAGGTTAGAAGCTGATTGGTTTCTATGCAGAAGTGAGCCTAATTTTGCATTCTCCAGCTTCAGTAAAAAAAAAACATTGTGTTATATTCCTTGTAACTTTTAAGTGATGATAGTGGCCCCTCATTTTTAAAATTTTTAAACACTCTTTTCTTATTATTTAGAGCTTTTCATCTTTGGGCATGAGCCACATAGGCTTTATTTTAAGCCTTTTAAATGTATTGCCAATAGGAATATATTTTGTAGTGTGTTTACATACAGTCATTTTGAAGCATTCACATTTTTGTTCTGTGTTCTTTCTCTCCCAGTGTAAATCTTGGAGAGCAGCCATCAGCCTTTGAAAATTTGCTCACTTAAAATCAAGTGTTTTCATCTTTAGAATATGTGCTTGATGTTTACAGCTAACATTACATGAAATCGTGTTATAGTCACTGCTACCCAGATATTCCCTTATATGGACAGAAGTGACATGGGAGCCGCGGCCCCACTGTCATCTTGATGTGCTTTCATATTTGTACTTCTGTATGTGCAATTTTAATCATAGTAAAAGTAGTTTTAAGGTATACTGCACTATGAAGGGTCCTTATGTCCTTAGAGTCTGATCTCCTAAAGAAACTGCACACCATTTTTTTTGTGTAAGGATTTATATGCCAAAATCTATCATCCCTGAGTGTATGAGCAAGGGTATCATTGATACCAGTGACAGAGAGTGACCAGGATTGATCCTCAATGGGGAAGGCATTTGATAACTGCATTTATATAGATTCATCTGTGGAAGTGAGAGTATTGGCATAACAGTGGTTGGATTCATCGAATTCTTTGTAGTATATATTGAGCACTGTGCAAAGGATCTTGGTTCAGAACATTTCTACCTTGGCCACCTTTCTGAACACTGAAACTTATATTTTGGGCACATTTACAGTATGTCGCCTGACCACTATGGGACTGAGAGCCTTTAGCTGCTCTGCCCCCTGACTTTGGAACACCCTGCCACCTGACATCCGCAACTTTGATTTCCTACCCATCTTCAAATCACATCTCATCTTTTTAAACTAGCATACTCTATCTGACTTCATTGAATTATTTTTGTCATTTAATGTTTATTTAATGTATATTTATTTGATTTATTTACTTTTTGTTGCTCTGTTGTTATCATTGTAAGTTGATCATAAATGTATTATTATCATTATTATTAATATTATTATGATGTGCAAATTCATGAGATATTTTGGGCACATGGAGAACAGTATTTATAGATTTGTTTGTAGCACAGTGTTTCTTTTCACAATTTATGTACACGTGATCAATTTATATTTGGTTGCAAGGATACAAGTGGCGGCACAACATATTTATTTCTTGCATTGCATATGGACATTAGTAATACGCTTCACATAGTTTGAGACTAACAGGTCCAGTGGAGCATAATTTCTAGTTGGGGCCTCTATGAACTGTACCATAAAACTGTCTTGTAATAGGTTTATACATTTTCACCATGATAATGTTCCAGCAGTGCCATTAGTCCAATCAATTTCAAGGTAGTTATAATCCCCTATTATTATCACTGTCCCAGCCCTTGCAATCCTTTCTATTTGTGCAAGAAGCTGAGTCTCTACCTCCTCATTAACACTGGGAAGAATCAGCACACTCTTCATCAACAAGGTCCTTTTTCACACTTACTTTGAGATCACTTTTCACATAGAGACAGACATCTCTACCTTTTCCTTTTGCCCTGTCTCTCCAAAAGAGAGCATATCCTGGAATATGAATAGCCCAGTCATGTGAAGAATTAAGCAAAGATTCAGCAATGCCAATAAAATCATAGTTCTCTTCATGCTCCAAATCTTCCAATTCACTTATTTTGCATGGCAGACTTCTGCCATTGGTGAACAAAAACTTTAAATCATTGTCACATTTATTTCTTTATGTCATTTAATGTCACATTTTTCACTTCAGTTGGAATTGAAATATTGTCACTGGAGGAGTCCCTGACAGGTATAATACATTTTAAATCATTTCACTTTATAATATCTTGCAAAAACGAAAGCATACCTATAGGTGGACCAATCCATTAATCCTGAGTTTTGGTTCATAACAGTACAAAGAATGTGACCTTTTCTATTCACAATAATTGCTAATTATTCACAAGGCACTAGCTGATTACTGCAAGGGGTATATGTACGTGCCATGTGGGTGTCTTAAGCATTCACACAGGTACAATGAGTAATCTCTGTCTTGTTTGCAATATGATTATCTCCTATGATTGTCAGCTCTAGTGGCAATAATGCAGTTGTTTTTTTTATTGCAGTATTTCTGAAACATACTGCATAATGCCCACTAGATGGAGCTGATGATTATAGCAAAATAATCATCTTACAAACAATATGAAAATTATTAATTTGATTAAGGCTACATTCACACAACCGGGTAGCTGTGGCAACTGGATTCCAATGAACAGAATCAGCGGCTGAATGACCAGGAGCAGCGGAAGCTGCTCAGCTTATATAAACTAACGGTGGCTGCTGCTGTTCGCACGCAAGGGGATAACTGCAGTCATGATTGGACACCCGAGGCTGGACGCAGTCAGCTGTTAGGTATCTGACACTTTTCTATTACTGGTCTGTCTTAGAACATTAGGTCAGCAAGGATAGTGAAGATACTATCTGACATTCAGGTTATTACTGAAGGGGAAACTACAATTATGCATATTAATAATGATTATGAAAATATGGCACAACATGCAAGCATAAAGTAAAACATCACATTGTAAATCACTTTCAGTTAGAGTTGTTCCTTTCATACTGTATAAAAATATATGCTTTTTTTTTACGGCCCTATACAATTTTGTGAACAATTTTAGTTAGCTTTGATTTTTTAAGGATAGGACACCAAAAATGTCTCAAGATCTCCCAGACCTAAAACCTATGCTAAGTTACTTTTGAGGTCTGTTCTCTTTTTCTGTTCTCCATCCATAACTGAGATTTTTGCAGTCTCATGTTTCTTCAGGGTTGCCAGAATAAAAAAGATGAGATTCTTTGAAAGGAAAAGTAATGTAATTTAGCCCTATAGCAAAATTAAAGCATGACTAATAGCTTTATTTCACAGTCACCCCTCTGTTTATCATATTTCTAATGCAAATACTCTTCTAAATAAAGATATATTTCTGCATATGCATTTTCAATAAACATAATGATGAAGATGTGTATGTTAGAAATGCCAAAGTGGGTTCTTACTTTTGTTAGATATACAGTATTTCGACCAGCATTTGTTTTCTTTTATCGTATAGGTATGGGCTTCCTTTGCTAATCAAAAACTAAATATTGTTTATAATTCTGGCTGGAGTTCAGAGGAAGCTGTACAAATGATTGGTGAAACTATAGTTACTACAGACAGAAAAGATCAATAAGACTTTAATATACACATAGAGAACATGTAACCCAGATGCTTTAACAGCTGTCAAGTATCACTGTTTTGTTATTTGTAATTCATTGTTTATACTGAAAATAGGTCTAAATAAGTAACCATTCCTGGTAATCCACCAAAAAAAATGACATTTTAGGGTGATCTGGTTTGCTCCTCCACATGTAAGCCTAACAAACAACTGACAAATGATAGAAAAAAAGATTGAGGAATTACATGTGATGATGAACGATAAATAGAAGTGACTGTCTTGCATATGTTACAAATTATATCCCATAGAACCAACAGTGGTGTTAAAACTATTGTGTATGAGAACGGAATAATTTTACGCTATTTACAATACAACTTTATCAATAACTGTATTTCCTGATTAATTAAATTAAAAAAGGAAAAACAATAGTGAACATATTATCCAAAAATGACATGTGATGTAGAACATAAAACAAACAAAAAAAAAAGGATATGTTAGTCATTCCCAAATGTAACTGTTGCCTTTGTCAAATACAGTACAGTATATTACAAGCAAGGGCAAAGTTTAAATGCTAGAACCATTTTGTAGAGCTAAGAAGTTAGTTCATAAAGACAACAGCGCTATGACAAATTACTACTGGAGAATTATAAATAGTATGCATAATTTAAATTAGTTTAAAAACCAAGGTAAGATAAAGCTCTGTTAATTTTAGCCACTTCCATACTGGGGACTTATACACCTTCCTGCCCAGACCAATTTTCAGCTTTCTGCGCTGTTGCACTTTGAATGACAATTGCGCGGTCATGCTACACTGTACCCAAACTAAATTTTTATCATTTTGTTTCCACAAATAGAGATTTCTTTTGGTGGTATTTGATCACCTCTGCGATTTTTATTTTCTGCTAAAACAAAATAAAAAAGACCAAAAATTTTGAAAAAAAAAAAGTTTTTTTTTGTTTCAGTTACAAAACTTTGTAAATAAGTAAGATTTCTCCTTCCCTGATGGGCACTGAAGGGGCTGCACTGACGGGCACTGATAAGGCGGCACTGATGGGCACCAATGAGGTGGCACTGATGGGCACCGATGAGGTGGCACTGATGGGCACCGATAGGCGGCTTGGATGGGCACCGATAGGCGGCACGGATGGGCACTGATAGGCGGCACAGATGGGCACTGGTAGGTGGCACGGATGGGCACAGATAGGCGGCATGGATGGGCACAGATAGGCGGCACAGATGGGCACAGATAGGCGGCATGGATTGGCACAGATAGGCGGCAAGGATAGGCGGCATGGATGGACATGGATAGGCGGCATGGATAGGCACTGATAGGTGGCACAGATGGGCATGGATGGGCACTGATAGGTGGCATGGATGGGCACTGATAGGTGGCACTGTACTGTAATGTTTTGTACTAATGGATGCCAATCAGTGCCAAACAATAATGCCTGCCAATCAGTGGTGCCCATTGTGGGCACTGATTGGCATCCATTAGGCATAGCTAATTGGCATCCCTGGTGGTCTAGGGTGGCATACCTTAAGGTGGGCATCACTGGTGGTCTGGTGCCATCCCTGGTGGTCCAGTGTGGGCGTCCTCGGGGGGGCTGCACTGATAATTGATCAGCACAAACCCCCCCTGTCAGAGGAGCAGCCGATCGGCTCTCCTCTACTCGCGTCTGACAGACGCGAGTGAGGAAAAGCCGATGACCGGCTTTTCCTGTTTACATCGTGATCAGCCGTGATTGGACACGGCTGATCACGTGGTAAAGAGTCTCCGTCGGAGACTCTTTACCTAGATTGGTGTTGCGGGGTGTCAGACTGACATCCCGCAACAACGATTGCCGCGATGCGCGCCCCCGCGATGCCGTCCAGTCAGGATATTGAAACCACTTTGCCGCCGTCAATTTGCTATAGGGCGGGCGGCAAGTGGTTAAACTTCCAATCATGTGAAAAATAATCTTAATTTTTCCAAACTTGCCTGAATGACTGAATATTTGACATGAACATATACTCTATTTACTCTTCCGCACATTACACATTCACAAATACAGTACCTACAGTATATACCTTAGTTTTTGCCAGTTGTGCTAGAAAATTAAAACAAAATGCTGCTTTTTGGTAGATAAACAGTCAGCATTTAGAACTTTAAAAGTACCTAGACCAGTGGTTCTCCACTCCTGTCCTCAGGGCCCACTAACAGGCCAAATTTTAAGTATCACTTTGGGGAGATGCAGACTAGAATACTGCAATCACTGAGCAGCAAATTATATCACCTGCAATGTATTTCAGTTATCTTGCAAACCTGGCCTGTTAGGGGGTCCTGAGGACAGGAGTTGAGAACCACTGACCTAGACTGAAGGGAATCCTTACACTACAGATTTCTCTCCTGAAAGGAAAAAGAGCAGTGACATCACCAAATCCCACTATACATCTTATGATAAGCGTGTCGAGATCCTATGGGGTGAAATGACCGCACCAGCCAAGCAGACACTGGCTGCAAAAAGCGCCTAGAGGCGATTTAGTTTGCATGTGTAGCACTATACAAGTCACTCATTCGTTCATTCATTCTAGAAGTCACATGAATACAGTGTCTTAGATAATTCCACATTACAGATATACTGTACATCTTTAAGATTTTTAAGGAAAGGTAGTATACTTTTTTAGTAGGATTTTAAGAGTGTAGTTAATCTCTATAGTAGTGTGAGCTAAGGTGAATAATGTCATTTCCATGTCCATGGCCATATGGCCATGTGGCCTTACTAAGTCAATTAAGTCATAAGCAACCCCATCCTTTTGGTATGTACAGTTGTGGAGTGGAGACAGCTTCCCCTGGGTTGGGCCAAATTAGGTTCAACTTGAATTTTAGCTCATCACTAATTTCTAATCCCAAATGTCCCCTATAAAATAGAAAATCTTAATTTTATGAGTTCAGGTTCACACAGCAAGGAGGTGCTAATAAGGGCTTTACCCCTCCAGAATTAAAGGCAGGATTATTGGGTTTATTTACCAAAGGAGTAAAGTACAAAGCAAAATTTCAGCTAGTTTAGTAAGTAATGTATGTTCATTTGAATGATCCAACCATGTATTAGCAAGAAGTATTTTTTTTTTTTAATTTCCCTTGCACATGATTTGGTATTTAAAGTAAATGACACTTTATTCAATGTGAGCATGCTCTACTGCCTAAATAAATTAACTATGAATAAAAATACTTATAAGAACTACTCTAGGGAAGAGCACAAATGGCATATGTAACATGATTTAAAATACAACGCCCAGTTGGCTAAATGGTAGATACAGTATTTCTCTTAGTAATAGCACATATTATTATCAAATAGCGATGGGCAAACGGTTCAGGCTGAGCATCGGTTTAGCCCTGAACAGCGCCCGTTCGAGTGTTTGCCGAACACCCAAAATTGTGGGGTGCTCGGCGGGATGTTCACCCGCTGACCGCCCAATAATGCTACACTGCTGGCCAGGTGCCAGGCTTTGCCCAACCAGGGCACAGTGAATAGCTGGTTGTTACGGAGGGGGTCATGAAGCTGCACAACTAATGAGTCATCAGCTGTCAACGGGCTTCCCCGCTGACAGCTGAATGAAAAATAAAACATTGTTAGCATTACAAAAATGTGGAAAAAATGGTGTGGGGGTCGGGTCCCCCCCAGTTAATACCAGTCCCTTTGGGTGGGAGTTCTGACAGGGTCTTCTGGTGGGTGGGCCGTCTCTGTGTCAGAACACAATAGCACAGCAGGGGAGATGGATGTACTAACTTTTGTTTGTTAGTATAGTGGCTCCTCCTGAGCTGTCAGTTTTTTTCGTTCAGTCCTGCTGGATTGAACAAAAAAAACTACTTGTGTGTACAAGGCTTAAGGGTAAAACAAATCTTAATGCCTAAACACATTTTTTTCAATTTTGATATGCGTCAGTAAAACCATACATATCATCACAACTACTTTCTGCAACCAGGTGAATTATATCTTGTTTTGTTTTAAGACAAATTGGGCTTTCATATGGTGGTAAATGGGCATGGATATCTCCAGATTTTTTTTATTATCAAAGGAAAACTGGCCAATAATAGTTTAAAAAAAAATTGTTACTACCATAACCTACCACTAAAAAACAACCCAAAAATAAATTCTCCTGCTCCTGGCGATCACAGTAATACCACATACACTTGTCAAAAGTATTGGAACACCTGATTTTACAAGCACATGAACTTTAATGGCATTGTAGTCTAAAGGCCCGTACACACGGTCGGACTTTTGCCCAACAAACTTAGTTTTAAGCAAGTTGGACCAACAATCCGACCGTGTGTACGCTCCATCGGACAAACTTTTTTGAGTTTGGTTTTGTTTTCATCGGACAAAAGTTGGGTCTGCGAACGGACAAACTTTTGCCCAACAAAAGTCCTATGGAGCAAAGTCCTGCCGTGTGTACAGAAAACCATAGGACTTTAGTCCGATGGACAAAACAACCAATGTTAAAATCAACCAACAATAGCAGAAGTTGACCAAAGGGTGGGAGTAAAGATCAGAAAAGAGCAGAAAAAACAAGTGATGTTGTAAGAAGTTTTAAGAAAGTTTGCAGAAAAGTCCTGTGGTGTGTATGCAATGGGTGTTCCCGACCAACTCCGTTCGGACAAAAAACCACGGAAAAGTCCGATGGAAGTCCGACCGTGTGTACAGGGCTTTAGTCCTTAGGGTTCAATATTGGCCCACCCATTGCAGCTATAACAGCTTCAACTCTTCTGGGAAGGCTGTCCACAAGGTTTAGGAGTGTGTCTATGGGAATGTTTGACCATTCTTCCAGAAGCGCATTTTCGAGGTTACGCACGGATGTCAGCCCCAAAAGAATAAATACAAGGGTAGCTAAATTAGCATACTTGCAAAATGGAGACATGAATAGGGTATTTCTAAAAAAAATCTTATGTTGACTAACAAATTTATAGCAATAAAAATAAGGACCAAAAAGGACAAGTAGGCAATCAACTTGGTAAATCATGTTGGTAAATCCTTAAAAGAGAAGTATGGGCTTGTGAAAAAAATCAACACATTTATACTCACCTATGCAAAGTGTCAAAAGGGGTGATTGCACCAAGGTTCATGGACTTTATAGGGACAACCACACAAATTTTGGGATGTGGCACGGTTGTATGATTAAGGTTAATGAGTGTCCACATTACCACCCGATAGTTTCTGAATTTATTCTCACCTAGATGGATGCTACATTGATCCAATGCATCTGTCCCCGTTGGCTCTAAGACTGAGAATTGAGTGATCAAAGACCACTGATCGCTCAGTTTGCAACCTTCAGTGAGCAGAGATCAGAGCAGAGCAGAGATCCTGTCACTGTCAGTCACTGACTCTCTGCTATGCCCCTTCAGTGCTCACTTGTTTCCCGTGCTTAGAACTGTCCCTGCACAAAGTGTCATCTCTGAAGGAAAAAAAGTCATTTAAAAGCACTCACGGCTATAATGAATTGTTGGCTCCTGGCAATACAGAGAAAAGTAATTGATAAAAAAAATGAAAATGGTCCCCCCAAATTCCATTATCAGGTCCTTCAGGTCTGGTATGGATATTAAGGGGTACCCTGCATCAATTAAAAAAAAAAATTACGTGGGGTTCCCCCAAATATCCATACCAGACCCTTCAGGTCTTTTATGGATTTTAAGGGGAAATCCACGGCAAATAAAAAAAAATGGCGTGGAGTTCCCCCCAAAAATCCATACCAGACCCTTTATCCGAACACGCAACCTGGCAGGCCGCAGGAAAAGAGGGGGGCTAGAGAGCGCCCCCCTCCTGAACCGTACCAGGCCACATGCCCTCAACATGGGGAGGAAGCTTTGGGGGTCTGTGACCCCTCAAAGCACCATGCCCCCATGTTGATAGGGACAAGGGCCTCACCCCTACAACCCTTGCCCGGTGGTTGTGGGGGTTTGTGGGCGGGGGGCTTATCAGAATCTGTAAGACCCCTTTAACAAAGGGGACCCCAAGATCCCGGCCCCCCCTATGTGAATTGGTAAGGGGTACATTGTACCCCTGCCATTTCACAAAGAAAGTGTAAACAATTGTAAAAAAAAACACACAGACACAGTTGGGAAAGTCCTTTATTAAAAAAAAAAAAAAACATTCCAGCGATGTAATCCAGTGTCCCCCGGTGATCCGATGTCCAGCGCTGCAGTCTGCACTCCACACGAAACGTCATTGGCTGAGCGGACCTGATGGGGAACTTCCTCCGCAGTGTAATAAATGAATAGACTCTGCCCCTTCTCAAGTTTCACATCAGGTCCGCTCAGCCAATGACGTAGAGGGCGGGTCACCTTCACTGGGTGTAAGGCTGAGCGGACCTGATGGGGGACGTGAGAAGGGGCGGGTCTATTCATTTATTACACTGCGGAGGAAGTTCCCCATCAGGTCCGCTCAGCCAATGACATAGGCGGGGTCTGACATACGAGGGGGCAGGGTCACCCACCCCCTCGTACCTCAGACCCTGCCTACATCATTGGCTGAGCGGACCTGATGGGGAACTTCCTCCGCAGTGTAATAAATGAATAGACCCGCCCCTTCTCACGTCCCCCATCAGGTCCGCTCAGCCTTACACCCAGTGAAGGTGACCCGCCCTCTACATCATTGGCTGAGCGGACCTGATGTGGAACTTGAGAAGGGGCGGGGTCTATTCATTTATTACACTGCGGAGGAAGTTCCCCATCAGGTCCGCTCAGCCAATGACGTTTTGTGTGGAGTGGAGACTGCAGCGCTGGACATCGGATCACCGCGGGACACTGGATGACATCGCTGGAATGTTTTTTTTTTTTAATAAAGGACTTTTCCCAACGGTGTCTGTGTGTTTTTTTTACACTTTCTTTGTGAAATGGTAGGGGTACAATGTACCCCTACAAATTCACATAAGGGGGGCCGGGATCTGGGGGTCCCCTTTGTTAAAGGGGTCTTCCAGATTCCAATAAGCCCCCTGCCCGCAGACCCCCACAACCACCGGGCAAGGGTTGTGGGGATGAGGCCCTTGTCCCCATCAACATGGGGACATGGTGCTTTGAGGGGTCACAGACCCCCAAAGCATCCTCCCCATGTTGAGGGCATGTGGCCTGGTATGGTTCAGGAGGGGGGGTGCTCTCTCGTCCCCCCCTCTTTTCCTGCGGCCTGCCAGGTTGCGTGCTCGGATAAAGGGTCTGGTATGGATATTTGGGGGGAGCCCCACATAAAAAAAAATTACATTTGACGCAGGGTTCCCCTTAATATCCATACCAGACCTTAAGGGCCTGGTAATTGAATTTGGGGGGGACCCCCACGCATTTTTTTTTTTTATCAATGACTTTTCTCTGTATTGCTGGGAGCCGACAATTCATTATAGCCGCGAGTTCTTTTAAATGACTTTTTTTCCTTCAGAAATGACACTTTGTGCAGGGACAGTTCTAAGCAAGGGAAACAAGCGCTGCTTTACAGGCATACTATACACCCCCCCCTCAGGTACGAAATTTAAAGGAATATTTTACTTTTATTGTTTCACTTTAAGCATTATTAAAATCACTGCTCCTGAAAAAACGTCAGTTTTTAAAACTTTTTTTTGCATTGATACATGTCCCCTGGGGCAGGGCCCGGGTCCCCAAACACTTTTTATGACAATAACTTGCACCTAAGCCTTTAAAATTAGCACTTTAGATTTCTCCCATAGACTTTTACAGGGTGTTCCGCGGCTTTTCGAATTTGCCGCGAACACCCCAAATTGTTCGCTGTTCGGCGAACGTGCGAACAGGCAATGTTCAAGTTGAACATGAGTTCAACTCGAACTCGAAGCTCATCCCTACTGATGGACACATGGAGAAGGGCTTGGCCTCTTATGTTGTATATGGTATACTTTCCTATTCAGTATAACCTGACAGGTTTTTCAGCTATTTAAGAATTGCTATGTAAGATCTTTTATGATGTAGCTCTGTTTTTCTATTTTTCAATGTACGATTTATTGCTAGAGCTATGATGTACTGAAGATAAAAAAAGGCTATGATATGAACATAATTGTATCAATATAGCATATATTTTTTTTCTTTGTACAACAACATGCCAGGTCTTGCCTTCTGTGATGCTTTTATGGTAAAACTTTAATAAACAAATTGAAATGCAAACAATGGCGCAAACCAGATGAAATTACACCTAAACTTTTAAATGTCCTAATATGTTTGGAGATTTATAAACGTATGCAACATATGTACATTTTTATTTGCATTCATATATCATATTATTAATCTTTTTTGTATGTGCAAGATTTGTCTTTAAAAAGCCCTAAACTCAGTTATTTATTCATTTGGCTTTTACTTCCAGATACTGTATACATAATTTATATTTATATTTAATATTTTTCCATAGTGATAAATATGTTTACATATATTTATGATTAGTAATGGCAGATACATTTTCCCCACAGTGAATTCTCAGTAACCAACAATGGACAACAGTGCCTAAACATTAATTAATTTAGCATAATGTGCATTATTTTACACAGTTGATGTTTGATTTGATGTAGTTTTATTTGACTTGTGGTCAAGCCTAAGTGCTACATTCATTTAACATTACATGAATTCTAAAGAGCCTAATAAAAAAGTCTCATGTTGGTCAAACAGGGCATGTGAAAGTCTGGCTTGTATGATGTACACAAATGCACACTAATGAGCTATGGCCCTATGTTTAATTACATATGCAGAGAAATGTTTTACAGAAAATAAATATTACAACTTTATACTTTAGGGGCAAAAAAATGTAGCATGTGTTAATTTGGTGATTGCCATGCATTATGACTGCAATTAAAATGGTCATAAATACAGCTGTCACTTTTGTTTCCTTTCCTGTCTAGTGGATGGTTATTTTGTTAATAGCCTACACTCCTTAATGTCATGGAAGGCTAAGCAAGAAGTCTGACAGGAAGATGGATAACTAGAGTTAAAGTATAGACTATGACTTTGTATAAACTGAACGAGATATTTATATACAAACATATATTTGGATAGAATGATGTTATTTAAAATACCTACAAAGCTACATCATAGTGGCTTTTAGATGGATAGGTATGCAAAGTGGGTAACCTTTTACTGTGATCATGTTGTGGGAAAGCATCTCAGGACATGCAGGAGTTGACCTTTCCTTCTCTAGATCTGTACTCTTTAGATAAAGGATCAATGATAGACAAAAAGGCATAGGCAGCAATGCTTCATTTAGCATACTAATGACAATTCAATGTACACAGCACAAATGAATGGATGGATGAATTGACCAACAGACTGATAAAGGGGGAAAAAAGAGAATTAAATAATAAAGTATTTGTACACCTTTTGCTTGTGTCTGCAATGATGTAAGAACATAGGTCAAATAAGTCAGTGGAAACGTAATAATCTTGCTTAAATGTACCATTGTGGTTATCCTACTGATATTATCAGAGGTGTACCAGTGGAAAGGTGTTGAGCAATGAAGGTGACAATATTAGGAGATGCATAATGACTAGGGTTGAGCGGACCCGATCTGTAAAGTTCGGGTCCGTACCGAACTTTTGGGTTTTGGGGTCCCGGACCCGAACCCGAACAATTGACTGTATGTTCGGGTTCGGGTCCGGTGTTCGGCAATATGCATGTAAAGTTGCGCTTGTTTCCCGTGCTTAGAACTGTCCCTGCACAAAGTGTCATTTCTGAAGGAAAAAAAGTCATTTAAAACTCACTCGTGGCTATTAATGAATTGTCGGCTCCCGGCAATACATAGAAAAGTCATTGATAAAAAAAAAAAAGCGTGGGGGTTCCCCCAAATTCAATTACCAGGCCCTTCAGGTCTGCTATGGATATTAAGGGGAACCCTGCCGAAAAAAAAAATGTGTGCGGTTCCGTCCAAATATCCATACCAGGCCCTTCAGGTCTGGAAAGGATTTTAAGGGGCACTCCACCCCAAATTTTAAAAAAAATGGCGTGGAGTACCCCCAAAATTCCAGACCAGACCCTTTATCTGAGCACGCAACCTGGCAGGCCGCAGGAAAAGGGGGGGGGTCGAGAGAGCGCCCCCTCCTGAACCGTACCAGGCCACATACCCTCAACATGGGGAGGATGTCCCCATGTTGATGGGGACAAGGGACAAGGGAAAATTTAAAAACAGGACATTTTTCTGCATATTATTGTATGGTTAAAGAAAACCCATCTTCACCTTAAATACAGAAGGTGAAAAGTGAATATTCCCTTTTCAAAGTGAACAGTCACTTTACTAAGTGAGTAGCCTCTTCTCCTTTAGTAAATGGCCCATGATGAAATGTTACCTTGAAGTAGTTTACCTGGCTTATAACTGACTAACATAAAAATTATATCTGAATCATTGCCATAGATTACTGCATATCATGATCCATTTGCCATCTAAGAATATAGCTATATGTACTGTAAATAGGAATTAGTCATCATAGCTTCTGTAAACTATGTCTAAAAGCTGGTTAATTCTTTTAGTAGAACAACAAGGACTGCTATATAAAGAGGAGTCAGCGAAAGAAAAAAAAAGTGATACCACCTTCTATAATGGATACAATTCCCAAGCATTTAATGCTATTAAGATGTTCTTCCAAAACAGATACACGTTACTTCTCTATTTAACCCTTTAGAGTCCTCACTTAGAAAAAAGCAATGGAAAAAATATTTATTTGCATTTTTTTATTCCCTTTGGGCATACCTAACAAACAATCAATTTTTTTTTTTTTTTTATAACAGAACAATTTTTTTTTAATAATATTGCAATGACCCCTCAAACTGAAGTTACTTGAATTTTAGCTATATTTGTAAGTGCAAAGCAGAACGACACAAATAGATGAAGACAGCTTAATGGTCCCCATAAGACCTTTAACACAATGGGTGGTCCACATCTGAACTTTTCCTATGATCTATTTTCTTTTCTTTGATTCACTTCAGAAACAGTATGTGTACAAAATAATACAAAGTAAAAGACCTATATTTCACAGTTGGACTTTGAACAACTGACTGTGTCATCAAAAAGCTTAAAGCTTTAAATAGTCTGACAAGTAGTGATGAGCCGAACACCCCCGGGTTCGGTTCGCACCAGAACCCGCGAACGGACCGAAAGTTCGAACGAACATTAGAACCCTATTAAATACAATGGATGCGAACGTTCGAATTCTAAAGTGCTAATTATAAAAACTATTATGCATGTTATTGTCCTAAAAAGGGTTTGGGAACCCGGGTTCTGCACCAGGGGACATGTATCAATGCAAAAATAAGTTTTAAAAACGGTCGTTTTCCGGGAGCAGTCATTTTAATGATGCATAAAGTGAAAAAAAAAAAGTCAAATATTCCTTTAAATATCGTACCTGGGGGGTGTCTAAAGTATGCCTGTGAAGTGCCACGTGTTTCCCGTGTTTAGAACTGTCCCTGCACAAAATGACACTTCTAAAGGAAAAAAAAGCCATTTAAAACTGCTTGCGGCTTTAATGTAATGTCTGGTCCCGGTAATATGGATGAAAATCTTTAAGAAAAATGGCATAGCTACCCCATGACCCCCCCCCTACCCCAGCCCATTACCAGCCCCTTTGGGTCTTGTATGGATATTAAGGGGAACCCCGCACATAAAATAAAAAAGGCCCTATATACTCTGAACAGCCGTATACAGGCGGTGCATACAAGACAGGGACTGTAGGTTTGTTCTTATGTAGAATCTGTTTGTAATTTTGAACAGGTACATTGTTGAAGTGTAGCTCCAGACCAAAAATCTATTTTTAAACTTTTTGGAAAACATAGGTAAGGGTTATCACCCCTGTAACATTTGTTTTGCTGTCTGTGCCCCTGTTCAGAACATTTCACCTCACTTTCCGTCCTAATGACAACTGTTTTTGAAATGTGGTGTTTTTCTTGAAACAAGGATTGCTGATAAAGCATCAGTACAGAGGAGACACCTTTCTCCCATATTTATTCTTACAGGAGAGAATTTTCCTTCCTAGTGGTAGATTTCCTCTCACTTCCTGTTGTCTTCTTGCGTTTGCAAGTAGGAGTCGTTTGTAAGTTGGATGTTTGAAAGTAGGGACCTGCCGTATATACTCTGCAGAAATAGGCCCCTTAGTTGTTGGTGTTGGCACAACACTGTAAGCACTCACAGTTACTCTTGGTTGGTGCTGGAACGCCCTGCTGTCAACTATTATATCAGGAATTTTAATTACATATAATTGTTGAACAGTGGTAGTAAAAATTGGGCCTTTGATGGTGGTGCTGGTGCCACAACACTGTAAGCCCTGACAGTTACTCTTGGTGGGTGCAGCAATGGGCCCTGCTGTGAATTATTAGATCAAGAATTGTAATTACATGCCCCTGTTGAACAGGGGCTGAAAAATTGGGCCTTAGGCACTGGTGGCACAACACTGCAACCCTTCACAGATACTGTACTTGGAGCACAGCAATGAGCCCTGTTGCAAAGTATTGCTTCAAAAATTGTAATGACACGCCCCTGTTAAACAGGGGCTGAAAAATTGGGCCTTAGGCACTGGTGGCACAACACTGCAACTCCTCACAGATACTGTACTTGGAGCACAGCAATGAGCCCTGTTGCAAAGTATTGCTTCAAAAATTGTAATTACACGCCCCTGTTAAACAGGGGCTGAAAAATTGGGCGTTAGGCACTGGTGGCGGCACCCATAAACAAAAATGATCTTCCAAGCTATCATCATCAATCGTATCATTGAGGACTCGGAGGAGGAGGATAGCCAGTCAACATAACAGCACAGGCACTCAGCATCAGCATCAGTCTTGAAGGGATGTGACATTTTAAAATCAATTAGTCTGTTATATCAGCATCAGGTGTGTGGTAGCTGGTGGTGATCCAAGACTGGTTCATCTTGATGAAAGTCAGTCGATCAACCGAGTCGGTGGACAGGCGCACCCTGTGATCCGTGACAAATCCTCCAGCAGCACTGAATGTGCGTTCCGAAAGAACGCTGGATGCAGGACAGGCCAGTAGCTCAATTGCATACTGTGCAAGCTCTGGCCAGTGATCCATCCTCAAGACCCAGTAAGCCAGAGGATTTTCGGTGGGGAAGGTGTCCAAGTCTGACCTTGCCCCTAGATATTCCTGCACCATGTTTATCAGACGCTGGCGATGGTTGCTGGAACCGATCATACTTTGGGGCTGCGGACTAAAGAATTGTCTGAACGCATCGGTCAGACGGCCACCTTCCCCACCGCTCCTTCTTTGACTGGCCGAAGCCTCAGCAACTCGTTGTCCAGGACCAGGAGTTTGCAACCTCCCAGTCTCTGGGAACGCGTTGCACAGACCTTTCTGCAAGGCCTCCCGGAGTTGTCTCATCCTCTGCTCCCTCTGCGACGGTAACATAAGGTCCGCAACCTTACCCTTGTACCGTGGATCAAGGAGAGTGGCCAGCCAGTAATGGTCCCTCTCCTTGATCCGAAGAATACGAGGATCCTTCCGCAGACTTTGCAGGATCAGGGAGGCCATGCAGCGTAGGTTTGCTGAGGCATTCGCTCCGGAGTCCTCTGGGTCACTAAGGACGACATGATCCGCAGCCACCTCCTCCCAGCCACGTACAAGTCCACTGGTTTCTTGGGACTGTAAATCATCCCTAAAAGACTGCTGCTGATGATGCTGAGTGCCAGCCTCCACCTCCATGCTGACACAATCCTCCTCCTCCTCCTCCTCCTCCTCCTCTTCCTGTGCGATGGGTGGGACAGAAGGAACACTGTCTGGGTAAAGGGGGCCTTGAGAGGCAAGGAAGTCCTCCTCTTCCTGCCTCTGTTCTGCCTCAAGTGCCCTGTCCATTATTCCACGCAGCGTGTGCTCCAACAGGTGGACAAGAGGTACAGTGTCACTGATGCATGCACTGTCACTGCTCACCATCCTCGTGGCCTCCTCAAATGGTGCCAGGACAGTGCATGCATCCCTGATCATGCCCCACTGGCGTGGAGAAAAAAAAACAAGCTCCCCTGACCCTGTCCTGGTGCCGTAGTCGCACAGGTACTCATTGATGGCCCTCTGCTGCGTGTGCAGCCGCTGCAGCATGGCCAACGTTGAGTTCCACCTGGTGGGCATGTCACATATAAGGCGGTTCTTGGGCAGGTTCAACTCCTTTTGCAGCTCAGCCAGGCGAGCACTGGCATTATAAGATCTGCGGAAATGCACACAGACTTTCCTGGCCTGCCTCAGGACATCCTGTAAGCCCGGGTACCTGCCCAAGAAGCGCTGCACCACCAGGTTAAGGACGTGAGCCACACAGGGCACATGGGTCAGTTGTCCCTGTCGGAGGGCGGAGAGGAGGTTGGTGCCATTGTCGCAAACCACCATTCCTGGCTTAAGCTGGCGTGGCGTCAACCACCTCTCGGCCTGGCCCTGCAGAGCAGACAGGACCTCTGCCCCAGTGTGGCTTCTGTCCCCCAAACACACCAGCGCAAGCACGGCATGGCATCTTTTTGCCTGCGTACTTGCGTAGCCCCGTGAACGGCTACGGAGCACCGCTGGTTCATAGGACAAACCACAGGAAGAGGCCATGGAGGAAGAAGAAGAGGAGGGGGTGGAGGAGAGAGGTGTGTCACAACCAGTAGTAGCATTTTGGAGGCGTGGCGGTGGGACAACCTCCAACACTACTGCACCTTGTCCTGAATCCTTCCCAGCTGCCAAAAGAGTGACCCAATGGGCCGTGAAAGAAAGGTAACGTCCCTGTCCATGCCTGCTGGACCATGAGTCAGCGGTAATATGCACCTTACCGCTGACCGCCCTGTCCAGCGAGGCCAAGACATTGCCTTCCACATGCCGGTAGAGAGCCGGAATAGCCTTCCGTGAGAAAAAGTGGCGTTTGGGAACCTGCCACTGAGGAACCGCACATTGCACAAACTCACGGAAGGGGGCCGAGTCTACCAACTGAAAAGGCAGCAGTTGAAGCGCTAGCAATTTAGCCAAGCTAGCATTCAACCGCTGGGCATGTGGATGGCTGGGAGTGAACTTCTTTCGACGGTCCAGCAGCTGGGGCAGGGAAATTTGCCTGCTAGAATCGGACGTCGGTGTACTGCTAGCAGAGTGGGCGCAAGTACTTGGCTGTGACACACCTAATTCTACACCTTCATTCCTCTCAGTGCATGTTTCAGAGAGGACTGAAGTTATAGTGGGGTTGGAGATCCCAGCTGATGCGGTGCAAGGAGAGGTCCGCTTGGTTCTTTGGTGTGGGTCTTTGAGGTAGGCTTGCCAACGAGCTGCATGGCAGGTCAACATATGTCTGGTCAGGCATGTGGTACCCAAGCGGCTGATGTTTTGGCCACGCGATATACGCTTGAGACATATGTTGCAAACAGCAGCTGTGCGATCTGATGCACTAGCCTCAAAAAAGGCCCACACCAAAGAACTTTTTGAATGACGGGCAGAGGCAGCGCCCTGCACAGGCGGAGCTCTGCGGTGTGATTCCGTCGGTGTACTGCCCTTACGCTGGCCACCAAAGGGCATCCTGCCTCGTTGGAGATGTGCCTCCTCCTCATCCTCCTCCTCCTCCTCTCTCCTATTAGGCACCCACGTGGAGTCATTGACCTCATCATCCCCTCCCTCCTCATCACTGGAGCCAATCTGGCAGTATGCTGCAGCTGCTGGAACATGACTGCCAGATTGGTGTCCTTCTTGAGCATCCCCTCTGTCTGCTCTCACGCTACTGCCTTCCTCTAGCTGGGTTTCATCATCAGACCCTTCGAAACGCTGGGCATCCTCCTGGAGCATGTACCCAACACTGTGCTGAAACAGTTCGGGGGACTCCTCAGGAGGAGGACATGGTGGGTCTAGGGAAGGAGTGACTGATGATTTGTCTGACATTGATACCAGGGAAGACGACGCTTTGGCAGCTGCTTTTCCAGTACCCTGAGCCTGGGTGAGAGAGGATGAGGAGGAGGAGGAGGGCTTGGTCATCCACTCTACCAAGTCTTCGGCATGATGTGGCTCAACATGTCCAGCTGCCGAAAAGAAGGACAAGCGTGTCCCATGGCCATGTGCTGATGACAATGCACCGCGTCCACGACCAGCACTGTTGCCCCCAGACACAGAGCCTGCTTGCCCTCTTTTATTGCCTCCTGACTGTCTGCCTCTCCTTGTTTGCCTTCCAGACATTCTAATAGATGGCCTGCAGGGAGATGGGAAAAAAGCAATAAGGGCTACCTTCAGGTGTCCTTCTCTGTCCCTTGAAACAAGGACTTTCACAGTGAAAGAAACTGACACTGTCCCTACCTAGAGTTTTCTGTCCCTAGAATAAATGTTTTTTTTAATCACAATATAGCACAAGGACAATTCACTCAATGTCTCTCCAGGTCCCTGGAAACAAGGACTTGCAGAGTGAAAGAAACTGACACTGTCCCTACCTAGAGTTTTCTGTCCCTAGAATAAATGTTTTTTTTAATCACAATATAGCACAAGGAAAATTAACTCACTGTCCTTACAGGTCCCTGGAAACAAGGACTTGCAGAGTGAAAGAAACTGACACTGTCCCTACCTAGAGTTTTCTGTCCCTAGAATAAATGTTTTTTTTAATCACAATATAGCACAAGGAAAATTAACTCACTGTCCTTACAGGTCCCTGGAAACAAGGACTTGCAGAGTGAAAGAAAAAAAACACTCTCCCTACCTACAGTTTTCTGTCCCTAGAAAAAATGTTTTTTTTAAGCACAATATAGCACAAGTAAAATTAACTCACTGTCCTTACAGGTCCCTGGAAACAAGGACTTGCAGAGTGAAAGAAAAAAAACACTCTCCCTACCTACAGTTTTCTGTCCCTAGAAAAAATGTTTTTTTTAATCACAATATAGCACAAGGAAAATTAACTCACTGTCCTTACAGGTCCCTGGAAACAAGGACTTGCAGAGTGAAAGAAACTGACACTGTCCCTACCTAGAGTTTTCTGTCCCTAGAATAAATGTTTTTTTTAATCACAATATAGCACAAGGAAAATTAACTCACTGTCCTTACAGGTCCCTGGAAACAAGGACTTGCAGAGTGAAAGAAACTGACACTGTCCCTACCTAGAGTTTTCTGTCCCTAGAATAAATGTTTTTTTTAAGCACAATATAGCACAAGGACAATTAACTCACTGTCCTTACAGGTCCCTGGAAACAAGGACTTGCAGAGTGAAAAAAAAAAAACACTCTCCCTACCTAGAGTTTTCTGTCCCTAGAAAAAATGTTTTTTTTTAAGCACAATATAGCACAAGGACAATTAACTCACTGTCCTTACAGGTCCCTGGAAACAAGGACTTGCAGAGTGAAAGAAAAAAAACACTCTCCCTACCTAGAGTTTTCTGTCCCTAGAAAAAATGTTTTTTTTAATCACAATATAGCACAAGGAAAATTAACTCACTGTCCTTACAGGTCCCTGGAAACAAGGACTTGCAGAGTGAAAGAAAAAAAACACTCTCCCTACCTACAGTTTTCTGTCCCTAGAAAAAATGTTTTTTTTAATCACAATATAGCACAAGGAAAATTAACTCACTGTCCTTACAGGTCCCTGGAAACAAGGACTTGCAGAGTGAAAGAAACTGACACTGTCCCTACCTAGAGTTTTCTGTCCCTAGAATAAATGTTTTTTTTAATCACAATATAGCACAAGGAAAATTAACTCACTGTCCTTACAGGTCCCTGGAAACAAGGACTTGCAGAGTGAAAGAAACTGACACTGTCCCTACCTAGAGTTTTCTGTCCCTAGAATAAATGTTTTTTTTAATCACAATATAGCACAAGGAAAATTAACTCACTGTCCTTACAGGTCCCTGGAAACAAGGACTTGCAGAGTGAAAGAAACTGACACTGTCCCTACCTAGAGTTTTCTGTCCCTAGAATAAATGTTTTTTTTAATCACAATATAGCACAAGGAAAATTAACTCACTGTCCTTACAGGTCCCTGGAAACAAGGACTTGCAGAGTGAAAGAAAAAAAACACTCTCCCTACCTACAGTTTTCTGTCCCTAGAAAAAATGTTTTTTTTAAGCACAATATAGCACAAGTAAAATTAACTCACTGTCCTTACAGGTCCCTGGAAACAAGGACTTGCAGAGTGAAAGAAAAAAAACACTCTCCCTACCTACAGTTTTCTGTCCCTAGAAAAAATGTTTTTTTTAATCACAATATAGCACAAGGAAAATTAACTCACTGTCCTTACAGGTCCCTGGAAACAAGGACTTGCAGAGTGAAAGAAACTGACACTGTCCCTACCTAGAGTTTTCTGTCCCTAGAATAAATGTTTTTTTTAATCACAATATAGCACAAGGAAAATTAACTCACTGTCCTTACAGGTCCCTGGAAACAAGGACTTGCAGAGTGAAAGAAACTGACACTGTCCCTACCTAGAGTTTTCTGTCCCTAGAATAAATGTTTTTTTTTAAGCACAATATAGCACAAGGACAATTAACTCACTGTCCTTACAGGTCCCTGGAAACAAGGACTTGCAGAGTGAAAAAAAAAAAACACTCTCCCTACCTAGAGTTTTCTGTCCCTAGAAAAAATGTTTTTTTTAAGCACAATATAGCACAAGGACAATTAACTCACTGTCCTTACAGGTCCCTGGAAACAAGGACTTGCAGAGTGAAAGAAAAAAAACACTCTCCCTACCTAGAGTTTTCTGTCCCTAGAAAAAATGTTTTTTTTAATCACAATATAGCACAAGGAAAATTAACTCACTGTCCTTACAGGTCCCTGGAAACAAGGACTTGCAGAGTGAAAGAAAAAAAACACTCTCCCTACCTACAGTTTTCTGTCCCTAGAAAAAATGTTTTTTTTAATCACAATATAGCACAAGGAAAATTAACTCACTGTCCTTACAGGTCCCTGGAAACAAGGACTTGCAGAGTGAAAGAAACTGACACTGTCCCTACCTAGAGTTTTCTGTCCCTAGAATAAATGTTTTTTTTAATCACAATATAGCACAAGGAAAATTAACTCACTGTCCTTACAGGTCCCTGGAAACAAGGACTTGCAGAGTGAAAGAAACTGACACTGTCCCTACCTAGAGTTTTCTGTCCCTAGAATAAATGTTTTTTTTAATCACAATATAGCACAAGGAAAATTAACTCACTGTCCTTACAGGTCCCTGGAAACAAGGACTTGCAGAGTGAAAGAAACTGACACTGTCCCTACCTAGAGTTTTCTGTCCCTAGAATAAATGTTTTTTTTAATCACAATATAGCACAAGGAAAATTAACTCACTGTCCTTACAGGTCCCTGGAAACAAGGACTTGCAGAGTGAAAGAAACTGACACTGTCCCTACCTAGAGTTTTCTGTCCCTAGAATAAATGTTTTTTTTAAGCACAATATAGCACAAGGACAATTAACTCACTGTCCTTACAGGTCCCTGGAAACAAGGACTTGCAGAGTGAAAGAAAAAAAACACTCTCCCTACCTACAGTTTTCTGTCCCTAGAAAAAATGTTTTTTTTAATCACAATATAGCACAAGGAAAATTAACTCACTGTCCTTACAGGTCCCTGGAAACAAGGACTTGCAGAGTGAAAGAAACTGACACTGTCCCTACCTAGAGTTTTCTGTCCCTAGAATAAATGTTTTTTTTAATCACAATATAGCACAAGGACAATTAACTCACTGTCCTTACAGGTCCCTGGAAACAAGGACTTGCAGAGTGAAAGAAACTGACACTGTCCCTACCTAGAGTTTTCTGTCCCTAGAATAAATGTTTTTTTTAAGCACAATATAGCACAAGGACAATTAACTCACTGTCCTTACAGGTCCCTGGAAACAAGGACTTGCAGAGTGAAAGAAAAAAAACACTCTCCCTACCTACAGTTTTCTGTCCCTAGAAAAAATGTTTTTTTTAATCACAATATAGCACAAGGAAAATTAACTCACTGTCCTTACAGGTCCCTGGAAACAAGGACTTGCAGAGTGAAAGAAACTGACACTGTCCCTACCTAGAGTTTTCTGTCCCTAGAATAAATGTTTTTTTTAATCACAATATAGCACAAGGACAATTAACTCACTGTCCTTACAGGTCCCTGGAAACAAGGACTTGCAGAGTGAAAGAAACTGACACTGTCCCTACCTAGAGTTTTCTGTCCCTAGAATAAATGTTTTTTTTAAGCACAATATAGCACAAGGACAATTAACTCACTGTCCTTACAGGTCCCTGGAAACAAGGACTTGCAGAGTGAAAGAAAAAAAACACTCTCCCTACCTACAGTTTTCTGTCCCTAGAAAAAATGTTTTTTTTAATCACAATATAGCACAAGGAAAATTAACTCACTGTCCTTACAGGTCCCTGGAAACAAGGACTTGCAGAGTGAAAGAAACTGACACTGTCCCTACCTAGAGTTTTCTGTCCCTAGAATAAATGTTTTTTTTAATCACAATATAGCACAAGGACAATTAACTCACTGTCCTTACAGGTCCCTGGAAACAAGGACTTGCAGAGTGAAAGAAACTGACACTGTCCCTACCTAGAGTTTTCTGTCCCTAGAATAAATGTTTTTTTTAAGCACAATATAGCACAAGGACAATTAACTCACTGTCCTTACAGGTCCCTGGAAACAAGGACTTGCAGAGTGAAAGAAACTGACACTGTCCCTACCTAGAGTTTTCTGTCCCTAGAATAAATGTTTTTTTTAAGCACACTATAGCAGAAGCACAAAACACACTGACACTCTCCCTACCTATCCTTCTCTTTCCCTAAACTAAAGGAATCCAGGTTAAGCAAGAAAGAAATAACAGTCACTGTCCCTGCCTATGCTACTCTATCCCTGCTCCGGAACACACTACACTAGGCCGCCGTGCTGGCGGCCTTTTATAGTGTGGGGCGTGTACTAAACACCCTCAGCAATAATTGGCCACAGGCATCCTGCCTGTGGCCAATCATTGCTCTCCTCGCTGCCGGCGCTGTGATTGGCCAAGCATGCGGGGTCACAGTGCATGCTTGGCCAATCACAGCGCCTGGATGACACTGCGATGGCGTAGTGCATTGTGGGCCGTTCGCGTCACTCGAATTTGGCGCGAACGGCCCAAATCGTTCGATCTTCGTCGAACGATCGAACAGCCAATGTTCGAGTCGAACGTATGTTCGACTCGAACACGAAGCTCATCCCTACTGACAAGTATATTTTGCTAATAAAACAATTTTTGTATTTAATTTGAGTTGTTTGTATTAATTTTGTAATTATAATGTATTTATAGCCCTCTAAACTGGGTTACATTTGAAATAAATAATTTTTAATCAGTATTCAGTTTCATAAAATAAAAAGACAATGTATCATAATAGGCTGTTATTTAAACTTTTATGACATTTGACTTCCAGTCGGAAATTGCACATTTCAATTTCTGTATGTGTAAATTTAGTCTTATGAGACTCAATTTCTTTTGAAAGCTATTGAACATACTCTTAACTTACAGTTTTCAATCAACATTCACTGAACATCACAAGAGCTAGAGCCCCCAGGACATTTGGAAAACATCACAGTAGTTTGCTTGTTTGTTCACACTTCTGTTTTTAATGTTTGGAAATGTTATGCTGCAAAGTTAACTGGTAGACATGGGCTCATAAAATGAGAAAAGGGAATTGAGCACTTCTGGTACTATAAAATGAGCCATGCATTTTTGTTGATAGCTGTTGTGTGTAGTATAATTGGTTTAATTTACATTGGGTTTCACTGTGTTATGATTGTGGAATTATTGTATATACAAATTATCTAATTAATAAGGAACTCATGGCAAAGGGCTTTCATTTTAGGTAACTTTGTTTATAGTAGGGCAACTTTCCAGGTTGCCCTAATATAAACACATATATAAATTCAATAAATTTTCATGCATCAAACGACTTCACACCAAAAAAAATAAAAAATCCTAGCCTATCCATTATGAACTTCACAGTCAAGTCCCCCTCTACCTGAGACTTGAATCTTGTGCCCAGTGACCCAAAATAGTTTACTTACAAGGTAGCGCCACACAGTGGGCCTGATTTACTAAAGGTTATGTGTCTCACAGAAAATCGATTGGGTGCAGATAAGAAAATGGTATCCTCACCAAATTTACTATGCTACAACAGTGCAGGTGGACAAGGGTGCTTAGGCTACACTGTATATAAATGGAATTACTAACAAGTGTGGTTTTCTGTGCAACACATGCCACAGCATCTAAATGTACACCAGTTAATCTGTGGCATGGCTTAAATAAAAATATACATTTCTCAACGTCTATGGGTCGATCTAACTCCTTTAACCTTTTTGAATATGTATACTATAAAATTGTAGACATTAAAATAAATAAATGAACATTGATTTCATTAAAGGAGATTACATAATCTTCTAATTTTTAATAAATACACTATGCATGTTCCACTTTAAAATATGGATAAACATATAGAAAGATTTTGATTGCACAATGCATTTTATAGAAATTTTACAAACAGCCACATCATTTTGGACAATCATTTGGATTTGAACAAAACTAAATCCACTTTTTTATTTTCAAAAGGTTTTCTCAAGGTAATAAAGGCAATACAAGGTAACATCAATGCATTGGAGGGAGGGGAGTTCTCCCATCGAATGGATTTTCAAATATATAGAGCAGTATATTGACATCTAGCAAGTTGCAACATATATATACCATATGTAATAAGGTGTACATACTCAAACCTCAACACCAGGCCCCGGACAGGGGTGGCGTTTAAGGGAGGGGGGTAGAGAGAAGGAGAGAGGAAAAATTAAGAGTTGGAGAGAATAATAGATCCCAGCATTGATATGTGGGGGGAATATGGTAACCCAAAGGTAAATTTTGAACAAGAAAACATAATAAATTTGCTTCTGGCCTATTTGGTCCTGTATATAGAGGATAGAGAGAATGTTACTGTGATTGAGTTCAGCACGTAGGGATGCAATGTTCAATCATGGTAGCCTAATGATTCTGGGATGAGCTAACCACAGAGACCAGTATTCGAGGAATTTGTCACCTTGCAGATGAGCTTTGGCAAAAATAAATTACATAGGGTAGTGGCCATTAATGTTAGAGATGAGGGAGGAGAAAGGTGGTGGTTGTGGATCCTTCCATGCACATGCTAGGTTTAGATGTGCTGCTATCCGGATATGCATTATGGCGAGAAAAAATACCGTAGGCCAGGGGGATGGGTCTAGACCAAAGAGAGCAATTTGGGGAGTCAACTTTGGCTGCTGTGGCAGTGACAGTGGGCAGAAATAAGTGGGGAGCATGAAAGTTCATCCAGAGCGCTGCTAGAAGTAGGTGGGGGGTTGATAAATTGCTGTGGATTTGATTTGAAGCCAGGAGGATGTAGAGCGAGGGGACCACCATTGTTTTGCTTGGAGCTCCGAGACCGGCATAAGCTGTGGGGGTACTCAGCAGAGAAAATTTTAGTCTGGGTTTGTGAGCTGTCCATATGAAGGTGTAAGGCTCGGTTCACATATGAGCCACATGCGGCTCACACCAGGGGTCCGGTGCATGCTGGTTCACCTTTTCAGGTCCGATTTCAGACCAAATTTTGGGCTGAATTCGCACCTGAAACGGACCAAAAGACACACAGCATTTTCTGCAAAACGCACCGGACCTGCTGCGGAGATATGTGAACCTGCTCCATAGAGAGACGGTTAAAATCTCCTGCTATTGCAAATTGGATGCCACGATCCCGCATCGAATTTGCACTGGTGTGAACCCTGCCTTAATAATTTTTGAGATTTTGGCTAAGTCAGCCAGTAGGATTGGTAGCGTCAAAAGTCCTGAAAGGAAAAAACGTCTTGGCCAGAGCTATTCTTCTAGCCCAGGATGCTCTGATGGACAACATAGATGAACTAATAGATTGGAGTTTCTGAAACAGAGAGGTTATGTTTGTGCGCAGGAGTATAGAGGAGGAAATGTAAGTTGGATGCCCAGATATGTCAAGGTTGAACTGGAAGCCCAGGAGAAGGGGGACCTATTTGGAGATATAAGCTTTGAGTGAGGAGGGGAGTGAGATCCCGATCCTGATAATTTAGAGTGATTTCATTTATACATAAAGATTGCGCTGAAGTCCTCAAGTACTTGGCAGAGTGGGGGGAGTGAGTGTAACTGGTATGATAATGTCATCTGCATATAAGCCGAATGAGGGGTATCACCTACTGAGATTCCAGGGATGAGAGGTGTAACGGCACCCAAATCTCAAGGGGTATTAACGCCGTTTACGATGTTCCCTCTCCTAGGCACACATCCACTCGCTACCGATATCCACAGCTAAACGACCCTTTCCTATAGGAGCCGACCCCTCTGGAAGAAGACGAGACGCACTCTGTCTCTTCTGTAGTAGGAATCCATGTAATAATGCCAAACATTGTAACTTTATACACAATTCAGGGCACATGATTTAACATGAACAAGGGCCCAGCTCCACCCACACATCCCAAAACTCAACACCTCATCCTGACGTCTGCTAGGCTTCAAAAGATCCCAACACAATAGAATATACGATCTCCAATACACATCTTCCCACAAAGGGTTGGCAGCCAGTCTGTCTGGCGACAACAGGTTCTAAACCCTTTACATCTTAAATCCCTTTGTATTGTAAATCCCAGTCTGCCTTTACAATACACACAAGTATAGGGTTAATTACTTCTATTCACACCAGACCTTCCCAAGTCATACTGAACAATAGAAATGCAAAACAACTTAATTCCTCACAGCAATGATACTTAACCCCCACATACAGTATACATCCAATCTATATACAATGTATATACAGCCTTGAATATGGCTATCATAGACCATATTGGGGTTTTCATTCACCCTGTGCCCCTAATAGAGACACAGGGTGATTGACACATAAGAGCCATTGGGGAAGCTGGCGCAAGGGTATTTCATACTTCCTAAGCGATTCTGAGTCCCCCGGGCCTTCCCGTTACATCTCTCCCCTTTCGGCAGGAGACTAACAGAGGGGGGAACCCCAGACGGGTTAACTCCGAAGTTAGTCCATAGGTCCCTTCTTCTAATGCCGGTATCCACACAGTACCCCAAATAAATTTCTCCAGAGAATCGCTTACCCAGCCAACCTCTGCCTCTCTCAGAGAACACACCCGCCGCTGGGGAGAGGCCTGGACTGGCCCTTCTCCCTGGAGTCCTTTCTGCCGCTGGAGAGAAGACAGGGTGACTGGGCTCAGTCCGTCATGCTGTTGGGGATCTGGGTCGACTGCCCGGCATCCCTGTTGTATACAAGTGGAGACTGAAGTCCCATCCACTTGTGGTAGGTGAAAATCTCCCAGTGCTTGCAAAGCAAGGCTGACATCCTCCTGTCTCAGTGTCACACCATTTTCTGGGGTTGTGTCAGTGAGGACTGAAGTCCCATCCAATACCACAGGAACTCCCTCTTCTGTTAGTTGGGAGCCGAGGCCTATGGCACTCGGCTCTGTTGCCAGCTCTTCTGCTGGGTTGCTGTGAGTGGAGACCGCAGTCCCATCCACCGATATCCGCTCAAGTGGCAGTTGTGTGCAGCAGCCAGTAGCATTCTGCCCTGCTGCCAGTGATTCAGCTGGGAGTAAAAGCTTTACTGCCTCAGCTTGTTGCTGGGGAGAGGGGCCAACTGCCCCGGCTCCCTTAAACTCCACAGTGGTTTCCGGTGCTGGGCAGAGGTGGGTATCACTCTGCCCTGTTGCCAGTACTTGAGCGGGCGATGCATAATTCATAACATCCTCTGCACAGTCCATTAAGTCCATACCTTCTGTAATCTGTGGCTGGGGAGATGAGCCAACTGCCCTAGCTCCCTGGAACTCCATATCATCCACTTCGGCTTTAAGGGTGGCAATCTTCAGATTTTCCACTGCTGATTCTTCAGCCAGGCTAGCTCCCTGGAACTCTATATCATCCACTTCAGCTTTAGGGAGGGCAATCTTCATCTTTTCCACTGCTGATTCTTCAGCCAGGATTTCATAGTTGTCAACTGGTAATTCCTGATAGTCCCAGGCAAAGGGAGCCCCACCCTGCTGCTGAGAAGAGTCTAGCAGCTGTTTGTAGGCAATCTCCAGCTCCCATTCCTGAACGGCCAGAAACTCCAAATCTTCCTGTGCCCAGTGCCCTTCCGAGACATTCAGTCTTTGTTCTCTGTGCTCCATTATTTCCTCCAAACGCCACTCCTGATCACTCCCAAAGTCAGGGTCCTCGGACAGCCTCCAATACAACAATCCCAGGCCATTATAGTCAAAGCCTTCCGTGGGGCTGTCATCCGCTGACCATGGGCACTCTTGGGCTACATACCACCGGAGGGCTCTGTAGCTCTCGTCCAACCGCATCTCTGCCCGGATCAGCCTGCTTAACTCAGCTGTCCACTCCTGCTTCGGTTGTTCCCCCAATAACAGCATTCGTACTTCATACTGCGACCAGTACCTTACATGGATGGAGGGGAGAACTTTTCCCTGGTGTTGCTGCTCGAGGGCTAGCACTTTCTTCCAGAGTTCGCAGCGGATCGAATCCGACCATACCAGCAGGACCTCCTCTGATACTGGTCCTCTATGCTGTATCTGCATCTCTCGCAACCTCCTTCTGAATTCCTTTTCCATGTCGGCTGGTATCTGTATCTCTCCTCTCCTTTCCGTTGGTGCTGCTTTTTTAGGTGTTGTCTCCCATTGCCGTATTTCCGCCATTCTCTGCTCATGTTGCCACTCATCCTGCCGCTCGATGTCTCTAATGGCTTCCCGTATGGCGGTCTCTGATGGGTTAGCACCATACAATGCCAACTGCTGTCGCACTCGTTGCTGAAACAAATCTTCAACTGACCGGGGTCCTGCATCACCCTCCTTCGGCTGCATCGCTGGTCATTCACTGTGGTGGTTTGGAGTGTCCCAGGAACTGGAGGGAAAATCCCGCTGCTGCCAACCAATGTAACGGCACCCAAATCTCAAGGGGTATTAACGCCGTTTACGATGTTCCCTCTCCTAGGCACACATCCACTCGCTACCGATATCCACAGCTAAACGACCCTTTCCTATAGGAGCCGACCCCTCTGGAAGAAGACGAGACGCACTCTGTCTCTTCTGTAGTAGGAATCCATTTAATAATGCCAAACATTGTAACTTTATACACAATTCAGGGCACATGATTTAACATGAACAAGGGCCCAGCTCCACCCACACATCCCAAAACTCAACACCTCATCCTGACGTCTGCTAGGCTTCAAAAGATCCCAACACAATAGAATATACGATCTCCAATACACATCTTCCCACAAAGGGTTGGCAGCCAGTCTGTCTGGCGACAACAGGTTCTAAACCCTTTACATCTTAAATCCCTTTGTATTGTAAATCCCAGTCTGCCTTTACAATACACACAAGTATAGGGTTAATTACTTCTATTCACACCAGACCTTCCCAAGTCATACTGAACAATAGAAATGCAAAACAACTTAATTCCTCACAGCAATGATACTTAACCCCCACATACAGTATAAATCCAATCTATATACAATGTATATACAGCCTTGAATATGGCTATCATAGACCATATTGGGGTTTTCATTCACCCTGTGCCCCTAATAGAGACACAGGGTGATTGACACATAAGAGCCATTGGGGAAGCTGGCGCAAGGGTATTTCATACTTCCTAAGCGATTCTGAGTCCCCCGGGCCTTCCCGTTACAAGAGGATTAGATCAAATTGCTTGGGCCCGAGGTTCAGTCACCAAGGCAAAGATCAGGGGTGAGAGTGGGCACCCCTGACGAATGCAATTGGTGATTGGGAATGTGTCAGAGAGGAAGCCTGTGGTCCATACTTTTGTGCTGGGGGTAGAGTATAAACCTAAAATAGCTTGTAGGAATATACATTTGACGCCAAATGTTTTTAGTACTGCCTCCAGGTACTCCCAGTGTTCCCTATCAAATGTCTTCTCTGCGTCAAGGGAGATCAGCAGAGAAGACATTTCAGCCCAGTGTATGAGATCTACAAAAGTCGGGTTCCGTCTGAGGCCTGGCGGTGAGGAATGACACCTACCTAATCTGGGTTTATAAGGTGAGACATATGTTGAGCAAGGTGAGTTGCTAATAATTTGGCATACAATTTAAGGTCAGTATTAACCACTTTGCGCCCGGGCAATGCTAAAAATACGTCTGCATTGTGGCGCCGAAGTGCTGACAGGACGTCCATGGACGTCCTCCTCTTTCCTCCCCCCCTTGGACACAGCCAATCACAGATCGTGCTGAATGGCCAATCACAGAGGCCATTCAGCACTCGATCTCACTGCCCAATGAGAGATGATCTCAAATGTAAACATATGAGATCATCTCTCATTGCCGGCTTTCCCTCCTCACACAAAGACAGCTTGTGAGGAGAGAGAGAGATCTGTGCTGCAGCTACAGTTACTGTGAGTGAAATAAACACATACACAGTAAAAAACAGTCCCATATCTGCCAGTCCCATATCTGCCAGTGCCATCTGCCCGTCCCATCTGCCAGTCCCATCTGCCAGTGCCATCTGCCAGTGCCATCTGCCAGTGCCATCTGCCCGTGCCATCTGCCAGTGCCATCTGCCCGTGCCATCTGCCAGTGCCATCTGCCCGTGCCATCTGCCAGTGCCATCTGCCCGTGCCATCTGCCAGTGCCATCTGCCACCAGTGCCACCTGCCAGTGCCACCTGCCAGTGCCATCTGCCACCAGTCCCATCTGCCACCAGTGCCATCTACAAGTGCCATCTGCCAGTGCCATCTGCCCGTGCCATCTGCCAGTGCCATCTGCCACCAGTGCCACCTGCCAGTGCCCTCTGTACCACCTGTCAGTGCCATCTGCCATCAGTGCCACCTGCAAGTGCCATCTGCCACCAGTCCCATCTTGCCACCTGCCATCAGTGCCACCTGTCAGTGCCATCTGCCATCAGTGCAACCTGTCAGTGCCATCTCATCAAATGGCTAAAAGGGTATTCTCAGCCGAGGAGGCGTACGAAATTCTTGCGGCCGACAGGAGCAACGGGGAGCTCTCCAATTCGGATTCCTCCGCAAATTCAGATGAGTCTGACGTGGACTATGAGCCTGTCATAAGCAGTGGATCAATGTCGGAGGAGACGGAGGAGGAGGAGGAGGAAGAAGAAGAGGAAGAGGGCCCGCCCGCCAGACGAAGGCATTCTGCTGAGGAGGCAGTGCCATCCACCAGCACCGCAGTGCCATCCACCACCACCACTGCAGTGCCATCCACCAGCACTGCAGTACCTCGGGAAGCAAGGCCACGTACCAGTGGGGTGTCACCTCAGCCCCAAAGGGTTAGGTCACATGCCAGCCTTCCCTATTCCCTTCAGTACCCCTTGTGGCTTCCTCCTAATTCAGGAGAAGCCAACATTCCCCCTTTCACTGCCCAGCCAGGAGTCCAGGTGGATACAGAAAACTTTTCCCCAATCAATTTTTTTAATGTAATTTTTACTGAGGACATGCTGGCAACAATTGTGGCCCAGTGCAACTTATATGCCTAGCAGTTTATAACCAGCAACCCAACGTCCTCTTATGTCCGTCCCTACGTGTGGAGAGCCCTTACAGTGGAGGAGTTTCAAATTTTTTTGGGCCTCACATTCTGCATGGGACTAAACGGAAAAAATCAAGTACGTTCATATTGGTCATCCCGCCCCATCTATCACATGCCCATCTTTTCCTCAGTAATGCCCAGGTCCAGATATCTAATGATTTTGAGATTCCTACACTTCAATGATAATACCCAGTGCCCTCCCCGAAATGACCCAAATTTTGATAAGCTTTATAAAATTCGGCCGCTACTAAATAATTTTTCTGAAACCTTCCCCCAGTTGTTTACCCCAGACCAACATATATGCATAGATGAGTCCCTTATCAAATTTTCTGGCAGGCTGGGCATAAAACAATTTATACCCAGCAAAAGGGCCCGCTATGGGATGAAGCTGTATAAATTGTGCGACCGAGAAACTGGGTATGTGTATGGCTTCATCGTATATGAAGGGAAGGACACCGAACTGCACCCCCCTAATTGCCCAGTCTACATTGGAACCAGTGGGAAAGTAGTTTGGGAACTCATAAACCCACTTCTGGAGAAAGGATACCACTTGTATGTGGACAAATTTTATACAAGTTTGCCCCTGTTCCGAAACCTACACAGAATGAAGACTCCAGCATGCGGCACCGTACGGACGAACCGGAAGGGCTTTCCTCAAAGCCTGGTCACCAAAAAATTGAGAAGAGGGGAGACGGCGAGTTTGAGGAATGAGGAAATTTTGGCTGTGAAGTGGAGGGACAGAAGAGACGTCTACGTACTTTCTTCCATCCACAACAATGAATTTGTTGAGATCACCAGGAGGAATGACCGGATCCAAAAACCAAAATGCATTTACGAGTACAATAAGTTCATGGGGGGGTGTCGACTTCAACGACCAGATGCTCGAACCCTACCTTTCCACAAGAAGATCATACCAGTGGTATAAGAAAGTTTCCATTTATTTATTTAATTTGGCCATGTACAACTCATATGTAATATATCGAAAATCCACTATAAGACCCAAATCCTTCCTTTTCTTCCAGGAGGAAATCACCACTGCCCTTTTATACCCGAACAGCCCACCAGTAAACATTAGATCCGATGTCATTAGCTGACTCTCCAAGCGCCACTTCCCAGATAAAATCCCTCCCAGACCAACAGGCCAAAAACGCTAGAAAAAATGCCGGGTGTGCACCAAAAGAGGAGAGAGAAAAGACACCATTTACTATTGTGCCCAATGTCCTTCAGAACCAGGCCTCTGCATAGGCAACTGCTTCCGCCATTACCATACCAAAATAAATTATTAGTTCACTTCCTGACATTTATCTTCACACCCCTTATGCCTCTGCTTTCTGTGTTACTGACCCTGGCTTGTTATTCGACCACGCTTCTGCCTAACGATTCTGTTTATACCTCTGCCTGATCTGGAACTGACCCTGGACTGTTATTCGACCACGCTTCTGCCTAACGATTCTGTTTATACCTCTGCCTGATCTGGAACTGACCCTGGACTGTTATTTGACCACGCTTCTGCCTACCGATTCTGTACATACCTCTGCCTGATCTGGAACTGACCCTGGACTGTTTGACCATGCTTTTTGCCTGCCTCTTGGATTGATCTTGTACCCTGCTACTGGACTATTGGGATTCAACACAGGGGTCTCACATATGTGAGGGGCTCCAGAAAAGTTTTTCTGGATGAAGAAAACATTTTTTTTTGTTTTCTCATCCTAGATTAGGGTCTGGAGACTCGTAGGCTTCAAAGAGATTTGGGTGGGAGAAGCCTCTACCCCTGTCCCCATTCTGTCCTGAACAAGGCTCTACTTCTGCCTGCTGCCTGTAGGACCTATGCCATCATGCCTCTGCCTGTCACATGAACTGAACACACCACATGGACCTGCCTACTACCAGTACCAATATTTTTGGCACTGCTGACAATATCTCTGCCTGCACTGATCCTGGACTGTATATGGACAGTATCCCTGCCTGCTTCCTGGACAATTGTGTATGCCGTTGCTGACCAAGTCCCTGCCTGCTGCCTGGACCAGTGCTATCCTGCTGTGTAGAACTGCGCTACTAAAACCACAGGTAATCTTTTGTTTATGCTTTGCTCAGCAGAATGTATTTTGGGGTGTAATTGTAATGTTCATGCTATGTGTCCCTAGAACACCTGATGGTGTACCTTGCATCTTGGGCCTCTGTATGTGGCCAGGTTGTATAAAAGTCTCACACATTTGGTATCGCCATACTCAGGAGGAGTAGCAGAATGTATTTTGGGGTGTAATTTTTGCTATGTACATGCTATGTGTTGGCAAAATCTTATAAATGGACAACTTTGCGTAAAAAAATAGTGTTTTCATTTTTTTCCCGCATTTTCCAAAATCTTCAGGAAAAAAATGAACCGCTCAAAATACTCATTATGCCTCATAGATTATACGTTGGGGTGTTAGCTTTCCAAAATGGGGTCACTTTGTGGGCGTTTCTATTGTCCTGGTGCTCCAGGGCTTTCAAAATTGTAATAGGTGGTTGAGAAATGAGATGTGTAATTTATGCTCCTAGAATGCCTGGAGGTGCCATTTCAATATTGGGCCTCTGTATGTGGGCAGGCTGTATAAAAGTCTCACACATTTGGTATCGCCATACTCAAGAGGAGTAGCAGAATGTATTTTGGGGTGTCATTTTTGCTATGTACATGCTATGTGTTGGCAAAATCTTATAAATGGACAACTTTGCGTAAAAAAATTGTGTTTTAATTTTTTTCCCGCATTTTCTGAAATCTTCAGGAAAAAAATGAACCGTTCAAAAGACTCATTATGTCTCATAGATTATACGTTGGGGTGTTAGCTTTCCAAAATGGGGTCACTTTGTGGGCGTTTCCATTGTCCAGGGCCTTCAAAAGTGTAATAGGTAGTCAACTAGTTAGATGTGTAATTTATGCTCCTAGAATACCTGATGGTGCTCCCTACATGTTGGGCCTCTGTATGTGGCCAGTCTGTGAAAAAGTCCCACACATGTGGTATCGCGATACTCAGGAGGAGTAGCAGAATGTATTTTGAGGTGTAATTTGTGGTATACACATGCCATGTGAGAGAAATAACCTATTACAATGACAATTTTGTGGAAAAAAAATAAAAAATCTTCATTTTGCAATGAATTGTGGGAAAAAATTACAACATCAAAAACCTCACCATGCATCTTACTAAATACCTTGGAATGTCTACTTTCAAAAAAGGGGTCATTTGGGGGGTATTTGTACTTTGCTGGCTTGTTCGGGTCGTAAGAATTGAGATAGGCCACCAGTACATTAGGTGTGATCAATCGTTTATGATCCGCACCACAGCTTGTAGACTCTATAACTTTCACAAAGACCAAATAATATCCACTAATTTGGGTTATTTTTACCAAAGATATATAGCAGTATAAATTGTGGCCAAAATGTATGAAGAAAAATTAATAATTTGCAAAATTTTATCACATAAACTAAAAAAAATATGTTTTTTTTCTAAATTTTCCATACTTTTTCATTTATAGCGCAAAAAATAAAAAACCCAGAGGTGATCAAATACCACCAAAAGAAATCTCTATTTGTATGAAAAAAAGGACAAAAAAATCATTTGGGTACAGTATTACATGACTGAGTAATTGTCATTCAAAGTGTGAGAGCGCTGAAAGCTGAAAATTGGTCCGGGCACGAAGGGGGTTTAGTGCCCAGTTGTCAAGTGGTTAAGGAGAGAGATGGGGTGGTAGTTGGCCAGATCGTGGGGGGGTTTTCTGGGTTTTAGGATGGTGGTTATGATGGCCTCTAGTGATTCATATGGAATATCTCTTGTGGCTAAGAACCTATTGAGGGAGTTACAGAGATGGGGTACAAGTTGCCTGTAGTATGTTTTGTAATATTCATTACTAAAGCCATCAGAACCTGAGGCCTTGTGTAATGCTGCGTACACACGGTCGGACTTTTGACCTGGCAAATCTCAGTCGGAATTTCCAACGGAAAAATAGAGAACCTGCTCTCTATCTAAGTCCGTCGGAAATTCCGACGGGAAAAGTCCGATTGGGCATACAAACGGTCGGAAATTCCGATGGAAAGCTCCCATCTGACTTTTTCCATCGGAAATTCCGACCGTGTGTACGTGGCATTAGAGTAGGGATTTAATGGCGTCCTGAAGTTCTTAATTCGAGAAAGGTTGAGCAAGGGCTTCTAGGTGTGTTGGAGTTAGACATGGGAGGTATAGAGGAGATAAAGAGTCTTGAATCTATGAGTGACTTGGTTTAGGCTCAGTGCGTAAGAGGTGTAAGTTGTATAGTTTAGAGTAAAATAAGCCAAACTAGTTATCTATGTCTTTGGGGTTGATGAGTTGTTGGCCCCAGTCATCTAAAAGAAAGGGAATTTTGGAGTGTGCTGCCTTGCTTTTTGTTGAACTAAAATTTTCGCTGCTTTATTTCCTTTATTTCCTTGGGAAAGTTAAAACCATTTTGTAGATAAGAGCTGAGGTCATTCCGAAGTTTGCGGAGCTCAGTGAGAAGAGCATCTGAAGGGGCTTGTTTGTTACGTGTTTCCAAGGATCTTATGTTTTCTAAGAATGGTAGCGCTATGCTTCTTTTTCTCCCGGGCCCCCAAAGGGTGGTATTGTTATCAACAGATTCAGAGTTAAGAGTAAAGAAGTCACTAATTGTGGTTCTGACCTGCTCCCTGATCTCCTCAGTACTGAGTAGAGAAGAGTTTAATCACCACAGTTTGTGGAATGTGTTGGAGGAGGGAAAAAATAGGGTATTGGATACAGGTGCGTGGTCGGACCACGAGATCACTCCAATGGAGGTGGCAGAGACGTGTTGTAGCAGTACCTTGGAGGTCAGAAACAGGTCGATCTGAACGCCTGTTCATTCTTTTTACAGAAAGGACAGAGAAAACGTGCCTCATCTAGGATAATTGTGGCATGGATTGTCTAGGCCAGCCAACAGGCTCACAGAATCAAGGGCTTGGCTCCTTTGGAGGTAGTGACTGCTCACTCGACCAGGAGTGGATCTACTTCTTGGGCAGCTTTACAGCATGTGGTTCCTAATGTAATCTGTAAGATTGCCTTGTGGTCCTCGATCAATACATGTATGGCTCATTATTGTGTAGAGTCTGCTTCCTTATCCTCTGTTTATTTTGGCTTGCAGGTCCTGTCTGTTGATGGTAAAAATTAAAGCCTTTGGTTTAGCATTGCCCGCCCATTGGGTGAATGGCTAGTTAGTTCCCATATGTATGCTGCCATTGAGTCTGTCAGGAAAACGGAAAATTTCCTATCTAATACTTTTCCTTTCCTGATAGACTCCATGATGGCAGCAGGAGTCTGCCCCCCCCCCCCCCAGTGTCCTGAGTAGGCTAGTTAACAGAACACATCCAAGATTTATGGGAGTGAGGTCCATCAGGAAAGGAAAATTACGGTAAGTAAAGATTCTGGAAACTGTCAGCAAAGGCCTTTTTAGGAATCACAGAACCGCTGTCAAACATTCTTGGATTGCCTCCACGTCTGCAAAATGTGCACCTTTCATGACGCACTTCAACATTGTCTTGACCTTGAACTTTTGCAGGCCACACTTTTTGGGTTGCAGGGAAGACGGTGAATGCCATTCCATTGATTGCCGCTTGGATTTCAGACCGAAATGGTACCACCATTTTTCATCCCCTGTGATGATGGTTCACAGAAATGATGGATCCTGGTCACACATGGTAATGAAATCTCCAGAGGTTTCCATTTTGCTTTCTGTTCATCTGTCAGCTTGATGGTGCTCACCGTGTCTTTGCTAACGCCCAATTCCTCTGCCATCAATTGTAGAGTCAGTTGCCGATCTCATGCCAGCATTTGTTGCACTTGCCCGATCATGTTTCGGGTTCTTTAAGGAAAAAAAACTGCGCTAGGACTAAAAAACAATAATAGGCAGCTGCCACTGAAGAGCTGTGTGTGTTTGCTGCTCCAAACAGAACCTTTTTGATAAACCCCGTCTCTTCTTTCAAACATCCTGACCATCCATGGACAGTGATTGAGGAGGACTGCATAGCATCATCATATACTGAGTCCTGAAGGTTTCCTTGATGCCGGTGTTGTTTGGATTTTCCTGTCATTATCCCAACAAGTCTGGAGAGTTGTATTCATCTTTGATCCTCTACAATTGCCACTAACGTTTGAATATGTTCACTCTCTGGTAAGCAGACTGTGAGCACAACTGGTGTGGTGTGTTTTTCTTTTCACACTGAAATCTTTGGTGGTGGTGTCTCAACATCGTTTTGCACATACCTTCATTATTGATTTTTAAGGACTGTCACGTTTATTAGTTCTACTGAAGCACTGCATTTTTGGATTCACATATTTTGGCGTTTGCTTCATCAACAGACTGTCCGCGCTGCTTTTGTTATTGCTATAAAGGAGATTTTTTTCACTGTTAGCGCAAATATTTTTTCACCTTGTTTACACCAATAATAGGCAGCAGCAATAATGTGATAAACATAAATCGAATAATAAGGGAAAAAAACTGCGCCAAAAAATAAATAATTTAAATTATCTGAATAAATGATATAAAAGTCCAATCATGTATCCTCCAGAAAAAGGAACCAGAGAAAAGGACAATATGCTGTATTTGGTCCAACAGTCCTGTATCCTAGCACATCCTGCCAAACAACACCATAAAAAGTGCCTGCTTACCAGATAACAGCCAAATGAACGCAGTCGGCTATGACCAAGCCACGGCCTTTAAGTAGAAGGGGAATCCAGGAATTGGCAGGAACGCTCCTCTAGTGATTCAAGACCACTTGATGGCTCAATAACACAAAAGGGAAAACAATATAGGATAATATCGTTTGGATATTATAGGACAGTGAAAACACCACCACCGTGAATAGAAAAGAGAAATCGTGAATAGCACCCTGGTATTGATGGCTCCTTACCGGACGCAAGAGAGAAACTCACGATTGGCGATAACCTAGCCACGGCCTTTATCCTATATGAATTACCCGGCTTAAATCAACGGAACTTTACTCAATGGTACCACACGCCACCGACATTCCATATATGATAACAAAAAAAGAGGGGGGAGAGGCCATAGAGTAGTATCTTCAAGATTTATTGTAAAAAAAAAGGTTAACGTACTTACAAGAATACGATATTAGTAAGCATCAAAACATGCCGGCCGGGATTAAAACAGAAGCCCTTCCTTCGTCGAGCTGCGTGGTGACGTCACTGCGTGCCCCCCAGATGCGTTTCGTCATATAAGACGTTCTCAATGGGGGGTGAGGTTGAAAAAAGACACAAGTCCATCAAGTCCAACCTATTTGTTTGAGTATATGTCAGTATTACATTGTATATCCCTGTATGTTGTGGTCGTGCAGGTGCTTATCTAATAGTTTTTTGAAACTATCGATGCTCCCCGCTAGGGATGAGCTTCGAGTTTGAGTCAAACTCATGTTCGACTCGAACATCGGCTGTTCGACCATTCGTCGAATTTCGAACATTATGGGCCGTTCGTGCCAAATTTGAGTGGCGCGTCACGGCCCATAATTCACTGCGGCATCGCAGTGTATTGCTGGCTGATGATTGGCCAAGCATGCACTATGACCCACATGCTTTGGCCAATCACAGCGAGGTAAGAACGGAGAGCCATAATTGGCCAAAGCCAGTCTGCGTGGCGGCCTTGTGTAGTGTGTTGCGGCGTTGAAAGAAAGACAGAGAGAGAGAGAGATAGTGTCATTTTATTTGAGTTAGATAGAGCAGGCAGGCGAGTCAGTTAGCTGCAGTTACAGTGTGTAGAGGATATATATGCATCCCAGGTGTTGTATATATATATATATATATATATATACACTGTATTCAGTTTAGCTAGATCCGTTCCTGTTATTCTCTACATAATATACTGACAGGCAGGCAGGTAATTGTGGTAGCTGCAGTATTTTCAGTTAGTGTACTGTGTCCTTTGCACAGTGTGCACCTAAATCTACCTGATACAATTGCTGGTGTTCTCATATTAATACCACAGGCATGGAGCTGCAGTATTTTCAGTTAGTGTACTGTGTCCTTTGCACAGTGTGCACCTAAAGCTACCTGAATACAATTGCTGGTGTTCTCATACTAATACCACAGGCAGGGAGCTGCATGTATTTTCAGTTAGTGTACTGGGTCCTTTGCACAGTGTGCACCTAAAGCTACCTGAATTCAATTGCTGGTGTTCTCATATTAATACCACAGGCAGGGAGCTGCAAGTATTTTCAGTTAGTGTACTGTGTCCTTTGCACAGTGTGCATCTAAAGCTATCTGAATACAATTGCTGGTGTTCTCATACCACAGGCAGGGAGCTGCAGTATTTTCAGTAAGTATACTGTGTCCTTTGCACAGTGTGCACCTAAAGCTACCTGAATACAATTGTGGTGTTCTCATACTCATACCACAAGCAGGGAGCTGCAGTATTTTCAGTTAGTGTACTGTGTCCTTTGCACAGTGTGCACCTAAAGCTACCTGAATACAATTGCTGGTGTTCTGATATTAATACCACAGGCAGGGAGCTGCAGTATTTTCAGTTAGTGTACTGTGTCCTCTGCACAGTGTGCAACTAAAGATAACTGAAGACAATTGCTGGTGTTCTCTTACTAATAATACTACAGGCAGGCAGTTGATTCTGCTAGCTGCAGTATAATCAGTATATATATATACATCCCAGCTTTGTGCAGATACATCTCACTGCAGGCCATTAGTATGTCTGGAAGGACAACAAGGAGAGGCAGACAGTCACGAGCCAATAAAAGAGGGCAAGCAGGGTCTGTGTCTAGAGGCAACAGTGCTGGTTGTGGACACAGTGCATTCTCATCAGCACGTGGCCGTGGGACACGCTTGTCCTTTTTTTCGGCAGCTGGCCGTCTTGAGCCGCAACATGCCGAAGACTTGGTAGAGTGGATGACCAAGCCGTCCTCATCCTCCTCATCCTCTCTTTTACCCAGGCTCAGGGTACTTTGTCTGGCAAAGCAGCTGCCAAATCGGCCTCTTCGCTCGGCTCAATAACATCAGTCACTCCTTCCCTAGCCCCACCATGTCCTCCTGAAGAGTCCCCTGAACTGTTTGACCAGAGTGTTGGGTACATGCTGCAGGAGGATGCGCAGTGTTTTGAAGGCTCCGATGATGGTACCAAGCTAGAGAAGGGCAGTAACGTGAGCCCAGAGAGAGGGGGTGCCCAAGAAGTACAGCAATCTGGCAGTCATGTTCCCCCAGCTGCAGCATACTGCCAGGTTTGCTACAGTGATGAGGAGGGAGGGGATGATGAGGTCACGGACTCTATGTGGGTGTCTGATAGGAGAGAGGAGGAGGGGGAGGAGGAGGAGGCACATCTCCAACGAGGCAGGATGCCTTCCAGGGGCCAGCTTAAGGGCAGCACACTGACAGCATCACACCGCAGAGCTCCGCATGTGCAGGGCGCTGCTGTCTCTGCGCGTTATTCCAAATGTTCTTTGGTGTGGGCCTTTTTTGAGATGAGTGCATCAGATTGCAGCGCTGCTATTTGCAACATATGTCTCAGGCATATCTTGCGTGGCCAAAACATCACCCGCTTCGGCACCACATGCATGCCATGCTGTTCGTTGGCAAGCATACCTAAAAGACCCACACCAAAGAACAAAGCGGACCTCTCCTTGCTCCTCATCAGCTGGGATCTCCAACCCCACTATACCTTCAGTCCTCTCTGAAACCTGCACTGAGAGGAAGGAAGGTGAATAATTAGGTGTGTCACAGACAAATACTTGCGGGCAATCTGCTATCTGTACACCAACGTCATATTGTGCCAGGCAAATTTCCCTGCCCCAGCTGCTGCACCGCCGAAAGAAGTTCGCTCCCAGCCATCCACATGCCCAGCGGTTGAATGCTAGCTTGGCTAAATTGCTAGCACTTCAACTGCTACCTTTTCAGTTGATAGACTCTGCCCCCTTCCGTGAGTTTGTTGAATGTGCGGTTTCTCAGTGGCAGGTTCCCAAACGCCACTTTTTCTCACAAAAAGCGATTCTGGCTCTCTACCGACATGTGGAAGGCAATGTCTTGGCCTCGCTGGACAGGGCGATCAGCGGTAAGGTGCATATTACTGCTGACTCATGGTCCAGCAGGCATGGAAAGGGACTTTACCTATCTTTCACGGTGCATTTGGTGACTCTGCTGGCAGCTGGGAAGGATGCAGGACAAGGTGCAGTAGTGTTGGAGGTTGTTCCGCCACCACGCCTCCAAAATGCTACTACTGGTGATTCTGACACACCTCTCTCCTCCACCCCCTCCTCTTCTTCTTCCTCCATGGCCTCTTCCTGTGCTTTGTCCTCGGAACCAGCGGTGCTCCGTAGGCGTTCAAGGGGCTAAGCAAGTACGCAGGCAAAAAGATGCCACGCAGTGCTTGAGCTGGTGTGCTTGGGGGACAGGAGACACACTGGGGCAGAGATTCTGTCAGCTCTGCAGGGGCAGGCTCAGAGGTGGTTGACGCCACATCAGCTTAAGCCAGGAATGGTGGTTTCCCGACAATGGCACCAACCTCCTCTCCGCCCTCCGACAGGGACAACTGACCCATGTGCCCTGTTTGGCTCACATCCTTAACTTGATGGTGCAGCGGTTCTTGGGCAGGTATCTGGGCTTACAAGATGTCCTGAAGCAGGCCAGAAAACTCTGTGTGCATTTCCGCCGGTCATATAATGCCAGTGCTCGGCTGGCTGACCTCCAAAAGGAATACAACCTGCCCAAGAACCGCCTAATCTGTGACATGCCCACCAGGTGGAACTCAACGTTGGCCATGCTGCAGCGGCTGCACATGCAGCAGAGGGCCATAAATTAGTATCTGTGCCAATATGGCACAAGGACAGGGACAGGGGAGCTTGTTTTTTTTGCCACGCCAGTGGGTCATGATCAGGGATGCATGCACTGTCCTGGCACCATTTGAGGAGGCCACGAGGATAGTGAGCAGTGACAGTGCATGCATCAGTGACACTATCCATGCTGTGTGGAATAATGGACAGGGCACTTGAGGCAGAACAGAGGGAAGAAGAGGAGGAATTCCTTACCTCTCAAGGCCCCTTTTATCCAGACAGTGTTCCTGCTGGCCCGCCTATCACACAGGAAGAGGAGGAGGAGGATGAGGAGGATTGTGTCAGCATGGAGGTGGAGCCTAGCACTTAGCATCAGCAGCAGTCTTCAAGGGATAAATTACAGTCCCAAGAAACCCATGGACTTGTACGTGGCTGGGAGGAGGTGGCTGCAGATCATGTCATCCTGAGTGACCCAGAGGACTCCGGACCGAATGCCTCAGCAAACCTACGCTGCATGGCCTCCCTGATCCTGCAAAGCCTGCGGAAGGATCCTCGTATTCGTGTGATCAAGGAGAGGGATCATTACTGGCTGGCAACCCTCCTTGATCCACGTTACAAGGGTAAGGTTGCAGACCTTATCTTGCCGTCGCAGAGGAAGCAGTGGATGAAACATCTTCGGGAGGCCTTGCAGAAAGGTCTGTGCAACGCATTCCCAGAGACTGTGAGGTTACAATATCCTGGTTCTGGATAACATGTTGCTGAGGCTTCGGTCAGTCAAAGAAGGAGCGGTGGAGAAGGTGGCCGTCTGACCGATGCGTTCGGACAATTTCTTAGTCCGCAGCCCCAAGGTATGATCGGTTCCAGCAACCATCCCCAGCATCTGGTTTTCATGGTGCAGGAATACCTAGGGGCAAGATCAGACTTGGACACCTTTCCCACCGAAAATCCTCTTGGTTACTGGGTCTTGAGGATGGATCACTGGCCAGAGCTTGCACAGTATGCAATTGAGCTACTGGCCTGTCCTGTATCCAGCGTTCTTTCAGAACACACATTCAGTGCTGCTGGAAGCTTTGTGACCGATCACAGGGTGCGCCTGTCCACCGAATCGGTCGATCGGCTGACCTTCATAAAAATGAATCAGTCTTGGATAACCAGCTACCAAGCACCTGATGCTGATGTAACCAAATATTTTTTTTTTAATGGGAGATCCCTTCAAGACTGCCTATGCTGATGCAGAGTAACTATCCTGTTATGCTGAGTGACTATCCGCTACCTCCTCCTAAATGTTCATGCTGATAACTTGTAAGAACATTTTTGGTTCTGGGCACCGCCACCAGTGGCTAAGGCCCAATTTTTCGGCCCCTGTTTAACAGGGGCATGTAATTACAATTTTTGATGCAATACTTTGCAGCAGGGCTCATTCCTGCACTCCAACTATAGTATCTGTGAGGGGTTGCAGTGTTGTGGCACCAGTGCCTAAGGCCCAATTTTTCTTTCCCTGTTAAACAGTGGCGTGTAATTACAATTGTTGATGTAATAATTTGCAGCAGGGCTCATTCATGCGCTCCAACTAGAGTTTCTGTGAGGGGTTGCAGGTTTGTGGCACCAGCACCTGTGCCTAAGGCCCAATTTTTCTGCCTCTGTTCAACAGGGGCATGTAATTACAATTCTTGATCTAATATTTCACAGCAGGGCCCGTTCCTGCGCCCACCAAGAGTAACTGTGAGGCCTCACAGTGTTGTGGCAACACCTAAGGCCCAAATTTCTGCAGAGTATGTAGGGCAGGCCCCTAATTTCAAACAACCAACTTACAAACGACTCCTACTTGCAAACGGAGGGAGACAACAGGAAGTGAGAGGAAATCTACCCCCAGGAAGGGAAATTCTCTCCTGTAAGGGTTATTATGGGAAAAACGAGTCTCCTCTCCACTTATGCTTTATCACCAATCCTTGTTTTACTAAAACCCCCAAATTTTCAAAAAACAATTGTCATTGGGACAGAAAGTGAGGTGAAATCTTCTGAAAAGTTTTGCAGACAGCAAAACAAATGTTACAGGGGTGATAACCCTTCCCTATGTTTTCCAAAAAGCTTAAAAATAGATTTTTTGGCTGGAGCTACACTTTAAAAATGTACCAGTTCTAAACTCCACCGCCAGCCCGTGAATGATCTTTGCCTGCCTAACCACTCTCCGGATTTCGATCGTGTACCATTTTGCCTGACCTGTTGCCAACCTAATCTGCCTATGTTTTCACCTGAATCCTCAGCACACAAGTTCCACTTCGGACACTACCTATCACAGGTACCTTACACTTTCCTCATAACTAATATCCTCCAGACCCTTTATAAGCTTTGTTGCCTTTCTTTGTACTTGCTCCATTTCCAGAGGACTGGTGCCCTGAACTGGACAGCATACTCTAGGTGCGGCCGGACCACAGTCTTGTAGAGCGGGAGAATTATTGTTTTATCTCTGGAGTTGATCCCATTTTTAATGCATGTCAATATTATGTTTGCTTTGTTAGCAGCAGCTTGGCATTGCATGCCATTGCTGAGCCTATCATCTACTAGGACCCCCCAGGTCCTTTTCCATCCTAGATTTTCCCAGAGGTTCTCACCCCAGTGTATAGATTACATTCATATTTTTGCCACCCAAATGCATTATTTTACATTTTTCTACATTAAACCTTATTTTCCATGTAGTTTTCCACCCCATTAATATGTTCAGATCTTTTTGAAAGGTTTCCACATCCTGCGGAGAAGTTATTGCCCTGCTTAGATTAGTATCATCCACAAATATAGAGATTGAACTGTTTACCCCATCGTCCAGGTCATTTATGAACAAATTAAATAGGATTGGTCCAAGCACAGAACCCTGGGGAACCCCACTACCCACCCCTGACCATTATGAGTACTCCCCATTTATCACCACCCTCAGTAATTGTTCATGGGGAAATGTGTTAAATGCTTTTGCAAAATCCAGATACACCATGTCTACGGGTCTTCCTTTATCTAGATGGCAACTCACCTCCTCATAGAAGGTTAATAGATTGGTTTGGCAAGAACAATTATTCATGAACCTATGCTGATTAATGCTAATGATACTGTTCTCATTACTAAAATCTTGTATATAATCCCTTATCATCCCCTCCAAGAGCTTGCATACTATTGATGTTAGGCTAACTGGTCTGTAATTCCCAGGGATGTATTTTGGGCCCTTTTTAAATATTGATCCTACATTGGCTTTTCTCCAATCAGCTGGTACCATTCCAGTCAGAAGACTGTCAGTAAAAATTAGGAACAATGGTCTGGCAATTACTTGACTGAGTTCCCTAAGTACCCTCTCACACTGACTACATTCGACTGCCTGCAGTGGTTTTACCTCGACAGTCACATGTACTCCAGCTAGGTGGCGCTTCTTGACATGTCTCAGGATAGTGATGTGCATGGGCACAGACCTGGCCCATGTTGCTGTTGAGATATTGGACCATTCACCAAACTTTTAACACACACCCTGTATATATTGTATATTCTAAACATCATATACATTTAAGTGATTGTAAATGTTTGGTTTTTATTTTTTAAACATAATAAACATGTCATACTTACCTGCTCTGTGCAATGGTTTTGTACAGAACAGCCCAGATCCTCCTCTTCTAGGACCCCCGCTGGCAATCCTGGCTCCTCCTCTCCTGAGTGCCTGTATAGGAAGCTGCTTCCTATGGGGGCACTCGTGCATGATCAATCCCAAGCCAGGCTGCTTGCATCTATTCAGCCCAGCTCGGTCCTGCCTCGACTCTCTGCTGACATGTTTTGATTGACAGCAGCAGAAGCCAAAGGCTCATGCTGCTTTCAGCCAAGCCTCTGAGATCAGGGATTAGGCAGAAGAGCTGCTAAAGATGTGCACAGCACTGAATCCAGATTGGGTTCAGGTGAGTATTTGGGGGGCATTCTGGGGGCTGTACTACCATTAAAAGGTTTTTTACTCTAATGCAGAGAATGCATTAAGGTAAAAAAAAACTTTTACCTTTACAATCAGTTTAAAGAGCTAATCTTCAGTAGATTTAATGCTGATGTCAAGATGTTTTTCCATTACTGCTTTAGTTGGGGTCATAAAAGAGAGACATTGTGACAGATGGCAGGTCATGATGGATGAACTATTTATCCTTCGTTTTTTTAAAAGACATGGTCAATTAGAGACGTCTTAACAGAACTTGATGGTCATACTGTGGGCAAACAGGACAGTCTTTTGCTAACCTAGCACTCCTCTTTTGTGATCACATTTTCTGGAAATTGACTACTGTGAAAACTATTCACAGCAGCATATGCAGTTCAATGGAACCTTTAAGTAACTATTACTTAATAGACAGTTGTTTATATTTATTTGAAAGGAACATTTAATGTTCATGATTATGCTCTTGTACAGTTTACAAATTAAGCATGGCCTTTTTTATTGGAATTAAATAAATATAATGTTTACTATTGCTACAGCAATTAACCTTACTGTGTTATAGTATTATAATTATTATTTCCTCTAATACATTTATAATATTCTTCTTTGAAATAAACTTGCATAAATAATTATAAGGAAATCCCATTATTTCATAATTCTATCCATATGAATGATTCCCTGGGCATCTTAAGGAATGTGTGCTGCATTGTATGCTAAGCAATATACAGTACCATCAATGTTGAGTAAGTAATTTCATTGCTGACAGCATGTTTGACAGGCCATTTTTAAGTGACAAAAAAGGTAATTTAAAGAGATGGTCTTTCAAGCTCCAATAAGAATTTGATGTATATCTGGCCATAACAATTCTGAAATATTGGTGCCACCAAAAACATCTTATAGATGTACAGCAAAATATTGCTTGTGATGTCATTTTTATTTATGACATATATATATATATATATATTGTGACAGCAGGAAGGTAAAGTCACCTGGTTGCATCCAGGGGGGTAGGTATATTTCTCCCAGATTCAGGCTTTATGCCGACTTATACAACTAGGGAGAGAGTTGATGAAGCCCAGCTGAGGCTAGTGGGCTCATGGATGATTCATACCTCTAGGGAGAGTGCTGGGCGTCGTGCAGGCAGGGAGTTGATGAGACCAGCTGAAGCTTGTCAGCTCGTTTAAGGCCTCTATAAAAACTCCCAGCTTCATTAGGTGTTTGCTCATGCCTGGAACCAGACCTGTGTGGACAGTCTAGGGAGAGTGAACCCCTGTGCGGTGAGACAAAGCCTGTGTGGCTATTTGTTTGGACATTTACTAAACCAGGGACTTAGGGACTAGGACAGCACCAGGCTGATCCCAGTTGTTAGTTAGGGAAACCTGCATGTTTAGTCAGAGGTCAAGCTGACCAGGATTTATTTTGTTTATGTTTCTTTTTGCTTTGCTGTGTTTTTGTCACTGTAAATAGAGAAATAAACCGCACCTTTTGATCTTGAAAACCACAACCTCCGTCTGCTGGGCCTGTTTTGTGTGGGGAGCCCATCCAGGGGGTCACACACACCCGCTACCGAGCTAACCCCCTCACAGTTGGTGGAGAACCAGTGGCAGTTTTTTTTTAAGCCAGCATGGAGGAGATACTGAAACAGCTGGCTCTAGCAAATGCCAATCAACAGCAGACAAATGCAGGTTTGCAAAAGAGCCTTGCAGCTCAACAACAGAGCTTCGCAGCCCAGCAACAAGCCCAGCAGCAATCTGAGGCCCGCTTCATAGACCTGTTGCAGAAGCAAGAGCAGAGACTACAACAACAGATGGAAGCAGTAATGCAGCAACGTCCACAGACCAGTGAGGAAAGCCGTCCCACTAATACCGCGTCCTTTGGGGTGAGTCGTTTATTGACAAAAATGACTGGAGAGGATGATCCAGAGGTATTTTTGACCACATTTGAAAGGACTGCTGAAAGAGAAAAGTGGCCTGAGGAGCAGTGGGCTGGACTGGTGGCTCCTCTGTTAACTGGTGAATCGCAGAAAGCTTACTATGACCTAGAGCCTGACCAAGCAAAAGACTATGTGATGCTAAAAGCTGAAATATTGGCAAGGCTGGGTGTCACCCTGGCTGTCCGGGCTCAGCGTGTGCATAACTGGACTTTCCAGCTTGGAAAACCCCCCAGGTCTCAAATGTATGATCTCATTCACCTGAGCAGGAAGTGGCTACAGCCAGAGACTTTGTCCGCACCGGAGATTGTGGAACGTGTTGTGATGGATCGTTTCTTGAGAGCTCTTCCTACCGCCATTCAAAAGTGGGTAAGCCATGGAGACCCAGAAACGGCCGGTAAACTTGTGGATCGTGTAGAGAGATACTTGGCTGCAGAGAACCTGACGGCCTCTTCCAGAGACTCTCGGACTTTCCACCCTAAGACCAGACCATCCCCAGGGGCGGATAAGATGATTCCAAGGGGTGAGGGTGGAGAGAGTGAGAGGGTGGGAGCTCTGCCCAGGGTTTGGCGAGAACAGCCTGGGAAGTCGGGGGCTCAAGAGGCAGCCAAAAGGATTGTTTGCTACTGCTGCCGGCAAGCGGGACATATTGCAGCAAATTGCCCGGTTGTGGAGGAACCCATGCAATGTGACTTTCTGACGGACAGACGTCAGTCGCTGTGTGCGACAGTCGCATGCACTGCCATTCGGGGAACTGAGAAACATTTATGCAAAATGTGTATTAATGGTAGAAATGTTGTGGTATTACTGGATTCAGGTAGCCTTGTGACCCTGATAAAGGCTGAATTAGTTAAAACAGAGGTCTCTGGGAATAGCAAGGTAGCTGTTATTTGTGTGCATGGGGACACCCGAGAGTATCCAGTGACTACAGTGTGTTTCAAGACCCCCAAAGGTACCCTCTCTCATCCAGTGGGGTTAGTATCTCAACTACCGCATGATGCCATTGTGGGAAGGGATTTTCCGAAGTTCTGGGAACTGTGGGATGATCCTGAGCCCCCCACTGGTGCCCCTATGTACCAGGAAGGTGATAGCCAGAACTCCTCTGAGAGTGGTGAGGACTCTCCAGAATTTCCCTTGTCAGTATTGGCAGGCGAGACTCAAGAAACTGGAGAGGAGCCCACCTCCTCAGACGAAAACCTACCGTCTGTGGAGTTTTCTGGTCTTGAGGTTCACAGGGAAAATTTTGCCACAGAACAGTTAAAAGACCCCGCCCTAATAAAGGCACGGGAAAACGTAGTGGAAATAGATGGCGAGTTAGTGAACCCAGATAATACCTGCACTTACCCATACTTCAGCGTAGAGAAGGACCTACTGTATCGGGTGGCAAAAAGGGCAGAAGAAACCGTTGAGCAGCTTGTGGTGCCCAAACCTTACAGGAAGTTGGTGTTGGAGTTGGCCCATGGGCACATTCTTGGAGGTCATCTGGGGACAGAGAAAACCCGAGAGAGGGTATTACAGAGATTCTATTGGCCTGGGGTGATGAAGGACATAGAAAATTATTGTTCCTCCTGCCCTGTGTGTCAGAGGTCGGCCCCGATGCCACATTTCCGTAGCCCGCTGGTCCCTCTACCCATCATTGAGGTCCCGTTTGAGAGGATCGCAATGGATTTGGTAGGTCCTATAATCAAGTCCGCTAGGGGGCACCAGTACATATTAGTTATAATGGACTATGCCACCCGTTATCCAGAAGCGATCCCTCTCCGAAATACCTCGGCCAAAACCATAGCCAAAGAGCTATCTCTTGTTTTTAGCCGGGTGGGTATTTGTAAAGAACTGCTTACGGACCAAGGTACACCCTTTATGTCCCGGGTTATGAAAGAGCTGTGTAAATTGTTCAAAGTGACGCAATTGCGTACGTCTGTGTATCACCCCCAAACCGATGGGCTGGTTGAAAGATTCAACAAAACCCTAAAACAAATGTTGAAGAAAGTGGTGGATAGAGATGGAAAGGATTGGGACTGTCTACTTCCTTATTTGATGTTTGCTATTAGGGAGGTGCCCCAATCCTCTACGGGATTCTCCCCCTTTGAGTTACTGTATGGGAGACACCCAAGAGGGCTGTTGGATATTGCCAAGGAAACTTGGGAAAGTGAGAGTTCTCCCCACAGGAGTGTGATTGAGCATGTCGCCCTGATGCAAGATCGAATTGCACAGGTAATGCCCATCGTGAAGGAACATTTGGCCCAAGCGCAGTTGGCACAGCAGAGAGTGTACAACCGTGGAGCCAAGACCCGTACCTTTTCCCCGGGGGATAGGATATTGGTACTTGTCCCTACGGTTGAAAGTAAATTCCTTGCCAAATGGCAAGGCCCCTACGAGATAATGGAAAAAGTGAGCAAAGTGAATTACAAGGTCAGACAACCAGGAAGGCGAAAGCCCGAACAGATCTATCACGTTAATCTGTTGAAAGCCTGGAGGGATAGAGAGTCCCTAGTCGCAGAAACTTGGTCACCAGCTCAAACTGGTTGCGTGATTCCGGAGGTTGGAATAGCAGCCACCTTGTCACAACCCCAACAACAGGAGGTTAAGGAGTTTGTGCTTCGCAACAAGGAGGTGTTCTCTGAGCTGCCGGGACAAACATCTGGGGTAGAGCATGATATTATTACCCCGCCCGGTGAAAGGGTGAAGTTAAAACCCTATCGGATCCCAGAGGCCCGACGGGAGGCAATACGGGAGGAAGTACAGAAAATGCTGAACTTAGGGGTGATAGAGGAGTCCCAAAGTGATTGGTCTAGTCCCATTGTGTTGGTGCCTAAACCGGATGGGAGCTGGCGATTTTGTAACGATTTTCGTCAGTTGAACAAAGTTACAAAATTTGACACCTACCCCATGCCACGTATAGATGAGTTGATCGACCGGCTGGGAACAGCCCGATACATGACGACTCTTGACCTCACAAAAGGGTATTGGCAAATTCCCCTGGCCAAGTCGGCCAAAGAGAAAACCGCATTTGTAACCCCAGACGGGGCGTTCCAATATAAGAGAATGCCGTTCGGGTTACAGAATGCGCCGGCCACATTCCAGCGGAAAATGGACCAGATACTGAGGCCCCATCGGAAGTATGCTGCGGCTTACCTGGATGACGTAATTGTCCATAGCACAGATTGGGCCTCACATCTGCCAAAAGTGCAAGCAGTCCTAGACTCTATCCGGGAAGCGGGGTTTACGGCTAACCCCAAGAAGTGTACCATTGGGCAGGAGGAGGCCAAATATCTTGGGTACACCATTGGCAGGGGAGTAATAAAACCCCAACTCAACAAAGTCGAGGCCATCCAGAGTTGGCCACGTCCCAACAGCAAGAAGCAGGTACGAGCCTTTCTGGGAATCGCGGGTTATTATCGGCGCTTCATTCCCCACTTTGCTTCTAAGGCTGTGCCCCTAACCAACCTGACGAAAGGGAAAGGGTCGGTCATGATTAAATGGACCCCCGAGGCTGAGGCAGCGTTCCAATTCTTGAAACAAGCCTTATGTAGCCAGCCAGTGTTGTACTCACCCGACTTCTCTAAAGACTTTGTCGTACAAAGTGATGCGTCAGATGTGGGGTTAGGAGCAGTATTGTCCCAGGTCTGGAACGGGGAAGAGCACCCAGTCATTTACCTCAGCAGGAAGTTGAAGTCCCATGAGGTAAATTACGCCACGGTTGAAAAGGAGTGTTTAGCGGTGAAGTGGGCTCTAGATTCCCTTCGGTACTATCTGGTAGGTAGGCATTTTGACATGGTTACGGATCACGCTCCGTTAAAGTGGATGGCTCAAAACAAGGAGACAAATAGAAGAGTAAATAGGTGGTTCCTGGCCCTACAGGAATTCAACTTCACAGTAAAGCATTGCCCTGGCGTTCAAATGGGGAATGTGGATGCTTTGTCTCGAGTACATGAATGCCTGATTGCTGGTGTTCCAACCCCAAGGTTAAAACAAGAGGGGGGGTATGTGACAGCAGGAAGGTAAAGTCACCTGGTTGCATCCAGAGGGGTAGGTATATTTCTCCCAGATTCAGGCTTTATGCCGACTTATACAACTAGGGAGAGAGTTGATGAAGCCCAGCTGAGGCTAGTGGGCTCATGGATGATTCATACCTCTAGGGAGAGTGCTGGGCGTCGTGCAGGCAGGGAGTTGATGAGACCAGCTGAAGCTTGTCAGCTCGTTTAAGGCCTCTATAAAAACTCCCAGCTTCATTAGGTGTTTGCTCATGCCTGGAACCAGACCTGTGTGGACTGTCTAGGGAGAGTGAACCCCTGTGCGGTGAGACAAAGCCTGTGTGGCTATTTGTTTGGACATTTACTAAACCAGGGACTTAGGGACTAGGACAGCACCAGGCTGATCCCAGTTGTTAGTTAGGGAAACCTGCATGTTTAGTCAGAGGTCAAGCTGACCAGGATTTATTTTGTTTATGTTTCTTTTTGCTTTGCTGTGTTTTTGTCACTGTAAATAGAGAAATAAACCGCACCTTTTGATCTTGAAAACCACAACCTCCGTCTGCTGGGCCTGTTTTGTGTGGGGAGCCCATCCAGGGGGTCACACACACCCGCTACCGAGCTAACCCCCTCACAATATATATATATATATATATATATATATAAAAGAACAATGTTGTATTGGATAATAGGGATGATAATTATGATGACAATAAAATGGATTTTTCTAAATGTTTTCTAATACTGTAATATTTTTTCATATTTTATTAAATATATTATACAATTATTTTTATATTTAACCACTTGCCTACAGGGCACTTTCACCCCTTCCTGCCCAAGCCATTTTTCAGCTTTCAGCGCTGTCACATTTTGAATGACAATTGCGCGGTCATGCGACGCTGTACCCAAACAAAATTTGCGTCCTTTTTTTCCCACAAATAGAGCTTTCTTTTGATGGTATTTGATTACCTCTGCAATTTTTATTTTTTGCTCCGTAAACAAAAGAAGAGCGACAAGTTTGAAAAAAAACACAATATTTTTTACTTTTTGCTATAATAAATATCCATTTTTTTCCTCAGTTTAGGCCGATATGTATTCTTCTACATATTTTTGCTGATTTTTTTTTTTGCAATAAGCGTATATTGATTGGTTTGCACAAAAGTTATAGCGTCTACAAAATAGTGGATAGATTTATAGCATTTTTATTATTATTATTTTTTTACTAGTAATGGCGGTGATCAGCGATTTTTATCGTGACTGCGATATTGCAGAGGACACATCGGACACTTTTGACACATTTTTGGGACCATTCACATTTATACAGCGATCTGTGCTATAAAAATGCATTGATTACTGTATAAACATGACTGGCAGGGAATGGGTTAACCCTAGGGGGCGAGGAAGGGGTTAAATGTGTTCCCTATTAGTGATTCTCACGGTGGAGGGAGGGGACTGACTGGGAGAGGTGACCGATCGGTGTCCCTATGTACAAGGGACACACCATCGGTCTCCTTTACACACACAGATCCACGGTCCTGCTCGGTTACTGGGCAATCGCGGGTGCCCAGCGGCCATCGCGGCCGCTGAGCACGCGCATCGGGTGCCCAGTGATGCGACGGGCACGCGCACCCCCTAGTGGCTTTTAAAGGCGCAACGTCATATGAAGTCAGCCCAGAATAACAGAGTCTTCCTGCCACCGTCATTTGACGGTGGCCGGATGACAAGCGGTTAAAGGGACCCTGTTTTCCTTAAATGATTATATGTTGCATTTGCTATATTTTATTCTGCTACTATCACAGAGAGTAATTGGACACTTCCAGAAGAGAAGATGGCTTTGATGTGCAAGGAGAAAACGGGGTTTTGCTAGATATTTGACTGGTCAATTTGTCTTACAAGCTCAAAAGGGAATTGCAAGTGAATACAAAATAAATGTAAAAATAAACACTCTGCAAGTAAGTATTTCAAATATTCGATTGTTCTATGCTTTTACCTTAAATATTTTAAGTTGGTAACAGGGTTTTTTCAAATGACTAATGCTGTATATAAAGAAATTCTCATAATTTAAATGGAACTAATATTCAAATAAATAGATTGCAAATGATCAAAAATGAGCATATAGAATGCCAGGTACATTCATTTTAATGAAATGAACGAAAAGTATTTTTTTTAATTCCAAAACCAAGAAAATATTGAACCATCTTTCATTCTTTTGTTTGTTTGTTTTTTTAATTTTAAATTTTTATTGGTTTTAAACACTTACAAGGTCATAGAAATAAAGTCATATCATATACATATATATCATATACATAATTAAAGAATGTGGATGTTGTCATTCTTATACACAAATTTGCGGACAGCTGACTGATTTAGACACATATACTGTATAATGACCTTATAGAAAACAAACTAGATCTACCGTGTTTTCCCGAAAATAAGACCTACCCCGAAAATAAGACCTAGCGCTATTTTCTAGGAGAGCTGCAATATAAGCCCTACCCCGAAAATAAGCCCTAGTTTAAAATGCTTGTTAAATCCTATAATCCACTCTATTTCTAGAGTATATAATGTACAAGGTGTGTGTTTCTGTAATATAATTGCGGGGAACAGAGCTCACAGAATCACAGATCTGCGCTATAATGAAGGTATTTGGCACATTTATATTACAGAAACACACACATTGTACATTATATACTACTGTAATAAAGTGGATTATAGGATTTTACAAGCATTTTAACTCAGTTCACAGTGGGGATTCCTGTCAGGCAGGGGGAGAGAAGACATCACATTACATGGTAAGACCTACCCCGAAAATAAGCCCTACTGTGTATTTTGTTGCCAAAATTAATATAAGACCCGGGCTTATTTTCGGGGAAACACGGTAACAAAAGAATAAACTAAACTAGAGAGTAAACAAATGGATAACCTTGAATATAAACAAAAACAGAAGGTTGTGTTACTACAGCCGTAGTAACCAATAGTTGTGGTTATTAGTCCTCATCTTTTATTTATAATCTTTAATTTGTTTGCTGTTTAATTATCTATCAGTACGTAGTAGTATCTTAAAGGAGGTTGGTCAAGCTATAAGTTTTAATCCATATTTCCCACTGTTTATTGAAGTTTTTCCCTATTTCCGAGTGTTAGCGAAAGAATATTCATATGAGCAGTGTAAGGTTACTCTGGAGATAACTTCTGTAGTTGTAGGGGCTAAATCTTTTTTCCATTGACACATTATGGACATTCTTGCCGCAATTAGAATATAAAGAATTACTGTTTTAAAGTTAGCGGGGAAGTTTCCTATAGAAAGTCCTAGTAATGCCAGATCTGGGGAGGGTTGAGTTATTATGCCTGTGAGGTGCATGCGCGGATGCCTGAAGGAGCAGTCACGCTTCCTTAGAGCTCAGCTCCTAGGCTAGTCAGACCGGAGAACCGAGAGCCGCAGCGACTTCTAAAATCATCACTGACATTACCGTATACCTCCAGGAACACACCTGAGACGGAAGAATGGTGACAAAAGGTACCAAAATCAAACTAAAAACAGGGAAACAAAAGGAGATGTCAGGCAGGGCATTTTCCAAAATGGCGCCGCCGAGTACCTCACAACATAATACACTGCGCTCCTCAATATCTCTGTCACCTAGCTCTAAGGCACAACTGTGTGGAGATGAGACTGACTCTGAAGATGAACAGATACAAACCACTGTTAAACCTAATATGTTTAAACAATTTGAGAGAATATTACAAAAGGCATTGAAACAGACTTCAGATGAAATTACTGACAGGCTCACTAAGGAAATTAGGGAGATTGGGCAGAGAACTGCTGAACTAGAGGTGAGGGTGGATGAACTAGAATCTTACACCCAGCAACATATTGAGGAATTGGACCAGTTAAAAGAGGAAAAACTTATCTTGCAAACAAGGTTGGAGGACCAGGAGAACAGAGACAGACGATCCAACTTGAGAATTAGAGGAATACCTGGACATGTACTGGATTTACAAGCTACTATGCTTGCACTTTTTCAAGAACTTCTCCCTGGCACCCCAGTGGAAAGACTGGAAATGGACAGGGTGCACAGGGCCTTAGCCCCTCGTAAGCCTAACGGTCCCGCCAGGGACATAATTGTTAGGTTCCACTATTACAAGACAAAAGAACAAATACTAACTGCGGCCAGAGGTAATTCTGCCCTAACCTTTCAAGGTAATACTTATCAGCTATTTGCAGACCTCTCTCCACTTACAATAACCAAGAGAAGGGCATTAAAACCCTTTCTACAAGTTTTACAACAGCACCAGATAATATACCACTGGGGTTTCCCTTTCTCCCTGCGCTTCACCCATTTGGAAACAAAATATGTTTGTCGTACCCCAGAAGAATTACAAACATTTCTGCTTGATTTGGATCGTTTGGATCAATCCGAAAACACAGTTCAGCCACGTAGACGTTCAACCCCACGATCATCCTCCAAACAAGATTCATCTGCCTCCACCCATCAAAATCTACACAAACGTGGACGCTATGAGACCCTGTCACCACCTAATGTCGACTCCATGGACTGACTTCAATCAATTTCCCAGCTTGCTCATCACTTCAATTTTTTAGCTTATTGTGCTAGATCATATTCATGAAAAAAATGAGGGGTGTAGTGGTGGCGCTGCTCTTACGTGAAACCAATCTGCTGGGAGCCAGATATTGGTAATAATAGGTCTACAAATGAGAAACACAAAGGGGGTTCTCTCTGATATAATCAGAACCTAAGTGGGACCACACATAGAATGTAAAAATCAAATAAATAAATGAAATAAGTAAATAAAGTGGGGTGTCTCTGCCAGGTGTTTACTTGGCCTTACCAATAGCCTTCAGAAGGTGATAGTGATAATGGACGTAAAGTGAGTGAAGGATTTAGTAGAAATACATTAATTAGTTGAAATAAATAAGTAATATGAATTTTCCAATTCCGGTTCGGCCGGGTGTTTACTAGCAGAGGATTAGCTATTGGAAGTGCTGTGAAGTAAATTGATGCTACCAATGTGGTGCTGTAAGAGATGCAGTATAAACAAAAATAAAAAACAATGAATTACAATGGATTGGGATGTTGTCTCGGCCGGGTGTTTACTAAACCCAACTGGAATTATACTCGGTCCCAAACAGTTAGAAAAAGGTGTTTACGTGATCCGTAATACACTCTGACAATGTACATCAAATGTTCAGCATAAAAATTGAAGTTGATAAAATGAAGTGAAGATCAATGGTGACAATCCAGAATATAGTGACAGAATAAATTGGTGACTTTGCTGCAGTGCTTGTTCTAGTAGCCTGTGCCATGAATGTGATTATCCGTGATTGTTTATGATGTTGCACTCACCAGATTCTTCATACCCTCAGGGGGTATGGTGCAGTCACAGTATATGCCACTGTGTAGCAATCTCAGAATCCAGGGTGGCTCCTTTGGTCCCTTGTGGTTCTCCGAGAAGGTGAGGGTTATGGAAAGGAAAAAATGAATTACACTCATACCTCGCTTTAGTCACCTGGTTGACTTAAATTATTATTATTATTATTATTATTTTTTTTATTTAAATTTTTATTTTTTTCCCCCCTCCCACCTTATATAGGTTCACATAGATTCTGATGTTAACATATTTTTGCCTCCCATTTCCCCTCCCCCCCTTTTTTCTCCCCTATTTATTTTTTTCCTCTACAATTTATGGTTGCTGTTATATTAAGTTCATTTGTACTATCTAGTAGGTTCTCCGGTGCTGACTGGCCACATGGAATTTCATGTCGCCTTCCTTACACCCTTCCACTCCCGATATTAAACGGAAGTTGGACAGTGATTTCGGAACCTCTTGGGGTGCACTTGCTGTGCCCCTGAGACGTTCTCACACCCTCTTTACATATTGTTATGCAGTAATTGTTTATATATTCTCAAGGGTCTTTCATCTTTTATTTTTTTACTTCTTCTCTACTTCTTTCTTCCTCCCTTCCTGTCTTCTTTCTCTCCTGGGGATGATTCCGGCTTTAATCGGGGGTTTTACCCCTTCACCTAAAAACACCACTCCCAGACTGCTATGGCCCCCATAAACATATTATCCTTAAATGTACAAGGATTTAATATACCTCAGAAATGTGCCAAGACTATGATATCTTTTGCGGCTAGGAAGGCACATATTATCTGTCTTCAGGAAACACACTTCACTGACAAAGTTTTTCCTAAATTCTTATCTTCCACCTATCCTCAATTCTTTGTAGCTTCAGCCACAACCAAGCAACGTGGAACCCTTATTGGATTCCACCGATCAATGCCATTCACTCTCATTTCACAAATCAATGATCCAGAGGGCAGATATATTTTACTTACTGGTCTTCTTGCAGATAATTTAATCACCGTAGTATCATACTATGCCCCGAATAAACGCCCGGAAGTGTTCTTATCACACCTCTTCCAATTGGTGGATACACATAAAGTTGGAATGGTTGTGATATGCGGAGACTCTAATACAACGGTTTTTCCATTCTTAGACAAATCCCCATCCAAACCCACTTCTACTACTCACAAGCATTCCCTACGGAATCTATTGTCCACACACAAATTGGCTGATACATGGAGGGAAGTTAATCCATCTAGAAGAAATTATACACATTACTCATATCCCCACAAATCTTTCTCCCGGATCGATCATATTTTTACTCCTTCAAGTATATTGCCTGAGATCAAGTCTTCTATAATTACCCCATATTCATGGACAGATCACTGCGCCGTTTCCATCACTCTAGCCTCACCAATACCTAGGTCTCATGATAAGACGTGGTGTATTAACGAATCCATGCTGTCACATCCGTTGCACTGTTTAGACATCGAAACAGCTCTCACTGACTATCTCACATTTAACAATAATAAGGTTTCAGCTCTTACATTGTGGGAAGCTCATAAAGTTGTTATCCGTGGCAAATTGATGCAATTAGCTGCAGTCCACAAAAGAAAAAACAAACTTCTATTCACTAAGTTGGAAGACAATTTTAATAACTGCTACGCAGCTTTTTAATCGGTTCCTAATGCCACGAATAACACCAATTATGAGAGGGCTAAACTTGATTTAGACCTATTCTTAACTGACTCCGCAGACAAGACCATACGCAAAAGACAGCATTTCTACTACGTCAAAGCCAACAAACCAGATTCTCCTATGGCTCGTTGCCTTAAAAAAGTACATCTTACACAAACACCCATTAAGCTTAAAACATCCCGTGACTCTTTCACCAGCAACCCAGTAAAAATATTAGAAATTTTCCGTTCAAAATTGGCCAAACTATACTCACCGAACCAGAATTTTGATAAATGTAAAGCTGATGATCTACTCTCAAACATTACATTTCCACACATGAAACCTGATCAACTTGACGTTCTTGAGAAGCCTATAAATTTAGTTGAGGTTCAAACAGCTATAAAAGAGTTGAAGCCACATAAAAGGCCAGGCCCGGATGGCTTTTCAGCTTTATATTTTAAAAAATTTCAAACAGTATTAGCACCTATTCTAACTAGGGCCTTCAACTCTTTATTAGCTGGACAGTCATTTAGAAATGAATCCTTGACATCTATCATAGTAATGCTTCCTAAACCCCATTCCGATCTTACTTTCTGGACCAACTACCATCCAATTTCCCTTCTTAACCTGGACATCAAGTTACTGGCTAAAATATTGGCAAACAGATTGAACAATATCATTGGTAACTTAATACATCGTGATCAAACAGGTTTTATGCCCAAACGTCAGGCGGGGGATAATATTAGAAGAGCGCTTTTGTTAACACATTCAGCCAAAACGAGGAAGATCCCTACTTGTTTCTTATCTCTAGACATGCGTAAAGCTTTTGATTCGATCTCATGGCCATTTATGAATTATATTCTCCAAAAATGGGGCTTTGGAAACAATTTTCTACTATGGATCTCTGCTTTATATAATGATCCAAAGGCAGATATTAAATATATGGGATACAGATCGTCTACATTCGATATTAAAAGTGGTACGAGACAGGGTTGCCCCCTTTCACCTTTGATTTTCGCTCTTCTCATAGAACCACTGGCGATGCTCATCAGATCCAACCCTAATATTAGAGGCTTGGAACTAGGTGGACATCACCATAAATATGTCTTTTCGCAGACGATATTCTTGTCTTCCTAACCCATCCTCACATTTCAGCTCCAAATATATTGAACACCTTAGAAAAAATTTCAGATATCTCAGGGCTATATATTAACAACTCCAAATCCAATGCACTTAACATAAACTTATCGCAATCCGAACTTCATAGAGCTCAAACAACCTTACCATTCAACTGGGTCACTCACTACATCCCATATTTGGGAATACAACTTACATCCTCAATCTCAGACCTGTTCAAAGCAGATGAAGAAAGGAAGGTGCGCCAAACTAAGTGCAGTAAGACAGGCTTTAATGGCAAATCATATAAAAACAGCCAAATGGCTACTCACAAGGTGTAGGACAAATTCAGGCATGTAAAGAGTTAATGGTGGTCCGGTGTCATCTAAGGCGGTCCTCGGGAGATGTCCTACATCTTGTGAGTAGCCATTTGGCTGTTTTTATATGATTTGCCATTAAAGCCTGTCTTACTGCACTTAGTTTGGCGCACCTTCCTTTCTTCATCATGTTTTACAGAGCCTGCTTCTGCTCATGGTAGCTGCCGCTGGTGCTTGCATCATTTATATTCACTGACTCCTTGGATCTTATGCTCTGCCAGAACTTACTTTGCGCCATTTTTTGTCTTTTTTACTGTTCAAAGCAGATTACTTACCACTACTAAAACAAATTACAAACTTGTTACATAATTGGTCCACACTTTCTCTATCATGGTTCGGTAGAATTAACGATGCAAAAATGTCCATTCTACCAAAATTCTTGTATCTTTTTAAGGTGCTCCCCATTCCCATTCCTTCCTATTTTTTAAGGCTATTACAACAGAGTGTTGTATCGTTTATATGGGGTAAGATTAAACCACGTATTTCTAAAGCGACACTTTTTATCGAAAAATCTAAAGGGGGACTGGGGATTCCTAATTTCACCAATCACTATTACGCAGCACAAATTGACCAATTATCTAAGTACCACGCACTGTTTGAAACCCCTTTGTGGGTGGCAATAGAATCTATTGATATTGATCCAATATCTGTGGCTAATATAATGTGGTTATCCCCTTGTGATAGAATTAGCCTGTCTAATAGGGATGAGCTTCGAGTTCGAGTCGAACTCATGTTCGACTCGAACATTGCCTGTTCGCCCGTTCGCCGAACAGCGAACAAATTGGGGTGTTCGCGGCAAATTCGAAAAATCTATGGGAGAAATCTAAAGTGCTAATTATAAAGGCTTATATGCAAGTTATTGTCCTAAAAAGTGTTTGGGGACCCGGGTCCTGCCCCAGGGGACATGTATCAATGCAAAAAGAAGTTTTAAAAACGGCCGTTTTTTCGGGAGCAGTGATTTTAATAATGCTTAAAATGAAAAAATAAAAGTGAAATATTCCTTTAAATTTCGTACCTGGGGGGTGTGTATGATATGCATGTGAAGTGGCGCATGTTTCCCGTGCTTAGAACTGTCCCTGCAAAAAGTGTCATTTTTGAAAGAAAAAAATGCATTTAAAACTGACTCGCGGCTATTAATGAATTGTCGGCTCCCGGCAATACATACAAAAGTCATTGATAAAAAAAAAAAAAAAAAGCGTGGGGGTTCCCCAGAATTCAATTACCAGGCCCTTCAGGTCTGGAATGGATATTAAGGGGAACCCCGCCGCAAATAAAAAAAAAATTGACGTGGGGTTCCCCCAAATATCCATTCCAGGCCCTTCAGATCTGGCATGGATTTTAAGGGGAACTCCACCCCAAATTAAAAAAAAATGGCGTGGAGTCCCCCTAAAAATCCATACCAGACCCCTTATCCGAGCACGCAACCTGGCCGGCCGCAGGGGAAAAGGGGGGGACGAGAGAGCGGCCCCCCCTCCCTCCTGAACCGTACCAAGCCACATGCCCTCAACATGGGGAGGATGTCCCCATGTTGATGGGGACAAGGGCCTCATCCCCACAACCCTTGCCCGGTGGTTGTGGGGGTCTGCGGGCGGGGGGCTTATCGGAATCTGGAAGACCCCTTTAACAAAGAGGACCCCCAGATCCCGGCCCCCCCCCTATGTGAATTGGTAAGGGGTACATTGTACCCCTACCATTTCACGAAGAAAGCGTAAAAAAAATGTTTAAAAAAACACACAAACACCTTGAAAAAGTCCTTTATTTAAAAAAAAAAAAAAAAAAACATTCCAGCGGTGAAATCCAGTGTCCCGCGGCGATCCCGATGTCCAGCGCTGTCCTTCATTGGTTGTGCCTGAGCGGACCTGATGGGGAACTCCCTCTCAGTATTTTAAATGTATAGACCCGCCCCTTCTAAAGTTCCCCATCAGGTCCGCTCAGCGGACCAGATGCGGAACATGAGAAGGGGCGGGTCTATACATGTATTACCAAAGTGAGAGCAGTTCCCCATCAGGTCCGCCTCCTCGGTATGTCAGACCCGCCTACGTCATTGGCTTGAGCGGGGAACTTCCTTCACTATGTAAATTTAAATTTACATAGTGAAGGAAGTTCCCCGCTCAAGCCAATGACGTAGGCGGGTCTGACATACCGAGGGGGCGGACCTGATGGGGAACTGCTCTCACTTTGGTAATACATGTATAGACCCGCCCCTTCTCATGTTCCGCATCTCGTCCGCTGAGCGGACCTGATGGGGAACTTTAGAAGGGGCGGGTCTATACATTTAAAATACTGAGAGGGAGTTCCCCATCAGGTCCGCTCAGGCACAACCAATGAAGGACAGCGCTGGACATCGGGATCGCCGCGGGACACTGGATTTCACCGCTGGAATGTTTATTTATTTATTTTTTTAAATAAAGGACTTTTTCAAGGTGTTTGTGTGTTTTTTTAAACATTTTTTTTACGCTTTCTTCGTGAAATGGTAGGGGTACAATGTACCCCTTACCAATTCACATAGGGGGGGGCGGGATCTGGGGGTCCCCTTTGTTAAAGGGGTCTTCCAGATTCCGATAAGCCCCCCGCCCGCAGACCCCCACAACCACCGGGCAAGGGTTGTGGGGATGAGGCCCTTGTCCCCATCAACATGGGGACATCCTCCCCATGTTGAGGGCATGTGGCTTGGTACGGTTCAGGAGGGAGGGGGGGCCGCTCTCTCGTCCCCCCCTTTTCCCCTGCGGCCGGCCAGGTTGCGTGCTCGGATAAGGGGTCTGGTATGGATTTTTAGGGGGACTCCACGCCATTTTTTTTTTAAACTTGGGGTGGAGTTCCCCTTAAAATCCATGCCAGATCTGAAGGGCCTGGTAATTGAATTCTGGGGAACCCCCACGCTTTTTTTTTTTTTTTTTCTCAATGACTTTTGTATGTATTGCCGGGAGCCGACAATTCATTAATAGCCGCGAGTCAGTTTTAAATGCATTTTTTTTCTTTCAAAAATGACATTTTTTGCAGGGACAGTTCTAAGCACGGGAAACATGCGCCACTTCACATGCATATCATACACACCCCCCAGGTACGAAATTTAAAGGAATATTTCACTTTTATTTTTCCATTTTAAGCATTATTAAAATCACTGCTCCCGAAAAAACGGCCGTTTTTAAAACTTCTTTTTGCATTGATACATGTCCCCTGGGGCAGGACCCAGGTCCCCAAACACTTTTTAGGACAATAACTTGCATATTAGCCTTTATAATTAACACTTTAGATTTCGAACGTTCGAGTCCATTGTATTTAATAGGGTTCTAAAGTTTACACGAACATTTTGTCTGTTCGCAGGTTCTGGTGCGAACCGAACAGGGGGGTGTTCGGCTCATCCCTGCCAGTGTCTAATCCTATTACAAAGCACTCCATGACTATCTGGGACAAATTTAGATGTTCACATAAACTACAATCCCCACATAACCCCCTACTGTCATTTATTAGACACCCAGCTTTTTATCCTGCATGGAAGTTTCCCTCTTCCTTTACAGCCTGGACTACCAAAAATCTGACATGCTTATATGATATAACCTCCATCAATAACATCCTGCCATTTCCTGATCTATGCGACATTCATGGTTTACCCAGTAAAGAAATTTTCCGGTACCTACAGATTAAAAACTTTTATACACCGGTTATTGAATCGGGTTCCATACTTAATCAACTATCACAGTTTGAAAGGATCTGTAAATGCGATCCACACACTAGAGGTCTGATCTCACTACTCTATAAACATCTCAATTCCCCCCTCACAGACAATCCACCCTTATATATCACCAAATGGTCTCAGGATTTTGATAAGACATTTAGTACGAAAGATTGGGACAATATCTGGTCGACCACTATGCGCTCTTCCACAAATTGTTATGCTCTTGAAACAAATTTCAAGGTCTTATCACGCTGGTATCTGGTACAGCGAGGTTAGCTAAATTCTCGCCTACTTGTCCAAATATTTGCTTTCATGGCTGTGCGACTGTAGGTACTTATCTCCACATCTGGTGGGAATGTCCAATTGCCCAAAATTTTTGGAACAAAATATTCAGTATGGCTTCCACTGCTCTAGAAAACTTGATTAAGCCAGACCCAGTCGTAGCATTATTGAATCTTAAACCCCCTGAACTTACCCACAATCAATTCCAACTATTATTATACCTGACAACCTCAGCTAAACAAACTATAGCTAAGGCATGGAAATCTCAGACATTGGTTGTGACCGAAGCTAAGCACCGAATGAACAGAGCCCTCATTTTCCTCAAAATGTCAGCTATTGAGAATAATAATGTGAAAAGATTTAATAAAATTTGGCAACCATGGGTTAAACATTTCCTACCATCCGATTTTGACCAATCTCTTTTGCTGCCCTGCTAATCCAATTTAATATTTTTTTTTATTCTCTTCCTTTCTATCAAATGTTGCTAGTATTAGTTAGCATTTCTTGGGGCTGGATCATCCCTGGGAGGGAACCTCTTCTTTTCCTTTTCTATCTTTTCACTTCTTTCCTTTCTCAATCTCTTCTTTTCTTTCTTCCTATCTCAACATTCTTATTTTTTTCTCTTTTCTTTTCATTATTGCCCAGTATGTGATTTGGGGATTTATATTTTCTTCAAATTACTATCACATATACTCTAGAGTTTGGAATAATAACCTGAGAAAATCCTCTATCCATTTAATACAGTGTTTTTCTTCTGTTGTTCCTTCATAGGATTTGTTTCGACATTTATAAGTGACTTTAATAGGCTTCTAACTACATTACTTATATGTTAGGATAACGTTTTCATCATTTCAGGACTCTAGATTACCTATACCTTAGTTAATTCATTTATTTCCCTTTTTTAACATGTGCCCCCTCCCATCCACAGTTTGACCCCATTAGGGGTGGATGGGAGGTCCGGAGGCACTTTCTACCTGATGTAAGGTATCGTTTTTTTTTTTCTTTATTTTATGAGTCCGATATACATGACATTTGTTATTACTATCTATTTTCTTATCTTTATTATTTCAAGGATAAAAATTATATTTTCTTTTTTTTTTGAGCATCAAACTCTACAAACATATCTTCCATTAAGGTTACGTTGTATATCCCACTCTCGCATCATCTGTATTGTACCTGTGATATGTATTCTTGTTAAAATACTTAATAAAAAATTATTGAACGAGTTATTATGCCTGTAATCTTTGAGATCATCTGGAAAATTGATTTCCAGAAGCTAGTTATTGACTTGCAATACCATAGTATGTGGAGCAGGTTCCCTGGTTGCCCACATTTACGCCAACAATCTGGAGAGTGTTCTTTGGAATCATTCTTTTGTTTTAAAACAGCCTTGTACAGCTCTTTTATCCAATAAGCAGTAAACATTGCACTAGTAAATTAATGCATGTATACTTCTTGGTTTTATTACTAATTGTACTGTTTGAACTATAGTCAGGTTAAAAATCACCAGTAAACCTATGATTTTTAGTTTTATATGCTTTTCCTTTTACACTTTAATTGAATGTGATCTGAGCCGGTGGTAACTTTCAGCAGGCATTTTACTATTGTGTGAGGACTAAACAAATGGAAGGAAAATGGAAGATGGAGAGACAAAACAAACTTCAATCAGTAAAACCTAGCTTTAAAATAACTACACAGGATGCTGTAGTCAGGCTGTATTCCAAATTTAAACAAACCTTTTTTTAACCTGGGGTATTGATGAGTTAGATTTACTACCACCTCCTTGTTTCTGACTCTATTTGGAAGCTTTCTCTACACTTTCTGCCCTATGATACTAGGCCAAGAAATGTGGATAGAAATGTAACGGGGGGGTGTGGTCTGGACATGGCTGCAGGAGGACGTGTGTAGCTAGAGCTCTTGTCCTATACCCGCCCATCCTGGATAAAACAGCCCTAAAACAGCCTTGATCCATATGGCATGCCCTCGGTCAGGAAATGGAAGATGCAGGGTGGCAGCAAGGAAGCCAAAAATACCAAAGCGAGGGGCAGTATTGATAGTTGCTTCCCGGGCTCCCAGGCAGCTTCCCTGGACCCCAAGATGGCGGAGCCATAAGACTCTTTACCTGGGATCTCGGACTAATATGCCCACCCGACCTCACCTGCTGCTTCATCAGCATCGGATTTGTACACTGACACTTCACCGGACCACCGCACAACACCTCATGGTTGGTCAATGAACCCCTGTACCTTCCAAATGGACACTGAGCTTTGGGCCATGTTGCAGGCCTTACCAACCAAATCTGACATTGAAGCGATCATAGGTCAGACAAAGAATAGGCATCGGGAGGAGATACAGGGGGTCAAGAAGGACATCCAGTCCCTCAACACCAGGCTCACAGCAGGAGAGACATCCATGGCGACCCTGGCCCACAGAGTGTCTGCATTGGAAGCCAAACAGGATGCCCATGTTGAGGCAGCGGTGGCCCTGAAGCTCCATATCGAAGATATGGAGAACCGGAGAAAGTGAGATAATCTCCGCCTCCATGGTCTCCGTGAAGCGACTGACCCGGAGGACCTAGCTGAGTCTGCAGCCACAATCTTTCAGATGGTTGCGGGGACCAACCTCCCGAACCGGGTGGAATTCGATAGGATTCCCTGTTGCCTCCCTGATTACCTGCTGGTATCAATATCCCCAGAGATCCCACAGTTCACAGCAGCCCTTGCCAGAAAATGCCTCTAGTATACTCCTCAAGCTTCTACACGACTTATTGACCAGGTAACTGTAGCTATCTTACTTTTTTTGTTTTTCTATGGTTACCGTTTCCCGTATAGCCGACCCACGCAACTACTGCTCTTTTTGACACAGCTGCCGCCCTTGCCAAGAACCCTTGCCACTGTCTCTACCAGATGGTGCACCCCCTCGGGACCCTGGTCTGCCCGCTCCCATAGTGCTGAACTTCCTACATGTAACACGTTGTACCCACCACCGGTGAACACTGAAGAGACTTCCTGCTGTCCGCTGACGGGGTTACCCTGGACACAAACTCAGAGGAGCTCACACTGCTGCCCCTGCATAACATGTCTAGATATATTTGATGTTGCAGGAGAGATGAATGTGACCATATTGCTTTTTTCCCAACAGCTACTGTTCATAGCAGCGGTCTTATTTTTGATGCATTTAGTCCCTCATGCGGGAGTGGGAACAGGAGGGTTTTGGGGATGGTGGCTGTCAGGAGACACATTCCTGCATTCCCTTCTCTACAGCGGTCATGCACTCCCTGCTGTAGGCGGGGAGGTCTGGCTGGGGCCCAAGTAGATATGGCTATGCAATGATATTTGTGGGGCTGCTCTAGGAGGGAGATCATACAGCTCACCAGCTCTGTTAGATGACTGAAATGCTCGGGGGGAGGGAACTCCTCACCTAATATCACGTGAGTCATCTGTGCTATACTCCCCATCGGAGCCACACACGATTTCTCTACATTAAGGGTTATAACTTACCTACCTGGGATCAGAAAAACTATCCCCATCAGAAATCTATGCAGAACTAGTTGAGGGAACTCCCCTATACTGAGGTTATGTTGGGGAAATGTTATTCATTTTGGTGTTCTTTGTTTCTAAATCCTCTGTTGTACTGATGCATATATGTATATTTTATGCTGTTTGCCGTTACCAAATGCCGGGGGGGTGGGTTGGGAGGAGGCCACTCCTGTTTAGCTTCTGTCTACCCCGTCCCCCACTGAGGTTAGTGCACTTCCCCAGCGTAAGTCTTCAAGGGCTGTGCACAGGTTCGTGTGACCCTCTGAACATATTTACTATTCCTATTCCTGGATACATTTCTGCTTTTTCCTCCTCTAAATACTCCTATATGCTCGCTCTATCTGAACCTGTTTCATTTTTGAAGCCTTATCTCCTGCCCCCCCCCTTTTATCCCTACCTTTTCCCCGGTTGTTTACCTACCCTGGGATGGACACGATCAAGGTTATTTCGCTCAATGCCAAGGGCCTAAACGTCCCTGAAACGAGACAGATGCTTTTAAACGATCTGAAAAGCACACATGTGGCGTTCATCCAAGAAACGCACTTCAGAGACGATAAACATCCTATCTTAAAAAATAGGTTTTACACAATTACCTACCATTCAACCAATTGACAGGCTAAATCCAAAGGTGTGTCCATACTATTATCCAACCGTCTTGGACTTGCCAAGACACCCTGGCGGAACCGGCAGGACAATTTATGTTTGTCAAAGGGTCATTAGGGGAAGTTAAAATGACATTTGCCACTATTTATGCCCCCAATGACCGCCAAGACCTTTTTCTCACCCGTACGATAGACCTACTAATGGAATTTTCACAGGTCAGTTGATCTTAGGCTGTGACTTCAATGTTCCGTTACTTCCCAACGTTGATACCTCCTCTGGCTTGTCCTCTGTTTCTCCTGAAATACGCAAATGTGTGACACAATCCCTTCATAAGGCCTAACTAGTTGATATCTGGCGATTGCAGCACTCAGGTGAGAAAGACTACACCTTTTACTCCTTCCCTCACAAAATGTACACATGCACTATTTCCTGATTCCACATGCACGACTACAGGCGGTACAAAATTCGGAGATTGGTATGATAACTTGCTCGAACCACGCGCCGATCAACTTGTCGTACAAAATCTCGGATCTCATCTCTTCAAGATTCAGATTCTAGAAATTGAATGAAGGTCTCTTACAGACACCTGGGTTGGTGGAAGATATATATAGGGAACTGCGTCAATACTTTCAGATTAATAAACAACCCGACTGTAATGTGGGGATCCTATGGGAGGCCCACAAAGCAGTTATCAGGGGTGTTTTTATTAAACATGGCTCGCGGCTCAAATGCCAACGTACGGAGAAGCTTTCATCCCTCCTCCAAGACATATATAAACTAGAGGCCCAACATAAACATGCCCCAACTCAGACAATTGAGCGGAACCTTTTCTCCCTCCGCAAGCATGCCACAGACTTATTAAGATATTAAGCCAAGGCAACCATACAAAGGGGCCGAAGACTCAGCTATGCTAGCCTGCTCAATTAGAGAACAGAAGTTAGCCTCTTACATCCCTCAAATTGTTACACCCCACGGGCAAAAGGCGGTGCTACCTAAACAGATCGCTCAGGGTTTTAGAGACTTCTATTCTTCCCTATACAACCTACCAGAACAATCCCCAACCCAGACGCAAATAGCAAACTACATTGTCTCCTCTCAACTTCCTCAGTTATCTCCTGAGATACGAGAAGAGTTGGAAGCACCAATAACCTTGGAAGAAATTCAGGTCGCTCTCAATATCTCAAAGACGCTTATAGCAAACTACATTGTCTCCTCTCAACTTCCTCAGTTATCTCCTGAGATACGAGAAGAGTTGGAAGCACCAATAACCTTGGAAGAACTTCAGGTCGCTCTCAATATCTCAAAGACGGGTAAAGTCCCGGGCCCTGATGGTTTCTCGCTACCGTATTACAAGCAGTTCCTCCCATTACTAGGTCCCCATATGGTGGAACTGTTAAATAAAGTGGGTTCCGAAACACTCTTTCCTAGAGATACCTTAATAGCTTATGTCACGGTAATCCCTAAAGAAGGGAAAGATCCAACTTGCTGTGGTATCTACAGGCCTATATCCCTCCTGAAACGTGACCACAAACTATTTACAAAGATTATTGCTACTCGTATCGCGCAACATTTGCAGCCACTGATTCATCTCGATCCAGTGGGATTCATCCCTATGAGAGATGCCTGGGATAACACCCTTAAAGTGCTAAACCTTATTTACACTGCACGTGAGACGCAACCCCCTTGCGTTATACTAGGAACAAACGCTGAAAAGGCATTTGACTGTGTGAACTGGCGCTTCCTGTTTGCGGTCTTATGCAATATAGGTCTGGGGGAACATATGCTACACTGGATCACCAAAATATACTCGAATCCGACGGCCCAGGTTAAAGCCAATGGGATCTTATCAGACCCCTTCCCCGTCACAAATGGGACAAGACAGGGCTGTCCACTGTTCCCACTACTTGTCACTCTTTCCCTGGAACCTTTCCTATGCACGATTCGACTAAACCCGGACATCAATGGGGTCAGGGTAGGAGATGGCCACCATAAAATTTCAGCTCATGCTGATGACCTGCTTTTCTCCCTTACTAACCCAGCGGTGTCGCTTCCCAACCTCATCCGCAAATTCTAAAATTATGGCCGACTGTCCAACCTACGGATTAACTTCAACAAATCAGAAGCTATGGGAATGGGAATTCCCCCCGCAATACTTTGGAACCTGCAGCTAAGCTTCAAATTTAAATGGATGGATACGGCCCTGAAATATCTGGGAACATATATCCCTTCCGACCTGTCTCGGATATATGAACTTAACTTCCCTCCTCTCCTGGCCAAAACACGCGCCTTCTTAGAGTCTTGGAATCGGGGACTGCATTCCTGGTTTGGTAGATGTAATCTTTTAAAGATGTGCATAATTCCCAAGTACTTATACCTTTTTTAAACACTTCCAATAAAAATACCTGCTCAGTACTTTAGACAAACCCACTCCTTATTCATCAAATTTATATGGGCACACAAGAGACCACGCACTTCTCTATTCTGACTGTCCTTGCCTAAACATTGTGGAGGCATCGTCCTCCCTGAGGTCTTCAAATAATATCATCTAGGAAGATTCATAGATTGGAACCGTCACTCGTCTGGTAAACTATGGGTTCAAATTGAACAAGCCCAAACAAATGTTTCCTGGAAGGGCGTGCCATGGTGTCACGATCATCTTCCATCTAATCTAAAGGAACACCCCCTAAAAGGCCCTACAGTAAAAAATTGCGCAAAAATAGTCGCAAACACCTCTCTCTCGACCACAGACTCTCCAATGACGCCCATTCTCGGGAATCCACAATTTCCCCCAGGCCACAGTCAATTCTTCACCCTGCGACAGAATAACTGTTTTAGGGAATCACACTTTCTACTGACAGAAGGCTGGCCTTCCATCTTGGAATTAATGGAACCCTCGGGTCCCTTCCATCTGCAATTTTGGAATGCCCTACAGCTTCACCACTTCCTTCACTCTCTAAAGACCCCAGGAAGATTGGGTCGACAACTCTCCACATTTGAGTACTGCTCAGACAATGGGAGTTTGAGGCAGGTACTCTCGAAAATGTATAGTCTACTGATAACCTCTCCAAAACAACTAACTACACCTACCTTGGATAGAGAAATGGGAGAAAGAGATGAATCATAAATTTACGATAAGTCAAAGACAAAATATGATTAGATTCTCATTGAAGTCATCCATCTGCACCAAAATCCAAGAAACCAATTATAAAATACTGACAAGATGGTATCACACCCCGGAGATGCTACATAAATTTTATCCCAACGTGCCTGACCATTGCTGGAGGTGCCAGGAGGAGGGAAGTACGATGCTACACATTTTTTGGTCCTGTCCGAGGATAGCAACATACTGGCGGGAAGTGCGGAACATTGTCCAAAAATTCACTGACTACAAGATACCGATGACCCGGCCTTCTTCTTACTACACGTTACGACTATTCCAGCTAAAAATATAAAAAAACAATTCTACGACATTTGATCAACGCCACTAAGGCATGTATCCCCCTTAAGTGGAAAGACGTATCACCCCCAACAGTCGGCTGTTGGCTCCACAAAGCGGAAGAGATCAGTAAGTTGGAAGTTCTCACACTTTCGGCACAAAAAAACATGATAAATACTCTGAATTGTGGAGATTATGGAATATATTTATCCTCTGAAGAAGGTCTAAATCTACTCAGATCATAATCATTGAGAATAGGTATCCTGCCTAGCCGCCCAAAGACTGGGCATCCTCATCCCTCCCAGGGTCCCCACCCCCTTTTTACCCTTCTAATCTCTCTTTTTTACCAGCCGCTATAGGCGGTTATCTTTTACTCTTCTTTCTATTGTAATTTAGAAAATGGAAAATGATAAAGGTGGTCCCGGAACCAGTTTCTACGGATTTGATATTTGGTTGCCACACTGCGTGAATTCTATATATGAAGATTGTATGTTGGGTCTGTTGTGTTGCTAACTACAAGTTGTTAATGTGATAACCTGGAATCACCTTTTGAGATTTAAATAAAATATTTGAAAAAAAAGAAATCTAATGTGACAGGAAGACAGATAACAATAGGAATCTGAGGTTTTCCCCCGCTCTCTCAACAAAAAGTGTTATTGTTTGTAAAACAAATTGCATGGAAACCTTTTCCAATGAAAAAAAAATAAATAAATAATAATCTACGACAAGAACACTTTGACACAGCGAAATACACAAAATTTTAAATTACAGTCTTGGGGGATGCCTTAAAATTATACACATAGTTATTAAATAGCACAAATAAAATATATATATATATATATATTTACAATAGTTTTGCTGATAGACAGCAGAAGCAACCTCTCCAAGATAAGCCCCTTTCTAACCAATGTCACCAAAAAGCTTCTAATCCACTCCCTGGTCATCTCTCGCGGAGACTGCTGCAACTCCCTCCTCATTGGCTTACCTCTAAATAGACTATCCCCACTTTAGTCCATCATGAATGCTGCTGCCAGGCTCATTCAACTCACAAGCCGCTCAGGGTCTGCTATACCCCTCTGATAATCCCTCCATTGGCTGCCACTTAACCAACAAATTAAATTTAAGATACTAACAATAACTTACAAAGCCATCCACAACCTGGCCCCCGGCTACATCACTAACCCAGTCTCAAAATACCAACCTAATCGTTCTCTTTGCTCCTCCCAAGATCTCATCCCATGCTCGCCTTCAGGACTTCTTCAGAGCCTCTCCCATCCTCTGGAATGCTCTACCCCAATCTGTCTGACTTTCTTCTACTTTGTCCACTTTCAGACAATCCCTGTATTGTATTTGTACTGTCCACCCAGTGCTGCGTAAACTGTTGGCGCTATATAAAACCTGTATATACATATATCTTGAAAGACAGTAATACAAGGTGGTAGTATACAGCCACAAGATAACATTTAAAAATAGGTGAAAACACTTAGTAATGGATGGTACAACAGTAACTTTGCACTCAAATTAATCTCTAAATAGATAAAATTAAGAACAGAAGACTAACAAAACAAAATTAGTAGTCCCTATAAGGATTTTTAGGTTTAAGTAAAAACCTTTAAACATACAGGAGGAGCATTACTGCAATTTACAGAATTCAAGCAATGCTTATTTACTGAGGCACCTACGTAAACATCTCTCTCTCTCTGCAGTGTCAGGTCTTCTTATCCTCTCACTAAAGCAGCTCCAACACACTGACACTATGGATGCTCACATCCCCTCTTTTATATTGAGGCAGTACTCAGGGCATTATGGGTCAGCACCAAAATTCAGCAACCAGGAGTTTGAAATATTTATATATAAATATAAATATAATTATATATATATATATATATATATATATATATATATATATATATATATATATCCAAGTTGTATCCGACCTGTTACTAGTAATGTGTGAATCCCCTAGGAACCAGACAAGTCTGGAAATTTGTAACTATTTAATTCTCCCAAATGTTTTCATTTTCCTTTTCTTCAATTACAACTGCTCAGATTTCTAAATAGGGTAATTCAGACCAGACAAATTTATTGTTAATACTTGGGAGAATTAGATAGCAAAACTTCAGTGATTCTGCTGAAATGGTCATCCCTACCTGTGACAGGAAGTTATTCCCTAATATTTCAAAATAATGACAGGAATTAAAATAATGCAAGGTTTATTTAGGTGCAGTGTCAATAAATGTACAGTATATCTAAAGGCAAACTATTTTTCAGGGAAAGTTTTCAATACAATCTTAAAAAATAATAGGTACTGAGTGTGAAACATTTGTTTCCAGAGTCAAACAGAAACCTAATTTAATAGGTATAAAACCCTAGCCTAATATGCTTGAAACTGATTGATCACACAATAGAACATATTGATTTAAGCCCAAAGTGCTAACTCTGTCACCATTTGTTACTGCAATTTATACCAAGTTAGTGGGATTTAATTAATATAGCCAAAAGCATTTTAAACAAAAACACACCAGTGATCTTTCTTTTACATTTTCCAATACAGCTTCTTTTTTTTAAATGTCAGCCTGTGGAGCTGAACTTTGTGTCTACATTCTTTTATATTTTTTCTTGCTCATTAATTTTAAATGAGTAACATATTTTCTTATAATATTGTACAGTTTTTGTGAGAGCCCTAAAACAAACTGAGAGTAATGCCTTAACTTACAGTAGTACTTTAGTTTAATCATCTCTCAATAAAAATAATCACTCACTTGGCTTGCAATCCTGTTACTGGCAGTGCCGTAAATTATGTCTCTTGCTTTTCCTAATAAAACATAGCTGACTTTTGTTTATACTAAGGACTTAAATGTATAAACCACACACTTGAAGATTTGAGTTTTTGTCCCCCTCACACCTCCTGCTAGCCAATAAAACTTACAAACTCACTGGTGATGTATTTGTGCAGATGTTCAAAACTATTGTCAGTAGTCATTCTGTTAATAGTAGGGGGGATAAAGAGATGAAGCAGTTGGAAGTTGAATTACTTATGAGGTTTAATACTCTAACCCATTTAGTTCTGAATATTGACTTCTGTATACTGGCATGATAATAAAATTAAAGTGGTTGTAAAGCCAATTTTTTTTTTACTATTGTTCCCAGTGTTATATAACATGATGCTCCCTAGTGTATATGATTTATAAAAAATATGCTGCCTATTTCCGAGCACCGCTCGGCGCTCACATGACTGCCCGCCAGCGCTCGGAAATAAGGTATTAGGCAGCATATTTTTTAATTTTTTTCATCTCGAATATTTTATTGTTGAAAAACAACACGCAGTTACATATATCTTGAACGACAGTAATACAAGGTGGTAGTATACAGCCACAAGATAACATTTCAAAATAGGTGAAAACACTTCAACATAATTAAATGTGTAAGGGTGTCGGGCTCAGTCCATGGACTTATGCAAGTAAAAGGGAGCCCGTAAGTTATAGTGTAGAAATATGTCTATTTATATGATTAACTGATACAGATGAGGTCAGGGAATGTATTATGGGGGATGGTGAATTGATTAGGAGGCGCTAAAGATGCATGGGATCCTGTGGAGATAGGGGATACCGATGAACTTGTTGCTGCTGGCCGGAGTGAGTCCTGAACCAGGGTTTTGATGAAGGGAATGCGTGATTATGCGAAGTGAAGGATAGAACTAGGTGTGTGGATGTTTGAGCTAAGTATCTAAGAGGAAAGTAGCTGGGGGGGGGGAGAAAAGAGGGGAGAAGGAAAGAGGGAATAGGGGGAGGGAAAGTGGGTTAGGGACTGTCTCTGACTTCCCCAATTATTTGCGTATGGGTAGGAGAGCTTGTAATGAGCATTCTTGTGTAAATCTATGAGAGGGGGTCCTGTGAGATGTAGAGATGGCAATGAATGATTTGGAAGATAAAGAAAAAAAATTACACTTCTCTATAGTCCGGAGCTAACCCGAATTGTAGGGTTTGTCAGGTATTAGTGCTAAGTATGCTTAAGAATTTGGGTGTTGTCTGGTAGTGTACCCAACAGGCCCATTTCATGCTAAATTTGCATATTTTATATTTATACATAAATCACATACATTGGGGAGCATCATGTTATCCAACACTGGGAACTATAGTAAGAAGACACAGATATTTTTCCAGTAGGAGGGGAGGATCGGGGAGCGGCCGGCGCTGGCGGGGGGACAGAGGAGAGCTGCGGATGACGGAGGCACGTAAACTGACCACGGTGTCAGGGCTCAGCAGCCATGATAAACCATAGTTAGTTTACAGAGAGAGGAGAACAGAACCAGGCAGGATCAGTCAGGTATTTTAGGTGATAGAAAGGGCCAAATGACACAGCGCAAGCACTGTGCTGTATAACATGCTTTAACCTGCCTGGCGGTATTCCCGAGTGTGGCTCGGGATGAATTTTTCATACCAAAAGCGGTAACCCCGAGGCACACTCGGGATTGCATCGCAGGATCCATGTAAAGGTTACTTACCTTGTCCCCTGGATCCTGCGATATCTTCCCGCTGTGATCTGCGAGCCGCCGTGTCTCGCTCGATTCACAGTGCCGAGCTCCGTTCTCTGCGAGCGTTGCGACACATAAGGATGGAGTTCGGTGCCAAATTCAAAAAGTAAAAAACATAAAACACATACAGTACACTGTAATCTTACAGATTACAGTACTGTATTAAATAATTACACACACCCTTTGTCCCTAGTGGTTTGTCCAGTGCCCTGCATGCACTTTTACATTATAAATACATTTCTTTCTGCCTGGAAACTGGAGATTGTCCATAGCAACCAAAAAGTGTCCCTTTACATCAAAAGTGGTTTTAGACCAGCTAGAAAACAGCGATAATAAATTAGAATCACTTTCAGAATTGAGCGATAGTGATTTGTGGGGAAATTCATCATCAAACACTGAAAAACACTTTTATTATTATTATTATATTATTATTTGTTATAATTATTTTATAGTTATTTATTATATTATAATTTATGATTTTGTGTTTCAAACTTTATCATACCCGTGATCTCTACTAGACTCCTGTTTGGACAGATTTAAGAGGCATGGTGAGTATTTTACAGCTCTCATTTGTTTTTGAGAATGAAGAAAGAAAATATATATATATATTTTTTTAATTTTCAAAACTTTGTGACAAAAAGCGAGATCTGCAAAATACTCACTATACCTCTCAGCAAATAGCTTGAGATGTCTACTTTCCAAAATGGGGTCATTTGGGGGGTTTTGTGCCATCTGGGCATTCCATGGCCTCCGAAACTGTGATAGGCAGTGAGGAGTGAAATCAAAAATTTACACCCTTAGAAAGCCTGAAGGCGGTGCTTGGTTTTTGGGGTCCCGTACGCGGCTAGGCTCCCAAAAAGTCCCACACATGTGGTATCCCTGTACTCAGGAGAAGCAAGAGAATGTATTTTGGGGTGCAATTCCACATATAACCATGGCATGTTTGAGCAATATATCATTTAGTGACAACTTTTTGTGCATTTTTTTTTTCTTTTTGTCATTATTCAATCACTTGGGACAAAAAAAAATATTCAATGGGCTCAAGATGCCTCTCAGCAAATAGCTTGGGCTGTCTACTTTCCAAAATGGGGTCATTTGGGCAGGTTTTGAACTGTCCTGGCATTTTATGAACAACATTAGGAAGCTTATGTCACACATAACTCTTCTAACCACTTGAAGACAAAGCCCTTTCTGACACTTTTAGTTTACATGAAAACATTTTTTTTCTTTGCAAGAAAATTACGTTTAACCCCCAAACATTATATATTTTTTTAAAGCAAAGGCTCTACAGATTAAAATAGTGGGTGTTGCATTTTTTTTCCCACACAGTATTTGCGCAGCGATTTTTCAAATGCATTTTTTGGGGAAAAAACACACTTTTTTATTTTTAATGCACTAAAACACACTATATTGCCCAAATGTTTGATGAAATAAAAAATATGATCTTAGGCCGAGTACATGGATACCAAACACGACATGCTTTAAATTTGCGCACAAACGCGCAGCGGTGACAAACCAAATGCATTTTTAAAAGCCTTTACAGGTTACCACATTAGATTTACAGAGGAGGTCTACTGCTAAAATGACTGCCCTCGATATGACCTTCGCGGTGATACCTCACATGCATGGTGCAATTGCCGTTTACATATGACGCTAGACCGACGCTTGCGTTCGCCTTTGCGCAAGAGCAGGGGGGGACAGGGGTGCTATTTTTTTTATTTTTTATTTTTTTATTATTTATTTTGCTATTTTATTTTATTTTTAAACTGTTCCTTCCATTTTATTTATTTTTTACCATTTTTATTGTTATCTCAGGGAATGCTAATAGCCCCTATGATAGCAATAGGTAGTGACAGGTACTCTTTTTTTGAAAAAAATTGGGGGGTTAGACCCTAGATCTTTCCTCTGCCCTCAAAGCATGGTGTGATAAAATGCTTTCCCAATTTCCCAATGGCGCTGTTTATATCCGGGGGGGGACATTCCCTCCCACTGCTTGTAAAAGCAGTCTAGAGGCTAATTATCTGCTAGGATTGCTTTTACATGAAAGCCGACCGCTGGCTGAAAAGAATGATACCAAGATGATAGCTAAAACCCCCAGTCATCATTCTGGTATAACCATTCAAAGTCCAGCAACATACCAGTACGTTGCTGGTCCTTGTTGAACATGTATTGTAATCTTTTTTTTCATGCAGCCTGTTGGCTGAACGAAAAAAAGAGATTGATCGGTGGGTATGCCCACCATTAGAATACCTCCCTTCATCCACCCACTTCTAATGATGGGCATACATGCACCATTTATATATGCCGAAGCATGGGGGCATCCTCCCGCAAAAAAGTTATGCCGCGTACACACGGTCAGACTTTTCCACGGGCAAGCCTCCGTCGGAATTTTGACCGTATGTACGCGGCATAAAAGGTTATGCCGCGTACATACGGTCAGACTTTTCCATGGGCAAGCCTCCGTCGGAATTTGACCGTATGTACGCGGCTGTGGTGGTGAAATCACCTCCTACAGCGTTGGAGTCACAGCACTGCAACAATGGCGTACCTGAAAACAAAAAAGTTACATACCTGAAAAGCAAGCATGATAAAACATTGCAGAATAGAATACAGTAAAAAAGAGCATAACAATAGAGAGAAAATAGAGAGAGAGAGAGAACAATAAAACGACAACCATTTTTTTTTCTATATTTTTTTGTGTTTTGTTTTTTTACGGTTTTTTTTTTACACTTTTTTTTTACACAACTGTAACGGTTCGGGTCTCTCAAAATGCGATGGCATCTTGGGAGACCCTGTGTAAGTGTGTCTTAGTCTGTGAAATGCTGTACCCTACGCTAAAACTTCACTTTTGTGTGGTAGCATTCAAAATATTTACCAATGCACAGACCAGGATTGCCAGGACAGAGTGGACAAAAATAACGGGTGTCACGCCTAAATCCACACTGGCTACAGACACAACATCTTTTTTGTGGGGCTCGTTGGGTAGGGGTACTCTCGAGGACATAAGGAAAATGCCTCTCATGCAGCCGGCTTACTGCATTTGGTAGGGGATGGTGAGGTGCAGAACCGCCTGGATACAGGAGTTCTGTGACTATCTCATCCTGGAATTTTAGGAGAGATAAAATCCCGCCTGAAGCTCTGTATAGCACATGAGCGTTCAGCAAAGCCAATTGGAATAAGGATAGAGACACTTTTTTGTACCAGCGTCTCGCCTTACGGGCAATGTGATACAGCGCCAACTTCTGGTCGTTGAGGTCCACCCCTCCCATATTTTGGTTATATTCGTGGACACAGAGGGGTTTCTCCACAACACCAGTCACCGTACGAATTTGGACTGTCGCGTCTGCATGAAGGGAGGTAAGAAGGAAAACATTCTTATTATCCCTCCACTTCACAGCGAGCAAATTATTACACTTCAAGCAGGCTCTCTCCCCCAGCCTAAGACGGTAATCTACAAGCTCCTGGGGAAAGCCCCAGTGATTAGGTCGCACGGTGCCACATGCTCCAATCTGATGATCAAACAAGTGACTAAACAGTGGCACGCTCGTGTAATATTTGTCCACATACAAGTGGTACCTCTTTCCAGATAAGGGTGACACCAAGTTCCACACTATCTTGCCAGTGCTCCCTATGTAATATGGGCAGTTCTCCGGCTCTAGCTGACTATCTTTTCCCTCATAAACCGTAAAGCTCCATACATAGCCTGTTGCCCTGTCACAGAACTTATAGAGCTTGACCCCGTATCTGGCACGCTTGCTGGGAAGGTACTGCTTGAAAGACAAGCGGCCAGGGACCGAACTTTAACCCAAACCCGAACCCGAACCCCATTGAAGTCAATGGGGACCCGGACTTCTAAGGACTAAAAAGGCTCTAAAAAAGTAATGGAAAGGGCTAGAGGGCTGCAAATGGCAGCAAAATGTTGTTAAGAGCATGGCAAGTGCTCTGCAAACAAATGTGGATAGGGAAATAACTTAAAATAACATAAAAAAAATAAAAAAATATGCTGGAGGCCCCCTTTTCAGCAGAAGAGGTACGGGAAGTCATTAAGAACATCAGAAACTCAACGGCACAATGCCACACATATGGTGGGAATGCCCCAGAATACGCCCTTTCTGGAATAAATTATTCAATCTAATGGATAAGCTAGTGGGAAAATAAAATACTTTGAAATAAAAATGTAGCGGGGTGCTAAATTTAAGGGAAGTGTTTGAGTGGTAAATAGGCTCAAACACCCTAATTCTGTAGGATTCATGGACCATTTTGTCCTCGGGGGACAGTATTGGTGTGCAGTTCCCTGCGGCCTACAGGTGGCGCTGCCATGGTAGGCTAGGGTTGAACCGCCGATACAGTGCTGTGCCTTTTGTGTCCCCTCTTGGCAGTAGTACAGCGGGGCGGGGAACCTGCTGTGCATGCCGGGAGAGCATATAAAAGGGGCAGACCTTTGGCCTGGGGGCTGATGTCCAGTGGGGTCCACGCCCAGGTGCCTTCGGCCTGGGTGCATGTGTTCCTGTTCCATCTCGGGTACCTTTAGCCCGGGGTGAGGTACTATCCTGGAGTTCCTGCTGCCCTGGGTATGCAGGCCTAGGTGCGGGAGTAAAGCCTGGAGTCCAGAGCCTTCGTCTGGAGTCCGCTAAGGGTCGAGGAGTCTTAGGGTGCCGCCTCGTGTAGGGGACCATGTTCCAGGGAAGGGAGGATCATTCTGATGGACCGATGCGGGAGTCACGGTGAAGGAAGGGACCAACCTCAAGGTCTGTGGCAGAGACCGTGCACCTAAAACTGTTTGAGAAATCTAAGCAGTGAAGTGAATGTGCTACGTTTGTGCCTGGACCTCCTCCACACCTTAAGCAGTCCTGTTTCTTTGCTCTAACCTTTTCTATCCGAGTAGAGTTTATTTTGCCATGAGAGAATAAGAGTTGTAATTTCAGCTGGTGTGGACATTGACTTTACTGGGAATTAAAGGACTTGCCTCTACCTACAGTAGAGGTGAGAATCATCCTCTGGAGGAGTTTTGACTCCGGCTGTGGACACGGCCCATCAAGTACACCGCTCAACCTCTTTATATAGGAGGGTACGGGCTGGTAGTGCGGTGTGCCTTTCTCCCTCCTGCGAGGAGCCAACAACATAAAGGCAGGTAAGGGGGAAAGGATCTGTGCGCTACAAAAAATAAAATAAAAATTATAATCTTGACCTAGGAGGACGAGGTCCATATGGAGTAGGAGGTTGAGGTGGCGGCGGTGGAGGAGGACGAGGTAGCCAACACTGGTTAAAAAATACAACAATGGCTGGGTAAGGCCGTGTCATGGATATGCATTAATGTCTGTCTGCCATCTTACCTTTCCTCCTCATGTGTTCATCTTAGAGACCAGACCTCCTTCACCTGGCTTCCTTTATAATCTCCTCCCAGCCAGACTCCACCCCAGGCCCTATCACAGAACACTATATTAACCTGTGCACTGCAAGCCTGCTTTGCTGATCAACGTGTTTGTTAGGCATTGTGTGTTTGGGTTCCTGCCTGCCGTGTGCTACGTCTGTCTCTCTGTTATACATTTGGCTTGTCCCCGACTATCCCTGTCTGCTCGTGACCCTTGACCTTCGGCTTGTCCTTCGTTTTCCTTGTCTGCTTGTGGCCCTTGACCTTCAGCTTGTTATTCGTTACTCTTAAATCTTGTGCTGCTGCTTCCCCTCTTTTCCCCTTATCCTACGGGGCGTGAGCTAGGAGACTCTAGGGGCCGCGACCTGGACTCAGCCTGCAGCATAACATCCTCACCACTAGAGGCTCTGGAGAAGACCTGCTGGGTCTTAGACTCCGCGCCCTGGGGAATCTTGGCTCTAGCTTCCTATAGGATCCCGATTGTGCTCCTCTGGTCCCGCTTTCCACAACCACCCACTTTCCTATCCGCAGCAGTCAGCCATAGGGTTCACTACCTTGCGGTGCACTCCTGTCCCCCTATGGTGTGCATCTGTCACCTGGCCATAGGTGACCTGACAGGCCGGTGATGTGTCGAATTCTGTCCCCCGTCAAATAGTGTCCACCCTGTACTGCGCTTGCTCAGTATTTAGGACAAGGGGATTTCGAAAATCTCCCAAGACGAACGGCGCCTGCGTGGTGAGTTCAGGTGAAGGCCACACCATCCGTGGTTCAAGCCGAGCCAAGTGAGGCCATGCCCGAAGCGTGGTGATCAAACCGAGCACGTGAGGGGCCCTGTTACTATGTGCTACCGTATGTCCACTTGGATGGTGGGGCTTGAACCTGCACTCACTGCGCAGGCGCCGTTCATCTTCAGAGATTTTGTGAATCTCCTTGTCCTCTGTACTGCGCAAGCGCTGCGCCTTCACAGTATGGCCGGACACAATCCGATGGCCGGACAGTTTTTGTCACAACACCGGTATACATGTCTATTCTGCAGAAGGTATGGACAAGTCCTGTGGGATCCATGCCTGGTTCATTTTAATGAACGTGAGCTTGTCCACATTGGCTCTGGACAGGCGGCTGCGCTTGTCTGTGATAACGCCCCCTGCCATGCTAAATACACGTTCAGATAATACACTGGCTGCAGGGCAGGCCAGCACCTCCAAGGCATAAAGGGCAAGCTCAGGCCATGTGCCCAATTTGGAGACCCAGAAGTTAAAGGGGGCAGACCCGTCATCCAGTACGTGTAGGCCTGTGGACACATACTGCTCAACCATGTTGGTGAAATGCTGCCTCCTGCTAAGACGTTCCATCTCAGCTGGTGGTGCTGGTTGTTGTGGCGTGCTGACAAAGCTTTTCCACATTTCAGCCATGCTAACCCTGCCTTCTGAGGTGCTGCCGGTGCCCCGGCTGCGTTGGCGACCTCTTCCTCCTCCTCTGCCTTCGCCTTGTGCTTCCACCGTACGCCCGCTGTCAGGTGGGAATGCCACCAGCAGCGCATCTACCAGCGTGCGCTTGTACTCGTGCATCTTACGATCCCGCTCCAGTGAGGGAATTAAGGACGGTACGTTGTCCTTGTAACGGGGATCCAGCAGGGTGGCCACCCAGTAATCAGCACCAGTTAAAATGTGGGCAACTCGGCAGTCATTGCGGAAACACTGCAGCATGTAATCGCTCATGTGTGCCAGGCTGCCCAGAGGCAAAGAAAAGCTGTCCTCTGTGGGAGGTGTATCGTCTGTGTCCTCTGTATCCCCCCAGCCATGCACCAGTGATGGCCACGAGCTGGTCTGGGTGCCACCCTGCTGTGAAAATGGCGCCTCCTCCTCCTCCTCCATCTCCTCCTCCACCTCATCATCCTCCAGAACTGTGCCCTTTCTGCCGGACAATTGTGTACCTGGCGTTTGTTGGTGCAGGAACCCACCCTCGTAGCCACTTGTGAAAGACTGCCCTGAAAGTCTTTGAAATGATCCCGCTTCCTCCTCCTCCTCCTTATCCTCATGTGCCACATCCTCTTCCATCATCGCCCAAAGCGTTTTTTCAAGGAGGCATAGAACTGGAATAGTAACGCTGAGAACGGCGTCATTGGCACTGGACATGTTGGTGGAGTACTCGAAACAGCGCAACAAGGCACACAGGTCTCGCATGGAGGCCCAGTTATTGGTGGTGAAGTGGTGCTGTTCCGCAGAGCGACTCACGCGTGATTGCTGCAGCTGAAACTCCACTATCGCCTGCTGCTGCTCGCACAGTCTGGCCAGCATGTGCAAGGTGGAGTTCCACCTTGTGGGCACGTCACATATGAGTCGGCGAGCGGGAAGGCCGAAGTTACGCTGCAGCGCTGACAGTCGAGCAGCAGCAGGGTGAGAACGCCAAAAGTGCGCACACGCAGCCCGCACTTTCTGCAGCAGCTCTGGCATATTGGGGTAATTTTTACGGAACCTCTGGACCACCAAGTTCAGCACATGCGCCAGGCAAGGGATGTGCGTCAAACTGGCTAGGCCCAGAGCTGCTATGAGATTTCGCCCATTATCACACACCACCAGGCCGGGCTTGAGGCTCACTGACAGCAACCACTCATTGGTCTGTTGTTCCATGTCCCTCCACAACTCCTGCGCGGTGTGGGGTTTTTCCCCCAAACAGGAAAGTTTTAAAACTGCCTGCTGTCGTTTACCCCTGGCTGTGCTGAAGTTGGTGGTGAAGGTGTTACACTGACCGGATGAGGAGGCGGAGTAGGAGGAGTTAGCAACAGGAGGCAAACTGAAGCGCCCTGCAATCCTCGGTGGTGGAAGGACATGCGCCAAACTGCTATCTGCCTCAGGCCCAGCCGCCACTGCATTTACCCAGTGTGCTGTTAGGGAGATATAACGTCCCTGACCGTGCTTACTGGTCCACGCATCCGTAGTTAGGTGGACCTTGCCACAGATGGCGTTGCGCAGTGCACACCTGATTTTGTCCCCCACTTGGTTGTGCAGGGAAGGGATGGCTCGCCTGGAAAAGTAGTGGCGGCTGGGCACGACGTACTGTGGGACAGCCAATGCCATCAGGCTTTTAAAACTCTGCGTCTCCACCAGACGGAATGACAGCATTTCAAAGGCCAGGAGTTTTGAAATGCTGGCATTCAGGGCCAGGGATCGCGGGTGGCTAGGGGGGTACTTCCTCTTCTGCTCCAATGTTTGGGAGATAGAGAGCTGAACGCTTCCATGGGACATTGTGGAGATGGTTGGTAACCCAGGTGGTAGTGTTGCTGGCAGATCCTCTGTTTGCAGGGTGGCAGGTGCCACTGTCACTACAGAGGTGGATGAAGAGGCCGAGACTGCAGCAGAAGAGGAACCAGGAGGAGCCAGAGACCTTTCTTGGTTTTTGAGGTGTCTACTCCACTGCAGCTCGTGCTTTGCACTTAGATGCCTGGTCATGCAGGTTGTGCTCAGGTTGAGAACGTTTATGCCTCGCTTCAGGCTCTGATTGCACAGCGTGCAAACCACTCGTGTCTTGTCATCAGCACATTGTGTGAAGAACTGCCACGCTAGGGAACTCCTTGGACCTGGCTTTGGTGTGCTCGGTCCCTTGCTGCGTTGGGCAGTAGCAGACATACTGTCTAGCTGACAGACGCTCCGCTTTTGCACCCTGCTCCCTCTTCTGCTGTGCTGGTGGCTCTGTGCGACCACCGCCTCTTCCTCCAAACTACACTGGTCACCTGCAAAACGTTGATTCCATGTGCGGTCGAGGACCTCATCGTCCTCCACATCATCTTCCACCCAGTCTTCACCCCTGCCCTCCTTGTCTGTCTGCACAATTGCGAAAGCAGTAGCAGTTGGCACCTGTGTTTCGTCATCATCCGAGACGTGCTGCGATGGTCCTCCCATGTACTCATCATGAAACATAAGTGGTTGGGCATCAGTGCACTCAATCTCTTCCACTTCTGGGGCAGGGCTAGGTGGATGGCCCTGGGAAACCCTGCTAACAGAGTCATCGAAAAGCAGAAGAGACTGCTGCATGATTTGGGGCTCAGACTGCTTGGCTGATTTGCAAGGGGGTGAGGTGAAAGACTGATGGACATGGGTTTCAGGTGCCAACTCTGATCTTTCATCAGAAGAGTGGGTGGGAGGCAATGTGAAGGAACCCGAGGCACTGTCAGCCACCCAATCTACTATCGCCTGTACTTGTCCTGGCCTAAACATTCGTGCAGCCTCATTAGGCGCGACAAAATACCGCCGCAGGCTCGGTCGCCTACTCGCACCTGAGGAAGGTGTTTCACTTGTGCGTGTATCTGGCACAGATCCACCACGTCCTCTCCCTGCAACAGGAGCTCCACCAGCAGCACCACGACCGGGGCCACCACGTCCCTTTGACCTTCTCCTCATATTTTCCAAATTTAGGATCTTGCCCTAAATGGGTGTTTTTGGAAGAGCAGAACACACCCACAGTACGTAACCGCTGAATCGCACAGCTACAGAACTGCAGAAAATGCTATTCAAAAAAAAAGTATTTTTTTTAGTATAGCACAGTAGAAGAAAACTATATAGAAATTGTTTATTTCACACACCTCCACATATGTATAACACACTGCAAAATATTTTTTGTGACCCTAAATGCCGTTTTTTGGAAGACCACAATACACCCACAGTACGTAACCGCTGAATCGCACAGCTACAGAACTGCAGAAAATGATATTAAAAAAAAATGTTGTTTTTTTAGTATAGCACAGTAGAAGAAAACTATATAGAAATTGTTTATTTCACACACCTCCACATATGTATAACACACTGCAAAATATTTTTTGTGGCCCTAAATGGCGTTTTTTGGAAGACCACAACACACCCACAGTACGTAACCGCTGAATCGCACAGCTACAGAACTGCAGAAAATGCTATTCAAAAAAAAGTTTTTTTTTTAGTATAGCACAGTAGAAGAAAACTATATAGAAATTGTTTATTTCACACACCTCCACATATGTATAACACACTGCAAAATATTTTTTGTGGCCCTAAATGGCGTTTTTTGGAAGACCACAACACACCCACAGTACGTAACCGCTGAATCGCACAGCTGCAGAACTGCAGAAAATGCTATTCAAAAAAAATGTTTTTTTTTAGTATAGCACAGTAGAAGAAAACTATATAGAAATTGTTTATTTCACACACCTCCACATATGTATAACACACTGCAAAATATTTTTTGTGACCCTAAATGCCTTTTTTGGAAGACCACAATACACCCACAGTACGTAACCGCTGAATCACACAGCTACAGAACTGCAGAAAATGCTATTAAAAAAAGGTGTTTTTTTAGTATAGCACAGTAGAAGAAAACTATATAAAAATTGTTTATTTCACACACCTCCACATATGTATAACACACTGCAAAATATTTTTTGTGGCCCTAAATGGCGTTTTTTGGAAGACCACAACACACCCACAGTACGTAACCGCTGAATCGCACAGCTACAGAACTGCAGAAAATGATATTCAAAAAAAATGTTGTTTTTTTAGTATAGCACAGTAGAAGAAAACTATATAGAAATTGTTTACTTCACACACCTCCACATATGTATAACACACTGCAAAATATTTTTTGTGGCCCTAAATGGCGTTTTTTGGAAGACCACAACACACCCACAGTACGTAACCGCTGAATCGCACAGCTACAGAACTGCAGAAAATGCTATTCAAAAAAAAGTTTTTTTTTTAGTATAGCACAGTAGAAGAAAACTATATAGAAATTGTTTATTTCACACACCTCCACATATGTATAACACACTGCAAAATATTTTTTGTGGCCCTAAATGGCGTTTTTTGGAAGACAACAACACACCCACAGTACGTAACCGCTGAATCGCACAGCTACAGAACTGCAGAAAATGCTATTCAAAAAAAAGTTTTTTTTTTTAGTATAGCACAGTAGAAGAAAACTATATAGAAATTGTTTATTTCACACACCTCCACATATGTATAACACACTGCAAAATATTTTTTGTGGCCCTAAATGGCGTTTTTTGGAAGACCACAACACACCCACAGTACGTAACCGCTGAATCGCAAAGCTACAGAACTGCAGAAAATGCTATTAAAAAAAAATGATTTTTTTTTAGTATAGCACAGTAGAAGACAAATATATAGAAATGGTTTATTTCACACGCCTCCACATATGTATAACACACTGCAAAATATTTTTTGTGGCCCTAAATGGGTCTTTTTGCAAGCGTACATTAAAGTGCAAATTTTTTTTTTTTTTTTTTGCCCTAAACGGGTCTTTTTTTGCACGAGCAAAATAAAATGCAAATTTTTTTTTTCTTTTGCCCCTAATGGGTCTTTTGGAAAAGAGCACAATAAAGTGCCCTTCTTTTTTTTGTCCTAAATGGATCTTTTTCCAAGAGCAGAATACACCCACAGTATGGAAACGGTGTATCTCTCAACGTAATATATGCAGTGCTGGTGCACTGAGCTTGCAGATAAAAGGTAGATTTTGGCCTCGTACACACGACCGAGTTTCTCGTCGTAAAAAACACGTCGTTTTTTTCGACGAGATTCTTGTTAAGCTTGTCGATTTTCTCGTCAAGCTTTCTATGCGTACACACTGTCATTTCCCAATTTCCTCGTTGTTCTCCGCGCTCACGTCCAGCACGTACGACGGCACTATAAAGGGGAAGATCTTTTTTCTTGGCGCCACCCTTGGGCTGCTTTTGCTGATCTCATGTTACCGCGTGTGAAGTAAAAGTTTGGGAAGAGACGATTCGCGCTTTTCAGTCTTCGTACTTTTCAGATCGTTTTCTGCCGTTCAGTTTGTGCTTGTGGGTTTGTATCTTGACTTTCAGGGCGTCTAGGCAGGTTGTATCTGTTTTACAGTGCGTTCTTGCCTGTTCGTTTCTGATTTTCAGTTCGTTATTCATAGGCCTTGCTGTTCTAAAGTGCGTTCTGTTCTGTACGTTCTGATTAGACGACCGTTTCCTAGCCATGTCGCCTGGACGTTCTCGTCATCGAGTTCGTGCTGTGCGTGCGCTTGGTGTTGGTCTGCTTGTTTTGGACCAAGGCCAGTCCATGAATGGTGTGAGGAGGAGTTCATGGACCAAGAATTGGTTGCTCCAGCGGGACCAATTCTGCCACATGCCTCTGCTGCGGGAGATCGTCGAGAATAATCCTGAGGACTACAGGAATTTTCTGAGGATGTCTGACCCCGTTTTTCAGGAACTGTTGGCTTTGGTGTCCCCCTATATTACCAGGAAGGACACCGTTATGCGGGAAGCCATCAGTGCTGAGCAGAGGCTCATCGCCACGTTGCGTTACCTGGTGACAGGGAGAAGTCTTCAGGACTTGAAGTTCACCACAGGCATCTCCCCCCAGGCTCTGGGCCTCATAATCCCAGACACCTGTTCTGCCATTATCCAAGTCCTGCAGGAGGACTATATTAGGGTAAGTTTGCTCCCTTAACATCACATTTTAGGTATTACATGTATGCTAATGTATTGTATTTCTTTCATCCTTCCCTAATTACCATGATTGTAATATGCTGAGAATGTCCCCTTTGTCCCCATGCATGTTGGAAGCTTTAGATTGCCCCTTTTTTCTCCTCCCTAAATATTTCCCTTCACTAACTTTTCCAGCAGGGGCGCCTGTTGCTCCAAATGTTTGGGGGTTCAAACCCCAATTTAGGAAATAAACTTCCTCCTTTTTTGCTCTGGTGCCTATTAAACGCCCCCAGTTGTCCCCTCCAATGCAGCCATTTTGTTCCCTCAAATGCAGCCATTTAGTCCCCTCTAATGCAGCCAGTTTCCCCCCAGCCCTGCACTTACCTTCTTGTGGTCAGCGCCATCCTTCTTCTGTCCTTGATGTCTTCTCCTTCCCTTCATGTTGCATCAGCCAATCATGTTACCATTAAACAGACTTGGTGAACATGATTGGCAGAGCAGCCTGTCAGTGTTTACCCAAGGAATGCCCCCCCCCCTGCGTCCCCGATTTTTCTTTTAGGAAGCCAATTACATCCCTCAGGTTGTAATTTGCAAGACTATTTTACTACCTGTTTCTGCTATGCAATTTTAACCCCCTAAATGCCGCAATGATTCATATGTCGGTCGCTTTACAAGAGGCCATCCACCTGAATAGTGTGCGGCATAGACAATACATAGGTTCATGCAACGCATGAACCTATGTATTGTTCTGAGTGATGGGCACAGGAGAGAGGGGGCAGTGCTCCAGCGCCCACTCTGGACGCACTGCCACTGGAATGCTATCCTGTGGCCAAACACATCTCCCCCCCCCAAAATAATTTAGTAATGGCCCATCAGAGGGGGTGATGAATATGATAAATGAGCCTTCCATTATCCTTTTTTTACACACCTTAATAAACGTATAATTTGATTGATGTTGGCCTCTAATTTTTTGGGATATAATTTCCTTGTAATGTATGACTTTGTTTTTCTAATATTATTTCATCTTGTTTCACTCCACAGCTTCCTTCCACGCCACAGGAATGGCAGACTGTGGCATCGGAGTTTGCCACGCGGTGGGACTTCCCCAACTGCGGTGGTGCCATAGACGGGAAGCACGTCCGCATCGTGCCGCCACCCCGTTCTGGGTCCTACTACTACAACTACAAGGGGTTTCATAGCATTGTGCTGATGGCGGTGGTGTCAGCACGGTATGAATTCCTCTATGTTGATGTAGGGAAGAATGGCCGGATGTCCGATGGGGGATCCTTCATCCAGACGGAGTTTGCCCTCCGTCTCCAGAGTGACGACCTTGCATTGCCACCGGATGCAGGGAATATTGAAGGACTCCCCTTTGTTTTCTTGGCTGATGAAGCCTTCGGACTCGGACGGCATCTTATGAGGCCATTTCCACAGAGGACCCTGACCCCAGAGAAGAGGGTGTTCAATTACCGGCTGGCCAGGGGCCGAAGAGTCGTTGAAAATGCCTTTGGCATAATGGCCAGCTGGTTCCGCCTTTTTATGACTTCCATCCAATTGGCGGACTACAAAATAAACTATGTAGTGTTATGCTGCTGTGTGCTACACAATTTTCTTTGCCGCAAATCTAATTCATATATGGCCTCAGTTTTGCCAGAGGCTGGACTTTCCCCTGCAAATCCCCTTCTGGGCCTGGAATCTGCCCGTCTTGGCTTGCCCCCCCAAAATGCCCGTGTGGTTCGGGACAAATACATGGAGTATTTCACGGGTAGGGGGGCAATTCCTATGCCAGCCTATGTCTAAGTATCCCAATAAAAATCTTGTTTAAACCTTTAATTATTTGTTCTTTCCTGTCTCCTAGTTTGTCTTTGTGCATTTGTAGTGGCAAGTGTATTTTACTTTAGTAAATAACAACCATTTCACTATGTAACCTTACAAAAGAACCAAATAAGCTTAGAGGGTATTATAAAAAGAAGCTACACGTTGTTTGTGGTCAAATATTTTACTCTGTGCACATTCTCTTCATTTTTTATTTTTTTTTTTACTTTGGGGTTGGCCTGGCCCCAACCCGGCAATTTTTGGCTTATGAAAATACAAAAATAACAGTTGCATTTCAAAAATTACAACATTGGATACCTCTGAGCAATCGGAGACATTCACTTACACAAACTATGTCTCTATGTGCCCGTCCTAATATGGGGTCCTGCCACCCCTTGGCCAGCCAAAAATTTAATATGCACACATTTGTGTTTTTTTACATATAGGAAGTTTACAATCCTGATCCCTATTGTCAACATGTGCTATCTGCCATCAGGGGTGATCAATGGACGTGTTTTGGGGGTGCATCCCCTTCCTCAGTTCACCGACTTTTGATACGAGGAAGGGGTTGCACCCACAAAAGACGTACATGGATATCCCCTGATGGCAGATAGCACATGTTGACACACTGTGTGCATATTCAATTTTTGGCTGGTTTGATAGTCAAAAAATTTGAAAAAATTACAAAAACAAACATGTAAAAACAAATGTGTTTGGATGGCTTATTGAATTCTCCCCAAAACATTGAGAATGTCTTTAAATGTTTGTTCCATCACATGGATTCTTTGTTTAATTAGGTCCAGTTCCGTGCTACATTCCATCACTTGCTGGATGAGGCGGAGGGCACTGTCAGCAGAGAACCGTGTACTATCCTTCACAACATTTACATCCCCTAAAAACCAAAAAAAAAAAGTATTATAACTCTGCAGGCCTACCTCGCTTACCTGAAGCTGTGGTGACAGATACTGACCTGTTGTGGTGACCAGATCCACAACGTCATCCACCTCTCCTTCCTGCACTTCTCCTTCCTCCACCTCAACTTCCTGCACATCTTTCGGTTGTGGGTCTTTGGGAGTTTGGGGTTGCTTGGAAGTTGTGGGGTGCATGTGCTCCCTGGAGTGTCCTCCTCCCAGTCTTCTCTCCCCTATGAGAATAAAACCAAAGGTCTATTTATCACACTGTAAATCTCATTGTTAAAATAAAAACAGGCTAAATTGCTTGGAAGTGGGGTACAAGTGTGTGTTTGTGCGGAATTTAAAGAAGAATGCATTATTTATGACCCCAAATATGTTTAGTATTCACATTTGGATGTAATTTTTTTGACATGGAGGCACCACAAAAATTCTCTGATGCACCTGTGTGGGACACCCAAAAAAGGCGGGTCTGGTGGCCCACACTATAGTGCTCCAAAGTACAGATGTGGAAGCAGCTGCTGAGTGTCCTCTCCTTTACACTGATAAAAGTTTGCATTTCATTCTCTTTACAAACACATCATCTAGACTAAAAAATTATCCACAATAGTTGATCAAAAATGGCAGATGTCTAATTACTTTTGTGTCTCTAAAATAAGCCAAAACCGCGGATAGTGGCCGAACGAAGTGTCGGTAACGTAACGAACGATTACTGTGCCCAACCAAGTTCAAAATATTACATTTTGGAAGGGAGTCCAATATGAGAAAAAAAAAACATGTCAGTTTATAAAAAGATTAATAGCAGAAACGTCGACATTTTACTTGCTTTTAGCGAGCATCCTCTTTATGCTCCTCAACTGGTCTGGCTCCCTCAGTTTGAGGTCTGACCACCTCTTTCTGAGCTGCTCATTTGAGCGTTTCACCCCGAACTTCGCCCTCAGACTCTTCACAACTTTAGTGAGGATTTTGGCCTTCCTTCTATTTGGTTTGCTATACGGCCCATGCTTGGCATCATAATCAGCCTTGACCAAGATGTCCACCATCTCCGCCATCTCCGCCAAAGACATATTCGATGCCTTGAATCTCCTCCTTGATCGTGACGTGTCCTCGGTCTCCGGGCTTGTCTCCTCGCTAGTTGCAGAATTATCAGACACCTGCTGTAACTCCGCCATATCTGTCTGCGCGCCGAAAGAGAAGGGGCGGGGAAAAGATGTTAGTTAGAACATCATGGGCGGGCGACGTGTGTGGAGCGACGTGTTCGAATTTTGACGCATGCGTGGTGTGTGTATATAGCAAACACACATGTGACTATAGTACGTTCGGTGTGCGGAGAGAGGAGTTCAAGTGACGGACGTGCGAACGAAGGTATGTGATTTTGTGACTTGTAAAAATTGTTGGCCTATACTGTGATTGTTGGAGGATATATATGGTGACTAGGATGTTAAGGAGGTTAGACTGTTTGCCTCACATTAGTTAAATATAATTTATTTAACTTGCAGATACAATATGAATGTCTTTATTAGCGACAAAGAGTTCCTGGCGGAATTTATTGACCGGGTAAGGGAGCTGCCGACTCTGTGGGAGACGAAAAACCCCATCCATAAAAAAAAGGGGTGAGAAAAGCAGCGCTGGAGAAGCTGCTCCCATTTGTGCATACCAAGGTGCCCACAGCCACAGCAAAACAAGTGGACACTAAAATTGGGAGCTTGAGAGGTACCTACAGGACTGAACGCTCTAAGGTGCTGGCTTCTCAGAGGTCAGGAGCAGCAGCAGATGATGTTTATGTCCCGTTTTTGTGGTACTACAACAGGATGTCCTTCCTGGATGACCACATTGACACAAGGCCATCACTTTTGATTAATGTAACATTCTAACGAAGATTTCAATGCAGAACATTTAAACGATGAAATATTTTTGAGCGTGACGAATATGCTCTCTCCATTACGAAGGCTTGTTTTACCAGAAGATGCGCTCCCGTCTCATAGTTGCTTGTGAGCATGCGCGCTTTTGGAAGAGTCGTAAAAGCATACACACGAACCATTTTCTCGTCACAAAACAGGCCGACGAGAAACACGACGAGGAAATCTGGAATCCTGACGAGAAAATAGAGAGCAGGTTCTCTATTTTCTCGTCGAGATTCTCGGCAATTTTCTCGTCGTAAAACCATACACACGAACGTTTTTCTAGACAAAAAAACTCTCGCTGCACTTTTCTTGACTGTTTTGGACGAGAAAAACGGTCGTGTGTACGAGGCCTTTCTCTGACACTGGGCTCATGGCAGTGTAAAAAGACTGCACTGCAACACAAACAGGTAAACCTATGCAGATCGCTGAGTTATATCTCTGAATCTGGACTCCTATTCCTATATAATATATCTCTCTCCCTGAAAGCACCAACAGGAACCTGGCCCTACACTACACTGTCTCTCTATCTTTTCCCTCAGATTCCAGAATCAGGACTAACTCATGTATTTTTCAATCTCTCCCTAAAAGCAGCAGCAGAAGACAAGATCCTCTCCCTATCTATTCTGAAGCAGAGTGACGTGTGTGCTGTGTGCCTCTAGCTTATATAGAAGCTGGGTCACATGTTGCACTGACCAATCACAGCCATGCCATTAGTAGGCATGGCTATGATGGCTTCTAAGGGCACACCAGCTAATCAAAAGGTGATTGGCTGGCCCCTGAAGCATTTCTAACTGTGCCATTAGATTGCCGAACCCGAACCCGAACCCGGACTTTCGCGCAAAGTCCGGGTTCGGGAAAAAGCTAAAGTTCGGTACGGACCCGAACTTTACAGTTCGGGTTCGTTCAACCCTAGTAACAAAACCTCCAGCAGCACTGAATGCCCTTTCGGAAAGCACACTGGATGCAGGGCAGTCCAGCAGTTCAATTGCATACTGGGCAAGTTCTGGCCAGTGGTCTATTCTCATGACCCAGTAAGCCAGTGGATCGTCGACTGGAAAGCTCTCCATATCTGTTTTGCCCCTAGATAATCGCTGTCACATACCTGGTGGAGATCGAGCTGGAGAGGGGGCTTCTCTTGCACCTCCTGTCCAACACCCCTGGTAGTGATGACAGGGAGTGAAGGACACAGAGTGGCACGAGGACCGATGCAGTGGATGGTGCTGGCTGGGCCTTGGCAGGAACCAGGTGGGTGAAGAGCGCTGGGCAGGCTCTGAGAACTGGAGCTCTGTATCACTGGGTCAGCAGATGGAGGTGTAGCCGGGACGTAAGCCAGGAGGTCATCAACAGCTGGACAGAGCAAGTTCTGAGACGAGAGGCAGAGGCAGAGACGGGACACAGGCCGGGTTCGGTACACAGACGGGCAGCAAGGTACAGGAACATCAGACAGAAGCGGAGTCAAACACAAGCCGGGATCAGGTAGGCAGGCGGAGGTCAAGGAGAAGGTTCAGGTGAAGCCGGGTCAAGACACAGGAAGCTGGAACAGACAAGGTAAACAGGCACTAGCTGAAAGACCACTCAATGTTCATGTGTCAGGGTTCAGTTTAAATAGGCTTACTTGGTGCCCATACGTGTACGTGCACGCGCGCATTGGCGCACCCCCATGTGCGCCCGCGCCAATACAAGTCCTTCTTTGTACACACACTGGTGTGCCCGTGCTTGTATGCAGATGCGCGTCTGTTAGCCGGACTTCTCTTACAATCGCCCACCGTGCAGTGCTGCTGATGGGATGTGGAAGCTGACCTGGGGGGGTGAGGACTTAAAAAATTGTTAAATGCATCAATTAGGTGGCCGCCTTCTCCACCACTCCTCTCTTGACCAACAGAAGCCTCAAAACTACATTGTCCATGACACTGCAACCTACCAGAGTCGGGAAAAGCATTAGATAAACTCCTCTTTAAGGTGCCCTGAAGAGATTTCATCTTCTGCACTCTCTGTGGGGACGGGATGAGTTCTGAGATTTTCCCCTTGTAACGGTGGTCAAGGAGGGTTGCCAACCAATAGTGATCCTTCTCCTTTATGGCACATATGATTGGGTGCTTTCGCAGGCTTTGAAGCATGAGGGAGCCCATGCACCGCAGGATCACTCCTCGGGGTCACTGAGGATTATAGTATCTGGAACTGCCTCCTCACAGCCACAAACTAATCCCAAGGGTTCTGCGGATGGAAAACCATCTCTTACTGTTTGACGTATGTCTTTGTCTACTTCAATGCCTCCAAAACTGCCAGAATCCTCCTCCTCCTCTTCCTCTGTGGCATAGGAACAATGGTGTCTGCATAAAGTGAGCCTTGAGAGGAAAGGAAGTCCTTCCCTTCCTCCCGCTGCTCTGCCTTGAGTGCCCTGTCCATAATGCCACGCAGAGTCTGCGCCAGCAGGAACAAAAGAGGGATTGTGTCATGGCTCACCCTCTTTGTGGCCTCCTCAAATGGTGACAGTACAGTGCATGCATCCTTTATGAGCAGCCATTGGCATTAGAAAAAAAAAACGAGCCAGCCTGAGCCTGTCGTTGTGCCATACTCACACAGGTACTCGTTGGAAGCCCTCTGTTGCATGTGAAGCATGTTGAGTTCCACCTGGTGGGCATGTCACAAATCAGGCGGTTTACGGGCAGTAGGGATGAGCCAGTAGTTCGAGTTGAACGTAAGTTCGACTCAAACATCAGGTGTTCGCTTGTTCTAAATCAAACCGAACATATGGGGCGTTCGCTGGAAATTTGAGCACCGCGAAATGCCCCATATTGCACTGCGAAATCGCAGTGCATTGCTGTATGATGATTGGCCAAAGCATGCACCTGACCTGCATGCTTTGGCCAATCACAGCGCGCTCTGTTGAGAGAGCCATAATTGGTCAAAGGCAGGGTGCCCTTGGCCAATTATTGCTCAGGGGACTAAGTCCACGCCAGTGTTTGCATGTTCGCACAATTTTTTTGCCCGTTCGGGGGGTGTTCGGCTCATCCCTAACAAGCAGGTGGAATTCCCACTGAATTTCAGCCAACCGAGCACTGGCTGTGTATGACTGCCTGAAATGGCTATACACTCTTCTGGCCTGCTTTAGTAGACCTTCCAACCCTGGGTTCCTATTTAGGAAACACTGCACCACTAAATTGAGGACATGTGTCAACTTTCCCTGTCTAAGGGCAGACAGGAGGTTTGTGCCATTATCACACACCACCATTCCTGGCTCCAGCTGGCATTCAGTGAACCAACTCTGGGCCTGTCCCTGCAGAGCTGCAAAAATCTCTGCTCTGGTGTGTTTCCTGTCCCCTAGTCAAACAAGCTGAAGCACTGCATGGCACCTTTTAGCCTGACTCATTGAATAGGCCCTTGAACTCTTAGGGAGTACTTTTGGTTCATAGGACAATTCAGCAGAGGAGGGTATGGAGATGGAGGAGGAGGAGGATGAGGAGGTAGAGCTGACAAATCTGGCATCATCATCTCTGGCAGTATGGAGACGTGGGGCCACAACAAGCTTCAGCACTGAGCCCTGTCCTGCATCCTTCCGAGTTGAAAGCAGAGTTACTCAGTGTGTTGTGAACGAAATATATTGTCCCTGACCATGCTTGCTGGACCACGTGTCTGCAGTAACATGGACTTTGCGCCTGTCTGCCTTGCCCAATGATGCCACAACATTGCCTTCCACATGATGGTACAGAGCTGGAATGGCTTTACGTGAAAAGAAATCGCGACTGGGAACCTGCCGTTGTGGTACAGCACATTCTGCAAATTCATGGAAGGGGGCAGAATCCACCAGATGGAAAAGCAGAAGTAGGAGAGTCAGCAGCTTTGACAAGCTTGCATTTAGATGCTGGGCATGTGGGTGGCAGTGACTGTGTTTTTTTTTCACTGCAGCAGATGGGGCAGAGAAATTTGCCAGCTATAGTCTACAGCTGGTGGTGTGCTGCTGGAAGATGTGCTGCAAGGACCTCTGACACCCTGCCCTATCATCCCTGTCAGTGGAGGCTGCTGAGAGGTCATGAGGTATAGCAGGGGCAGACTGAGGTTAATAAGGAGGAGGAACAGATCTGTGGCCCTTTTGTGTGGCTTTCAGGTGCTCTTGCCAATGGGCTAAGTGATGGGAGGTTAAATGCCTTGTCAAGTATGTGGTACTCAAATGACTGAGGTTTTTGCCACGCTTCATGTGTTTGAGACAAAGTTTTCAAATTGCAACAGTGCGATCAGCTGCACATGTGCTTAAAAATGCCCAGACAGCTGAGCTGTGGGAAGTGGGCCTGGAGATAACAGCTCCACAATGTGATGGAATAGGATGGCTGCTCTCTACTCTTCCATGATGGCTGCTTCATTGGGGTTTTGCCTTACCTTCACTTTCCTCCTATGCTCTATCTGGCACCCAAGTCGCGTCAGTGACCTCATCATCATCATCTCCTCCATCCTCATTACCACTGGAGACAACTTGGCAATACGCTGTGGCTGGAGGAACATGACTGCCAATTTGTGTACCACTGTTCTCCCCTCTCTGTTAGCTCATGTTCCTGCCTTCCTCAACCTCAGAACCACCATCTAAATCAAGTAATGGGTGTACATCATCAAGGAGAAAGTGGCTGACGCTGTGTTCAAATACCTCAGCTGACTCCTCCATGCCTGATGCTGGGGCTATGGCAGGAATAGCTGTGCACAAGGAGGCAGGTTTAGCCACTCTGGCAGCTGCAGTGGACTGTGCATCAGTCTCTGCTTGTGTGACGGTGGATGAGGAGGATGAGGATGGTTTAGTAAGCCAGTCCATCAACTCCTCTGCATGCTGTGGCTGGATAGCATGGGCAAAATCACTAAACGGAAATTATGCCCTGCCTGAGGACTGACCACGTCTACCTTTGCCTGTGGACACATACGCTGCTGGCTTCCTCGCAGTGTCATAGGAACGTCTGCCTCTCCTTGTTGTCTTCCCAGAAACGATGGGGGTGGGGGTGCTTATTAATACAATGTAATATATATGTGGAAATGTAAACGTGGATGCACTTTAACCACTTGACAACTGGGCACTTAAACCCCCTTCCTAACCAGACGAATTTTCAGCTTTCGGTGCTCTCACATTTTGAATGACAATTACTCAGTCATACAACACTGTACCCATATGAAATTTTTGTCCTTTTTTTCACACAAATAGAGCTTTCTTTTGGTGGTATTTAATCACTGTTGGGTTTTTTATTTTTTGCGCTATAAGAGAAAAAAGACTGAAAATTTTGTAAAAAAATGAATTTTTCTTTGTTTCCGTTATAAAATTTTGCAAATTAGTATTTTTTCTTCATACATTTTGGCCAAAATTTATACTGCTACATATCTTTGGTAAAAATAAGTACAAATTGGTGGATATTTTTTGGTCTTTGTGAAAGTTATAGAGTCCACAAGCTATGGTGCCAATATCTGAAAATTGATCACACCTGAAGTACTGACGGCCTATCTCATTTCTTGAGACCCTAACATGCCAGAAAAGTATGAATCGCACAGCTACAGAACTGCAGAAAATGCTATTCAAAAAAAAGTTTTTTTTTTAGTATAGCACAGTAGAAGAAAACTATATAGAAATTGTTTATTTCACACACCTCCACATATGTATAACACACTGCAAAATATTTTTTGTGGCCCTAAATGGCATTTTTTGGAAGACCACAACACACCCACAGTACGTAACCGCTGAATCGCACAGCTACAGAACTGCAGAAAATGCTATTCAAAAAAAATGTTTTTTTTTTAGTATAGCACAGTAGAAGAAAACTATATAGAAATTGTTTATTTCACACACCTCCACATATGTATAACACACTGCAAAATATTTTTTGTGACCCTAAATGCCTTTTTTGGAAGACCACAATACACCCACAGTACGTAACCGCTGAATCACACAGCTACAGAACTGCAGAAAATGCTATTAAAAAAAGGTGTTTTTTTAGTATAGCACAGTAGAAGAAAACTATATAAAAATTGTTTATTTCACACACCTCCACATATGTATAACACACTGCAAAATATTTTTTGTGGCCCTAAATGGCGTTTTTTGGAAGACCACAACACACCCACAGTACGTAACCGCTGAATCGCACAGCTACAGAACTGCAGAAAATGCTATTCAAAAAAAAGTTTTTTTTTTAGTATAGCACAGTAGAAGAAAACTATATAGAAATTGTTTACTTCACACACCTCCACATATGTATAACACACTGCAAAATATTTTTTGTGGCCCTAAATGGCGTTTTTTGGAAGACCACAACACACCCACAGTACGTAACCGCTGAATCGCACAGCTACAGAACTGCAGAAAATGCTATTCAAAAAAAAGTTTTTTTTTTAGTATAGCACAGTAGAAGAAAACTATATAGAAATTGTTTATTTCACACACCTCCACATATGTATAACACACTGCAAAATATTTTTTGTGGCCCTAAATGGCGTTTTTTGGAAGACCACAACACACCCACAGTACGTAACCGCTGAATCGCACAGCTACAGAACTGCAGAAAATGCTATTCAAAAAAATGTTTTTTTTTTTAGTATAGCACAGTAGAAGAAAACTATATAGAAATTGTTTATTTCACACACCTCCACATATGTATAACACACTGCAAAATATTTTTTGTGGCCCTAAATGGCGTTTTTTGGAAGACCACAACACACTCACAGTACGTAACCGCTGAATCGCAAAGCTACAGAACTGCAGAAAATGCTATTAAAAAAAAATGTTGTTTTTTTAGTATAGCACAGTAGAAGACAAATATATAGAAATGGTTTATTTCACACGCCTCCACATATGTATAACACACTGCAAAATATTTTTTGTGGCCCTAAATGGGTCTTTTTGCAAGCGTACATTAAAGTGCAAATTTTTTTTTTTTTTTTTTGCCCTAAACGGGTCTTTTTTTGCACGAGCAAAATAAAATGCAAATTTTTTTTTTCTTTTGCCCCTAATGGGTCTTTTGGAAAAGAGCACAATAAAGTGCCCTTCTTTTTTTTGTCCTAAATGGATCTTTTTCCAAGAGCAGAATACACCCACAGTATGGAAACGGTGTATCTCTCAACGTAATATATGCAGTGCTGGTGCACTGAGCTTGCAGATAAAAGGTAGATTTTGGCCTCGTACACACGACCGAGTTTCTCGTCGTAAAAAACACGTCGTTTTTTTCGACGAGATTCTTGTTAAGCTTGTCGATTTTCTCGTCAAGCTTTCTATGCGTACACACTGTCATTTCCCAATTTCCTCGTTGTTCTCCGCGCTCACGTCCAGCACGTACGACGGCACTATAAAGGGGAAGATCTTTTTTCTTGGCGCCACCCCTTGGGCTGCTTTTGCTGATCTCATGTTACCGCGTGTGAAGTAAAAGTTTGGGAAGAGACGATTCGCGCTTTTCAGTCTTCGTACTTTTCAGATCGTTTTCTGCCGTTCAGTTTGTGCTTGTGGGTTTGTATCTTGACTTTCAGGGCGTCTAGGCAGGTTGTATCTGTTTTACAGTGCGTTCTTGCCTGTTCGTTTCTGATTTTCAGTTCGTTATTCATAGGCCTTGCTGTTCTAAAGTGCGTTCTGTTCTGTACGTTCTGATTAGACGACCGTTTCCTAGCCATGTCGCCTGGACGTTCTCGTCATCGAGTTCGTGCTGTGCGTGCGCTTGGTGTTGGTCTGCTTGTTTTGGACCAAGACCAGTCCATGAATGGTGTGAGGAGGAGTTCATGGACCAAGAATTGGTTGCTCCAGCGGGACCAATTCTGCCACATGCCTCTGCTGCGGGAGATCGTCGAGAATAATCCTGAGGACTACAGGAATTTTCTGAGGATATCTGATCCCGTTTTTCAGGAACTGTTGGCTTTGGTGTCCCCCTATATTACCAGGAAGGACACCGTTATGCGGGAAGCCATCAGTGCTGAGCAGAGGCTCATCGCCACGTTGCGTTACCTGGTGACAGGGAGAAGTCTTCAGGACTTGAAGTTCACCACAGGCATCTCCCCCCAGGCTCTGGGCCTCATAATCCCAGACACCTGTTCTGCCATTATCCAAGTCCTGCAGGAGGACTATATTAGGGTAAGTTTGCTCCCTTAACATCACATTTTAGGTATTACATGTATGCTAATGTATTGTATTTCTTTCATCCTTCCCTAATTACCATGATTGTAATATGCTGAGAATGTCCCCTTTGTCCCCATGCATGTTGGAAGCTTTAGATTGCCCCTTTTTTCTCCTCCCTAAATATTTCCCTTCACTAACTTTTCCAGCAGGGGCGCCTGTTGCTCCAAATGTTTGGGGGTTCAAACCCCAATTTAGGAAATAAACTTCCTCCTTTTTTGCTCTGGTGCCTATTAAACGCCCCCAGTTGTCCCCTCCAATGCAGCCATTTTGTTCCCTCAAATGCAGCCATTTAGTCCCCTCTAATGCAGCCAGTTTCCCCCCAGCCCTGCACTTACCTTCTTGTGGTCAGCGCCATCCTTCTTCTGTCCTTGATGTCTTCTCCTTCCCTTCATGTTGCATCAGCCAATCATGTTACCATTAAACAGACTTGGTGAACATGATTGGCAGAGCAGCCTGTCAGTGTTTACCCAAGGAATGCCCCCCCCCTGCGTCCCCGATTTTTCTTTTAGGAAGCCAATTACATCCCTCAGGTTGTAATTTGCAAGACTATTTTACTACCTGTTTCTGCTATGCAATTTTAACCCCCTAAATGCCGCAATGATTCATATGTCGGTCGCTTTACAAGAGGCCATCCACCTGAATAGTGTGCGGCATAGACAATACATAGGTTCATGCAACGCATGAACCTATGTATTGTTCTGAGTGATGGGCACAGGAGAGAGGGGGCAGTGCTCCAGCGCCCACTCTGGACGCACTGCCACTGCAATGCTATCCTGTGGCCAAACACATCTCCCCCCCCCAAAATAATTTAGTAATGGCCCATCAGAGGGGGTGATGAATATGATAAATGAGCCTTCCATTATCCTTTTTTTACACACCTTAATAAACGTATAATTTGATTGATGTTGGCCTCTAATTTTTTGGGATAGAATTTCCTTGTAATGTATGACTTTGTTTTTCTAATATTATTTCATCTTGTTTCACTCCACAGCTTCCTTCCACGCCACAGGAATGGCAGACTGTGGCATCGGAGTTTGCCACGCGGTGGGACTTCCCCAACTGCGGTGGTGCCATAGACGGGAAGCACGTCCGCATCGTGCCGCCACCCCGTTCTGGGTCCTACTACTACAACTACAAGGGGTTTCATAGCATTGTGCTGATGGCGGTGGTGTCAGCACGGTATGAATTCCTCTATGTTGATGTAGGGAAGAATGGACGGATGTCCGATGGGGGATCCTTCATCCAGACGGAGTTTGCCCTCCGTCTCCAGAGTGACGACCTTGCATTGCCACCGGATGCAGGGAATATTGAAGGACTCCCCTTTGTTTTCTTGGCTGATGAAGCCTTCGGACTCGGACGGCATCTTATGAGGCCATTTCCACAGAGGACCCTGACCCCAGAGAAGAGGGTTTTCAATTACCGGCTGGCCAGGGGCCGAAGAGTCGTTGAAAATGCCTTTGGCATAATGGCCAGCTGGTTCCGCCTTTTTATGACTTCCATCCAATTGGCGGACTACAAAATAAACTATGTAGTGTTATGCTGCTGTGTGCTACACAATTTTCTTTGCCGCAAATCTAATTCATATATGGCCTCAGTTTTGCCAGAGGCTGGACTTTCCCCTGCAAATCCCCTTCTGGGCCTGGAATCTGCCCGTCTTGGCTTGCCCCCCCAAAATGCCCGTGTGGTTCGGGACAAATACATGGAGTATTTCACGGGTAGGGGGGCAATTCCTATGCCAGCCTATGTCTAAGTATCCCAATAAAAATCTTGTTTAAACCTTTAATTATTTGTTCTTTCCTGTCTCCTAGTTTGTCTTTGTGCATTTGTAGTGGCAAGTGTATTTTACTTTAGTAAATAACAACCATTTCACTATGTAACCTTACAAAAGAACCAAATAAGCTTAGAGGGTATTATAAAAAGAAGCTACACGTTGTTTGTGGTCAAATATTTTACTCTGTGCACATTCTCTTCATTTTTTTTTTTTTTTTTACTTTGGGGTTGGCCTGGCCCCAACCCGGCAATTTTTGGCTTATGAAAATACAAAAATAACAGTTGCATTTCAAAAATTACAACATTGGATACCTCTGAGCAATCGGAGACATTCACTTACACAAACTATGTCTCTATGTGCCCGTCCTAATATGGGGTCCTGCCACCCCTTGGCCAGCCAAAAATTGAATATGCACACATTTGTGTTTTTTTACATATAGGAAGTTTACAATCCTGATCCCTATTGTCAACATGTGCTATCTGCCATCAGGGGTGATCAATGGACGTGTTTTGGGGGTGCATCCCCTTCCTCAGTTCACCGACTTTTGATACGAGGAAGGGGTTGCACCCACAAAAGACGTACATGGATATCCCCTGATGGCAGATAGCACATGTTGACACACTGTGTGCATATTCAATTTTTGGCTGGTTTGATAGTCAAAAAATTTGAAAAAATTACAAAAACAAACATGTAAAAACAAATGTGTTTGGATGGCTTATTGAATTCTCCCCAAAACATTGAGAATGTCTTTAAATGTTTGTTCCATCACATGGATTCTTTGTTTAATTAGGTCCAGTTCCGTGCTACATTCCATCACTTGCTGGATGAGGCGGAGGGCACTGTCAGCAGAGAACCGTGTACTATCCTTCACAACATTTACATCCCCTAAAAACCAAAAAAAAAAAGTATTATAACTCTGCAGGCCTACCTCGCTTACCTGAAGCTGTGGTGACAGATACTGACCTGTTGTGGTGACCAGATCCACAACGTCATCCACCTCTCCTTCCTGCACTTCTCCTTCCTCCACCTCAACTTCCTGCACATCTTTCGGTTGTGGGTCTTTGGGAGTTTGGGGTTGCTTGGAAGTTGTGGGGTGCATGTGCTCCCTGGAGTGTCCTCCTCCCAGTCTTCTCTCCCCTATGAGAATAAAACCAAAGGTCTATTTATCACACTGTAAATCTCATTGTTAAAATAAAAACAGGCTAAATTGCTTGGAAGTGGGGTACAAGTGTGTGTTTGTGCGGAATTTAAAGAAGAATGCATTATTTATGACCCCAAATATGTTTAGTATTCACATTTGGATGTAATTTTTTTGACATGGAGGCACCACAAAAATTCTCTGATGCACCTGTGTGGGACACCCAAAAAAGGCGGGTCTGGTGGCCCACACTATAGTGCTCCAAAGTACAGATGTGGAAGCAGCTGCTGAGTGTCCTCTCCTTTACACTGATAAAAGTTTGCATTTCATTCTCTTTACAAACACATCATCTAGACTAAAAAATTATCCACAATAGTTGATCAAAAATGGCAGATGTCTAATTACTTTTGTGGCTCTAAAATAAGCCAAAACCGCGGATAGTGGCCGAACGAAGTGTCGGTAACGTAACGAACGATTACTGTGCCCAACCAAGTTCAAAATATTACATTTTGGAAGGGAGTCCAATATGAGAAAAAAAAAACATGTCAGTTTATAAAAAGATTAATAGCAGAAACGTCGACATTTTACTTGCTTTTAGCGAGCATCCTCTTTATGCTCCTCAACTGGTCTGGCTCCCTCAGTTTGAGGTCTGACCACCTCTTTCTGAGCTGCTCATTTGAGCGTTTCACCCCGAACTTCGCCCTCAGACTCTTCACAACTTTAGTGAGGATTTTGGCCTTCCTTCTATTTGGTTTGCTATACGGCCCATGCTTGGCATCATAATCAGCCTTGACCAAGATGTCCACCATCTCCGCCATCTCCGCCAAAGACATATTCGATGCCTTGAATCTCCTCCTTGATCGTGACGTGTCCTCGGTCTCCGGGCTTGTCTCCTCGCTAGTTGCGGAATTATCAGACACCTGCTGTAACTCCGCCATATCTGTCTGCGCGCCGAAAGAGAAGGGGCGGGGAAAAGATGTTAGTTAGAACATCATGGGCGGGCGACGTGTGTGGAGCGACGTGTTCGAATTTTGACGCATGCGTGGTGTGTGTATATAGCAAACACACATGTGACTATAGTACGTTCGGTGTGCGGAGAGAGGAGTTCAAGTGACGGACGTGCGAACGAAGGTATGTGATTTTGTGACTTGTAAAAATTGTTGGCCTATACTGTGATTGTTGGAGGATATATATGGTGACTAGGATGTTAAGGAGGTTAGACTGTTTGCCTCACATTAGTTAAATATAATTTATTTAACTTGCAGATACAATATGAATGTCTTTATTAGCGACAAAGAGTTCCTGGCGGAATTTATTGACCGGGTAAGGGAGCTGCCGACTCTGTGGGAGACGAAAAACCCCATCCATAAAAAAAAGGGGTGAGAAAAGCAGCGCTGGAGAAGCTGCTCCCATTTGTGCATACCAAGGTGCCCACAGCCACAGCAAAACAAGTGGACACTAAAATTGGGAGCTTGAGAGGTACCTACAGGACTGAACGCTCTAAGGTGCTGGCTTCTCAGAGGTCAGGAGCAGCAGCAGATGATGTTTATGTCCCGTTTTTGTGGTACTACAACAGGATGTCCTTCCTGGATGACCACATTGACACAAGGCCATCACTCTCCACTCTTCCCCCCAGACTTCCCTGCAGCCAACCTGAGCCTTCTCTGGAGCAAGAGGAGGCAGCCATCCTGGATGATCCAGATTTGGCCATCTGGAGCCAGGTATAGTATTAACTGAAAATGTATTGGGATAAAATTAATGTTTGACAAATATGTCAGGATGAGAAACATACATTATTTTGGATTCCACAAGTGAAATCAAGATCTGTAGACATTATTCTGCACTTAATTGGGTGCTAAATAGTCAATATGATGTAGTGGTAAATTTAAAACAAGGATTTATGCATTTACATTCTAATTGCTTCAATCAGGATTACAAAGTTTGATGCAAAGATTAAACCAACATATTAAACTATGTTCCTTTTTCATACACAGGATGAAATCAGCCAGGAGGAGGGTCTGGAAACTGTCAGGCAGGAGGAGGAAGGGCCCAGTGGCAGCCAGGAGGTGGCAGGGCCCAGTGGCAGCCAGGAGGTGGCAGGGCCCAGTGGCAGACAGGAGGTGGCAGGGCCCAGTGGCAGACAGGAGGTGGCAGGGCAAAGGAGAAGCACCAGATCCCAGGTGCCTCCCATCCAGCTTCACAAAAGAGGCAGGAGGGACAGGACCACCAGTGAGGCAGCAATGGCCCTTATTAAAGAGGCCCATGCCACCCTCAAGGAGCCCACATCCCCTGAAGAGGCCATTGCCGGCCTAGTGGAGGCTAAGTTCAAGGTGATGAGCATGGAGCAATGCCTCCTATGCGAGCCCCTGCTCATCACCTTGCTCAACAAGGGGGTGATGGAGAAAATTACACCCAATACCGCCATATGTGAGGTGGCCCAACTGACCCAACCTCAACCTCCACCTCCACCTTCTTCTTCTGCCCCACCCCCTTCTGCTACACCTCCACCTTCTTCTTCTGCCCCACCCCCTTCTGCTACACCTCCACCTTCTTCTTCTGCCCCACCCCCTTCTGCTACACCTCCACCTCCTCCTCCTGACAGGAGTACCCCTCCAGTGGGCCAGCCTCCAGCCAAACGAAGAAGGAAGGCTGCAGGGAAGGCTTCAGGAAAGGCTGCAGGGAAGGCTTCAGGAAAGGCTGCAGGGAAGGTTGCCAGGAAGAAGAGGAAGTGATGGCCTTGCTTCATTGTGGTCGGACAGAAGGCAGCCTGTTGTAGTACCACACACTTGGGACATATATATCACCTGCTGCTGTTCCTGACCTCTGGGAGGCCAGCATCAGATTGTGTTCAGAAATGTTGGCCTTCTCAAGCTCCCAATTTTAGTGTCCACACAGGGTTTCTGTGTGCTTTGGGGTCCCTGGGATGCACAAATGGCAGCAGCTTATCCAGCGCTGCCTTCTCTTTATTTAATTTATAAACATGAATAAATGTGATTTTTGTTTAAGTTCATACTTGACTATGTGTATTTTTAAATAAACAAAATCAAGCTTTGGAGTAAGCAGATACATTTGACTGACAATAAAAGGCACAGATATCACCCCCCCAAAAGAATAACTAAATCTGATTAGCACAAAAACATGGTGGGAAATTTAAATAATATAGATTCCTAAATTAAATGGGAGATCACTATCAAAACATTGTGAAATTATAATTAACATCATTTTGAAAAATCTAACCATTTAAATTATTCCTAAAAACGTGCACGATATAATACACATAAATCTTATAAAGAGCAGCATGGAAAAGGTTAAAAATAAGGCATAACTCTGTGTGAATATCAGCAGTAAAAGAAGGTCACTCGTTTTGATTAATGTAACATTCTAACGAAGATTTCAATGCAGAACATTTAAACGATGAAATATTTTTGAGCGTGACGAATATGCTCTCTCCATTACGAAGGCTTGTTTTACCAGAAGATGCGCTCCCGTCTCATAGTTGCTTGTGAGCATGCGCGCTTTTGGAAGAGTCGTAAAAGCATACACACGAACCATTTTCTCGTCACAAAACAGGCCGACGAGAAACACGACGAGGAAATCTGGAATCCTGACGAGAAAATAGAAAGCAGGTTCTCTATTTTCTCGTCGAGATTCTCGGCAATTTTCTCGTCGTAAAACCATACACACGAACGTTTTTCTAGACAAAAAAACTCTCGCGGCACTTTTCTTGACTGTTTTGGACGAGAAAAACGGTCATGTGTACGAGGCCTTTCTCTGACACTGGGCTCATGGCAGTGTAAAAAGACTGCACTGCAACACAAACAGGTAAACCTATGCAGATCGCTGAGTTATATCTCTGAATCTGGACTCCTATTCCTATATAATATATCTCTCTCCCTGAAAGCACCAACAGGAACCTGGCCCTACACTACACTGTCTCTCTATCTTTTCCCTCAGATTCCAGAATCAGGACTAACTCATGTATTTTTCAATCTCTCCCTAAAAGCAGCAGCAGAAGACAAGATCCTCTCCCTATCTATTCTGAAGCAGAGTGACGTGTGTGCTGTGTGCCTCTAGCTTATATAGAAGCTGGGTCACATGTTGCACTGACCAATCACAGCCATGCCATTAGTAGGCATGGCTATGATGGCTTCTAAGGGCACACCAGCTAATCAAAAGGTGATTGGCTGGCCCCTGAAGCATTTCTAACTGTGCCATTAGATTGCCGAACCCGAACCCGAACCCGGACTTTCGCGCAAAGTCCGGGTTCGGGAAAAAGCTAAAGTTCGGTACGGACCCGAACTTTACAGTTCGGGTTCGTTCAACCCTAGTAACAAAACCTCCAGCAGCACTGAATGCCCTTTCGGAAAGCACACTGGATGCAGGGCAGTCCAGCAGTTCAATTGCATACTGGGCAAGTTCTGGCCAGTGGTCTATTCTCATGACCCAGTAAGCCAGTGGATCGTCGACTGGAAAGCTCTCCATATCTGTTTTGCCCCTAGATAATCGCTGTCACATACCTGGTGGAGATCGAGCTGGAGAGGGGGCTTCTCTTGCACCTCCTGTCCAACACCCCTGGTAGTGATGACAGGGAGTGAAGGACACAGAGTGGCACGAGGACCGATGCAGTGGATGGTGCTGGCTGGGCCTTGGCAGGAACCAGGTGGGTGAAGAGCGCTGGGCAGGCTCTGAGAACTGGAGCTCTGTATCACTGGGTCAGCAGATGGAGGTGTAGCCGGGACGTAAGCCAGGAGGTCATCAACAGCTGGACAGAGCAAGTTCTGAGACGAGAGGCAGAGGCAGAGACGGGACACAGGCCGGGTTCGGTACACAGACGGGCAGCAAGGTACAGGAACATCAGACAGAAGCGGAGTCAAACACAAGCCGGGATCAGGTAGGCAGGCGGAGGTCAAGGAGAAGGTTCAGGTGAAGCCGGGTCAAGACACAGGAAGCTGGAACAGACAAGGTAAACAGGCACTAGCTGAAAGACCACTCAATGTTCATGTGTCAGGGTTCAGTTTAAATAGGCTTACTTGGTGCCCATACGTGCACGCGCGCATTGGCGCACCCCCATGTGCGCCCGCGCCAATACAAGTCCTTCTTTGTACACACACTGGTGTGCCCGTGCTTGTATGCAGATGCGCGTCTGTTAGCCGGACTTCTCTTACAATCGCCCACCGTGCAGTGCTGCTGATGGGATGTGGAAGCTGACCTGGGGGGGTGAGGACTTAAAAAATTGTTAAATGCATCAATTAGGTGGCCGCCTTCTCCACCACTCCTCTCTTGACCAACAGAAGCCTCAAAACTACATTTTCCATGACACTGCAACCTACCAGAGTCGGGAAAAGCATTAGATAAACTCCTCTTTAAGGTGCCCTGAAGAGATTTCATCTTCTGCACTCTCTGTGGGGACGGGATGAGTTCTGAGATTTTCCCCTTGTAACGGTGGTCAAGGAGGGTTGCCAACCAATAGTGATCCTTCTCCTTTATGGCACATATGATTGGGTGCTTTCGCAGGCTTTGAAGCATGAGGGAGCCCATGCACCGCAGGATCACTCCTCGGGGTCACTGAGGATTATAGTATCTGGAACTGCCTCCTCACAGCCACAAACTAATCCCAAGGGTTCTGCGGATGGAAAACCATCTCTTACTGTTTGACGTATGTCTTTGTCTACTTCAATGCCTCCAAAACTGCCAGAATCCTCCTCCTCCTCTTCCTCTGTGGCATAGGAACAATGGTGTCTGCATAAAGTGAGCCTTGAGAGGAAAGGAAGTCCTTCCCTTCCTCCCGCTGCTCTGCCTTGAGTGCCCTGTCCATAATGCCACGCAGAGTCTGCGCCAGCAGGAACAAAACAGGGATTGTGTCATGGCTCACCCTCTTTGTGGCCTCCTCAAATGGTGACAGTACAGTGCATGCATCCTTTATGAGCAGCCATTGGCATTAGAAAAAAAAAACGAGCCAGCCTGAGCCTGTCGTTGTGCCATACTCACACAGGTACTCGTTGGAAGCCCTCTGTTGCATGTGAAGCATGTTGAGTTCCACCTGGTGGGCATGTCACAAATCAGGCGGTTTACGGGCAGTAGGGATGAGCCAGTAGTTCGAGTTGAACGTAAGTTCGACTCAAACATCAGGTGTTCGCTTGTTCTAAATCAAACCGAACATATGGGGCGTTCGCTGGAAATTTGAGCACCGCGGAATGCCCCATATTGCACTGCGAAATCGCAGTGCATTGCTGTATGATGATTGGCCAAAGCATGCACCTGACCTGCATGCTTTGGCCAATCACAGCGCGCTCTGTTGAGAGAGCCATAATTGGTCAAAGGCAGGGTGCCCTTGGCCAATCATTGCTCAGGGGACTAAGTCCACGCCAGTGTTTGCATGTTCGCACAATTTTTTTGCCCGTTCGGGGGGTGTTCGGCTCATCCCTAACAAGCAGGTGGAATTCCCACTGAATTTCAGCCAACCGAGCACTGGCTGTGTATGACTGCCTGAAATGGCTATACACTCTTCTGGCCTGCTTTAGTAGACCTTCCAACCCTGGGTTCCTATTTAGGAAACACTGCACCACTAAATTGAGGACATGTGTCAACTTTCCCTGTCTAAGGGCAGACAGGAGGTTTGTGCCATTATCACACACCACCATTCCTGGCTCCAGCTGGCATTCAGTGAACCAACTCTGGGCCTGTCCCTGCAGAGCTGCAAAAATCTCTGCTCTGGTGTGTTTCCTGTCCCCTAGTCAAACAAGCTGAAGCACTGCATGGCACCTTTTAGCCTGACTCATTGAATAGGCCCTTGAACTCTTAGGGAGTACTTTTGGTTCATAGGACAATTCAGCAGAGGAGGGTATGGAGATGGAGGAGGAGGAGGATGAGGAGGTAGAGCTGACAAATCTGGCATCATCATCTCTGGCAGTATGGAGACGTGGGGCCACAACAAGCTTCAGCACTGAGCCCTGTCCTGCATCCTTCCGAGTTGAAAGCAGAGTTACTCAGTGTGTTGTGAACGAAATATATTGTCCCTGACCATGCTTGCTGGACCACGTGTCTGCAGTAACATGGACTTTGCGCCTGTCTGCCTTGCCCAATGATGCCACAACATTGCCTTCCACATGATGGTACAGAGCTGGAATGGCTTTACGTGAAAAGAAATCGCGACTGGGAACCTGCCGTTGTGGTACAGCACATTCTGCAAATTCATGGAAGGGGGCAGAATCCACCAGATGGAAAAGCAGAAGTAGGAGAGTCAGCAGCTTTGACAAGCTTGCATTTAGATGCTGGGCATGTGGGTGGCAGTGACTGTGTTTTTTTTTCACTGCAGCAGATGGGGCAGAGAAATTTGCCAGCTATAGTCTACAGCTGGTGGTGTGCTGCTGGAAGATGTGCTGCAAGGACCTCTGACACCCTGCCCTATCATCCCTGTCAGTGGAGGCTGCTGAGAGGTCATGAGGTATAGCAGGGGCAGACTGAGGTTAATAAGGAGGAGGAACAGATTTGTGGCCCTTTTGTGTGGCTTTCAGGTGCTCTTGCCAATGGGCTAAGTGGTGGGAGGTTAAATGCCTTGTCAAGTATGTGGTACTCAAATGACTGAGGTTTTTGCCACGCTTCATGTGTTTGAGACAAAGTTTTCAAATTGCAACAGTGCGATCAGCTGCACATGTGCTTAAAAATGCCCAGACAGCTGAGCTGTGGGAAGTGGGCCTGGAGATAACAGCTCCACAATGTGATGGAATAGGATGGCTGCTCTCTACTCTTCCATGATGGCTGCTTCATTGGGGTTTTGCCTTACCTTCACTTTCCTCCTATGCTCTATCTGGCACCCAAGTCGCGTCAGTGACCTCATCATCATCATCTCCTCCATCCTCATTACCACTGGAGACAACTTGGCAATACGCTGTGGCTGGAGGAACATGACTGCCAATTTGTGTACCACTGTTCTCCCCTCTCTGTTAGCTCATGTTCCTGCCTTCCTCAACCTCAGAACCACCATCTAAATCAAGTAATGGGTGTACATCGTCAAGGAGAAAGTGGCTGACGCTGTGTTCAAATACCTCAGCTGACTCCTCCATGCCTGATGCTGGGGCTATGGCAGGAATAGCTGTGCACAAGGAGGCAGGTTTAGCCACTCTGGCAGCTGCAGTGGACTGTGCATCAGTCTCTGCTTGTGTGACGGTGGATGAGGAGGATGAGGATGGTTTAGTAAGCCAGTCCATCAACTCCTCTGCATGCTGTGGCTGGATAGCATGGGCAAAATCACTAAACGGAAATTATGCCCTGCCTGAGGACTGACCACGTCTACCTTTGCCTGTGGACACATACGCTGCTGGCTTCCTCGCAGTGTCATAGGAACGTCTGCCTCTCCTTGTTGTCTTCCCAGAAACGATGGGGGTGGGGGTGCTTATTAATACAATGTAATATATATGTGGAAATGTAAACGTGGATGCACTTTAACCACTTGACAACTGGGCACTTAAACCCCCTTCCTAACCAGACGAATTTTCAGCTTTCGGTGCTCTCACATTTTGAATGACAATTACTCAGTCATACAACACTGTACCCATATGAAATTTTTGTCCTTTTTTTCACACAAATAGAGCTTTCTTTTGGTGGTATTTAATCACTGTTGGGTTTTTTATTTTTTGCGCTATAAGAGAAAAAAGACTGAAAATTTTGTAAAAAAATGAATTTTTCTTTGTTTCCGTTATAAAATTTTGCAAATTAGTATTTTTTCTTCAAACATTTTGGCCAAAATTTATACTGCTACATATCTTTGGTAAAAATAAGTACAAATTGGTGGATATTTTTTGGTCTTTGTGAAAGTTATAGAGTCCACAAGCTATGGTGCCAATATCTGAAAATTGATCACACCTGAAGTACTGACGGCCTATCTCATTTCTTGAGACCCTAACATGCCAGAAAAGTACAAATACCCCCCAAATGACCCCTTTTTGGAAAGAAGACATTCCAAGGTATTTAGAAAGAGTCATTGTGAGTTTTTTGAAGTTGTCATTTTTTCCCACAATTCTTTGCAAAAATCAAGATTTTTTTTTCTTTTTTTTTTTTTCCACAAAATTGTCATATTAGCAGGTTATTTCTCACACACAGCATATGCATACCACAAATTACACCCCAAAACACATTCTGCTATTCCTCCCGAGTATGGCGATACCACATGTGTGAGACTTTTACACAGCGTGGCCACACACAGAGGCCCAACATGCAGGGAGCACCTTCAGGCGTTCTGGAGCACCCAGGCCAATTCTGACATTCCTCTCCTACATGTAAAAATCATCATTTATTTGCTATAAAATTACATAGAACCCCAAAACATTATATATGTTTTTTTTAGCAAAGACCTTAAAGAATATAATGGTGGTCATTGCAACTTTTTATCTTGCACGGTATTTGCGCATAAATTTTTTCTAACGCGTTTTTTTACGGAAAAAAACTGTTTTGTGCCTAAAAGAAAAAAAAAAACAGTAAAGTTAGCCCAGTGTTTTTGCATAATGTGAAAGATGAAGTTACGCAGAGTAAATAGATACCTAACATGTCACCCTTCAAAATTGCACACGCTCGTGGAATGGCGCCAAACTTCGCTACTTAAAAATCCCCATAGGCAATGCTTTAAATATTTTTACTGGTTATATGTTTTGAGTTACAGAGGAGGTCTAGGGCCAAAATTATTGCTCTCGCTCTAATGTTCGCAACGATACCTCACATGTGTGGCTTGAACACCGTTTTCATATGTGGGCGGGGCTTACGTATGCGTTCACTTCTGCATGCGAGCTCGCGGGGGCAGGGGCGCTTTAAAAAAAATATATATATTTTATTGTTCATTTTACTTTATTTATTTTAGTTTGACATGTTTTTCCGCCCCAAATTTTTTTTTTTAGCACTTTTATTCCTATTACAAGGAATGTAAACATCCCTTGTAATAGGAATATGGCATGACAGGTCCTCTTTACAGTGAGATATGGGGGGGGGGGGGGTGTCAATAAGACCCCACATCTCACCTCTAGGCTGGGAAGCCTAAAAAAAAACAAAAAAAAAACCAATCTTGGCTTTGATCGTAGCGGTGAGTCGGTAGAAGCACCGGAGGGCAGCGGGAGGGGGGGGCATCCCCTCTCACCTTCCGTAAGAGCGATCAAGCGGTGGAACAGCCGCTATGATTGTTCTTATGGTGTAGGGAATCGCCAGCTGAAAAAGCGAATATCTGAATGATGCCTGTAGCTGCTCCCATCATTCAGATATCCCCGTACAAAGTCAAGGACGTCATATGACGGCCGGCGGGCGGGCGAGAAGTGGTTATTGCAGAGTATTACCGGGTATTGAGGAGTATTGCCGGGTATTGAGGAGTATTGACGAGTATTGCCGGGTATTGACGAGTATTGCGGGGTATTGAGGAGTATTGCAGGGTATTGTGGAGTATTGCAGGGTATTGTGGAGTATTGCAGGGTATTGTGGAGTATTGCCGGGTATTGTGGAGTATTGCCGGGTATTGTGGAGTATTGCCGGGTATTGTGGAGTATTGCCGGGTATTGTGGAGTATTGCCGGGTATTGTGGAGTATTGCCGGGTATTGCCGGGTATTGTGGAGTATTGCCGGGTATTGTGGAGTATTGCCGGGTATTGTGGAGTATTGCCGAGTATTGCCGGGTATTGTGGAGTATTGCTGGGTATTGTGGAGTATTGCCGGGTATTGTGGAGTATTGCCGGGTATTGTGGAGTATTGCTGGGTATTGTGGAGTATTGCCGGGTATTGTGGAGTATTGCTGGGTATTGTGGAGTATTGCGGAGTATGGCAGGGTATGGGCAGGGTATTGCACAGTATGGGCAGGGTATTGCACAGGGTATTGCAGAGTATGGGCAGGGTATTGCACAGGGTGTATTGCAGAGTATTGCACAGGGTGTATTGCAGAGTATTGGCAGGGTGTATTGCAGAGTATTGCAGAGTATTGGCAGGGTGTATTGCAGAGTATTGCACAGGGTATTGCAGAGTATTGGCAGGGTGTATTGCAGAGTATTGCACAGGGTGTATTGCAGAGTATTGCACAGGGTGTATTGCAGAGTATTGCACAGGGTGTATTGCAGAGTATTGCACAGGGTGTGTTGCAGAGTATTGCACAGGGTGTATTGCAGAGTATTGGCAGAGTATTGCACAGGGATGGCTGAGCAGGGATGGATGGATTGCTGGATCTGTGACTGCAATTGTCACAGATCCAGCCCACAGCTGACATGGGGGAGGGAGCGGACATGATTCGCTCCCTCCCCTCTCCTCTCACACTGTACCGATCGGTACAGAGAGGGGAGGGAGGAACCGGCGTCATCAAATGACGCGATTAGCGGCCATCTACCGTGATCCGTGATGCGCCGGGTCTTCCGGACCCGGCGGTCACGGACATATCCTGGAGCGCGCCCCTGGGGGCGCGCGGGAGCAAGATTCTGTGAGGACGTCCCTGGGACGTCCACTCAGGATAACTCGACCGCGCTGTGGACGTCTTTTGTACATGGCGCGGTCGGGAAGTGGTTAATCAATGGAAAGTGGTGTTTGGTGCACTTTAACTTGAGTACTCACTACTACACAGACACACTCCTCTGATACACAATATTATACTGCAGTAAAACTGCACTGACGCACTGAAATATACTGCGTCAAATGTGCACTAATGCACAGAAATGTACTGCATTAAATGAAAGGTAATGCACTGACATATACGTCATTAAACTTGCAGTAACACACTTAACTATACAGCGTTAAACGGAAGATAACGCACTGAAATATAGTGCGTTAAGCGTGCACTAACGCACAAAAATGTACTGTGTTAAATGGCACGTAACGCACTGAAATATACTTGCAGTAATGCACTGAACAGTACTGCGTTAAATGCAAGATAATGCACTGAAATATACAGCTTTAAACTTGCAGTAATGCGCCAAAATATACTGCGTTAAGCGCGCAGTAATGCACAGAAATGTACTGCATTAAACGGCATGTAATGCACTGAAATATACGATGTTAAACTTGCAGTAATGCACTGAAATATACGATGTTAAACTTGCAGTAACGCACTGAAATGTACTGCGTTAAACTTGCAGTAACGCACTGAACTGTACGCCATTAAACTTGCAGTGACGCACTGAAATATACTGCGTTAAGCGTGCATTAACGCACAAAAATGTACTGCGTTAAAAGGCACATAACGCACTGAAATATACGGCGTTAAACTTGCAGTAATGCACTGAACTGTTATGCCTTAAACTTGCAGTAACACACCAAAATATACTGCGTTAAGCGTGCAATAATGCACAGAAATGTACTGCGTTAAACGGCACGTAACGCACTGAAATATACAATGTTAAATTTGCAGTAATGCACTGAAATATACTGCGTTAAGCGTGCATTAACACACAGAAATGTACTGCGTTAAACAGCACGTAACGCACTGAAATAGAAATACACTGAACTGTACGGCGTTAAACTTGCAGTGACACACTGAAATATGCTGCGCTAAGCGTGCAATAACACACAAAAATGTATTGCGTTAAATGGCACTTAACGCACTGAAATATACAGCGTTAAACTTTCAGTAACGCACTGAACTGTACTGCGTTAAGTGGAAGATAACGCACTGCAATATACGGCGTTAAACTTGCAGCAATGTACTGAACTGTATGGTGTTAAGCGTGCAGTAATGCACAGAAATTTACTGCATTAAACAGCATGTAACACACTGAAATATACGAAGTTAAACTTGCAGTAACGCACTAAAATATAATGCGTTAAGCGTGCATTAACGCACAGAAATGTACTGCGTTAAAAGGCACGTAATGCACTGAAATATTTGGCGTTAAACTTGCAGTAACGCACTGAACTGTACAGCGTTAAACTTGCAGTGACGCACTGAAATATACTGGTTAAGCGTGCAGAAATGCACAGAAATGTACTGCATTAAATGGCTCGTAACGCACTGAAATATACAATGTTAAATTTACAGTAATGCACTGAAATATACTGCGTTAAGCGTGCATTAATGCACAGAAATTTACTGCGTTCAACAGCACGTAACGCACTGAAATACTAATACACTGAACTGTACAGCGTTAAACTTGCAGTGACACACTGAAATATGCTGCGTTAAGCGTGCAATAACACACACAAATGTATTGCGTTAAATGGCACTTAACGCACTGAAATATACAGCGTTAAACTTGCAGTAACGCACTGAACTGTACTGCGTTAAGTGGAAGATAACGCACTGAAATATACGGCGTTAAATTTGCAGTAATGTACTGAACTGTACGGTGTTAAGCGTGCAGTAATGCACAGAAATTTACTGCGTTAAACAGCACGTAACACACTGAAATATACAACGTTAAACTTGCAGTAACGCACTGAAATATACTGCGCTAAGCGTGCATTAGCGCACAGAAATGTACTGCGTTAAAAGGCACGTAACGCACTGAAATATTCGGCGTTAAACTTGCAGTAACACACTGAACTGTACAGCGTTAAACTTGCAGTGACGCACTGAAATATACTGGTTGAGCTTGCAGAAATGCACAGAAATGTACTGCGTTAAATGGCATGTAACGCATTGGAATATAGGGAGTAAAACTTGCAGTAACGCAATGAAATATACGGTGTTAAATGGTAACTACACTCACACTGACTGAACTATCCCTACATTCACACTAATGTAAAGATGAATGGTGGTCGCACTACACTCACACTGACTGAACTATCCCTACATTCACACTAATGTAAGGATAAATGGTCGCACTACACTCACACTGAACTATTCACACTAAACTGATATTCTACATTGACTATAGAATCAGAATAGCACACCATAGCACACTTATGCCACGTACACACGATCGGACATTCCAACAACAAAACCGTTTTTTTTTTTCCGACGGATGTTCACTCAAACTTGTCTTGCATACACATGGTCACAAAAATGTTGTTGGAAATTCAGATCGACAAGAACACAGTGACGTACAACACTACAACGTGCCAAGAAAAACTAAGTTCAATGATTCCGAGCATGCGTCAAATTGATTCCGAGCATGCGTAGGATTTTTGTGCTTCGGAATTGTATACACACGATCAGAATTTCCGACCACAACTTTTGTTGTCGGAAAAATTGAGAACCAGCTCTCAAACATTTGTTGTTGGAAATTCCTACAGCAAATGTCCGATGAAGCCTACACACGGTCGGAATATCCGACCAAAAGCTCACATCGAACATTTGTTGTCATCGCAGTGCATTGTGGTCATTCGGCGGGCCAAACAAGCGGTCAAACGCCCTGATAATTTGGTTGTTCGGGAAACGTGCAAACAGCCCCTGTTATGTCCAAAAAGCCTACAATTCTTGGATCCCTTAAAGGAGGATAAACCAATGAGGCAGCTACCTCAGCAATGCTTTTAAGACTTTTTTCAACCACAGTGGATTGACCTGGATGCAGGCAGCACTCACAGGCAGTGCCTCAACCACATGAGTGCAAAGTATTTGGGGTCCAGTGCTGACATAATTTTTTTTAGAAGTGATGGCATCATGGACTATTGGTTGTACTATTGGCTTTCACAGTATGTGCTGGAGCTATAGGCTTACTGAGAGGCAAATCCACCTATCCCCTGACACTTTGAACCAGCTCACTTACATTGAACCAGTTCTAGATTGTTAATGGTAACAATAGTCCTGCTGCTGATGCTACTGACTACGTTGTTTAATCATCTGCCTATAAAAATTGTACCTTCCACTATTACCAGCTCCTGCCACTGCTCCTGGGTTGCCACCATTATTAGTAGGCATGAGCTGAACTTACCTTGGTTCAGTTCTAGGCAGGTTCAATGAACATTACAGAAGTTTGTGTGCTGAATCCAAACTCCATTAAAGTAAATTAGAGCTGAATGGTATAAATCTGTGTTAGACATTTATTAGGCTACTGGGGATAGCCAGACAACTGACATGGGTGGCTGGGCATTATCCTGAGGTACATGTATCAAAGTAAAAAAAGAAAAAGAAAAGAAAAATCAGTTTGGCACAGAACAGCACTTGTGCATAATGCATAAAAGGGTGTTTCCACTTTCGTAGCCAATGACATTACTCAGATGACCCTGCCCAGTTGTTGGTATCAGCTGCTATCTGATAGACATATCATACATTGGAGAGCAAAGCTGTCATCAGGATCAGACATGACGGTGGTCGTCAAGTTTTTTTCTTTCAACTGGTTGGCATTATGATTCTGTAAATGGGTCTATAAAGCTGGATAGTGTAATTGACAGTGGATTTGCCTATTATTTTTTAAGGACTTGTACTGATTTTGTGAATGAGTGGGGCTACTAAAATAAATAGGGGGACATTTTTGTATTCTCCCTACTTAAATTAAAATACGTACTATCTTAATTTTTCCTAAAATTATCTAATATATAATATTATGATATATATATATATATATATATATATATATATAGATATAGATATAGATATAGATATACGATAAATTTAATAAATATGATAATATTAATGGTAATAATATAATAGCAATATTAGCTGTAAAACAAACACAATGCTCAAAGAAGAAAAGGTCTTATTTGTTCACAAAGAAAATAGAACACTAACATGGAAATCTAAAAGAATATTACAGAGCATTTCTTTTTCGTACATCACGGGACACAGAGCGACTTAGTCATTACTAATGGGTTATATAGTTTACCTTCAGGTGTTGGCACTGGCCAATTCCAAACCGGAAGTACCCTCCCCTATATAAGCCCCTCCCACCCGGGAGCACCTCAGTTTTTTGCCAGTGTCTAAGGTGTTGGCCAAAGAGTAACATGTGTTTTCACTGGGCTTGCGTACAGGTTCTTTTGGGCCTTAGTAAGCTGTTCCGGATCCCACCAAAAAAAAAAGCTTCATAGCTAAACGGTCGGTACCCGGGCCTTGCAGCAGAAGAGCAAGGTTTTGCCTGTAATGCTTCTCTTAGGAGGGCTGGACCCTGGGATCCAGAGCTCTGGTCATACCCACGACCAAGACGCTGTCTGTGCAGGGTGCTATACAGGTCCAGGGGAGTGGAATCCTTGGGAACCCGGTCCCTGAAGGTTTAATTACAATGCCTGCCGTGATAGGTGAAGTTTGGACTTTTGTGGACCAAACAAAGTCCTGCGGCGGGGATCAGGTAAGTGGGGGCCCTCAGGAACTTGGTTCTATTGGGGGACCCCCAAGCCTAATTTGTCTTTCTGTCTGTTACCTAACGGTATTCCCGCTAAATATCTGTGTTTGCCTATAACTACTGAAAATGTAAAATTTTAATAGTAGTCAAGAAAAAAAAAAAAACAGGGACCGCGGTACCTGTGTTAAACCACTAGAGGCCGCTGTAGTCCATTTTTCTTGTAAATGTGGATCTTTGGTTTTCTCAACTCAAAAGATCCAGGCAGCTGGTAAGTTTCTCTGAGGGAATCCACTTCCTCTGCCCTGTTGCTGCGTTCATCCACCGCACAGGCCCTCCGGCAAAAAGGGCCCTGGCTCCTAGTCCTCTGTTGGTTTTCGAAAAGGGCGCCATTGGCGCACGGGCGCGCGCGCGGGCGCGTGCACGCGCCTCCTATGAAAAAAAAGGGGCGGGGCGGGTGGATGACGCTCGATGCGCGCCGCGGCGCTTCTGCGCATGTGCGGGCGTCCCAGCATGGTTAAAAGACACAGTACAAGTGTCAGCTGCATGCAAACAGAGCTAGCAACAAACAGTGGCACACAGAGGCGGTTGATGCAGGCATCCCCATAGAAAGGCACTTTAGTGGACACCAGCTGGTATATAGCAGCACCTGTGTTAGACTATTACCAGCAAAAATTGGTGTATGACGACGGGAATACCTCAGCTTTGTGCTTAAAGGATATGTCGTCCAGACGCTCCGGAAATAAATCTTCCAGGAAGCCAAAGGGGTCTCCATCGGGCTCTGAGGATATTGGGCATGCTTGCACTGCACCAATCTCCCCTGAGAATGCAGAGGTCAGTAGCCGTAGAAACCCCGCAGGAATGTCTGGTGCTGCGGCTGTCCCCAGTCCACCTGCTCCTGTATATATAACAGAGGAGGTTTTATCCTCAACTCTGGGAGGATTGGAAGAGAGATTAACAGCATTGATCGCTGCTTCCCTGTCACAGGAAAAGCGCGTCCGATCTCCGTCTCCTCCTTCAGAGTGCCTGTTAGTGGAGGAACAGCCCCACACAGAGATCGACCTACCTGAAGGGGATCAGGATGAGGTTGATTCACTTATAGAGGAATCAACAGTGGAAGAACCTTTCTCAGCTTCTCAGGCTGAAAGATTATGGGTTCAGTCTCTGACTAACATGGTCCGATCAGCATTTAAAATGCCTCTGGCGGAACCACCATCCACTACGGTTTCCTCGCTGGGGTCGCTAAAAGCTCCCCAGGCGGTCTGTTCCTTCCCAATCCACCCTTTATTAGAAGGGCTTATTTACCAGGATTGGGAGCATCCTGATAAAATATTTGCTCCCCCCAAGAGATTTCCGGTGATCTATCCCATGGAGGATAAGTTCATAAGAAAATGGAGGGTCCCTATAGTGGACGCAGCCATCTCTTCTGTTAACAAATCACTGACATGTCCAGTAGATAATGTTCCAATGTTCAAAGACCCAATAGATAAAAAATTGGAGTCTTTACTAAAATCTGCTTTCTCTACAGCAAGTATGGTGACACAACCTGCGGTAGCAGCGATTGGAGTCTGCCAAGCAGTGAAAGATCAGTTGAAACAAGTCTTAAGGGACTTACCAGGTCAGCAGGCTCATGCCCTAGCTGACCTGCCTAGAGCCTTGTGTTTTGCGGTGGACGCCATAAAGGATACAATCCAGCAGGCCTCCCGCTTTACGCTGTCTATAGTACATATGCGTAGGCTTTTGTGGCTCAAAAACTGGTCTGCTGAAGCTCCCTGTAAAAGACTGCTGGTTAGCTTCCCATTTCATGGAGAACGCTTATTTGGAGAAGATCTGGACAAATATATCCAGAAAATTTCTGCCGGTAAAAGTTCACTCTTACCGGTTAAGAACAAGGGTAGAAGTCCTTCTTTTAAGAGGCCTACCTCTCCAGTCCCGGGCACATCGGCTGTGAAGCAGTTCCGACGGCCTCCGCGGTCAAATTCAGGGGGCAGAAATCAGGGACAATCACAGGGTAACAAGAAGCCCTGGATCAAGAGAGGTACAAAACCTCCCCCTAAGGCATGAAGTATTGCCCCCGCTCAATCGGGTGGGGGGAAGACTTCAGTTGTTCACAGAGACCTGGCGGGACACCATCAGAGACAGATGGGTGCTCTCCGCAGTAAGTCTGGGATACAAGCTGGAGTTAAAAGGCACTCCTCCTGCCCAATTTATGAGGTCAAACGTGCCAAGAGATCCCCAAAAGAGAGGATCCCTCCTTCTGGCACTAGAACAACTATTGCTCCAAGGGGTAATCATGAAGGTTCCCCTGGAAGAAAGCGGATTCGGGTTTTACTCGAACCTTTTCACAGTCCCCAAACCAAATGGGGACGTGAGGCCCATATTAAATCTAAAAGGGCTAAACAAGTTCCTAAATATCAGGACCTTTCGGATGGAGTCGATCCGATCAGTGGCCACCGCCCTACAAGGGCAGGAATGGCTAGCCTCGATCGACATAAGGGATGCTTATCTGCATATTCCCATCTTTCCGGCCCATCAGAAATTTCTACGCTTTGCAGTAGAAGGGCGCCATTTTCAGTTCAGAGCCTTACCTTTCGGTCTGGCCACAGCACCACGAGTGTTCACAAAAATTCTGGCCCCATTATTGGCCAATCTAAGAACACAGGGTGTAACGATAATGGCATATCTAGACGACCTGCTACTAATAGACCACTCAGTGGAAAAGCTGGAAGTAGCTATTCACAAGACAATCGAGTATCTGGAATATCACGGTTGGATTATCAACCGGGACAAGTCAGCTCTAAGACCAGTCAAAAGTCTGGAATACTTAGGGCTAAGGCTGGATTCAAATCAGAGAAAGATTTTCTTACCTCCAGAGAAGGTGTCGTCTTTAAGAAATTTGACCCACTTAGTGGGTACAAAAAGAAAACCATCCATACGTCTCTGCATGAGGCTGCTGGGAAAGATGGTGGCTTCATTCGAAGCGGTACCCTACGGTCAATTCCATTCAAGGAATTTGCAAAGGGCCATACTGTCAGCCTGGAACAAAAAAGTTCAGGCTTTAGACTTACCAATGTCCCTGTCCCCTTCCGTTCGCAAGAGCCTCCATTGGTGGTTGGTGCCCCAGAATCTGGAAAGAGGGAAACCCTTCAGTCCGGTTTCTTGGAAGGTGGTCACTACAGATGCCAGCCTCATCGGCTGGGGGGCAGTGCTGGAGCAATGGTCTCTCCAGGGCAGGTGGTCAGAAGCAGAGAAGGCCCTGCCCATCAATCTCTTAGAGATACGAGCAGCCCGGTATGCCCTAGTAGCATGGACATCCAAACTCCAGGGGTCCCCTGTCAGAATTCAATCAGACAATGCCACGGCAGTGGCATATATCAATCATCAGGGTGGCACCAAAAGTCGTGCAGCCCAGAAGGAAGCAAATTGCATCCTGGAGTGGGCAGAAAGATATGTCCCAGCCATATCTGCGGTTTTCATCCCAGGAGTGGAAAATTGGAGAGCGGACTTTCTAAGTCGCCAACAATTATGCCCGGGGGAATGGTCTCTTCACCCCGAGGTTTTCCAGGCAATATGCCAGCGGTGGGGAACACCGGATGTAGATCTGCTAGCATCCAGATTCAACGCAAAGGTGGACAGGTTTGTGTCTCGCACAAGGGATCCCCTAGCTTGCGGCTCGGATGCCCTAGTGTTCCCTTGGGATCGGTTCAAGCTGATATATGCATTCCCACCGCCACAATTGTTACCGCGATTACTCCGCAGAATCAGGGTAGAAAAGAAACCAGTGATTCTGGTGGCTCCAGCGTGGCCCCGAAGGGCATGGTACGCGGAGATGGTAAAAATGTCAGTGAGGAGTCCTTGGACCCTCCCACTTCGTCCGGACCTGCTTTCGCAGGGACCGATATACCACCCTTCCTTACCAGCCCTAGGTTTGACGGCCTGGCTATTGAAGCCCACATTCTGAAAAAGAGAGGGCTCTCTAATTCTGTGGTATCTACCATGATCAATGCCAGGAAACCGGTATCCAGGCAGATCTATTATAGGATCTGGAAAGCGTACATTACGTGGTGTGAGACCAAGAAATGGCATCCACGTAAGTACATGATAGGGAGGATTCTGGACTTCCTACAGTGGGCTGTAGATAGGAAACTGGCCTTGAGTACTATCAAGGGTCAGATTTCGGCCTTGTCAATATTTTTTCAAAGGCCCTTGGCTTCGCATTCACTAGTCAAAGCCTTTATACAAGGAGTGATGCGTATTAGCCCTCCGGTTAGTATTCCCATATGTCCTTGGGACTTAAACCTGGTTCTGTCGGTTCTACAGAAACAACCGTTTGAACCATTACAACACATTTCCTTGGTTCTTCTCACCAGGAAATTGGTTTTCTTAGTAGCCATTTGTTCGGCTAAAAGAGTGTCGGAATTAGCAGCTATGTCCTGTAAGGAGCCATATCTGGTTGTCCATAAGGACAGAGTAGTATTACGTCCTCATCCAGCCTTTCTTCCTAAGGTGGTATCGAGGTTTCATTTGAACCAAGATGTGGTTCTTCCTTCTTTTTTCCCCAAACCTAGCTCAGTAGAGGAAAAGTTATTACATTCTTTGGATGTGGTAAGAGCAGTTAAAGCTTATCTAAAAGCCACTGCTCAGATTCGCAGAACGGATTCTTTGTTTGTTCTGCCGGAAGGCCCCAGAAGGGGTCAGGCAGCATCAAAATCTACTTTAGCCAAGTGGATTCGACAGGTCATAATACAAGCCTATGGCTTGAGAAAGAGACCGCCTCCGTTCAAAGTTAGGGCGCACTCCACAAGAGCGGTTGGAACTTCATGGGCAGTGCATCACCAGGCCTCCCTGGCTCAAGTATGTAAGGCCGCAACATGGTCTTCAGTACACACGTTTACTAGATTCTATCAGGTAGACGTTAGAAGTCAGGAGGATGTCGCCTTTGGGCGCAGTGTGTTGCAGGCCGCAAAAGATCCTCATGCCTGATGGCGCCCAGCTTATGTACCCCCCCCTCATTTGGCATTGCTTTGGGACGTCCCATTAGTAATGACTAAGTCGCTCTGTGTCCCGTGATGTACGAAAAAGAAAAAGGGATTTTTATAACAGCTTACCTGTAAAATCCTTTTCTTGGAGTACATCACGGGACACAGAGCTCCCACCCCTCTTTTTGGGACACTTATTGCTTGGCTACAAAACTGAGGTGCTCCCGGGTGGGAGGGGCTTATATAGGGGAGGGTACTTCCGGTTTGGAATTGGCCAGTGCCAACACCTGAAGGTAAACTATATAACCCATTAGTAATGACTAAGTCGCTCTGTGTCCCGTGATGTACTCCAAGAAAAGGATTTTACAGGTAAGCTGTTATAAAAATCCCTTTATAGAAATGAAAGAGCAGATATTATATGCAACATAAGTCCATATTCAATGTTCTTTATCTTAACTGGGTTCAAGGAGAAAAATAGACTTATTATAGCTGGCTCTTGCATTATATGCCAGTCACAAGCAACACCCATATCATCACCCTGTATAGTTCTGTTTCCAATGAGCAAAAAGCAGTAAACTATCAGGACTTATGTTGCTATCCTAATATCCTCGAGCAGAGGGCATTGATATATTGTGGGCAAATGCCTTGGCCCAGGTCAGCATTCCAGCAACAGTTGTCCTTTTGATGTTCTGGTTGCAGGCAAAGCAATTAGGCACTTTGATCTTTACATCACCAGGTGGTCTAAAGCAAAGCTCTCCTATTCCCATACCTCACCACCAGGGGTATGCTTGAATCCTTTTCCAGATAAATAATTCTGATATGGACTCTTCTGTTATGCACATCCTGCAGGGTAATCCTGCTCAACTGGCACCCCAAGACTACCCTCAGCAGTCTCCAGATGGCTTAAGTGTAACCAGGTCCCAACAGTCCAGAAATATCTGATATTAAAAACATGTTGCACCTTCCAACAGGTACTATATACCCCATATTCATTCATATGGGTGTGATATTTTGGTGTCACCTTACTTTTAAAGGGGGCTAGAAAATTCCAATGAGCCCTCTGTCTGCAGACCCCCTCAACAAATGGGCTAAGGTAGTGGGGAAGATGCCCTTGTCTTCATCTACATGGGGACAGGGTGCATTGCCAGGGGATCACTCCTAGCAAGGTACTCCCCCATGTTGAGAGCATGGGGACTGGTATGGTTCAGCAGTGGAGGTACACATGCTTGTCAACTCTCTTTCCTCTTTCCTATCCTGCAGGCTGTACACTTTGATAAAGGTCTGGTGTGGATTTTTAGGGGGACTCAATGCTTTTTTTTCCTTCTTTTTAAAATACATACCAGAAATCCATCTTGAAAAAACTCACTACTATATGATGTTCAGCTCCAGTGTGCAGTGTGCACCTACGCCCCCTCAAATTCAATGCAACCCCCATCCCCACAGATAAAATAAAAGTTTGCATCAGCTGCTGGCTAATTTTAACTGCTGTATCTTCTGCTTTATCTTCATTATTTTGGTACAGTCCCAGCCTGTTCTTGTCTCTATTAAATTTGGGCCTAGTCTTGATATTCAAAGAGAAAGGGGATTACCGCTCAAGGTAGATCAGTAGACATAAACCTCTCCTCAGATTTGAAGGAACAGGTGCTGGCAATGCATATAGCAATTAGATGAGAGAAAATTCTGGACAGCCGCACTCCCAAAAATGTGCCTTTTATTCGTAGAAAAATGTATCAAAAATACATGCCACAGCAGAACACAGAACAAAAAGAGCTGACGCGTTTCACACTATCAAACAGTGCTTAATCATGATTAGACGCTTGCCGAACATCGCACGATGATATACGTTGGCAGAATGGCACGGACAGGCAGATGGGCGTATACATACTTCCCTTTTAAGAAGTGGCATTGTGGAAGCGTGTGCGCCGCGATCTCCGTGAGTCCGACCAGACTCGATGCCTGCGGTGATACCCGTGATCGTCTCACGGAGAGGAAGACCGGGGAAATGCTGATGTAAACAAGCATTTCCCCAGTCTTCCTAGTGACAAGGACACTGATCACAGCTTCCTGTAATCGGGAGCGGTGATCAGTGTCATGTCACACACAGCCCACCCCCTCTACAGTTAGAAGCACTCGCTAGTACACACTTAACCCATTCAGCGCCCCCTAGTGGTTAACCCCTTCACTGCCAGTGTAATTTTTACAGTAATCAGTGCATATTTATAGCACTAATTGCTGTAAAAATGACAATGGTCCCAAAATGGTGTCAAAAGTGTCCGATGTGTCCGCCATAATGTCGCAGTCATAATAAAAATTGCTGATCGCTGCCATTACTAGTAAAAAATATTTATAAATAAAAATGCCATAAACTATCCCCTATTTTGTAGACGCTATAACTTTTGCGCAAACCAATCAATAAACGCTTATTGCATTTTTTTTTACCAAAAATATGTAGAAGAATATGTATCAGCCTAAACTGAGGAAAAAATTATTTTTTTATATATTTTTTGGGGATATTTATTATAGCAAAAAGTAAAAAACATTGCATTTTTTTTTAAATCGTCGCTCTATTTTTGTTTATAGCGCAAAAAATAAAAATCGCAGAGGTGATCAAATGCCACCAAAAGAAAGCTCTATTTGTGGGGAAAAAAAAGATGTCAATTTTGTTTGGGAGCCACATCACACAACCGTGCAATTGTCAGTTAAAACGACGCAGTGCCGAATCACAAAAAGTGGCCTGGTCTTTGGCCAGCCAAATGGTCCGGGGCTTAAGTGGTTAAGCACTGTTTGATAGTGTGAAATGCATCAGGTCTTTTTGGTCCTGTGTTCTGCTGTGGCATGTATTTTTGATACATTTTTCTATGAATAAATGGCTAATTTTTTGGAGTGCGGGTGTCCAGAATTTGCTCTCACCTAGTCTTGATATTCAAAATAGTCTCATCTCTTTTCGAACTTACACTGCTGTATCAATTATTCTTGTAGTATAACACCTCCTTGTAATCTTTAACTCTAGTACAATTCAGCCAATTCTCTCTCATTAAAATTTCCTAATATGATCAATTTTACACGGCTATATCATCCGTGGTCTCTTAATTTTTAATGAGAGATGAATACAAATTAACCAGCAACAGGACAGTTTTCATTGGCAAAAACAAGGACATCCAAAACGAACTTCTAGACAATTTCTATCTGTCAGTCAAAGCAGGTTTCTTATCATTTGATGAAAAAGCATGTGTTGGCACTAAAACTATCTAAAAAAAACAATTTTCAAAGTGAAAAATAAGAAGATTGGACTGTTGCTTTCAGTTAAAGAAAAAAAAAAATTCAGAGCCAAATATTTGCTACCAGTCTACACTGTTACTGAACCTGTGAAACTCTTAAGCCCTATACAGACGATCGGATTTCCTATGGATTCTAATCCGATGGATTTTTCCATCAGAAATCCGATGAAGCTGACTTCCATCAGTCTTGCCTATACACCATCAGTCAAAAATCCGACCGTCCCAAACGCTGTGACGTAAAACACTCCAACAAGCCAAGAAAAATGAATTTCAATGCTTCTGAGCATGCGGTGACTTGATTCTGAGCATGCGTGGGTTTTTTGTCCGATGGAGTTCCACACAGACGATCGGAATTTGCTATCGTTCTTTTTCACATCGGATAAATTTAAAACATGTTCTATTTTTTCTCACTAATGGAAAAAAGACCGATGGGGCCCATACACGATCGGTTTGTCCGATGAGAAAAGTCCATCGGACTGTTTTCATCGGTAAAAATGATCGTGTGTACACGGCATTACTGTTCTGTATCACCACCTACAGTTTTAAGATATTATCCAATTATGTTTTGTAAATTATTTGTGTATTTTCAATGTTGCCCCTGAAGCTGTATGAAAAGACTCCCTCTCTCCCTATGGTATTTTTTTTTTTAATTCTTGCATTGGTACATGTCCTCCATGGCAGTGCCTAGCTTACCATGCCTTTTTACAGTAGTTTGACAATTAGCCCTAAAAATGGCCAGAATTTACTAACAAGATTCATACCCTTATAGACTTCAATAGGATTCACCTCTAAGTTGGGATTCGGTGAATTTTAAACAAGATTTTTCAAACCCTTGGCAAATCAAACCAGGGAAGATTTGCCCACCACGGTAGGGAATTTGTAATCCCAAAGCACTGAACACTGGCATCCTGTTTCTTGCTGTTGGTGTTACAGTGGACAGAGAATATTCTACATCATTGGCTTGCGCATTGGTTGGATTGATTCCTACAGTTCCTATTTCATGTGGATTGCTAGATTGATGTGTTGAGTGAGTGCACAACAACATGTAAGAAGAAGTGTTTATTATCAGTGCACTCAGAAAATGTGTGAACATTGTTCTCCAGCAAGAGAGGGTAAAAGAGCTGGGATGCTGGAGAGATGAATATTTGCTGCATTCTATTGCAAGGTGGTACTGTATTTAACCATTTAGAAACCGGACAGGTTGCTGACACAATACACAATTTTAGACAAATCCATATTCATTCAAATTTGTTGCACACAAAAATCCACTCTTCTGTGCTCAATTGTCAATTTTAATGGAAAACACAAAAAGTGACAGGCTTCCATATAAGGTAATTCAATTGCATTTCAGACCTTGTTGCTTACTAAAGGAAGAAAAAAATACTGTGCAAATTAAATGCTCACTAACTAAATAGTGTGAAGCTGCCTTCCCTTCAAACTCCTAAGCATGTTCAATCAAAAATACTCTTTTTTTTTTTGTAACCTTCCTTGCACATGAGTATCTAAATTCTTGTTTTGAGAATGCCTGTTGTCTGACTGTCTTCCTCTTTAACCCCTTTGTGCCTAAGTGTAAAAAAATTCTTAATGCCTAAGCACAATTTTGCAGCTTTGATATGTGTCAGTAAAATCGTACATATCATTACAACTAGACATGTGCATTAGATTTCGTCTGAATTTCGGGGATTTTTTGTGTTCATTTTAACAAACGATAACGAACGCGCAGAATCCGAAATCCGAAAGATCCGACATAAAAAATGCTTTATTTTCGTTTTGTTGTGACAACAGTTCAATACAGGTAGAAGATTCGACATGACGGTGACAATAGCGATCTGTGTCTATCGAACCTGCGGTTGAATGTGCCTAACCTAACTCTATTAGTCCAAGATTATTCGACATAGAGAGAAAATATTTGACATAGAGAGAAAAGATTTGACATAGAGAGAAAAGATTAGAAATTATAGAGACATGAATATTCGACAAAGCAGCTAAAAACATACGATCGCAGCGAGCGGACATTTATGGTCAAATGCTCAGCCCATAGGCTATAGAAAAATTCAAATTTTGGTTAACTAGTAATAATAATTAATAAATCTAATTATTACTAGTCATACAACATTAGAATTCTACTATAGCTTGTGGGCAGAGCATTCATCTGGAAATGTACGATTGCGGTGTTGTACAGTTTAGCTGCTTCGTTGAATCTTCTTAGAACATTCAACAGACACCATAAGCCTTCAATTGACAGATTCGACCTTAATTAATTAGGATTTTCGGACTAATGCATTTTTAACCGAAACAAAAATAAATAAAAACTAATTTTGGGAGTAACTAAATAAATTAATTTTTCATAGGAAAACGAAATTCCGAAACAAAATATTTCAGTGTGCACATGTCTAATTACAACTGCTTTGTGGATTCAGGTGAATTATATATTTTTTTATTAAAGTTAGCTCTATATTTCTTGTTCCTACCATAACCTGCCACCAAAGAACAACTTAAAATAAATTCTCCTTCTCTCAGTGATCACAGGGATACCACATATGTGTATGTTATTTGTTGTTTTCACCCGTAGTACAGCCCAGAAACAACAGTGTGCATTTTCCTTTTTTTATCCTACCTAAAACACACTGACACTGATACTAATTTAAAAATGTTCCTTAAAAAAAATTCCTGTGCAAAATATACCGACCCTTACCTTTGACTCTGACCTTGACCTCTGACACTTACTTAACTCAAACATTAAGCCTGGGACTGACCTAGATCAAACAATGATCTAGGTATTTTTTCTTTATTTTTTATGAATATTTGTTTATGTTATTTTTAAATCTCTGCAAGAAGAGGGAAAGATACAATATATATTTCCTTTATATTCACAGAAAGAGAAACACAGAGGCAGACTTCACAGTAACTGATCACTGTTCTAGCCAATTAGAGGCTATCACAGCGATCAGGTGACCCAGAACCGAGATTTATGGGTCCCAATCATTAGTATGGGACCCAGGGCTCTCAGTTAGACCCTAGTCTCTGTACTGGGAGTGCACTTTGTGGCACGCTCCCAGAACAAAAACAAATATGCAGATATGCTGCCCCACAGAAAAAAGCCCAGTGCAGTGAGGCCTCATATCTGTGTACTGTCAGCATCAAGGGGTTAATACTTTTATGAACAAGCATGCATATTAGAAAGTCAATGTGAAGCCAGAAATCCCAGTCTTCATATATGTTTCATGGTCAGCAATTACAGATTTAATATTCTCTTACTGTATGATTATTTCAAAAGATACAATATAGTAGCTTTGGAAACTCACCATTTTTAACTATACAATATAAAATAATAATTTGTACTTTAAAGTGAAACTTTTAAAAGTCTTCCATGTAAAGTTGAATTAAGAATATTTATTTGAAACATTCCTACTTGGTCAAGTAACAAGCTATTATTGTTAAAAGAAACATTGACATGTCTTAAGACATTCAGGATAACAGAATGGAACAAGACTGTGATAAACGACAAATACTGTCTGGTATGCACATGTGGTTTAAATGTATAAATATTGCAGATAAAAGCCAAGAAGTCCACTCAAAAAATGAATTTTTAAGACTTGTCAGTTTGAATGACTGTTCAGTTATATATTTATTATTTTTGTTCTTTCACTTTACATCTGAAATGCACAAACGTAGTAAACAAACATTCATGAAATGTGTTCTAGAGTTACTAAAAATAATAAAACATAAAAAAGGGAAGATAAAGTAGAGTAGGGGCATCAAGCTAGACATTTCTGTATTCATTAATTGTCAAAACAGGTGACCAGCAGGGTTGGGGAAAAGCTACCACATTGCATTCTATAACAATTCAAAACAGAGTCCACAAAAGCACTTAAAAACTGCAATCCCAAGGAGAGATGATGCCATCTTTATCATGAAATTAGTAGTATTTTATATTTGAGAAACAACAGACATACAGCCACTCTAAGCATTTTCACTAAGCCAAAACTGAAGAGGTAGAGTCATTAAAGTGTATATATTTCACAGAAAAGAATACATATTGTACAGACTCCATAGATAATATTACAGCAGTTGGAGTACCCTGCATTTCAAAATTGACATACAGCATGGAGATTTTCATAAAAAAAAAAAATCAACATTTAACTATCCATAATTTACAGAAAAAAATTGTGAAATATTTTAATGATTCCACATCTTGCAGGCCACATTTTGAAATGGAGAGACACAACTCTTTGTATCCAGAAATTAACATTAGAGTGTATTTATTTCACATAGCACTTAAAATAAATATTGTACAGACCTCATACACAGTATGTGATCACCTTTACTAGGCCAGATTTTGGACCAGAGAGACAACGGACAGATTTGAATTAAAAAAAGATTTAATTAAAAAATAAAATAAAGAATGTTCCAGAAAATAAATACCAAACTATTGTAGTGAGATCATGCAAAGTATTAAGCACTTGTACTAGACCATTTTTTTAAACAGAAGATACACCAGGAAGCTTTTAATAAAATAAAACAACATATTTAAATAATATTTCACAGAAAAAGACCCCATACATAGCATGTACTTTTAGTAGGCCACATTTTTAAAATATGGGGCAACAGTCTGCTTTTAATCCAAAAATCAACATTACAGTTTATTTCATGAACAAATAAAGATAACTATTATACAGACTCCATACACAGTATTTAAGCAGCTTTAGTTGGTCATATTTTGAACTGGAGAGACAAAAGCCATTAAAAAAAACTTATAGAGAAGAGTGTAAAAGGCAAGCAAAGTATTGTACTGAATCTACAGGCAGTATGTTAGCACTTTTACTAGACTGAAGCTTTAAAGGGTAGGCTGCTTTTAGTCAAGAAATCACAATTAGAGTGCACCAATTTAGGGAGACAACAGTCATATATTTTTTTATTACTGTAGCAATAAGCCACAAAATAGGAGACACAGAACATGATTACCCATAGGAAACACTATACATTTTGAAGCTAAGGCCCACTGTGGAAACATTATAGTTGACACATTTACTGTGCTGGATTTCTAGAACAGGCCTTGAAACTTTGAGGTATGATGCATGATTAAAGTGATTGTAAATGATCACCTTGTAAAACAATCTATTCAAAATTTAAAATATAAATGAAAGGCAAAACATTTTTGTATAGATATAAAAAATATATACAGTGGGGAGAACTAGTATTTAATACACTGCCGATTTTGCAGGTTTTACTACTTACAAAGCATGTAGAGGTCTGTAATTTTTATCATAGGTACTCTTCAACTGTGAGAAACGGGATCTAAAACAAAAATCCAGAGAATCACATTGTATGATTTTTAAGTAATTAATTTGCATTTTATTGCATGACATAAGTATTTAATCTTCATCAGAAAAGCAGAACTTAATATTTGGTACAGAAACCTTTGTTTGCAATTACAGAGATCATATGTTTCCTGTAGTTCTTGACCAGGTTTGCACACACTGCAGCCGGGATTTTGGCCCACTCCTCATACAGAGCTTTTCCAGATCCTTCAGGTTTCGGGGCTGTCGCTGGGCAATACGAACTTTCAGCTCCCTCCAAAGATTTTCTATTGGGTTCAGGTCTGGAGACTGGCTAGGCCACTCCAGGACCTTGAGATGCTTCTTACGGAGCCACTCCTTAGTTGCCCTGGCTGTGTTTTTCGGGTTGTTGTCATGCTGGAAGACCCAGCCACGACCCATCTTCAATGCTCTTACTGAGGGAAGGAGGTTGTTGGCAAAGATCTTGCGATGCATGGCCCAATCCATCCTCCCCTCAATACGGTGCAGTCGTCCTGTCCCCTTTGCAGAAAAGCATCCCCAAAGAATGACATTTCCACCTCCATGCCTCACGGTTGGGATAGTGTTCTTGAGGTTGTACTCATCCTTCTTCTTCCTCCAAACATGGTGAGTGGAGTTTAGAACAAAAAACTCTATTTTTGTCTTATCAGACCACATGACCTTCTCCCATTCCTCCTCTGGATCATCCAGATGGTCATTGGCAAACTTCAGACGGGCCTGGACATGCTCTGGCTTGAGCAAGGGGACCTTGTGTGCTCTGCAGGCTTTTAATCCATGATGGCGTAGTGTGTTACTAATGTTTTTCTTTGAGACTGTGGTCCCAGCTCTCTTCAGGTCATTGACCAGGTCCTGCCGTGTAGTTCTGGGCTGATTCGTCACCTTCCTCATGATCATTGATGCCCCACGAGGTAAGATCTTGCATGGAGCCCCAGACCAAGGGAGATTGACAGTCATCTTGAACTTCTTCCATTTTCTAATATATGCACCAACAGTTGTTGCCTTCTCACCAAGCTGCTTGCCTATTGTCCTGTAGCCCATCCCAGCCTTGTGCAGGTCTACAATTTTATCCCTGATGTCCTTACACAGCTCTCTGGTCTTGGTCATTGTGGAGAGGTTGGAGTATGTTTGATTGAGTGTGTGGACAAGTGTCTTTTATACAGGTAACAAGTTCAAACAGGTCCAGTTAACACAGGTAATGAGTGGAGAACAGGAGGGCTTTTTAAAGAAAAAATAACAGGTCTGTGAGAGCAGGAATTCTTACTGGTTGGTAGGTGATCAAATACTACTATCATGCAATAAAATGCAAATAAATTATTTAAAAATCATACAATGTTATTTTTGAGATTTTGGTTTTAGATTCCGTCTCTGACAGTTGAAGAGTACCTATTATAAAAACGGCCGCCCCGGAGCATGTGACTGTGACGTCATGGGAGCATGTGACTGTGACGTCATGAGAGGCCTATATAAATCGCTGCGGAGGGAACAGCCAAGCATTACAGCGGGAGGAAGCGATGTGTTAACATCGAGAAGGAGAAGAGGGAAGAACACGCAGACGGCGACGGGAAGACCGGCCCCTCCACTAGCAAAAGAGCTGGAAGAAGATAGTGGAGGGGCCGGCAGAAGGAAGAAAGAAAGAACCGGAGAGCGAGGGAAGAGGGCGACGGAGAAGACCAGGCCCTGCTAGCAAAAGATCTGGAAGAAGATAGCGGAGGCCAGGCAGAAGGAAGGAAGAACCAGAGAGCGCGGAGACGACACCGGAGACCCCCGAAGACGGAAGAGACCCCTGGAGTCGGAAGAAGACCCCCGGAGCTGTGTAATAAATTACTTTAAAAAGCTGTGTGTGGTTTTTTTATTGACATTTTTTCCACCAGGTGAATGGGTAGGGATGCGATGTACCCCATACTCATTCACATAGGGTTGGGGGCCGGGATCTGGAGGCCCCCTTATTAAAGGGGGCTCCCGAATTCCGATAAGCCCCCCGCCCGCAGACCCCAACAACCAACGGCCAGGGTTGTCGGGAAGAGGCCCTGTCCTCATCAACATGGGGGCAGGGTGCTTTTGGGTGGGGGGGCCGCAGGTCACCCCCCTGCCCCAAAGCACCAAACCCCCCATGTTGAGGGCATGCAGCCTGGTACGGTTCAGGGGGGAGGGGGCCGCTCTCTCGTCCCCCCCTCTTCCCCTGCGGCCTGCCAAGTTGCATGCTCGGATAAGGGTCTGGTTTGGATTCTGGGGGGAACCCACGCCGTTTTTTCGGCGTAGGGGTTCTCCTTAAAATCCATAACAGACCCAAGGGCCTGGTATGCTCTTGGAGGGGAACCCATGCCGGTTTTTTATTTCAAATTTGGCGTGGAGTTCTCCCTCAAGAGCAGCAGAGCACAAGTCACATGCCAAAGTCGGATCATGCAAGACTGCGGTCCGACTTTGATCCGACTTCAATGATAGTCAATGGGCTGAAGTCGGATAAAAGTCAGACCAAAGTAGTACAGGGAGCATTTTCAAAGTCGGACCGACATGTGTCGGACTAGTTGAGACGGCTCCCATAGGGAAACATTGATTTTCACACGTCATGCGACATGAGCTCCCAATGTCGGAGCGTTTGTCGCCCCAGTGTGAACCCGGCCTTTCACTGTTCTCCATAATGTGTGGACAGGTGTCTTTTATACAGGTAACAAGTTCAAACAGGTGCAGTTAACACAGGTAATGAGTGGAGAACAGGAGGGCTTCTTAAAGAAAAAATAACAGGTCTGTGAGAGCTGGAATTCTTACTGGTTGGTAGGTGATCAAATACTTATATCATGCAATAAAATGCAAATAAATTATTTAAAAATCATACAACGTTATTTTCTGGATTTTTGTTTTAGATTCTGTCTCTCACAGTTGAAGAGTACCTATGATAAAAAATTACAGACCTCTACATGCTTTTTTAAGTAGGAAAACCTGCAAAATCGTCAGTGTATTAAATACTTGTTCTCCCCTCTGTATAGATACCTTTTTTTTTCCTTTTTCATAAGTGATCACATTCCCTTTCTTCTCAGCTGTATAAGAGCTGGGGGAGGAGAAGCAGCAGCACACTGAGCTTTCTAGTGATTGGCTGTGCATTGGGGGCATGTCAGGACAAGTCTGATCATTGTAAGAGAGTACACTGAGTACCCAGCATAGCTAGAGAACTGACTATGATGTGCTGTCATGCTTAGTGTGGTTGGTTTTTAGTAGACACGTGTGATTAGTTTCGTACGAATCGAAAATTCATACAAATTTTTCTAAATTCGTACATTTGTACGAATCCGAATTACGAATTTTTATGAATACGAATTCTGTACGACATACAAAATTTCGTTTACGAATTTCGGATCCAAATTATCCAAATCCAAACTACCAAATAACGATTTTCAACTAATACGAAAGAAACAAACAAAAAAAAAGTTACAAAAGTAAGAGTTGTGTCCAGAATCAACGAAAACAATGTACTCTACCCCGTCCGAAAGTACGAATTATGGTATTGAGCTTCCCTTTAATAGTGCCGTTGTACGTCTTATACGTCACCGTGTTCTTGGCGTTCGGAATTTCCGACAACATTTGTGCGACCGTGTGTATGCAAGACAAGTTTGAGCCAACATCCTTCGGAAAAAAAATACACGGTTTTGTTGTCGGAATTTCCGATCGTCTGTACATGAGTCCGTAGAGTTCAATATTAATGATTCGTACGAAATTCGTATTTCGTACGAATCCAAATTAATTTCCGAACACGAATTGAGAATTACGATTTTTTTTTTATACGAAACGTAATGTAACGAAACAAAACACATTTTTTGACGACTCCCATGTCTAGTTTTTAGTAGGAAAGCAAGGGGACTAGCAGGAACACCAGGGATTCCACATAAAGGAAGCATTACAAAGAGAACAGGATACTTTCTCATACAAGTACATGGTACAGCAGGCACATATCAGGAATATAAAGTGTTGGGGTAACAAATGCTTTAACCCTGCAGAAAAATTAGTGTGGCACATTTACAGTGCAGAAGCATTGTAATAGGGCAGAAGAGGTAGCTCAAGATTGTAAATGTGGCAGGCCAGCAGCAGTAGAACGAGATGGTGTCAGGCCAATAGAGGTGGAAGAAAATGGCAATAAAGGCAGGAGATGGTAATGGGGGCAATCTAAAAGTGGTGGAAAGAGCTGGCAGAGGTGGCAGGCTATAAGTGGTGGAAGGAGTTGGTATTGATGGCAGGGTATGATATTTGTGTTGGTAATGGTGTACGGTATAATTTTTTTTAGGGGTCAGCGTTCAAGCAAACATTATTCCTTAGCATCAGCTACAGGAGTTTTGTACTCATTGTTGATCCAGGAATGTTTCCTTTTTTTTTAATAGTGAGCCAATCATATCTGAGGGGATTTGCCCCTTGGTTACAAAACACCTGCTGCACTGAATTATCTCTCTGACAACATACTGTCCCCAGGGTAAGCCAAAAGCTTGATAGTGGTCCTTGGACATCAAAATGCCCATGGTTCAAAGTTTGTATGCATCCACCCTGGATCCCCGTTATTTCAAGATCACATGGTTTAGGCACTGCTTGTGTCTGCTGCCAGCAGCCAGGCCTGGCCAATGTTATCTGAAAAAGGACTTTATTGCATAGCCAACAAAAGGGAGAGTGTTCCTCTGGGTGGGACTTTAAAGGGTAATGTTCCTCTATGAATCAGATCCATAGATTAAAGAATTTTATATATTTATTTAAACAATTATAGACTAAATCTGTGGTACAGGGAATGTACAGGAGGCAAAAAAAGGAAAGATATGCAAAGATACAATACAGTGAGACACAACCACTACTCTGTTGTGGGAATGGAACAACAGAGAAGTTCCGACGCTTTCGAGTTTGGCAAACAATTGTTCTCTTTTTCAGGGGTACGTGGTTGAACACAAGACGGACATATGTCTATAATTAATAAAAAACTGTTGTAACGATATACATATCATAAGAAAAATAAGACATAAAGCAATCAAACAGTTTACATAGTTTCACTGACCATGAGGTTTTGCATAGACAACCAATCACTTTGCATCCACATTAAAACATTTGGAAAAAGTGCTGCTGTCTTGAGCTAGTCTGGGTCCAGAGGACCAGGGGCAACCAGGATAAGCAACCTAGAGCCCAGAAAGATTCCCCACAGAGGGCGTTCGGGCTATGCCCTGCAATGGATACCTCAGGTGTGGTCCAGAGCGACACACAATCGCTATAAAGAAAACATGATATGGATATAGTATTATGGACAGAGAACTGGGTGGGGGACCTATGCATCCACCAGGCTATGTGGATGCTTGTAGCCAAAACCTACATACCTGGCTGGTTGTCAGAAAGTGCACAAACCACACAGAGGCCTGGGGGTCAGGGACAAGCCGAGTTTGAACGTCAATTTGCCCAGGATAGGCACCACATGAAAGGAGGAAACAGAGCCTGAGGCCCTATAGTAAAGGAAGAATAGACAGAGACCACATCAGACCACGGAACTGCATATGTAGTAAATACTTTCATGCGTTGCTATCTGTCTCTAAGTACCACACAGAAAAACTGAGTGATCTTGCCCCCGGCATAAATTTGTGATACAAAAATACATACCTTAACCGTAACTTTCAGTTTAAGTGTAGTCCTGACAGCTCTCAGTGCACAGCCTACCATGATATTGGGAAGTGCCTCCTTATGTGTGTTGAGGATATGGCACAGTGAGCAATCCTGCTGGTAGCGTGGAGAGTGGCCTGCAATTGGTGAAGTCCCAGAAAAAACATCCCCACCAGCACCGCGAGTGCCTGATGGGAGGAATTGCCAGCGTTAGACGCTATCCCGCATCGGCGGTCCGCAACGCACATCCAATGTAGCCACAGCCACCACTAATCCTCCTTTCAGCAACCTGGAGATCAGAAGCACGTTGGACTTGTAAGAAGATCCTGCAACTCTCTGGAAAGGTGGTAAAGAGGTTCTTCTGCAGCACCTCATACACGTTCCCCTTTTTTTCTCCCTTTGGGTTGGCAGGATGAGATCTGCCAGTTTCCCCTTGTATTGGGTATTAAAAAGAGAGGCCAGCTAGAAATAGTCTCTCTCCTTCATGCACAAGCACTTCAGCATTAATGAGCCCACTCACAAAAAAAAAATGGTAGCAGGGTAGCGCTAGTCTTTAATGTCACAGGGACAACAGTGTCCTCAGAAAAATCTCACCTCCACCCACGTACCCTCCACCAATGTACTACTTTAAAGATTTTGATGGGGTGAATTGTACTCCTAGAAGCCTTTGCCCGTGCTCCTCCTCACTACTCACTATAACCCCAACCATCCTCCTCCCTCCTCACACTTATCCTCTTCCTGTTGCTTTTTCAAAGGAATTAAGTTTGTAGTGAAAGGATCCTGCTGGCCCCTAAGATACTAGGAAGTTTTCCTCAGCCTCCCGCTGCTGTGCCTCCAGTGCCTGGTCTATTACACTAAGCAGTGTGTGTTCCAGTAGGAACACACACCATAGGTATGGTGTTGCTAATTTATGCCTCATAGCAGCTCAGAATGGTGATAAAATGGTCCATGTTCCCTAAACAGGCACCACTGACATGGAAAAAAGCCCCTCCTGCTCCCCAGAGCCTGATCTTGCCTCTAGATGCTGAGCTATGTTGAGTAAATCAGGGTATAGCAGTATCCTGCTTCTATGGGGTATTTCTATCAGGTGCAATTGGATAGATGCTTCCTACACTTCTCTGCAGGATGCCCCTGCCCCAGGTGAATTTCTGCATTGCTTTTGTGTTATTTTCTATTAATTTTCTTCTCTACAATCTGTGGAACACAGATATGATCTGCCCCCTCCGCATCCCCACCTTCCTCATCGCTTGAGGAAAGTGGGCAGTAAGCTTCAGCTGCAGGAACATCAGTGGCAATTGCTGCTCCCTGCCTGTTGTGCCCTCCCTCTATGCACCTGGTGGTTCTCTTCTTCAATATCCAATGACAAGAATTCTTGAGCATCATCCTACATCAAGTAACTAATGTTGTGCTCAAATAATTTTACCCATTTCTTTCTCCCCATTCCTGGTGATGGAATCACGTCCCCGGGTGTTGCAGCTTTATGTATACATATATTTACACAAACTTGAAGTCGCCATGGATATACCGAAGTTTGATTGATTGTATTTGTTTTCAGTACACTTACTGAGCATATCATTGGACTTTGTTGTCAGTCATATCACTTTACAGGACTTTATATATGAGTTTGCACATTTTATCACTCATAGTTGTTTTGTACACATATATATATATATATTTATATTCTTTGGGTTCACTCCCTTCATTTATATTATTTAGATAGTTAAACTATCACATGCCCAGATTTTTATATATATATGGGTTCCTACACAGTATTTTGGCGCTGCATTTTTCTATTCTATGTTAATTATCCTGCGATTTGTCTATTTGCTGATGCTAGCAGCCATCTATTCATTTGTTCACCTAGTAGCGCTACTTTGTTTATTTTTTACACTTTTTCTGGAGACTACTTTATTGTTGCAGCTACTATATTCACATTCACTCAATGGATGTGTTTGACTATAGAACAGCTCGTTCCTTTAATACGGAAGGAGTTTTTGTCCCTCTAAATGTTAATTCAGAGGTCAGTGGTCTTTTTATGAGGCTTAAAAACCTCATGGTCTCAGAGATCCATCTGGAATGGGACATTGCGTTCCTGGAACAGTATTCATGGTACCCAGTGGTCTACGCTGGGATGTACATCCTCAGCAGGGTGACCCTGATACTGATGTCTGGTTTTGGTACTTCAACGAGGCTGGTATTAATTTTTTAAGTTTCCTTGTTGATAGAAAAAAGGCAAAAATGTCTACCATCGATAATGAGATTAGAGAATTAAGAGATCTCCTTCTTCCACACAAGACCACACCCGAGTACATTTCTCTTGCCACTGGCCTCAAATATCTCCTTGAGAAGGAGGAAAGAGACCAGCGTACTAAAAAACAAAAGAAATATACTCGAGATGTAAATGACTACAAAACCAATTTTGTCTTTAATTGGCAGAAAAAAGATATCACATCTCAGGCTGATCCCTCTGTTGGCATACAGATGGATACGTCAAATCCACCAATGTTACCCGGATCCTCTACCTCTGTAGCTCCACCCACTCAGTCATCTATGGCCAATAAGATGGAGCATACGCGTACTCCTAAAGTCCCTAATGGGCAGAGAGTTAATGACCATACTCCCAATAGGGCCAATGGAGGTAATTATCCACCTCGTGGGAGAAGCAACAATACAAGGAGTCGTGGTAGAGGTACACATCATGGTGGTAATGAGGGTCATAGACATTCTGATTACTCAGATAAACCATCCTATGGCCATAATGATAACCATGGAAGCCACTATCAGGATCCTTATTATTCGCAACACACTCCTATTCGGACATATAATAGGTTTTCACCCCTTAGGGGGGATATTTCACGGAATAACCATGCATCCCAGTACCCATACATGCAAAGAGAATATGATCATTATGCCAGATCACCTTACACTTATAACGATACATACACCGCCCCCCACTCGGATTTTCCCAGAACGTTAGCTGGTCCCAAACGAAGAGGCGAACCAGACGAGGCACCCGAGGCGGGAGGCGGGCCAGGAAAAAGAAGGAAAATTTAAATCTTAACACGAGTGGCATTTTTAATTTAAATAAAGCTAATTTTTCTGAGGCAGAATTACGTGTTCTTGACAAAGGTTTAAAATATGCACCCTCTAAAGCCCCATACACACTATCAGTTTTCTTGCAGGTTTTTCTCTTCAGGTTTACCAAAACCATCTAATATGAGGTCAAACCTTAAGAGTTTCAATTCGTATGCAATCAGGCAGGCCCTTGCACTACATGGTTTTGGTAAACCTGAAGAGAAAAACCTGCAAGAAAACTGATAGTGTGTATGGGGCTTAAGACTTTAAACAAGTTTAACACGTTTGTGGACGTACACAAATATGTCCGCAAACTTAACATACAGAGACACTTTATAGCCTACCCATCCCAACCTAGGGATACTCCAGGAGGCATTGGCCAGGTCATTCACACTGGCCTGTCCAATCCCTCTCTGTTTAATCCTCCTAATGTCTCTGCTCAATCAATCAGGGTTTTCAAAGATCTGGTTCTTAAAGATTTGGATCTTTTGTCTAAGGCAAAAATATATGACCATCCTGACATCAAAACAGGCTTGAAAACCTTATGTGAACGTAAAGACATCATAATTCGCACTGACGATAAGGGGGGCGGTCTAGTTATTTTGGACAAAACAGATTATCATGTGGAAATGTGTAGGATCCTACTAAGGTTCTTAAAAGGGATTTGAGTAATTTAATAGACATGGGATTCCAACAGGGCGTTTTGGAAAAAAAGGAGAGGGACTTGTTGGTGCCAATAGCACCCAGAATCCCTATTATGTACTATCTCCCGAAAGTCCATAAAAATATCACAAACCCGCCTGGTAGACCCATAATAAGCGGGATAGATTCTGTAACTTCCCGGATCGGTCGTTACATTGATTTTCACCTACAACCGCTCGTCCAATCAACTCCATCTTTTCTAAAAGATACGGGTGCTACTATACGCCTTTTGGAAGGTATTAATTTTGGGGACGATTGCATTTTAGTCACCGCAGACGTGACATCGTTATACACATGTATACCACACAGATTAGGATTACATGCGGTTAAACATTTTATGGCCTTATCTAGTCAGATACCTCATGTCCAACAATGCTACATTATGGATATGCTGACCTTTGCCACCCAGTCTAATTATTTCTGGTACCAGGGCCAGTTTTTTCTACAAACAAAGGGTGTCGCTATGGGCGCGAAGTTTGCCCCTAGCTTGGCGAACCTTTTTATGGCCCTATGGGAGGAGGATGTCGTCTATGCCTTACAGCGCCCGGAGCTCATCCTGTGGGCTAGGTACATAGACGACATCCTCCTCCTATGGAGGGGTGATGAGGAGTCTTTACACGACTTCATGGTCACTCTTAACGATAATGACATGGGTATCAAATTGACTAATGAGATGAGTCGGAGTAGTATTCATTTTCTGGATCTTGATATCTCAGTTGTTAACCACTTAACGACCGCTCACTGTATATGTACGTCGGCAGAATGGCACCGACAGGCACAATCACGTACAGTGTACGTGATTGCCTTTGTACAGTTGGGGGGTCCAATCGGACCCCCCTCCTATACAGTGAGCGGTCGGTATTCGTTGTGGAGCGATCCGACATGAGGGGACGGCCGATCGATTCCGGCCACCCCCCCGCGATCGCTCCCGGCGAATGGAAATGCTTCCTCTGCTGTGTAATGTAAACACAGGCAGAGGAAGCAGGAGGAAGTGATGTCATCTCTCATGCGGCGCTCACATATACCGAGCGCCGTATAAGAGAAGACACACAGGTCAGTACACTAACACTACACTGACACCAGGACACATAGGCACACAAATCGCCCCCCCAGGCCCCCCCCAGATCACCCCCCAGCCCCCAGTCACAGTGTCACTGATTGCAGTGACCATTTATTTACTGATCACTGCAATCAGTGACATTTGTGACTGTAAAAGTGTCACTACATTTAGTTTTAGGTCCAGTGTAGCCCCCTAACCCCCCCTAATAAAGGTTTAACCCCCTGATCACCCCCCAGATAACCCTTTCACCCCCTAGCACCGCCGTTGCTAAGCAATCATTTTTCTGATCGCTGCCTTAGCGTCGGTGATGCAGATCGGTAGCCAGTATTTTTTTTTAGGATCGCCGCAGGTTTTTATAGCGTCAGGTACCCCCATAAATTATCTAATAAAGGTTTAACCCCCTTGATCGCCCCCCAGGTAACCCTTTCACCCCCTATCACCACTGTCGCTAAGCGATCATTTTTCTGATCGCTGTCTTGGCGTCGGTGATGCAGATCGGTAGCCAGTAATTTTTTTTAGGTTCGCCACAGGTTTTTATAGCGTCAGGTACCCCCATAAATTATCTAATAAAGGTTTAACCCCCTTGATCGCCCCCCAGGTAACCCTTTCACCCCCTATCACCACTGTCGCTAAGCGATCGTTTTTCTGATCGCTGTCTTAGTGTCGGTGATGCAGATCGGTAGACAGTAAATTTTTTTAGGTTCGCCGCAGGTTTTTATAGCGTCAGGTACCCCCATAAATTATCTAATAAAGGTTTAACCCCCGTGATCGCCCCCCAGGTAACCCTTTCACCCCCTATCACCACTGTCGCTAAGCGATCATTTTTCTGATTGCTGTCTTAGCGTCGGTAATGCAGATAGGTAGCCAGTAATTTTTTTTAGGTTCGCCGCAGGTTTTTATAGCGTCAGGTACCCCCATATATTATCTAATAAAGGTTTAACCCCCTTGATTGCCCCCCAGGTAACCCTTTCACCCCCTATCACCACTGTCGCTAAGCGATCATTTTTCTGATCGCTGTCTTAGTGTCAGAGATGCCGATTGGTAGCCAGTAATTTTTTTAGGTTTGCCGCAGGTTTTTATAGCGTCAGGTACCCCTATATATTATCTAATAAAGGTTTAACCCCCTAATTGCCCCTAGTTAACCCTTTCACCAGAGATCACCATATAAGTGTTACGGGTGACGCTGGTTAGTTAGTTTGCTTTTTATAGTGTCAGGGCACCCGCCGTATATATAACCCAATAAAGGTTTAACCCCCTGATCGCCCGGCGGGTGATATCAATTAGGTTTTAGCGTCAGAGAGGGTCTGCGTCACACCCCAGGCAACATCAGGTTAGTGCCAGTAACGCCAACACCCACGCGTGAAGCATACACCCCCCTTAGTGGTATAGTATCTGAACAGATCAATATCTGATCTGATCAGATCTATACTAGCGTCCCCAGCAGTTTAGGGTTCCCAAAAACGCAGTGTTAGCGGGATCAGCCCAGATACCTGCTAGCACCTGCGTTTTGCCCCTCCGTCCAGCCCAGGCCACCCAAGTGCAGTATCGATCGATCACTGTCACTTACAAAACACAACACACACAACTGCAGTGTTCGCAGAGACAGGCCTGATCCCTGCGACTCCAGTGCTGTAGAAGGTGATTTCACCACCACAGTTAAAAAAAAAAGCATATATGCCGAAGCATCGGGGCATCAGGGGCGGAGGAGCGGAGGAGCGATTTTGCTCCTAATGCCGCGTACATACGGTCGAAATTCCGACGGAGGCTTGCCCGTGGAAAAGTCCGACGATGTGTGTGCAGCATAACTTTTTTGCGGGAGGATGCCCCCATGCTTCGGCATATATAAATGGTGCATGTATGCCCATCATTAGAAGTGGGTGGATGAAGGGCGGTATTCTAATGGTGGGCATACCCACCGATCAATCTCTTTTTTCATTCAGCCAACTGGCTGCATGAAAAAAAAAGATTACAATACATGTCCAACAAGGACCAGCAACGTACTGGTATGTTGCTGGACTTTGAATGTTTATACCAGAATGATGCCTGCGGGTTTAGGTATCATCTTGGTATCATTCTTTTCAGCCAGCGGCCGGCTTTCATGTAAAAGCAATCCTAGTGGCTAATTAGCCTCTGGACTGCTTTTACAAGCAGTGGGAGGGAATGTCCCCCCCCGGATATAAAAAGCGCCATTGGGAAATTGGGAAAGCATTTTATCACACGATCTTGGTGTGGTCAGATGCTTTGAGGGCAGAGGAAAGATCTAGGGTCTAGAAGACCCCAGTTTTTTCAAAAAAAGAGTACCTGTCACTACCTATTGCTATCATAGGGGATATTTACATTTCCTGAGATAACAATAAAAATGATAAAAAAAATATGGAAGGAACAATTTAAAACTAAAATAAAAAAGCAAAATTAATAATAATAAAAAAAAGCACCCCTGTCCTGCCCTGCTCTTGCCCAAAGGCGAAGGCAAGCGTCAGTCTGGCGTCATATGTAAACAGCAATTGCACCATGCATGTGAGGTATCACCACAAAGGTCAGATCGAGGGCAGTAATCTTAGCAGTAGACCTCCTCTGTAAATCTAACGGGGTAACCTGTAAAGGCTTTTAAAGGCCTTTAAAAATGTATGTAGTTTGTCGCCAATGCGCGTTTGTGCGAAATTTTAAAGCATGTCGTGTTTGGTATCTATGTAGTGTAGTATATTTTTTATTTCATCAAACATTTGGGCAATATAGTGTGTTTTAGTGCATTAAAATTAAAAAAAGTGTATTTTTTCCCCAAAAAATGTGTTTGAAAAATCGCTGCGCAAATACTGTGTAGAAAAAAAAAATGCAACACCCACAATTTTAATCTGTAGGGCCTTTGCTTTAAAAATATATATAATGTTTGGGGGTTCAACATAATTTTCTTGCAAAAATTTTTTTTTTTCATGTAAACAAAAAGTGTCAAAAAGGGCTTTGTCTTCAAGTGGTTAGAAGAGTGGATGTAAGCTTCCTAATTTTGTGTATAAAATGCCAGAACAGTTCAAACCCCCCCAAATGACCCCATTTTGTAAAGTAGACACTCCAAGCTATATACTGAGAGGCATGTTGAGTCCATGGAATATTTTATATGTTGACACAAGTTGCGGAAAAAAGAATTTTTTTTTGCACAAAGTTGTCACTAAATGATATATTGCTCAAACATGCCATGGGCATATGTGGAATTACACCCCAAAATACATTCTGTTGCTTCTCCTGAGTACGGGGATACCACATGTGTGAGACTTTTTGGGAGCCTAGCCGCGTACGGGACCCCAAAAACCAAGCACCGCCTTCAGGCTTTCTAAGGGTGTAAATTTTTGATTTCACTTCTCACTGCCTATCACAGTTTCGGAGGCCATGGAATGCCCAGATGGCACTAAACCCCCCCCAAATGACCCCATTTTGGAAAGTAGACACCCCAAGCTATTTGCTGAGAGGTATTGTGAGTATTTTGCAGATCTCGCTTTTTGTCACAAAGTTTTGAAAAAAAATATATATATATTTTCTTTCTTCATTTTCAAAAACAAATGAGAGCTGTAAAATACTCACCATGCCTCTCAGCAAATAGCTTGGGGTGTCTACTTTTCAAAATGGGGTCATTTGGGGGGGTTTTGTGCTATTTTGGCATTTTATGGCCTTCGAAACTGTGATAGGTAGTGAGGAGTGAAATCAAAAATTTGTGCCTAGAAATCCTGAAGGCGGTGCTTGGTTTTCGGGATCCCGTACGCGGCTAGGCTCCTAAAAAGTCCCACACATGTGGTATCCCCGTACTCAGGAGAAGCAGCAAAATGTATTTTGGGGTGTAATTCCACATATAACCATGACATGTGTGAGCAATATATCATTTAGTGACAACTTTTTGTAATTTTTTATTTTTTTTTGTCATTATTCAATCACTTGGGACAAAAAAAAAATATATTCAATGGGCTCAACAGGCCTCTCAGCAATTTCCTTGGGGTGTCTACTTTCTAAAATGGGGTCATTTGGGGGGGTTTTGTGCTATTTTCGCATTTTATGGCCTTCAAAACTGTGATAGGTAGTGAGGAGTGAAATCAAATATTTGCGCCCTTAGAAATCCTGAAGGCGGTGCTTGGTTTCCGGGGGCCCGTACGCGGCTAGGCTCCCAAAAAGTCTCACACATGTGGTATCCCCGTACTCAGGAGGAGCAACAGAATGTATTTTGGGGTGCAATTCCACATATAACCATGGCATGTGTGAGCAATATATCATTTAATGACAACTTTTTGTAATTTTCTTTTTTTTTTGTCATTATTCAATCACTTGAGACAAAAAAAAATATATTCAATGGGCTCAACATGCCTCTCAGCAATTTCCTTGGGATGTCTACTTTCCAAAATGGGGTCATTTGGGGGGTTTGTACTGCCCTGCCATTTTAGCACCTCAAGAAATGAGATAGGCAGTCATAAATTAAAAGCTGTGTAAATTCCAGAAAATGTACCCTAGTTTGTAAACGCTATAACTTTTGCGCAAACCAATAAATATACGCTTATTGACATTTTTTTTACTAAAGACATGTGGCTGAATACATTTTGGCCTAAATGTATGACTAAAATTGAGTTTATTCGATTTTTCTTATAACAAAAAGTAGAAAATATCATTTTTTTTCAAAATTTTCGGTCTTTTTCCGTTTATATCACAAAAAAAAATCGCAGAGGCAATCAAATACCATTAAAAGAAAGCTCTATTTGTGGGAAGAAAAGGACGCAAATTTCGTTTGGGTACAACATTGCATGTCTGCACAATTTACAGTTAAAGCAGCGCAGTGCAAAATTCTGAAATCACCTCTGGTCCTTTAGCTACAAAATGGTCCGGGGCTTAAGTGGTTAATCATACTTTGATAACTAGAACCTTTTTTAAGCCGACAGATCAGAATGGCTACATTCCAACTGATAGCTGCCACTACAGCTCTTGGCTCAAAACTGTGCCATTTAGCCAGTTCCTCCGTTTAAGGAGAAATTGCACGCACCTTGAAGACTTTCATACACAAGCAGACATTCTCAAGTTAAGATTCGTTGAGAAGGGATATCCTCCGTCTGCTATTGACACTGATATTAATAAGGTGTCCTTGCTGGATAGACAGTCTCTGGTTGCTGAACGGCCCAAACGACCACCTTCTCCATTGTTTAAATGGTCCTTTATGACTCAGTTTTCAATACAACATAAACAGATCAAAAGGATTCTTAATCGTCATTGGGGAATTCTTAAAAAATTATCCCCTTCTTGGTCCGTTGCTCCCTGACAGGGCAGGAGATATATTCAGGGGGGCACCTTCTCTTTGCAATCAGATTGCCCCCAATGTGGCTGATCCCCCAGCTAAGCAGTGTTCTTCCCTTTTTCCGGACATGAAGGGATACTACCCTTGCAAACGGTGTAATGTGTGCTTACATAATGTAATTGGACGTGGTAGAAGTGTTAGTTTTAGATCTTCTACCACATCCAAGATATACCATATGAAGCAATTCACCACATGTACCACAAGGTTCATTGTATACCTTATCACATGTCCTTGTGATAAGCAGTACGTGGGACGCACTATTCGCAATTTTTCCATCCGCGTCAACGAACACATTTCAGGTATTAAAAAAGGTCGCACTAAACATAGCGTACCGAGACATTATCTTGATGTTCATAACAAAAAGGTTACAGGCACCAAATTCCAAGTAATTGATCAATTTGTCCCCCATTGGAGGGGGGGAGTCCCATGTTAGAGGTGTTTCCAGATTGGAAACTTTTTGGATACACCAACTTCAGTGTTACTCGCCGTTCGGGCTAAATATTGATTAGGACATTAATTCCTTTATTAATAAAGCCTAATTGGCTGGGATACGTACTTTTTTCCCAATTTTTCATATATATGGAATTTGGTGTCTGTTCTCCTCATATTCAGTGTTTTTTAGCTGTTACAGTCCATATTTCCTGGTTTTCATTATATATGTTTCGTTTATAATTAGGGTCTGGTATTTATTCTCCTTATGCATTATTCTTACATTTGTATGCAATTTGTATGGGTCTACTTGTATATACCATACTGTCAGACAATATATTTATTCTCATATACAATTTTTAAATATTTGCTTTTCCTATAACCTTTAGTATGGTGATGATATGAATTAGAAAATGTCGCGCACAGACATGTGAAAAGAGTAAAACACTGATGAGAGTTCCTCTAAAAAAGTGAAAAATATATATGAGTGAAGGTGAATAAATTAATATGTATATAAACACCAAAAAATAAATAAGCAAAACAGGGACTCAACCCCTACTCAGAATACTAAAATAGTGATCAACTTAATATGTGATATTAAAATGAAACATATAAGGCACAATACTGTTGTCAAGTATTACTGCAATAGTGCTCTAAATATTGAAAAGACAGAAGAGGGAATAGTCTATTCCTTGATAGTTCAAATGAGGTCCAATATAGCAAACAGTTCCAATGCGACAAACAGTTGCTTCAGATGAAAAAACAGGGGGTTGTGAGGAGATGTTTGGAAAAAGATAGAGCCGAAGATGAATCCACAGAAAGCATAGAAGAACTGCATCCACCACGGTGTGTAGGGAATCAAGATGGGTACCTTACCACAAAAGGTGGACCTCCACTGTGGCAAGGTCAGAAGAGCCTGCAGATATCACCCTTTGCGGGGTATTGGTACTGATCCTGGGGGTGTCACGACTCCGGAGTCATTATATTCCCTCTGCCTCTCGTTGTACTGTTTCCTCCACTGGTGGCTGGTATAATCCAATCATTTAAAAAGAACCAACAGACCTTCCTGCAGTGTGCTCTGCCTCCTGATTCTGCTGCTTCACATCCCCCGCCCACTCCCATCAGCAGTGCCGTGTGCTGGGAGAATCAGGAGGCAGAGCACACTGCAGGAAGGTCTGTTGGTTCTTTTTAAATGATTGGATTATACCAGCCACCAGTGGAGGAAACAGTACAACGAGAGGCAGAGGGAATATAATGACTCCGGAGTCGTGACACCCCCAGGATCAGTACCAATACCCCGCAGAGGGTGATATCTGCAGGCTCTTCTGACCTTGCCACAGTGGAGGTCCACCTTTTGTGGTAAGGTACCCATCTTGATTCCCTACACACCGTGGTGAATGCAGTTCTTCTATGCTTTCTGTGGATTCATCTTCGGCTCTGTCTTTTTCCAAACATCTCCTCACAACCCCCTGTTTTTTCATCTGAAGCAACTGTTTGTCGCATTGGAACTGTTTGCTATATTGGACTTCATTTGAACTATCAAGGAATAGACTATTCCCTCTTCTGTCTTTTCAATATTTAGAGCACTATTGCAGTAATACTTGACAACAGTATTGTGCCTTATATGTTTCATTTTAATATCACATATTAAGTTGATCACTATTTTAGTATTCTGAGTAGGGGTTGAGTCCCTGTTTTGCTTATTTATTTTTTGGTGTTTATATACATATTAATTTATTCACCTTCACTCATATATATTTTTCACTTTTTTAGAGGAACTCTCATCAGTGTTTTACTCTTTTCACATGTCTGTGTGCGACATTTTCTAATTCCTATTTACTTGATATGGTTTCACGTATTTTTTATGTCGCAGCCTAGCTGCTAATAAGCACGATATTTTCATCTGTTCACATTAGCGCAGTATTACCTTTTATTATTGATTATGGTGATGATATGCTAGTTCATCATTAGGGATGCTTATAACATGTGTCAGCATTCAATTCGGTCTCATCATAGGTTAATGTTATACTGATAGCTTTGTAATTCACTTTCAGAGGTGTAACATTCAGTATATTTCGGATGTGGATGTTTGTCCACATCCTGAATGATATTGGGTTTATATCATCTCAAATATTTCTGCATTATTATGTTTATGATATGTACATATATATCTGTGTTTTTAGCTCCCTTGTCCGCCAGTACTAAAATTGCAGTCTCGCTCTTGGCACTGCTAAAAGACTTCTATCAATTAGCTTCAGTTTGCACGCCTGCAGAGCAGTCTGCCGTTGTGTACATTCCCCGCTGTGGTTCACACAGTGAGGTCTGTAAGTGAGGCTTGGAACGCAATCTCTCCTGATGGCAGTAGCGTGATGACGCTGCCTGAATGTAGTCGCGTAGAAACGTAGTACAAGTTCTCGCGATACATGTCTCCGTGGTTTTGGCATGGAACGCATACACCACCAGAGAAGGGAGTGTGATGACGATCCTCAACGGAGACGCAATGACGCATAGCCGTGCGTCGCATTTATCCATTCTCATTGGCTCATTTACTTAGCCCTGCAGATGACGAACATGGGAGCGGAGTCTTATGGTACTTTGATTGGTTCATCTCATTGAATGGGAGTGCACACAACAGCTGAGGTGAATCCAATCAATGTTGTTTCTGTTTTATATAGCGTGGCTTTTCCCTGCAAGTTCATGCCCCAGTAGATGCATTTTTTATGCGAAACATGTCGGGTACATGGACTTGCCTGTAGCTACGCTTTTTATTTGATTCTAACTCTGCTTGTACAAGCCTCTGCATGGAAGCCTGTTTCATTTTTTACTTTGTTCTTTATACACCGATGTGTGTTCTGTGACTTTTTGTTTTCAATAAACAAACTCTTTTTAATTACCATCTGATCCTGCACTATGTGGAGCTTCCTCCCTTTTTTTCTATGGTCATTACCACAATCCTTGATGCACTAATATCCTTGGCGCTTCGTATTACAACCGTGGAAAGATCTGGCTGGAGATTCGGTGTTCCTGCACTCATCGCTCTGTGAGGAAGGTTCCAGAGGACTCTACATCTACACCTTTGCCTGGTTGACCCACCACCGTTGGTGTGTGTGTCCACACATAGGGGTAAGAGTACCCATTTCTTTCTCCCCATTCCTGGTGTTGGAATCACGTCCCCGGGTGTTGCAGCTTTATGTATACATATATTTACACGAACTTGAAGTTGCCATGGATATACCGAAGTTTGATTGATTGTATTTGTTTTCAGTACACTTACTGAGCATCTCATTGGACTTTGTTGTCAGTCATATCACTTTACAGGACTTTATATATGAGTTTGCACATTTTATCACTCATAGTTGTTTTGTACACATATATATTTATATTCTTTGGGTTCACTCCCTTCATTTATATTATTTAGATAGTTAAACTATCACATGCCCAGATTTTTATATATATCTGGGTTCCTACACAGTATTTTGGCGCTGCATTTTTCTATTCTATCTCAAATAATTTTGCCAACTCATCTATGTCAGTTTGTGGAGCACTGGCAGGATTTAGCTGTAGAGAAGGAGGAAGGAGAGGGCACATTTACATCAGCTTAGGAAACTGTAATCTCTATCTGTATAGCATGTCCACTGTGAATCCACATGCCCTGCCTTTCATAGGTGCGACCCAACCATTGCTTTGCCCCGTGGATTCAGAACTTGCTGGTCCCCACAAGCTGCATGTAAACAACCTCTGAACAATTCATGCTGCTTACTGCCTCCCACCACCCCCCGCAGAAAAAAAATAAAAGACTGTAGCAAAATAGTAAAAAAAAATATACCTCCCTCAAAAAATAAAACCTACAACACAAAACTCTAATTCTAAAGCACTACACCCAACCCTAAAACATTAAACGCACAAACGTACATAGAAAATAAAAAATAACTTGGAAAAAAATATAAAAAAAACTCAAATTAAAAAAGTAAAACTGCAAGAGGGCCCAGCAACTAAATAGCAACTAAAGTTCTTGAGGGCATATACAAAATGATAGTCTTACAAATACCTAGTTTGGTCTATTCATTGTGGAAGCAGAGGTAGATACACAATATTATGAAACCTCAGCACCTCTTCAATGTATAGTTATATATATATATTTAGGACAGTAAACATGGAGGGGTACATACTTTGTAGTCCACCACACTGCAATTCTCTTTAATATAGCACAATACAGTACGTTATAACACTGTATATAGCACAGATTGGAAAAAAAACATATTTTTCTCCCTGCAAACACCCCGCCAGCTTTTCCTGTTTACTCCAAATCTCCACACTCACATAAAAAAACCCGATAAACTTGACTGTTATTAAGTAGGGTCCAGCACATAAAAGAAAAAACATTATTGGTCCCCATAAGCCACCTGACCACAATGCCACCTGAACACAATTCAGAAAGCCAGGAAGTGCATGATTGGCAATTGGATTCTATGGATGCAAAGGATCACATTAGTTCTCTGTTTTCCCAAAATGCAAACTCATGGTCAACCTGAACCCAAAGTTCATCCCTACTGGTGAACATTGGCAGCACATAACATGTCACTTGACAGAAAACATATATCGGCATATCAGTAAACGATATGACAGCGGTTTCTCACATCCCCCTCTCCTGTGTCTCACCAGCTCTCCAGGGAGTACTGCCCACTTTGGCAATGTCACATCCCTGCCTCCTTACATGTTATGTCAAATCGGGACTTCTTTAAAGGAAGCATCCTTTGCCGATAAGCCGATACATGTTTTCTGTCAAGTGAGTGTAACCCTTTATGTGCTGCCAATAAATGTTTACATATTACACTATTGCAGCATTTATATCTTTCATGAGCCAATATTACTGCAGGGACACGGAAGAGAAGATCGAGCATTTGAGAGGAGAGATCCAGGAGCTGCAGAGATCTGTAAAGCGTTCATAAACCTCACACACTTAGAAGTCCACCTAAGGAGGTAAGGGCCCACCTAAATAACAGTTGACACATGGAGAATGTGGATGATACTGTGGGCAAGTTTATGTGATCACAGGAACGTAAAAAAGTGCACAGTGTTGACTATCTGGAGTATTTTTATGAACGTTTACACTGGGAAATTTTCCTTTGGAAATGGGACTTTATGTAAAATATTTGCATGATTTTTTTTTTATATGGATTTCACTTAAAACATATTTATTTGAGTAATTTGGAATTATATGCACTATTATCATGTTTGTTAAGAGTATGTTAATTTTGTGGTAGTATTGAGATCAGTACCTCTATTTGAAAAAACACTTCACTATATTGATTTATTGAGTTGTAATTTGTGCATAACATATATAGATATAACATGATGTCCTGTATCTTTCTTGTTTTTTATTTTATTTCTACATAATACATATTATATATTTTGAGGACATTGTGCATCAGGTAAGTTTTTTTTTACTGTGCAGGAAAGATGATGAGAAGAAGAAAGTAAACTCGCAGTTAAAAAATTACAGGAAGTTATTAGACATAGGGACAAGCAAATCAGCTTGCATTTGTTCAGCCAGTGATCCAGAATATCTGAATCGGAGTTCATCATCTAACATTGGAATATCCTTTACAGATTACTGAATTTAGTAAAGGATAAAATACCTCTGCATTTTGCTGTCCATTTCTAGATCCGATGTCCACTCACTCAGGACAAGTACAGGTTCCTTGCCTTAAATAGACAGTAGGGCAGTGCATATTATGGATATATAGATGGAATGAATCATGACCTTATGGGTAATTTCATCATGACAAAGATATTCTTAGTGGGACCTTCCTACTAAAAGCATACATTTCTAGGATTCAGCAGGAATATCTCTTGTTGATTTAGTAAAACTGTGCACCATGCACAGATTTTTCAGTATCCAACAACCTTACAGTTGGATTACTATATATCTTTGTACTTACCTTACATGTACATGTCATTGAGGTCAATTTACTAAAGAAGTAAAGAATGTTAATTTTCAAAGTCAAATTTTCACTTTGTGAAGTCAATATTTAGTTATTTTGGTCAAAGAGGTGAAACAACGTGTAAGCTCACTATTATCCACAAATTCTGACTCAAAAGTCACTCAATTAAGAGTCCTGTGCAGTTGTTTTTCATGCAAATGTCAAAACACTTCTCAACAAAACAACACATGCATACTCCTAGCACATGCCCACATATCTATTTAAATATAACAAAATATATAATGTTATTTAAAAAAAAAAATTCCACATGAAATTCCTAAAACACTGTACCTGGTGGGGTTATGGACAATACAGTCCGAGGGAAAAAACTATACTTTAAGCAATTAGTGTGTGTTTTAAGTATCCTATATCTTTTCCCTGATGGCAATGTGACAAACACACTGTAACCTGGGTGGGTTGGATCAATACTAATAGATTTTGCCCGCTTTTTTAATCGGCTGGCATATGCTGCGTCCAAATTCGGTAGCTCTGTTCCTATGATCTGCTGTGCTGTTTTTACCACATGAGACAGGCACTTCTTATTCCACCCTGTAGCTGGAATACCACACTACAGCGCAGTACTCTAAATGGTACAATGATAGAAATTTACCAGAAACCTTAAGGGCAATCCAGCCTGCTTCAGTCTCCGAAGGAAAAAACTGTCTCTGCTGGGGGCGTGGCCTGGACGGGACTCGAGATGGCAGCTTAAGGCAAGAGCTCCCGCACAAGGAGGACGAAAACGAAGCTCAGATACGGGTACATCAGCCCACAAACATGGGGAAATCGACCAGGAGCTCGTCAACACCCCGCACGCTGAAAGATACCGGGCCCCAGCCAAACAATAACATCCCGGAGATGTTCCGGAACAGGCCGCAGGGACAACACGCGGACGCGCAGGCCGCATCCCCGGCCTCAATTAGTAATGCGGAGGAACCGCTGACAGACGACGACGGCGCCGTAGCTCCCAACCCGACCCTGTTGGACCTCCAGAGGGACCTACAAAAGGTGGCACTGGACATCAAATCCACCATGATGTCCTCCATATCAGAGCTCAAATCGGAGCTCCTGGGGATCAATCGCCGCGTGGCTGAAGTGGAGGACACGTCGCATATGCAAGCAGCTGCAATCAGGCAAGTCCAGAAGGCTTATGACATACAATTGCCACACATGTTCGAACTCCACAGACATGTGGAAGATTTGGACAATAGGGGGCGTAGACACAATATCAGGGTGAGGGGGGTCCCCGAAAGCGTAGACCAGACAACCCTGATGCAGACTATATGCGCCATTTTTAATGACCTACTCGGCCGACCGGCAGATACTCCAATTGAAATGGAGAGGTTTCACCGTGCCTTAAGACCCCTACCCCGGGACTCCGAGCCCCCCAGAGACATTGTGTGCTGCATTGTGAACTACCCCCTTAAAGAGGAGATCCTCAGGAAAGCCAGAGACAGGGGACGTATTGTGCTCAATGGAGCTGACATTAAACTTTTTCAGGATCTATCGCAGATCACCCTGCAGAATAGACGCTCACTTCGCCCCCTGCTGGACGTCTTGCGGTCACGCAACATACAATATAGGTGGAAGTTTCCATTTTGTCTATCTGCTACCTACAGAGGACGCACAGCCCTTCTCAGAACGCCTGAAGACCTACCGATGTTTTGTGAGCAGGTAGACATCCCACCGATCGAGCTGCCCGACTGGTATTCCTTCTACTTCCCCGCGGAACCGTGGAAACCGGTTTCCCACAGCTCCTCTCCAAAGGCTCAACAGCAACGATCCAGACGCCGCAGGCTGGATCCCACTTCACCGAACGATCGTAACGTAAGACGGGATCACCCCTCACACGACCGGGAGAGGGCAGACACCCCCCGAAGAAGTGGCCAGGAGGATTGAATCTCACTCTCCCCATGCTATCATACAAGTGTGGTAGAGAGACGCTTTCGTCTCCCCCCAACCCTTTTTTTTTTCTTCTTTCTCTCCCCAGGAGGCTCCTCTCTACCTCACAAGCATATCAGCATCTGCTCTGCTTCTCAATCGATATTGGACCTGCGTATTCTTTGTTTTGAGGGTCCTGACTGACGTTCATCCTTGGTGACTTGTAGGACGCTCTGATCGACTTACCCCAGGTACCAATAGATTCATGTTGAACTTCCTTTGCAGGCAACCCCTCATGGATATTCCAAGTCACGCGGATCACTTAGCTTTCTTCTTTCCCCATGGATCCCATTCTTTCCTCCCTAAGCCCACGCTATACACAACATTCAGGTGATATTGTCTTTTGTCTTCTAACTTGTGTATGCTGCCAACAAGGTTATATGAAGTGATTGACTAGAGTTTGGGTACTTAGAGTTTAAAATATCCCTCTGTGACATTTGCTTATGTTGTTCCTCATCTGGGTGGGTTTGTGCCAATGTAGCAGGGGACCGGAGTAGTGGTCCAGAGGCTCTTCTCTTCTCCCCCTCCGCCATACTATTCATGGGCGGGGGGGGCGGATGTCTAAAGTCTCGTGTAGGTGCTAGCCTCCCCAGATGCTGGCAACCTTAGGCTAGCAGACGGATGACTATTCTACCTGTTGATTCTTGCCATTCAACGGGCAGACGGCATTGAGAAGGTGTTAGCTGTAGTTTAAGACAGCCCTGAATTTCATCTAGTCTTGGGTGCAAGGATTCCACAACTACCTAGCTTGTGATTCGCGAATCCAGACTGAATTCGAGTACCCGCCTGAACACATTTGGGATCTATATTCGCACCCGATATGGTTCTCTTGGCCTTTATTAGATATATCTTACATACGTCTGCTAATTCCTGGTTGTGACCCGCTAAGTTCATTGTTCACAGTTACCCGCAAAAGGTGTTTTTCTGTTTATAACTTTTTTCGTCCTCCTTGTTGCGTATTCTCGAGTTGTAGTCCTAGTTTATTGCCCCCTATCAGCTGCCCTATTGGGTAATTGCTGATCTTCCGGAACCCCCCCCCCTCAGGTGGCTGGGAGTGCTCTCAGCTACCTCCGGTATAACCCTTGTACTAGTGGCCAAAGAACCCCACGTACGTACAAGACCTATATACCTCATCTATACCCCTCTCTGCCCCTCTGGGAGCGGAATACTGTACCCTTGATCTCTTCTCCCCCCTCTTTTCTCTTAGACTCCTTTCCCTACCCCCTACCCCCCCTTCTCTTTCCCTATCCCTCATCACACCCCCCCTTCTTCTACCCCTATATTGGTGGGGGTCACTCCTCGCTCCCTCCCCTAAGGGGGGCCTTTCGGTACTCCGCCGGATTCCCAACAATTTTCTGAAACCCCCACGAATACCTCTTACACTTGCCCACGCCTCTTGACCCCCACTTACGTGTAAGATGCAGGAAGAATCAACGACCAGGCAACAGGTTTCTTTAAAATGCCTTTCTCTTAATGTTAAGGGACTGAACCTGCCAGAGAAAAGAGCCCAGGTGCTTTCGGCACTAACCAAACACAAGGCCCACTTCCTTTTGCTGCAAGAGACCCATTTTCGATCTGACGCTATCCCGAGAATGGGGAACCATGTATACAAAAAGGCAGTACACTCCACGAACCCAGAATCCAAAACTAAGGGTGTGTCTATACTTATCTCTAAGCACGCAGACTTTACCATGACAGATTCACTGATCGACCCCAAAGGCAGATACGTATTCATTAAGGGCACATATGCGGCCAAGCCGATTACGCTGGCAAATATGTACTGCCCCAATGAACGCCAAGTATCCTTTTTTAGATCTACCTGTATGGAATTGGCATCCTTTCAGGAAGGAATTGTAATCCTGGGAGGAGACTTTAACGTCCCGTTGAACCCGCCTCTTGAATCCTCCACAGGTGCATTGAATCTCCTGTATCGTGCCCTGCGTCAGATCAAAAAAGAACTACAAAATCTAACACTCCATGACACGTGGCGGACTATGTTCCCTACGGTTAGGGATTACACCTTCTTCTCTCCCCCCCATAATAAATACTCCAGACTAGATTACTTATTTCTTTCGCAACCTGATCTAGCCCTCCTTACTCATGCTACCATCGAACCAATGTTTCTCTCTGACCATCACCCCATAACAATTACCCTCACGTTCCCCGATTCAAACAAAAGGACAAAATCATGGAGACTGAACCCCTCCCTACTGAAGGACCCAGAAAACCTCAGGCAGATTAGAGAACAAATTAAGTTATACTTTCAAGAAAACTCCACCCCAGACGTGACACCTGTCACAATTTGGGAAGCGCACAAATGTGTGCTACGTGGGAAGCTGATTTCTTTGGCAACGTTGGCCAAGAAGAGACAGCAAGAACTCATCAAATCCCTTATTGTAACAATTAATAAGTTGGAACTAGCTCATAAACGCTCGGCCTTGCAAGCCACCTTACAGGACCTTTTACAAGCTCGTTCTGCCCTAAGGGAGGAACTGGGAAAACATGTTAGGAGACGATACGTACTTGGTCAGAAAGTGTTCTACGAACACGGGAACAAGAGTGGGAGACTACTGGCACGGACGATACAAGCAGCTAAGACCACATCAGTGATACACCATATTAGAGACGGACAGGGTGTACTTCACACTAAAAATGAAGACATAGCCAAACAATTTGAAAACTTCTACAGGAGGCTCTATAACCTATCGCCTGAAACGGTGAGACCGTTGACCCCGGTCAACCGTTCTTCCCAATTAGCAGAATTTTTAACAGAATATTGCCCCAAACCTCTTACCACTCAGCAGGCCGAAGCTTTGGAGAGCCCGCTCTCCATGGACGAACTCAGCGCAGCAATTAAACAAATGCCTGTGGGTAAGAGCCCGGGACCCGATGGCCTCCCGCTGGTGTATTACAAATGCTTTCGGGAGGAACTGACACCTCAGATGCTTCAAACCTTTAATTCACTTGCAAGCCCTCGCGCGTCCCCTGGCAGGCTCTTAGAGGCACATATAACTGTTATCCCTAAGACAGATAAGGACCCCTCATTGGTATCCAGTTACAGGCCGATATCCCTCCTCAATGTAGACATCAAGCTCTATGCAAAAATGTTAGCTAATAGACTAGTACCTCTGATACCCGTACTTATATCATACGACCAAGTGGGCTTTATCTCGGGGAGGGAGGCAAGGGATAATACCATACGCACACTAAACATACATCATTGGCTATCCTCTTCAAATACCCAGGGCTTTCTCCTCTCCCTTGACGCTGAGAAGGCGTTCGACAGGGTGGCTTGGGACTATATGCAGGGGGTTCTGAAGGGCATAGGCCTATTACCCCGGATGTTAACGCTCATAAACGCCCTTTATGCCAACCCAGAGGCAAGGGTGAAAGCCAATGGTCTCCTGTCGGACGCCTTCTCCATAAGCAATGGGACGCGCCAGGGCTGCCCACTCTCTCCACTGATTTTCGTCTTGTCTCTTGAACCGTTATTAAATAGATTGCGTGCCAATCCCAACATTAAAGGGATTCCCATACAACATAGGGAGTACAAAGTCGCGGCGTTCGCGGACGATATTTTGTTGACCCTACAGTCCCCTCGAGTATCCTTACCTAACCTTTTGAACGACATTAAATGTTTCGGTGAGCTGTCGTACCTTAAAATTAACTTCTCCAAGTCCCACGCCTTGAACATAACTCTAACTCCGCAGGAAGTTTCCCACTGCCAAGACACCTTTCCATTCCTATGGAAAAAAGACGCTATCACATATCTAGGGATTCAGATACCTACGAAACTTTCAGATCTGTATAGCCTTAATTTCCTTCGCGCACTCTCCAGAATACAAGCAGATTTGAAGCAGTGGGCTAGCCTGAATGTGTCCTGGTTTGGCCGAGCGGCACTTATTAAGATGGTTGTCCTCCCGCGCCTACTGTATCTAATGCAAACGATCCCTACACACCTTCCTCCCTCCTTCTTCTCGTCATATAAGAAAGCATGCACAATCTTTCTCTGGAAAGGCTTAGCCCCACGTATTAAATATTCGAGCCTGACCTGCTCCAAGAAGGCTGGAGGTATTGGTCTACCGGACCTCCAAAAGTATCACCTGGCCTGTCACTTGACTAGAGTGGTGGACTGGAATGTTCACAAAGCGGGGAAAGCCTGGGTCACATTGGAAAACGCGCTTACAACAACACCGACTTGCACACTTCCGTGGCTAGTTCCACGATCTTACCCCCAGGATATTAAACTACATCCTCTGATCATGCCCTCGCTGTTGGCCTTCGGGAAGGCGGTAGCCCTCTTTCACATCTCCTCTCGACCAGGCCCCCTGACCTCATTGCGGGGTAACCCTGAGTTTCCCCCGGGAGAATCCGAAACCTTCTTACGCAGGGAATGGCCACGAACGGAGATCCAGGCACGTCACTTCTTCCGCGGAGGCCAACGGCGACTGTATGAGGAGTTGGTGGAGGATTCTCGCACCAGTTCCTTCCCTTTTTGGTCGTATAGACAGCTGTCACATTTTCTTATCTCTAATGGCCCCACAGATATTTGGAGTAGGCAACTTACTCCCTTTGAAGCCCTATGCTCACGCAACTCCCCGCAAAGACACCTTATCTCCGCTATATATGCTATGTTACTGGAGCGCCCCGGTATTTCAGTGACACAGGCGGTCCGATCGTCTTGGGAGAGAGACTTGCAAATCTCTTTCACAGACAAGGAGTGGGAGTCTGTCTACGTTATGGCGCACACGGGCTCGTTGAATGTGGCGATCCAAGAAAACGGATATAAAATCATTACAAAATGGTATAGAACCCCAGCCCGCTTGCACAGATTTGCACCCCAGATTCCGAACATTTGCTGGCGATGTAACATAGGCGACGGATCCATGATCCACATCTGGTGGGAGTGTGCCTTGCTCCGTTCCTTTTGGAGCACGGTTCACTCCACTATAGAGCAGGTTACCACACTTACCTTGGACTTGGGACCGGGACAATTTCTCCTGCATCATTCTTCCTTAGCGAAGCGCACCTACCATAGGTCGCTAGCCATGCATATGGTGAATGCTGCCAGACTGTGCATCCCTGCCCACTGGCGCTCGATGAATATTCCCTCCATTAGGGAATGGTTACTTAGGATAGTTAGAATAGAGGAGATGGAGGAATTGATCTCGGTCGCACAAGACCGCATTCAGAAATTTACACTAACCTGGGCATGTTGGATTCATTTTAAAACTACTGACCAGTTCAAATCCCATTTTTCTTCTCAACACTGAGATTCTAAACCCACCCAATACCCAAAACCGGTGCCCCGGTGGGGGACCGGGGGCCCTGAGGGGTGGAGTGGTCCCCCTCCCTGTTCCCTCCTCCCCCCCCTCTAACACCCAGACCCCTTATCCCATCCTTCTTCCTTCTACCCTGACTGCCTTTCCCCCCTCCCCTCTTACATTTCTCGTCTATCTCATAGGTTCTTCACCACACGGCCGCAACTCACCTATTACTTGCCGGGGTCCCGGCTGGGACCCCATGCACCACATCTACCCTCCGAGCCACCAGGTATATTATAACCTTATTGGCCGCGATTAGACCGGAAGATAGGGGTCTACGGGGCCTATGCTTTCATGAACAGGGTGCCCGTGGGGCATCCAGATACCTGACCCTGCTAGAAGGAGATGCGGTCGGTCTTCAATAATACATAGGCTTAGTCGTAAATAAACTTGTAATATTCTCTGTTGTCTTACTTTTTGCTACCTAATGCTGTATTACCGCATAAAATGTTCGTTGTATGTTGAAGTGCGATGGTTCCATTTGCAGATGGAATATTTTACTTAATGTTTGTACAACCATATTCTGTTTTCTTGCTAATAAAACTAATTGTGGAAAAAAAAAAAAACTGTCTCTGCTGCACTTTCTTCACTAGAAAAAAAGTATTATGAGACTATGACAACTCCCTTGTAATTTGTACTCCGAAAATTTTTATAGTGTCCAACCTTTCCACCTCCTCACCACCTATAAATACAGGGCAATGATTGATATTTCTTGATCTCATATAATCTACCATTATTTCTTTTGTTTTTGCAGTATTGAGTATTGAATTATTTTCTCTACACCAGTCAACCAAATGTTGAATTTCCTGCCTATAAGCTGTCTCATCGTTATCTCGTATGAGTCCCACTAAAGTGGTGTCATCAGCAAGCTTCACTATAGTGCTAGATGCATGTAGGGGAGTACAGTCGTGTATACACAATGTAAACAGGGCCGGACTTAACACGCATCCCTGTGGTACCCATGTATTCAAAATAATAGTGTTAGACACTAGGGATGATCTGAACACCCCCCGGTTTGGTTCACACCAGAACATAAAAACAGGCAAAAACATTGTGCGAACCTGCGAACCCTATTAAAGTCTATAGGACACGAACATGAAAAATCAAAAGTGCTAATTTTAAAGGCTTATATGCAAAATATTGCCATAAAAAGTGTATGGGGACCTGGGTACTGCCCCAGGGGACATGTATCAATGCAAAATAAAAGTTTTTAAAACAACCGTTTTTTTCAGGAGCAGTGATTTTAATAATGCTTAAAGGGAAACAATAAAAATTAAATATTCCTTTAAATATTGTAGCTGGGGGGGTCCCCTTAATCTGCCTGTAAAGTGGTGCATCTGTGTGATGTGTTTTACTGTGCTGCAGCAAAATTACATTTCTAAAGGAAAAAAATGTAATTTAAAATTGCTCACGGCTGTAATGTATTGCCGGCTCCCAATATACGTAAAAATCAAGGGAAAAAAATGGCGTGGGTTCCACCTAGTCCATTGCAGGCCCTTCAGGTCTGGTATGGATTTTAAGGGGAACTCCACGCCAAAATAAAAAAAAAAAACGTGGGGTCCCCCCAAAATCCATATCAGACCCTTATCTGAGCATACAGTCTTGAGGTCAGGATGGGGGCGCGAGCGAGCGCCCCCCCCCTACTGAACGATATCAGGCCACATGCCTTCAACATGGGGAGGGTGCATTGGGGTCCCCCAAATCACCTTGTCCCATGTTGATGGGGACAAGGGCCTCGTCCCCACAGCCTTGGCCATTGGTTGTGGGAGTCTGCGGGCTGGGGGCTTTACCGGAATCTGGAAGCCCCCTTTAACAAGGGGGCCCCCAGATCCCACCCCCTTATGTGAATGGGTATATTGGGTACATTGTACCACTACCCATTCACCAAAAAATTTGTCAAAAAGTAAAAACCACAAAACACAGTTTTTGACAATTCCTTTATTAAAAAGAAAAAAAATGTGTCCTGCGATGTACATCCATCTTCAATCACAACGCCCGATGGACCCAAAAAATGGAAAAAAACAACTAAAATACTCTGCCTCGATGGGAGGCGTCCCACCGACTGCTGTCTTTTCATTGTGACAGCTCTTATATAGGCAAGGGCAGGGCCACCGGCTGACATAATCGAATGACCCTGCCCCCCACTGACGGCACATGATGTCAGAAGGGGCGGGGTCACTCGATTCTGCCGGCACATGATGTCAGATAGGGCGGGGTCACTTTATTATGTCACTGGATGGCCCTCGCCTATATATATCAGCAGTTGGCAGGACACCTCCCATCGAGGTAGAGTTTTTTTTTGCTATTTTTCGGGTCTGTCGGGTGGCGTGATTGAAGATGGATGGACATCGCGGGACACTTTTTTTTTTTTAATAAGGAGGCTTCCAGATTCTTATAAGCCCCCACCCACAGATCCCCACAAATAAACATGGGGCAAGGTGCTTTGGGGAGACCCTCACCATGTTGAGGGAAAGCGGCCTGGTATGGTTCAGAAGGTGACGGCGCTCGCTCATCCACCCCCTATCCTGGTCTACCAGGCTGCTTGCTCAGATAAGGGCCTGGTATGGATTTGGGGGGGGATCCCAGGCAATTTTTTTTTACATTTTGGTTTGGAGTTCCCCTTAATATCTATACCAGACCGAAAGGGCCTGGTATGGACTGGGGGGAACCCATGCCATTTTGTTTTCTTAATTCTGTCATAGGGTTCCCCTTAACCACTTCAATACTCTATATTTCAAACTGTACACTGCACTATATACCCTGCACTGTATTATATATACTACACTGACTGCACTATATACTCTGAACTGCAGTATATATACTATACGGACTGCACTACATACTCTGAACTGCAGTATATATACTTTACGGACTGAATTATATACTCTGAACTACAGTATATATACTATATGGACTGCACTATATACTCTGCAGAAAAATTGGGCCTTATTTTAAACATTCAAATTACATGCTCCAGTCAAACCGGTGCAGAAAAATGGGCCTTGGGTGTTGATGGTGCCAGAACACTGTAACTCCTCCTCACAGTTACTCTTGTTGGGCACAGGACGGGCCCTGCTGTAAATAATTATTTTAAAAATTGAAATTACATGCCCCAGTCAAACAGGTGCAGAAAAATTGAGCCTTGGGTGTTGGTGGTGCTCTAAACCAAAGATATTGTTGTAAGCTAGCATCAACAAGATTCAGGAGGAATAGGATTGGCAGCATAGGCAGTCTTCAAGGGATTCCAGATCCCTAGCAAATTATCCAGGACTGATTCAATTTTATAAATGTGAGCCTATCAGGCGCACTCTTTGATCCGTTACAAACCCTCCAGCAGCACTGAATGTCCATTAAGAAAGCACGTTGGATGCAGGACAGGCCAGTAGCTTTATTGCATATTGAGCACGTTTTGGCCAGTGGTCCATCCTCAAGACCCAGTAACCCAGTGGATGCTCTGTTGGAAATGTCTTCAAATCTGCTCTTGCCCCTAGATATTCCTGCACTATATAATTCAGACGCTGGCAATGGTTGCTTGAACCTATAAGACCTCTGCGCTGAGTACTGAAAAATTGTTTAAAGGCATCGGTCAGCCGGCCAACTTCTCCACCGCTCTTCCTCTAACCGAACAAAGCCTCAGAAACAGCACAAGGAAATGGTAACCTCTCAGGGTCAAGAGATGCGTTACACAAACTTTTCTTCAAGGCCTCCTGAAGATGTTTCATCCTCTGCTCCCTCTGCGAAGGCAGGATGAGTTCTGCAACTTTACCCTTGTAATGTGGATCAAGAAGGGCTGCCAGCCAGTAATGATCCCTTTTCTTGATACCACAAATCCTAGGGTCCTTTTGCAGGCTTTGCAGAATCAGGGAGCCCATGCAGTGTATATTTGCAGAGGCACGATATTCTGAGTCCTCTGGGTCACTGAGAATGACATTGTCAGGCACTACCTCCTCCCAGCCACATACAACTCCTTGGGTTTCTGGGGAATGAAAACCATCCCTTGAAGACTGCTGCGTGTTATCCTCCACATCCATGCTGACACAATCCTCCTCTTCTTCCTGTGTGTTTGGTGGCCCTGCAGGAACACTATCTGCATAAATGGGGCCTTAAGAGCAAAGAAAGTCCTACTCTATCTCCTGCTGTTCTGCCTCAAGTGCCCTGTCCATGATTCCACAAAGCGTGTGCTCCAGCAGGAAGACTAGAGGGACAGTGTCACTGATACACACATTGTCGCATTGTATACCATCCTTGTGGCCTCCTCAAATGGTGACAGGACAGTGCATGCATCCTTAATCAGTAGCCACTGGCGTGGCAAAAAGAATCCAAGCTCCCCTGAGCCTGTCCTAGTGCCATTCTCACACAGTTACTCATTTATGACCCTCTGCTGTGTGTGCAGCTGCTGCAGCATTGCTAATGTTGAGTTCCACCTGGTGGGCATGTCACAAATGAGGCAGTTGGTGGGCAGGTGGAATTCCCGTTAAATGTCAGCCAGCCGAGCACTGGCATTGTATGACCGCAGGAAATGGCCACATCCTTTTCTGGTCTGCTTCAGAAGTTCCTGTAAGCCTGGGTACCTGGTCAAGAAATGCTGCACCACCAAATTCAGGCTGTGTGCCAAGCATGGAACATGGGTCATGTGTCCCTGTCAGAGGGCGAAGAGACGGTGGTGCCATTGTCGCATACAACCATTCCTGGCTCAAGCTGCCGTGGCGTCAACCACCTCTGAGCCTGCCCTGCAGAGCTTACAGAATCTCTGCCCCGGTGAGGCTCCTGTCCCCTAGGCAGGCTAACTGAAGCCTGAACCCTGTCCTGCATCCTTTCCAGCTGCCAGCAGAGTTACCCAGTGCACCATGAAGGAAAGGTAACATCCCTGCCCATGCCTGCTGGACCATGAGTCAGCTATAATATGAATTTTGCTGCTGACCGCCCTGTCCAACGAGGCCAAAACATTGCCTTCCACATGACAGTAGAGAGCTGGAATGGCCTTGCGTGAAAAAAATTATTGTTTTGGAACCTGCCACTGTAGTACAGCACATTCCACAAATTCACCAAAGGGGGCAGAGTCTACCAGCTGAAAAGGCAGCAGTTGCAGTGCTAGCAATTTGGCCAAGCTAGCTTTTAGATACTGAGCATGTGGATGGCAGGGACAATAAAAAATTTTTACGGTTCAGCAACTGGGATAGCGAAATTTGCCTGCTGATATCAACTGGTGGTGTACTGTTAGCAGATTGGCTGCAAGTACTTGTGGCACCTATTGCTATACCTTAATTCCTATCAGTGCAGGTTTTTGAGAGGACTGGAGGTATAGCAAGTGTTGAGATCACTGATGAGGAGCAAGGAGAAGTCCTCATTTTTTTAATATGTGGGTCTTTCAGGTGCTGTTGCCAATGGACTGCATAGGAAGGTCATTATATGTCTTGTCAAACATGTGGTGCCCAATCGGGTGCTGTTCTGACTGCTCTTGATCTGCTTCAGACATAGATTGCAAACAGCAACGGTGCGATCTACTGCATATGTGTCGAAAAAAGCCCACATCAATGAAATTTTGGAAGTCAGCGGGGAGTCAGCGGGGAGTCAGCAGCGCCCTGCACCTGTGGAGCTCTATGATGTGATGCAAGAGGGCGGTTGCCCTTAAGCTGGCCCCTGGAGGACATCCTGCCTCGTTGGAGTTTTGCCTCCTCCTCACTTTCCTCCTCTTATTTCTCAGGCACCCAAGTACAGTCAGTGACCTCATCATTCCATCCCTCCTCGTCACTGGAGCAAACTTGGCAGTATGCTGCAGCTGGGGGAACATGACTGCTAGTTTCTTGTCCTTCTGTGGCACCCCCTCTCTCTAGCCTCATGTTACTCCCTTCCTCAACCTGGGAACAAACATCGGAGCCTTCAAATTGCTGCGCATCCTCCATCAGCATGTAACCGACTCTATGGTCAAATAATTCTGGTGACTCCTCCGTGCATGATGTCTGCCACCTCTTCTCACTGTAGACACAGAGGCTGATTGCCCTCTTTTAGTGGCCTGTAAGTGTCTGCCTCTCCTTGGTATCCTTCCGGACATGATGGGGATTTTTTCACATTACACTACACTGTATTATATACTGTGTACACCACTGAATGCGCTGTATATATAGTCTACACTGAATGCAGAATATATATATATATATATTGCAGAAAAGTCCTGCCGTGTGTATGCTATGGGTGTGCCTGGCCAACTCCCTTTGGAAAAAAATCTGCGGAAAAGTTTGTTTGAAGTTCGACCGTGTGTACGAGGCTTAACTGTAAACTGAATGTGACTTCTAAAGTGCAACAATGAAGTACTCAAAATGAACACAAGATGGCAGTCAAAACTCCAAAGTCCACTGCATATAACTCCTTAAAGTGCAATAGGGAAATACACGTCCAGTGCAAATAAGTAAAGTAAGCAAGACTATAAAATCACAAAGGGCTTGATGGATACATAAAGTGCAATAGTGATGATCTCTAAATTCAATAGTAGTGGAAACGTGATTGTCCCAATCTTGATCATGCAAACAACACAGGTGTGGTGGGTATCTCTTCTTTCCATGCAGGGACACCTCTAGAAGGGGTAGCCTCTTACCTCACAGCTGTAAGGTAACAGCATGGAAATATAGTGATGGTCTGGTATCCTCTGAGGGTCGTTTCCTGGATGACTGGTCAATAAAGTAGCCGGGGTGGGGTTCCTCCTTGAATAGATCCAATAGTCAATAATAGTAGTTAAGTATTCATGCAATAAAGTCCACTGCAGTGGAATTTGGAGTTTTGACTGCCATCTTGTGTTCATTTTGAGTACTTCATTGTTGTACTTTAAAAGTCACATTCAGTTTACACTTATGCCGCTTACACACGATTTGAATTTCAGACAACAAAACCGTGGGGGGTTTTTTCGTCGGATTTTCGCTCAAACTTGTCTTGCATACACACGGTCACAAAAATGTTGCTCGGAAATTCCGAAAGTCAAAAACGCAGAGACGTACAACACTACGACGAGCCGAGAAAAATTAAGTACAATGATTCCGAGCATGCATCAAATTGATTCCGAGCATGCATAGGATTTTTGTGCGTCGGAATTAAATACACACGATCGGAATTTCCGACAAGAACTTTCGTTGTCGGAAAAATTGAGAACCTGCTCTCAAACGTTTGTTGTCGGAAATTCCGACAGCAAATGTCCGATGGAGCCTACACACGGTCGGAATATCCAACCAAAAGCTCACATAGAACATTTGTTGTTGGAAATTCCGATTGTGTGTACGTGGCATAAGAGTTGAATTTCTATTGTATGTTTGAATTTTTATAATTTTATGTAAATTGTGCAGTTTATTTGTAACAGCGCAGCACTATTCATTAGCACTTCCTTTCGGTGCTTGCAGCTATCTATATATATTTACCTTCACCTATAGTGATAGCGCGGGAGTACCCCCTTTTTTTATAGTCTACACTGAATGCAGAGTATATATATATATATATATATATATATATATATATATATATATATATATATACAGTTGTGCTCATAAGTTTACATACCCTGGCAGAATTTATGATTTCTTGGCCATTTTTCAGAGAATATGAATGATAACACAAAAACTTTTCTTTCACTCATGGTTAGTGATTGACTGAAGCCATTTATTATCAATCAACTGTGTTTACTCTTTTTAAATCATAATTACAACATAAACTACCCAAATGACCCTGATCACATGCACACAAGTTGACACAAAGGAGTTTGAATGGCTATTAATAGTAACCATCCTGTAATCTGTTTGCTTGTAATTAGTGTGTGTGTATATAAAAGGTCAATGAGTTTCTGGACTCCTGACAGACCCTTGCATTTTTCATCCAGTGCTGCACTGACTTTTCTGGATTCTGAGTCATGGGGAATGCAAAATAATTGTCAAAGGATCTGCGGGAAAAGGTAGTTGAACTATATAAAACAGGAATGGGATATAAAAAGATATCAAAGGAATTGAGAATGCCAATCAGCAGTGTTCAAACTCTAATCAAGAAGTGGAAAATGAGCGGTTCTGTTGAAACCAAACCATGGTCAGGTAGACAAACTGAAATTTCAGCCACAACTGCCAGGAAAATTGTTTGGATGCAAATAAAAACCCACAAATAACTTCAGGTATTGGGACAATAGTAGTAGATCTAAAATAAGAAGGAACTGCAGCCTGCTTCAGTGACAGATTAAATATATCAGTAAAACCCCCTGCTAACTGGCCTACACATCCCCTCAGTATACGGCCTGACACCCTGTCTGGTTCTGCTGCCTTTCTGATGTCAATCTTCCTCAAATTTGACCTGACCTCATGTGTCAAAAACATGGTATCACAGAAATAGTTCACATAACGTAGATCTACATTATGTGAACTATTTCTGTGATACTAGTAATCATAGGAAGTTTTATATCTAAACTATTTACAATAACGTGTTGTATTAGACACTAGAGAAGCGCTGCTAATGCTGGAGTGATTCTACGTAATTCTAAGGCATATGATTTGATTGTTTTTCGAGAAAAAGAAGCAGCCGGAAACTCCATAACATCAAGCGTATTTATTTTGAAGCCTTCACAGTGAGTACAGTCAGCAGCAGACTAGTTTCGGTGATAAGCCTTGTTCACAGCAATGTGCTGTGAACAAGGCTTATCGCCGAAACTAGTCTGCTGCTGACTGTACTCACTGTGAAGGCTTCAAAATAAATATGCTTGATGTTATGGAGTTGCCGGCTGCTTCTTTTTCTCGATGACCATTTGTCTATTGGTGTGTGGGAGGACACCTCAGCTTGGACACCCTGACTGCAAACTTCCAAAGTAAGACTTTGTTTCCCACTGTTCTGAGCCATACAATCTTTGATCAAATCATATGATTTGATTGTTTATAGCAACAGCTGATGTTATTATGTAACTTTATTACTCTTAACACTTTTTTTCATTTTTGTATAATAAGTTTTTATTGAAAGGTATAAAACTGTTTACATTTCCCCAATAGACCAATACAATATCCACACATCTCTACATGGAGTGGGAGTAACTCGTGGAAGTAGAGTGTGTACACTTAGCGACAGTGAGGACCAAGGGCCGGTCATTAGACATATACCAGCGTGACTCTTTGGTTTGATAGAGTATAAAATGCAAAAATAACTGCCTTATAAGGGCATAACGTACCACATTATAAAAACCACAATTTTGAAAACTGTATATAACAGATAAAAGGAGAAAAAAAAGATAGCGAGAAAAGGAAAAGGGAGAGTGATATAGATGAGAGGGGGAGAGGTAACCTGCCTCAATAGGACACCAACTTGTTCAGTAATTGACTAGTCGTCAGTTTATAGCACCTGAGATCTGATTTCCGCATATGTTGCAGAAATGTTTTAAGGCAAACCAACAGGACCATATCTTCTTGGACAGTTCAGATTTACATCTAAGAGGTAAGTGATATCTTCCATATGGTATATATATGTGATCCATCTCCATTAGCCATTGGAGTAATGTAGAGATGTTCTGTTGTTTCCACAGTCTGGGAATAAGCGCCTTGGCCGAATTCAAGAGGTGGGGTGTTATGGATTTTTGATATGGTCCTATTGATTTGCCTGTACAATTAAACAGTATCACCCATGGATCATTTGGGACTGCATAGCCCTGAATCTCTTTGATCCAATATAATATAGTAGACCAATATGGTCGGATGCGTGGACAGAACCACCAGATGTGAGCCTGTGTCGCCAGTTCTCCACATGCTCGCCAACATAGCGCTGATATGGATGGAAAGACTTTGTGTAGCACCACAGGGGTATAGTGCCACCTTGTCAACATTTTGTAGTTCACCTCTTCTGCTTTGGAGGATATTGAAGAAATGTGGGTTAGTTGAAGGATCATTGAACGTTGCATTTCTGAAAGAGGGCTTTGTAGGTCTTGTTCCCATTTAGAAAGGAAGGAGGTCTGAGCCGTTGAAGTTAGGGCCAGTAGTGCCTGGTAGAAGTAGGAGATAGGTTTTTCAGGTGGTTGATCACCAACAAGTAACCTCTCCACCGGAGTTAGATCCGACAGGGAGCGTAGTGGTTGTGGTAGAGATTTGAAGAACCTTAAGAGTTGGTGGTATTTCCACTGGTCCATGAAAGAGATTGTGGGGTATGTAATAAGTGTGGATATTGGTAAGATAACATTGATCGTTGTGACTGAGTAGGATTGGGGACATGGAAATCCAGTCGCTGAATTTAGGGTTAAGGTTTCCCGGAGGGAAATAGTCATGTCCCGTTAGTTGCATTAAAGAAGAATTGGGAGGCCACTTATGCGTTTTACACAGTGAGTCCCACATCGCAAAGGAGGACTTGGTAAGTGGTGAAATAGACAAGGAAAGTTTGCGGAATTTACTGGGTATCCTGTTTAGAGGAAACAAGTCCACACCGCTCAGGTCTAGTTCTAATTGCACCCATAGTTTGGATTCCTTTTGGTATTTCCAATCTGATATCCTATTCAATATAATCGCCAAAAAGTAACGCTAGGCCCCTTCTCTTTTTTCGGCTCAATGAGCAACTTTCTAGCTGGGTCCACTTACGGAGGTCTGCTCTAATCAAATTCAGTAGTTTGCATGGAATAGGGAGGCTGGGTTAGGTGTAAGGAATATTCCCAGGTATTTTAGTGAGTGAGGTTGCCAACTAAAGGGAAAATATGGTTTCAGTCGTTCTGTTGTTTTATGCGAGATCGAGATGTTTAGTATTTCCGACTTGGATAGATTAATTTTTAAATTAGAAATGACTCCAAAGTTTGTGAAGGCCGACATTAGGTTGGGAAGGGATTGTTGGACATAAAATAATATGTCATCCGCGTACACCGCGTACTTAGGCTCCATTGAGCCTATTTTGATTCCGTGAATGTTGGGGATATTCCGTGTCATCACGAGGAATGGCTCCAGTGACAGTGCAAAGAGAATTGGTGAAAGGGGACAGCCCTGACGAGTGCCATTGTGGAAGGTGAAGGGATCACTTAGAGTGCCATTAATTCATAGCTGTGCTGAGGGGAAGCTATAAAGTGCGGAAATTCTCGTTAGCATAGATGGGCCAACACTTAAGTGGGATAACGTCGACATCAGATACGCTATCAAACACTTTCTCAGCATCAGTAGATAAGAGAAGGGTGTGCTGGGAGGATCCACATATGTATGAAATCAGGGACAACATTCTTAGAGAATTATCCCGGGCCTCCCTGTCTGGGCTGAATCCAGTTTGGTCCCTGGATATCGGAGTGCAATGGCTTTAGCATATAATTTGGCATCCATGTTTAATAAGGAGATTGGTCGATAACTGCCGCAAAGGCTGGGGTCTTTACCTGGTTTAGGAAGTACAGTGATGTGAGCGTGGATCGTCTCTGGTCGGATGGCACTGCCTGTGGAAATCGAGTTGGCATAAGACGTTAGTCGGGGAAGTAGTATGTCCGCAAAGACGCAGTTATAAGCCATCGTTAGACCCCATGGTCTTAAGTGCCACTCGTATCTCTGAGGCAATGAATTCTCCTTCCAGAGCTTCCAGAGCAGAAGCGGGGAGTTTCGGCAGGTTAGCTTGTGTGAGGTACTCTTGAATAAGGGATTCCCTAGTCTCCCTATCCGCTGTTTTATTGCAAACGTGATATATTTGTTGGTAGAAGGTTTGGAATTCTTTCGCTATTTCTGTAGTTTCACGCAGCAGGGTATCTTATGTTGACTTGATTTTGGCTATGAAGGATGCTGATTTTTTTCTGCTGTAATGAGCGAGCTAGGAGCAAACTGGGCTTATTACCTCATTTGTAAAAGTGTTGGGAAACTATGTGAAGTTGGGATTTACATTCGGAATAGAAGAGGGCTTTTAATTCTTCTCTCTTCAAAGTTAGAGAGTGATAGAGTGATAATGAGTGTAGAGTTTTGTGGTTCTTCTCTCGAGCTCCTATGTCCTTGATGAACTGGGATTTCAGATGTGTTCTCTGCCTCATTTTCCTAGAACCTAGTTCCATGAGCTTTCCACATATATGCGCCTTGTGAGCTTCCCAGAGTACACCAGGTGACACGTCTGGGGTCATATTTTCCTTTAAATAGAGACAGAGCTCATCTCCAATTTGCTTTATGTCAAGGTCATCTGAGATAAGGGAGTCATTAAACCTCCAATTTGTGGATTTTATGGGTAGGGATGAGATTTTCAGTTTAAGACTAATCAGGGCATGATTGGAGATCGACGAAGTTTCAATGTGGGAGTGTAGTGGCAATGCTAAGTGGTGATGGTCTATAAAGAAATAATCTATCCTCGCGTAGGAACAATGAAGGTGCGAGTAATGTGTGTAGTCCTTCTCTTGCGGATGCATTATCCTCCAAAAATCCATGAGTTGAGCATCATGGAGCCTTTTGTGGATGAAAGCCAGGCGTTTGTGAGGGATGCTAGATCTACCCTGAGAGGTATCCATGGTGGGTTCCATAGGAGTGTTAAAGTCCCCCGCCAGGAGAATGCATCCACGAGCAAAGTCCCTCAATTTGATCAGAGTGGCGGCCAAAAAACCCGCTTGGTCATAGTTGGGGGTGAAACATTTGCTAAAGTGCAGGGCAAGTTACCCAGGCTGCCTTTCAAGAATAAATATCTTCGAAAGGGATCACTCAAAGTAGTATCTAACGTAAACAAGGTTCCCTTCTGGAATCCAATGGCCACCCCTTTGCCTTAGGAACACCTGAGAGGCTATAGAGCCATGTAGGGTACTGCTGTGAATATAGCTTGACCAAGGTAGTGTGAGTAAGGTGTGTTTCATGCAGGAAAACAATGTCCCCCTGCAAGCGGTTAAGTTCCCTATAAAGGTTATGCCTCTTACCAGGGGCATAACGTCCCCTCACATTGAGGGATATCAGGTTCGTCTTGGTCATTGGATCCATCGGGGAGACTCGTGGTAAATAAAACTCCAAGGTGTCTGGTGTAGAGGCAGAGAAGGGAAGAGGGGTGGGAAAACAAATAGAAGAAGAGGGCAGAAATAGGAAACAAAGTAGCATAGAGCAAGAATAGAGAGAGTCAATCGAGAGACTTCAACTGACATACAGTGATGTCGCGAACATAAAATTTTCCGTTCGCGAACGCGAACTGCCGCAAATGTTCGCGAACGGGCGAACCCGGCGAACCGCCATAGACTTCAATAGGCAGGCGAATTTTAAAACCCACAGGGACTCTTTCTGGCCACAATAGTGATGGAAAAGTTGTTTCAAGGGGACTAACACCTGGACTGTGGCATGCCGGAGGGGGATCCATGGCAAAACTCCCATGGAAAATTACGTAGTTGACGCAGAGTCGGGTTTTAATCCATAAAGGGCATAAATCACCTAACATTCCTAATGTGTTTGGAATAACGTGCTTTAAAACATCAGGTATGATGTTGTATCGATCAGGTAGTGTAAGGGTTACGCCCGCTTCACAGTGACAGACCAAACTCGGACAGACCAAACTCCCCGTTTAACGCACCGCAAACAACTGCAAACAGTCCATTTGCACAACCGCAAGGCTTTAATGATCACCTTAGATGATCACAAAGAAAATTTATGTTTTTTCTATGCAAAATTATCAAGCCGATTGCTTTTGGTCTGTTCACAATGAAGCAACGACCTTACCATCTGGGGTGTGCCAACAACGCCATTGCCAACACACTCATAGAGGTGGTCGCTTCATTGTGATACGCAAGCCCCTTCACCACAACAAGGTAACGATCACGAAGGGGAATTGACACAGGTATGTGTTTTTTTGTTTGGTTTTTTTGCAGCCACAGTGCAGCACCAGAGGCCAGAAAAATTAGGCATGTACACATGCCTGTAAAATTAGGTATTGTTGCAGCTGCTGCTGTAGCAGCGGCCAGAAAAAATTATGTTTTTCAGGCAGAAAGTGCCCTAAAACATTGCGGCTTGTGGACCATTTTTAGCCCAAGGCAGCTCATCTCATCAGGCCTTTTTTAGTCAAATGTATCGCCCACTGTCAGTCCCTTCGGGATCCATGCCTCATTCTTCTTAATAAAGGTGAGGTAATCTAGACTTTTTTGACCTAGGCGACTTCTCTTCTCAGTGACAATACCTCCTGCTGCACTGAAGGTCCTTTCTGAAAGGACACTTGAAGCGGGGCAGGCCAGAAGTTCTATCGCAAATTGGGATAGCTCAGGCCACAGGTCAAGCCTGCACACCCAGTAGTCAAGGGGTTCATCGCTCCTCAGAGTGTCGATATCTGCAGTTAAGGCGAGGTAGTCTGCTACCTGTCGGTCGAGTCGTTCTCTGAGGGTGGACCCCGAAGGGCTGTGGCGATGCGTAGGACTTAAAAAGCTCCGCATGTCCTCCATCAACAATACGTCTGTAAAGCGTCCTGTCCTTGCCGGCATGGTCGTGGTAGGAGGAGGATTACTTTCACCTCTTCCCCTGTTAGATTCCCGTTTTGCTGTGACATCATCCTTATACGCTGTGTAAAGCATACTTTTTAATTTATTTTGGAACTGCTGCATCCTTTCCGACTTCCTGTAATTCGGTAACATTTCTGGCACTTTCTGCTTATACCGGGGGTCTAGTAGCGTGGCCACCCAATACAGGTCGTTCTCCTTCAGCCTTTTTATACGAGGGTCCCTCAACAGGCACGACAGCATGAAAGACCCCATTTGCACAAGGTTGGATGCCGAGCTACTCATGTCCTGTTCCTCATCTTCACTGATCTCACTGAAGGTCTGTTCTTCCCCCCAGCCACGTACAACACCACGGGTACCAGATAGGTGACAACGAGCACCCTGGGATGCCTGCTGTGGTTGGTCTTCCTCCTCCTCCTCAAAGCCACATTCCTCCTCTGACTCCTCTTCCTCAGACTCCTCTTCCAGCGTTGCCGCAGGTCCAGCAAGCGATGCTGATAAGGCTGTTTCTGGTGGTGGTGATGGTGACCACAACTCTTCCTCTTCCTCTTCACGCTCATCTATGGCCTGATCCAGCACTCTTCGCAGGGCACGCTCCAGGAAGAAAACAAATGGGATGATGTCGCTGATGGTGCCTTCAGTGCGACTGACTAGGTTTGTCACCTCCTCAAAAGGACGCATGAGCCTACAGGCATTGCGCATGAGCGTCCAGTAACGTGGCAAAAAAATTCCCAGCTGCGCAGAGGCTGTCCTAGCACCCCGGTCATACAAATACTCGTTGACGGCTTTTTCTTGTTGGAGCAGGCGGTCGAACATTAGGAGTGTTGAATTCCAACGTGTCGGGCTGTCGCAAATCAAGCGCCTCACTGGCATGTTGTTTCGCCGCTGGATATCTGAAAAGTGCGCCATGGCTGTGTAGGAACGCCTGAAATGGCCACACACCTTCCTGGCCTGCTTGAGGACATCCTGTAAGTCTGGGTAATTATGCACAAAGCGTTGTACAATCAGATTTAACACATGTGCCATGCACGGCACATGTGTCAACTTGCCCAAATTCAATGCCGCCAACAAATTGCTTCCGTTGTCACACACCACTTTGCCGATCTCCAGTTGGTGCGGAGTCAGCCACTGATCCACCTGTGCGTTCAGGGCGGACAGGAGTGCTGGTCCGGTGTGACTCTCTGCTTTCAGGCAAGTCAACCCCAAGACAGCGTGACACTGTCGTATCCGGGATGTGGAATAGCCCCTGGGGAGCTGGGGGGGTGCTGTTGATGTGGAGCAAGACGCAGCAGCAGAAGAGGACTCAGCCGAGGAGGTTATCGAAGAGGATGGAGTAGGAGGAGTAGAGGAGGTGACAGCAGGCCTGCCTGCAAGTCGTGGTGGTGTCACCACCAACTCCTCTTCAGAGCCACGCATTACACGCTTGGCAGCCGTCAGCAGGTTTACCCAATGAGTAGTGTAGGTGATATACCTGCCCTGACCGTGCTTTGCAGACCAGGTATCAGTGGTCAGATGGACCCTTGCCCCAACACTGTGTGCCAGACATGCCATGACTTCCTTTTGCACAATAGAGTACAGGTTGGGGATTGCCTTTTGTGAAAAGAAATTTCGGCCGGGTACCTTCCACTGCGGTGTCCCAATAGCTACAAATTTTTTGAAGGCCTCAGACTCCACCAGCTTGTATGGTAAAAGCTGGCGGGCTAAGAGTTCCGACAAGCCAGCTGTCAGACGCCAGGCAAGGGGGTGACTCTGTGACATTGGCTTCTTACGCTCAAACATGTCCTTGACAGACACCTGACTGTGGGCAGATGAGCAGGAACTGCTCAAGGCGAGAGACGTAGTGTCAGATGGTTGAGAGGGGGCAAGGAGGACAGCAGTGGTTGACGTGGCTGAAGATGCTGGACCAGGAGGAGGATGGTGGCTTTGAGCTTGTGTGCTGCTTGTACTCGTCATCATGTGTTGATCCCATAGGCGTTTGTGATGTGAGATCATGTGCCTTCGCAAAGCAGTTGTACCTAGGTGGGTGTTGGATTTCCCACGACTCAGTTTCTTTTGGCACAGGTTGCAAATGGCATCGCTGTTATCAGAGGCAGACACACAAAAAAAATGCCACACTGCTGAGCTTTGCAATGGCGGCATTCTGGTGGTGGCAACAGCATGCGTTGATTGGCGTGCTGTCTGGCTGACCCCGGGTGCCGATACATGCTGTCTGACTGTGCCACTAGCTCCTTGCGACGACCTACCCCTCCTTCCAACTCGTCTCCTCCTCCTCTCTGTCTCCCCATCTGAACTTTCCCCCTGTTCTTCTTCTCTTCGAGCGGGCACCCACGTGACATCCACATCATCATCATCAACCGCTTCACTTGTATCTGACAACTCAGCAAAGGAAGCAGCAGCGGGTACAACATCATCATCATCACACCGTACATCCATGTGTGTAATGCTGCCTGACTGAGACATATCCCTTTTATCTACATCCTCTGGCAATAATGTTTGCGCATCACTCATTTCTTCCAACTCATGTGTAAATAACTCATCTGACAGATCAAGTGAAGCAACTGTGGAGCTAGTGTTGGTGGTGGCGGCAGGCGGGCGAGTGGTAACTTGAGAGGTGCCCAAAGCTGAGCTGGAGAAGGATGGTGCGTCAAGGTTCCGAGCGGAAGCTGTAGAAGATTGGCTGTCCTGTGTTAGCCAGTCAACTATGTCCTCAGAACTTTTCGAGTTCAGGGTACGTGGCCCCTGAACACTGGGCATTATTCTAGGGCCAAAGGGAATCACAGCACCACGACCACGACAGCCCCTGCGGGGTGGCCTGCCTCTGCCTGTCATTTTTTTTAGATTAGTTTAGTTGTACTATGCGTGCAAGCTACTGTGACACCAGATATGAGTGGCACTGTGCACTGGCAGAAGTTGGCACAGTAGACACTGTAGGTCTGACACACACGCTGGCAGGCAACTGACTGCTCATCTACTGCAGTCAAAACTGTTGTGGTTTTTTTTATGTAAGCTACTGTGCCGGGGAAAAAAAACAAGCAGACTGGTGTTTTACCAGCCCTAAAAAGGGCTTTTTGGGGTGCTGTCAGGACGCTGTGCTTACAGCAGAGATCAGATGAGTCTTTCAGGAGTGGAGTGAACACTGAATACACTGGCCTAGCCTAGCTTTCCCTATAAAATCAGCAGCAGCTAAACTGTCCCTCCTCTGGCTAACACTGCAGCTTAAGTACAGACTGAATCTAAAATAGATGCTGTCCAGGAAAAAACAAAAAAGCAGACTGGTGTTTTACCAGCCCTAAAAAGGGCTTTTTGGGGTGCTGTCAGGACACTGTGCTTACAGCAGAGATCAGATGAGTCTTTCAGGAGTGGAGTGAACACTGAATACACTGGCCTAGCCTAGCTTTCCCTATAAAATCAGCAGCAGCTAAACTGTCCCTCCTCTGGCTAACACTGCAGCTTAAGTACAGACTGAATCTAAAATAGATGCTGTCCAGGAAAAAACAAAAAAGCAGACTGGTGTTTTACCAGCCCTAAAAAGGGCTTTTTGGGGTGCTGTCAGGACGCTGTGCTTACAGCAGAGATCAGATGAGTCTTTCAGGAGTGGAGTGAACACTGAATACACTGGCCTAGCCTAGCTTTCCCTATAAAATCAGCAGCAGCTAAACTGTCCCTCCTCTGGCTAACACTGCAGCTTAAGTACAGACTGAATCTAAAATGGATGCTGTCCAGGAAAAAAAAAAAGCAGACTGGTGTTTTACCAGCCCTAAAAAGGGCTTTTTGGGGTGCTGTCAGGACGCTGTGCTTACAGCAGAGATCAGATGAGTCTTTCAGGAGTGGAGTGAACACTGAATACACTTGCCTATAGCTTTCCCTATAAAATCAGCAGCAGCTAAACTGTCCCTCCTCTGGCTAACACTGCAGCTTAAGTACAGACTGAATCTAAAATAGATGCTGTCCAGGAAAAAACAAAAAAGCAGACTGGTGTTTTATCAGCCCTAAAAAGGGCTTTTTGGGGTGCTGTCAGGACGCTGTGCTTACAGCAGAGATCAGATGAGTCTTTCAGGAGTGGAGTGAACACTGAATACACTGGCCTAGCCTAGCTTTCCCTATAAAATCAGCAGCAGCTAAACTGTCCCTCCTCTGGCTAACACTGCAGCTTAAGTACAGACTGAATCTAAAATAGATGCTGTCCAGGAAAAAAACAAAAAAGCAGACTGGTGTTTTACCAGCCCTAAAAAGGGCTTTTTGGGGTGCTGTCAGGACGCTGTGCTTACAGCAGAGATCAGATGAGTCTTTCAGGAGTGGAGTGAACACTGAATACACTGGCCTAGCCTAGCTTTCCCTATAAAATCAGCAGCAGCTAAACTGTCCCTCCTCTGGCTAACACTGCAGCTTAAGTACAGACTGAATCTAAAATAGATGTTGTCCAGGAAAAAAAAAAGCAGACTGGTGTTTTACCAGCCCTAAAAAGGGCTTTTTGGGGTGCTGTCAGGACGCTGTGCTTACAGCAGAGATCAGATGAGTCTTTCAGGAGTGGAGTGAACACTGAATACACTTGCCTATAGCTTTCCCTATAAAATCAGCAGCAGCTAAACTGTCCCTCCTCTGGCTAACACTGCAGCTTAAGTACAGAGTCTACAGACTGAATCTAAAATAGATGCTGTCCAGGAAAAAAACAAAAAAGCAGACTGGTGTTTTACCAGCCCTAAAAAGGGCTTTTTGGGGTGCTGTCAGGACGCTGTGCTTACAGCAGAGATCAGATGAGTCTTTCAGGAGTGGAGTGAACACTGAATACACTTGCCTATAGCTTTCCCTATAAAATCAGCAGCAGCTAAACTGTCCCTCCTCTGGCTAACACTGCAGCTTAAGTACAGACTGAATCTAAAATAGATGCTGTCCAGGAAAAAAAAAAGAAGCAGACTGGTGTTTTACCAGCCCTAAAAAGGGCTTTTTGGGGTGCTGTCAGGACGCTGTGCTTACAGCAGAGATCAGATGAGTCTTTCAGGAGTGGAGTGAACACTGAATACACTTGCCTAGCCTAGCTTTCCCTATAAAATAAGCAGCAGCTAAACTGTCCCTCCTCTCGCTAAGACTGCAGCTTGAGAATGAATCTAAAATGGATGCTGTCCAGGAGGTGGGAGGGTCTGGGAGGGAGGGTATGCTGCTGATTGGCTGGAATGTGTCTGCTGACTGTGAGGTACAGGGTCAAAGTTTGCTCAATGATAATGAATAGGGGGCGGACCGAACATCGCATATGTTCGCCGGCCGCGGCGAACGCGAACAAGCTATGTTCGCCGGGAACTGTTCGCCGGCGAATAGTTCTGTACATCTCTACTGACATATAGACATGTACATAGTGCATCGACAGGGCAGGCGCAGGGCCCGACACCCCCGAGCACGTCACCCTAGTTAGGGCAACCACACAGGGTAATAGGGCCATACGCTGCCCCCTGAGGGGGGTAATGTAGCCCCCGTTCTCAGACCGCGCATGTCAAACCAGTGCATGCACCATCTGAGTGCTCCGGCGCAGGCACTAAACACAAAACAAATCTGTAACAGTAAACATTAGTTGCAGGCTAAGAAACTATAGTGTGTATCTTACATTTTGCCGTAAAATGCACAACCAAATCACTAACAAAGAATGGTTAAATTGTCCAACTGAACAAAAAATACAGCAGGAGTAAACACGTTAATCAGGGTGATACTTGCTTGCGGTGATCAGAGAAGAAGACCCTGCTTCGGGGTATCACATCTGCGATACAGGGGGTTAGCCCATTTGTGGTGTAGAGCCCGGTGTGGCAGAGCGGCGTTTTCATGACACTTTATGCCAATAGCTGTTTTACCATCTGTTTTTAGCTTCTCTGTTTAAGCGCACTCAGAAGTTCCAGGGTTTCCCTAGCCAGGTCAGGGAAGAATGACAGGGTGACACCGTCAAATTCAAAGGTAGCAGTATTAGGTCAGTATTCTAACATATTATTTTATTCACTTTAATTATGTTATTTATTATTAAACATATATTTCTCTCATTAAAAATTCACTATACAACACTATAGGTGTACTGTAAGCATTTACATAAAAATAAGCTTACTGCCACCAATTGAGTTTTATTTCAAAGCCAATGCAATCTTGGGATAAACTACGTGAATCTTGAGTGAATGTTCTATGAATATTGTAAAAAAAAAACATTAATAAACAGACCCCCTAGTATTATTTCAGATTTGGGTATTACATTCAAATTATATTGTTAATTGTTTTTCATACTTTAATTTTTTTATGGCAAAATGTATAATCCATTGAACATATTGTAGATAAGGATGATTGTTGTAGATGAAGGATACAACACAGATAAGGTCACTAAAAGAAACACATCAGCTTCCTATCTATTTTCAAAGTATCTTTTTTTTTCAGGAAGGATCCTTAAACCTTATATCAGTCTTAATCCTTTTCGGACTAGGTAATCAATAAACTCTCTGTGCTGTCTGAAAAACAGATGACAAACAAAGCTCTGCCTATATATATGTTAAGCTTTAAATTGCCTGCATGTCTAAACAATTTGTGCTTATTTCTAGGCAGATATTGTATAAGGTCCAAACTGACAACCAACCTAAAAAAAATTACAATTTAAAATCATAAACATTAGTTGACATTTTGTCCAGTTGAATAACTGTAAACTCTGATTTTGGTAGTTTCTTTAACCACTTCCCGACCGCGCCATGTACAAAAGACGTCCACAGCGTGGTCGAGTTATCCTGAGTGGACGTCCCAGGGACGTCCTCACAGAATCTTGCTCCCGCGCGCCCCCAGGGGCGCGCTCCAGGATATGTCCGTGACCGCCGGGTCCGGAAGACCCGGCGCATCACGGATCACGGTAGATGGCCGCTAATCGCGGCCGTTTACCACGTGATCGCTCCGTCAAATGACGGAGCGATCACTTGTAAACAGACCGGCGTCATTTGATGACGCCGGTTCCTCCCTCCCCTCTCTGTACCGATCGGTACAGTGTGAGAGGAGAGGGGAGGGAGCGGATCATGTCCGCTCCCTCCCCCATGTCAGCTGTGGGCTGGATCTGTGACAATTGCAGTCACAGATCCAGCAATCCATCCATCCCTGCTCAGCCATCCCTGTGCAATACTCTGCCAATACTCTGCAATACACCCTGTGCAATACTCTGCAACACACCCTGTGCAATACTCTGCAATACACCCTGTGCAATACTCTGCAATACACCCTGTGCAATACTCTGCAATACCCTGTGCAATACTCTGCAATACCCTGTGCAATACTCTGCAATACACCCTGCCAATACTCTGCAATACCCTGTGCAATACTCTGCAATACACCCTGCCAATACTCTGCAATACCCTGTGCAATACTCTGCAATACACCCTGCCAATACTCTGCAATACACCCTGTGCAATACTCTGCAATACACCCTGTGCAATACCCTGCCCATACTCTGCAATACCCTGTGCAATACCCTGCCCATACTGTGCAATACCCTGCCCATACCCTGCCATACTCCGCAATACTCCACAATACCCAGCAATACTCCACAATACCCGGCAATACTCCACAATACCCAGCAATACTCCACAATACCCGGCAATACTCCACAATACCCAGCAATACTCCACAATACCCGGCAATACTCCACAATACCCGGCAATACCCGGCAATACTCCACAATACCCGGCAATACTCCACAATACCCGGCAATACTCCACAATACCCGGCAATACCCGGCAATACTCCACAATACCCGGCAATACTCCACAATACCCGGCAATACTCCACAATACCCGGCAATACTCCACAATACCCAGCAATACTCCACAATACCCTGCAATACTCCACAATACCCTGCAATACTCCACAATACCCTGCAATACTCCTCAATACCCCGCAATACTCGTCAATACCCGGCAATACTCGTCAATACTCCTCAATACCCGGCAATACTCCTCAATACCCGGTAATACTCTGCAATAACCACTTCCCGCCCGCCCGCCGGCCGTCATATGACGTCCTTGACTTTGTGCGGAGATATCTGAATGATGGGAGCAGCTACAGGCATCATTCAGATATTCGCTTTTTCAGCTGGCGATTCCCTACACCATAAGAACAATCATAGCGGCTGTTCCACCGCTTGATCGCTCTTACGGAAGGTGAGAGGGGATGCCCCCCCCCTCCCGCTGCCCTCCGGTGCTTCTACCGACTCACCGCTACGATCAAAGCCAAGATTGTTTTTTTTTTTGTTTTTTTTTAGGCTTCCCAGCCTAGAGGTGAGATGTGGGGTCTTATTGACACCCCCCCATATCTCACTGTAAAGAGGACCTGTCATGCCATATTCCTATTACAAGGGATGTTTACATTCCTTGTAATAGGAATAAAAGTGCTAAAAAAAAAAAATTGGGGCGGAAAAACATGTCAAACTAAAATAAATAAAGTAAAATGAACAATAAAATATATATATATTTTTTAAAGCGCCCCTGCCCCCGCGAGCTCGCATGCAGAAGTGAACGCATATGTAAGCCCCGCCCACATATGAAAACGGTGTTCAAGCCACACATGTGAGGTATCGTTGCGAACGTTAGAGCGAGAGCAATAATTTTGGCCCTAGACCTCCTCTGTAACTCAAAACATATAACCAGTAAAAATATTTAAAGCATTGCCTATGGGGATTTTTAAGTAGCGAAGTTTGGCGCCATTCCACGAGCGTGTGCAATTTTGAAGGGTGACATGTTAGGTATCTATTTACTCGGCGTAACTTCATCTTTCACATTATGCAAAAACACTGGGCTAACTTTACTGTTTTTTTTTTCTTTTAGGCACAAAACAGTTTTTTTCCGTAAAAAACGCGTTAGAAAAATTTCTGCGCAAATACCGTGCAAGATAAAAAGTTGCAATGACCACCATTATATTCTTTAAGGTCTTTGCTAAAAAAAACATATATAATGTTTTGGGGTTCTATGTAATTTTATAGCAAATAAATGATGATTTTTACATGTAGGAGAGAAATGTCAGAATTGGCCTGGGTGCTCCAGAACGCCTGAAGGTGCTCTCTGCATGTTGGGCCTCTGTATGTGGCCACGCTGTGTAAAAGTCTCACACATGTGGTATCGCCATACTCGGGAGGAATAGCAGAATGTGTTTTGGGGTGTAATTTGTGGTATGCATATGCTGTGTGTGAGAAATAACCTGCTAATATGACAATTTTGTGGAAAAAAAAAAAAAGAAAAAAAAATCTTGATTTTTGCAAAGAATTGTGGGAAAAAATGACAACTTCAAAAAACTCACAATGACTCTTTCTAAATACCTTGGAATGTCTTCTTTCCAAAAAGGGGTCATTTGGGGGGTATTTGTACTTTTCTGGCATGTTAGGGTCTCAAGAAATGAGATAGGCCGTCAGTACTTCAGGTGTGATCAATTTTCAGATATTGGCACCATAGCTTGTGGACTCTATAACTTTCACAAAGACCAAAAAATATCCACCAATTTGTACTTATTTTTACCAAAGATATGTAGCAGTATAAATTTTGGCCAAAATGTATGAAGAAAAAATACTAATTTGCAAAATTTTATAACGGAAACAAAGAAAAAATCATTTTTTTACAAAATTTTCAGTCTTTTTTCTCTTATAGCGCAAAAAATAAAAAACCCAACAGTGAATAAATACCACCAAAAGAAAGCTCTATTTGTGTGAAAAAAAGGACAAAAATTTCATATGGGTACAGTGTTGTATGACTGAGTAATTGTCATTCAAAATGTGAGAGCACCGAAAGCTGAAAATTCGTCTGGTTAGGAAGGGGGTTTAAGTGCCCAGTTTTAATATGGTATGCTTATGTGTATATAAAGGTACATTTTGGCTCCTGTATTTTATGAAACATCTTGGATTTATATTAAAGTGTCATGACATCTTAATAAATAACATCATCAAAAATATGAAAACCACATGGTATAAATCTGAGATTTGACCCAATATGCCAGCCATTTTTTATTTTTTTACCCTCTGTTTATGTCCATGAATAGTATGCAAGTAAAGATTTGGCAAACTGTACTGAATATACTAAACTATTATTACCACAGATAGCATGAGGCTTCATGACCTCCAAAAGCATGAGTTTATTTATATGCATGAACCTGCAATACTTGGAGCCACTATTACTGTGCCACTGTTTTCTCCAAGAGGTTCACTTTAAATTCCCTAGGTTAATGCAATAAAATACCTAATATCAATCCATAAATATGGATATAGTTCTGCAGAACAGTTTAGCATCTTGATTTTCAACTTCACTCTGAGCAATCAGCTGGAGATAAGTCCATCTGTATACACTCCCTTTATTAGGAACACTTCACATTAGGTCTGACATGTTTTGGACCATGCAGGGTTTTTATTTGCAGATATGTCTATGTAGGGCAGGCTCGTGACACTTCCTCCATGTTCCCCATTACCTCATTGGATGCCAAGTGTGGATCACATGGGAGGCCTACCCCAGGGTGGGTTCTTCTGGGCTATGCCAGGCAATGAGCGGGATCACTCATTCCAGTACAGGGTTAACACCTTGCCCAAAGGCATGCTCACCAATGCCCAGGGCCAGGTAAGGGCCACTGTCATGTGAAAGTCAAAAATTAAGTTAGTCCCCCAACTTGTGTGTAGTGTTGTATGTGGAGTTCTTCCAAAGATATTTTCCCTTGTCTTACTCACTTGAACAGGTGCATGTTTTGCATTAGGAGGGATATGCAGAGTCTATGCCCACTATATCAGTCAGCGTACCTCTTTTACCTCACTCCCAGTAACAGAATGGGTTGCCAACGAGCACATAGCATGGATCTCATGTGCACTCCACTTAACTCTTCTCATTCTGTACCAAGTGACCAGATATTAGGCATCCGTAATACTGGTCAGTTCCCAGTGACTGACAGAGACAGACAGCTAGGAAGGGAGCCAAATGCCGATCTCCTTTGCCACCGGAGAACCTGTCACCAATTCAAGTACCACGCCAACAACTGGCTGCTGTTTTTACTTGCAGTCACCCACAGGAACTTGATTTCCAGTTAACCTTTTGTTGTAGTGATGTTTCACAGACCCCTAATGTGCTAGTCCAAACCCAAGTTCCTCAGAGAAATATGGCAAGACCCCACGTGCACCCCTCGAGTAACTTCACACCAGGTTATGAGCAGAGTAACAACTTTAATGAACATTAGGCAGAACATGTACATAATGCAACAATGTTCTTTTCCTAAGTAAACTTAACTGTGGCTGCCCTAGGTTACCTGTGCAGGTGTAACATCTTTTGGAAAAAATTCAAACTGTTGATAGCTCAAACATAGGCATTCATGTCCTGGGAGTGGTCCGATGTGTCGGCGTTCCAGTGAGCTTCTTAGAACATAATTCAAAATCTCTTTACATGTATCCTGAGCCTGTTCAAGGGTTCCCACTTCCTTGTGTGCGGTTCCCCTTTTGTCCGAAGTCCTCACCAAGGAGATGGACCTCTTCCCATTTATAAACACACAGGAAAAAGGCTGGAACCCAGAGGAAGCCCTGCAAACACACAAGAAAAGTCAGCATGAGCATCAACCCCTTCCTCCCAACCTGGGCAGCTAGGTAGATTGACTAATCAATAGTAGGCAACATACCTACATCTAAGAACCCAGTGTGGCCTGGTTAACACTAGTGCAAATTCAGATGTGACTTGAGTCTCACAAAATCACATAACAGGGGAAATCACATTGTTTTCAATGTTGTCCATTCACATGAATGCTCTTCAGGGTGGAGTGATTTGGGGAAAGGTTCCTGTACTGCTTTGATGTGATTCTAGTTCAATTTTAACCCCTTAGAATATCAAAACATTATCAAAGTATCATCCAGGGGGGGCACGGTTCGATGGCGGATGGAGTGGTTCACAAAATCCGGAGCTCTGAGCCTTCTCTGACATCCTCGAAAATCCGCTCACCGCTGCTACCACCTTACTCCTCCTATTGTAGAGCACTAGACAAGATGGCGGTGGCCCTGCACCCATCGCCTCCTCCTCCTTCACCCTGCTGGACTCCCAGAGCAGCATTCTCTCACTTCTCCAACTACCAGACACGACCACCCAGGGCTCCCAGGAAGGCCTCACAAACTGCTCCACTGCACTGCTCGAGCCAGAAGCAGAAAGTGAGCCTGAACCTTCACCCTCGGAACCTACACTGGCACAGATAATGGCAGACATTTAAGACTGCAGGGCTGCTTTAACAACACAAATAGAGAATATTTACATTGATTTCCTTACTTAAACAAGATGTAAAGAACCTATGGGAAGGCACAGGGGACTTTGAGGAATGGATTAACACTCTGGAGGAAAGAGTTTTATTGGCTTCCCTGAGAAAGCTGAGGGGTTCTTCCCTGAATGCTTCCTGCACACCTCGCTGCAAGAGATCTTGGGAGTGGATACTATCTCCCCCATATTTGCCATTGTGAGAGCACATTATACACCACTGTGCCCCCCCCCCCAGCAGGTGCATCTCTGCAGCAATTGATAGCTTGTATCCCCAATTTCCAAGACAAAGTGGTAATTTTTAGAGCTGCCAGGACACAAGGGGAACTCCGCTTCAATGGCAACAAACTGATCTCCATCTTCCCAGATTTCTCTGTGAAAGTTTAGTGGCAGAGAGACTCTTTTACCACTGTTAACCACTTGCTGACCACCTTCCTCATATATACTGTGGCAAGGAGGTTCAGCTGCGCAAACCGACTTACCTGTGCGTCGGTCTGTGCACGAGATACAGCGGGAGTGAGTGCCCGCTGCACGCCAGGGGAGCAGGCCCGCAGGTCCGGTGGACTCAATGTCCGCTGGTCACCGGCGATCGCGGTACAAAGAGGCAGAACAGGGATTTTCCTATGTAAACAAGGCAGATCCCTGTTCTGACAGGGGACAACATTGAGATCTGCTGTCCCTAGTGATCAGGAACAGCGATCTATGTGTTGTCCTAGTAAGCCCACCCCCCCCACATAGTTAGAACACACCCAGGGAACACAGTTAACCCATTTATCGCCCTGCCAGTGTCATTTATACATTGATCAGTGTATTTTTTTTAGCACCGATCACTGTAATAATGTCACTGGTCCCCAAAAGTGTAACTTGGGGTCAAATTTGTCCGCCGCAATGTTGCAGTCCCGCTAAAAATCACATATTTCTGCCATTACCAGTAAAAACAATAAAAAAGAAAGAAAGTCCATAAATCTATCCCCTATTGTGTAGAAGAATACATATTGGCCTAAACGGATCAATACATTTTTTATTTTTTTGGGATATGTATTATAGCAGAAAGTAAAAAAAAAATATATGGCGCAAAAAAATGAGTTTAAGTGATCAAATACCACCAAAATAAAGCTCTATTCATGGGAAAAAAATGACATAAATTTTGTCTGGGTGCAACGTCACATGACCGCGCAATTGTCAGTTAAAGCGACGCAGTGCCATATCGCCAAAAATGGCCTGGTCGTTAAGGGGGTAAATCTTTCCGCGGCTGAAGTGGTTACAGCCAGATTGAGTGCACAAGATCTTCAATACACTATGATGTACAGAAAAATTACCGCTCTAGGTACGATCCCAAATTCACACCATCCTTGCAGTGTGGAGATTAAGGATGAGCCGAACACCCCCCGAACTTGCGAACAGGTAAAAAAATTTGTTCGAACACCATTAAAGTCTATGAGACACGAACATAAAAAATCAAAAGTGCTCATTTTAAAGGCTTATATGCAAGTTATTGTCATAAAAAGTGTTTGGGGACCTGGGTCTTGCCCTAGGGGACATGTATCAATGCAAAAAAAAGTTTTAAAAAGGGCAGTTTTTTCGGGAGCAGTGATTTTAATAATGCTTAAAGTGAAACAATAAAAGTGAAATATTCCTTTAAGTTTCGTACCTGGGGGATGTCTATAGTATGCATGTAAAGTGGCGCATTTTTCCCGTGTTTAGAACAGTCCCTGCAGCAAAATTACATTTCTAAAGGAAAAAAAGTCATTTAAAACTGCTTGCGAATATAGTGAATATAGTGAATTGTCGGGTCCCGGCAATATAGATAAAACTCATTTAAAAAAACGGCATGGGTTCCCCCCTCCAGTCCATTACCAGGCCCTTTGGGTCTGGTATGAATATTAAGGGGAACCCCGAACTAAAAAAAAATAAAAAAAATGCGTGGGGGTCCCCCCAAATTCCATACCAGGCCCTTCAGGTCTGGTATGGATATATAGGGGAACCCTGCGCCAATTTTTTTTTTTAAATGGCGTAGGGGTCCCCCTCTGTGACAGGAGGGTCACTTTGGACACAGGGTGAGCCAGGAAATAATGGACATTAAGAAATATATCTTGGACTACCTAAAATGGGTCTGTACTATTTATCCACCATATTCCCAAGGATATCTGTAAAGGACTATTTACTTATTCTGAACTCAACAGGTTAATAGAGAGATACTGAGGTGTTCAGCCTCAATCACCTGTCTGCCTAGTGTAATGCTAATTAATTCCAGCTTCTAGAAGACCTGTTCATTGTTTGTGGTGATGTGGATTGGGGAAATTAAGTGCGTCCTTGTGCGTATTGTAAAGTAACAGACAGTCTGGTGAATATAAAGGTCATGCATAGTTATTTAAACATAAAGGGGATTAGAACCTGTTGTCTCCTAGCAGACGTCAAAATAATGTGTATTGGGCTTTGTTATGTTGTGGGTGGAGCTGGACCATTGTTCATTCAGGTTAATGCAGTATTGGATGTGTATAAGAGTTTCAATGTTTTTGGCAATAAAGGCAGTGTATTTTTGGAAAGATACAGAGCGTGTTGTCTCGTTCTTTGGAAGGATTAATTCCTATGGGAAGTGGTCTTCTGGCTGTGGAGGATCGACAGTGAAGTTGTGTCCAGGAGAGGGAAGGGATTTAAACGGCGTTACCCCCTTTCGTATTTGGGGTGCCGTTACACCCTCAAAATCCATACCAGACCCTTCAGACCGCAGAAAAAGAGGGGGATGAGAGAGCGCCCCCCCTCCTGAACCGTACCAGGCCACATGCCCTCAACATGGGGTGGTGATTCTGAGTCACCCCAAAGCACCTTGTCCCCATGTTGATAGGGACAAGGGCCTCATCCCCACAACACTTACCTGGTGGTTGTGGGGGTCTGCGGGCGGGGGGCTTATCAGAAACTGGAAGCCCCCTTTAACAAGGGGACCTCCAGATCCTGCCCCCCCTATGTGAATTGGTAATGGGGTACATTGTACGATACGAGTCCTTTATTAAAAAAATAAAAGTAAACAAATTCCAGCGATGTAATCCATCTCGGGATGGGAATAAAAAAAATGAAAAAGTTCCACCTCCATGGGACAGCTGTTATATAGCTGAGGGCGGGGCCACCCAGTGATGTGTACTGGTGACCCCACCCCCTCTGATGCCATGGGGGTTTCCAGTGGCGTCAGAGGGGGGCGGGGTCACCTGTAGCTTCACCATGTGGCCCTGCGGTGTTTCCCCGTGGCGTCACTTATGATTAAGCACTGCTAAAGGTGCGAAACACTTCAGTATCCACACTGTACCTGTGCCTCTGTTGGTGAATGGATTAAGTTTTACAATAAAGGTTTTGTATTGGAGTGCGGCTGTCCATCTTCCTTTTTCCACTAAACACTATGATGTACCCGGCCAAACTGAGTGTTATTTCTGTGGGAAAGGTTCATTTTTTCACCTCTCCTGGCTGGATGAGACTTTTGGATGCCTACAGCAGCAAAAACATTTGTGATTTTCCATGTCTGCGGTTGCAAGGACTATAATTTCACCCTTTTTTGCTATACCACTGTACCACAGATTTTGGATGATCAGCTGAGATGCAAATTGCTGGTGGCAGCTGCCTCCTGTAGCTATATTATCTCTGTGTTGTTCTATCCTTCAGCTCCTCCAAGTTCATGTGAAGATGGAAGGTCTTATCTCTTCTATGATGGACACTCTTACTAGAGACTTGCCCTGTTGCATTGTCTAGAGTCCCCATTGTGTGCATGTCAAGGTCACCTGTGGCCAGGTGACAGATGCACACCGTAGGGGGACAGGAGTGCACCGCAAGGTAGTGGACCCTATGGCTGACTGCTGCGGATAGGAAACTGGGTGGTTGTGGAAAGCGGGACCAGAGGAGCACAACCGGGATCCTAACGGAAGCTAGAGCCAAGATTCCCCAGGGCGCGGAGTCTAAGACCCAGCAGGTCTTCTCCAGGGCCTCTAGTGGTGAGGATGTTATGCTGCAGGCTGGGACCAGGTCGCGGCCCCTGGAGTTTCCTAGCTCACGCCCCGTAGGATAAGGGGAAAAGAGGGGAAGCAGCAGCACAAGATATGAGAGAACCGAATAACAAGCTGAAGGTCAGGGGCCACAAGCAGACAAGGATAACGAAAGAACGAGCCGAAGGTCAAGGGTCACGAGCAGACAGGGATAGTCGGGGACAAGCCAAATATGTAACAGAGAGACAGACGTAGCACACGGCAGGCAGGAACCCAAACACACAATGCCTAACAAACACGTTGATCAGCAAAGCAGGCTTGCAGTGCACAGGTTAATATAGTGTTCTGTGATAGGACCTGGGGTGGAGTCTGGCTGGGAGGAGATTATAAAGGAAGCCAGGTGAAAGGGCTCAGGCCTCTAAGATGAACACATGGGAAGGAAGGTAAGCTGACAGACAAACACTACTGCATATCCATGACAGTGCATTTCTCCCTGTTCCATCTGGGACAGGCTCAAGGAGCCTTACACGCTCCCTTTTTATTTACCTTTTATTTCCTAATTTTTTTCTTGTTTTTATCAGAAGACTTGGGGTGCATCATCCTTTTAGTTTCCAGTGGACTTTTTCAGATCAACAGTTTTACTACATATTGCAGAGAAAATGTCTCTCTGGTGACACATTTTTCTGTTCCCACCACTACCCCCTTCCTAATTGTGGTGTATGTTTGGGATTCTGTTTGGGATTCTGGCTCTCTATGTTTGGGATGGAAGAGTGGGATGGGTGGGATATAGTGTGTAGATCTGACTTTAGTTGGAGGTTTTGTGCCTTCCTTCTTTCTCACCATGGGCTACTTTTAAGATACTACAGGTGGGGGTCTGTGATACCCTGCTACGATTATTCATATATTGTGTTCCTAATTTATATCTACTGAGATGGCTACTGCTCTAAGGGTTATTTCCTGGAATACTAGAGGGCTAAATTCACCTCTTCTGGTCTTTGGGTTTCTCCTTTCTTAAAAAAAACATAAGCCATACATTATCTGTCTAAAAGAAACCCACTTGGTGGGCTCTAAACATTTATGTCTCCCCCCCATTTCTCTGGACCTCCTTTCTTAGATCTCTGTCTTAACTTTAGAACCTCCTCAGGGTCCTTTAATTAATGCTAGAAACTTTAACGCAGTTCTTGACCCTGCTCCCGGCCTTTTGAGAGATGCTGGTAGATTTTATTAATCCCTTGTTGGTTTGATGAATGTTTACGATCTTACTGATGTATGGAGGTGGAGGGGCATCCAGAATCTTGTCAATTTTATTACCACTCCGATTCTTCTGGCACCATGTCAAGTATTAACTTAACCTTTGCTCCCTTATATTACCACTTCTTCCTTTCTTCCGAGAGGCATCTCAGATCATGCGCCACTCCTATTAGAACTCCAACCCTTCCCTCTAGCAACCCTATACTATGACAATTAAACTCTCAATGGTTGGGGGATCAGGTGGTTCAGGGGGAATGTTTTAAGGGTATAGCTGATTTCTTGAATATTAATCTTAATACTGCTACCCCTATAGCAGAGTGGGAGGCCTTTAATGCCACTGATACTTTTATGTCAATCACTAGGATACTATGTAAAAATACTCAGATGTGCATGGAAGAACAGGAATCTGCTATGCCATGGGTGGAAGCTGATTACTCTACTAATCCTACTACTGAAATTCATGCTGCCTGGCTACATAAGCGTAGGGTATATGAGCTCCACCTCCTAGATCTCACTAAAAAGTAAATGCTGTATACTTCTCAATTTTTTTTTATGGTAATAAGGTGGGTAATGGCCATTTTGGTACCTCCCCCCATGAGGTTCTGGATGCCTTTATGTAATTTTATTCAAAATTGTATACTACTACTGTACAGTATTCTGATGATCTGCTGTCTGAATATTTGGCTGGTGTATTTGTTGCAGACCTTTACTGTGACTCTGGATGAGGGAATCCCCCCCACCCCTTTATGCATGAGGCACTAATTGTTCTTATCTTGAAGCTGCGTAATGATCCACTTAATTGTGAATCTTACAGACCCATTTCATTAATTAATGTTAACATTAAGAGCTTAGCAGAAGTTTTTGATAATTGCTTGAATACAGCTGTTGCATGTTTAGTACAGAGTTACCAGTTGTTTTTTTTTTTATCCCTGGCAGATCTACCAGAATGAATATACATAGACTCTTCCAAAACTTGCAATATCCCCATGATCACTTTCAAACCCATGTTATTGTTTCTTTGTATATGTGTAAGGCCTTTGATAGTGTTGAGTGGCCCTACCTGTTTCATGTTTTACAACTCTATGGATTTGGTCCTCGGATGGTTGCATGGATACAACTTTTGTATAATAACCCATTTGCCAGAATTCAAGTATATGACTCTGTTTACACTGCTTTCCCATTTGCAGAAGAACACACCAGGGATGTCTATTATCTCTATTGGTATTTGCTCTAGCCATAGAGACCCTGGCTGCTCATATATGCGGCTATATCCCTCCATAAGTGGCCTTACTATAGACACATAGAAGAGTGCATTTCCTTGTATGCTGATGATACACTCATATATTTGGCAGATCCTAATGAATTTCTGCACTGTTTACTGCAGGATATTGCGGAGTTTGGTCAATATTCTGGTTTCTGAGCTAACTGGGATAAATGTAGTCTTTTCCCACTAGACCCAGCGATAGTGCAGGCAATTCTTCCAAATTCCGAACTCCAGGTGGTACACGCTTTCGTTATCTGGGGGTTGAGGTACAGTTGCCCATAAGCTTCTATGTAGCGAACAATATTATATCCTTTAATTGCTCAATTACAGCAGCAAACCAAAAAATGGATGGATCTCCAATTGGACCTTATGGGTAACGTTAATCGACTTAAAGTAGAACTATAGGCAAAACATTTTTAATTTAATTTTGGATGGAGCAAAGGAGGGTTATAATCACTGTCAGATTTTATTTTTTGCCATCTGTGTCCCATTTCAGAGATTTTCCTTCACTTCCTGTTCCATAGCCAAACAGGAAGTGAGAGGAAATCCCTGAAAATTAAGGGAATTCCTTGGGGACCCCGAGTTCACCAGAACTAGTTTCCCCACTTGAAGATTTCCCCTTTATTACCTTTTCTGGGGACAACCCAAAATGTAGGATTTTCTTTTACTTTCACTTTCAATGATAATGGTAAACAGAACAAATAGGTGGGAGGAATCTCCTTAACAGGAGCACAGATAGCAATAAAAACCTGACAGGTGCTCCAATTCATCTCCACTCCACATATCCAAAGCTAACAAAAGGTATTGCCATTAGTTATACTTTATGACGATCTTTCTATCGAAAATGCTATGTAATGGCTAACTCTCCCTGTAAAATACCAAAATACCTCTTTAAACAAATTAATGGCATTTGCACGGGGGTTAATGTGGAATCACCATCCTCCTAAAATAGCACTGGAGGTCCTGAAGCTGCCGGCCCACCTAATGAGTCTGGCGTTTCCTTATTTCTATCTTTATTATTTAGCATCTCAATTGGTTATTGTTTATGATTGGCTGTATCCCTCTCTAGATAAAGCCTGACTAGCCCCCTGCAACACTTTGTCATCCCACTATAGTGCAAGCAGGCACAGCCTACATAGTAACTCTGCTCTACTCTGCTCTGCTTTGAATTCAGTAGCAGTGCAGCAACATTGCCACACCTTAGCAGGCTCAACAGAAATCCTGCATTATCCACATGGCCATATACAGTATATCCATTATACTATTGAGGAATCAGAGATATCATGAGGATTGGATGTAACCATCTGGGTCTCAGCACCGAATACTAGGATATTGTTTTCAGGCCTATTTTGACTTTGTAATAGAGTCCATAGATTCTGGTATTAGTCCACTCAGCTACTGGTGTTTGCCCACATGGAGAACATAGAAGTATTATGACACTGTTCATTACACAGTGGTGTACGCCACCTTTGTTTGGGACTGTTGTTTTTATCTTTGCACATTTTAAATGGACTTACAATATTCTTTTCACATAAACCTTTTTCACTTTATTGATGTGGTTTGCATTATATTATTATTAGCAAGGGAGAATTTTGTTTATTTTGTTGATTGCACAGTGTGCCTGACTGTCTCTGCCAGCGGCCCTTTTTGCACATGCCAGCACATTTTCTATTGTTTATGACCCCATGGGATAATATTTGATAATTTCTGATATGGTTTGCCCATTTTTGCCACATCATTAATATGCTTATTAAATAGCTTACTTTTGCTGGGGAGATAAATCACGTCAAGCACAAAATAATTTTACCAATAGTGATCTTGATATCATAAGATTTTATCTAATTTTGCAACTATTCTATTTATTAAGTGATACACAGTGAGATTTTCCCTTTACTTACAAAGCTTTAGTCATACCAAACAAAATAGTATTAATAAAACCGTCACCACAAATAAGCATATCTATGCATAGATCTGTAAAAGGAATTTGGCCTTGGAAATGTATGGACAGTTTGCAAACATAACCCATTAATTTTAAAGTTATCTAAGCAAACATTCAGCACTTACAGGGAACGACAGAAAGACTATCAATGAGATCCCCAGAAAAAGTCAGATTTAAAAAAAGCAAACAACAAGAGAGACGCATTTAATTCTGTATGATGCTTGGTTCATGTTTGTGAGCTAATAATTTATTATAAAACTCTAACATTTGACATAGTTGTCACAATTTCCTTCTTTGTTTTTAATACATCTGTTAACCCATATAAAAATGAGTATCCTTTGGGGGTTCATTTAGGCCTTTTTACTCAAATGCCAAAACAAAATGACAAATGAATGACCTAGGTCAACTTTGTTTTATTTTGCTTTTGGCTGAATTAAGCTTGATTTGTCACAGACAATTCTGCAGAAAAAGAATTACATAATTATAAAAGCTAGGAGTGACACATTTTAAATTAGAAGTCATCTAAAGTCAAATAATATTTGTATTGAAGTCTCTTATGCTTGTTATCTCTAAACAATTATTTTGATTTTGTTTTGTTTCTATTTGCACATTAATTATAGGATGAGCTTCTTTCTTGTTACCATCTCTGAGATATTTTCTTTCATAGAAAAAAAAATTGCAAAGTAAGTCCACCAGTGTGAATGAGCCCTAAAACAAATAGTAGAGAGTATGAGGGTTATTTGCTAAAGGCAAATCCAGTTTGCACTACAAGTGCACAGCAAGTGCACTTGAAAGTGTACTGCAAGTACACTTGGAAGTGCAGTCGCTGTAGATCTGAGGGGGACATGCAAGAAAAATTAAAAAACAGCTTTTTTTTGCTGGCTCATGATTGGATGATAAAATCAGCAGAGCTTCCCCTCATTTCAGATCTTCTTCTCAGATTTACACCGACTGCACTTCCAAGTTCACTTACAGTGCACTTGTAGTGCAAAGTGGATTTGCCTTTAGTAAATTAAAGTGGAGCTCCACCCGCAAATTAGTTTTTTTTAAAAGTCAGCAGCTACTAACACTGTAGCTGCTGACTTTTAATCAGGACACTTACCTGTCCTACTCTCCCGCGCTGATGGCCCCCCGATACTGATCCCTCGATTGGTGCAGGTCCCGCGCCGCCATCCACACTAAGGGAACCAGGCAGTGAAGCCTTACGACTTCACTGCCCGTTTCCTACTGCGCATGCGCGAGTCTCATGCCGACTTGTGAATGGGCGGCTGCTCTCTGGGATTACACACAGTTCCCAGAAATCAGCGCGCCCCATTCACTATAAGAGGATGGGGAAGAAAACAGACCGTGGTTACGGAAGAGGCAGATTACGGACTTCCGCATAGCAACTGGTATTTCGGGTGAGTATAAAAAAAAAGTTTTTCCATTTTTTTTCTATTTTTTTTGGTGAAATTTTTTTTTTCTGGGTGGAACTCCACTATAACCCCTATGTGTTTTTTTTCTAGAAAATGTATCTGTTTGTGATAAGAACACTCTAAATTCTCTGTCAAACTCATAAGATGTCTCCATGAACGACCTCACTGGGATTTATTTACTAAAGGAATATGGACTGTTTAATTAGCAAGTTGAAATTTCACTTGCAAAGTGACTATAAGAAATATCGGTGCACCAATGATCACCATGAATATCCAATAATATGTGAGGGAAATTGAAAAACTGGATGTTTGATTGAACATGATTAGGTATTTAGGCTCAATTCACACTGGATGCCCATGCGGTTCCCAGCAGGGGTCCTGTGCGTCCTGGTTCACCGTTTCAGGTCCGATTTCAGACATAATTTTAAGCTGAATTTGGACCTGAAATGGACCAAAAGGCGCACAGGGCTCAATATGTGAACCGGCTCCATAGAGAGATGGTCACATTCTCCTGCTATTGCGAATTGGATGCGGGGATGCCGCATCTAATTCGCAATTGTGTGAACCCAGCCTTAAAGTGAAACCAGTTTCACTATATTCACTAACTTTTGATTTGTAAAGTAAACATACACTTTGCTAGGTGAACAATCTCTATTATTTATGTGTATGAACAGCATAGTTTGTATGAAATAAAGAAAATCATAGGGAGATTAATGTTTAATAATACTGTTTTAGTTCAGACAAAATCAGCATTCATTTAAGGCTTAACTAGGATAAACCATTTGTGTGAATCATTGTAATATGTGGTTGGAATTAAATGTATGCCTTTCATCGATCTGTACTTACTCCTTCATTATTAGGGAGTCATCTGTCAAACCACAATATATGCCACTTTGTGTTTATGTTAGTTCACTTTTATGTTATTTCACATTCCAGGACAGGAGTGGGTCTATACTATGTACTCCGCCCTCCTCTGTCTTATATCTGAAGTCTCTGATTATATTAAAAGTAAATGTAACCTCCCCCCCAAAAAAAAACAAAACTATTTTTTGCTCTTTTGTGTTCTGTTAAATATACCATTGAAAACTTTAAAATCAGGAAATAGGAGAACACTGCATTTCTGGCAGGATCAAAACATTTATTTTGCACTTATGGAACAAATACAACAAATACTTCCAATAGTATAATTAGCAGACTGAAATATATCTACTGTGTGGCTGGGAGCCAGAGTATTAGTTTTCTCTCTGTGTAGGTCTTCTATTTAACCAGCCTTCTAAAATACATACCTAGCTAGACCTATTACTCACTTAATCTCTTTACCTATGGATTTTTTTGTATTCAGTCTTCAGATTTCCTACCATGCTTTTATCAATTGTTCTGTCTTCAACCTTCCTGCATGTAGCGTGTAGCCTTTTTTTGCTTATTTCAATAAACCATAAAATAAAACATTTAGCAGTTAGGCCAAACATACTTTTTCTTTTATGTGCTTTGCCCACGCACATGTGAATACATGACTACACTGTATGTGTATATTTTCACTTATATTAATGCATCAGCCACATTTCATTGCACATTTCCCCTTTAGTGTTAAAGCATGCAATGTCCAGCACAACAACTTTTTTCAGGACAAATGTCTACTCAGGGTACTGTCTTCTATAAAATAGCCAAAACACCATTGAACAAGCACTTTGCCTTTAGAGCAAAAAAAAAAAAAAAAGGTTTTCGCCAATTCCCCCTAATGAAGCACTGTTCCCACTGTGTATATTAAGAAGAAGAGGACTATACTTTAAGTGGTAATAAAGGCTCAGGTTTTTTTGTTTAAAAATAACAAACGTGTGGTTTTGCACAGAGCAGCCCAGAACCTCCGCTTCTCGAGTTCCTTTTCAGCACTCCTGGCCCCTCCCCCCTGTAGAGTGCCCCTATAGCAAACAGCTTGCTATGGGGGCAACTGAGCCGCTGCTCTGTGTGTCCATTCAGACACGGAGACGTGGGCCGGCCCGGCCACCTCTCTATCCTCATTATCTCACTGACCATGCTGGCCCTATTATGTGCATGTATGAATGTGAGTTAAGGACCTTAGATTGTAAACTCCTTGAGGGCAGGAACTGATGTGAATGTACAAAATGTATTTGTGTAAATTGATGGTGCTATGTAGGGATGAGCTCTGTGTTCAAGTCGAACATCGCCTGTTCGCCTGTTCGGCGAAACCAGAACTTTGTGGGACGTTCGCGCCAAATTCGTGTGACGCGAACGGCCCACAATACACTGCGCCATCGCAATGCATTGCCGGCGCTGTGATTGGCCAAGCATGCACTGTGACCCCGCATGCTTGGCCAATCACAGCGCTGACAGCGAGGAGAGCCATAATTGGCCACAGGCGGGATGCCTGTGGCCAATTATAGCTCAGGGGGTTTAGTACACGCCCCACACTATATAAGCCCACCAGCGTGGCGGCCTTGTGTAGTGTGTTCCGGCGTGCAGGGAAAGAGCTAGATAGGCAGGGACAGTGTGTTCTACAGTGTGTTCTTTTCTCAGGCATCTGCAGGAGTTAATGGGTGTTGTGTGCCTCCAGCACAGTATACACCTGTATCTACCCTTTATTGCTGTTCTCTAAGCTAGATAGACAGGGACAGTGTGTTCTTTTCTCAGGCATCTGCAGGAGTTAGTGGGTGTTGTGTGCCCCCGCACAGTATACACCTGTATCTACACTTTATTGCTGTTCTCTAATACAGGCATCTGCAGGAGTTAGTGGGTGTTGTGTGCCCCAGCACAGTATACACCTGTATATACCCGTTATTTCTGTTCTCTAATAAAGGCATCTGCAGGAGTTAGTGGGTGGTGTGTGCCCCCGCACAGTATACACCTGTATCTACACTTTATTGCTGTTCTCTAATACAGGCATCTGCAGGAGTTAGTGGGTGTTGTGTGCCCCAGCACAGTATACACCTGTATCTACACTTTTTTGCTGGTGTTCTCTAATAAAGGCATCTGCAGGAGTTAGTGGGTGTTGTGTGCCTCCAGCAGAGCACAGTATACACTTGTATCTACCCTTTTTTACTGGTGTTCTCTAATAAAGTCATCTGCAGGAGTTAGTGGGTGTTGTGTGCCTCCAGCACAGCACATTATACACCTGTATCTCCACTTTATTGCTGGTGTTCTCTGATAAAGGCATCTGCAGGAGTTAGTGGGTGTTGTGTGCCTCCAGCACAGCACAGTATACACCTGTATCTACCCTTTATTGTGGTGTTCTCTAATACAGGCATCTGCAGGAGTTAGTGGGTGTTTTGTGCCTCCAGCACAATATACACTACCCAATTGCTGGTTTTCCCATCTCCCTGCATGCCATTACTATGTCTGGAAGGCCAACAAGGAGAGGCAGACAGTCACAAGCCAATAAAAGAGGGCAAGCAGGCTCTATGTCTAGAGACAACAGTGCTGGTCGTGGATGTGGTGCATCGTCATCAGCACGTGGCCATGGGACACGCTTGTCCTGATTTTCAGCAGCTGTACGTGTTGAACCGCATCATGCCGAAGACTTGGTAGAGCGGATGACCAAGCCCTCCTCATCCTCCTCATCCTCTCTCCCCCAGGCTCAGGGTACTGGCAAAGCAGCTGCCAAAGTGTCCTCTTCCCTCGTATCAATGTCATCATCAGTCACTTCTTCCCTAGACCCACCATGTCCTCCTGAGGAGTGCCCCGAACTGTTTGAGCACAGTGTTGGGTACATGCTCCCGGAGGATGCCCAGCGTTTTGAAGGGTCTGATGATGATACCCAGCTAGAGGAAGGCAGTAGCATGAGCGCAGAGAGAGGGGATGCTCAAGAAGGACAGCAATCTGGCAGTCATGTTCCAGCAGCTGCAGCATACTGCCAGATTGGCTCCAGTGATGAGGAGGGAGGGGATGATGAGGTCACTGACTCCACGTGGGTGCCTGATAGGAGAGAGGAGGAGGAGGATGAGGAGGAGGCACATCTCCAACGAGGCAGGATGCCCTCCGGGGGCCAGCGTAAGGGCAGCACACCGACTGAATCACACCGCAGAGCTCCGCCTGTGCAGGGCGCTGCCTCTGCCCGTTATTCCAAAAGTTCTTTGGTGTGGGACTTTTTTGAGTCGAGTGCATCAGATTGCACCGCTGCAATTTGCAACATATGTCTCAAACGTATCTCGCGTGGCCAAAACATCAGCCGCTTGGGCTTCACATGCTTGACCAGACATATGTTGACCTGCCATGCAGCTCGTTGGCAAGCGTACCTTAAAGACCAACACCAAAGAACAAAGCGGACCTCTCCTTGCTCCTCATCAGCTGGGATCTCCAACCCCACTATACCTTCAGTCCTCTCTGAAACCTGCACTGAGAGGAATGAAGGTGTAGAATTAGGTGTGTCACAGCCAAGTACTTGCGGGCACTCTGCTAGCAGTACACCAACGTCCGATTGTAGCAGGCAAATTTCCCTGCCCCAGCTGCTGGACCGTCGAAAGAAGTTCACTCCCAGCCATCCACATGCCCAGCGGTTGAATGCTAGCTTGGCTAAATTGCTAGCACTTCAACTGCTGCCTTTTCAGTTGGTAGACTCGGCCCCCTTCCGTGAGTTTGTGCAATGTGCGGCTCATCAGTGGCAGGTTTCCAAACGCCACTTTTTCTCACGGAAGGCGATTCCGGCTCTCTACCGGCATGTGGAAGGCAATGTCCATGCCTCGCTGGACAGGGCGGTTAGTGGTAAGGTGCATATTACTGCTGACTCATGGTCCAGCAGGCATGGACAGGGACATTACCTTTCTTTCATGGCCCATTGGGTCACTCTTTTGGCAGCTGGGAAGGTTGCAGGACTAGGTGCAGTAGTGTTGGAGGTTGTTCCGCCGCCACGCCTCCAAAATGCTACTAGGGGCTACGCAAGTACGCAGGCAAAAAGATGCCATGCCGTTCTTGCGCTGGTGTGTTTGGGGGACAGAAGCCACACTGGGGCAGAGGTTCTGTCAGCTCTGAGGGGCAGGCCGAGAGGTGGTTGACGCCACTCCAGCTTAAGCCAGGAATGGTGGTTTGCGACAATGGCACCAACCTCCTCTCCGCCCTCCGACAGGGACAACTGACCCATGTGCCCTGTGTGGCTCACGTCCTTAACCTGGTGGTGCAGTGGTTCTTGGGCAGGTACCCGGGCTCATAGGATGTCCTGAGGCAGGCCAGGAAAGTGTGTGTGCATTTCCGCAGATCATATAATGCCAGTGCTCGGCTGGCTGAGCTGCAAAAGGAGTTGAACCTGCCCAAGAACCGCCTTATATGTGACATGCCCACCAGGTGGAACTCAACGTTGGCCATGCTGCAGTGGCTGCACATGCAGCAGAGGGCCATCAATGAGTACCTGTGCGACTACGGCACCAGGACAGGGTCAGGGGAGCTTAAGTTTTTTTCACCACACCAGTGGGGCATGATCAGGGATGCATGCACTGTCCTGGCACCATTTGAGGAGGCCACGAGGATGGTGAGCAGTGACAGTGCATGCATCAGTGACACTGTACCTCTTGTCCATCTGTTGGAGCATATGCTGCGTGGAATAATGGACAGGGCACTTGAGGCAGAACAGAGGCAGGAAGAGGAGGACTTCCTTGCCTTTCAAGGCCCCCTTTAACCAGACAGTGTTCCTTCTGTCCCACCCATCGCACAGGAAGAGGACGAGGAGGAGGAGGAGTATTGTGTCAGCATGGAGGTGGAGCCTGGCACCCAGCATCAACAGCAGCAGTCTTTTAGGGATGATTTACAGTCCCAAGAAACCCGTGGACTTGTACGTGGCTGGGAGGAGGTGGCTGCGGATCATGTCGTCCTTAGTGACCCAGAGGACTCCGGACCGAATGCCTCAGCTAACCTAAGCTGCATGGCCTCCCTGATCCTGCAAAGTCTGCGGAAGGATCCTCGTATTCTTCGGATCAAGGAGAGGGACCATTACTGGCTGGACACTCTCCTTGATCCACGGTACAAGGTTAAGGTTGTGGACCTTATCTTGCCGTCGCAGAGGGAGCAGAGGATGAGACATCTCCGGGAGGCCTTGCAGAAAGGTCTGTGCAATGCATTCTGAGAGACTGAGAGGTTACAAACTCCTGGTCCTGGACAACGAGTTGCTGAGGCTTCGGTCAGTAGCAGAAGGAGCGGTGGAGAAGGTGGCCGTCTGACCGATGCATTCATACAATTTTTTAGTCCGCAGCCCCAAGGTATGATCGGTTCCAGCAACCATCGCCAGCGTCTGATATACATGGTCCAGGAATACCTAGGGACAAGGTCAGACTTTGACACCTTTCCTACCGAAAATCCTCTGGCTTACTGGGTCTTGAGCATGGATCACTGGCCAGAGCTTGCACAGTATGTGTCACGGAAGCCTAACACGGCATCCAGCACAGGGTACGCAGATCAGTGGGCTGCACTAAAGGAACTAGGCACAAGGTAAGTAAATATATATATAAGTTTATTGAAAGGATAATTCCTAAAACAATAAAGGCAACCAGCAAACAACCACAGTGACACACAAAACAACTCCCTACACCAACGTGAATACAGTTTAGAGATTAAAGCGTAAATGTAATCAAGCCAGGGTCATACACGAGAGATCAGTCCGATTGAACAGGGAGCCGGAAGGGACAACAGGAGGAAGGGATGAGTCTGCAAGACAGGGGTCCAGGGATGGATGCAGGGTTCAGGAACACAGGATACAAGGTACAGAGGCAGGGGTCCACGGATGGATGCAGGGTTCAGGAACACAGGATACAAGGTACAGAGGCAGGGGTCCAGGGATGGATGCAGGGTTCAGGAACACAGGATACAAGGTAACAGATAACAGGTCACAAGGTTCAGGTTCAGGTTCAGGTTCAGGCATACAGGTCTGGGTTCCAAGACAATACCAGAGCAAATGCTTTAGTGTCTGCTGGGTATTTATACACACCTCCTGCAATCAGTCTCAGGTGACGCCTGATTGCAGGAGATGATTTCGGCTCCAGACAAATGGGAGACACCCGCTGGTGGCCACCAGAACTGCACCCTTTGGTGCTGAAAGCAATAGCACCACCAGCAGGTGACCCAGGCAATGACACTGATCATGACAGTTCCCCCTCCCAAGGAGTAGCCTCCGGACGCTCCATTCTGCCCTTGATCTGGCAGTGCTGGTAGGTGCAGAAAGGTCCCAAAAAGTCTCCCCTGTGTCTGCGGACTACTTGTGCTCCTCCGGCCAGAGTCCTTAAACTTACTGGGAGGCGTGGCACCTGAGTCCGGCAATGGAACACGCACCCCACCACCAGGGTCTGGAAGTTGGGATCTGGAAATGAAAACAGGCAGGGCAATGTGCATGAACCTAACGGAGGCGAACAACACAAGGGCATCACAGTCAGGCTGGGAATCAAGCAGGGCAAAATCAGCGGCAAGCCGGGCATCGAGAACTGGTTTAGCAGGCACCATGTCAGCGGGCTGGGCAAATGGCGCTGGGTCTTCAAGCTGGCCACCGGGCAGAGGCACTTCAAACTGGCCACCGGGCAGAGGTTCAGCAAGCCAGATGGCAGGCACTGGTTCAGCGGGCTGAAAGACAGGCACCAAAACGTCAGGCTGGGTGACGGGCACCGAAAATCCAGGCTGGAACAGGTTGGCTGGTGTGGAAACAGGCTGGAACAGGTTGGCTGGTGTGGAAACAGGCTGGAACAGGTTGGCTGGTGTGGAAACAGGCTGGAACAGGTTGGCTGGTGTGGAAACAGGCTGGAACAGGTTGGCTGGTGTGGAAACAGGCTGGAACAGGCTGGCTGGTGTGGAAACAGGCTGGAACAGGTTGGCTGGTGTGGAAACAGGCTGGAACAGGTTGGCTGGTGTGGAAACAGGCTGGAACAGGTTGGCTGGTGTGGAAACAGGCTGGAACAGGTTGGCTGGTGTGGAAACAGGCTGGAACAGGTTGGTTGGTGTGGAAACAGGCTGGAACAGGTTGGCTGGTGTGGAAACAGGCTGGAACAGGTTGGCTGGTGTGGAAACAGGCTGGAACAGGTTGGCTGGTGTGGAAACAGGCTGGAACAGGTTGGCTGGTGTGGAAACAGGCTGGAACAGGTTGGCTGGTGTGGAAACAGGCTGGAACAGGTTGGTTGGTGTGGAAACAGGCTGGAACAGGTTGGCTGGTGTGGAAACAGGCTGGAACAGGTTGGCTGGTGTGGAAACAGGCTGGAACAGGTTGGCTGGTGTGGAAACAGGCTGGAGCGAATCGGCTGGTGTGGAAGCAGGCTGGAGCGAATCGGCTGGTGTGGAAGCAGGCTGGAGCGGATCGGCTGGTGTGGAAGCAGGCTGGAGCGGATCGGCTGGTGTAGAAGCAGGCTGGAGCGGATCGGCTGGTGTAGAAGCAGGCTGGAGCGGATCGGCTGGTGTGGAAACAGGCTGCAACAGGTCGCTTGGTTTGGAAACAGGCTGCAACAGGTCGCTTGGTTTGGAAACAGGCTGCAACAGGTCGCTTGGTTTGGAAACAGGCTGCAACAGGTCGCTTGGTTTGGAAACAGGCTGCAACAGGTCGCTTGGTTTGGAAACAGGCTGCAACAGGTCGCTTGGTTTGGAAACAGGCTGCAACAGGTCGCTTGGTTTGGAAACAGGCTGCAACAGGTCGCTTGGTTTGGAAACAGGCTGCAACAGGTCGCTTGGTTTGGAGACAGGCTGCAACAGGTCGGCTGGTGCGGAGACAGGCTGCAACAGGTCGGCTGGTGCGGAGACAGGTTGCAACAGGTCGGCTGGTGCGGAGACAGGTTGCAACAGGTCGGCTGGTGCGGAGACAGGCTGCAACAGGTCGGCTGGTGCGGAGACAGGTTGCAACAGGTCGGCTGGTGCGGAGACAGGCTGCAACAGGTCGGCTGGTGCGGAGACAGGCTGCAACAGGTCGGCTGGTGCGGAGACAGGCTGCAACAGGTCGGCTGGTGCGGAGACAGGCTGCAACAGGTCGGCTGGTGCGGAGACAGGCTGCAACAGGTCGGCTGGTGCGGAGACAGGCTGCAACAGGTCAGCTGGTGCGGAGACAGGCTGCAACAGGTCGGCTGGTGCGGAGACAGGCTGCAACGGGTCGGCTGGTGCGGAGACAGGCTGCAACGGGTCGGCTGGTGTGGAGACAGACTGCAACGGGTCGGCTGGTGCGGAGACAGGCTGCAACGGGTTGGCTGGTGCGGAGACAGGCTGCAACGGGTCGGCTGGTGCGGAGACAGGCTGCAACGGGTCGGCTGGTGCGGAGACAGGCTGCAACAGGTCGGCTGGTGCGGAGACAGGCTGCAACAGGTCGGCTGGTGTGGAAACAGGCTGGGTTACTGGCAGGATCGTGTGAGTTGGAAAGAACTTCCGTTTTTTCTTTGGTTTAGCCACCGAAGATTTGTATATGTATACAGGGCTGTAGGTGGTGGATGCAGCTGGTAGAGGCGAAGAGCGGAAGGATGGTGAAGCAGAGGGTGCGGATTTTGAAGGGGGTCTTAGGGGAACTGATGGAGGCAGCCGAGACGAAGCAGGAGGGTTAAAGGCAGGGTAAGTGCAGCAGGGGGAAACAGGGTACTGGTACTTCATTGGTAGGAGGGTGTATTGGTTGGCCACTGTGGTAGTTGGGAGTAAAGGAGACGCAGACATCCCAGCAGGCTGGTGTCTAGACACAGGAATGGGTGGCAGGGAACCGACAGGGGCTGAGTACAATAAACTTGACCAGGCCTGTAGTAATGATTGCACAAAGTTAGGTTTGCATACTTCTTGTCTGACCAGAGACTGCGCTGACTCAATACATGCTGCAAGCACCTGTGTAGGACAAGTTGAGTACTGCTCAAGGAAAAAGACTGAGTCATCTTCCAACAGCCACACCAAGGACTCTACCTGAGCTGCACTAAAAGGGGGTGTATAGTCATCGTCTCCACTGGAGGCATCAGACAGGGCCAACTCTGTACAGATACAGATCAGATCTTGCACATCCTCAAACACAAAACTGCCCAGATCCACAAAAACATGGGCTATGCGGATGCATTCCAACAACTGCTCTCTAGTGTGTTCACTTAATGTTTGAGAACAAAACTCCCTGTCCTCTGTTGCTAGTAGCGAAAAATACAGAATATCGTCAAGCTGCATTTTTAAAGCAATAGCAGTGCCCAGACCCAATTCCCAAGTGCAGCCGATCTGCTTGAATGGCTCTGGTATTCTGTCACGGAAGCCTAACACGGCATCCAGCACAGGGTACGCAGATCAGTGGGCTGCACTAAAGGAACTAGGCACAAGGTAAGTAAATATATATATGAGTTTATTGAAAGGATAATTCCTAAAACAATAAAGGCAACCAGCAAACAACCACAGTGACACACAAAACAACTCCCTACACCAACGTGAATACAGTTTAGAGATTAAAGCGTAAATGTAATCAAGCCAGGGTCATACACGAGAGATCAGTCCGATTGAACAGGGAGCCGGAAGGGACAACAGGAGGAAGGGATGAGTCTGCAAGACAGGGGTCCAGGGATGGATGCAGGGTTCAGGAACACAGGATACAAGGTACAGAGGCAGGGGTCCACGGATGGATGCAGGGTTCAGGAACACAGGATACAAGGTACAGAGGCAGGGGTCCAGGGATGGATGCAGGGTTCAGGAACACAGGATACAAGGTAACAGATAACAGGTCACAAGGTTCAGGTTCAGGTTCAGGTTCAGGTTCAGGTTCAGGTTCAGGTTCAGGTTCAGGCATACAGGTCTGGGTTCCAAGACAATACCAGAGCAAATGCTTTAGTGTCTGCTGGGTATTTATACACACCTCCTGCAATCAGTCTCATGTGACGCCTGATTGCAGGAGATGATTTCGGCTCCAGACAAATGGGAGACACCCGCTGGTGGCCACCAGAACTGCACCCTTTGGTGCTGAAAGCAATAGCACCACCAGCAGGTGACCCAGGCAATGACACTGATCATGACAGTATGCAATTGAGCTACTGGCCTGTCCTGCATCCAGCGTTCTTTCGGAACGCACATTCAGTGCTGCTGGAGACGTTGTCACGTATCACAGGGTGCGCCTGTCCTCAGATTCGGTTGAACGACTGACCTTCATGAAGATGAACCAGTCTTGGATCACCACCAGCTACCAAGCACCTAAAGCTGATGTAACAGAATAATTTATTTTGAAATGTCACATCCCTTCAAGACTGCCTATGCTGATGCTGAGTGACTGTCCTGTTATGTTGACTGACTATCCTCCTCCTCCTCCTCAATGATACGATTCCTGATGATAGCTTGGAAGAACATTTTTGTTTCTGGGTGCCGCTACCAGTGGCTAAGGCCCAATTTTTCAGCCCGTGTTTAACAGGGGCATGTAATTACAATTTTTTATGCAATGCTTTGCAGCAGGGCTCATTCCTGCACTCCAACTAGAGTATCTGGGAGAGTTTGCAGTGTCGTGGTACCAGCACCAGTGCCTAAGGCCTAATTTTTCAGCCCCTGTTTAACAGGGGCGTGTAATTAAATTTTTTGATGCAATACTTTGCAACAGGGCTCATTGCTGTGCTCCAAGTACAGTACCTGTGAGGGGTTGCAGTGTTGTGGCACCAGTGCCTAAGGCCCAATTTTTCAGCCCCTGTTTAACAGGGGCGTGTAATTAAAATTTTTGATGCAATACTTTGCAACAGGGCTCATTGCTTTGCTCCAAGTACAGTATCTGTGAGGGGTTACAGTGTTGTGGCACCAGTGCCTGAGGCCCAATTTTTCTGCTCCTGTTCAACAGGGGCATGTAATTACAATTCTTGATCTAATAATTCACAGCAGGGCCCATTCCTGTGCCCACCAAGAGTAACTGTGAGGGCTTACAGTGTGGTGGCAACACCAGCACCACCACCACCACCAAAGGCCCAATTTTTCTGCCCCTCTTCAACAGGGGCATGCAATTACAATTCTTGATCTAATAATTTACAGTAGGGCCCATTCATGCGCCCACCAAGAGTAACTGTGAGGGCTGACAGTGTTGTAGCACCAGCACCACCACCAAAGGCCCAATTTTTCCTACCACTGTTCAACAATGGCATGTAATTACAATTCCTGATATAATAGTTCACAGCAGGGCTTTCGAGCGCCCACCAAGAGTAACTGTGAGGGCTCACAGTGTTGTGGCAACACCAACATCTAAGGCGCAAATTTCAGCAGAGTATATACGGCAGGCCCCTACTTTCAAACATCCAACTTACAAACGACTCCTACTTGCAAATGAAAGGAGACAACAGGAAGTGAGAGGAAATCTACCCCTAGGAAGGGAAATTCTCTCCTGTAAGAGTTAATATGGGAAAAGGGTGTCTCCTCTCTACTGATGCTTTATCACCAATCCTTGTTTCAATAAAAAACCCACTGCCATGCCATTTTTCTCAAAGATTTTCATCCATATTGCCAGGACAAGGCATGACATTAAAGCCGTAAGCAGTTTTAACCACTTAAGCCCCAGACCAATTTGTAGCTAAAGGACCAGAGGTGTTTTCAGAATTTGGCACTGCGCTGCTTTAACTGGAAATTGTGCAGACATGCAATGTTGTACCCAAACGAAATTTGCGTCCTTTTCTTCCCACAAATAGAGCTTTCTTTTAATGGTATTTGATTGCCTCTGCGATTTTTATTTTTTGTGATATAAACGGAAAAAGACTGAAAATTTTGATAAAAAAAAATTATATCACAGTTTCGAAGGCCATAAAATGCCAAAATAGCACAAAACCCCCCCCCAAATGACCCCATTTTAGAAAGTAGACACCCCAAGGAAATTTCTGAGAGGCATGTTGAGCCCATTGAATATTTTTTTTTTCTTGTCCCAAGTGATTGAATAATGACAAAAAAAATAAAAAAATTACAAAAAGTTGTCACTAAATGATATATTGCTCACACATGCCATGGTTATACGTGGAATTGCACCCCAAAATACATTTTGCTGCTTCTCCTGAGTACGGGGATACCACATGTGTGGGACTTTTTAGGAGCCTAGCCGCGTACGGGGCCCCGAAAACCAAGCCCCGCCTTCAGGATTTCTAAGGGCACAAATTTTTGATTTCACTCCTCACTACCTATCACAGTTTCGAAGGCCAAAAAAAGCCAAAATAGCACCAGACCCCCCCAAATGACCCCATTTTGGAAAGTAGACACCCCAAGCTATTTGCTGAGAGGCATGTTGAGTATTTTACAGCTCTCATTTGTTTTTGAAAATGAAGAAAGAAAATATATATATTTTTTTCAAATTTTTAAAACTTTGTGACAAAAAGCGAGATCTGCAACATACTCACCATACCTCTCAGCAAATAGCTTGGGGTGTCTACTTTCCAAAATGGGGTCATTTGGGGGGGTTTTGTGCCATCTGGGCATTCCATGGCCTCCGAAATTGTGATAGGCAGTGAGAAGTGAAATCAAAAATGTACACCCTTAGAAAGCCTGAAGGCGGTGCTTGGTTTTTGGGGTCCCGTACGTGGCTAGGCTCCCAAAAAGTCTCACACATGTGGTATCCCCGTACTCAGGAGAAGCAACAGAATGTATTTTGGGGTGTAATTCCACATATGCCCATGGCATGTTTGAGCAATATATCATTTAGTAACAACTTTGTGCAAAAAAAATAAAAAATTGTCTTTTTTCCGCAACTTGTGTCAACATATAAAATATTCCATGGACTCGACATGCCTCTCAGTATATATGGGAGAAAAAGAAACCCTGGACTGCCGCACTCTGTATAGACAGTTATTTATTCCAAAATTTCCATTAAAAAATCCAAATTCAAAATAAATCCATAAATCCAAAACAACAAATGCAGATAGTGTGCATGCAGGGAAGGGTGGCTAACGCGTTTCACGTCACGAATTGACGCTTACTCATAGCTATGCAAGCTATTTGGTGAATTCTTAAGCTTTTGAGCGGTACGTTTTTCCTTTCCTCTCAGTATATAGCTTGGGGTGTCTACTTTCCAAAATGGGGTCATTTGGGGGGTTTTTGAACTGTCCTGGCATTTTATACACAACATTAGGAAGCTTACATCCACTCTTTTAAGCACTTGAAGACAAAGCCCTTTCTGACACTTTTTGTTTACATGAAAACATTTTTTTTTTTTTGCAAGAAAATTATGTTGAACCCCCAAACATTATATATTTTTTTAAAGCAAAGGCCCTACAGATTAAAATGGTGGGTGTTGCATTTTTTTTTACACACAGTATTTGCGCAGCGATTTTTCAAATGCATTTTTTGGGGAAAAATACACTTTTTTTTTATTGCACTAAACCACACTATATTGCCTAAATGTTTGATGAAATAAAAAATATGATCTTAGGCCGAGTACATAGATACCAAACACGACATGCTTAAAAATTTCGCATAAACGCGCATTGGCTACAAACTACATACATTTTTAAAAGCCTTTAAAAGCCTTTACAGGTTACCACGTTAGATTTACAGAGGAGGTCTACTGCTAAAATGACTGCACTCGATCTGACCTTCACGGTGATACCTCACATGCATGGTGCAATTGCTGTTTACATATGATGCCAGACCCACGCTTGCGTTCGCCATTGCGCAAGAGCAGGACAGGGGTGCTTTTTTTTTTATTTTTTTTTATTAATTTTGCTTTTGATTTTATTTTTAAACTGTTCCTTCCATATTTATTTATTTTTTTATAATTTTTATTGTTATCTCAGGGAATGTAAATATCCCCTATGATAGCAATAGGTAGTGACAGGTACTCTTTTTTTGAAAAAACTGGAGTCTATTAGACCCTAGATCTTTCCTCTGCCCTCAAAGCATCTGACCACACCAAGATCGGTGTAATAAAATGCTTTCCCAATTTCCCAATGGGGCTTTTTATATCCGGGGGGGGACATTCCCTCCCACTGCTTGTAAAAGCAGTCCAGAGGCTAATTAGCCACTAGGATTGCTTTTACATGAAATCCGGCCGCTAGCTGAAAAGAATGATGCCAATATGATACCTAAACCCGCAGGCATCAATCTGGTATAACCATTCAAAGTCCAGCAACATACCAGTACGTTGCTGGTCCTTGTTGGACATGTATTGTAATCTTTTTTTTCATGCAGCCTGTTGATCGGTGGGTATGCCCACCATTAGAGTACCTCCCTTCATTCACCCACTTCTAATGATGGGCATACATGCACCATTTATTTATGCCGAAGCATGGGGGCATCTTCCCGCAAAAGTTATGCCGCGTACACATGGTCAGACTTTTCCACGGGCAAGCCTCCGTTGGAATTTCGACCGTATGTACGTGGCATTAGGAGCAAAATCGCTCCTCCACTCCTCCGACCCTGCTGCCCCCATGCTTCGGCATATATGCTTTTTTTTTTTTAACTGTGGTGGTGAAATAACCTTTTACAGCACTGGAGTCGCAGGGATCAGGCCTGTCTCTGCGAACGCTGCAGTTATGTGTGTTGTGTTTTGTAAGTGACAGTGATCGATCGATACTGCACTTGGGTGGCCTGGGCTGGATGGAGGGGAAAAACGCAGGTGCTAGCAGGTATCTGGGCTGATCCCGCTAACACTGCGTTTTTGGGAACCCCAAACTGCTGGGGACGCTAGTATAGATCTGATCAGATCAGATATTGATCTGTTCAGATACTATACCACTAAGGGAGGTGTATGCTTCACGCGTGGGTGTTGGCGTTACTGGCACTAACCTGACGCTGCCTGGGGTGTGACGCAGGGTTAACTAGGGGCAATTAGGGGGTTAAAACCTTTATTAGATAATATATGGGGGTACCTGACGCTATAAAAACCTGCGGCGAACCTAAAAAAAATAACTGGCTATCTATCGGCACCAGCATAACTAATACAGCGATCAGAAAAACTATTGCTTAGTGACACTGGCAAAAGGGGGTGAAAGGGTTACCTGGGGGGGGCGAGTAAAGGGTTAAACCTTTATTAGGTAATATATGGGGGTACCTGACGCTAGAAAAACCTGCGGCGAACCTAAAAAAAATAACTGGCTACCTATCGGCATCATCGACAATAAGACAGCGATCAGAAAAACGATCGCTTAGTGACAGTGGTGATAGGGGGTGAAAGGGTTACCTGGGGGGCGATCAAGGGGGTTAAACCTTTATTAGGTAATATATGGGGGTACCTGACGCTATAAAAACCTGCGGCGAACCTAAAAAAAATAACTGGCTACCGATCAGCATCACCGACAATAAGACAGCGATCAGAAAAACGATCGCTTAGCGACAGAGGTGATAGGGGGTGAAAGGGTTACCTGGGGGGCGATCAAGGGGGTTAAACCTTTATTAGGTAATATATGGGGGTACCTGACGCTATAAAAACCTGCGGCGAACCTAAAAAAAATAACTGGCTACCGATCGGCATCACCGACAATAAAACAGCGATCAGAAAAACGATCCCTTAGCGACAGTGGTGCTAGGGGGTGAAAGGGTTATCTGGGGGGCGATCAAGGGGGTTAAACCTTTATTAGGTAATATATGGGGGTACCTGACGCTATAAAAACCTGCGGCGAACCTAAAAAAAATAACTGGCTACCGATCGGCATCACCGACAATAAAACAGCGATCAGAAAAACGATTGCTTAGCGACAGTGGTGCTAGGGGGTGAAAGGGTTATCTGGGGGGCGAACAGGGGGTTAAACCTTTATTAGGGGGGTTAGGGGCTACACTGGACCTAAAACTAAACTGTAGTGACACTTTTACAGTCACAAATGTCACTGATTGCAGTGATCAGCAAATAAATGGTCACTGCAATCAGTGACACTGTGACTGGGGGCTGGGGGGTATCTGGGGGGTGATATGGGGGTGTCTGGGGGGGCCTGGGGGGGCAATTTATGTTCCTATGTGTCCTGGTGTCAGTGTGCTGTTTGTGCACTAACCTGTGTGTCTTCTCTTGTACGGCGCTCGGTATATGTGAGCGCCGCATGAGAGATGACATCACTTCCTCTGCCTGTGTAAACATTACGCAGCAGAGGAAGCTTTCTCATTCGCCGGGAGCGATCGCGAGGGGGTGGCCGGAATCGAATGGCCGTCCCCTCATCCCGGATCGCTCCCGAACAACTAACGACCGCTCACTGTATAGAAGGGGGGTCCGATGGGACCCCCCAACTATACAAAGGCAGTCACGTACCGGTACGTGACTTTGCCTGTCGGTGCCATTCTGCCGACGTATATATACAGTGGGCGGTCGTTAAGTGGTTAAATGGCTTTTTTCCTTTAGAAATTTCATTTTGTGTAGGGACAGTTCTAAACACGGGAAACACATGCCACTTCACAGGCATACTTTAGACACCCCCCAGGTACGATATTTAAAGGGATATTTCACTTCTTTTTTTTTCACTTTATGCATCATTAAAATGACTGCTCCCGAAAAAACAGACGTTTTTAAAACTTCTTTTTGCATTGATACATATCCCCTGGGGCAGGACCCGGGTCCCCAATCCCTTTTTAGGACAATAACATGCATATTAGCCGTTATAATTAACACTTTAGATTTCGAACGTTCGCGTCCATTGTATTTAATAGGGTTCTAACGTTCACGCAAACTTTCGGTCCGTTCGCAGGTTCTGGATGTGAACCGAACCGGGGGATGTTCGGCTCACCCCTAGTGCTATGTAAGTACCTGTAATTAAATAATAATAAAAAACTGAATTGAGAGACATGACTAAACAGCTTGAAGGACATGACATGTAGGCTTGTGCACAACGGAAAAATTTGTTCCGTTTCGGTTCGTTTCTTTCCGGTCCTGTTGATTCGTAATCATTCGTAATTTTGCTAGACGGGATTTTTCGTGTTCGGACTCATTCGTATTTTTGCAAGCGACATTTTTCGTTGAATTTTTTGTTGCTTTATAATTCGTACTTTCGGTAGAGTACGTTGTTTTTCGTTGATTCTGGACACAACTCCTACTTTCGTAACTTTTTTTGGGTTCGTTGATTCGTAATTTTCTGTGTCTCTCTCACGACGACGCTGACTATTATGCCTAATGTGCTTCGAATGGATTTGTACTTTTCGAAATACATAGCGGTTATTTGTAACGATTCGAAATCTCGTATTTTACTTTCGTTTTTTACATGCGGCTATAGCCTCCGCCCCTGTACACCATTTTGAGAGGGTTCAGCACGGTGAGGGAGAAGCAGAGAGCAGAGCAGAGTGAGTGTTATTGTGCTTCGAATGGATTAGAAATCTCGTATTTTACTTTCGTTTTTTACATGCGGCTATAGCCTCCGCCCCTGTACACCATTTTGAGAGGGAGTTCAGCACGGTGAAGGAGAAGCAGAGAGCAGAGCAGAGTGAGTGTTATTGTGTTTCCAATGGATTTGTACATTCGTAAGTTTTTTCATAATGAATTATGCCGAAGACATTCGGGCATTCGCTATTTTGCGGTATAATTTATTTCGGATTCGGTTTTATTCGTAATTGCTTTGTTCGGAAATTCGAATGCTTCCGAATGTCCGAAAGTTGCTAAATTCGGACGAATTTCGATTCGTTACGAAACGAATTGCACAAGCCTAATGACATGCAATCTGCTACTTTCTGCAGTAGAGTCTACAATTTCTTAAAGTATTTTATCCAAACTTCTTTGTGGTATAATAAACAAGACAAAATGGAGTGTAAAACATTCACTAATGTTAAGAATACATCAAGTCTCTATCATCTAGTGGTGATAAAAGAAGTCTTCCCTTTTTATTGTGAATGCCACAGTACTTAATCATAAATAACGTGCTCTCCAATTTGCAGGCACAGGTTAAAAATAGCATGCCTTTTCCACAGCTTGCAATACACTGATCTTCAAAAAGAATGGAAAGTGAAAAAGGAAGGTTGTTGAAAAGGAGTTCAGAGGAGTCAGCTAATTTATGCAGGAAGCAGTTGACCTCTGCGACTGACAGAGAAGGTAGAAAACAATACAATTAATGAATAGGGTTTAGTATTTCTTTGTTGAAATACTGTTCTGCTGTAAAAAAGAAAATAATAATAAAAAAAAAAATTGAATCTGAAATCTCCATATCATCTCCAAGTCCTCTACCACCAAAACAACATAACCTAAACTAAAATGCAAACACTATCATAATATGTATATACACTATATTACCAAAAGTATTGAGACGCCTGCCTTTACACACACACATGAACTTTAATGGCATCCCAGTCTTAGTCCATAGGGTTATGACCAATATTGAGTTGGTCTACCCTTTGCAGCTATAACAGCTTCAACTCTTCTGGGAAGGCTGTCCACAAGGTTTAGGAGTGTGTTTATGAGAATGTTTGACCATTCTTCCAGAAGCGCATTTGTGAGGTCAGGCACTGATGTTGACAAGAAAGCCTGTCTAGTAGTCTGCGCTCTAATTCATCCCAAAGGTGTTCTATCAGGTTTAGGTAAGCACTCTGTTCAGGCCAGTCAAGTTCCTCCACCCCAAACTTTCTCACCCATGTCTTTATGGACCTCATTTGGTGGAAGGAGGATTATGGTGTGGGGTTGTTTTTCAGGGGTTGGGCTTGGCCCCTTAGTTCCAGTGAAAGTTACTCTTAATGCTTCAGCATACCAAGACATTTTGGACAATTTCATGCTTCCAACTTTGTAGGAACAGTTTGGGGTTGGCCCCTTCTTGTTCTAACATGATTGTGCACCAGTGCACAAACAAGGTCCATAAATACATGGATGAGTTTGGGGTGGAGGAACTTGACTGTCCTGCACAGAGTTCTGACCCCAGAAGGGTTGAAGCTGTTATAGCTGCAAAGGGTGGTCCAACTTAATATTGAACCCTATTGACTAAGACTGGGATGACATTAAAATTCATGTCTGTGTAAAGGCAGGCATCTCAATACTTTTGGTGTATATACATATTATGATAGTGTTTGAGATTTAGTTTAGATTATGTTGTTTGGGTAGTAGAGGACATGGGGATGATATGGAGAATTCTGCCTAAACTGAGGAAAAAAATAGTTTTTTTTATATATTTTTTGGGGATATTTACAGTATTATAGCAAAAAGTAAAAATTATTGCTTTTTTCCTCAAAATTGTTGCTCTATTTTTGTTTATAGCGCAAAAAATAAAAACTGCAGAGGTGATCAAATACCACCAAAAGAAAGCTCTATTTGTGGAAAAAAAAGGACGTCAATTTTCTTTGGGAGCCAAGTCGCATGACCGCGCAATTGTCAGTTAAAGCGATGCAGTGCAGAATCGCAAAAAATGGCCTGGTCATTGGGCAGCCAAATCCTCCGGGGCTGAAGTGGGTAATCACCACACCATGCATTTGAAAGCTCTGCTGACTAGCAATGAGGATACTCCTATTCTCTATTCATTACAATTTAATATTTTGATTTTGTTTCACATCACACCTCCTGCTGCATTAATCTGAGAACAGGTGAAATTGATCCATCGGCAAAACATATTAAATCTCAATACATAAGTTACATATGAAATGATATGTGTATGAGATGCTGCATGTGATTTGCAAATGAAAATAAATGCAAAACACACGTACACATACACACACACCTGGTGTCCAAATGTCCAAAGTAATTCAAAGCCTGATGAAATTTTTTATTATATTGTAAACATTGACTATATTTTTATCTACAGTAATAATATGTTTACCCTTGTCAAACATCAGTTCAGTAACTATAATATTGGTCTCCTTTATGAGCCTATGCCAATGCTGTGATATGTCATGCAACTTGAAGGACGATATGCTTCACTACATCTAATTTACTAGAGTAATTGTTTGAAAGCATGGTAGGGAAAATATTGCTGCACATATCTGTCAAGGTCAGCATAAGGTTACTGGAAGTAGCCATATCAAATTGAAACCTTCCACTTATTATACCAGTTGCTATGTTTCATATCTACAAAAACTTTCAAAACTACTTCTGCTTTGTGTCAAGTTATCATCTAATTTTTCTTCATTCTCATATAGTGTCAGAACTACATTTCCATCCACCCACATTAGCAGTGTGATTTGATACATGAGAGTTTTTCTGTATCTCACACACTGTTGAAGTTCAGGACCTAATTACACAGAAAACATAATTATATTTCTTATATAAAAAAAATATTCTAATATTTTATAATATTTGCAGGTGTAGTTCTGCCTAGCTAGGTTATCTGATGTTGGAATATTTCTTTTTAGAGAGTTGTAGATTTTAGGCAGAATGAGTTAAAATGCATTCAGGCCAGACTGCAATCACTCCACTCAAAGGATCAGCTGTGGTTTGGACCCGAGGTTAAGCCCTTGTTCACACTGAGCACAGCTTTTAAATTGTGTGTCTTCATCAGAAGCTGCACGATTTCAAAGCAGCATGTCAATGCGACTTTGTGTGCGACTTGAAAGACATCTTTGCGGCTTCATGATGAGATGTCTATTGAAGTCGCACCCGAAATTAGCAAAAGTAGTGCAGGAACTACTTTTGCAAATCGGTGCGGTGCCGCAAAGTCGGCATCGCACCAATTGGAATGGTGTCATTGCCGGCAATAGGCTCTGATTTGTCATGCGATTCCAGTCAGATCACATGACAAATCGGTTCAGTGTGAATGAGGGCTTAGAGCTAATTCACAAATAGTGGCATGACAGGCATTTTACTGTAACATTGTATTGCAGTGTGCTGTGCAGAATCGTTTGACACTGTACAGCAGTGCAATGTATCACACTGCTGTACAGCGACAAGAATGAAGTGTACTTTTGTACACTTCAAAAAAGTTTGCACAAATACAAAAAAAGGAAGCTGTGTGTGATACGTTGAATTGTGTATTACACTCCCCCTATTGTAGTTAGGAAAGGCTATAGATTTACTCTATTCATTTTTGGATAAAGATGCATTTTTACTGCTTGGATTTATATGTGTTAGAATTAATGTATTTATCGGTGTATAACACGCACAGGCATATAACACGCACCTTAACTTTAAGATGGAAGTTTCAGGAAAAAAACTTTCCACAGCCCGCTGCGTATAACACGCAGGCACAGTTTACCCTCTATTTTCAGGGTAAAAAAGTGAGTGTTATACGCCAATAAATACTGTACATACTTTCTGCTAATCAGGAATCAGAAAATCAGTGTGCATGTAAATATAACACAAATCTAGTACTGTATCATTACCCTGATCCTCTGAAGTCTCCATTCTAGACAAGTTGACTGTCAGATGTAGGGGAGAGTCTTTGGGATCATGTTGTCTGCTTGTCACAAATCTCTTTGCTTCCCCATCTTTGAGTATATGTATTGGCTTTAGAGCTTTGTGCCATCCTGGTCAGCTCTGTAATTTGTGCTGTATGTCTAACACACTTTTCCTAGTCTGAAAAATCCAATAGTATCTCCTAAGCTAAGACTTCATATAAGGTTTGTACGTAAAGATTGTCCGGACGAAGACAAGCTTATGCCTCCTCCAAATGTTGAAATCAAATCTTCGCTGTGTGTTCACCTCTCAGCTCTGATTCACACTGATGCAATGCGGGAAACACACAAAATTTGCTGCATTTCCCCGCATTTCAGAGCACTGCTTGGCAATCGCATAGCTGCAGGTGTCAATGTTAGATTAATGACACCCAAAAACAGATTGCAAAATGCAGTGCGATTGCCAAATGTGAACACCCATGCAATGTTATTCAGATGTGGGGAAAAAAAAGAATCATGATGCTGCACATGTGATCAGTTATGACAACAGCCATTGGATGGTTTGACAGTTTGGTTGAGAGCACAACCAATGTGACAGTTGGCATTCCGGGAATGTAACTGCTTTTTGAAACTGTTAAATCAATGGGTTTACTTCCACTTTAATTACCTTTGACTGCTAAAACAAAGACCTCAGGGACAATTACAGTGAAAGCTGGACCTTATGTTTGCTTAGATGATTATATAATCAGAAAAGAAAGAGATTAGGGAAATGTGTTGTGTTTATATATATAACGATTATGGCTCTTAATTGTTCCTGTAAATATCTGGAGTGCTTGAAACATTTAAGCTATTATTTTCTCAATTTGTAGATTAATAATTCATAGGATGGTTTTCTGTGTTAGTCAAGTTAAAAAGTAACTTTCAAAGCTATTTTATTGTATCTGTGTTTTCTAATCCTCTCAAAATCTTTTTTCCTCTGTCTCCATCTGGCATTTGTCACCAAAGCAGCTGTTCACTGCCTGTGAGGCAGCACTTGTACTTTTGTCCCATGGGAAAGTCAACTCTTTCTTCTTAAGGCTGCCTCAAGCTAGCAATTTTTATATTGTAAAATACACATTTAAATTATCGATAATCTGTTCATAGGTGTGCATAGAAATAAGGAAAAATAAAAAACAGTTTTAAAATTGTGATTCTGCCTTTTGCCTACCTTTCCTAAACTAAAAAAGCCCACCCTGATGTACCGTATATACTTGAGTATAAGCCGAGATTTTCAGCCCTTTTTTTTGGGCTGAAAGTGCCCCCCTCGGCTTATACTCGAGTCAGTGTACCTGAAAAATATTGAGAGGCTGCGGGCGTCCATCGTTTAAATCTCGCGGTCTCCTCCTGGTCCCTTCCGTGATAGGCGGAACGGTGTCTCCTGAGAATCGCCTATCACGAACGTTCTCTCATCCTCACCCATCCCAGCAGACACTGTGTTCAGTGTTCCGCCAATCACGGACGCCTTTTCATCCTCGGACAAGACGATGCCCGTGATTGGCGGAACACTGAACACAGTGTCTGCTGGGAAACTGAGGATAAGAGAACGTTCGTGATAGGCGGAACTGTGTCTGCTTAGAAACGCCTATCACGGAAGGGACCAGGAAGAGACCGCGAGTTTTAAACAATGAATGGACGCCCGCAGCCTCGCAATTTCAGGTACAATTTCAATTTTAGGGGCACAGAGAGGATGGGCACAGTGAGGATGGGCACAGTAAGGATGGGCACAGTAAGGTGGCAATGGGCAGAGTGAGGTTGGGCACAGTGACAATTGGCTTAGTGAGGTTGCAATGGGCACAGTGAGGCGTGCAAATGGGCATTGTTGACCCTCTTCCACTTACAGTAGCTGATGCATTCTCACCCTTGGCTTATACTTCAGTCAGTAAGTTTTCCCAGTTTTTTGTGGTAACATTAGGTACCTCGGCTTATACTCGGGTCGGCTTATACTCGAGTATATACGGTATACGTATCTCAATCCTATAAACATGCCCTCTGGAGTTTTTTACATCCTGCGAAGCAAGCCTTCATCATCCTGCCCTGGCCACACTTGCACTGTAGATCACCTAAACGTCTGTGGGGTCATCTACCAAGACCAGAGATGCCCAATGACTCAGCTAAATAGAAGTCTATGGGGAACTAATGAGCAGACATGGTCAAGAATTGAATCAAAGTATGAATCGTGATGGACTGGAAATTATACTGTTGAAATTTTTAGGAAAATAGACACCATACAACTTTTTTTATTATTAAGTTTGAGATCTGTAAAAGATGTTCTGGAAGCAACCTTTGGGTGGCGCTTGACACTGTAATGAGTGGGGAAGTTACGTTCTGGCCAAACGTGGAAATAAAGTAGAGAAAAATCCAGAACATGGCATAATAAAACTGCTGTAATTTTCTCATCATTCTACAGGCATGCAGAACTGTTTTAATGACCTAAAGTTAAGTAAAATTTAAATATAAAAAGAAACATAATGGCTTTGCAATGATAGATGTTATGTTAAACACAAATATTGAGTATTATGAGCTTATTAGCAATAGATTAGTTCAAGATGTAAAAGTACTAAACTTTAAAATTAGTCAAAGGTGTTTGTATAATTGCTATTATAGGCGTAAAATAAAAGATGCAAAACTGGACATATATACTGTGTGTGTATATATATATATATATATATATATATATATATATATATATATATATAGTGTATATATAGTATCTCACAAAAGTGAGTACACCCCTCACATGTTTGTAAATATTTTATTATATCTTTTCATGTGACAACACTGAAGAAATTACACTTTGCTACTATGTAAAGTAGTGAGTGTACAGTTTGTATAACAGTGTAAATTTGCTGTCCCCTCAAAATAACTCAACACACGGCCATTATTGTCTAAACTGCTGGCAACAAAAGTAAGTACACCCCTAAGTGAAAATGTACAAATTGGGCCCAATTAGCCATTTTCCCTCCCTGTCATGTGGCTTGTGGTGTTATAAGGTCTCAGGTGTGAATGGGGAGCAGGTGTGTTAAATTTGGTCTTATCGCTCTCAATCGCTCATACTGGTCACTGGAAGTTCAACATGGCACCTCATGGCAAAGAACTCTCCCAGTATCTGATTTAAAAATTATTTTACGTAAAGATGGCCTAGGCAATAAGAAGATTGCCAAGACCCTGTAACTGAGCTGCAGCACGGTGGCCAAGACCATACAGCAGTTTAACAGGACAGGTTCTACTCAGAACAGGCCTCACCATAGTCAACCAAAGCAGTTGAGTGCACGTGCTCAGCACCATATCCAGAGGTTGTCTTTTAGAAATAGACGTATGAGTGCTGCCAGCATTGCTGCAGAGGTTGAAGTGGTAGGGGGTCAGCCTGTCAGTGCTCATACCATATACCGCACACTGCATTAAATTGGTCTGTATGGCTGTCATCCCAGAAGGAAGCCTCTTCTAAAGATGATGCACAAGAAAGCCTGCAAACAGTTTGCTTAAGACAAGCAGACTAAGAACATGGATTACTGTAACCATGTCCTGTGGTCTGATGAGACCAAGATAAACATATTTGTTTAAATGGTGTCAAGCGTGTGGGGCGGTAACCAGGTGAGGAGAACAAAGACAAGTGTGTCTTGCCTACAGTTAAGTATGGTGGTGGGAGTGTCATGGCCTGGGTCTGCATGAGTGCTGCCGGCACTGGGGAGCTACCGTTCATTGAGGGAACCATGAATGCCAACATGTACGGTGACATACTGAAGTAGAGCATGATCCCTTCCCTTCGGAGACTGGGCTGCAGGGCAGTATTCCAACATGATAATGACCCCAAACCTCCAAGATGACCACTGAGCAGCTAAAGAAGCTGAGGATAAAGGTGATGGACTGGCCAAGCATGTCTCCAGACCTAAACCCTATTGAGCATCTCTGGGGATCCTCAAATGGAAGGTGGAGGAGCGCAAGGTCTCCAACATCCACCAGCTCTGTGATATCATCATGGAGGAGTGGAAGAGGACTCCATTGGCAACCTGTGAGGCTCTGGTAAACTCCATGCCCAGAGGGTTAAGGCAGTGCTGTAAAATAATGGTGGACACACAAAATATTGATACTTTGGGCCCAATTTGGCCATTTTCACTTAGGGGTGTACACTGTTGCCAGAAGTTTAGACAATAATGGCTGTGTGATGACGAGTTATTTTGAGGGGACAGCAAATTTACACTGTTATATAAACTGTACACTCACTACTTTACATTGTAGCAAAGTGTCATGTCTTGAGTGTTGTCACATGAAAAGATATAATAATATATTTACAAAAATGTGAGGGGTGTACTCACTTTTGTGAGATACTGTATATATATTAGGTGAATCTGATGGATTCAGAGGTTCGGTCTTAGTTTGTGTTATGCTGTTTGGTGTATTTGGCCATGCAGTATACGGACATGTAAAATGTCAGTAGCCATATACTGTACCATCCAAGAGGCAAAAGAAAGAGAAAATATTTCACATTTAAAAGTTATGCAAACCACAATTGTTTTAAATCTGTTTTGTTATTTCTAAGTGTGTATATAGATGTGTGAATGAAACACAAGGCATATGCTTCTATGCATAGTATTGTAAGTATTGTTAATGTTATAAATGTTATTCAAGAGTTATAAAGTGCTGTGAAAAAGTATTTGACCCTTTAATATTTATTTTTTTTGCATATTTCTTACACTTAAATGATTCAGATCATCAAACAAATTTTAATATTACACAAAGATAACCCGAGTAAATCCAAGATGCAGTTTTAAAATTATTATTTCATTTATTAAGGGGAAAAAGCTGTTCAAACCTGCCTGGCCCTATGTGAAAAAGTAATTGCCCCTCCCATGCTGAATCATGAATGAACTGTGATTAACCACAATTTTTTGGAAAGCAGAATTAAATTTAATTTGCCACACCCAGGCCTGGTTACTGCCAGTGAAAGAGAGAGGGAGTAGGAATGGCGCTGTCTATTTACTGTCTTGGTACCGTACCAATGAAGGTGTATTATAAAAGGATAATTATGCAAATAAAAAATAAATATATATGCCAGTAATATAAGCTGCTAAGATGGTAGTGGCAAATTAATAAATATTAGGTAATAGAGACATATCTGTGATAGATCCTCGATAGTGAAACCTTAATAATATGATATGGTGGAATGAAATAATAAAAAAAAATCCTTAGTGACAAAGTGCAGTGACGAAAATAAATAAATTGATTCCAATATTAATTCAGAAGAAAAAAGAAAGGAAAAGTTCATTTGCGTCATATAAATAAAGTGAAGTGCTGGTGTTGCCAAAAAATGCTGGTGTTGCCAAAAAAAAATTCTGGTGTCATCTTGGTGGTCACTGCAAACCGTGGTGCATCCGTGCTCTGATATAAATGCTCACTCAAAAAAAGAAGAAAGTGACTTCTGGAAGCAGCACTCCGATTAAAAAGCCTTTATTCCAAAAAGGTTCAGGAAACAAAACACACTGCACGACACAGCAAACTGATCACATCTGGCTAACGCGTTTCACACTATTGTAGTGCTTACTCATGAGTAAGCACTATGAGTAAGCACTACAATAGTGTGAAACGCGTTAGCCAGATGTGATCAGTTTGCTGTGTCGTGCAGTGTGTTTTGTTTCCTGAACCTTTTTGGAATAAAGGGATTTTTATAACAGCTTACCTGTAAAATCCTTTTCTTGGAGTACATCACGGGACACAGAGCGACTTAGTCATTACTAAATGGGTTATATAGATTACCTTCAGGTGCTGGCACTGGCCACTTCCAAACCGGAAGTACCCTCCCCTATATAAGCCCCTCCCATCCGGGAGCACCTCAGTTTTGTAGCAAAGCAATAAGTGTCCCAAAAAGAGGGGTGGGAGCTCTGTGTCCCGTGATGTACTCCAAGAAAAGGATTTTACAGGTAAGCTGTTATAAAAATCCCTTTTTCTTTTTCGTACATCACGGGACACAGAGCGACTTAGTCATTACTAATGGGACGTCCCAAAGCAATGCCAAATGAGGGGAGGGATACACTATACATAAGCTGGGCGCCATCAGGCATGAGGCTCTTTTGCGGCCTGCAACACACTGCGCCCAAAGGCGACATCCTCCAGACTTCTGACGTCTACCTGGTAGAATCTAGTAAACGTGTGTACTAAGGACCATGTTGTGGCCTTACAGACTTGAGCCAGGGAGGCTTGGTGATGCACTGCCCATGAAGTTCCAACTGCTCTTGTGGAGTGCGCCCTAACTTTGAACGGAGGCGGTCTCCTTTTCAAGCCATAGGCTTGTATTATGACCTGTCAAATCCACTTGGCTAAAGTAGATTTTTGATGCTGCCTGACCCTTTCTGGGGCCTTCCGGCAGAACAAACAAAGTATCCGTTCTACGAATCTGAGCAGTGGCTTTAAGATAAGCTTTAACTGCTTTTACTACATCCAAAGAATGCAATAACTTTTCCTCTACCGAACTAGGTTTGGGGAAAAAGGAAGGAAGAACCACATCTTGGTTCAAATGGCACCTCGATACCACCTTAGGAAGAAGGCTGGATGAGGACGTAATACTACTCTGTCCTTATGGATAACCAGATATGGCTCCTTACAGGACAAGGCGGCTAATTCCGATACTCTTTTAGCTGAACAAATGGCTACTAAGAAAATCAATTTCCTGGTGAAAAGAACCAAGGAAATGTGCCGCAATGGTTCAAATGGTTGTTTCTGTAGAACCGACAGAACCAGGTTTAAGTCCCATGGACATATGGGAATACTAACCGGAGGGCTAATACGCATCACTCCTTGTATGAAAGCTTTGACTAATGAATGCAAAGCCAAGGGCCTTTGAAAAAAATATTGACAAGGCCGTCTGACCCTTGATAGTACTCAAGGCAAGCTTCCTATGTACAGCCCACTGTAGGAAGTCCAGAATCCTACCTATTACGTACTTACGTGGATGCCATTTCCTGGCCTCACACCACGTGATGTACGCCTTCTAGATCCTATAATAGATCTGCCTGGATACCGGCTTCCTGGCATTGATCATGGTAGATACCACAGGATTAGAGAGCCCTCTCTTTTTTAGAATGTGGGCTTCAATAGCCAGGCCGTCAAACCTAGGGCTGGTAAGGAAGGGTAGTATATCGGTCCTTGCGAAAGCAGGTACGGACGATGTGGGAGGGTCCAAGGACTTCCCACTGACATTTTTACAATCTCCGCGTACCATGCCCTTCGGGGCCACGCTGGAGCCACCAGAATCACTGGTTTCTTTTCTACCCTGATTCTGCGGATTAATCGCGGTGGGAATGCATATATCAGCTTGAACTGATCCCAAGGGAACACTAGGGCATCCGAACCGCAAGCTAGGGGATCCTTTGTGCGAGACACAAATCTGTCCACCTTTGCGTTGAATCTGGATGCTAGCAGATCTACATCCGGTGTTCCCCACCGCTGGCATATTGCCTGGAAAACCTCGGGGTGAAGAGACCATTCCCCGGGCATAATTGCTGGCGACTTAAAAAGTCCGCTCTCCAATTTTCCACTCCTGGGATGAAAACCGCGGATATGGCTGTGACATACCTTTCTGCCCATTCCAGGATGCAATTCGCTTCCCTCTGGGCTGCACGACTCCTGGTGCCACCCTGGTGATTGATATATGCCACTGCTGTGGCATTGTCTGATTGAATTCTGACAGGTGACCCTTGGAGTTTGGATGTCCATGCTACTAGGGCATACCGGGCTGCTCGTATCTCTAAGAGATTGGTGGGCAGGGCCTTCTCTGCTTCTGACCACTTGCCCTGGAGAGACCATTGCTCCAGTACTGCCCCCCAGCCTATGAGGCTGGCAACTGTAGTGACCACCTTCCAAGAAACCGGACTGAAGGGTTTCCCTTTTTCCAGATTCTGGTACCAACCACCAATGGAGGCTCTTGCGAACGGAAGGGGACAGGGACATTGGTAAGTCTAAAGCCTGAACTTTTTTGTTCCAGGCTGACAGTATGGCCCTCTGCAAGTTCCTTGAATGGAATTGACCGTAGGGTACCGCTTTGAATGAAGCCACCATTTTTCCCAGCAGCCTTATACACAGGCGTATGGATGGTTTTTCTTTTTTGTACCCACTAAGTGGGTCAAATCTTTCAAAGACGACACCTTCTCTGGAGGTAAGAAAATCTTTCTCTGATTTGAATCCAGTCTTAGCCCCCAAGTATTCCAGGCTTTTGACTGGTTTTAGGGCTGACTTGTCTCGGTTGATAATGCAACCGTGAGATTCCAGATACTTGATTATCTTGTGAACGACCACTTCTAGTTTTTTTCACTGAGTGGTCTATCAGCAACAAGTCGTCTAGATATGCCATTATCGTTACACCTTGTGTTCCTAGTTTGGCCAATCGTAGGGCCAGAATTTTTGAGAACACTCGTGGTGCCGTGGCCAGACCGAAAGGTAAGGCTCTGAACTGAAAATGGCGCCCTTCTACTGCAAGGTGTAGAAATTTCTGGTGGGCCGGACAGATGGGAATATGCAAATAAGCATCCCTTATGTCGATCGAGGCTAACAAATCCTGCCCTTGTAGGGCGGTGGCCACCGATCTGATCGACTCCATCCGAAAAAGTCCTGATATGTAGGAACTTGTTTAGCCCTTTTATATTTAATATGGGCCTCATGTCCCCATTTGGTTTGGGGACTGTGACAAGGTTCGAGTAAAACCCGAACCCGTTTTCTTCCAAGGGAACCTTCATGATTACCCTTGGGGCAATAGTTGCTCTAGTGCCAGAAGGAGGGATCCACTCTTCTGGGGATCGCTTGGCACGTTTGACCTTATAAAATGGGCAGGAGGAATGTCTTTTAACTCCAGCCTGTATCCCAGACTTACTGCGGAGATCACCCATCTCTGATGGTGTCCCGCCAGGTCTCTGTGAACAACTGAAGTCTTCCCCTCACCCGACTGAGTGGGGGCAACCCTTCATGACTTAGGGGGAGGTTTTGTACCTCTCTTGACCCAGAGTTTCTTGTTACCCTGTGATTGTCCCTGATTTCTGCCCCCTGGATTTGACCGCGGAGGCCGTCAGAACTGTTTCACAGCCGATGTGCCAGGGACTGGAGAAGTAGGCCTCTTAAAAGAAGGACTTCTACCCTTGTTCTTAACCGGCAAGAGTGTACTTTTACCGGCAGAAGTTTTCTGGATATATTTGTCCAGATCATCTCCAGATAAGCGTTCTCCATGAAATGGGAAGCTAATCAGCAATTTCTTACAGGGAGCTTCAGCAGACCAGTTTTTGAGCCATAGAAGCCTACGCATATGTCTACAGACAGCGTAAAGCGGGATGCCTGTTGGATTGTATCCTTTATGGCGTCCACCGCAACACAAGGCTCTAGGTAGGTCAGCTAGGGCAAGAGCCTGCTGATCTGGTAAGTCCCTTAAGACTTGTTTCAACTGATCTTTCATTGCTTGGCAGACTCCAATCGCTGCTACTGCAGGTTGTGTCACCATGCTTGCTGTAGAGAAAGCAGATTTTAGTAAAGACTCCAATTTTTTATCTATTGGGTCCTTGAACATTGGCACATTATCTACTGGACATGTCAGTGATTTATTTACACAAGAGATGGCTGTGTCCACTGTAGGGACCCTCCATTTTTTTTTTTTTTTTTTATGAACTTATCCTCCATGGGATAGATCACTGGAAATCTCTTGGGGGGAGTAAATATTTTACAGGATGCTCCCAATCCTGGTAAATAAACCCTTCCAATAAAGGGTGGATTGGGAAGGAACAGACAGTCTAGGGAGCTTTCAGCGACCCCAGCGAGGAGACAGTAGTGGTTGATGGTTCCGCCAGAGGCATTTAAAATGCTGCTCGGACCATGTTAGTCAGAGACTGAACCCATAATCTTTCAGCCTGAGATGCTGAGAAAGGTTCTTCCACTGTTGATTCCTCTATAACTTTATCAACCTCACCTGATCCCCTTCAGGTAGGTCGATCTCTGGGACTGTTCCTCCACTAACAGGCACTCTGCAGGAGGAGACGGAGATCGGACGCGCTTTTCCTGTGACAGGGAAGCAGCGATCAATGCTGTTAATCTCTCTTCCAATCCTCCCAGAGTTGAGGATAAAACCTCCTCTGTTATATATATAGGAGCAGGTGGACTGGGGACAGCCGCAGTACCAGGTACTCCTGCCGGGTTCCTACGGCTACTGACCTCTGAAATTTCAGGGAAGATTGGCGCAGTACAGCATGCCCAAAATCCTCAGAGCCCGACGGAGACCCCTTTCGCTTCTTGGAAGATCTATTTCCAGAGCGTCTGGACGACATATCCTATAAGCACAAAGCTGAGGTATTCCCGTCGTCATACACCAATTTTGCTGGTAATAGTCTAACACAGTTGCTGCTATATACCAGCTGGTGTCCACTAAAGTGCCTTTCTATGGGGATGCCTGCATCAACCGCCTCTGTGTGCCACTGTTTGTTGCTAGCTCTGTTTGCATCCAGCTGACACTTGTACTGTGTCTTTATACAAGCTGGGACGCCTGCACATGCGCAGAAGCGCCGTGGCGCGCATCGAGCGTCATCCACCCGCCCCGCCCCTTTTTTTTTCATAGGAGGCGCGTGCACGCGCCCGCGCGTGCGCCCATGCGCCATTGGCGCCCTTTTCGAAAATCAAACAGGAACTAGGAGCCAGGGCCCTTTTTGCCGGAGGGCCTGTGCGGTGGATGAGCGCAGCAACAGGGCAGAGGAAGTGGATTCCCACAGAGAAACTTACCAACTGCCTGGATCTTTTGACTTGAGAAAACCAAAGATCCACATGACAAGAAAAATGGACCACAGCGGCCTCTAGTGGTTTAACACAGGTACCGCGGTCCTTTTTTTTTTTTTTCTTGACTACTATTAAAATTTTACATTTTCAGTAGTTACAGGCATACACAGATATTAGCGGGAATACCGTTAGGTAACAGACAGAAAGACAAATTAGGCTTGGGGGTCCCCCAATAGAACCAAGTTCCTGGGGGCCCCCACTTACCTGATCCCCGCCACAGGACTTTGTTTGGTCCACAGAAGCCCAAACTTCACCTATCACGGCAGGCATTGTAATTAAACCTTCAGGGACCAGGTTCCCAAGGATTCCACTCCCCTGGACCTGTATAGCACCCTGCACAGACAACATCTTGGTCGTGGGTATGACCAGAGCTCTGGATCCCAGGGTCCAGCCCTCCTAAGAGAGGCATTACAGGCAAAACCTTGCTCTTCTTCTGCAAGGCCCGGGTACCGACCGTTTAGCTATGAAGCTTTTTTGGTGGGATCCGGAACAGCTTACTAAGGCCCAAAAGAACCTGTACGCAAGCCCAGTGAAAACACATGTTACTCTTTGGCCAACACCTTAGACACTGGCAAAAAACTGAGGTGCTCCCGGATGGGAGGGGCTTATATAGGGGAGGGTACTTCCAGTTTGGAAGTGGCCAGTGCCAGCACCTGAAGGTAATCTATATAACCCATTAGTAATGACTAAGTCGCTCTGTGTCCCGTGATGTACGAAAAAGAAAAAGGCTTTTTAATCGGAGTACTGCTTCCAGAAGTCACTTTCTTCTTTTTTTGATTACAATTGCATTTGCCTGCACCCTTGGCTGCTGGGAGGAGGTATTTTCAGGGATTCCCACACCTGAGCGGCTCCCTCTTTCCCATAAATGCTCACTCACCAGATATTTCTTACCCTCAAGGGGTATAAGGCATCCACAGTGTTAGCCACTGTGAGGCTCTGTGGCACAAAACTCTATTCCTCTATGTTCCTCAATGCTTGATAATCCAGCTCCAATGTTACCCAGATGGAAGAAAAACAAAGGGGGATACTCCCAATAGTGTGATACCGCTTGAGTACACAATCTTTATTCATAAACATATGCAGGGTACTCACATTTTAGAAGTTTAAAATTCAGCGTTTTAAGCATGCAAACAATGCTTTGCAGGGAAGTGGTGTGATGCTGTGCTTTCTGCTCACCTGGTTACTGCCAGACCTGTTGAATCAAGAAATCACATAAATAGAAGCTGTCTGACAAAGTGAAGCACGCTAACAGATCACAAAAAGTCACACATCATGCCACAATCTAAAAAAATTCAAGAACAGATTAGAAACAAAGTAATGTACATGTATCAGTCTAGGAAGGGTTTCAAAGCCATTTGTAAGGGTTTGGAACTCCAGTGAGCCATGGGAAGAGCCATTATCCACAAATGGAGATAACTTAGAACAGTGGTGAACCTTCCCAGGAGTGGCCGGCCTACAAAAATTACTCCAAGAGCATGACGACGACTCATCCAGTAGGTGTTAAAAGAACCCAGAACAACATCTAAAGAACTGCAGGCCTCACTTGCCTCAGGTAAGATCAGTGTTCATGATTCAACAATAACAAATAGACTGGGCAAAAATGGCATCTATGGGAGAGTTCCAAGGCCAAATCCACTGCTGACCAAAAAGAACACAAAGGCTCGTCTCACATTTACCAAAAAAAATCTTGATTATCCCCAAGACTTTTAGGCAAATATTCTGTGGACTGATGAGACAAAAATTTTACTTTTTGGAAGGTGTTTGTCCCCTTACATCTGGCATAAAACTAATACAGCATTTCATAACAAGAACATCATACCAACAGTTAGACTTGGTGGTGGTAGCGTTATGGTCTAGGGGCTGCTTTGTAGCTTTAGGACCTGGGCAACTTACCACAACTGATGGAACCATGAATTCTGAGCTCTACCAGAAAATCCTAAAGGAGAATGTCCAGCCATCAGTTCGTGACCTCAAACTCAAGTGCACTTGGGTTATGCAGCAGGACAATAATCCGAAACACAACAGCAAGTCCACCTCCAAATGGTTCAAACAAAGCTAAATTTAGGTTTTGGAGTGGCCTAGTCAAAGCCTGGACTTAACTCCAATTGAGATGCTGTATCATGACCTGTGTTAATGCTAAAAAAAAAAACTCCAATGTGGCTGAATTAAAACAATTCTGCAAAGAAGAGTGGGCCAAAATTGCTCCACAGCAATGTGAAAGACTCATTGGCAGTTATCGCAAACGCTTAATTGCAGTTGTTGCCCCGAAGGGTGGCACAACCAGTTATTAGTTTAGGGGGCAAATACTTTTTCACATAAAGCCAGGTTAGTTTGGACAGCTTTTTTGCCTTAATAAATGAAACCATCATTTAAAAACTGTATTTTGTATTTACTCTGGCTTTCTTTGTGTAATAATACAATTTGTTTGATGATCTGAGTCATTTAAGTGTGACAAATATGCATTGTATTTGCTGGCTAAGAGTGGAAATAAAGTAGAGAAAGAGCCAGAACATGGCAGATTAAAACTGCTCTAATTTTCTCACAATTCTACAGTTATTTTCTCTCATTCATTCATGTTTGAGACTGGTAACATATATCTAGGATGGGAGGAGTAGGCCAGGTTAGATCAGGGAAGTGGGAAAATAAGGTCAAATGTATATTTTTAAAAGTACACTTATGCTTTAAGAATCAATAGAATCACCAAAGTATAACTGTCCATTACCTAATGAATATTGGTCTGACTGGCTGAAATGCTGCAGAATTTTGATCACTAGTGAGTGAGCAATGTAGGAATGACAACCTACAGGTGATGCCAGGCAAGGGGAGATGTATAAAAAAGATAAGCCCTCCCTTAGAAATTGTGTTGTTGCTGAGTTATTGCCAAATAAATAGTGACAGAACTACTAATGTGAAACAACTGTAACATGAAATCATTCGTTTATGCAAGCTGTACAGTATGTTTATTCTTGCGGATAACAATTTGCCACACTTAGTTTTCACTGTGGAGCCCTTGGTAAAATGAGTACATTCTGCAGTTTACCTACAGAGTTACAATGTTATAAACAGTCCTTAAAGCGGTGGTAAGCCACGGCTGCTGCTAAGGCAATGGCATAATGTGCTAGTATGCTTTGCATACTAGCACATTATTAAATTCTCACCTTGGAACAAAGCCCTCCAGCATGGTACTGACACTGCTAAGAGGGCTGACATTTTCCCCTGCCTTTCTTCCGGGTTCGTGTGCTCCGGCTAAGTGATTGGCTGGAGCCACAATTATGTCACTCCCACACATGTCCATGGGAGTCCTCAGGACCAGCACGAAGCTCTGAAGGTCCGGCAAGGTATGCCGGACCTTCAGAGCGCATGCGCCTGTGACATAACTGGGTGAATATCTCTTAAACGATGCACGTTTAGGAGATATCCCTTTTATCTACTGGTAAGCCTTTTTATAGGCTTTCCTGTAGGTAAAAATGACCAAGTGGGGTTTACTATGGCTTTAACACTAAAGCACTTACACTTACATTTTCCCCAGCATGAACTTTTAAAACATAATAAAAATAAATCAATTTAAAAATAATTATTAACACCCCTGCTACACTTTACCCAGCCTATAACTTAACACTTAAGCCTCGTACACACGACCGAGAATCTCGTCGTAAAAAAACTGTAGTTTTTCTCGACAAGATTCTTGTCAAGCTTGACGAGATTCTTGTCAAGCTTTCCTTGCATACACACTGTCAATTCCAAATCTTGTCGTTGTAAAGCACGGTCACGTACAACACGTACGACGGCAGTATAAATGGGAAGTTCGATTTCAATGGCGCCACCCCTTGGGCTGCTTTTGTTGTTCTCGTGTTACCGCGTGTTAGTAAAAGTTTGGGGAGAGACGATTCGCGCTTTTCAGTCTTCGTGCTTTCAGTTCGTTTTAGCGTGACGAATGTGCTATCTCCATTACGAACGCTAGTTTTACCAGAAGGAGCGCTCCCATCTTATACTTGATTCTGAGCATGCACGATTTTTTAAGACTCAGAAAAGCATACACACGACCGGTTTTCTAGTCGGGAAATAGGCCGACGAGAATCCCGACGAGAAAAACGAGAATCCTGACGAGAAAATAGAGAGCAGGTTCTCTATTTTTCTCGTCGAGATTCCTGGCAGTTTTCACAACGAGAAACCATACACACGAACGGTTTTCTCTGCGAGAAAGCTCTCCCAACAGTTTTCTTGTCGTTTCTTGATGAGAAAACCGGTCATGTGTACAAGGCTTCAAAGTGGAAGAAGTCCAGCTGCGGGATGATATGCGTAAATGGGTGGAGTCTGTGATTTTAATGACACTATCATACTAATTTGTGCTCGTTATCCATGAGAAGGGGTGAGCTGTACAATTGTTGACATCCATTTGGTTCACATATTTTGGATCGGTTTAACATGTGATTTTACTATTCTGCTTTTGAGTGATTGTAATCCTTATTAACTAAGTGGCAAAGGATTTTTTTCCTGTCTTGGTGGTGTCACTGGAAGGAAAATAAAGCCACTTTGCTGTTAGTTTGAGAAGGACTGATTGGCATCTATGCCAGTCTGGAGGAGAACTGGGCCCTGAGGTTGCATGGAAATAAGGGATCTAGGAAGGCTCTGAATGAGGACGAGAACTGAAAGGGCTTGAATGGCTCATTAAGAGCAGGCGTTTGACAGGTGTTGACATGTCACCTCATCCCTGCCTGTTTTAACCCTGAAAATGCTAACCCACCACACTGCAACTGCATGCAGTGGTGGCACAGCCCTGCTTGTGGTGACATTCCATTTAATTTTTCCATGTGTACAGCCCTGAGCATTTATACTTTTAGTTGGGGGGGAGTAAAAACAGTGGTTTTACACCCCCCCCCCCCATAAGCTAGATTCAAGGCAGAATACATGATCAAGGCTCTGTGTTAAATCTTGGCGAGGGCTGTGGATTATAACATTTTGCACTAGAAGAATGCAAGTCATAGCTAGGGCACACAGAAAATAATCGTTTTCTATATTTCCTGTGCACATTAAAATGTGACCTAGAGGTGCAGTGCAGTGAGCTGCGATAAAATGCAGGCTATGCAGCATTTTACTACATTGCACAAGGAACACCGCATGTCACCACACAGCAGCACAACGCACCGGTGAATGACATATCATTGTGTGCATTTCAAATAAAGTTGCCAAAAAAGGGTACTGTGTGATGTGCCTAAATGTGCATCACACCTTTCCTTCATCGCTGAGCGGCTCACTGTAGTGGAACTTTACAGCTGCCTCCTACTAAACCTCCAAGTGCTTGGGCAGTATTAATAGGGCCTTAGGGGTAAGAAAAAGAGTGAAAAGGTGGGGGGGTGGGGTAATAAGAGTACAAGTTAATGAAAAGCAGGGTAAAGGGCTACAGAGAATGTGCTACACTGCAATTTAAAGAGGAAGTAAACTTCCTCTGCAGACTTTTACCTATAGGTAAGCCTATAATAAGGCTTACCTATAGGTAGTGAAAATATGTACACGTGTACCATTCCTTCAGAGCTGGTGCCGTTAACGGCGGCTCCTGCATGACGTCATCTTGTCTCCGGCCAATCACAGCGCCGGAGCCCGTGAACCCAGAAAAAGCTCCGGGAAAGATATCGGTCGTGACAGCGGTGTGACGGACTGCTGCAACAGCTTCGTTCTAAGGTAAGTATTTCATAATGAGCCTTTGTCTTGCAGGGTCTTTTTTTTTTTAAGAGGTTTATAACTTCTTTAACCTATTCCAAAAGGGAGAAAAAAAAACCAGTGGCATCGAACACTACCCTCCCCTCAGACTGACAATACTGCTGTCCAGAAGTGTTTTATTTAGTTGATCCTTAAGTTAAGTGGAGACACCCTAAGACAGAAAGTGTGTTACTGGCCAAATCATCAGGTGAAAATAAAAGAGAGCCCCCCGTAGGCTACAATATATTTTTGTTTTAGGGTTTAATACCACTTGACCTCCGGAAGATTTACATAACCAGGCCATTTTTTGCGATACGGCACTGAATTTTGTTTAACTGACAATTGCAATGCTGTATCCAAATAAAATGTATGCCCAGGGCCAGATTTCCCACAAGGCCAACGAGGCCAGGCCTCGGGGCGGCACTGTGAGCAGGGGTGGCGCCGTGCGGTGGAGGAGACAAGTCCTCCAAAAATTTATTTTCTGTGTCCCTGGCCGCCCGAAGCTCCGGCCGCCATTTTTCAATGCCCGGCGCCCTGTGATTCGGCCATGGGGGTCATGTGTGGCGTGGGGCTGGCCTGTCCATGATCCTGAACTCCCGCCTCCCGCAGAGAGAGAGTTACAGTAGGCAGGACAGTATAATGGTCAGTGTAGTGTAGTGGACAGTGTAGTATTGTGGTCAGTGTAGTGTAGTGGTCAGTGTAGTGTAGTGGTCAGTGTCGTGGAAAAATAGTATAGTGGTCAGTGTAGTGTAGTGTACAGTATAGTATAGTGGTCAGGGTAGTGGTCAGTATAGTGGTCAGTGTAGTGGACAGTATAGTATAGTGGTCAGTGTAGTGTAGTGGACAATATAGTATAGTGGTCAGTATAGGTATCAGATAGGTCAGTGTTGGAATCAGGTAGGTCAGTTCTATTGTATTTGAAGGGACCCCGGGAGTGCTAAAAGTCCGCAGGTTAGGAGGGCGCAAATTACTTGCCTTGCCCCGGGTTCTGACAACCCATGCTACGCCACAGGGCGGTGGAGAGAGATTAAATCATCTCTCATTGCCCGCACTGCTGTTCCAACTTCCACCCTTACTTACAGGGCCGCGAAGGCTGTGCGACATCACACAGAAGAGAGAGAATGATGTCATCTGTCATCTCTCACTCAAGTCTCATGTGTCTCTGTTTCACGGTTCACCTGCAGCTAGTTTTCCCATGCAGGAGAGGAGAGGCTGACAGCGTTGTACCTGGCTGCAAGTACTCTGCAATGCTGGGGGGGGGAGGCAGTGTGGCAAGTGACATTCCCATCTGGTGGCAGGCAGCGTGGCAAGTGACATTCCCATCTGGTGGCAAGCGACGGTGGCAAGTGACACGCTCAGGGCTCCCACTCGTTCTGCTTTATGGTGAGTTTTATATTACAATGTAATGATAGAAATAATGCATTTCAATCATCCTGACACCATAACAACAGTGGTGCCAGAATGATTGAAGCACTAACACCAGTCATTGTCTGCGAAAATTTGCTTACTCCCCCCCCGCGCGTCACCCCCCTGCCCCCCCTATGTGATGGTGGGGGGGCGGCATTGAAGGACCTGGCCTTGGGGCGGCAAAGGGAGTAAATCCGGGCCTGTGTATGCCATTTTTATCCCACAAATAGAGCTTTCTTTTGGCGCTACACCACTACATTTTTTAAATTTTTGTGCTGTAAACAAAAAAAAACGACAATTTTGAAAAAAAATATATATATTTTATACTTTCTGCTATAAAATACAATAGAAAAATGTAAAAAATCTAATTTCTTAATAAATTTAGGCCAATATGTATTCTGCTACATGTATTTGGTAAGAAAAAAAAAAAAAGTATATTGATTGTTTTACGCAAACATTATAGTGACTACAAACTATGGGATATATTTATGGATTTTTTTTCCCTACTAATAATAGTGGCTGATGAGCGACTTATAGCAGGACTGCAATATTGCGGTGGAAAATCAGACACTAAGGGGTTTATTTACTAAAGCTAGAGAGGGGAAAATAAGTCACAATTCTGCAGAGAAACCAATCAGTTTCCAGGTCTTATTGCTAAAGCTTAATTAAAGAAGAACTGCAGTCTACTCACATAATTTGTAATAAAAACATATTTTCCATTCTGAAGCTTCCCTCCAATCACTCTCCATATTATTTTATATATACTGTCATTCTGTACTTGCCAAATATGCTGCAGAAATCTCCCTCCACTAAGTCTGGCTACAACCAATTTTACTGTGGGCAGCTGAGGCTGCTGCCTGTTCATTTCCTGGATTTACACAGACACACAGAGGCACACCTCCAGCTCTGAAGCTCTCATTGGCCCTCTTATAACTCATCTCCCCTCCCTTTCTGGCAAACTCTCCTGAGAGTGAGAGAGAGAGATGTGCATGATGTCATAAGCCTAGGCTTTTTATGAGACAAGAAATAGGAAGTGGGCTGTATAAGGTATGTTTTACAATCCAAAGTTAAAACAACAAGGGCAGAGGATTTAATAGATGGGAAGATGAAAAAAATGATTAAATGTCCGCTTTATACAAGTTGAGGTTAAAAGCTGATTGCTTTCTCTGCAGAATTGTGACAAATTTTGCACTCTCTAGCTTTAGTAACTAAACCCCTAATTGACACTTTGCAGGAACCAGTGACATTAATGTAGGGTACACCCTATAGGAAAATCGGGCGAACGATAGTCCAATTTTCCTCATTGTTTAACAGCAAATTGGAACCGATGAACGAAAATTTGTACAAAAATTCTCGTACGACAGAGGCTTTTTTTTGTTGTTTATTGTTTCTGATCATACGCAGTCTTTCTTTTCTGATTCTTCTTGTACAAAAATCATACACATTAAACGAAAATCTTTCGTTCTCTTACAGTACAAAAACATTTTTGGAGTTTGTCCCTTCGGGAATTTTCAGATGAAAATTCGCAATCGGCTGTCGAAAGTTATGTACACACTATACGAAAATCGTACCAAAGTTCTTTGGATGAAAATTCTCGCCCAATTTTCTTATAGTGTGTACGAGCCTTAATATAGTGATCAGTGCTAAAAATATGCACTGTCACTGTACTAATGTACTAATGACACTGGCTGGGAAGGGGTTAAACATCTCTGGTGATCAAAGGGTTAAATTGTTACTAAACCCAGGACCCTGCATTCACTATATCTGGTCTCCCACAGAACATGAAAATGCAATAGTTTTAGTAAATATAAACAGCTAAGTACCTTTTTTCAACAGCAATTAGAGCAGTCTTGTGACTTCTATCAGTGTCTGCTTAAAGCTTGCAGGAGGGGTTTTCATTCCACTCTGACTGTCCTATAAGGCTGCAGGGCCCCTGACCCTCTGTCTAGACAGTGCTGATTGGCCCTGTGCTGATCACATGCACTCTCCCAAGAAAAAAAAACCTCTCTAGCAATACACACCAAACTGAGCATGTGCAGCTTGTCTCCTAGCCTCTGTACTATCAAGAGATATATTGGGGACTCTGGAAGAAGAGGAGTATCAGAGAAGACAGGATAAAACAGCCGTTTTACACAATGCAGAGGATTAACCCCTTAGGTTCCACAGTGAGTATAACAAGCATGCTTTACTCCATATACAGACTGATTTTACTGTTGCGGGTTCAGTAACATTTTAACTGTGCGCTAGCCAGTGTTTTTGTGTACTTTATGTGCTGCTTTTACTAGGGGAAGAGATGGATTCTAGTCCCTCCTTTGCATGAACACAGAATCTATTTCTTCCTCCTGTCAGAACGGGGATCTGCCTTGTTTACATAGACAGAGCCCCGTTCTGTGTGGTTTACCAATGATTGGTGGGTGCTGGAGGACATTGGGTGTCCTTGTCACAGCAGAAATGGCCCGCCAGCAGTGGGCCTACACCCCCTGCAGGGGGAAGTGCAGAATCAGGTGTATATATACGTGAATCTGCACAGGAGAGCCACCCTGTAGCAGTAAAACTGCTATGGGGTGGATGGCAAGTGGTTAACCCCTAATTCTAACACTAAACCCTGACTTTAACCACTTCAATACTGCACAATTTCACCCCACTTCTTGCCCAGGCCGATGTTCAGCTTTCAGCGATGTCGCACTTTGAATGACAATTGTGTGGTCATGCAACACTGTACCCAAAATACACTTTGATTTTTACACAGATAGAGTTTTCTTTTAGTGGTATTTATTCACCACTGAGTTTTTTCTTTTTTTGCTAAACAAATTAAAGAGACTGAAAATTTAGAAAAAGATTGTTTTTTGATGAGGCTGCACTGATGAGGCTGCACCAATGAGGCTGCACCGATGAGACGGCACTGATGAGGCGGCACTCGGCTACACTAAGCCTAGAGTCTGAAATCGCTAAGCGAACATTTTTTTACACCCACCGAAATCTTGCATTGCACACTTATTTTTACCACTAAACTGAGCTTATATTGTCAAATACAGTATTTAGAAGTCCGTGACACTGTTTTGATGTTGAAATTTTAAAAGCAGCGGCAAGCCTGCTGATCTCACACGTTTGCTAATCTGACAGAACACCGCTGCTTTTAAAATTCAACATCAAAACAGTGTCACTAAATACTGTATTTCACTATATGAGCCAAGATGTACCAAGATGGCCGTGATGGAACGTCCCTTCCATTACAAGCTTTGACGTGTCGCCTAATCTGACGGAACACCTGCAATAATGAGATGGCACTGATGAGGTGGCACTGATGGGAAAGCACTGATAGGCGGTACTAATGAGGACTGATAGGAGGCACTGATGGGCACTGATAGGCTGCACTGATGGGCACTGATTTCCACTGACGGGACTTCACTGATAATCAGTGTAAACAGTGTGCTGACAGACTTGGCAGTTAACGGCTATCCTTTCCTCACACAGACACAGCGTGGGAGGAAAGGACTGCCAATAAATGGCAAGTCTGTTTACATGTGATCAGCTGTGATTGGACATAGCTGATCACATGGTAAAGGGCTGCTTTGATTGGCCCTTTGCTGAAATCTGTGATCCGCTGTGTCCGAAGAGGGGGTCAGATACGTGCCCCCTGGGACAATATCTTCACCTTGGATAGAGTAGGGTGGATTATAACTCTGAATCGTTTTTTTTTGTTTTTTTTTTGCCGTCTGTGTCCCATCAGGAGTTTTCCCCTCACTTCCTGTCCCAAACTAGGAAGAGAGGGGAAATCCTTCCAAAGTGAGAGAATCCCTGGTTGTAATAACCATGGTTACAAGAACTTATGTCCCCATTAAACCATTTCCCCTCTATTACTGTTCGGAGGATAACTCAAAATGCTGCATTTTCTTTTACTTTTGCTTTTAGTTTTAGCTCCAGACAGATCCCATGAGATCAATCAGTACAGTGACAGTGAAGATATTAAAGTCAGCAGGCAGGGAATGCAAGAATCTGGTTTTGTAATGCTCAGGAGCCAAGACACAGATCACAGAGGGGACACACATTGAGAGACTGCAGGCAGATAGGCAACAGATTGCCAGCCACCCTCAGCCCCCCGGGACCTGCCTGGAGCTATGAAAATTGTACATTACTGCTGATTATTTTATGTAAGTGCATATTGCTTTTTATTTCATTAAAGTGTTCTCCATTCCTAATTTTGGTTTGCATCATGTATTCTTTTTTTTTTTTTTCACATTTCAAGTTTTATTGAAATGTCTGAAGAATACAATGTTGTACTGTACATGAAAGGGAGGCTATAGTCAGTCTGAATGGCTTCTAGAGTTTTATTGTGTCCATATGGAATAGATCTTTCACCAGCACTGGTTTATCTCTGTGCTTTGAGGAGAGGAGGGCATTATTAATACTTGGTGAGAAATCTGGATTATCCACTAAGGGCATTAATGGGCCAGGAGCAGAGGACCTGCTATGCAGAGATGTGAATGGGGCTTGACAGCTCAGTGTTTCTGTCCACTCCCTCCTATGTACTTGTACAAAAGATGGCCCTACACTATGCAATCTGATTGTACAATCTCTGTGAAATTTGCTTTAGATTTTCCATAACTACGGAATAGAATGGCCCACCTATCCATTCACTATGTATCCAATCAATAGGCTCTTGTACTACATTGTTGATGGCAGATCTAAAGGAGATTGTACAATCAGATTGTATAGTGTATAGTGAACTGTACAGAACCCAGAACACACAAGCCAGTGTATTTAGTGAGAACAGTGATCACTTATTGTTTGCATTTCATTTAAAAAACGTGCACCTGGAAGTCAGTGGTAGGTAGGAGGGTAGATGATGCAGGGTGCATGCTAATGAGGCCAGCTGGTCAATTCCTTCCTGTGTCATGACCTATAGTCTGTCCAGGAAGTAAGGCAGAATTAATTGAGAATTTTTTTAAAGATCCATGTGAAGAGTGAGGTAAGCATGTGTAGAATAAATGGAAAGATGTTTTATTTCTGAAAAAGAAGTAAATTAATGGTATATTGGTACATAGGGGAGCTGGAATTTAGAGAAAGGAAAACAAGGTGAACTTAGCCTTTAAACATCTTCACAACCTGCCAAAGCTGATGTTTTTTTATTATTTTGCAATTGCATTACACGATTACAGCACAATTTCCATCCTCTCTGGCTATAGCAACTGATCCTTTGGAAAGTATGCCACCGTGCTTTGGGAGGAGGCTTGAGACTGGAAAATATCTGAAATGTTTGCTGCAGATGGGGCAGTGGCACGGTGCTGTCGGATGAGGGATGAGTGACAATTCTGTTTGCCCATAGTGCAGGGTTTGGGAGACCAGGAGATAGGCAAAGAGCCGGTGAAGTCATGGAGCTCCTCTACTGTCCTGCTATTCCCACCACACGCCAAAGCCATACCCCTTGCACCCTGTATTATGTGTCCTACTTAAGAGACTTATAGACCGTATGGCGTATTTTACACCCAAAAGAAAAAGATTTCTCCCACTTTTCGAAGACTCACCAGTCTTATTCCCCAAATAGATAATATCTTTTTAGACCATCATCACCTCCCACTATTACAATCTGCGAATATAGGTACTGCGACATTGTCAGATCATGCACCTGTGTCGATGAGTATGACCATGCCCACTTTGACTCAGCGCTCCAATAATTGGAAACTCAACGATTCTCTTCTTTCTAATCCAACAGAAGTTTCTATGTTTGCCTCTCATATATCGCAATATTTTAAAGACAATAAACCTTCTGAGACATCCCCTGCTGTTGTATGTGAAGCTCACAAGGCAACTATGAGAGGCCGATTCATAGAACTTGGGGCAAGGAAAAAAAGAGAGCATGGTCAACAACTTGAGCAGGTCCTTCACCAAATAACAGAACTTGATAAACAACATAAACTCACTTTACACACATCCCAGCTAGAAGCTCTTACGTTGAAACGAGAAGAACTAAAAAATCTTCTTTATCTCGATACAGCTCAGAAATCCCAACGTTATTCACAAAAATTCTATGAGTGGGGGGACAAACCTAGCAGGCAATTAGCAAGATCCCTTAAAGAAAAACAGACTAGATCATTTATCCCTAAAATAAAACTATCTAACGGAAACTTAGCCCACGCGACTCCTCACATTGCTAAAGCTTTCAGGGATTATTATGCAGATCTGTACAAAGTGCAGTGTGACTCCCCGTCTCTGACTGTGAAGGAGAGACGTAGCCTTATGCTTACATACCTAAAAGAAGCAAATTTGCCCAAACTTTCAAACTCGACTCTCAGAGAACTTGAATCTGAACTTTCGGTTGAGGAATTTCAGGCAGCCCTGAAATCCTCACCAACAGGTAAAGCCCCGGGACCGGACGGTTACACTAGCCGGTACTATAAAACATTTAGTGATGTTCTCCTGCCCCGTCTCCCGGCTTATGCCAATTCAATCTCACAGACCTCGGGACTACGCCCGGAATCTCTTACAGCCCATATTTCAGTTATCCTTAAAGCAGATAAGGACTCCACCCAATGCAGTAGCTACAGGCCAATTTCCCTATTAAATGTCGATATCAAATTATATTCTAAGGTAATGGCCAACAGACTACTCCCTCTTATACCCAGTTGGGTTTCTACGGATCAGACGGGCTTTATGCCACACAGAGAAGCCAAGGATAATTCTCTCCGGGCGATATCTCTTATACAACATGCTCAAAGGATTACTTAAAATTGACCCTGCGACATCTCGGGCTGGGACCCAAAATGTTCTATCGCATTACTTCCCTTTATTCTAATCCCACGGCACAAATTCGCATAAACGGCACTTTGAGTGACTCATTCCAACTATTTAATGGGACCAGACAGGGCTGCCCCCTCTCTCCCCTCTTATTTGCCCTTACCCTCGAACCCTTTCTGGCAACCATAAGACGTAATTTAAATATAAATGGGATTCGAGAAGGTAATAAAACGCACAAATATGTGGCATATGCGGACGATATTTTATTTTTTATCCAGCAGCCCCGTATCTCACTTCCTATTTTAATGTCAGCGTTTTCTACTTTTCAAACACTCTCCAACTTTAATATTAACCTTTCTAAGTCTGAAATTCTAAATATTGATCTACCTGGAAGGGAGGTGGAAAATTTAAAACCCCTCTTCCCTTTTAGATGGGTTCAACAAAGCATGAAATATCTGCGAGTGAATCTTACGCCTCATATTCAGTCCCTTTTTAAATATAACTACATCCCATTATTGAATAATATTAGAAGGGATCTACAAAAGTGGAACACGCTGACACACTCATGCCTGGGTAAAGTGAGTATAGTTAAAATGAACATTCTGCCTAGAGTTCTTTTTTTCTTTCAAATGATCCCATTGGGTGTGCCTATAGGATTCTTTTCCCTATTACAGACCATGGTCTCCCGCTTCATTTGGAGGAACAGTCACCCCAGAGTATCCAAGGAAGTATTATTTCGCTCCAAGGATGCTGGGGGACTGGCCCTTCCAAATTTTAAGGCTTATTATAATGCTGTGATTCTATCTAGAATGTCCGAATGGAAATATGCCGCTAATTCCAAACTCTGGGTGAGCTTAGAACATGCTCTTAGTAACACAGACCTAGTAACTACACCCTGGCTGCCACGCTTACATAGGCACCTCGCCCCAAGTACCTCCACTTTAACCACTTCCACCCTTGATGTATGGGATGCCTTACATAGGAAGTTCTCGTGGTCATATGCCTCTCTTCTGTTACCGCTTTTGGACCACGATTATTTCTTACCTGGTCTATTAGACCCTGGATATAGGACGTGGTCGCCAGAAGAACCTCTTTTACTATATCATGTTCTTCGAGCAAATGCTCTCAAGCCTCTTAAGGAAATTCTCGGCCTCAAGCCCATTACGTTTCTTGACAAATGGAGATATAATCAATTGCAAGGTTTCCTTAGAACTTTGCCTCAGCCGCTTAGAGGGATACAGGACTTAAACAGTATTGAGGACGTTTTTAATTCAACGGATCCACCTGAACATTGTATCTCGGTATTCTACAAGTCACTCATCAAGCTCCAAGGAGATACTTACCCTCCCTTCCTCGCTAAGTGGGAGGCGGACCTGGAATCCTGCCTCTCAGACAGCCAAAAGGATAAAGTCCTACAGCTGACTCATATCTCTTCAATTGCATCAAAGATGGCTGAGGTCAATTACAAACTGCTAACCAGATGGCACTATACCCCATCAAAGCTTCATCAGATGCTCCCCGCCAACTCCCCGTTGTGTTGGAGGAATTGTGGGAACAAAGCAACTCACGCTCACATATGGTGGTCGTGCCCACTCATCCGCCCCTTCTGGTCTAGCATTATTCGAATCATCCAACAAATATCCAATGTTAATCTACCTGTTGATGCATGGACCAATCTCTTCCATGCTACCAAGGAACCTGCCAGAAAATACAAATGTTCTTTAGTCCCACATTTGCTTAATACGGCTAAAGCACTTATACCTACCCTTTGGGGTCAGCCTGAGACTCCATCCGTGAAAAAGTGGTTTCAAAAAATTTCAGAGGTCCATCTCATGGAAGATATCACTCATCGTAACAAGGACACTTTTCAATGACACACCCTAACTTGGACTCCGTGGATGGAGTTCAAGGACACCACAACCTATAGGGAGATACTTGTACAATCCCACTGAGACCCAGTCTACATCTATTCAATAAGCTATCTATATCTTAAGGTTGACCCCTTGTGGTTATTTTTTATTTTATTTTTTTTGGCTTATCCCTTAAGAGATTAAAATATACTGTGACATATATTCTACTGGATACCATGCATGCCGGCCTTCCCTCCCTTTCCCTCCCTATTCCCCTATCTTTTTTTTTTCTTTCTCCTCTTAGAGAGAGTGAGAGAGGGGGATTAGACTTGTTCTTCCTGGGGCTCCCCCCCTTCCCCCCCCCTTTTTTTTTTTTTCCTTACACATAGGTGAGGTCACCTTTTCCTTTCACTTTTCTCTCTACATACATGTTTTGTCACTCCATCAATACAGTCACTCGTAAACCCATTCCCCAGTCTGCTATACAGTTCACTTTTAGACTTTAACACTTTTTTTTCAGTTTGTAGTAGTTTTTGAAATCACTCTTCGTCACTCCTCATTATTTACTTTCACTTTAAAGGACACCAACACTAGAGTTATAGCACATAATATACCTGAGGGAGAGTATGGGGGACTTTATTCCCCCATCCCCCCCCTCTCCTCAAATCACCCCCCCTTTTATTTATTTATTTATTTATTTATTTATTTTTTCCTTACACATAGGTGAGGTCACTTTTTCCTTTCACTTTTCTCTTTACATACATGTTATGTCACTCTATCAATACAGTCACTTGTAAACCTATTCCCCAGTCCACTATACAGTCCACTTTTAGACTTTAACACTTGTTTTTCAGTTTGTAGTAGTTTTTGAAATCACTCTTTGTCACTCTTCATTATTTACTTTCACTTTAAAGGACACCAACACTAGAGTTATAGCACATAATATACCTGGGGGAGAGTATGGGGGACTTTATTCCCCCATCCCCCCCCCTCTCCTCAAATCATCCCCTCCCCCTTTCTTTCTTTTTTTTTCTTCTCTTTCCCTCTCTCTTTCTCTCCCTCTCTCTTCCCCCATCTCTCTCTCTTTCCTTCCTTTTTTTTTCTCTCCTGTGCACTCCTCTCCCTCTCTCCCACCCGGCCCGGACTCCCCTAGTCACTACGGATTGTGGGGTTTCATGGCTGGGCTTTTTATATGGGAGTGTAGATCATCGATTATTATTAATAGCATTATTACTTTTTTATTTTATTATTTAAATTTTTTCTGTAATGGGAAATATTGAGATTGTATATGTGTTTTATGTATTGTAATGTGTGTTATATTTTGTTGGAAAAATAATAAAAAGATAATAAAAAAAAATAAAAAATGTGTCCTACTTACCTGTGTACCGGCTGTAGTGTCTACCAGAGTTACTTGTAATAGGGTGAAAAGGCATGAGCACAAATAGAAGTGATTTGCCCTATTGCCAAATTATTTTACTTTATGTATTTTTTTGGATGTCTTGCTTGCATCACAAGCTTAACATCACGTCCCATCTTTTTCAATGGATCTGAGATCAGGACTATGAATTGGCCATTTGAAAATATGACATTTCTTTTATCTGAGCCTTTCTTTTATAGATTCATTCCTGAATTTGGATTTTTTATCCTATTGTGTATGTATAATCTACCCCATTTTCATGTCTTTGGCCACCTTTACATTCACTGTGAAGAGTTACTGCAGATGCAAGCTGAGACTGCAGATTCTAAAAATAGGTCACAATACACAACTATGCACACAAGGGAGGGGTTCAGATTATCCAGAAGGGAAGAAGCTTTCTTCAATATACATTTATAATGATAATTCTCTTTTACACCTGTGTAGCAGGAGCTGCTGGATTAATTTTGGGTCCTGCCGTTACCCCACACTACACCGTCCCAGAACTTAAGAGTCTATGTATGTAGTTTTGAAAAAGGTGATTGCCAGTCACTTCAGTCTTTTTCTCAATTGCTTTATTACACAACTTCAGGTAGGGGAGAGAGGGTTAGGGGAAGTTCAGATACCTTGGTTTCTTTCAGATCACTAATGCGATTCTTGAATCCAGATGACACAGCTCTCTGTCTTTGTTCTTGTGACTACCGGATAGGCCTCTCACACCAACCTAGCAGCCAGTATGAAGCTCGGACAAAGTCTCTGCCACAGACTTGAGTGATAACGGACAATGTCTCTGCCACAGACTTGGGTGAAAAGTGGAAATTCCTGGATAATCCCCTGCCACAGGATTGTTTAGCCAGTAGTCAGTTAGTTAGGTCAGCTGCACAGTACCTGAACCTTTAAGCCATCTGGCAGTACTGTGAGGTAGGTTATTTGGGTGCATCTTCCAAACGAGTCACCAGGCCCTTCCTGAGATACCAGCGATCAGCTTGTCCTCTCCAGTAAGGTCCTCCCCTGGAATATTCTCCGCTTGAGTGGCTTCTTCCCACAGGACAGACAGCACAGGATCACCTTCAGTTAAGTAGGCCCCAGACAGGCTTCTGGGCCTACTTGCAGAAAACACAGCAGCATAGCCTCCGGCCTGGAGGGCCATGAGGCAAGACGAACCCCGGAGCACATGGCACTGCCCCTTAAATATCCTTCCCCCAGCATGCCCAGCTACAAAGAAGCTCCTGATTGGGCTGTTTTCTGGAGAAAGAATATCCAATACACTTCAGCCGGCTATATTCCTCACACTGGCCTGTGACAACAGTGACACCTACTGGCAACAGTGGGAAATGCGCACAAACAGCCAAAGCTGGAACAGAAATCAACAAATTTACATAGATCCCTCTGAGCTATTTACAGCTCAGATAACCCCTAAATTTACACATAGCGCCTACTCAAAAGTAGCAGGGCGCTACACCTGCATATACGCTGATGTAAAAAAAAATGCATAAAACAGTAAAGAATTATTATAATTTGTATTATATTTCTGTTAAATCAATTAAATACATTTGCAAAACATATATCCACCTTTAAATCATATTAAAAGGATATATTTTACCATGTGTAATTCGTTCATACTATTTCAGTAATTTAGCACATGTAAAATGTAAAATGATATGTATATTTATTTAGAAATCAAGCAAAGTCACTTTTTTAAAAAGAAAAGAGAGCAAAACAGCAATTTGTAGAGAACAGATTTGTAGTAATCCCCTGAAGTTAAGAGAGTCTTAAATGAATTTGTAGTCTTCTTTGTTTAATATAGTATTTGTATTGTACACATGAAAACAAAATACAGTAATAAAAGATAAGTACTTATAGATAAATGCAATGCATTCGTAATTTCTCCCAAGGTGCTAGACCAACTTCCAGGTTTGATACTATACTAAAAATTGCCTTTAAAGTTATGTTATATGCTAGAACACATTGATTGTTGAAAGTCATTATTTTTCATGGTATGTTACTACACATTGAATGCTTCTGTAGCAGATGCTATGGCATTTTGTTTAATTACATAATGGCAACATTTAAAGCATGTATAATACCTTACCTACAAAATGCATGCAATTTTGATATGGCAAATATGGGGAGAATGTTAATAATATTATCCTATAATTGCCTGATTATTTTATCAGCACAAGGGGTCATAACGCTAGCTTATTTTCATACACATTTTTGATCCAGCAACGGAAAAGTAAATTCAGGCTTTCCAACAATAGAGTGTCCATAAGTTAATCCATGATAGGCAAAGGATTTTAGCACTACAATGTCAAGAACACACAGCATGAGTTTATTGAACTTTGTGTGCTTCTTACTGAACAACAGCCAGTGCATCTAAATCCCAAGCTATCACATAAAAAGTATGAAAAAAATTGAGTTATACATAACTCCCTGTATAGCTGTCAGGACATGTGTAATTACTTGGATCACCTGCTGATGGCACTGTTGTTCTGGGCCTAGTTCTGGTGGCCACCAGCAGGGATGAGCCGAACACCCCCCTGTTCGGTTCGCACCAGAACCTGCGAGCAGACAGAATGTTTGCGTGAACTTTAGAACCCTATTAAATACAATGGACTCGAACGTTCGAAATCTAAAGTGCTAATTATAAAGGCTTATATGCAAGTTATTGTCCTAAAAAGTGTTTGGGGACCCGGGTTCTGCCCCAGGGGACATGTATCAATGCAAAAAAAAGTTTAAAAAATTTACGTTTTTACGGGAGCAGTGATTTTAATAATGCTTAAAATGAAAAAAATAAAAGTGACATTTTCCTTTAAATTTCATACCTGGGGGGGGTGTGTATGATATGCATGTAAAGTCGCGCATGTTTCCCATGCTTAGAACTGTCCCTGCACAAAATGTCATTTTTGAAGGAAAAAAAGTAATTTAAAACTCACTCGCGGCTATTGAATTGTCGGCTCCTGGCAATAGAAAAGTCATTGATAAAAAAAAAAGCATGAGGGTCCCCCCAAATTCAATTACCAGGCCCTTCAGGTCTGGTATAGATATTAAGGGGAACCCCGCCGCAAATTAAAAAAAAATGCGTGCGGTTCCCCCCAAATATCCATACCAGGCCCTTCAGATCTGGCATGGATTTGAAGGGGAACTCCACCCCAAATTAAAAAAAAAATGGCGTGGAGTCCCCCCAAAAATCCATACCAGACCCTTATCCGAGCACGCAACCTGGCAGGCCGCAGGAAAAGAGGGGGGGACGAGAGAGCGCCCCCCCTCCTGAACCATACCAGGCCACATGCCCTCAACATGGGGAGGATGTCCCCATGTTGATGGGGACAAGGGCCTCATCCCCACAACCCTTGCCTGGTGGTTGTGGGGGTCTGTGGGCAGGGGGCTTATCGGAATCTGGAAGACCCCTTTAACAAAGGGGACCCCCAGATCCCTGCCCCCCCTATGTGAATTGGTAAGGGGTAAATTGTACCCCTACCATTTCACGAAGAAAGTGTAAAAAAATGTAAAAAAATACACACACACCGTGGAAAAGTCCTTTATTTAAAAAAAAAAAAAAAAAAAACATTCCAGCAATGAAATCCAGTGTCCCGCAGCGATCCGATGTCCAGCGTTGTCCGTCATTGGCTGAGCCTGAGCGGACCTGATGGGGAGCTTCCTCCACAGTCTATTAAATGTATAGACCCGCCCCTTCTAAAGTTCCCCATCAGGTCCGCTCAGCCAATGAATAGGTGTAAGGCTAAGCGGACCAGATGCGGAACGTGAGAAGGGGCGGGTCTATTCATGTATTACACAGTGAAGGAAGTTCCCCATCAGGTCTGCTCAGGCCAATGACGTAGGCGGGGTCTGACATACGAGGGGGCGGACCTGATGGGGAACTTCCTTCACTGTGTAATACATGAATAGACCCGCCCCTTCTAAAGTTCCCCATCAGGTCCGCTCAGCCAATGACTAGGTGTAAGGCTAAGCGGACCAGATGCGGAACATGAGAAGGTGGACTATACAGGGAATTCGACAACACCTGATGTGGACTGCTGGGGGTATATAAGCCCACCCTTCACTGAGGTTCAGTGCTTCAATATTTTCCCTGCAAGCCGTGTACCTGCCTGAATCTGATCTGTTCCTGATCCTTGTACCTTGATCCTGAAACCTGTTCCCTGTAAGCTTATTTCTGCTCCCAGTACCTGGCTTCCTGCTCCCCTTGTCTCCTGTCCCTGTCCTGTCTTGCTTATGGTTGCTCCCTTCATTAGTATATAGTTAGTTAGGTTATTGTTTAGGGTTTTGCATTGTTATGTTTACTTTTCACTTACTTGCTTATGTTTACTGGTGTTGGTATGGAAAGTGTTTTATTGTGTTAATAAACGTACTTTCACTTATTCATCTGAGCCCTGGTCAACATTTCACTGATTTGGCATGCGATTTCACATGTCAAATCGCATGCCAAATCGACGGCTATTGCCGGAAATGGCACCGTCTGAATCAGCGCTGCACTGATTCCCAAAAGTAGTTTCTGTACTACTTTTGGCGACTTTGTGGTGCGATTTGTATAGACATTTGTGCAGAAACCTGCACAGATGTTTCTGAAATCGTCCCCCAAATTCGGGACTGACATGTGGGAATGAAATGGTGCGAGTTCAGCTGAACTCGCACCATTTTATTTCCGCTGTCGGTGTGAACCTAGGCTAAGTCCTGGTTCCTTTAGGTGCAGCCAACTGATCTGATCACCTACTGTATGCTGGATGTCTGCATGTGGTATCCCTTACAATAGGCTCCTGTGCAGAGTCATATGAGTTTCATTAAAATCTTGATAGCACAAAGTCGAGCTGTTTGACACCAAACATGCTTTAGGCCAAGTATTTGTTCTGGGTTCTTTTATGACCTCCTGGATGAATCGTTGTCATGCGCTTGGAGTAATTTTTGTAGGCCGGCCACTCCTGGGAAGGTTCACCACTGTTCTAAGTTCCAATCTCCATTTGTGGATAATGGCTCTCCCCTTGGTTCCCTGGAGTTCCAAAGCCTTAGAAATGGCCTTGAAACTCTTCCTAGAGCAATACATGTACATTACTTTGTTTCTAATCTGTTCTTGATTTTTTTTAGATTGTGGCATGATGTGTGGCTTTTTTGTGATCTGTTGGCTTGCTTCACTTTGTCAGACAGCTTCTATTTATGTGATTTCTTGATTCAACAGGTCTGGCAGTAATCAGGCCTGGGTGTGGTAAGTGAATTTTAACTCAGCTTTCCAAAAAATTGTGGTTAATCACAGTTCATTCATGATTCAGCATGGGAGGGAGCAATTACTTTTTCACATAGGGCCAGGCAGGTTTGAACAGCTTTTTACTCTTAATAAATGAAATCTTAGTTTAAAAACTGCATCTTGGATTTACTCTGGTTATCTTTGTGTAATATTAAATTTTTTTTGATGATCTGAATCATTTAATTGTGAGAAATAAGCAAAAAAATTTAAATAATCGGGAAAGTGGCACTGTTCATATGTGCTTTTTTTTTTTGTTTTAAATTCTACAATCAGGTTCAGTAAAGTTGTAGAATATTTAAAAAATATTATTGTGGGAAAATACTGTATGAAATTTATATTTCAGGCATGGACCAGACTGTCATTACCTGTACAAATGTATAATCTGATCATGCTATAGCAAGCCAGAATCATTTTATGAGTATATGATAGTAATAACTTCTAAGGGATAGTATGTGTTTAAACTTAATAAATCATGCCCCCTATGTGTAATTGATTATATTTCTGCTTTTATAGTTAGTCAGGTTGAAAAGACACAAGTCCATCCAGTTCAACCATTAAAAAAAAAAAACAGGGGTGCTGCAACATTCCATGACATACAATAGCGAATACAGTGAGGCTCCAAAGATCCATTTCTGAAATATCCCAATGAAAATGTGGAATGGTAACCTTATAAAAATATGAAACAGAATTAAAAAAAGTACTTTCAGTGATAACTTTTAAAAAATATCTTATATTTCTATTATAGTTAGCAAAGCTAGCAAGGATTAACCACTTCCTAACCATCGTACATACATATACATCCTCAACAGGAAATGGTTATATCAGGATTATGGCTGCAGGCGCAGCTATGATCCTGGTATCAAAATTTTCAGCCGGCACTGGGGCTTTACTGTAACAGTGATCCGAGAAGCTCTAATAGACCCCAGATCTTTCCATAAAGAGTACCTGTCACTGCACATGCTATCACAAGGGATGTTGTTCCTCCCTTATGATAGCAGTAACATCATCTTTTCTATTTTACCAAAAATTGGATATTATATTGTATTTGTGTGCACTAAAATTCATAAAAGTGTTTTTTTTTCCTGAAAATTTGCATTTGATAAACCACTGCACAAACATTATGTGACTTAAAAAAACTGTAACAGCCACCATTTTAGTTTCCAGGGCCTTTGCTTTCAGAAAATATATAATGTTTAAGGGTTCTAAGTAATTTTGTTAGCAAAAAAAATTGAGGTTTTTACATGTATGAGGGAAATGTCAAAATCAGCTCAATAGGCAAGTGGTTAATTACCTGATGTATAGTTTCCTTTAGCCACCAATGAGATTTCAGCTTTCACCAGTTTAGTGTAGATGAATGAATAAAAACAAGTTTCTCATTGTTTGCTTTGGGCCTTACACTTTGCATATTTAATGTCATATGTTTGATAACATTAATATATGAAAACGATAGGATTCCTGGTTTCTCAGATTGACTTGAATTTGCATAAATCATGATGAGGGCATTGAATATTCATAGATTCCTGGAGAAGCTTTGCCGCAAATAGAGGATTAGAAAATGCAAATATTGTGCAGTGATTTGTAAATGACTATCTTCTTGTGCAAACACTCCTCTTATTTTCATCAATGAAACACTTTCTATAACTGCATTAGATGACTTAATGACAGACATATTAGCCAGAATCAGACTTCTTACAGTATTTTAAATCATTGCCAGAAAAGATAAAAAGTGTACTTGGTTTTCTGAAGATATGAGCTTTAAAAAGTATCAAATTCCAATTACTAATAATTATATTCCAAAATGCTAAATGCATTTGAAGGTTGTGAAAGTGATAAAAAGATGTAAGAGAATAATAAAATAAGTACATTTTGTAAAGCATAATGTAAAATGTATAACTTTGGTAATGACAGATATTAAAGTAACGGCTTGCAGAAGGCATTGCCAAGCTTTTAGTCCTCTAAGTAAAATTATTACCACCTTCCTCTCTGCATTATCAGAATGGTGTGTGGGTTGACAGATTGCAGGATAATCTGAGTACATTAACTGTACATGTATTTTTCATCTTTTAAGACTTGATGTTGCAAAATAAAGTAAACTTAAAAGCCTGGTTCACACAAGATGCTGAAAACACACGAAAAAGCAGTTCATATATACGGTATATAAAAAAAAAAAAAAAACTATTACAAATCAAAAAAGAGCTGTTCACACCAAATGCACTGCATTTATGAGCGTTATAAAATATTTTGATTTGCTGAATTACATTTTACTATATTAATGATTAATCCTATGCAAACCTTCTAAATAAACCTAAATAGTTATACAATGCATCTCAAGATCTAATGTATACACATACATTAAATTCAGCCTAGTGTGGGTGGAGTTGAGTTATTAAAGGAGTGAATCATGATTACTTTGGAAATTGAATTTTCACTTATTTTAATGAATGAGGTGAATGGTCCACACTTTTCAAATTTCAATGAAAGGATATCTGTGCTCTTATTCCTATCTGTTCCACATATGTTATAGGCCCAAGCAACATTCAAATTACAAAGTCATGATTCAAATATACTTCTATAACACAAGGCATTGTGAGAAGAACCATATCTCTCATATAAAATAAATAACTGGGCTCCAAGTCTGTAATGCACTAAATTCATAGCAAAAGCAGAGTTAAGCAACAGCATCTATAGATCCAATATTATTATCCAGCCAAACATTCTCACGCTTACTAGAGAATAGTCTCTGCACCAATTCCCATATAGGCTGCAAAGTCATTCAAAGTAAAAGGAGAATATCATTCACATATAGCTCCACTGAAACAGTAATGTTTGACACCAGTGATCATGGTGTACTGGGCGTTGTTTTGGAACCAATAATCACTTTGGTGTCATAGCTGCCAAGAAACCTTGGATTACATTTTTTTTTATAATTTCTTTTTTTAAGGGCAGCGACATACAGCCAAAAGAGTACAGAGTCACAACTGTTAACACACAGTGGTACACAGTCTGGGTATCAGGGCTTTGACTTGAACCCTGAACCTCTGCTGTGTCTGGCAGTAACTCTTCTCACTGAGCTACCTGGGATGCTAGACAGCACCCTGTCTGATCTATTGGACAATCCTGCCTTGTATCTTGAACTCTGCTAAACTTGAACTCTTTGCTCCTCCCATAAACTTCATGATTTAAGCTATGTCTCTGCACTTCCTGTTTGACAGATTATTGTGCTCTCTCGACCCGCTGCTAACACCCAGCAAAATCCATCTCCACCATCAGGAGCTCTGGTGAACGCAGGTTAGTACTTAGACTCCGCACTTCAGGTGAGCCCGTGTCATCTGCCATTGTGACCTGCCTGTGTACCTATCCTATTGGTTCCTGTGTGAGCTTCCCACTGCTATATCAACTGGTCTTCAAGCCTGACCACTGAGCATGACTCATTAGAATGAAGTAAACATTACACGTCACTACAGCAGAATGTTTCAAAAGCAGAAGTCGACTCATTCTATTATGTGAATTGCAAGGCATATTAGAAATAATCATGGGACCGCAGGCGCCATGAAAATGAATCTGCAGACATGCATATTATAAATAAAAACACAAACACCAAAATCCATATAAATATTTTATTCATATATATATATTATTTTATATAAATTTTTGTTTTTGGATAAAATTTGGCCACGGTCCGGTTTATTGGTTTCAAAAAATAATTCAATAAAATTAATTAAATAAATAATAAACTTCTTTCCATCAAATTTAAATTCATTCACCAAACTGATATATTAAACCACTCACAGCTCAGCCACTGAGACTCAATCTGACTCAACCTTATCATAACAATTCCTTACATATCCCCTTTGGTATTTATACCAAATGGACCCACCACATAAACCGTCCGCGACGAGGGAGGGGGGGTAGGGAGGGGAGCTCCTTGTGTCATCTCCTTCTCTAGTGACTGGCCAGGAATCCTGTCAGCTGGTCCCTTAAATAGCCTCTGTCTCTTCTAGAAGATTCTAATAATCACTATATTAACCAATCCTATTAAAGCTTAACCTTATTCCCTATCCTCAAACACCTGACCTAATCTGGCAAATAAAATTGGGCAAATAGTTTAACATTAAAACTAAGCTAACAGCGCCACGGCCCCATAAGGCAAAGGGGGGCCAATAAGGCTAACCCCCTTTTCCCACATGGGACCGCAGGCGCCATGAAAATGAATCTGCAGACATGCATATTATAAATAAAAACACAAACACCAAAATCCATATAAATATTTTATTCATATATATATTATTTTATATACATTTTGTTTTTTTGGGATTAAATTTGCCCACGGTCCAGTTTATTGGTTTCAAAAAATAATTCAATAAATAAATTAAATAAATAATAAACTTCTTTCCATCAAATTTAAATTCATTCACAAAACTGATATATTAAACCACTCACAGCTCAGCCACTGAGACTCAAGCTGACTCAACCTTTATCATAACATTTCCTTACATATCCCAAATGACAGGAGGGGCAAAGCATACCCTCCTGTCCACACCAACCCAAACCGCGGCCGACTCGATGCATGTCTGGAGATCACTATTAAAAATATCTAGGCCTACCCGAAATGCCTCCTTCGAGCTCAACATGATGGAAATAAATACCCAAATTAGGAACCAAAAATTTCTCCAAAGCTTTATTAATTCTCTTTCTGACCTTCTCAAGTGGCTTAAACGTGACTGACTGCAGCCAACTCAAACGTGGAACTATCTCTGAAAAAAACAAAACTGTATTTGGGGAATGTATATTCAAAAAAACGAAAAATGTCCTTCATGCTGGAAATTACATCAAAAGTTTTCAATTTTTCTATGTCGTTCCTGTTGGAGATACAAAAAAAATTCAGCTTAGCTTTCATAACTGCAGTTTAGAAAAAGGACACAAGATGTCGCTAATGCTCAGTGATATGCTATGCTATGTATTTCTCTATGATGTGTTGTATTTCCTGTATACTGTGATGTACTTGTTGGTTCTTTTTCCTGTCTGTGTTTCTTCTTACAATGTGAAGTGACATCTTTGCTAGTGTGGTTATGTTCCAATAAAGAAGCCAGTTCCTGTTACTACACAATGTCTGATCTGAACTGACTCCGCTGCACCTATCAATCGTACTTTGCAACAGGTTATGGGCCCAGTATCCGGATAAAGACTTATGACCAGGTGCGGCCCAGGCAGAACAAAGCCTCGAACGGAAGACAGTGTGGCTGATGCGGAGATCGACATAAGGAAGCTTTCCAGCGACATCTCCTATAGACAAGTAAGACTGTTTATATATAAAGGAGGGATAAAATGGCCGGAAACTCAGAGCTTAAACTCTCAGTGGCCAAGCTGAACAATGACAATTATCAGCTATGGAAGTTTAAAGTGGAAATGCTATTATCCAAAGATGACTTGCGGGAGGTTACCACTACAGAGAGGACACCTGATAATAATCAGGACTGAGACAAGAAAAACAGACAGGCACGGGCCACCATAAGCCTACTAGTGGAGGATGATCAGCTCATTCATATACGCAATGAGGACACAGCGAAAGGCATGTGGGATGTACTGAAAAGACTGCATGAAAGATCCAGTTTAAACAGCAAGCTCTTTCTGCTGCGGAAACTTTACAAAATGAGACTTGGCAGAGAACAGGACATGCAGGAGCATATAAACGCAATGCTGGAAGTGATTGCGCAACTCAGATCGATCGGGGAGAATATAACAGACAGTCACATTGCAGCCATGTTGTTATGCAGTTTGCCCGATACATATACTGCACTAATCAATGCACTGGAGACACGACCTGAGACAGATCTGACGCTAGCATTTGTAAAAGCAGGCTCATAGATGAGTATCAGAGAAGAAAGGAATTAGTGCATGACTCCACAGAAACCGACACCAGCACCGCTCTTAAAGCTACAGATGCAAGATTACACAGGAAAGAGACCAGAGTGTGTTTCTGATGCCACAAACAGGGACACATAAAGAAAGACTGCACTATATGGAAAGCAGAGCAAATGAGACAGCGTCCCTCTTATACTAAACGAAAGATCAAAACCACAATTAATGATCCAAGGGAAGGTAACTGGAATGCCACATTTAAAGCGACAGGCAACAATAAATGCCAAGGCTGGTGCATCGATTCAGGGGCAACCAGTCACATGACGAGTGATAGAAGTTTCTTCACAGAACTTGATCTGAACAACAAAGAAACTATTTATCTTGCAGATGGAAGCAAAATACATGCAGAAGGATATGGGCATGGAACCCTTGTATGCCCTGATGATGCGGGACACAATTTAGCCATACCAGTGAAAGATGTGCTTTATGTTCCTAATCTAGAAGGAGGACTCTTATCTGTGAAGCGTCTAACAGCCAGAGGACTCACCGTAAAATTCCAAGGTGACAAGTGTTTCATTCTAAACGGCAAACAGACAATAGCAAGTGCCAAGCTGGATGATCATCTATATCACCTCGACACAGTGAAGGAAAAGGTGAGACTATGTACACACAAGCACAATGACTGTATACATATATGGCACAGACGTCTAGGTCACAGACACCCAGAATGCATACAGGAACTACAGAGGAGGAAGCTGACAAGGGATCTGATAGTATCCCCTTGTCCAATTACCGTTAAATGTGAATGTTGCATTAAATCCCAAGCTACAAGAGCAACACTTCCCAAAGTCAGTCAGAAGAGAGCTTCAAGACCACTTGACTTAGTTCACAGTGACGTGTGTGGTCCCCTAAACCCACCAATGTCGAGTGGGATATTAATTCCTTTATCAACATGTCCTGATCATTATTCATTACAATACGACTTGTCTTTATTTATTCATCTTAATTTCATTTCATTTTTTAATATGTGCATCTGTTAATTCACATGCATTTTAATAATGGTAGTTTCGATATTGATATTAATGCCCATGTCATTTTTATTGATATTGACTGTCAGTATTTATTCTATTAATATTGGTTTTCATTTTGTTGACCAGCACTTATTGTACACAAATGTTGTTATTGTACTTATTTAGTGCGGTTGTGTGTATTAACCACACACAGATCGCACAGAACTGTACACTTAATATAACATATTAGATATGACACATTGTGTGAGACATTCTACTTAAAACATACACTATTACAACTCTAATAGTGTCACTTCTATGCACAGTTAGTTTTTAGAGGTTCTATTTCTGAGTAATATACATCTTGTTTGTAGTCTGCCCTCCAGCTTGAGACGCGCTTCCCTTTGGATTGGGGAGGATGTGCGTTGCGTGCTGTGGAGGGGCGGACCAACTGGTGTGTGTAGTGTGTGCTTGCCAGCGCCGTCCGTGTGATCAAATGTAGAGGCGTGGCTGCGGAGTGCGGCGGACCGACGTCTCGCTCTTCAGAGCGAGGCCTGGTTTACGCCACTTCCGGTTTCCTCCAGCCTTGCTCCACGGCGGATGTGACGTGTTGGCGCCGTGTCCAGGCCTCGTTTTCATAGCGAGGGCTGGATCCGGCGATACTCACATTGCATCCTATACAGTCTGCAGCGGAAGTGATGCTGGGATGCTATAGATTGACAGCGAGGCTTGGTTAAACGCTGTCACTTAAGGCAATCTGGAGTTTTCCTGTCCTTTTTTTAACTTAATATATTTTGACATTTTAACAATTTTTGTTCATGGGATTATATAAAAATAAAAAATATATGATACCTTTGCTATTTTGACCATCCACAATTGAACACGAAACCGGAAGTGAAGTAATGGTGGTTCACTTCCGGGATTGTGGAGGTCAATTTGTTCATTTATTTGCGATGTGTGTGGGACAAGGTCCTTACCCCAGATGATGATTATTTAATCGAAACTAGTCGGGTGGACCTGTTCGTACACATCGCTCTTGTACCTGATATCATGCTTTTAAGACCATCCTAAGTGTGAGTGTTACTTTGTTACGCTTTTTTATTAAATCCTTTCCAAACGGTATCATGCTATGTGAGTTTTTTAATATTTTCACACGCATGCATTCTGGATACCAATCCCTCTTATATATATTGGTGACTGGCGTGTTGGATACCCCGTGTGATTGAAGTGGCTAAACTCCTTCGATTCCAGAATACCCTTCACTTCCTGACCTTCCATATTGGGTTTAACCAACCCTCAAAGCCTTCTCTGATTTGGGTGGCGTATGCCTCTCCAAGTCCGAGACTTCTGGTAAGCCTCCTTCAACTCACCCTTGGTGGCGGTTTTCACATCTCTTTTCTACACAGAAAAAACTTTTTGGAATGCAAGTTCACATTTTGACCGAACATGTTCTCCAGGATTGAACCTTATTTTTTAGATATATTTTTTCTTTCCATGTGATTAGAAAAAATATTTATTTCATGTTGTGTTTACCATCATGGGTTTTACCATTATTGTTTAGTCACCATTACACATGTATCACTTAGCACGTTATTTTGGGTGTTTTCACGTGTTTATTTCATTATAATTGTGTATTTATTCATTATGATACACCGTTTATCCAGGTAGCGCTACACTTTTATTTTCAACCCCTAAACCCACCAACACCTGGAGGCAACAGGTACATAGTAACTTTCATAGACAACTATTCAAGATACACAGTCACCTACCTAATGCAACACAAGAGTGAAGTTTTTTACAAATTAAAAGACTATATAATAAAGACAAGTAACAAGTTTCAGAGGAAGCCTCTCATACTTCGGAGCGATAATGGAGGTGAATTCACAGGAGGTAAGATACAAGAGTACTTAAAACAGAATGGAATAGAACATCAAAAGACAGTCCCGTATACACCAGAACAAAATGGAGTAGCTGAAAAAAAGAATAGAACTCTGACTGAAATGATCAGATGTATGCTGACAAACTCTGGACTACCACAAAAATACTGGGGTGAGGCAGCTATGACAGCTACATATTTGCAGAACAGACTTTTTTCCAGAACAGTGGAGAAAACCCCATATGAACTATGGTACAATGAGAAGCCAAGTGTAAAACACCTAAGAGTTTTTGGATGCAAAGCATTCATCTACATACCTGAAGAAAAATGCACTAAACTCCAAAACAGAGCGTTTGAAGGTATCTTTGTTGGATACAGTGACAATGTCAAGGGTTACAGAATCCTAAATCCCAAAACAGACAAGGTTACCATTAGCAACAGCATAACTTTTGTTGAAGATTTAAGAGACAATGTAATGACAACAGTAGAAGCAAGAATAGAAGAGAAAACTGACATTGACCAGCCCATCTCTGTAACTTCCGAACAAACAGTTGAAGTGAGTGTAGACTCAACTAGTACTGAAGAGCAGACACAAGAAGGCTCAAACACAAAAACGAGACGTTCAACAAGAGAAAACAAAGGTAAACCACCTATACGTCTCTCGTACAAAGCAAGTACTGCCAGTATCAACGAACCTGCAAACTGGGAAGACATATCTCAACTTTCAGAACAAGAAGCAACTAAATGGATAAAGGCTGCTGAGGAAGAGATAAAATCCATGCATGACACTAAAACATGGACACTTACAGAACTACCACCCGGAAGGAAAGCCATAGGCTGTAAATGGACTTTTAAAGTGAAATACAATGCAGATGGCACAGTTGAACGGTACAAAGCAAGACTAGTAGCCAAGGGCTATTCTCAAAAATACGGAGAGGACTATGATGAGACGTTTGCACCAGTAGTCAAGCACACTACAATACGGACTTTACTGACAGTAGCCGTCACAAGGAAAATGCAAGTGAAACATTTTGATGTGAAAACCGCGTTTCTACATGGCCATTTAACAGAAGAAATTTACATGGAACAACCGCCAGGATTCAAAGATGAACAAAGGTCAGACCTAGTGTGAAAACTTCACAGTAGTATATATGGTCTAAAGCAAGCAGCCAGAGCGTGGAATATAAAAATAAATGAAGTGCTTACACATCAAAACTTTCAAAGGAGTAAAGCAGACCCCTGCTTATACACAAAGAAATTGGCAAACAGATGGGTCTATATGCTTATCTATGTGTATGATATCCTGATTTGCTTTGAGCAAGAAGGGGATAAAGCAGAAATACTGGAAAAACTAAATCAGCACTTTGACACCAAAGATCTTGGCAACATAAAGAATTACCTCGGCATCCAGATCGAGAGAGAGGAAGATGGCAGCTTTCTTCTGAACCAAAGACACAAAATACAAGAAATAATTGAAACATTTGGAATGGAAGACGCCAAACCAGTAAAATCTCCCATGGAAACCAACTACCTAAAGGAGATGAATTGTCAAGATAACCCATTACCTACTAATACTCAATACAGGAAAGCAATAGGGAAATTTCTGTACCTTACCATCGCTACAAGGCCGGACATTGCAGCAACTGTCGGAATCCTATGCAGAAAGGTTTCGATTAAAGTCAAAAGGACTGGAATGCTGTAAAGCGAATCATTCGCTATCTTAAAGGGACTTTGCACTACAAGCTAAAGTTAGCACCAAGTGATAAAAGCACCTTAACAGGATATGTGGATGCTGACTGGGCAGGAGACACCAGTGACAGAAAATCTACCAGTGGCTACTTATTTTTTCTGTCAGGAGGTGCCATCAGTTGGACTAGTAAAAAGCAACTCTCTGTTTCACTGTCGTCTACTGAAGCAGAATACGTTGCTGCAGCGCAGGCAAGCCAAGAAGTTATATGGCTGAGACAGCTATTAACAGACTTAGGTCAACCACAGTTGGGACCAACTGAAATCTATGAGGACAATCAAGGATGCATTGTACTTGCACACATGGAAGGAGTTAATTCAAGAACCAAGCACATTGATGTGAAGTTCCACTTTCTTAGGGATCTTCAAGAGCAAGGTCTTCTTGAGTTACTTTATTGCCCAACCGAGGATATGACAGCAGATATCCTTACAAAGCCCCTGACTGCTAAAAGACATTCAAGGCTTACAAAGAAGATGGGTTTAACAGACTAAGCCTTAGTTGTTGAGAAGGGGTGTTGGAGATACAACAAACTTTCAGCTTAGCTTTTATAACTGCAGTTTAGAAAAAGGACACAAGATGTCGCTAATGCTCAGTGATATGATATGCTATGTATTTCTCTATGATGTGTTGTATTTCCTGTATACTGTGATGTACTTGTTGGTTTATTTTTCCTGTCTGTGTTTCTTCTTACAATGTGAAGTGACATCTTTGCTAGTGTGGTTATGTTCCAATAAAGAAGCCAGTTCCTATTACTACACAATGTCTGATCTGAACTGACTCCGCTGCACCTATCAATCGTACTTTGCAACAGTTCCCACCCAAATGCACTATTAGAATATCCGGGGGGGGAACGGACAGAGTAAAGCCTTCCTAATTCAAAAATAAAATCTTTCCAGACCATACCCCTGAGTCCATGCCAATGAACGCCGAATACAGATGGATCCAGACCCAGATTTTCTGTGTAAATCCTAACTGCTGCTCTTTTCTGTGCCCAGAAAATATATGAGTGGCCCACAATCCATACCATGAGCCTGGAACCTGAAACAAAAATGTTATTAATAAGGACGAACATATAGCTTGTATGCATCAGAACGCCATCTACCTATCTTTTTATTTATACTCCCTTCCAGACCCATCCGAGCAGCCTCCGTAGCCGCTCCAATGCGAAAGGAATGAGAACTTATTCTTAAATGACTTAGATTCAAAAAACACAAGCATTTCTTTAAAACTATTGAAAACTGATAACTCGTTAATGGTGAAACATCTCTATGCATAAACAACATCCCTTGAACCTTAGGTCTAACCTCCAAATATGCCTTTAGAGCTCTAATTGGGCACATCCTGGGATCCCCGCATTCTTGTAATGCTATCCAAGATCCCAAACCTAAACTATCCGTCTTACTTCTGCGGAGGAAAATCCTAACTTCACCCTCCAACATAACTATATTTGAGAACAACATACGTGTTCCCCTAACCCTGGATGGTGGTAATAATTCTGAGATACTAAATGCCGCAAAAAACGCCAAAGACAAGACAGAATTAAACATGACAGATTCAAATAAGGAATAACACACCTTAATAGTAACATTACATAACTTAACCAATAAAACCGGAGTAACAGGGCATCTATTATCCTTGTGAAAAACACTTCTCTTATACCCCTTTAAAACTTGTCTAACCAAAAAGAAGGATTGGCAAGATGGGAAACCGTGAAGGCGTAAGAAAAAGTAAACACCTGCCAACACCTTATTAACGTGTGACCATGAGTAGCATTTTTCTATCAAAGAATAAAGAAAAAATAATACTAAACCCTCCGAAAATGATGAAATATCCGAGTTTAAAGATGCCAAAAAAGTAACCCACAAAAGCCATGACGCTTCATAATTCTTCCATGTAGAGGTAGCTAAGGAGTTCTTAATGTTCCCATAAATTATATTAGATCCCATAAATGGGGAGGACAATGTTCCCCGACTGCATCCGCTTCTGGCATCAGCAAGAAAAAACGCTCCATCTGTTGTCGAGAGAGAGAATTGGCAATTACGTTAGACTTACCTTGCACATGCTTCGCCTTAATCCAGACGTTCCATTTTAGGCACAGGAAAACCAGATGTCGAAGAAACACTACCACTTGAGGGGATTTCGAAGATAAGCAGTTTACTGCAAAAGTTACACCTTTATTATCAGTGCTAACCAAAATCCTTCTGTTTGAAAACTGAGCCCCCCATAGTTCTAAAGCTACAAAGACAGGGAAAAGTTCTAATAAAACAATATTTTTACAAAACCCCTGTTTTACCCATTTAATCGGCCAAGAAAAAAACACCAGTGAGAATTCCAAATGGCACCAAAACCTATGGCACCAGATGAATCTGTGGCTAGACAAAAATCAGGTTCTAGAATAAAATCTTGTTGCCATAAGGTTTTACCATTGAAAGACTCAAGAAAATTTAGCCATACTAAAAAATCTGCCTTCATATCCAAATTTACCCTAACATGTGAAGAAGGGCTTTTTAAACCTGAAATAGAGGCATAACGCCTCCTAGAAAAAACCCTGCCCATTGGCATGACTCTGGATGCAAAAGCCAACTGTCCTAATAAAGCCTGCATTTCTCTAAAGCCCTGTACACACGATCGGATATCCTATGGATTTTCGTCCGATGGATTTGTCCATCGGATATCCGATGAAACTGTTTTCCATCAGTCTTGTCCACACACCATCAGTCAAAAAACCGACCGTCCAAACGCGGTGACGTAAAACACTCCGATGAGCCGAGAAAAATGAAGTTCAATGCTTCTGAGCATGCGTCGACTTGATTCTGAGCATGCGTGGGTTTTTGATCCGATGGACTTGCCCATAGACGATCGGAGTTTTCGATCAGTTTTTTATCCATCGGAAAAATTTAAAACATGTTCTATTTTTAAAAACCGATGGAAAAAAGACCGATGGGTCCCATACACGATCGGTTTGTCTGATGAAAAGAATCCATCGGACGAAAATCCATAGGATATCCGATCGTGTGTACAGGGCTTAAGGGTAATCTTTCTCCTCCTAAGAAATGTAAGCAAAATCTAAAATAACCTATATACTTTATCTTCTGGAAGGCTAAATTCCATAGCTACAGAATCTATACCAATACCTAAAAATTCGATATTTGTTGTTGGAAATACCGTTTTATCTTCCGCCAATGGGATGCCGAAAAAAACACATACCAAAAACAAAGACCTAAGGAGATTAATACAATCCTCCGTTCCAAATGAGCCCAAAAATAAAAAATCATCTAAATAATGAATGGAGAAATGGGAATCAGCTACAATGTTCACTACTCATTTAATAAAAGATGAAAAAGCTTCAAAATAAAAGCATGGAGTTGAGCACCCCATGGACAGGCACTTGTCAAAGTAAAATTAATTCTCAAAATGAATACCCAATGAATTAAAAGAACGACAAGTGATGTATCAGGCGGAACTCACCTGGATCTTTTTTGGGGACCAAACCTAAAGGGGACACTCTAAAATTTTTAAAAGGAGGAAAAGAAAATGGACCTTCCATTCTACCTGCTGCTACTTCTTTCAATAGCTTCTCTCTGACTATATTAGAAAATTACCGAACTGACTTTAAATTCCCATTTATAGAGCACCCTAAACCTGCAAAAGGAGAAATCTCAAAACCTTCCGAGAATCCCTTAATTAGAAGCAAAGCCCTCTGCCTGTTTGGGTAGACCTGCAACCAAGGAAGCATTCTTTGAATGATCACCAGGGTTGTTGATTTTTTGAAAATTGTCACGTTGTGCCTAAAGCTTCCGAAAACATTTTGATATTGGGTGAGACCCAGAACAAAATGCGCATTCATGCTTGTATTTACAAGCAGATGACCACTTACAATTAGTGTCGTTGAAAGCGAAGCACAGCCCTTTTTTATATGTAGATCCTGACTGGTTTGTACTTGAAGTTGAGGGTTGGCGAACAAAAGACTGCCGCTGTGGCAAAAATAAATTCAACCACAGGCTAACATCCTTTGCTCCCCATTGCAGAGAAGGTTGTACCATCAATTTTTGATGGAACGCCTCATCATATGATAGCCAGGCAAAACCACTAAAACTTCTGTATGCTTCCATAATTATATCTATGTGTTGAAACAATGCTGGACTTTTTTGTGGAATTTTTTTTACAAAAAACACCTGCATAGATAACAAAAGCTTGCAACCATGAATAAAAAGATTTAAGTGCTGGCTTGCACCTATCATCCTCTGATTTATCATCCTTTCTGTCATATATCTGAGAAAAATCCCTGGAAGGAGGGAGCACTACACTCAAATCTATATATTCCTTCCTCCAAATCTTTTCTTTAATACTATCAGATAAATGGAAACCCAGCGGGGATAGAACACATTGCATACATTCCTTTACACCTTTCTCTTTATACCTATCCTGTGATGCTGCAGGCAGGATCTGTGACACTTCCGAACTGTCATTTAGAACTTGTGCCCACACTCCTGCAGCCCCTTCTTGTTGTTTAAGGTTATCAACATTAGATTGATTACGCATGATTTGTAATAATTGTTCTAAAGAAGAAGAAATATCTGACAGCTTCTCCATAGTGTTACACTTACCAACATTCACATTGCTGATACTACCCGCAGCCTGTATAGGGGAAGCACACCGCACTGGAATGACACTGCCAGCCTGCTCCCCCCCATCCTGTTGAACAACCTCATTGCTAGCTTGCTGCCTAGAATGTGAAGAATGAAGCCCATGCCCCTGCATGACCGCAGGCATGGCTGAAAGTCCTCTCTGTCCATGAGACTCCTCTCCTTTTGTTGCAGGCATTCATGTGATTCTCCCTTTGTTAATGCTGCCTGTTGTGGAAAACTCCTGATGGCTGCTTTCTGATGATGCCGACCTCCCTCTCCTTCCTACTGGAACTGCAGGCATGATTGGGCTAACACTCCTCCTTTGTAGCCGCCTCCTCTTGTCCTCTGAACCCCCTCACCTCTGCTCCGACCGGAATTCTCCTGACCTAAAAACAGCTCAGCGGGGTCCACTTGTACTATTTCAGGTAACTGCTAACTTGTCTGAGGTAAAATGACACCTTCCCTCACTGCCGCCACCACCTGAGCTCTGCTGTCACTTTCACCTTCACCCGGATCCTCTTCACCCACCGGTAATGATAGGCACTTATGAATCCACTCCTCCCCACCCACTGCTTCTGCTCTTTCCAAAAACTGCCTTAAGAGGGCTTCCATGGCGTCAGGAAGAAATTTTAAACTCCGGTCCTCAGGGGAGATCCCTGTGTTGTCTCCTTCTCTGGCGACTGGCCAGGAATCCTGTCAGCTGGTCCCTTAAATAGCCTCTGTCTCTTCTAGAAGATTCTAATAATCACCTGACTATATTAACCAATCCTATTAAAGCTTATCCTTATTCCCTATCCTCATATATGAAGGTACACTCCAAAGAGTGTGATTCCTCAGGTGGGACTTTAATTTGAGTGACTGTTAAACCTCATACAAATTTGAATACCAAAAGGTTCTTATTAGACGTTTTTTATTGAACAAGTATGAAAGGCTGCTACAACATATACAGTACACATCCAAGTGAATGCTGGCACAAAAAAGGCACAGGCGCAAATAACAGATAACATTAAACAAAAAAAGTTACAATACAGGACCCAGCTCTGTCTATAGGATGAGACAGGAACCCAACGTTTCGAGGTTGTCTATACTCTCCTCAGCTCTGCGACTAAGTAAGTTACTCCACTATAAATATAGTGATCCTGCACTCTCCCCAAGATGCACTGACTGATATAAGTTTCCCTTATGCTACATAGTGGATCCCTGGTGACGCTCTATATAAGGCAAGGTCCTATCTCTCCTTTCCTGTAGGAACATAAAGGGGATTTTATTCCCAGGAACTGACAGGCTTTACACCAACTGGTCCATTTCTGGCTACTTTTTCATCCCTTGTCTCAGGATAGTCTTATCTCCCCTCTGAACATTTAAAATAAATCTAACACCTATTATTTTTCGTTTACTTTTAGGCACTTTTAATGCCAGGGAGTCAGGCTTACATACATACTGCAACTCCGCTGCATCTGTATTGTTCGCGAGGCCCTGGACGCTGTTCATGCCCTTTGTGAGTCAATCATCTGGGTTTGAGGTGTCGTCTTGCCCCCCCGCTGGTCCAACTTCAAGGTGAAAATACAGTCCTGTTTGCTAATTCAACCAGAATCATTGTGCTTTTTTTAATCAATCTGCTACGTCTAAGGAACACACATATACTTGCGTTTATGGTCAGTACTACAAAATATGGACAATGTTTTATCTTTTTATGTATACAACTGTTTATGCATGATCGGCATGGATCAGTGGGCATGCTCTTACATCTGTTTTTTGTCTTTTGCTGTTTGTTCCCCTATCTCTCTCTTTCATCATTAAATACAGATTCCGTTGTCATCCAAAGTGCAGTATCCCACCCCTGAAGAAGAGGTTCCACCAATATAGACAATCTCGAAACGTTGGGTTCCTGTCTCACCCTATAGACAGAGCTGGGTCCTGTATTGTAACTTTTTTTGTTTAATGTTATCTGTTATTTGCGCCTGTGCCTGTTTCCTTTTTGTGTCAGCATTCACTTGGATGTGTACTGTATATGTTGTCAGAAACATTGACGTATCTCAGCAAAGTGCCTACAAATATGTCTACAAATATGTCAGAATGTTTATACTGAAATATTAAAATATTATTGTATTTATGGAAATATGCAAATCTATGGTTTGGGAGATTTACAATGCCTACAATATCAAGAAATCCAAAATTCTTTATCCGTGATAGTTTGAAGACAAGTAAGACAAATGAATATTTAAAATTATATATATATTTATTAAATAAAGTACAGTGCAAATTAAAATCAGGTATATTTTGTGACAAAACAAATAAATGGATATACTTCTACAATCAGAGATAAATGATGGTTAATGTTCAGATAATATTTACATACATTTCTATGCAAGCTCTATATGACGAAGTACATTCACAGTTCAATACTTAAATGATACTTGTACATTTAAAACTTGGTAACTCTTGAAATGTTTCTCCGTTACTTCACGGAAGGTGTAAACTGTTGTTTACATTGACACTATGTTATTTTTCTCTAAACAAACAGATCTCCTGATTACACTTCTTAAATGTGTCCAGACCAAGTGTCATATAAGGCACACAGCTTGACAATACAATCAAGGCTTATGTTAAATTTAGAATGAATCTATTTTATACATACTTCACACCAAAACCATTGTACAAACTTAGCTCTAGCTTTATAAAGACAACCAAATTGGGGTATGTCTTTAATATTTGGAATATAATTATTTCATACTGCAGTTAAAAATAATTAACTCCAACCCTAGGCTATATATATTTAGATGGTTTTAGTTAATGTATATGCAAAACACTTCTATTAGCTAACAAGGTAAATAAACAAAATAATATGTTACCAGGTTCTGTCTGTTTCAGAAGATTCCCATAAGGTAATGATGAGTTCCATAAGGACTCCTCTTCTAACCCCTACATGTTTGCATTCAAGATCTCCCCCTTCCAGCTCCAGTCTCCCGAGAGAGATAGCGAGGTGTTCCCTCAGAGATAGAGTGAGCGATCCCTTCAGCTTTTCTTTCCTCCTGAGCTATCCCCTCAGCGAGCGCATCTGTCCCAGAGATAGAGTTCTCTCTTCTCACAAAACTCTTCCTACTTTTATCTTACTCCAAAAAGTGTGTGTGTGTGTTACATTACTACGTAATTGACGAGTCAAATGACGATGTTTTTGGAAGGTTGCCTTAGCAACCAAATAGACACATCTTGAATAATTAAGTATTTTCACCACCAGAGGGCAGTAGCGTATTAGAAATAATTTCTAATATTATTTCCATTACAGTCAAAGATAATTTACGACATCCTGTGATTTAAGATTCACAAAACACTATTAATTGTCAAAAACTGTCAAACACATGTCATGTATCCCAGCCATCTCGGTGAATGGCTCAGATTAATGTCTTGGGAAAATCTCCCACATCTCAGCTAATGGGTTGTTAACATTCCTTGAAGCTGAAGTCATTCAAAACACGACTCTTAACTTACATTTTACAAATACAGTCCTAAATGTCAATACGGCTAGGATCTCACATTTGTAAGGATAATAATATATATGTATTAAACGGGTTTATATTGAATAACTAGTACAGATACATTGTTAAGATATTTGAAAGAAACAATTTAAGATATACAATACCACAGGAATTGTGAATAAGCTCTTTGGACTCGTTATATACAGACAATACTTTGAGCTCATGTCCCGTTAACTATACACAGTCTGTGGAATTCCCCTTATCTATAAATGACAAAGACCTTTGAGTTATAATCTGGGGAGACTGGTATATTTTCTTAAGTGTTCAAAAGCTTTGAGATATAACCTTGGAGACTGGTACAACTAGACAATGCCTTCTTGTAAGACAGAAAATATCTCTAGAGATAGTAAATTGGGTTTAACCTCTTAGAGAGAAAATAGGAACCAACATGGCTTTAGTATTGTTCATATCATATCATGAGCTATGACGGGGATATGCAATTAGCGGACCTCCAGCTGTTGCAAAACTACAAGTCCCATCATGCCTCTGCCTCTGGGTGTCATGCTTGTGGCTGTCAGTCTTGCTATGCCTCATGGGACTTGTAGTTCTGCAACAGCTGGAGGTCCGCTAATTGCATATCCCTGAGCTATGAGCTAATTTAAACTTTAGAGACAAAATGGCTGTCCTCTCATTCATAATATACATGAATATGAACAATATGAAAAATATACAATATGCGACTTTATATGTATATCCTTTTACCTCAAATGTTCTGACAAATCCCCCCACGTTTCTTGTATTCTGACAAATAGCCACGGACATACTAAGAAACGGGTCAGAAGAAATATCAGTTGTTTAAAAGATATGGCCATATTATTATTTTTCTTTATACTTGAAGAACGTTCCTCTCTTCATCCATATGATAAAGAATTGTTATTGGATGACTTGGACCTTTATTGATGAATTCAAGTCTTTATGAAAACAAAATGAACTGTTGCAGTGGTGGTGTAACCCTCCCTTTTTCAAATGTAATAAATAGAAACTCTTCAGTGAATCCGCTCTTGTATTGCTACACTGTAAATGGGATTCAATATCCCATTTTTCAATGGATATGCTGGGATTCAAACAAACAAGGGACTTCTGCAACAAATCTTTCTTTCCAGCAATACGAATCCTGGAGAATCTTGCTTCATGACTCCTGATGAAGGATTCACTGTGGTGACAGGTTCCATCTGGAACTGGGCATCACGGATTAACATCATCCAAACGATCGCTGTGTCTTTGGTAGTTAACTTCGTCTTTACCAATCAACGATCTGGTCTGGAGTGTGGTTTGGTGACAGGTTCCCTTCGGAACTGGACGCCAAGGATTAACATCATCCATATGATCGCGGTGTCTGTTGGCAGTTCACTTCGCCTTTACCAATCATCAATCTGGTCTGGATTGTCAATCTTTTTCTATTTGAGTAAATAGACAGTATGAATACATATTCTTCTTAATGAATATTTACATTTTCTAACTATGCTATATATATGATATAGCGATTGGTTAACTATATTTTAATGAACTAAAATCATCAATGATCTAATGATGATATTATTCTGCCATGATTGGCACGATCAACATTAATGCTGTAGTATAAGATTTGAAGATCTGTAAGTTAGGAGAGAAATATCACAATGTCATATTGTTACATTAAATTCTCTTGATCCTATAAGTCTCTTCTTATACATTACCTTCCAGCATTCTTAGTTGGAACCTAGGATGACAAGCATAGAATTGAATATTTTATACCATACCCAAACATGTCCCCAATTCAATGATATTGGCAGATATTTTTCACCTCATCACAGTCTCCATTTTCTTCTTGTGGTGAGACGTAGGCTGCAAACCTTAGGTCTCAGGAGATGAACCTTGGAGCGACACCATTGGTCTTCCTGAAATGAAATTTTAAACACCAGCATCCCTCAACTGGTTAAGAACATATCTAAACTCTGGTATACACTTTTCAAACATTATGCTATTCAACAAAATATCATCCACATATGTTAGACTTTCTCTTAAAGGTACATCAGGCATTGGCCTTATGTAAAATAACAAACAAAAACAAAATCAAATTTCAAAACTTCAATTTATCTGTCCAAATAACATTCTGTTCAGTTGTACTATTTCTTACCACACTTTAACCACTTAAGCCCCGGACCATTTGGTAGCTATAGGACCAGAGGTGAATTCAGAATTTTGCACTGCGCTGCTTTAACTGTAAATTGTGCGGACATGCAATGTTGTACCCAAACGAAATTTGCATCCTTTTCTTCCCACAAATAGAGCTTTATTTTAATGGTATTTGATTGCCTCTGCGATTTTTATTTTTTGCGATATAAACGGAAAAAGACCGAAAATTTTGAAAAAAAATTATATTTTCTACTTTTTGTTATAAGAAAAATCGAATAAACTCAATTTTAGTCATACATTTAGGCCAAAATGTATTCAGCCACATGTCTTTAGTAAAAAAAATGTCAATAAGCGTATATTTATCGGTTTGCGCAAAAGTTATAGCGTTTACAAACTAGGGTACATTTTCTGGAATTTACACAGCTTTTAATTTATGACTGCCTATCTCATTTCTTGAGGTGCTAAAATGACAGGGAAGTACAAAACCCCCCCAAATGACCCCATTTTAGAAAGTAGACACCCCAAGAAAATTGCTGAGAGGCATGTTGAGCCCATTGAATATTTTTTTTTGTCCCAAGTGATTGAATAATGACAAAAAAAAAATTACAAAAAGTTGTCACTAAATGATATATTGCTCACACATGCCATGGTTATATGTGGAATTGCACCCCAAAATACATTCTGCTGCTTCTCCTGAGTACGGGGATACCACATGTGTGGGACTTTTTAGGAGCCTAGCCACGTACGGGACCCCGGAAACCAAGCACCGCCTTCAGGATTTCTAAGGGCGCAAATTTTTGATTTCACTCCTCACTACCTATCACAGTTTTGAAGGCCATAAAATGCCAAAATAGCACAAACCCCCCCCAAATGACCCCATTTTAGAAAGTAGACACCCCAAGGAAATTGCTTAGAGGCCTGTTGAGCCCATTGAATTTTTTTTTTTTTGTCCCAAGTGATTGAATAATGACAAAAAAAAAAATTACAAAAAGTTGTCACTAAATGATATATTGCTCACACATGCCATGGTTATATGTGGAATTGCACCCCAAAATACATTCTGCTGCTACTCCTGAGTACGGGGATACCACATGTGTGGGACTTTTTAGGAGTCTAGCCACGTACGGGACCCCGGAAACCAAGCACCGCCTCCAGGATTTCTAAGGGCGCAAATTTTTGATTTCACTCCTCACTACCTATCACAGTTTCGAAGGCCATAAAATGCCAAAATAGCACAAAACCCCCCCAAATGACCCCATTTTGGAAAGTAGACACCCCAAGCTGTTTGCTGAGAGGCATGGTGAGTATTTTACAGCTCTCATTTGTTTTTGAAAAGGAAGAAAGAACATTTTTTTTTTTCTTTTTTTTTTTCAATTTTCAAAACTTTGTGACAAAAAGTGAGATCTGCAAAATACTCACAATACCTCTCAGCAAATAGCTTGGGGTGTCTACTTTCCAAAATGGGTTCATTTGGGGGGGGTTTTGTGCCATCTGGGCATTCCATGGCCTCCGAAACTGTGATAGGCAGTGAGAAGTGAAATCAAAAATTGACACCCTTAGAAAGCCTGAAGGCGGTGATTGGTTTTTGGGGTCCCGTACGCGGCTAGGCTCCCAAAAAGTCTCACACATGTGGTATCCCCGTACTCAGGAGAAGCAACAGAATGTATTTTGGGGTGTAATTCCACATATGCCCATGGCATGTTTGAGCAATATATCATTTAGTGACAACTTTGTGCAAAAAAAAAAAAAAAATTGTATTTTTTCCGCAACTTGTGTCAACATATAAAATATTCCATGGACTCGACATGCCTCTCAGTATATAGCTTGGGGTGTCTACTTTCCAAAATGGGGTCATTTGGGGGGTTTTGAACTGTTCTGGCATTTTATACACAACATTAGGAAGCTTACATCCACTCTTCTAACCACTTGAAGACAAAGCCCTTTTTGACACTTTTTGTTTACATGAAAACATATTTTTTTTTGCAAGAAAATTATGTTGAACCCCCAAACATTATATATATTTTTAAAGCAAAGGCCCTACAGAATAAAATGGTGGGTGTTGCATTTTTTTTTTCTACACAGTATTTGCGCAGCGATTTTTCAAACGCATTTTTTTGGGAAAAAATACACTTTTTGTCATTTTAATGCACTAAAACACACTATATTGCCCAAATGTTTGATGAAATAAAAAAGATGATCTTAGGCCGAGTACATAGATACCAAACACGACATGCTTTAAAATTTCGCACAAACGCGCATTGGCGACAAACTACATACATTTTTAAAAGCCTTTAAAAGCATTTACAGGTTACCCCGTTAGATTTACAGAAGAGGCCTACTGCTAAAATTACTGCCCTCGATCTGACCTTCGCGGTGATACCTCACATGCATGGTGCAATTGCTGTTTACATATGACGCCAGACCGACGCTTGCGTTCGCCATTGGGCAAGAGCAGGGCAGGACAGGGGTGCTTTTTTTTTTTTTTTATTATTAATTTTGCTTTTTTATTTTATTTTTAAACTGTTGCTTCCATATTTATTTATTTTTATCACTTTTATTGTTATCTCAGGGAATGTAAATATCCCCTATAATAGCAATAGGTAATGACAGGTAATCTTTTTTGAAAAAACTGGGGTCTATTGGACCCTAGATCTTTCCTCTGCCCTCAAAGCATCTGACCACACCAAGATCGGTGTGATAAAATGCTTTCCCAATTTCCCAATGGCGCTTTTTATATCCGGGGGGGACATTCCCTCCCACTGCTTGTAAAAGCAGTCCAGAGGCTTATTAGCCACTAGGATTGCTTTTACATGAAAGCCGGCCGCTGGCTGAAAAGAATGATACCAAGATGATACCTAAACCCGCAGGCATCATTCTGGTATAAACATTCAAAGTCCAGCAACATACCAGTACGTTGCTGGTCCTTGTTGGACATGTATTGTAATCTTTTTTTTCATGCAGCCTGTTGGCTGAACGAAAAAAAAAGATTGATCGGTGGGTATGCCCACCATTAGAATACCGCCCTTCATCCACCCACTTCTAATGATGGGCATACATGCACCATTTATATATGCCGAAGCATGGGGGCATCTTCTCGCAAAAGTTATGCCGCGTACACATGGTCAGACTTTTCCACGGGCAAGCCTCCGTCGGAATTTCGACCGTATATACGTGGCATTAGGAGCAAAATCGCTCCTCCGCCCCTGCTGCCCCAATGCTTCGGCATATATGCTTTTTTTTTTAACTGTGGTGGTGAAATCACCTCCTACAGCACTGGAGTCGCAGGGATCAGGCCTGTCTCTGCGAACGCTGCAGTTATGTGTGTTGTGTTTTGCAAGTGACAGTGATCGATCGATACTGCACTTCGGTGGCCTGGGCTGGACGGAGGGGCAAAACGCAGGTGCCAGCAGGTATCTGGGCTGATCCCACTAACACTGCGTTTTTGGGAACCCTAAACTGCTGGGGACGCTAGTATAGATCTGATCAGATCAGATATTGAGCTGATCAGATACTATACCACTAAGGGGGGTGTATGCTTCACGTGTGGGTGTTAGCGCTACCGGCACTAACCTGACGCTGCCTGGGGTGTGACGCAGACCCTCTCTGACGCTAAAACCTAACTGATATCACCCGCTGGGCGATCAGGGGGTTAAACCTTTATTGGGTTATATACGGCGGGTGCCCTGACACTATAAAAAGCAAACTAACTAACCAGCGTCACCCGTAACACTTATATGATGATCACTGGTGAAAGGGTTAACTAGGGGCAATTAGGGGGTTAAAACCTTTATTAGGTAATATATGGGGGTACCTGACGCTATATAAAAACCTGACGGCGAACCGATTTTTTTTTTACTGGCTACCTATCGGCATCACTGACACTAAGACAACGATCATAAAAACGATTGCTTAGCGACAGTGGTGATAGGGGGTGAAAGGGTTACCTGGGGGGCGATCAGGGGGTTAAACCTTTATTAGATAATATATGGGGGTACCTGACGCTATAAAAACCTGCGGCGAACCTAAAAAAAATTACTGGCTACCGATCAGCATCACCGACGCTAAGACATCGATCAGAAAAATGATCGCATAGTGACGGCGGTGCTAGGGGGTGAAAGGGTTACCTGGGGGGTGATCAAGGGGGTTACACCTTTATTAGGTAATATATGGGGGTACCCGACGCTATAAAAACCTGCGGCGAACCTAAAAAAAATTACTGGTTACCGATCAGCATCGCCGACGCTAAGACATCGATCAGAAAAATTATCGCTTAGTGACAGTGGTGATAGGGGGTGAAAGGGTTACCTGGGGGGGCGATCAAGGGGGTTAGACCTTTATTAGGTAATATATGGGGGTACCCGACGCTATAAAAACCTGCGGTGAACCTAAAAAAAATTACTGGCTACCGATCATCATCACAGACGCTAAGACATCGATCAGAAAAATTATTGCATAGCGACGGCGGTGCTAGGGGGTGAAAGGGTTACCTGGGGGGTGATCAAGGGGTTAAACCTTTATTAGGTAATATATGGGGGTACCCGACGCTATAAAAACCTGCGGCGAACCTAAAAAAAATTACTGGCTACCGATCAGCATCGCCGACGCTAGGACATCGATCAGAAAAATTATCGCTTAGTGACAGTGGTGATAGGGGGTGAAAGGGTTACCTGGGGGGCGATCAAGGGGGTTAAACCTTCATTAGGTAATATATGGGGGTACCCGACGCTATAAAAACCTGCGGCGAACCTAAAAAAAATGACTGGCTACCGATCAGCATCACCGACGCTAAGACAGCGATCAGAAAAATGATTGCTTAGTGACGGCGGTGCTAGGCGGTGAAAGGGTTATCTGGTGGGTGATCAGGGGGTTAAACCTTTATTAGGGGGGGTTAGGGGGCTACACTGGACCTAAAACTAAATGTAGTGACACTTTTACAGTCACAAATGTCACTGATTGCAGTGATCACTAAATAAATGGTCACTGCAATCAGTGACACTGTGACTGGGGGCTGGGGGGGGCTGGGGAGTGATCTGGGGGTGTCTGGGGGGGCCTGGGGGGGCGATTTATGTGCCTATGTGTCCTGGTGTCAGTGTGCTGTTTTGTGTACTAACCTGCATCTTCTCCTGTACGGCGCTCGGTATATGTGAGCGCCGCAGGAGAGATGACATCACTTCCTCCTTCCTGGCAGGCAGGGGAAGCTCTCTCATTCGCCGGGAGCGATCGAGAGGGGGTGGCCGGAATCGAACGGCCGTCCCCTCATGCCGGATCGCTCCCGAAGGTAAAACGACCACCCACTGTAAAGAAGGGGGGTCCGATCGGACCCCCCAACTATACAAAGGCAATCACGTATATGTACGTGATTCTGCCTGTCTGTGCCATTCTGCCGACGTATATTTACAGTGGGCGGTCGTTAAGTGGTTAAATGCCAGCTTGTATGGGTCTTCAGAACTTACCTGAATCTTTTACCATCATTGGGCATCATTTGGTGTAGTGAAGTACTTAGTGCTTTGTATATTTATATCAAGCTTTGGTCAATATATGACACAGCCAGCCGTACATATATACTTGTTTATTTAGCTGTCTTAGATCAGCATATAAACACAATGACCATTTGGTTTAAGAATATCAAGTATAGGATTATCATAAGATCCGGTGCACTGATCCCACAAAACTCCTCTCCTCAAAATTCTTAATGGTCTCCACTACCAAAACATAACAAGCTAGGGAAAAACAGCAATGTTTGATTTAAAACATAAGGTGCGTTTTCACTTGGATCAGATTGAATCCTGGCAATGTGTATGTCTATTAGACCATATCACAGAAATCTTTTCACAAACATATTTGAACTTCATGAAAAATTTCATGAGTGTGATTTTCTGAAATCTTTTCTATATACATCCTGTCTGCGAAACATTTTAATGCAGCAGGGTTCTTAAAATTCTGGCCTATTTATACATGGCCGGATAATTGAAAAAAAAAATCATTAGTACCTGTATGACTAATGACCTCATGTGGTGCTAATATGCTTACTGCATATGGCAGTAACCAAGATTATTTAAGGGCTTCATGTTCATTTATGAAACTACTTGGGTTTTATTTTAATCTGGACCACAGTGATATTTACCAGATCCATGTGTATAACAAAGGCCTTCAAGGCCAACTATATGCCGATGACATCCAAATCCTAGTCAACACTTCCAAAAATGACAGACACCCCCAGACCCTAGCTGAATGCATGACTCACATCCATTCCTGGATGAATAGAAACTGTCTGAGCCTTAATGGCTCCAAAACAGAAATACTCCAAGTGGGCGAACCTCTAGCCTCTCCCATTCTATCATAATGGCCATCTGACCTAGGTACCTGCCCAGAACCTAAAAGACAAGTCAAGAACCTTGGAATAATTTTTGATGCAAAGCTTACCTGGATTCCGCAAATCATAAACTGTATGAAAAATTCCTCATTCTATTTGTAAATTATTCGAAAGATCAGACATCTACTTTCATATTGACACCAAATCACACTTACTTTGGCTCTAGTACAATCCAGACTAGACTTTGCCAATGGTTTTTGCCTTGACCTTCCCCTAAGTGGGTTAAAAAAATCCAAATTATACAAAATCAAGCAGCACGCACTATTACGGGTACAACATATAGACATCACATCACCCCCGTGCTGGCACAGCTACATTGGTTACCTATAGTGCATAGAGTACAATTCAAAATCTTGGTTCTGATGTTTATAGCATATTGGGGCTTGGGCCCACTCTATCTCACGGAAATGGCCACCCATTACACACCAATTAGAGCATTGCGGTCAGGGCTTCAAAATAGGATCATCCAAGCACCCGCCCGACTCCAATCCTTGTCGACGAATGCAGACTATGGGCACGGCCCTTTGGAACCAACTCCCCGACCATCTCCGGCTCCCAATGCCCCAAGCTCATTTTAAAAGGCAATTAAAAACCCACCTTTTTAAAAACGCTTTTTCCTAACTACGGATGTATAGACATTGAAATCAGTAATAATTAACGGCAACTTTCTTTTTCTACTCCTCTCGTGAGCCTTTACTTCTTTTATCTCTCCTCCCTTTTTCTCAAGTAGTTTCTTTTTCTTTTTCCAAGGCTGATTGGTGAATTTATGGTACAGCGCGCTTAGTTGCAGTCCTCCAAGACAGTATTTGGCGCGATAAAAATTTACATATCAACCAATCAATCAATCAATCAAAGCAATGTAATAAATCGTTGCCGATGTACACATGATATTTGGGTCATTGATTATCAGGAATAAATGATTGACTGATTATTTATTTATCCTGATGGGTTTGAATACCTAAATATTTATTTTAGGATAGGTCAATTTTTTGAATAACTTTCTACTAATGTGATTATATTCCTGGCATAAATATGAACCTTATTAACATTCCCCAGGTCACTAACCTGTTAGGGAACAGAAAACACCATACAATCCCAGTAGGAATTGCGTATAATTACTAAGCTCAATGGAGTCAGCATACACTGTATGGATGTGAGCACCGAGAATATCACCTTCCAAGCATTACCTCTCAACTATATTCCAGGGGACACACATATGATATGAACCTCCTGTCTGACCCTTATTTTAGGGGAAATTGGGGATACCTGTACAAAGGTGCCATCTAGAATTTAATTATTCCTGAGATGGATCTCAACTATACTCACTGATTGTGAGAGAACTGAAAAGGTTCATATGTATGGCCTTGTCACTTGAGACCATATAACATTTTAAATAAAATCACAATAGGATTTAAAAATATTTTTAAGGAGATCGATACCAATACGTAATCGATTGTTGGGCATATTAACTATAAATGCGGGAATGTAAATGACTTCATTCCCTTTCAAGTTGAAGTTTAACTGGGCTTTTTATTTTTATGATTTCAGGGCAGTGCCTAAAATTTTTACAAAGTCAGCTTTAAACATAATTTTAGATGATGTTATTTTTCAGAAAATTAATTCTTGAATTTATTTAAAATGTTTCTGAAACAAAATAATTGCTTAGATAATTATCTAATATCTTCTTATTGTATCCTGTTATTATAAAATACCTGTAAAGAAAACAATATAAAACAAAAATATACTTGGAATGAAAGTGTGTTTGTATAAGCAAGGAGCACGTCACCCCCACTTTTTTACCCAGACAACATTCCTGAAACCTGTCAGCTCTAAACAAGGTTTTGGCTGCAAAGATAAAATCATTCTACTCTTTCCCCACTCCCTTTTTGTAAAGGAGGGGCTAAAACTCATTTTAGAGTAAAGAAAAAATATGTATTTAAACATGTTACTCTGCTCGTGTTTTTCTCTTGGTCAATTTCAGACATTTAAATATTTAACACCTCAGCTAGATTTCACTTTCTAGTTTTTAGAACTGGGTGAAAACTTTTAATTGGGAGGACTGGAGTTTTTAACATTTCCATCCATATTATATTTGAAGCCTCAATTTGTCCCTGCTCTTTTTAAGCTATTATTTGAGCGGGCTGTTTAAATGTATTCTTGAAGCTTCATTACTGTTCTGTAGAACAGCAAAAAGGATGGTGCTCTATTAGCCAATTCAATCCATTTTTGGAAGCGTAATCCTAGGCCTTTAATTTTATTTGGCAAAGCCTTATCAAACAGTTGGAAAAATCCATGGCTTTAAAAATCTGGGTTTTTCTTAGACAAGTAATGGGCTTTCTTGAAAAAGTTCTCTGGTACTTTCATTGGGCTTAAATTTCAAAGTCCACATGGTCCTTCTTGCAGCAACAGCCGACTTACAGGGACCAAGTTTTGTCTTCATTTCCCATACTTCTCTGACAGAAGACATCACCGGATATTTTGCAAATTCTCCGGTTTTTCTGTGATGCATACCAATTTCATTCTCTGCATCAGCAGGACCGGCTGCACTAAAAATAACTTTAGTTCTTGTCATTTTTCAATATTGCAACTAACGATGGTAATAGCAAAAATAAAATAAAAAAATTATATTTTTTTTTTTTTTTAAAAAAGACAATAAAATATATATAACTTTGCACAAATATATCACTTGTTTCAAACATTGACAGATCTCAGCAGTGCCTCCAAATATGTCAGAAACATTGACGTATCTCAGCAAAGTGCCTACAAATATGTCAGAATGTTTATACTGAAATATTAAAATATTATTGTATTTATGTAAATATGCAAATCAAATTCTTTATCCGTGATAGTTTGAAGACAAGTAAGACAAATGAATATTTAAAATTATATATATATTTATTAACTAAAGTACAATGCAAATTAAAATCAGTTATATTTTGTGATAAAACAAATAAATGGATATACTTCTACAATCAAAGATAAATGATAGTTGATGTTCAGATAATATTTACATACATTTCTATGCAAGCTCTATATGACAAAGTACATTCACAGTTCAATACTTAAATGATACTTGTACATTTAAAACTTGGTAACTTTTGAAATGTTTCTCCGTTACTTCACGGAAGGTGTAAACACTGTTGTTTACATTGACACTATGTTATCTTTCTCTAAACAAACAGATCTCCTGATTACACTTCTTAAACGTGTCCAGACCAAGTGTCATATAAGGCACACAGCTTGACAATATAATCAAGGCTTATGTTAAATTTAGAATTTTACACATACTTCACACCAAAACCATTGTACAAACTTGGCTCTAGCTTTATAAAGACAACCAAATTAGGGTATATCTTTTAATATTTGGAATATAATTATTTCATACTGCAGTTGAAAATAATTAACTCCAACCCTAGGCTATATATATTTAGATGGTTTTAGTTAATGTATATGCAAAACACTTCTATTACCTAACAAGGTAAATAAACAAAATAATACGTTACCAGGTTCTGTCTGTTTGAGAAGTTTCCCATAAGGTAATGATGAGTCCCATAAGGACTCCTCTTCTAACCCCTACATGTTTGCATTCAAGATCTCCCCCTTCCAGCTCCAGTCTCCCGAGAGAGATAGCGAGGTGTTCCTTCAGAGATAGAGTGAGACAGCCCTTCAGCTTTTCTTTCCTCCCAAGCTTTCCCCTCAGCGAGCGCGTCTGTCCCAGAGATAGAGTTCTCTCTTCTCACTAAACTCTTCCTACTTTTGTCTTACTCCAAAAAGTGGGTGTGTGTGTTACATTACTACGTAATTGACGAGTCAAATGACAATGTTTTTGGAAGATTGTCTTAGCAACCAAATAGACGCCATCTTGAATAATTAAGTATTTTCACCACCAGAGGTGGTAGCCAGGGATGAGCCGAACACCCCCCTGTTCGGTTCGCACCAGAACCTGCGAACAGACAAAATGTTCGTGTAAACTTTAGAACCCTATTAAATACAATGGACTCGAACGTTCGAAATCTAAAGTGTTAATTATAAAGGCTAATATGCAAGTTATTGTCCTAAAAAGTGTTTGGGGACCCGGGTCCTGTCCCAGGGGACATGTATCAATGCAAAAAGAAGTTTTAAAAACGGCAGTTTTTTCGGGAGCAGTGATTTTAATAATGCTTAAAATGAAAAAATAAAAGTGAAATATTCCTTTAAATTTCGTACCTGGGGGGTGTGTATGATATGCATGTAAAGTGGCGCATGTTTCCCGTGCTTAGAACTGTCCCTGCAAAAAATGTCATTTTTGAAAGAAAAAAATGCATTTAAAACTGACTCGCGGCTATTAATGAATTGTCGGCTCCCGGCAATACATACAAAAGTCATTGATAAAAAAAAAAAAAAAGCGTGGGGGTTCCCCAGAATTCAATTACCAGGCCCTTCAGATCTGGCATGGATTTTAAGGGGAACTCCACCCCAAGTTTAAAAAAAAAAAATGGCGTGGAGTCCCCCTAAAAATCCATACCAGACCCCTTATCCGAGCACACAACCTGGCCGGCCGCAGGGGAAAAGGGGGGGACGAGAGAACGGCCCCCCTCCCTCCTGAACCGTACCAGGCCACATGCCCTCAACATGGGGAGGATGTCCCCATGTTGATGGGGACAAGGGCCTCATCCCCACAACCCTTGCCCGGTGGTTGTGGGGGTCTGCGGGCGGGGGGCTTATCGGAATCTGGAAGACCCCTTTAACAAAGGGGACCCCCAGATCCCGGCCCCCCCCTATGTGAATTGGTAAGGGGTACATTGTACCCCTACCATTTCACGAAGAAAGCGTAAAAAAATGTTTAAAAAAACACACAAACACCTTGAAAAAGTCCTTTATTTAAAAAAATAAATAAATAAACATTCCAGCGGTGAAATCCAGTGTCCCGCGGCGATCCCGATGTCCAGCGCTGTCCTTCATTGGTTGTGCCTGAGCGGACCTGATGGGGAACTCCCTCTCAGTATTTTAAATGTATAGACCCGCCCCTTCTAATGTTCCCCATCAGGTCCGCTCAGCGGGCGAGATGCAGAACATGAGAAGGGGCGGGTTTATACATGTATTACCAAAGTGAGAGCAGTTCCCCATCAGGTCCGCCCCCTCGGTATGTCGGACCCGCCTACGTCATTGGCTTGAGCGGGGAACTTCCTTCACTATGTAAATTTAAATTACACAGTGAAGGAAGTTCCCCGCTCAAGCCAATGACGTAGGCGGGTCCGACATACCGAGGAGGCGGACCTGATGGGGAACTGCTCTCACTTTGGCAATACATGTATAGACCCGCCCCTTCTCATGTTCCGCATCTGGTCCGCTGAGCGGACCTGATGGGGAACTTTAGAAGGGGCGGGTCTATACATTTAAAATACTGAGAGGGAGTTCCCCATCAGGTCCGCTCAGGCACAACCAATGAAGGACAGCGCTGGACATCGGGATCGCTGCGGGACACTGGATTTCACCGCTGGAATGTTTTTTTTTTTTAATAAAGGACTTTTTCAACGTGTTTGTGTGTTTTTTTAAACATTTTTTTACGCTTTCTTCGTGAAATGATAGGGGTACAATGTACCCCTTACCAATTCACATAGGGGGGGGCCGGGATCTGGGGGTCCTCTTTGTTAAAGGGGTCTTCCAGATTCCGATAAGCCCCCCGCCCACAGACCCCCACAACCACCGGGCAAGGGTTGTGGGGATGAGGCCCTTGTCCCCATCAACATGGGGACATCCTCCCCATGTTGAGGGCATGTGGCTTGGTACGGTTCAGGAGGGAGGGGGGGCCGCTTTCTCGTCCCCCCCTTTTCCCCTGCGGCCGGCCAGGTTGCGTGCTCGGATAAGGGGTCTGGTATGGATTTTTAGGGGGACTCCACGCCATTTTTTTTTTTATTTGGGGTGGAGTTCCCCTTAAAATCCATGCCAGATCTGAAGGGCCTGGAATGGATATTTGGGGGAACCCCACGTCAATTTTTTTTTATTTGCGGCGGGGTTCCCCTTAATATCCATTCCAGACCTGAAGGGCCTGGTAATTGAATTCTGGGGAACCCCCACGCTTTTTTTTTTTTTTATCAATGACTTTTGTATGTATTGCCGGGAGCCGACAATTCATTAATAGCCGCGAGTCAGTTTTAAATGCATTTTTTTCTTTCAAAAATGACATTTTTTGCAGGGACAGTTCTAAGCACGGGAAACATGCGCCACTTTACATGCATATCATACACACCCCCCGGGTACGAAATTTAAAGGAATATTTCACTTTTATTTTTTCATTTTAAGCATTATTAAAATCACTGCTCCCGAAAAAACGGCCGTTTTTAAAACTTCTTTTTGCATTGATACATGTCCCCTGGGGCAGGACCCGGGTCCCCAAACACTTTTTAGGACAATAACTTGCATATTAGCCTTTATAATTAGCACTTTAGATTTCTCCCATAGATTTTTCGAATTTGCCGCGAACACCCCAATTTGTTCGCTGTTCGGCGAACGGGCGAACAGGCAATGTTCGAGTCGAACATGAGTTCGACTCGAACTCGAAGCTCATCCCTAGTGGTAGCGTATTAGAAATAATTTCTAATATTATTTCCATTACAGTCAAAGATAATTTACGGCATCCTGTGATTTAAGATTCACAAAACACCAATAATTGTCAAAAACTGTCAAACACATGTCATGTATCCCAGCCATCTCGGCGAATGGCTCAGATTAATGTCTTGGGAAAATCTCCCACATCTCAGCTAATGGGTTGTTAACATTCCTCGAAGCTGAAGTAATTCAAAACACAACTCTTAACTTACATTTTACAAATACAGTCCTAAATGTCAATACGGCTAGGATCTCACATTTGTAAGGATAATAATATATATGAATTAAAATGGCTAACTGCTGCGGATGGGACACTGGGTGGTTGTGGAAAGCGGGACCAGTGGAGCACAACAGGGATCCACAGGGATCTAGAGCCCAAGATTCCCCAGGGCTCAGAGTCTAAGATCCAGCAGGTTTTCACCAGAGCCTCTAGTGGTGAGGATGGCCTACACTGCAGCTGGGTACAGGTCGCGGCCCCCAGAGTCCCCTAGCTCATGCTCCGTAGGGTAAAGAGGATAGAGGGGAAGCAGCAGCACAGGATACAAGAATAGTAAGGGGAAAAGCCAAGGCCAGGGCAACAAGCAGACACGCATAAACGAAGGACAAGCCGAAGATCAAGGTCACTAGCAGACAGGGATAGTCGGGAACAAGCCAATATCGTAACACAGAGACAGACGTAGCACACGGCAGGCAGGAACCCAAACACACAATGCTTAACAAACACGTTGATCAGCACGGCTGGCTTTCAGTGCACAGGTTAATATAGTGTTCCCTGATAGGGCTTGGGGTGGAGCATACTGGGAGGAGAGATTCTAAAAGCAGCCAGGTGAGAGAGCCTGGCCTCTAAGGTGAACACATGAAGAGGAAGGTAAGATGGCAGACAAACATTACTGCATATCCATGACATTAATATTGACAGTATTTAAAATAATTTTGCATATATTTTAATCATTAATTCATGCAACTTGTGGTAAGACTCCTTTTCATTGTACCATAGTTATTTAGGCTGAAAAAGACAAAGTCCCAATGAATTCAAACAATTGTATATTTTTTTACTTTTGTTCGCAGAAATTCAAGCTGAGTTAGGGAAAGGCAAAAAACTTTCTGAACCAAAGTCCAGTTTGATAACAGATGAGAAATGGATGTCCAAATGAATGGACCTATAGATGAAACCTTTTCTGACAACTCATATCTCTGCATTACAATTAATTGTCCTCTCTTTCCATCAGTTATAAAAATGAAACTAAGCTACCTGAATAATTTACTAAATTAGACCCTAGAGGCCTGTGCAATTTCTTTTGAAGTGTTGATTTGCATCCTATTGCTTTAGGAAATAATAAATAGAGTCTGTATTCAGATGTGTTTGGATGTGCAATTCCATTAACCACTTGCTTACTGGGCACTTAAACCCCCTTCCTGCCCAGGCCAATTTTCAGCTTTCAGCGCTGTCACGCTTTAACTGACAATTGTGCGGTCATGCGACGTGGCTCCCAAACAAAATTGGCGTCCTTTTTTTCCCACAAATAGAGCTTTCTTTTGGTGGTATTTGATCACCTCTGCGGGTTTTTTTTTTGCACTATAAACAAAAATATTAATAAAAATGCTATATACAATTTTGAAAAAAACTCAATATTTTTTACTTTTTGCTATAATAAATATCCCAATTTTTTTAAAAAACATTTTTTTCTCAGTTTAGGCCGATACGTATTCTTCTACATATTTTTGGTCCAAAAAATTGCATTAAGCGTTTATTGATTGGTTTGCGCAAAAGTTATAGCGTCTACAAAATAGGGCATAGTTTTATAGCATTTTTATTAATATTTTTTTTTTACTAGTAATGGCCGGGATCAGCGATTTTTATTGTGACTGTGACATTATGGCGGACACATCGGACACTTTTGACACCATTTTGGGACCATTGTCATTGATACAGCGATCAGTGCTATAAAAATGCACTGATTACTGTAAAAATGACACTGGCAGTGAAGGGGTTAACACTAGGGGGGCAAGGAAGGGGTTAAATGTATTCCCTAGGAGTGATTACTACTGTGGGGGGAGGTGACCGATCTGTGTCCCTATGTACAAGGGACACAGCATCGGTCCCCTCTCCCTGACAGGACGTGGATCTCTGTGTTTACACACAGAGATCCACATCCTTGTGTGTATACACGCCGATCGCGGGTGCTTGGCGGACATCGCGGCCGCCAGGCACGCGCATCGGCATGTCAGTGACGCGCCAGGCGCGCGCGCGCGCCCCCCAGTGGCTGGAGGAGCCGAGGATGTCTATTGACGGCCTCCCGGATATCTAGAGCCACCTTGAGGCCGTCAATAGACTATGCGCCGGGCTCTAGGAAGTTAAGAAACAGCATAGATTTCACTTTTAGGACACTACCATCAACACCCATACACTTAAAGCTATGCCATCATATCCTATCCATAAAATGCATGAACCTTATAATATAACTAAAGACAAACCTTTTTTTCAGATTTGGATAGAGTAGTGAGGGAATAGAACCACTATAAGGTTTTTCTCGTTCAATAGATTTTTATTTTTCAGAATAATCAAAGAAATTACAGAAATATAATATGACGAAGGGTTCCATCATGTATTACAAGGGAAAAAATAAAAAATAAAAAAGGGATAATAATACATTGTTTTTATCATCACTAAACAGAAAATTAATTATAAGACCATCACTGAAATTTCAAATAAAAACCCAGGTTTGGAGAAATAAGAAATAAGAGTGTACTCCTGGTAAGCAACGAAATAGATGCATAAAAATGAACCATAATGACGGACTGTCTTTGAGGTCCTACCCAACCTGGACACCCCAGATGGGATCTTCCTGTGCCCCGGTCAGGCCCCCCTCCCAGCTCGCCCATCACATTAACCAAACCACCAGATTATGAGGAAAGCTAATGTAGAAAACATTGAGACTATAGACTCCAAATACATATTTATAATAAAATACAGAATTGCTGAAGCAATTTCTCCAATAGTCTATTATTTAAAACCCCTAAGTCACATTTATCAAGCAAAAACAAAAACAAAAACAAAAAAATAAAAATAAATAATAAGATACAAAAAGACAAAGAATAGAGAGAAAGAAGAAAAGAAGGAAAGAGATAAAAAGAGGAAAGAAATCACGGGGCCTATTATCGAGTTTTATGGAACTTAGCGAACAGGATCGAGTTTGATCGTTAGAGAGATACCACAGTAAGCAGCCCAAGGTTCCCAAACAGCTTTGAATTTAGGAAATGTATTTGATAAGATACTAGATAACTTCTCTTGTGTCATAATCCAAGAGATATTATTGTGTATAGCCTGAAAGGGAACCCTGGGTTGTCTCCAAGCCCTAGCAATGGAAATTTTTGCCCCGAGTAGCATAAAGCGAATCAGCTGCTGAGTATGCTTGGGGGTACTAGGAATACGAGCATTAAGGAGAGCGATAGCTGCTGACCTGGGAATCAGGAGCTTAGTGACCTTAAATATGAGGTTGAATATCCTTTTCCACACAGACCTAATCCTAGGACACTCCCACCAGACGTGCACCATCGAACCCAAGAGTTGGCAGCCTCTAAAGCAATTGGGATCAGTATCAGGGTAGATGGTCGCAAGCCTGGCGGGGGTCATATACCACCTCATAAGAATCTTTACGTTAGCTTCTATACGAGAAGTACTCAAAATACCCCGAAATGAATCAGAGCATACCCTCTGCCAGGAGCCTAAATCCCAGCTCAGCTGAAGGTCTTCCTCCCAAGCTGTCATACATGAGGATTTCATAGTAGGACTTGTAAGCGACAAATAGATGATAGAAATACCTCCCCTTTGTCCCATGGCCAATTCACACCAAAGCTCGTAATTTGTAAGTTTTGGTGGATTAGGTTTATCCCTCCAGATATCATGTAAGAATTGTGAGATTTGTTCAAATCTAAGTTTTTCTGAATCTGGAAGATCTAATTTACTTAGACAATGGGACATGGTAATAGGGCCTCAAGATGTAAAGTAGTGTCCTATTCTATAAAGACTCTTGTTCATCCACCAGCTAAAAGCCGTGATATCCATTCCAGAGGGAAAATTAGGATTATTAAATATGTTTGCTAGTGGCTGAATTTCGGACACTAAAGCCGGAAGAGAGCGTAGTCTGTCCCACAGGGCATAGGATTGAGATAGGGAGGGGGATAAAATGGGAGGTCTCTGTTTTAGGGGACACCATAGTAGAAAGTCTAAGGAAAAATGGGGGGTAGCCTGTCCCTCTATAAATACCCAGTCCGGTTTTTCATTACTAGTGTATACTACTGATAATTGGGCAAGTCTAGCGGCTAAATAATAATTATATAGGTTAGGCAATCCCATACCTCCCTTTTTCCTATGTAAATAAAGAGTGTTCTGGGGTATTCTGTAGCCAGATTTTCCCCATACAAATTTGAGAATCATACTTTGTAAAGGCTGTAACTGTTTTTTACTGACAGGTATGGGTAGGGAGCGAAATAAGTACAGAATTCTAGGTAGAAAGGTCATCTTGATGGAGTTAATCCTACCTAACCAGGAAAGTTCATGTTTGGACCAATTTTTTAAATCTGATGTAAGTTTGCGGAATAGGGGTGGATAATTGCTTGCGTAAAGGGACTCCGTTCGTGCAGTAAGGGAAATTCCTAAATATTTGATAGAGGAGGGGCTCCATTCAAATTTGAAGGACTGTTGTAGGAGTGAGACTGTGGAAGACGGAAGGGATACATTTAAAGCTTGCGATTTGGCAAAATTGACTTGAAACCCAGAAATTTTGGAGAAATCTGAAATAACTTTGTATAGGTTCGGGAGGGATGTAATGGGTGAAGTAAGGAAGAGTAGCAAATCGTCCGCAAATAATCCACATTTGTGTGTCTGATTCCCACAAGATACCCCCTTTATGTTAGGATTTTGCCAAATGGCAATGGCTAGGGACTCAATTGCTATGGCAAAAATAATAGGGGACAATGGGCATCCCTGTCTTGTGCCTCTGGCAATATGTATTGGGGAGGAATAGTATCCCTGCAATCGGATTTGGGCTTTGGGTTGGGAATAAAGGGCTCTGATTACACCCATAAAACATGGACTGAAACCCCATCAATCCAGAAGGGAGAGAAGATACTGCCAAGACACAGAGTTGAAGGCCTTCTCCAGATCAAGTGCCAGGAGAAAACCCTGTTGTTTATGACCTCCCTCCCAGTTGGACTGTAAAATGGAAACAATGTCAATTGCCCTTCTCACCTGATCCGGGCCTTGTCTTCCCGGTACAAATCCTACCTGATCCATGTGGATATATTTATTAATGAAAGAAGAAAGGCGGTTTGCCAGAATTTTTGTGAGAATTTTTAAATCATTATTTATCAACGAGATAGGGCGGTAACTAGAGACTCCTTCCAGGTTTTTATCCGGTTTTGGGATAATAGAAATGTAAGCGGTATTGAGTTGGGTACCTAATTGGGTACCATGGGTTTTAAAATTGAAAAATTCAGTCAAATGAGGAATAAGGGTGTCTGTGAAAGCTTTGTAATAGGGAACTGATAAACCATCAGGTCCCGGAGCCGACCCTGTTTTGAGACCACCAATAACCGTTGCCACTTCCTCAACCGAAAAGGGAGTTTCAAGAAAGTCTCTATGTTCCGCATCCAAGGATGGAATAGGTAGGCCATCCATGAATGCGAACACCGAGTCGCTAGGAAGTTGTGAAGGAGGAGTATATAATTTGGAGTAATACGTATGAAATGCCTCAAGAATCTTCTCTGGATTTGCCGTGGGTTCCTGTCCAGCTATGCGGATCTTAGGCATAGAGCAAATCCTAGTCCTAGGGGATAATTTAGTCGCTAAAGTCCTACCTATTTTTCCTTTCTGAGTGTAAAACCTATTACTACTCCAACGTAAGGATCTTTCCGCTTTTGTCGTGAGAGTTAAATTAAGTTCCAGTCTTGTTTTATCAATTTCAGCCAATAAAGTTGGAGAAGGATTATTTTTGTGTTGTGTTCTCAGGGACCTGTATGACCTCTCCAGTCGCACAATGTCCGCTTTGCGTTCCTTTTTTATTCGTGTGGAAATTTGAATAATTTTGCCTCTAATAAAGGCTTTGTGGGCAGCCCACAAGGTTTCAGCGGAAATATCCTCCACCTTATTCAAGCGGAAGTATTCTTGAAGAGCGACATCAATTTCTGCCTTTATTGTTGGGTTGGAGAGTATGGACTCATTTAGTCTCCAATGGCTCCTCTTTGCCAAACTGGCCATAGAGCGAATGGACATGATCACCAAGGAGTGGTCAGACAGGATCGTGTCTATAATTTGGGATTTAATCACCGCCGGGAGTATATAATAAGGTACAAGGATATGGTCAATCCTGGCATAGGTATCATGTGGGTGGGAATAATGGGTGAAATCTCTCATAGAAGGATTAGATTCTCTCCAGACGTCCGCTAAACCTCTATCGTGGAGTAGCTTGGCAATCTGTAGGCTAATCCTAGTGGGTCTGGTAAGTTGGGCAGAGGGGGGTTTGGATTTATCCAACCCCTGGTCGAAAGCTGCATTTGAATCTCCTCCCCAAACAACTTTGCCTCAAGGGAGATAAGGTGTCCAATATGAGACGGAAAAATGTATCCTGCCCAGAGTTAGGGGAATAGTATGAGATCAGGGAGTATAAATGACCCTCTAGTGTGCCCTTAACTAAAATAAATCTACCCTCAGGATCTTTAAATTCAGAGACGAAGTGAAAGTGACAGGATTTAGAAATAAAAATTGCAGCTCCTTTTGTTTTATTTTCAGCACTTGCTAAAAAAAATTGGGGGAATTGGGGATGAATGTATTTGGGATCATACTGCCTAGGAAAATGGGTTTCTTAAATCATAAGAATATCAATACCAAGAGATTTATAAAAATCAAATAATTTACGCCTTTTAATGGGGGAATTCATACCTTGGACATTATGCGTGGCTATTTTAAGTGAGCTCTGTATAGAATTAGCCATGGGAGTCAGGGGAGGTGCTGTGTCCACCAACTAAGTCACTCACCCCTCATACCACTTTGTTCTCCAGGCATAGCAAACCGTCAAGTCCGCCAGCGGAAAGCCAGGACATCATTCTGCGTAGACGATCATTACGATCCAGAAAACATTCTGTAACATAAGAGCAGATTAGGCACGTGGAAGAAAGATCAGATAAAGAAAAGGAAAGAAAAGATCTGAAAAAGAAAAAGAAATAAAAAAAAGATTTCAAAGACAAAAAATGAAGAAAAATTACAAAAACACCAAAAAGAAGAAAACTCTGGGAGAGGGGAAGTTCTCCCCCAGAATCTCTACCAAGGTAGAGCAAATAAGGCCCATTCCCCAATGGGAAAAGGCTACCTTTCCCCCAAAGCTCTTTGGGAGTGTCGAGGGAAAGGACGAGGTACATGGGGCCCACCCCAGCCTGGGCGCCCCTGAAAAACTATATATAAGAAAAATATATATATTATAGCAGGAACTACCAACAATGCAGTATCCTGAGGTAAGACTATATACCCCAAGAACTGGTCCAATCTGAACCTGAACTATCATAAGTCACCCTCAGTCCTTCCTTCCAAAGGGGAGCAAGGAGTGGGGGCCCTCCTAATCAAAAAGTGGAGTAAATACCCTATAGGATGAAAATCCTCTTAGGATATATAAAACATATTTAATAAAAAATGAAAATGCAACAATAGCAAAAATATTATATAAAGAAAAAGTACTGCATAGTCATTCTAGTCCCCTTAGTATAAATTCATCCCTGGACCTTAAAGGGTCAAGGTGTAAGTGAAAAGATCTATCATTAGAGACTAGATCAAGTGGGACCATTGTCCTTAGCCTTCTTAGATCTTGATCTGGTCCACAACGGAGATTGAGGACTTGTAGGATTCGGTCTTTTGGACAAATTCTGAACAGAACGGAAAGTGTCCATATCAGCCTCTTGTGAGATGAACTTGAGGTTCATTAGCAATCTTTCACCATCCTGAAAAGTGGAGAAAGAGTAATTCTTCCCTTTATCCATGAATTTCACTGCAAATGGGAATGCCCATTTATATTTTATGTCCTTTTGAGTTAGGGCAAGTAGTAGTGGTTTCAGAGACCTTCTACGCTGTATAGTAGAAGGGGAAAGATCTGTGAAGATTTGGACAGAATGACCGTGACACTGAACATCAGACATGGTGCGAGCCTTTCTCATAAATTCCTCTTTTACTGCATAAAAGTGAGGTTTAGCAATTATGTCTCTTGGTAAGCCGTCCTTTCTGGGGGGTCCAAGGGACCTGTGGGCTCTATCCAATTCCAGGTGGTGTTGTGGGATATCAGGTATCAAGGACTGGATAACATTTTGTACTGCTGCTGGGATGTCAGTGATGGATTCAGGCAGACCCCTGATACGTATATTTTGTCTTCTGGACCTGTTCTCTAAATCGTCGATCTTATTTAGGGCCACTTCCAGTTGTTCCTGCACTAATTGAATATGTTCCGAATTTTGGTTTGTGATGGACACCGTTTGGTCAAGCTTGATTTCAATATGTTCAATTCTGGTCCCCAAAGTTTGGAAGTCAGCTTTTAATTCTCCAGTAATTTTAGCCACCATTTGGGAGAGCCCCCTGTCAAGAAGTTCAGCCAGGGCCTGGTACAAATCCGTTACAGAAAATGCAGAGGGAGCAGTTATAGAGCTGACAGGAAAAGAACCTTCCTGACACACAGCAGCAGGACCCATAGGGGAAATAGCATAGGATTCTGGAACATGTCCCCTCAGGGAGTCAGTGGAGATTGTAGCAGGAGAAATACTCAGCTGGGTATTCTCATGTGTCAGGGGAGGATATTGCTGGGATATTTGTTCAGGCAGTCTCCTACCTTCCTGAAGTGCCTCAGCTCCGCTGACTAGAAGCTGCGCTGCGGCCGCCATCTTGGAATTTCGGCCGATTTTTAGAACAAAAATTGCGGCTCCCAGGTAGGTATTTTTTAATTTCTGAATAGGTAGGGATGTGCCCGGGTTTATGGGGAATCTGGGGATACCTGTGGCTCTGCTCTAAGTTCAGTATTCACTGAGATATGAGCGCCGCTGGGCTGGGGTGGTGAGGAGATCCTGACTCAGGCAGCCATCCTCAGAGGTCCGCGCATGCGCCTCCCCACTATAAGGTTTTTATTGCTGGCTGTGTTCCATTAGGGAGATCCACTTTCTTTAAATGCCCTGATCACCAATGCCATACGGAAGAAAAGTGAGGGTAAATTCACAATTTTAAATTGCCACCAGAACAGAAATAGAGGTGAAATCTTTCAATGGGGACACTTGCTCCCTTGACAACTGTCTAAGATGGGATTTACCTTTTATTGCAAAGATATTCCTCTCACATACTGTTGATTCTACAGATCAGGAAGTTAAGAGAATTCACCCTAGGAAAAAAAGTAGAACATTTTTAACCCTCCTCTACTCCCCCCCCCAAATAGTTTTAGCTTGGAGACAAGATTATTTTATTATTATTTTATAAGATTTTTATATGATGCAAACTTATCTTAGACAAACTTCCACCTTAAACCATTCTGATATAATGGCGCATATAAGAATTCAGCTCTAAAGACACCTGTATGATACTCATAGGTGTGCGCACAGGGTGTGCCAGGTGTGCCTTGGCACAACCTAATCACCCAGTGTGGTGCAAATTCCCCCCGTTTAGACCCCTGATATTTCACCATAGCTCCTGGGGCTCCTAAAAAAAGTAAAGAAAATAGAAAAAAAAAATTGTAAAAAAAAAATGAATAAAATAATAAAGATAAAAATTACTGATATCGTCCACTGCTCTACTGACACCATCTACTTCCCTACTGACACCATCCTCTGCCCTACTGACACCTTCCCTAATGGGGCTCCCAAAAAATCGAATTGTAAAAAAAATATAAAAACCTAATATAATAAAACTAAAAACTACTGACACCGCCCACTGCCCTACTGACACCAATCTCTGCCCTAATGACACTGACTATTACTCTGTTGACACTGTCAGTATATACTGTATACACGCAAATGTGTTTGAGCTTTGGGGTGCACACCCTAATACAATAGGCTGCGCACACCTATGATGATACTGTTTTCTATGTTGTATAGAAAAGGCCACAGGTTTACACCTTAAACATGCAATACATTTCTATTCATCTTTGTTTTTCACACATGAATTATCAATTAAATAAAAAATAAAAAAACAATTGCATGCTGGCTTGTTCTGTATCTTATATTTTATTTTCCCTGTTCTCTTTCTTTAATAATCATTAGAGATGACTAAGTTGATTCTCAAATCTGAAAGAACAGCAAACTGTAATCGTCTGATTTGTCTGAACATATGCATGCCCATAAGTCCATTCTGCCGAGAATAATATAAATCATAAAGGATCATTGTCTGGAATTGGCACAATTTGATTCACTAATGATCCTTGAGCACAGAGATAAATATGTTGCACTTAACACACATAAACAGTAGATATAAACACTGAATGGTTGACATTTAGTTATTTAAAGTTTTTAAGCATTTACAGTGCCTTTGATTCATCTTGGTGCTGCTGATCCCTTGCATCATCTTTGTAGCTACTACCTATGTGCTGTACATGCACGTGCATTGATGGTATTGTGGCATTTCTCAAGGCAGGTTTCTAGGGGATGACAACAGGGGACCATACTTGAGCAATGTTTATTGAAAAGGTTGCTTGCAGTCTCCATGGGAAATCCATATAACAGGGTTATAATCCTAAATCCTAAATTGTAAGACAAGGAGAAAACATTGTCACTATTAAAGGAAGTGCCTGGTCAAGGACCTTAGTGGAATGATCAAAAGGTATGATTGTAATGAAATATGTTTATTTAAAATATTTGAATTCACTTTAGAATTACATTAACATTTTAGAGCTGATGTTAGATTTTCTTTTGCTTGGCTTACATATACTTTAAGGTCTTTTTGAAAACATAAGGAAATATTTATCTTTCATATATTATGATTAGTCAATATTAGACCATGCAGATTGTATGTTTCCTAAAAGTATACCCAATTTATGAACATAGGTGGACCCTTTAACCTATAATGTGTACATTGTTTTCAGACATGTTGCCACCTGGCATTACCGTGTCAGGAGCTGGCATTCGCCAGTATGCAATCCTTTACATTACATACAGACATGTTGCCGCCTGGCATTATCGTGTCAGGTACTGGCATCCGCCATTGTGCAATTGATGTATTGTTTTATGTAACCCATGTTTTGTAACATGTAAAAATGTATTAATAAATATTTTATATCCACTACAATTGTTCTTCTTTGCTACCATGGGCTTCATTTAAAGTCCCACCCTTCCCCCTTGGTGCAATTTTGCAGCCTCACCGGCTTACTATTTTTCTCCTTTTTCTCAATATGACAGGGATGGAGGTACGGGGCCCTACCTGGTCCTGACATCGCAAAAAGTTCCATTTCCCTCCCCTCCATTTTTTCTTATTCATTATGATATGTAGTTAAGTTTTATAAATGTGAAGCAATCCTTCGGCATAGAACTTCTATTCAGTTATCACTGATCATTGGTGTAGACAGTCTAGGCGTTTATGCATCCTGTTTGAGCTTCTGGGCCTTTCTTTGTAGTGACTGACTGTGGCCTTTGGCAAGTCTAGATTTGCAGAAAGTCTGAAGAGCCAACAGCCTAAGGCAGTGGTGCCTACCAAGGCCGTTGGCCATGTTAATTCACCTTATGCCAGAGAGGATCATTGGAAATCACTGCAACCTGAAGGTTGCAGTGATTTTGTGGTTCAGCCCTGTCTGTATTTATTTTCCATTTCTGTTCATTACAATTCCCCCGAGGTCTGCCCATTTGATTTGTGCCTTATGGTGTCTGAATAAGATTAGGGTTAGAGTCTAGGGTTCTATTAACCTAATTCTTGTGAGCCTAGTATGAATTTTAAGGGGGGTCCTAATACAAAGCAAGACACAATTCATTACCAGACCCTTATCTTAGCATGCAGCCTGGCAGGCCAGGAAAGGGGGAAATTGAGTGTCCAGACCATCACCTGAGCCACATGTCCTAAACATGGGGAGGGTACCTTGCTAGGCTAGATCCCTGTGGCAAAGCCCCTTGTCCCCATATTTATGAGGATAAGAGGTCTTTTCCCACAGCCTGTGTCTGTGGGTAAGGGGCTGATCATAATCTAAAAGCCCCCTTTAAAAATAAGGGGCCTAGATATACCAACCCCTCCATGTGAGTAGCTATTACTAATAATTTAGCAGTACATAGTATCTCTACTAATTCACAATAAAAGTTTAGGGTGTAAATAATGGCAAATATTTTGAAAGTCCTTTTTGTAAAAAAAAAAAAAAAGAAGTCCCCTATTGCAAATTCACCCATCGTCTAGCAATACAGATCCTCATCAATCATGATGAACAACACCTGATGCCAGCTGAAACAAAAACATGCTGAGACCCACTTGTCCCATCTACTTCATGTCACTACACATTCCTAACAACAGATTCCCTGCTGACAGCTGAAATGTCAACAAAGGGGAGGAGATGGTTGCTCAAATATGTATTAGGGTATGTAATTGGACAATGCCATACTTTTAGCTTGAAAACTGTAAACTAAATCTAATACAGAAGCTGGAGTTTGCCTAGATTGATGTTAGCCTGGGTACTGGTTTTATAAAGAAACATTGGCATGTGCTTTCAAGAAGTTCATAAAATCAATATATAATGTGTATTATTATCCGTTTTTATAAAACTAGATTGGAAATTTTTCTGCAACAACAATTTTCAGTCAAAGAAAAGGTACTACAACTTGCCTAGGGAACAGAATAATTAAAATACAGGAATGCTTTCTTTATTTTATATGTGGAGTGAAAAATGGTATACAGAAATATATTTATTGTTAATCCAAATTCCACACGTAGTAATCAAAAATATAAAGACTGAGAATTTTTAGAGATACTGTTATCAAATACTTTTCCAGTAAGTGGTGGGAGGACTTAAGTTATATTTTTATAATAGAGACTGAAAATCAATATCTAAATCAGATGTGTAGCTTTAACAAAAATCAGACTGTTTAAAATAAATATCTATTTGTATGCATTACTTTTACTTAGAACGCCTACAGCTTGCTGTTAAATGCAATATTTCCCTTCAAGAGGTGTTCAGTATTGGAAGATTTTGTACATTTTATACATAGTTTACATGGATGGATAAGGTTAGTAAGGAAACAAGTTAATAGGAAAATCCAGATTGTCATAACTCAAAATAGGCTTAGAAGAAAATCACGTCAGCAATTTTATTGTGCTGGACCTCATGACAGGAGCAGCAGTTAAAAAGCTGGCTAAATGTATGTTTTAGAAATAATGAATAACTTCTGTATGCAACAATTGCATGCATTTTTTTTTCTATAACGGAAAACATTCATGCTGTTTAAAATGATTCGGTAGTTTATGCTTCAGTCAGCTCAAAGTCAAACACCCAAAAAAGAAAATACCCTGCATATACCATTATATACTATGTACACTATACTAGTACTACAGGAAAGTCAATTTAATTTTGCTAACTTCTAGGTGGCTAGAATATGGTACAATATTTTAAGGAATAATAATTTATTATTTTAATGGAAGTTAAAATAGAATATTTAAAGAGCTTCTAGTCTACAATATTTTATGTTGACCTAAATTATTTAATTTTTTTTGATCGTTTATATTTTTTTCTTTCTACAGTAAAAAAGCTGTATTATTAAGAACAACTTGACAATAGACTTTTAAAGCAAAGGTACTTTGCAATAGTGAAACAGAAATAAGCAACATCTTCACATTAGTCAAGTATAGCAATGAATTTAAAGTGTATATCAGTGCAAAATATCCAGTAAATCTCTTCAGTGCCAGAAAGTTTGGCAATGATTTATCCATTTAAAAAATGCTAAAGGTACAAAAAAAGCCCTGCCACTCTGCCATAAATTCATTGTGGTTCTTATGCCTAGTACACACGAGCGGGTAATAAACCAACGGTTTTCCCGACAGAATTCCTTTCAGGCTGCCTTGCATACACACACTCAGACAAAAGTCCACCCGTCCAAAGCGCGGTGACGTACAACACGTACCACGGCACTATAAAGGGGAAGTTCCATTCCAACGGCGCCACCCTTTGGGCTGCTTTTGCTGATCCTTGTGTTAGTAAAAGTTTGGCGAGAGATGATTCGCACTTTTCAGCCTTGTGCTTTTCAGTCCGTTACAGCGTGACGAATGTGATATCTCCATTACGAACGCTAGTTTTACCAGAAAGAGAGCTCCCGTCTCATACTTGATTCTGAGCATGCGTGGTTTTCTGCCCATTGGAAAACCATACTGTCACGTACCTGGTTAGTCAGCCTGACGTGTACGAGAAGGCCTCTCGTACAGCTCTGGCTCGTGGACCACTGATAGTGAGACAGCAGGTCCAGGAGCACAGCGGGGTAAGAGTGCCTGGAATCAGTCCTGAAATCTGTGCAGGTAGTAGCCGGGAACTCACAGGCAGGAATCCGGACTGGCTGGAAGCAGGCAGGTGAGATGGCAGATAGACTGGCAGACTTGGCAGGCGGCCGGCTGAGATGCACAGCAGGAGCAGGTCAGACGAGCCGGGTAGTCAACATGCAGGTGGATCAGATACAGCAGCAGGCAGGAGAGTAGTCAGGTACAGGCAGGCTTTCGGCAACAGACAGGCAGATCAGGTACAAACAGCAGGCAGGAGCGTAGTCGGGTCACAGGCAGGTCCTTGCCAACAAACAGGCAGATCACACAGGTATCAGGATTTCAGGTAAACGCTGTAGACCGAGCAGCAATAAGTCAGTGTCACAGCTCTGTTTAAGTAGGCCGACTGGCGCCAGTTCTGGTGACAAGCGCGAGCGCACACGTGCACGCGCATTTGCAGAAGCGCTTGTGGCCGTTCTGAGCATCCTTGGTTGGCGCCGGGTAACAGCAGCTGTACCTTGCAGATGTCTTTCTTGTCACTGTCCCCCCTTACGGGCAGCCTCCGGATGCCCAGTTGGTTCTTCTTCTGGGGGTGTCTGTGGAAGACAGCGTGGACCAAGTCCATGGCATGTACGTTCTGCTCCGGTTGCCAGGAGTTTTCCTCCGGCCCATAACCCTTCCACTTGATAAAGTATTGTAGACGGCCCCCTCTCCTCCTGCATTCTACAATTGTTTCCACCTCAAACTCTTCATCCCCATTGATGATCACTGGTTCGGGCGGTCTAGTCTCTCGATTAGTGAAGGAATCCGGCACTGTGGGTTTTATCAAGGATACATGGAACACTGGATGTATTCTGAACGAATCAGGTAAGGACAGTTCATAGTAAACATCGTTAATCTTCCTACTTACAGGAAATGGTCCCAGATACTTGGGAGCAAGCTTCTTAGACGGACAGGCCAATCTCAGGTTGGTTGTGGCCAACCAAACTTGGTCCCCTGGTTGCAGAATCAGCTCCCCCCTCCTTCTTCTATCGAAAGCCCTGTTATTATCCTCTTGTGCTTTGGTAACGGCCCCTTGCAACAATTTATTGTTATGCTTGAAGAAGTCCACTGTATTCTGGATGGCTGGCACCGAGGACTCTGGAACAAGGTCGGCAGGAAGGTGGGATGGAAGCCATAGTTTGCAAAGAACGGAGATTGCTTAGTTGCTGTATGACAGGAGTTATTATAAGCAAACTCGGCTAATGGTAGGAGAGATACCCAGTCGTCCTGGACAAATGATGTGAAGCAACGGATATATTGTTCCAATGTCTGGTTAGTGCGTTCGGTTTGCCCGTTAGACTGTGGGTGGTACGCAGATGACATCGAGAGTTTGATCTTCAGGGTGATCGACAATAACAAAGATGGCCGTACAATCTTCTGAAGGTGGTAACTTTACTATGAGGTCCATAGAAATCATGGACCAAGGCCTGTCGGGCACAGGCAGAGGTCTGAGCAAACCCCAGGCTTTATTTCGGGTGCTCTTGCTTCTGATACAGGTGATGCATGCATCCACTTAACTTTTACAGTCTCTTACTAGATTAGGCCACCAAAATGTGCGTTGCACCAGCTCCGTTGTTTTGTGAATACCAAAGTGCCCTGCTAAGGGATGGTCATGGCAGAATCCTAGGACTGGCACCCAAACCTTTTCTGGGACAAAGACTCGGTTCCCCTTCCATAGAAGTCCTTCCCTTGTCTGAAGGGAACCCCCGACAGGAGCAGGGGCAACTGAAGTTGCCTGTTTAAGCTGAGACATGAGGTCGGTCCGAAGTAGCAGAAAGTTCCCTGCTGGCAAGATAGTATCTGATACTGGCAAGTCCTTAGGATCCTCAAACATGCGTGACAGCGCGTTGCGCTTGATTTTCTTAGACCGAGGTCTGTAGGTGATATGGAATAAGAACCTTGAGAAGAAAAGTGCCCATCGGGCCTGGCGAGGTTTCAGCCATTTAGCAGTCTGTAAATACTCAAGGTTATTATGACCCGTGAAGATCAGTATCGGATGCGTTGCTCCCTATAGCAAATACCTCCATTCCTCAAGGATGGCTTTTATGGCAAGAAGTTCTCGATCACCGACATCGTAGTTACTCTCTGCGGGGGGCAAGTTTCCGAGAGAAAAATCTACTGGGTGAGTCAAATTCTTGATACCTTGACGCTGGGACAGAACTCCCCCCACTGCATTCTCCGAAGCGTCTACCTCCAGGATATAGGGTAGCGCCGGATCTGGATGGCTTAGTATGGGGGCAGACGTAAACAGTCCTTTAAGAGTCTCAAAGGCAACCTGGGCTTCAGGGGACCAGTGGAAACGCACACCCTGCTTGGTAAGTTGTGTAATGGGTGTGATGATGGCCGAGAAGTTCTTGATGAATCTGCGGTAGAAGTTAGAAAACTCCACGAACCGCTGGACCCCTTTCTTGTCAGTGGGAGCTGGCCAGGTCAGGATTGCAGAGACTTTCTGCAGATTCATCTCGATTCCCCCGGTGGAGATAATCAATCCCAAGAATTTTATACTTCGCTGCTCGAACTCACACTTCTCAGGCTTAGCATAGAGTACATGTAGGCGGAGACGGCAGAGAACATCCTTAACATGTTTGCGATGACTTTCAAGAGAAGTGGAGAACACAAGTATGTCATCTGAATAGATGATAACAAAAATGTCAACATAGTCTTTAAAAACATTGTTGATAAAGTGTTGGAATGTGGCTGGCGCATTACATAGACCGAAGGGCATGACGAGGTACTCGTGATGGCCAAACTGGGTGCAAAAAGCAGTCTTCCACTCATCCCCCTCTCGTATGTGGATGAGGTTGTAAGCCCCTCTCAGATACAGTTTTGTAAAGATGGAAGCGGAGCGAAGTCTTTGGAAGAGTTTTGGGACCAGGGGGAAGCGATTCTTCACCGTGATCTTATTCAGTTCGCGATAATCTACGCATGGCCGTAGAGAGTGGTCCTTTTTTTCTACAAAGAATATGCCCGCCCCGGGAGGTGAGGTAGAAGGGCGGATGAAACCCTTCTGAAGACTCTCATCAATGTATTACTTCAGGGCACCTAGTTCCTTTTCGGATAGTTGGAAGATCCGACCGAAAGGAATTGCCGCCCCAGACAGAAGCTCGATGGGGCAGTCGTAGGATCTGTGTGGAGGTAGAGTATCCTCCTGAGGAGTCCCCTGAACTGTTTCAGCACAGTGTTGGGTACATGCTCCAGGCGGATGCCCAGCGTTTTGAAGGGTCTGATGATGATACCCAGCTAGAGGAAGGCAGTAGCGTGAGCGCAGAGAGAGGGGATGCTCAAGAAGGACAGCAATCTGGTAGTCATGTTCCAGCAGCTGCAGCATACTGCCAGATTGGCTCCAGTGATGAGGAGGGAGGGGATGATGAGGTCACTGACTCCACGTGGGTGCCTGATAGGAGAGAGGAGGAGGAGGAGGATGAGGAGGAGGCACATCTCCAACGAGGCAGGATGCCCTCTGGGGGCCAGCGTAAGGGCAGCACACCGACTGAATCACACCGCAGAGCTCCGCCTGTGCAAGGCGCTGCCTCTGCTCGTTATTCCAAAAGTTCTTTGGTGTGGGCCTTTTTTGAGTCGAGTGCATCAGAGAGCACGTGGCCAAAACATCAGCTGCTTGGGCACCACATGCTTGACCAGACATATGTTGACCTGCCATGCAGCTCGTTGGCAAGCGTACCTTAAAGACCCACACCAAAGAACAAAGCGGACCTCTCCTTGCTACTCATCAGCTGGGATCTCCAACCCCACTATACCTTCAGTCCTCTCTGAAACCTGCACTGAGAGGAATGAAGGTGTAGAATTAGATGTGTCACAGCCAAGTACTTGCGGGCACTCTGCTAGCAGTACACCGACGTCCGATTGTAGCAGGCAAATTTCCCTGCCCCAGCTGCTGGACCGTCAAAAGAAGTTCACTCCCAGCCATCCACATGCCCAGCGGTTGAATGCTAGCTTGGCTAAATTGCTAGCACTTTAACTGCTGCATTTTCAGTTGGTAGACTCGGCCCCCTTCCATGAGTTTGTGCAATGTGCGGTTCCTCAGTGGCAGGTTCCCAAACGCCACTTTTTCTCACGGAAGGCGATTCTGTCTCTCTACCGGCATGTGGAAGGCAATGTCCATGCCTCGCTGGACAGGGCGGTCAATGGTAAGATGCATATTACCGCTGACTCATGGTCCAGCAGGCATGGACAGGGACGATACCTTTCTTTCACGGCCCATTGGGTCACACTTTTGGCAGCTGGGAAGGATGCAGGATAAGGTGCAGTAGTGTTGGAGGTTGTTCCGCCGCTACGCCTCCAAAATGCTACTACTGGTTGTGACACACCTCTCTCCTCCACCCCCTCCTCTTCTTCTTCCTCCATGGCCTCTTCCTGTGCTTTGTCTTTGGAACCAGCGGTGCTCCGTAGGCGTTCAAGGGGCTACGCAAGTACGCATGCAAAAAGATGCCATGCCGTGCTTGTGCTGGTGTGTTTGGGGGACAGGAGCCACACTGGGGCAGAGGTTCTGTCAGCTCTGCAGGGGCAGGCCGAGAGGTGGGTGAGGCCACTCCAGCTTAAGCCAGGAATGGTGGTTTGTGACAATGGCACCAACCTCCTCTCCGCCCTCCGACAGGGACAACTGACCCATGTGCCCTGTGTGGCTCATGTCCTTAACCTGGTGGTGCAACGGTTCTTGGGCAGGTACCCGGGCTTACAGGATGTCCTGAGGCAGGCCAGGAAAGTCTGTGTGCATTTCTGCAGATCATATAATGCCAGTGCTTGGCTGGCTGAGCTGCAAAAGGAGTTGAACCTGCCCAAGAACCGCCTTATATGTGACATGCCCACCAGGTGGAACTCAACGTTGGCCATGCTGCAGCGGCTGCACACGCAGCAGAGGGCCATCAATGAGTACCTGTGCGACTACAGCACCAGGACATGGTCAGGGGAGCTCTGTTTTTTTTTCACCACGCCAGTGTGGCATGTTCAGGGATGCATGCACTGTCCTGGCACCATTTGAGCAGGCCACGAGGATGGTGAGCAGTGACAGTGCATGCATCAGTGACACTGTATCTCTTGTCCACCTGTTGGAGCATACGCTGCGTGGAATAGGGGTACTTGAGGCAGAACAGAGGCAGGAAGAGGAGGACTTCCTTGCCTCTCAAGGCCCCCTTTACCCAGACAGTGTTCCTTCTGTCCCACCCATTGCACAGGAAGATGACGAGGAGGAGGAGGAGGATTGTGTCAGCATGGAGGTGGAGCCTTGCACTCAGCATTAACAGCAGCAGTCTTTTAGGGATGATTTTCAGTCCCAAGAAACCCGTGGACTTGTACGTGGCTGGGAGGAGGTGGCTGCGGATCATGTCGTCCTTAGTGACCCAGAGGACTCCGGACCGAATGCCTCAGCTAACCTACGCTGCATGGCCTCCCTGATCCTGCAAAGTCTGCGGAAGTATCCTCGTATTCTTCGGATCAAGGAGAGGGACCATTACTGGCTGGACACTCTCCTTGATCCACGGTACAAGGGTAAGGTTGTGGACCTTATCTTACCGTCGCAGAGGGAGCAGAGGATGAGACATCTCCGGGAGGCCTTGCAGAAAGGTCTGTGCAACGCGTTCCCAGAGACTGGGAGGTTACAAACTCCTGGTCCTGGACAACGAGTTGCTGAGGCTTCGGTCAGTCAAAGAAGGAGCGGTGGGGAAGGTGGCCGTCTGACCGATGCGTTCAGACAATTTTTTAGTCCGCAGCCCCAAGGTATGATCGGTTCTAGCAACCATCGTCAGCGTTTTCCCACCGAAAATCCTCTGGCTTACTGGGTCTTGAGGATGGATCACTGGCCAGAGCTTGCACATTATGCAATTGAGCTACTGGCCTGTCCTGCATCCAGCGTTCTTTCGGAACGCACATTCAGTGCTTCTGGAGGCTTTGTCATGGATCACAGGGTGCGCCTGTCCACTGACTCGGTTGATCGACTGACCTTCATAAAGATGAACCAGTCTTGGATCACCACCAGCTACCAAGCACCTGAAGCTGACATAACAGAATAATTTATTTTGAAATGTCACATCCCTTCAAGACTGCCTATGCTGATGCTGAGTGACTGTCCTGTTTTCTTTCTCGTACATCACGGGACACAGAGCGACATAGTCATTACTAATGGGTTATATAGATACCGTCAGGTGCTGGCACTGGCAACTTCCAAAACCGGAAGTACCCTCCCCTATATAAGCCCCTCCCATCCGGGAGCACCTCAGTTTTTTGCCAGTGTCTAAGGTGTTGGCCAAGAAGAAACATGTGTTTTTCACTGAGCTTGCGTACAGGTTCTTTTGGGCCTCAGTAAGCTGTTCCGGATCCGACCAAAAAAGCTTCATAGCTAAACGGTCGGTACCCGGGCCTTGCAGAGAAGAGCAAGGTTTTGCCTGTAATGCTTCTCTTAGGAGAGCTGGACCCTGGGATCCAGAGCTCTGGTCATACCCACGACCAAGATGTTTTCTGTGCAGGGTGCTATACAGGTCCAGGGGAGTGGAATCCTTGGGAACCCGGTCCCTGAAGGTTTGATTACAATGCCTGCCGTGATAGGTGAAGTTTGGGCTTTTGTGGACCAAACAAAGTCCTGCGGCGGGGAACAGGTAAGTGGGGGCCCCCAGGAACTTGGTTCTATTGGGGGACCCCCAAGCCTAATTTGTCTTTCTGTCTGTTACCTAATGGTATTCCCGCAAAATTCTGTGCATGCCTGTAACTACTAAAAAAATGTAATAATTTTTAATGGTGGTCAAGAAAAAAAAAAAAAAATAATATTTTTTTTTTTATATATTTAATATATTAGACTGCGGTACCTGTGTTTGTCCACTAGAGGCCGCTGTGGAATGTTTTCTTGTCATGTGGACTAGTTTCTTCTCAGCAGAGCAAGTCCAGGCAGATGGTGAGTTCTCTCATGGGAAACTGCTTCCTCTGCCATGTTGCAATGCTCGTCCATCCCCCGGCCTGCGGCAAAGAGGGGCCCTGGCTCTTGTCCCTAGTTTCCATTTTTCGAAATTAGCGCCAAAGGCGCACGTGGCCGCGCACGTGCACGTGCACGCGCCTCTATATATAGAGGTGAGCCGGAAAGGGGGCGGAGCCTGGGGGATGACGCTCTGTGGGCGCCGCAGCGCTTCTGCGCATGTGCGGGCGTCCCAGCATGATAAAAATCACAATTTTGTGTGGTGAGCTGGCTATGAAGTACAGAGACAGAGCTGGCAACATTTAAAAAAGGGCATACAGCAAGCGGTTGATACAGGCATCCCCTAGAAAGGCACATTAGTAGACACCAACTGTTTCTTATAGCAGCATTTATGCTAGACTATTGTCAGTAACTGGTGTATTTCGGCTGGAATACCTCAGCTTTGTGGCTTAGGAATATGCCGTCTAAAAACTCCGGGACTAGAAATTCCAGGAGGAATAGGGGGTCTCCATCGGGCTCTGAGGATCTTGGGCATGCTTTGGCTGCACCAGTCTCCCCTGAAGAATCAGAGGTTAGTGACCGTAGAGCACCCTCAGGAGTACCTGGTACTGTGGCTGTCCTCAGTTCACCTGCTCCTGTGTATGTAACAGAGGAGGTTTTTTCCTCAGCTCTGGGAGGGCTGGAAGAGAGATTGTCAGCATTGATCGCGGCTTCCCTGTCACAGGAGAAAAGCGCCCGATCTCCGTCTCCTCCCTCAGAGTGCCTGTTAACAGAGCAACAGTCCCATACAGGGATCGACCTACCTGAAGGGGATCAGGATGAGGTCGATTCGGTTGTAGAGGAATCAACAGTGGAAGAGCCGTTCTCAGCATCACATGCTGAAAGGTTATGGGTTCAGTCCCTGACTAATATGGTCCGATCAGCATTTAAAATGCCACTTGCGGAGCCATCATCCACTTCTGTCTCCTCGTTGGGGTCGCTAAAAGCTCCCCAGACTGTTTGTTCCTTTCCGATCCATCCTTTACTGGAAGGGCTCATTTACCAGGATTGGGAGCATCCTGACAAAATATTTACTCCCCCTAAGAGATTTCCGGTGGTCTATCCCATGGAGGATAAGTTCATCAGAAAATGGAAGGTCCCTACAGTGGACACAGCCATCTCGTGTGTGAATAAATCACTGACATGTCCGGTGGATAATGTCCAAATGTTCAAGGACCCAATAGATAAAAAATTTGAGTCCTTATTAAAATCTGCTTTTTCTACAGCAGGATTGGTGACACAACCAGCAGTGGCAGCTATTGGGGTCTGCCAAGCAGTGAAGGATCAGTTGAAACAGGTCTTAAGGGACTTGCCAGATCAGCAGGCTCTTGCCCTAGCTGATCTACCTAGAGCCTTATGCTTTGTGGTGGACGCCATAAAGGATTCAATCCATCAGGCCTCCCGCCTTACGCTGTCTGTAGTACATATGCGCAGGCTTCTATGGCTCAAAAACTGGTCTGCTGAAGCTCCCTGTAAAAAATTGCTGGTCAGCTTCCCATTTCATGGTGAGCGCTTATTCGGGGAGGACCTGGACAAGTATATCCAGAGAATTTCCAGCGGTAAAAGTACACTTTTGCCAGTTAAAAATAGAGTTAGAGGTCCCTCTTTTAAGAGGCCGGCTTCTCCAGTCCCTAGGACATCGGCTGTGAAACAGTTCCGACGGCCTCCTCGGTCAAATCCCGGAGGTAAAAATCAGGGACAGTTGCAGGGTAACAAGAAGCCCTGGAGCAGGAGAGGTACAAAACCTCCCCCAAAGTCAAATGCATGAAGGGTTGCCCCCACTCAATCGGGTGGGGGGAAGACTTCAGTTGTTCACAGAGACCTGGCGGGACACGATCCGAGACAGATGGGTGCTCTCCGCAGTAAATCTGGGATACAAATTGGAGTTAAAAAAACTCCCCTCCTTCCCACTTTATAAGGTCAAACGTGCCAAGGGATCCCCAGAAGAGAGGATCCCTCCTGTTGGCACTGGAACAATTATTGCTCCAAGCAGTAATTATAGAGGTTCCCCTGGAAGAATGGGGGTTCGGGTTTTACTCAAACCTCTTTACAGTTCCGAAGCCAAACGGGGACGTGAGGCCCATATTAAATCTAAAAGGGCTAAACAAATTCCTACATATCAGGACTTTCCGGATGGAGTCGATCCGATCGGTAGCCACTGCCCTACAAGGGGAGGAATGGTTAGCCTCGATCGACATCAAAGATGCTTATTTGCACATTCCCATCTTTCCAGCCCACCAAAAATTTCTACGCTTTGCGGTAGAAGGGCGCCATTTTCAGTTCAGAGCCTTACCCTTCGGTCTGGCCACAGCACCAAGAGTGTTCACAAAAATTCTGGCCCCATTATTGGCCAATCTAAGGACACGAGGTGTAACGATAATGGCATATCTAGACGACTTGTTGCTGATAGACCACTCAGTGGAAAAACTAGAAGTGGTTGTTCACGAGACAATCAAGTTTCTGGAATATCACGGTTGGATTATCAACCGAGACAAGTCAGCCCTAAAACCAGTCAAAAGTCTGGAATACTTGGGGCTAAGGCTGGATTCAGACCAGAGAAAAATTTTCTTGCCTCAAGAAAAGGGGTCGTCTTTGAGAGATTTGATCCACTTAGTGGGTTCAAAAAGACAGCCATCCATACGCCTGTGCATGAGGCTGCTGGGAAAAATGGTGGCATCATTCGAAGCAGTACCCTACGGTCAATTCCATTCAAGGAAATTGCAAAGGGCCATACTGTCAGCCTGGAACAAAAAAGTTCAAGCTCTGGACTTACCAATGTCCTTGTCCCCTTCCGTTCGCAAGAGCCTCCGCTGGTGGTTGGTTCCCCAGAATCTGGAAAGAGGGAAATCCTTCAGTCCGATTTCCTGGAAGGTGGTCACTACAGATGCCAGCCTTATAGGCTGGGGAGCAGTACTGGAGCAATGGTCTCTCCAGGGCAAGTGGTCAGAAGCAGAAAAGGCCCTGCCCATCAATCTCTTAGAGATACGAGCAGCCCGGTATGCCCTAGTAGCATGGACATCCAAACTCCAAGGGTCCCCTGTCAGAGTTCAATCAGACAATGCCACAGCAGTGGCATATATCAATCGTCAGGGGGGCACCAGGAGTCGTGCAGCCCAAAGGGAAGTAAATTACATCCTGAGATGGGCAGAAAGATATGTCCCAGCCATATCTGCGGTATTCATTCCAGGAGTGGAGAATTGGAAGGCGGACTTTCTAAGTCGCCAACAATTATGCCCAGGGGAATGGTCCCTTCATCCCGAGGTTTTCCGGACAATATGTCAGCGGTGGGGAACACCGGATGTAGATCTGCTAGCATCCAGATTCAACACAAAAGTGGACAGGTTTGTCTCTTGGACAAGGGATCCCCTAGCGTGCGGCTCAGATGCCCTAGTGTTCCCTTGGGATCAGTTCAAGCTGATATATGCATTCCCACCGCCACAATTGTTACCTCGATTACTCCGCAGAATCAGGGTAGAAAAGAAACCAGTGATTCTGGTGGCTCCAGCGTGGCCCTGAAGAGCATGGTACGCGGAGATTGTAAAAATGTCTGTGGGGAGTCCTTGGACCCTCCCACATCGTCCGGACCTGCTTTCGCAAGGACCGATATACCACCCTTCCTTACCAGCCCTAGGTTTGACGGCCTGGCTATTGAAGCCCACATTCTAAAAAAGAGAGGGCTCTCTAATTCTGTGGTATCTACCATGATCAATGCCAGGAAGCCGGTATCCAGGCAGATCTACTATAGAATCTGGAAGGCGTACATCGCCTGGTGTGAGGCCAAGAAATGGCATCCACGTAAATACGTAATAGGTAGGATTCTGGACTTCCTACAATGGGCTGTAGATAGGAAGCTTGCCTTGAGTACTATCAAGGGTCAGATTTCGGCCTTGTCAATATTTTTTCAAAGGCCCTTGGCTTCGCATTCACTAGTCAAAGCCTTTATACAAGGAGTGATGCGTATTAGTCCTCCGGTTAATATTCCCATGTGTCCATGGGATCTAAACTTGGTTCTGTCGGTTCTACAGAAACAACCATTTGAACCATTACAGCATATTTCCTTGGTGCTTCTCACCAGGAAATTGATTTTTCTAGTAGCCATTTGTTCAGCTAAAAGAGTATCGGAATTAGCAGCTATGTCCTGTAAGGAGCCATATCTGGTTATCCATAAGGACAGAGTAGTGTTACGTCCTCATCCAGCCTTTTTTCCTAAGGTGGTATCGAGGTTTCATTTGAACCAAGATGTGGTTCTTCCTTCTTTTTTCCCCAAACCTACTTCGGTAGAGGAAAAGTTATTGCATTCTTTGGATGTAGTAAGAGCAGTTAAAGCTTATCTAAAAGCCACTGCTCAGATTCGCAGAACGGATACTTTGTTTATTCTGCCGGAAGGCCCCAGAAAGGGTCAGGCAGCGTCAAAATCTACTTTAGCCAAGTGGATTCGACAGGTCATAATACAAGCCTATGGCTTGAGAAGGAGACCGCCTCCGTTCAAAGTTAGAGCGCACTCCACGAGAGCAGTTGGAACTTCATGGGCAGTGCATCACCAGGCCTCCCTGGCTCAAATCTGTAAGGCCGCAACATGGTCTTCAGTTCACACGTTTACTAGGTTCTACCAGGTGGACGTTAGAAGTCAGGAGGATGTCGCCTTTGGGCGCAGTGTGTTGCAGGCCGCAAAAGATCCTCATGTCTGATAGCGCTCAGCTTATATATGGTGTATCCCCCCCCTCATTTGGCATTGCTTTAGGACATCCCATTAGTAATGACTATGTCGCTCTGTGTCCCGTGATGTACGAGAAAGAAAATAGGATTTTTATAACAGCTTACCTGTAAAATCCTTTTCTTGGAGTACATCACGGGACACAGAGCTCCCGCCCCTCTTTGGGGACACTTATTGCTTTGCTACAAAACTGAGGTGCTCCCGGATGGGAGGGGCTTATATAGGGGAGGGTACTTCCGGTTTTGGAAGTTGCCAGTGCCAGCACCTGACGGTATCTATATAACACATTAGTAATGACTATGTCGCTCTGTGTCCCGTGATGTACTCCAAGAAAAGGATTTTACAGGTAAGCTGTTATAAAAATCCTATTATGTTGATTGACTATCCTCCTCCTCCTCAATGATCCGATTCCTGATGATAGCTTTGGAAGAACATTTTTGTTTCTGGGTGCCGCCACCAGTGGCTAAGGCCCAATTTTTCAGCCCCTGTTTAACAGGGGCATGTAATTACAATTTTTTATGCAATACTTTGCAGCAGGGCTCATTCCTGCACTCCAACTAGAGTATCTGGGAGAGGTTGCAGTTTCGTGGCACCAGCACCAGTGCCTAAGGCCCAATTTTTCAGCCCCTGTTTAACAGGGGCGTGTAATTACAATTTTTTATGCAATGCTTTGCAGCAGGGCTCATTCCTGCACTCCAACTAGAGTATCTAGGAGAGGTTGCAGTGTCGTCGCACCAGCACCAGTGCCTAAGGCCCAATTTTTCAGCCCCTGTTTAACAGGGGCTTGTAATTACAATTTTTGATGCAATACTTTGCAACAGGGCTCATTGCTGTGCTCCAAGTACAGTATCTGTGAGGGGTTTCAGTGTTGTGGCACCAGTGCCTAAGGCCCAATTTTTCTGCCCCTGTTCAACAGGGGCATGTAATTACAATTCTTGATCTAATAATTCACAGCAGGGCCCATTCCTGCGCCCACCAAGAGTAACTGTGAGGGCTTACAGTGTTGTGGCAACACCACCACCACCACCAAAGGCACAATTTTTCTGACCCTCTTCAACAGGGGCATGCAATTACAATTCTTGATCTAATAATTAACAGTAGGCCCCATTCATGCGCCCACCAAGAGTAACTGTGAGGGCTGACAGTGTTGTAGCACCAGCACCACCACCAAAGGCCCAATTTTTCCTACCACTGTTCAACAATGGCATGTAATTACAATTCCTGATATAATAGTTCACAGCAGGGCGTTCCAGCGCCCACCAAGAGTAACTGTGAGGGTTCACAGTGTTGTGGCAACATCAACATCTAAGGGGCAAATTTCAGCAGAATATATACGGCAGGCCCCTACTTTCAAACATCCAGCTTACAAACGACTCCTACTTGCAAACGGAAGGAGACAAAAGGAAGTGAGAGGAAATCTACCCCTAGGAAGGGAAATTCTCTCATGTAAGAGTTAATATGGGAAAAAGGTGTCTCCTCTCTACTGATGCTTTATCACCAATCCTTGTTTCAATAAAAACCCCACTTTTCCATAAACATTTGTCATTGCGACGGAAAGTGAGGTGAAATCTTCTGAACAGGTGCACAGACAGCAAAACAAATGTTACAGGGGTGATAACCCTTCCCTATGTTTTCCAAAAAGCTTAAAAATATATTTTTTGGCTGGAGCTACACTTAAACAATGTACCTGTTCAAAATTACAAACAGATTCTACTTAAGAACAAACCTACAGTACCTGTCTTGTTTGCACCACCTGTATACTGCTGTTCAGAGTATATAGGGCCTTTTTTTATTTTGGGTGCGGGGTTCCCCTTAATATCCATACAAGACCCAAAGGGGCTGGTAATGGGCTGGGGTGGGGGGGGGGGGTGTGATGGGGTAGCCATGCCATTTTTCTCAAAGATTTTCATCCATATTGCCAGGACAAGACATGACATTAAAGCCGCAAGCAGTTTTAAATGGCTTTTTTTCCTTTAGAAATGTCATTTTGTGCAGGGACAGTTCTAAACACGGGAAACACATGCCACTTCCCAGGCATACTTTAGACACCCCCCAGGTACGATATTTAAAGGAATATTTCACTTTTTTTTTCACTTTATGCATCATTAAAATGACTGCTCCCGAAAAAACTTCAGTTTTTAAAACTTATTTTTTCAGTGATACATGTCCCCTGGGGCAGAACCCGGGTCCCCAAACCCTTTTTAGGAGAATAACATGCATATTAGCCGTTATAATTAGCACTTTAGATTTCGAACGTCCGCGTCCATTGTATTTAATAGGGTTCTAAAGTTCACGCAAACTTTCGGTCAGTTCGCAGGTTCTGGTGCGAACCGAACCGTGGGTGTTCGGCTCATCCCTACTGGACAGTTCCGTACAAAGTGGCTAACCCCTCCACAGTAGAGGCAGAGGTTGCCCTGTTGACGTTGTGAGCGTTCTTCAAAAGAGAGTGAAGGGCGAATTAGGCCAAGTCGTGTGGATGTTTCTGCTGCCGGTACAGAAGAGATCAGCTTAACAGGTGTCAACGTCAACACGGGCTGGGACCTTAGGCATCATCCACACAGGCTGAGAGGAACCTGCTGAATTCTCCTGCCTGCGTTCAAGAAGATGGAGGTCGATCTGGATCGACAATGCGATTAAGTCCTCCAAGAAACTTGGCACCCCCACACGAGCTAGTTCATCTTTCAGGTCCTCTGTTAACCCTAGGCGGAACTGATGTCGTAGTGCTGCATTGTTCCAGCCTGTGTCTGCACTCCAGCATCTGAAGTCTGTCACATAGTCCTCGACCGCTCTGAGGCCTTTCCGGAGTGCATGGAGGGAGGATTCAGCAGTAACAGTCCGTTGGGGGTCCTCATACAATCGGGACATGGAAGAAGGAAGACACGGTATCAAGTTGTGTGTCCTTTGCTTCCAACAAATTATGAGCCCAGGTTTGAGGTTCACCCTGGAGCAAGGATATGGTGAACCCCACCTTAGTAGCCTCAGCAGCGAAAGTCCGTGGTTGAAGTGAAAAGTAGAGCTGACAGGCGTTACAGAATGCTCTAAACTTAGACCGGTCTCTGGAGAAATTTTCAGGACAGGGCACTCGTGGCTCTGGAGTAGTCATCACTGCAACAGGACCAGTAGTGAACACCATCTGGGTTGGCACAATTGCAGGAGGTGCAGCAGCAGGAGTGGCGGGAGAAGGTAGGACCTGCATACGTTCCTCAAGCTGAATGAATTCCTCCTGCAGAGCCTTGATTGCTTGTGTAAGGCCTGTGATGCTCTGGTAGACTCCAGGTATGAGAGAGGGTCCCCCTGCAGGCTCAGTCATGGCTGCTTGGTACTGTCACGTACCTGGTTAGTGAGCCTGACATGTAGGAGAAGGCCTCTCGTACAGCTCTGGCTCGTGGACCACTGATAGTGAAACAGCAGGTCCAGGAGCACAGCGGGGTAAGGGTACCTGGAATCAGTCCTGAAGTCTGTGAAGACAGGAAGCCGGACTGGCTGGAAGCAGGCGGGTGAGATGGCAGATAGACTGGCAGACTTGGTTGGCGGCCGGCTGGGATGCACAGCAGGAGCAGGTCAGACGAGCCGGGTAGTCAATAGGCAGGCGGATCAGATACAGCAGCAGGCAGGAGAGTAGTCAGGTACAGGCAGGCTTTCGGCAACAGACAGGCAGATCAGGTACAAACAGCAGGCAGGAGCGTAGTCAGGTCACAGGCAGGTCCTTGGCAACAAACAGGCAGATCCTACAGGTATCAGGATTTCAGGTAAACGCTGTAGACCAAGCAGCAATAAGTCAGTGTCACAGCTCTGTTTATATAGGCCGACTGGCGCCAGTTCTGGTGACAAGCGCGCACGCACACGTGCACACGCATTTGCAGAATCGCTTGTGGCCATTCTGAGCGTCCTTGGTTGGCGCCTGTGCACAGGCGCGCACCGGACAACAGCAGCTGTACCTTGCAGACGTCTTTCCTGACACATATAGACAAACAGATTTCCCGCTCTGATTTTTGGCCTGACGGGAAAAAAGAGATCCTGGTCTCTTTTTTTGTCCGGCAGTTTTCCCGTCAGAAAAACTGCGATGGAGAATATACATGGCCGGGATTCCTGACCAAAAGCTCTCATAGCAGTTTTCCCGTCTGAAAAAACGGTTGTGTGTATGAGGCATAACTTCCTCTATAAAATTACAACACTGCCTCTGCTGCACTGAAATCCCAAACAGTATTGTTAGCCCTGCTCAGTACTTCTTTTTAGACTTCAGAACACCACCCTCATCTGTCAGCTTAAACGGCAAGTCAGGAATTAAGACTTCTGGCACGATCAATGGGTATTTTTATGTATTTTTAAGCAGCATTTTTAAAGATTTAGGGCCCTTTCACACGGGCAGATACTGTGATGATCCTCCCCGTGAACACCCGCTTGCTCAGTGGAGATCGCTCCGTTGATCCCCGCTGAGCCGGCGAATGACAGGGCGGTTCCTGCACACTGTGCAGGGACCGCCCTGTCAGATCTCCGCTCTCCTCTATGGGGGTATCGGTGGAACACGGACCGTCTGTCCGTGTTCATCCGATCCGCTCTGCAGATAGATGAAAAAATAGGATTTTCCTCCATCTGCAGAAACGGAGCATAGCGGACACGGATGAGATCAGGTGTCAGCGGATGTTCATCTGCTGACACCCGCTATCCCATAGGGATACATGTATGTCCCTTTTTCATCCGTATATGGATGGATGAAAAAACAGGCATACGGTCCGCCCGTGTGAAAGGGCCCTAAAAAACACAGGAAATGCATACTGCAGAGATGTACTGAATATGTTTTTTGTTTTGCTAAAACACACTTTACAGCTGAACTCCTGAAAACTAAAAATCCTCCAATGTAGTTGCAGCTGTGCTGTGTTTTTCAGCTTTAAAGTGTTAAGTGCTCATTTTGTCAAGTGGAGAGAAGGAATCCTTATACTCACGTGATCCTCCACTCCACTGGCAAATATCATTCCCCAATGATCCAGAAGTGGACTGTTGTTAGCATCCTCACATCCAGAACAGGTCTATAGAGCCTGCTCTGGGCTTGATGATGTGAGGACTCAAGACCACTTGAGCAAGAAGGTGCAGAAGACAACCAGAGCAAGACCACCAGAGCAGGGAGGTGCAGGACCTTGTCTTGTGCAGGGCGGATCGGATTATTAGGTAAGTATATCTCATTTCATCTGTCCTCTAGACAAAAACAGGAAATTAACCTTTGCAGTGTGGGCACAGCTCCAAGTTTTTTTTTCCCAAAAGCTAACTTTTTAAGGAACATGTTACATGTTACACCCGTATTTAGGTTGTAACATGTAACATGTTTCAGCTCCTGCTCCCCTCTCCCCCTGATCCCTTTCCTCCTTGAAAGCAGGTGGGATATCATCTCCCCCACAGTCATTGACACATTTAAAATAGACTTGACTGTGTAGGGTAGGGGTAGGCAACCTTTCAGAGGTTGAGATCTTCCTGGGTAACATGTAGGAAATCAAAGATCCCCGGTGGGAAGGGGAGGGGGGTTGGGGCGTTAGCGTTGTCCTTTAAAAAATAAAGCATTCAATAAAAATACTAAGGGCCGGTTCCCACTGCTGTGATGTCAGACATCGCATGTGATTCACACTGCACTGCTGTGCAAATCACATGCAATGTCTGTGCGATGCAAATTCAAAAATACAGATTGTATGGCTGAATTCTGATCGTATTCAGACCAAACTCATGCAGGACCCTTTTTTTGGTACGCACCAGAATCAGATCCAAATCCTATCCAAATTGACAGTTCTCACTGCGATATGCAAACCGATCTGGGGGTGTCATTAACTTTGTATTGACACTCCCAGCAGTTTGCATGGGGCAGTGTGAACCGCCAGTGGGAGACATGCGATGCGGGAACCATACTGGATTTGCAGCCATAGTGTGTCACAGTAGTGTCTTCTTCCCCACTTAAAATCACTTACCCATAAGCATAAACCTTCTTAAGATGTTATTCCTTACTAAATTTGGATGTTTTCCACAGCTGCCCAACCTGGATACCCAACTCCTTTTTTGAAGACGTGGATAAATGTGTTGGTAGATTTATTTGGAGGGAGCTACCCCTAGATTAGCTAGATCTACTCTGACTCTTCCTGTCCATTGCGGAGGACTAGCACTACCGGATTACCAAACTTACTACTGGGCTGCTGTTCTAGTGAAGGTCAGGTGGCGGTATGTGATTTATCGATCCAATGCCGCCGTGTTTCTCAAGGCAGCTGTCTTGGGATCATTTCGGGAATTGGGAAATTTAGATAATAGAGGTCTTCGGGCATATGGTAACAATTCGCACCCTACCAGATAGACCCTCAAGGTTTGGACAATGGCCAGACGGAGGTTCATGGGTCCTAATAGATGGTCCCCCTTCTGCCCTCCCTGGGGAAATCCTAGCCTCCCACATTTCAGATCTTTTCCTGATCCACAGATTTGGGCTAGATATGGAGTTAAAGTACTTGGGGATATTTTCTCGGCGGGTGTCTTACTCCCCTTCACAACCCTTAAAGCCAAATATCATTTACCTGGGTGTATGTATTTTAGGTACTGTGACAGCAGGAAGGTAAAGTCACCTGGTTGCATCCAGGGGGGTAGATATATTTCGCCCAGATTCAGGCTTTACGCTGACTTATACAACTAGGTGGAGAGTTGTATAAGCCCAGCTGGGGCTAGTGGGCTCATGGATGACTCATACCTCTAGGGAGAGTGTGGGGCATCGTGCAGACAGGGAGTTGATGAGACCAGCTGAAGCTTGTCAGCTCATTTAGGCCTCTATAAGAACTCCCAGCTTCATTAGATGTTAGCTCATGCCTGGAACAGACCTGTGTGGACTTCCTGGAGAGAGTGAACCCTTGTGCGGTGAGACAAAGCCTGTGTGGCTATTTGCTTGGACATTTAAAACCAGGGACTTAGGGACTAGGACAGCACTAGGCTGATCCCAGTTGTTAGTTAGGAAACCTGTATGTTTAGTCAGAGGTCAAGTTGACCAGGATTTATTTTGTTTATGTTTCTTTTGCTTTGCTGTGTTTTGTCACTGTAAATAGAAAATAAACCGCACCTTTTTGATTTTGAAAACCACAACCTCCGTTTGCTGGGCCTGTTTTTGTGTGGGGAGCCCATCCCGGGGGTCACACACACCCGCTGCCGAGCTAACCCCCTCACAGTTGGTGGAGAATGCGGGCAGTTTTTTTTTAAGCCAGCATGGAGGAGATACTGAAACAGCTGGCTCTAGCAAATGCCAATCAACAGCAGACAAATGCAGGTTTGCAAAAGAGCCTTGCAGCTCATCAACAGAGCCTTGCAGCTCAACAACAGAACTTCGCAGCCCAGCAGCAAGCTCATCAACAGAGCCTTGCAGCCCAGCAGCAAGCTCATCAACAGAGCCTTGCAGCCCAGCAGCAGACAAACGCAACTTTGCAACAGAGTCTGGAGGCTCAGCAACAAGCCCAGCAGCAATCTGAGGCCCGCTTCATAGACCTGTTGCAGAAGCAAGAGCAGAGACTACAACAACAGATGGAAGCAGTAATGCAGCAACGTCCGCAGACCAGTGAGGAAAGCCGTCCCACTAATACCGCGTCCTTTGGGGTGAGTCGTTTATTGACAAAAATGACTGGAGAGGATGATCCAGAGGTATTTTTGACCACATTTGAAAGGACCGCTGAAAGAGAAAAGTGGCCTGAGGAGCAGTGGGCTGGACTGGTGGCTCCTCTGTTAACTGGTGAATCGCAGAAAGCTTACTATGACCTAGAGCCTAACCAAGCAAAAGACTATGTGATGCTAAAAGCTGAAATATTGGCAAGGCTGGGTGTCACCCTGGCTGTCCGGGCTCAGCGTGTGCATAACTGGACTTTCCAGCTTGGAAAACCCCCCAGGTCTCAAATGTATGATCTCATTCACCTGAGCAGAAAGTGGCTACAGCCAGAGACTTTGTCCGCACCAAAGATTGTGGAACGTGTTGTAATGGATCGGTTTTTGAGAGCTCTTCCTACTGCCATCCAAAAGTGGGTAAGCCATGGAGACCCAGAGACGGCCGATGGTCTTGTGGATCGTGTGGAGAAATACTTGGCTACAGAGAACCTGACGGCCTCTTCCAGAGACACTCGGACTTTCCACCCTAAGACCAGACCATCCCCAGGGGCGGATAAGAGGATTCCAAGGGGTGAGGGTGGAGAGAGTGAGAGGGTGGGAGCTCTACCCCAAGTTTGGCGAGAACAGCCTGGGAAATCAGTGGCTCAAGAGGCGGCAAGAAGGATCGTTTGCTACCGCTGCCGGCAAGCGGGACATATTGCAGCCAATTGCCCGGTTGTGGAGGAACCCATGCAGTGTGACTTTCTGACGGGCAGACGTCAGTCGCTGTGTGCGACAGTCGCATGCACTGCCATTCGAGGAACTGAGAAACATTTATGCAAAATGTGTGTTAATGGTAGAAATGTTGTGGTATTGCTGGATTCAGGTAGCCTTGTGACCCTGATAAAGGCTGAGTTAGTTAAAACAGAGGTCTCTGGGAATAGCAAGGTAGCTGTTATTTGTGTGCATGGGGACACCCGAGAGTATCCAGTGACTACAGTGTGTTTCGAGACCCCCAAAGGTACCCTCTTTCATCCAGTGGGCTTAGTATCTCAGTTACCGCATGACGCCATTGTGGGAAGGGATTTTCCGAAGTTCTGGGAACTGTGGGATGATCCTGAGCCCCCCACTGGTGCCCCTATGTACCAGGAATGTGATAGCCAGAACTCCCCTGAGAGTGGTGAGGACTCTCCGGAATTTCCCTTATCAGTATTGGCAGGGGAGACTCAAGAAACTGGAGAGGAGCCCACCTCCTCAGACGAAAACCTACCGTCTGTGGAGTTTTCTGATCTTGAGGTTCACAGGGAAAACTTTGCCACAGAACAGTTGAAAGACCCCGCCCTAATAAAGGCACGGGAAAACGTAGTGAAAATAGATGGCGAGTTAGTGAACCCAGATAATACCTGCACTTACCCATACTTCAGCGTAGAGAAGGACCTACTGTATCGGGTGGCAAAAAGGGCAGAAGAAACCGTTGAGCAGCTTGTGGTGCCCAAACCTTACAGGAAGTTGGTGTTGGAGTTGGCCCATGGGCACATTCTTGGAGGTCATCTGGGGACAGAGAAAACCCGAGAGAGGGTATTACAGAGATTCTATTGGCCGGGGGTGATGAAGGACATAGAAAATTATTGTTCCTCCTGCCCTGTGTGTCAGAGGTCGGCCCCGATGCCACATTTCCGTAGCCCGCTGGTCCCTCTACCCATCATTGAGGTCCCGTTTGAGAGGATCGCCATGGATTTGGTAGGTCCTATAATCAAGTCCGCTAGGGGGCACCAGTACATATTAGTTATAATGGACTATGCCACCCGTTATCCAGAAGCGATCCCTCTCCGAAATACCTCGGCCAAAACCATAGCCAAAGAGCTATCTCTTGTGTTTAGCCGGGTGGGTATTTGTAAAGAACTGCTTACGGACCAAGGTACACCCTTTATGTCCCGGGTTATGAAGGAGCTGTGTAAATTGTTCAAAGTGACGCAATTACGTACATCTGTGTATCACCCCCAAACCGATGGGCTGGTTGAAAGATTCAACAAAACCCTAAAACAAATGTTGAAGAAAGTGGTGGATAGAGATGGAAAGGATTGGGACTGTCTACTTCCTTATCTGATGTTTGCTATTAGGGAGGTGCCCCAATCCTCTACGGGATTCTCCCCCTTTGAGTTACTGTATGGGAGACACCCAAGAGGGCTGTTGGATATTGCCAAGGAAACTTGGGAAAGTGAGAGTTCTCCCCACAGGAGTGTGATTGAGCATGTCGCCCTGATGCAAGACCGAATTGCACAGGTAATGCCCATCGTGAAGGAACATTTGGCCCAAGCGCAGTTAGCACAGCAGAGAGTGTACAACCGTGGAGCCAAGACCCGTACCTTTTCCCCGGGGGATAGGATACTGGTACTTGTCCCTACGGTTGAAAGTAAATTCCTTGCCAAATGGCAAGGCCCCTACGAGATAATGGAAAAAGTGAGCGAAGTGAATTACAAGGTCAGACAACCAGGAAGGCGAAAGCCCGAACAGATCTATCACGTTAATCTGTTGAAAGCCTGGAGGGATAGAGAGTCCCTAGTCGCAGACACTTGGTCACCAGCTCAAACTGGTTGCGTGATTCCTGAGGTTGGAATAGCAGCCACCTTGTCACAACCCCAACAACAGGAGGTTAAGGAGTTTGTGCTTCGCAACAAGGAGGTATTCTCTGAGCTGCCGGGACAAACATCTGGGGTAGAGCATGACATCATTACCCCGCCCGGTGAAAGGGTGAAGTTAAAACCCTATCGGATCCCAGAGGCCCGACGGGAGGCAATACGGGAGGAAGTACAGAAAATGCTGAACTTAGGGGTGATAGAGGAGTCCCAAAGTGATTGGTCTAGTCCCATTGTGTTGGTGCCTAAACCGGATGGGAGCTGGCGATTTTGTAACGATTTTCGTCAGTTGAACAAAGTTACAAAATTTGACACCTACCCCATGCCACGTATAGATGAGTTGATCGACCGGCTGGGAACAGCCCGATACATGACGACTCTTGACCTCACAAAAGGGTATTGGCAAATCCCCCTGGCCAAGTCGGCCAAAGAGAAAACCGCATTTGTAACCCCAGACGGGGCGTTCCAATATAAAAGAATGCCGTTCGGGTTACAGAATGCGCCGGCCACATTCCAGCGGAAAATGGACCAGATGCTGAGGCCCCATCGGAAGTATGCTGCGGCTTACCTGGATGACGTAATTGTCCATAGCACAGATTGGGCCTCACATCTGCCAAAAGTGCAAGCAGTCCTGGACTCTGTTCGGGAAGCGGGGTTTACGGCTAACCCCAAGAAGTGTACCATTGGGCAGGAAGAGGCCAAATATCTTGGGTACACCATTGGGAGGGGAGTAATAAAACCCCAACTCAACAAAGTTGAGGCCATCCAGAGTTGGACACGTCCCAACAGCAAGAAGCAGGTACGAGCCTTTCTGGGAATCGCTGGGTATTATCGGCGATTCATTCTCCACTTTGCTTCTAAGGCTGTGCCCCTAACCAACCTGACGAAGGGGAAAGGGTCGGTCATGATTAAATGGACCCCCGAGGCTGAGGCAGCATTCCAATTCTTGAAACAAGCCTTATGTAGCCAGCCAGTGTTGTACTCACCCGACTTCTCTAAAGACTTTGTCGTACAAAGTGATGCGTCAGATGTGGGGTTAGGAGCAGTATTGTCCCAGGTCTGGAACGGGGAAGAGCACCCAGTCATTTACCTCAGCAGGAAGTTGAAGTCCCATGAGGTAAATTACGCCACGGTTGAAAAGGAGTGTTTAGCGGTGAAGTGGGCTCTAGATTCCCTTCGGTACTACCTGCTAGGTAGGCACTTTGACTTGGTTACGGATCACGCTCCGTTAAAGTGGATGGCTCAAAACAAGGAAACAAATAGAAGAGTGAATAGGTGGTTCCTGGCCCTCCAGGAATTCAACTTCACAGTAAAGCATCGCCCTGGCGTTCAAATGGGGAATGTGGATGCTTTGTCTCGAGTACATAAATGCCTGATTGCTGGTGTTCCAACCCCGAGGTTAAAACAAGAGGGGGGGGTATGTGACAGCAGGAAGGTAAAGTCACCTGGTTGCATCCAGGGGGGTAGATATATTTCGCCCAGATTCAGGCTTTACGCTGACTTATACAACTAGGTGGAGAGTTGTATAAGCCCAGCTGGGGCTAGTGGGCTCATGGATGACTCATACCTCTAGGGAGAGTGTGGGGCATCGTGCAGACAGGGAGTTGATGAGACCAGCTGAAGCTTGTCAGCTCATTTAGGCCTCTATAAGAACTCCCAGCTTCATTAGATGTTAGCTCATGCCTGGAAGCAGACCTGTGTGGACTTCCTGGAGAGAGTGAACCCTTGTGCGGTGAGACAAAGCCTGTGTGGCTATTTGCTTGGACATTTAAAACCAGGGACTTAGGGACTAGGACAGCACTAGGCTGATCCCAGTTGTTAGTTAGGAAACCTGTATGTTTAGTCAGAGGTCAAGTTGACCAGGATTTATTTTGTTTATGTTTCTTTTGCTTTGCTGTGTTTTGTCACTGTAAATAGAAAATAAACCGCACCTTTTTGATTTTGAAAACCACAACCTCCGTTTGCTGGGCCTGTTTTTGTGTGGGGAGCCCATCCCGGGGGTCACACACACCCGCTGCCGAGCTAACCCCCTCACAGTACCTACAAATATGCCATGCATCCCGACCCTCCTAGGCTGGGCAAGGATCCCATCGAGAAGTTGTTAGCACAGGAACAGCTGTCAAAACCTCTGTCCGCTTTATACTTGGACTTACTGAGAGCTGACTCCCCCAAAATAGATAGGCTTTGGGTCTAGTGGAAAGCTGACCTTCCAGACCTGGACAGAGAGAATTGGGAGGACTGTTTCGCAGATAGAACTAGCTTGTTGATTTCCTCAAAAGAAAAGTTAATACAGGTTAAATTTCTATATTTCTCTAAATTTCTAAATTTCTTTAATGGCCGCCTCCAGCTAACTCTCCCTGTTTCCCCGGAATTGGTTCTTCTGGGTATACAGGATGATGATCAGAGGCCTTGATGTACTAAACTGTTACTAATGTATTTTTTCTTTTATGCAAAGAGGGACATTGTATTGCTGTGGGGTGCCCCTTTCCCCTCCCTCTGTGGGTTCATGGGAAAAATCAATAAATGCTGTTTTACCACTTAATATATTGACTTACCTCAATAGGAACTGCCCTAAGAAGTTCAATAAGATATGGCAGCCATGGACGGCTTAGGAAGGACTCATTTCCTGCTGAAGGACTTCAATACGGTGGGGCTGCTATGCCTTGTTGTTGTCCTAGCTAAAACAGATCATGGAATGGAATTTTCTGTGGGGCCTAACTTACATGACTGTTGATTGTCGCTTAGTTGATGTGTACTATATTACCTGCCTAATATGCTCGCCTGTCGTATGTCTTTTAATTTAGTCCATTCTTGGACGAATTTGTACCATGCCTTGACTTTTTGTCTCAATAAAGGAACATTCTGTTTCATTAAAATCACTCACCCCCACCACAGTAGTATCCTCTGCCATCCCCTCCTCCACAGCGGTGTCCTCTGCCTTCTTTCATATCACCCCCCTAGTAATATACTATGCCCCCCACTTGAGTGTCCTCTGCCCCCCCTCCCCACACACACACACACATATGGTAGTATCTTCTGACCCCCCAACAGTAGTGTCCTGTGCTCCCCCGCAAAGCAGTGTCATCTGCCCCCTCCCCCCATTTTAGTGCCCTCTGCTCAGTCCCCTAGCAGTGTCCTCTACCAATCCCCTCCACTGTAGTGCCCCCTGCCCCCTATAGCAATGTCCTCTGTCCCCTCTGCAGTGCCCCCACAACAGTGTCCTCTGCAGCCCCCTACTCCCCACAATAGTATCCTATGCCCCCCCGTAGTGCCCTCTGCCACCCCATAGCAATTTCCTCTGCACAAAACCCCCCGTAGTGTCCTCTGCCCCCAAAGCAGTTTCCTCTGCAACCCCTCACAGTAGTGTCCTCTCCTCTGCCCCCCCCCCTGCATAGCACTATCCTCTGTTTCTATCCACCCCAGTAGTGTTCTCTGCCCCTCTATAGCTGTTTCCCCTGTCGCTCCCGACACTTAGATGTAGGTAGCTCTCTCCTACCTTACAGCATCTGTACATCACAGAGGAGTTGAGCAGCTGCATGGTGCTGAATGGAGGGTGGGACCGGGAGCTGCTTTAGTTAACTTTTTATGTAAATAGGCTGATGATTGGTTGCAAGGACCGCCTAGAAACCAATCATCTGCTAAATAACTTGCAAAGGTAACTAAAGCAGCCCCCGGTCCCACCCTCCATCCAGCACGGCTCTGCCTCTCGCTTCTCCCTGCTAGTGAAGGAAGAGTAATGTTGGCAGAGACAGGGGAAAGCATCGGCACAGCCCTAATCGAGCTCTACCTGTTGGCTTCCCGCGATCAACAGGTAGCTCATGATCGACGATTTGCCGACCCCGTGTATAGGGTTTCATCTGCACAACAACGTCATTCATTCACAGGGATCTGTGAATAAGTAAACAGGCCACATCCATGTCCACAGCATACAGGTTTATAGTTCTCAATGGACTACGAGTGCACTGATCAGCACACTCATTGTCCATTCGCTATTCTTCCAGCTTTCTAACTGAAAGCCCATTCAGAAAGCTGAAGGGAGACTGTGAAGGAACCTGACATTGCACCCTTGATCCACTAAATTATGTGCATTTATTATTTAGTAATTTTACATGATTGTGAATATGATCAGTTTAAAGCTGAACCTCTGCCAAAAATAATATAAAAATGAATAGCCCAAAGATAAAATAAAAAAAACAGCGTTTGTTGCAAAATACAGCTTAATCCAGGGTCCATGCAGTGCTTCTTTTCTGTTATTAGATGGCCAGCATAATTTAATATACTTCCTCTGAGCTTAGGTCATCCTGGACCTGCCTCAACCTGTTACTGGACAGTGAAAGGAGATACAGGACAGCTATGAGCTCATTTCACTGTCACTCTGCTCTCTCCTTATATCAGTATGCTGCATGTGAGAACATGAACTGATTGGCTGCTTGTACTTTTTCTTCATCTCACACTTTGGCCCTTTTGTACAGGAGGCTGCAAGATGCTGATACCATGTTAGATTCACATACTTACATTGCTTGTATTAAAAAAAATGTTTAATGATGTACTGATTACAGATCTGCCTTATTTTGTGTTTTTTATATCTATATAAAATACAGGTTTAATCTAAAGCAGTGTTTATACTTATGTTTCTTTTGCATGCTCTGCCTCCTGCTTAGCAGTACTCCACAATGACTAATAACTGTACTTCCCTACTGTATTCTGTAGTGATAAGCTGAACTGCCTTGGGTTAATTTTGGGCAGGGTCCGGCAAACTTAAAAGAAGTTCAGATGCCAACCCCAAACCCCAGTGAAATTGATGGGATCAATCAATGGGATACCAAATCTTCAAATTAAAAATGGCCACTTTCTGGGCTAATGGGCAAGGGGGTGTCATAAAATACAGTAGCAATGGGGTAGGGGTGGGGGTTAAGCACTGCCCTGGGGAATATGTGCCAATGCAATTGTTTTTTGTAATTCCATGCAGCTGAGAGCAGTGCTTTGACATTTTCAAAGGAAACAAAGAGTTTTAAATGACAGGCAAATTAAATCACCCTTTCTGACTTATTTTCTAAAACAAAACATGGCACACAGACCTCAAAGGTCCCCCAACATACATAACAGGTCCCTTATGGTCTGCTATGCATTTAGGGGACCTTTGGAGGGTTTGGTCTGCTGTTTTTTTTATTTTTTATAATTTAGCATTTTTAATTTTATTTGCCAGCAATTTATGTATTTTGTTTTTTGTGAATGTCACTTTTTCTGTAGCACATCCTACAGCAAGATTGAAAAATAAAATTGCAGACCCTTTAAGTCTGGTATGGATTTTAAGAGGGTACCTCATGCAAAAAAACTAAATAAGAGTTAGACCCCTTTCACACTGGGACGGTTTTCAGGCGCTTTAGTGCTAGAAATAGTCTCTGCAAAGCATTTTTGATAAAAGAACACAACAACTCCTGCGCACAAGTGGATCATCCAGCAGTCAATATTGCACGATGGTAACACCGGCTTTGCAGCCCTTCATGGACAGGGGTGTCCTAATAGCAAATAGAAGAAGAGAAACAAGGGTGCACCAGCCTGGTGTATTATCTTTGGGATAGATTTTATTAAATAAAGAAAACATCAATACTACTCACAAGTAGTGGCCCTCATTTTATCCTCGGTGACTCTGTGGAGTGTGGTTCCGAGTTCTACCTTCAGCTGCCATCTACATGACACATCATTGTACTGCGATTTTCTCTGCTACACTTGTGAGTAGTAGTGATGTTTTGTTTATTTAATAAAATCTATCCCAAAGATAATACACCAGGCTGGTGCACCCTTGTTTCTCTTCTACTATAGTCTCTGCAAAGCACCTGAAAACCACCTCCCATTCATTCTAGTGTGTCTTTTCACACTGGGGCGGTGTGCTTACGGGACGTCACGAAAAGTCCTGCAAGCATCATCAGGTTGGGAGCGTTGTCTTTAGCGCTCCCAAAATGCCCTGCCCCATGCAATGAATAGGCAGTGCTTTCAAAGTGCCTTAAAAGCGATTTGAAAGCGCTGCAAAACTGGACTTTTGACCCTTTTTTGAGGGGTAAAAATTGCCCTGCTAGCAGCCAAAAAGTGTCACAAAAGTGCAGTTTAAACACAAAAACAAGCGTTGCTTTAGCACTAACAGCCGGGCGCTGCCTGGGCGCTGCAGTGTGAAAGGAGCCTAAGGTCTCCCAGGAAATCCATATTAGACCTTTTATCTGAGCATTTAGCCTGGCTGGCCAGGAATCAGGGGCTGAGCATCACCCTCTGAGCCATACCACCCCATATGCCCTTAACTTGGTGGTATGCTAAGGTCCCTCCTGTCAGAGCACCATGTTCCCATGTTGATGAGAACAAGGGCCTCTTCACCACAACTCTGGTCATTGGTTGGGGGTCTGTAGGGGGGGGCTTATTAGAACCTGGAAGCCTCCTTTAATAATAAGAGATCTCCATATACTGTTACCCCTGTGTGAATGACTATAGCGTAAAAATAGCCCTACTCATTCACACACCAAAAAGTCACCTAGAAATGAAGACACCAGAGCATTTGACAAGTCCCAAAAAAGTCACTCATCGTAAATCCATTGTCAATCATGATGCCCACCACCTAGGACTTGCCGGAAGAAATAACCCAATGTTCTTCTGCTCACTACCTATCCCTTCGGAACACAAAGCTAAAATACAGCTCTCCAACCTCTCATCAGCTTTGTAAGGAAAGGGGCTAGGATAGTGGTGACATTATTGCCAAAATTTGGCTATGATATAACCCAATCCATTCCCCGCCAATTTACTTATTGGCAGAGAATTTCCAGTTAGGTAAGTGAATTGGTCGAGTGACATCACTAGTTGGTAGGGAAGTGGAGGGTGCAAGCAGGCACTGCTTCCTTGACAACCATTGACAGTTGGAAGCTGTCACGTTCATCAACACCAAGCGCCCTAAATGTTCAGGCACCTAAATTTCATATGGTATAGGGTTCAGCCTCCTGTCTATGGTAATGGGGGGGCAAGAACTCCCAGGAGGTAATGAATCCAATTGCTATTGTTCTTCCTTGTGATAAGCAGAACCAGAACATTGAAATAAACTTTCTTGGTTTTCTGAGTTGAGCAGGCAAGGTTTCCAAGAGTTGTACAAGTTGGTCAGATTGTGCTTGCTTATCTTATTGCCCTCTAAAGTCTATGGGCATTCTAAGCGTCAGGCCTGATTTGACAAAACAATAAACTAAATATAGCAGGGAATGCTAATTTGTTTTCTAATATATGGATGACTAGATGAAAAAGTACAACTCTGGATATGAAATATGATATTAAAAGTATGGGACAACAAACACGTAGAAATGTAAATGTCACTTAGGCTACTTTCACACTGAAACGCTAGATGCGCTGGCGGTATAGCGCCGCCATTTTTAGCGCCGCTATACCGTCGTTTTTGCAGCAATTTACGGGCGCTGGCGGGGTGATTTTAACCCCCGCTAGCGGCCGAAAAATGGTTAAAACTGCCTGCAAAAAACGCTGCTTTGCGGTGTTTTGTGGGCGGTTTGGAGGCGCTACCCCATTGATTTTAATGGGCAGAGGCGCTGTAGGAGCGGTAATTATACCGCTCCTACAGCATCTCAAAGATGCGGCTGGCAGGAGTTTTTTTACCCTCCTGCCAGCGCAACGCTCCAGTGTGAAAGACCTCAGGCTTTCACACTGGGTAGAATGGATCGGCTCTTTCAGGGCGCATTGCAGGCACTATTTTTAGCGCAATAGCGCCTGCAAAGTGCCTTAGTGTGAAAGCAGCCTTAGAAAGTACTTTTAAGTATAACAGTTACAATAACTAAAAATGTACATTATGGATTTCTTTAATGATTAATGATTGAAGTGTTTCCCAGTATTTCCCTGAAGCACTGTTATGTATCATCTTTTGCAGGATTTATCACAACTATATTTTAGGAGCTAAAACAAAAATTTAAAACAATATGTTGTGAGATATTTCTATGAGGCATAGTTTCATATGACCTTTTTACAGTTTCCTCAATCCTATTTCAATCAAAACCTTATCTGAAATAACTTTTTTTATTGCTATATTTTTAATATTTCCTAAATCATATTATATTTTCATAGTAATGTTTCAAATGTCTTTGACGTGTATGTGGGCCCTCTAGTGGCTATATGCATTACAAGTGACAATATCATTTACAGGATAAAGTAAACCACCTGCATTGCTTAGTTAATCATACCACATTCAGACTCAGTCAAAAAGTTTTTTTTTTTGTTGCATTGACAATACTACTTTTAATGAATGCCCATACATCTTATACAAGTTTGCAGTTATGAATGTACAGCGTGGATGTTTTATCTTCATACTATGAACACTCTGTCTTTGTGAAGCATGCTAATGCCATTCTTTGGAAGATTAATGACAGTGATGTTAGGACAGCAAAGTGTGATAGACTGTATGTCATTGGCCATTTCTATTTCACCCAGGCACCCAAGGTCTATTATGAATACCTAGGCTAATAAAAGTAAAGGTGGTGTACTAAGATGCCAAACTAGATTGCAACCAAGAGGATCAGTTTTGATTAGGACTGTACTATAGGATTACCTTTGTTCATAAAAAAATGCAAAATTTATGTGTGGGATTAGACTATAAAATGGTAGTCTAAAATACTATAAAATAAGTCTTTGATATTAAAAAAAAGTTTTCAGTAGAGAAGTTTTTATTCAGATTTTCCATTCTAACGTATGGCACCTTTAAAGTCCCATTTATTTTTAGGTTTTCCTTTCTACATTATAAAATGGTAGTCTATTGTAATACTTTTTTTTTTTTTGTAAAAAAAAGTATTTTAGTAAAAAATAATTAAAATAAAATAAAGCAAAACTCCAGCTCCCCCACCCTTCCTGATAGCATCATAACAATCTTACTTTCAGGTATCACATGACAAAGACTTTTAAAGTGATTTTAAAGTCTTGTTTTTTTTTTGTTTTTTTAAATAACAAACATCTTATACTTACCTGCTCTGTGCAGTTGGGTCCCTCTTTGCAGCTCCTGGCCCCTCCCTCCTATCGAGTGCCCCCTCAGCCAAAAGCTTTCTATGGTGGCACCAAAGCAGAGTCACAGCTTTGTGTATCCATTCAGACATGGAGCCCTGACCTAGCCGGCCCCCTCTCCCCCCTGATTGGCTGACTGACTTTAATTGACAGCCGCGAGAGCTAATGGCGCCTCTGTTGTGTCTCGGTCAATCAGGAGGAGTGTCCCGAACGGCCGAGGGACTCGTAGACATTGCTGGAGAGAGATGGGACTCAGGTAAATAATTAGGGAAGTGCTCGGGAGGCTGCTACAAACAGAAGGTTTTTTATCTTAATGCATAAAATGCATTAAGATAAAAAAAACTTCTACCTTTAGAACTCCTTTAACTGGGTTGCAGTTATATTTATAAATTGACTATATATTTTTTTCACCAAGTAGGTTAGTAAGTGAATTGGTTCAAGCAAGCTATTATTATTATAATTATTATTATAATTATTATGTAATGAGTAAATATGGCCCTTCACTTTCTAGTGGGCAGCCCAGGAGAAGCAATATACTCTATGCTTTGGGATATTATTACACACTTGCTTCAAAAATGCTTTTACATGAAACAATCTTGGTTCACATGAGATTGGATTTATACAAATGATGCACACTCAAGATGATTGTAAATATGTGCTTTCAAATACATATAATCCATTTTTGTGATGAAGCAGCAATATAAAATATTGAGATTTATTTAAGGCATTAGCAAAAGGGTTTATGTGGGATGTGTTGGTCTTATTTACATGAAAAGAAAGGTGACATCATCTCTGATAAAGTTTCTCTGTGGGGTTGAACATTTCCTATTTAAAATATCCCATTACTGAGGTCGTTTACACTAGAAACGATCGTCCGAGACACAATGAAATTCTGATTCCCGTGGCTAGAAAAGCACTCAGAAATGAAACTCTTTATTAAACAGTTCTCCAGTGAGAACAATGACTTTAAGTAGGTCTATGAGTTAAGGAGGAGCTAATTCCTAAAGCAGCGTGGGCTTTGTTTATTGGGAAATAGCTGCCTGTTCAACTCTTATTACTGCTGGTTGCTTGAGAAACCAAGCAGAGAAAAATACTGGTAGTTAAAGCCTAGCAGTACCCAGGACAGTGCTAATAAAGTGTAACAAAAACTGCCATAGTTTCTTAAAAGACCAAGTTCCTAAGGCATACAGGATACAAAGCTCGGCAAACAGAAAAAAAGATTTATTCTCCATTCATTATGCCTTGAAATTGGTTTTGTGTGATCGCAAATGCTTTATTAAAACAGGCACACCGGATACTTTAATACTGTTCTATTAATAATGTGTTACTTAGTTTCCAACTGTGTCTGTTTAATAAAGTACACTTCTCTGCTCAGTGGTGATTATCAATAATAGTTAATGAAACTTTTAGAATGGGCTTTATATTCTTTAGTGTTTTCTGTAAATATATATTGCTCAGTAGACTTAAGGGAATTCTCTTCAAATATTTCAGTATATTACTAGTTCTCATGGTGGATCAGGAAATCTCTTAAGCACCCATATAACACCAGCTTTAGACACTGAAATGTTACAAATCTTTTTGTGTTACTTTAGCCTTTTCAGGCAGAAAGAAGTTTTCAGTGGTAATCTTTGTTTCCCATGTGAAAAAATCAAACTGACTTAAAGGCCAGCTCAATTTTTAAACATTGTTTTAGTTGTATCACATGCTGACTTTTTACATCTCCTTAGGACCCCCAAAATAATATATACACATCAGATTTCTCAATTCATACCAAATACAGTGGCCATTACTAAACCTAATGATGGTACACACGATCACCCCTAAATTTGTTAGAAAATGGAAGAAAAATTTAAATGCTGTATAGTCATTTAGTATAGCACAAAGATCCAGGGTCCTAAATAGCAAATACCCTAGGTAAAGTTGTCCCCTAAATCAGAGCGGTAATCTCAAGTATTACCATATAAGAAAACATTGGCTTTTGCTTACCTTTTTTTGATTCTTTGCCTTAAAGCCAGTGTCTTGGCTGCCATTCTTCTTCTTCAGTTGGCGACCCTGACTATTCATTTGCTTCCATACTATACACTGAAACAGGGGCACTCTCAAGCACACATTTTACCTCTCCAAGCAGAGAATATGAGTTTGGAGACAGTGGTGTTGTTTTAAAAAGGAGAGCATATCCGACTTCAAAGTATATCTTACTTTAGAAAGTGAATTTTTACTTATCTTAGTGATCAAAGTGAACCAATGAAGTGACAATTCTCTTTGCAAGCAATACCCAAACGTGCACAAGAAAAAAAAAAGAAAGGATTTGGAGTGCCCATAACTGGATAATTAAAGCCAGCATAATTTTGCCTCAATCAAGTGTATAAGCTAAGTGATATTTTAATTTGTGGGTTTTTTAATCCCCCTGCAAGAAGTAATGAGGATCAAACCAAAAATAATTGTTCAATAACCAAAATTCCAAGCACTTGAGTAGAAACCTGGCATGCATCCTAGTACCTAGGGCACTGCATGTATGAGTAAGGGAGCATATAAATAATATTAAAAAGGGCCTTAAAAAACACAGTGTGTCCAGACATTTCAGAATGTGTCACCATTATGACCCTATAGGTTTAACATTTTGGGGATTGAAAAAGTCTCTAGACATTGGAGAGGGGTTAATTACATTCACCAGTTAAGTCGCTGTGATTCATTCTGGATTTATAAAACAATGTTTATGACTCCTGCTAGCTTGAATGTAGACTTTGATCTTAATTGTTTTATTTCGGATAGGTAATTTTCCATTTTTTTTATGTTTTATTTCATGGTCTTTTATGTATATTGATTGTTTTTGTATCGCGAACATGGCTGCAGAGTGACGTTAATTTTTATAAAATATTTTAATAGATTAACACCTTATTTTCAGTTTTGGCTATGTAAATGGGGTACCCCTTTAAATTTCAGAACGTTTGGCATGCATTAATAATGGTGAGATTGCTGCATGTTTATTTGTTCCATACAAATTAAATTATATCCCTTCTTGCATGAGAACAATAGGAATTACTTTTATGATTAAGACGTCTTTTTTATGTCTTTTGTAATTGTTGATTGTATCGGTCTCCGTGTTGCCTGTAATCAGGCGTGATGCAGCGTTCACTGCTCTGTCCAGGGGGACTAAGCCCATTAGTGTCATGTTGCCATGGTATTGAGTATTTAAATGAGGGACGTCGGCGTGACTATGACCCCGCTGATAAAGTCCTGCCCACGGACGTAACGCGTAAGGGGGGGGAGTCACGTCTGATGTCACCCGTGGCCATCTTTTCGGTTTGTAACTTACAGCCATGCTCATATGCCTGCACTTGGTTTAAGTGCTTTGTTTGTAAGTAGGATTTAAAAAATTTTGGGCAATAAATCTGTTCAAACGGAGAGCACTAGATTCTTCCGTTATTATTCATACATGTCCTGAGGAGAGATTGTTTATGATAACATCACCAGATCGCTGGATGTCTGTACCCCATAGTGTGGGAAATTGCTGAGTGACCTTTTCATGTTGAATCAATGAGGTGAGAGGCTAGAGCTGTCTGTGGTGGATGGGCTGTACTCACCGTATCACTGTCTCGTCTGTCATCAGGCACCTTACACTTGGAAGCTGTTCATCTAATTTCAGCATTGCTTTGCTCTTTTATGGACAAATATTGATTTATGTTCAAGTTGCGCTGCATTGATTCTGTTTTTTGCAGGGCCAATCAGCACTATCCAGACAGAGGGCCAGGGGTCATGCAGCCTTATAGGACAGTCAGAGGAAAATGAAAACTCCTCTTACAAATTTTAAACAGCGTTCGGCCGAACACTGATAGAAGTCGCAAGACTGTTATATACTGCTGCAAGAAAATGTATTTAGAAGTTTATATTTACAAAAATAATTGCATTTCCATGTTCTGTATACTGTGGGAAAAGAGATATAGGGAATTCAGGGTCCTGGGCTTAGTAACACTTTAATTACCTGTTGAACATTTAAAGTGTTTGTGAACTCTTACATATACCCAGTCTAGGGACTGGCCTCGGGTGATGAAAAAATCCTCCTGCATAAATTGTACCCGTTTATCTAAAGTCTTCTCTCCTCTAAATCTGTTCAAAGTCCATAATTTATAAATTTTATCTGAGCATTCAGAAATCAGGGGGAGGAGAGCTGAAATTACACTCCGCAGAGCTCAGTGAGGAGGGGTCTGAAAACAGTTTGGAGGGAAGGGACACAGCCCCCTTCACACAGCACACAGGAACAGAGCTAAGGCTGTCAATTACATGCTGTATGCTGGAGCTCCCTCCTTGTCACCTTTTTTCTCTTGGTGTCAGCAGGAAAACCTGCCAGAAGTGATTCATGCTGATAACAAAAGAACAAAGCAGCAGACAGAAATGACGCTTAGTGCTCCTAATTGAGACACATTATAGAGGGATTTGCTTTGTTCATATTTCATGTCTGAGGTTTGCAACTACTTTACTTGTCTGACACTACCCCTGGCCTTACCTATACTATGACTTTGAATGAATGCTGATTCAAATACCCCACTGACAAGGTGTACATGAGTTGTTATTAAGATGAAAGTGACATTTTTAATATGTATGCTGTTCGATGAATTTTCTCCAATTGCAAAACTCCCAGAGAGCATCAACTACCATATAAGGGCCTCTTTCACATGATACTCCTGTTTTTAGCATCAATTTTTTCAGGCTTTTTTTTGGTATGTATTTGTGCGTATTTTCATGCATATGCGTTCACACAATTTTTTGCGCATTTTCGCGTGCATGCACACAAGTTTTTCTCATGTTCACTAATGCCCCATACACACAATCGTTTTTCACGCCATTAAAAATGCCATTTTTAAAAATGGGCATTAAAACCGATCGTGTGTATGCTCCAGAGCATTTTTAACGGCGTGAAAAACGGGCATTAAAAATTTCGAACATGCTCTATTTTTTCATGTCGTTTTTCATGTCTTTTGTTTAACGACGTGAAAAACGATAGTGTGTATGCTTTAACAACATGAAAAAAACGCGCATGCTCAGAATCAAGTATGAGACGGGAGCGCTCGTTCTGGTAAAACTAGTGTTTGTAATGGAGATAGCACATTCGTCACGCTGTAACGGACTGAAAAGCACAAGGCTGAAAAGCGCGAATCATCGCTCAACAAACTTTACTAACATGAAGGGTGGCGCCATCTGAACGGAACTTCCCCTTTATAGTGCCGTCGTACGTGTTGTACGTCACTGCGCTTTGCTTGAACGTTTTTTTTAATGATCGTGTGTACGCAAGACAGGCTTGAGAGGAAACATGAAAAAAAACGACAAGAAAAACGTTGGTTTAAAAAATTGCATGAAAATCGATCGTGTGTACGCCGCATGAGAGTTAATGGACGATTGCGCACAAATGCATTTGCGCGCACGAGGTGTAAATTACTGACCAAAAATGCAGATTTTTCGTCTTTTTTTTTTTAAATGAAGAATATACAATGCTTGTTTACGCCCCTGTGTGCATAGGCAAATACAATTATTGCGCTGTATTTTAGCTCAGTAAAAAAATAAACTGTACTGAGCTTTTTCAAGCTGCAGTGTGCAAAAGGTCTTAGAAATTGACATCTAATATTTAGAAATCAACATACTAGAAAAGGTAAGTAATTTAACTTGAATTGTTGAACTGGATTCTAAAAATAGAGTCATGTGAAAATGTAAGTACAGCCAATGTAAATTGTTGTCAGTTTTGATCATATTTGAACAAACACAGGATCTTTATTGAAATAGTGCCTACAGATAAAAGTGATATACTTGCAGCAAAGTTAAAACAAAGTACAATTATCGTTCTCAATCATTTGTTTGTTCTATGGCCTCAGTATCTAGTAGTTCCCCCATTAGCAGAAATTACTTATTTAGGTGTTTTGCATAGCTGCTCACTAATCTCTGACATTGACTTGGTGAAATTTTTGACCACTCCTCCAAGCAACATTGCTTCAATTGCAGATGTTTCCTTGCATGAACTACCTGTTCCAAATCCTCTCACAACATTTCAAGATAAAAAGCCAAATTAGCACTCTTACTAGTCAGTCCATAATCCACCACCTCTTCTTTGTAAGCCTTATCTTGGTGGATTTTTTTGTCTGCTTTAGATCATTATCATGTCAAAAGATCCTGTAGGGGGTATTTGAATTTAGGGGAAGCATCTGGGTGGTAGTGTAACCCAGATGCACTAATTGCTAGGGGATCCGAGACCTTTTTTTCTGGTTCTTGGAGGACTCTGGTGGTGTGAGGTTCCTTGCGGTCCAGGGGTGGCGCTGTTGCCCTGGGCCGGGGCTGAACTCACACCGCAAGACTGTACCTTTTTGTCCTCCCCTGGAGCTGGTACAGCGGGGCGGGGAACCCGCTGTGGCGCGAAGGGAGAGGGGATAAAGGGGGCGGATGCCCTTACCACGGGGTTCAGAGTTCAGAGTCAGAGTTGGAAGATGCGGCCGCACCCAGGCACCTTCAGCTTGGGTGCTGGCAGTCCGGAGTTCCGGGCTCAGGTGCCCTTGACCTGGCCGGAGCGAGAGATGGAGTCCATCTCAGGCACCTTTAGCCTGGGGTGAGGTACTATGGCGGAGGCCTGGGGCTCAGTACCTTCGACTGAGTTCCGCGAGGGTGGAAGAATCCGAGGGGGCCCTAACTCCTTAGGTGCCCGTGTCTGAGTTCGTGAGATCTGGTGTGCGGAACTTCTCTGAAGAGTCCGGCGCAGCATTGCTGGTGACAGAGAGGCCCCCGGTTTCTCCCTTGGACGGATTTCCTTCCCCTGACAGGGGCCGTGCTAGCAAAGGTAATTTGCATTCTACTCAATATAGTCAGTGGCAGTGACTACCCGCCACTGGTGATACCACAGTGGTTAGCAGGAGAAGGGAAGGATTGTGCCTCGATCTATTCCCCATCACTACTCAGTAGAAGAAACTGTTTATTGTTTGGCAAGAAGAATAAAACTGAGTTGGACCTATTCACTGTGTGGAACTCTGGTTACTAGGAGCAAAGGAGTCAGGGACGAAGTACTGGACTTGACTCTAGGACACCTACACAAAACCCAATCCTCTGGCCTTCACCTCTCAGCTATGGAGGACATGGGCCGTGGTGTATCTCATCCCTCTCCCCAGCACTGAAACCCCTAGACGAAGAAAGACAAGCCGAGCATGAGAAGGGGAGAGAGGGGTGAGGCCGCTACACGTGGGGACATCGTATCCGGGATGTGTATGGTGTCTGAATTTGAACTTTGCTGCCCGGAGGAGTTCCGAGTAGGTCGGCCATATTGGCCAACGCGCCACGAGGCAACCCATAGCTACGTAGTTCGTGGGTGGGGAGAAGAGAAAGCCCGCGAACACGTGCAGAGTGTGGGAGGAGTCTGGCCATGTGGACGTACGCACGTGGAGATTCCAGCGCGTGTGGGTCAGTGCGCAATGGAGCAGCGAAGAGAGAAGATGACTTCAACTACTCCATGGATTTCAGTTTCTTCAGGAATGGAGATGACTTCTCTGGCTGCTCCGATCATGGATACGGGGATAAGACTAAGGCCCCGGGGCGATTTGCTATGTACACCTGCAGAGACATGGAGGCCCTCGGTGTGATCTGTCCCGGCTGTTCGGGACTGGTGGTCCAGCTGAAGCCATTCGGGCGATGTGAGGTCTGCAAGGAGTTTCTCTTCGAGGTGGAACCATCCACAGAAAAGCCTCAGGCTTTCCACCTCAAATACCTCACAGGGACTGCCACTCCGGAAGGAGAGATCGAAGCTGGTGCGTTTCCCATGCGCACTGATCCGGGCGAAGTGACTGCCCAAGCGGAGATGAAAAGAGAAAAATCAGAGGATGCTGCCTCGGTCACCAGCAGCTCCCTGCTCCGACCATCGAAGAGGAAAGTTGGCCTAGTGATGGCCTTGTTTGGTCGTGGAAGAGCTTCGCCCCGCTGCTTGCCTGGCCTGGATGGATCTGGAGAGAAGAGTCCTCGACATCCCTATTCTTCTGAAGGCCCAGGTGAGCCAGGGGTTGGGACTGTCTGTGTGGTTAAAAGTGGCGGAAGCCCACAGTCGGTAGAGGCCGTCAAGGGGGATAGTTCCGTGACTGGGAATTATCTGCCCGCTGAATGCTATGACACCTCTGACCTAGACTCATTGTCTGACAATGGCGATGATGGGGAGATAGACGAAATCTTCCATCAGAAGGGATGGGACAAGATGAAGCTACCCTCGTCCCGTGTCACAAGGGACCTGCCCATGTCTACTGGAGATAGTACACCCCGGGTGGAGGCCTTGGTGCGAAGGGAGGAATCTGGTCCCCTGTCCGAAGTTCCTCTTCTGGACTCAACATCCATTTCACCTGTTCCTGTTGCGGGAGTGCAATGCAAGTCACTGCAGGCTCCTAGGCCCAGATCTACCGAGGTGGTGAACGCACCTCGCCACCCAGAAGCGATTGTTCCGTCTGGAGAAGGAGACCGGGCTACCATGCCACCTTTGTCAAGGCTGCAGCATCTCTTCGGCCAGAAGGTTGCCCAGGAGTATGGGTGGGAATACCTGTACCTGCCTCGAGAACTGCTTTATGAGGTGGAAGTTTTTCGCCAAAGATGGTATGATACTTTTGTGTGGGACAAACTTAAAGTACCGCAAGCACGGCGATACCTTTCTAGTTCACCAACGGTCACCAAGAAGTTCCAGGATTGTAAAGCTAAGTGGATGCTGGGAAGGCATATCCATGCGGACACAGTGGTGATTTGCCGCAAGGAAGGAGGAAATGCTGAGTGTCATGTGGAGACTTTGGACAGACATTTGAAGCCTGTGTTCCTACCGCATCCAAGGTTTTACCTTTAGGAGAAAGGAAAGACTCCTGTGTGTTCTTTTGGTGTTCATTGTTGAACTTTCCGGAGTGCCTTCACCGGAACACAGAGACTGTGCCCTAGTTTTTTTGCATTTGGGCAGTTCTACTCTTTGGAGAAAATGGGAGCTGTTCTTGTTTTGTTCTCCCTCCTTCTCCTTGCACTTCAGAGAAATCAGTGACTTTGGGGTTTTAGTCAATGTAGAGTCACAGAGGAAAAGTTCATCTGGAAGTGATGAGTGTCTTGACCGCGGCATTGTCACCAGGTGGCAGTGTTGCGCAATGATTGTTTGTTTTTTTGACATTATGCAGCACTTATTGGAGCGAATGGGTTTCTTTTCGGATAGACCCATTCATTCCAAGCAGACACACGTGTATTGTTAGGATGTATGTTTCTTTTCTTTCCCTCTGCAGGAGACTCGTCTATCAAGGCTACTGAGAATGGGTGGTCCTTAGATAGCCAGGGGGAGGGAAGAATGTAAATGTGTGAGATGTTTAAAGTGTTTTATTGAAAAGTTTTATAGTTGTACTGTTTTATGTTTTCCCTTTTCCCATTTAGGTCTTGGCACAATCCGGGGTTAGATTGTGTAGTTTGTCTTTGGGTTGAACTTATGTTGCCACTCTTTTGGAGACATGAGTTTGCACCAGACACTGGGGACCAGTGTCAAATCACCAGGGGGAGCGTGTAGCGGGTATTTTAATTTAGGGGAAGCATCTGGGTGGTAGTGTAACCCAGATGCACTAATTGCTAGGGGATCCGAGACCTTTTTTTCTGGTTCTTGGAGGACTCTGGTGGTGTGAGGTTCCTTGCAGTCGTCAGGTGGCGCTGTTGCCCTGGACTGGGGCTGAACTCACATCGCAAGACTGTACCTTTTTGTCCTCCCCTGGAGCTGGTACAGCAGGGTGGGGAACCCGCTGTGGTGCAAAGGGAGAGGGGATAAAGGGGGCAGACGCCCTTACCACGGGGTTCAGAGTTCAGAGTCAGAGTTGGAGGATGCAGCCGCACCCAGGCACCTTCAGCTTGGGTGCTGGCAGTCCGGAGTTCCGGGCTCAGGTGCCCTTGACCTGGCCGGAGCGAGAGATGGAGTCCATCTCAGGCACCTTTAGCCTGGGGTGAGGTACTATGGCAGAGGCCTGGGGCTCAGTACCTTCGACTGAGTTCCGCGAGGGTGGAGGAATCCGAGGGGGCCCTAACTCCTTGGGTGCCCGTGTCTGAGTTTGTGAGATCTGGTGTGTGGAACTTCTCTGAAGAGTCCGGCGCAGCATTGCTGGTGACAGAGAGGCCTCCGGTTTCTCCCTTGGACGGATTTCCTTCCCCTGACAGGGTCCGTGCTAGCGAAGGTAATTCACATTCTACTCAATATAGTCAGTGGCAGTGACTACCCGCCACTGGTGATACCACAGTGGTTAGCAGGAGAAGGGAAGGGATTGTGCCTCGATCTATTCCCCATCACTACTCAGTAGAAAAAACTGTTTATTGTTTGGCAAGAAGAATAAAACTGAGTTGGACCTATTCACTGTGTGGAACTCTGGTTACTAGGAGCAAATGAGTCAGGGACGAAGTACTGGACTTGACTCTAGGACACCTACACAAAACCCAATCTTCTGGCCTTCACCTCTCAGCTATGGAGGACATGGGCCGTGGTGTATCTCATCCCTCTCCCCAGCACTGAAACCCTTAGACGAAGAAAGACAAGCCGAGCAAGAGAAGGGGAGAGAGGGGTGAGGCCGCTACAATCCATTTCTGTTTCAAGTTCAACTTTTGATTTGCAAGACTTGTAATATCTTATCAAATTAAGAGGCATATTATCTGTTTGATTTAAAGCTTAGTACACATGAGGTTTTTTTTTCCATTCAACCAAGCAGGGCTGAATATAAAAAAAAGACAGCTCAGGAGGAGCCGCTGTACTAACTAACCAATGTTAGTACATCATCCCCCCCTGCTATGATATTGTCTTCTGACAGGGGGACGACCCCCAACCAGAACACTCCGGTCAGCGCTTTCAGTCATTGGCTAGGAGTGCTGATCAGGAGCTGATTCGCCAACCTTTTTCATTCATGCCCCATCAACGCAAGCCATCCGACATTCGGCCCATGCGTACTAGGCTTAAGGCAAATAAGGAGTGAATAATGGAAAAGAAAAGTTGCGCTAGGAGTGAAGCTGATAGGGATCATCAATGTCATGCGGTAGCACTTAGCCCTACTGGTGTACATTTGGAACTAAACAAATGTACGCCCCATAAAAATTTCTTCAATTCAGCTCCATTTCTCGATTTGTCTACACAGATAGCAATGAATCACCATTTTGGGTATCCTGTACAGCGCAGTAATTAAGTAAAATAAAATTTGGCGTTTTTTTTATTTTTATGTTTAGCCATGCTATATGATACTTTTTGGAGCCCTTTAGCAAAAAATCAACATTTAGATTATAATATTTAGTAAATGTTTGAAAATCATAAAAAGCCCAAAGCTGTAGTGAGATTAACATTAGATAAATTGTGTGGCTATTATGTGAGCAAGCAGATAGAATGGACATATTAATATTGTTGTACGTAGTGATCTGTTTTATGGTTATAGTACATTATAGGTTAGTAGAAAACTGGTCATCCTCCCTCAAGGCTTAATATTTAGATGATACATTTTCGGTTTAAGAATAGGCAAAATAAGCACAGGGCACTGTAGGAGAAAAATTATGATTTATATTGCCTCTAAAACATGGTTTTAAATTATGTTCTGAACAGCATAGGAAATAATAAGAAGCGTAAAGTTCACTAGCTGGTTTTAAGTGGTTCATAATGCTTAAAAGCAAAGTTGTAATCTATTAAAAAAATTTTTTTTAATTTAACATAATGTACTGAATATATTACCAGTGGTAGAAATGTGAGAGATGAAATTAAGCCTAAAGGGGGTAAAACTCAAACATGAACAGATAACCAGTATTTCTAGAATACAATCTGGGGCTGATTTATTAAATGAATAGAGCCAGTTTGATTTTCACAATGAAAGTTCCCTTTGCAAGGTGTATTACTAAACTATAATACAAGTGTGCTGCGCTACTAATCTCAAAATTATAAATGTGCTATACCATGCAAAACAACAAGTGCTGACTTGATAATAATAATCAAGTCAGCACTTTATCTATATCAAGTGTTAAAGAATACATTGGTTCATATTAATGACAGTTCACCAAAAGTACATAACTGTGAAATTTAAATCCAAAAAATCTTTGTAAAATTCTAAACCCCTTCTTCCCGACCATATATGATATACAAAACATGTAAAATCACATCCAACTTGGTTCTCTCTAGTCAATGTCTTGTGCCACGGTCAACCATTAACCTGTAGTGTGGCCTCCCACTCACTAGGGTACTCATATCCTGTTGAGTATTCCTCCAGGGTAATAGGGTGCTGGTCTCTTCATAGACCATATTGCTCATGCAATTTATGGTTATTCTCATGCCATGTTAAAATAGTGAGGATGCCCCCAAAAGTATATTTTGTAAAAGGAATGCATTATTATAATTAAAATAATGCTTACATTAATAAAAATACTACATTTATTCATATGGGGTACCTGGTTTGATGTCACTTCTGGTCTGTGATCCCTCAGGCTCCACCCTACACAAGATGTCATGTACCACATGGCTTCATCAGGGAAAACCAATATAAAGGTGTATATCTACTTTGAAAAAAGTTAAGTGAATACAGTGAAGATTTGTTTACTTTGAATACCCATTTAGGCCTCATGCACACTGTGCATTTTTACAGCTGCTGTTTTTGGTATCAGATTTTTTTTTTAACTGCCACTAAACACCCCTGCATGTTATTCTATGTGCACACATAGGCTTTTATCTGCATTTTTCGGCAGGAGAGTTTAGTAGCAGAAAAAAAAACCTCTGCCAGTGCGTTCTGGAGCAGCAGCGTTTTGGCAGGAAAAAATGCTGACAGCTCCTAAATTTTACAAAACTCTGCTAAACACTGGTGTCCAGAGTTTACTAGAGTTTTTCTTTTTTGCGGAGGCCACTTAACCACTTCGGCCCCGGAAGATTTTAGCCCCTTCCTGACCAGAGCACTTTTTAAAATTTGGCACTGCGTTGCTTTAACTGACAATTGTGCGGTCATGCAATGCTGTATCCAAACAAAATTTGCATCTTTTTTTCCCCACAAATAGAGATTTATTTTGGTGGTATTTGATCACCTCTGCAGTGACAATTAAAAATATATATATATATGTTTTTACTTTTTGCTATAATAAATAACACCCAATTTAAAAACATGAATACAAAATTCTTCATTAGTTTAGGCCAATATATATTCTTGTACAAATTTTTGGTACATAAAAAAATAAATAAGTGTATATTGATTGGTTTGTGCAAAAGTTATAGCGTCTACTATGGGAAAATTCATGGCATTTTTTTGGGCATTTTTTTTTTTTACTAGTAATGGTGGTGACCTGCAACACTTTTGACACATTTTTGGGACCATTGACATTTATACAGTGATCAGTGCTATAAATATGCACTGATTACTGTGTAAATGCCACTGGTAGGGAAGGGGTTAACACTAGGGGGCGATCAAGGGGTTAAATGTGTATTCCCTAGATGTGTTCTAACTGTATGGCGATAGGACTGACTGGGGGAGGAGACATATTGTTGTTCCTACTTAGTTGGAACAAACAATATGTCTCCTCTCCTCTGGCAGAACAGGGATTTGTGTGTTTACACACACAAATGCCCGTGCTGGCTCTCGTGCATGTGATCATGCATGGCCGGCGGCGATCGCACCCGACGGCCATGCGCATCAGGTTCCCTGCTGTGCAGCGGGCATGCACGCCCTCCGGTGTCTCTTAAAGGGAAAGCCGTACCTGTACAGGGTTTCGCCCAGGAGAGCCATCCTGCAACAGTATATCTACCAGTGAATAGCTGGTTGTTAAGGAGTGGGCCATGAAGCCAGCCGCTGTGTCCTTAACAACTGATGAGTCATCAGCTATCAGCGGGGTTCCCTGCTGACAGCTAAATGTAAAGAAAACATTGTCGACAATAACAAAATTGTGAAAAAAACGGCGTTGGGCCCCCCAAAATCCATACCAGACCCTTGTCTGAGCATGCAGCCTGGGAGTCCAGGAAAGGGGGGATGAGCGATGGCCCCTCTCCTGAACCATACTAGGCCACATACCCTCATCATGGGGGAGTGCTTTTGGACAGGATTATGGATTTTGGGGGGACCTCACACCATTTTTTGTTTACGTTTTGGCATGGGGGTTCCCCTCAAAATCCATATCAGACCTAAGGGTATGGTATGGATTGGGGGGCACGCCCTTCTTTTTTACATTTTGGCATAGGGTTCCCCTTAAAATTCATACCAGATCTAAAGGGCCTGGTATGGATTGGGGGATGCCCATGCCATTTTTTCTTCACATTTTTTTTATTGCCGGTAATTATTTTTGTACATTCAGCTGTCAGAGGGGAACTCCACTGACAGCTGAGGACTCATTCCTTGTTAAGAACGTGGCGGTCGGCTTCCCGGCCCATTACTTAACAACCTGATATTCACTGGTTTTTAAGGACACTGATGGCCCGCTCCATACTAAACGTGTCTTTCATACTAGGCTAAACACCTGCAAAAAAAATTAGCGTTTTTGTCTAGTGTTTCAAAAGCAGTTTTTCGCTTTCTAGTCTGCATGAAGCCCTATGATTAAGTATTTAAAAGTGTTGCCACATTTATTATCATTTACATTTCAAAGTAAACAGCCACTACCTATAGTAATAAATCCAATTGTCTTTCTACAGTCCTAAAATTCGGTTTTGTTTTACTATCCTTGGTTCTTGCACACTGTTACACTTCGTAAGGCTATGTTGCATTACACCTGTTAAAGTGGAGGTCCACGCAAAAAGTGAACCTCCGCTTTTCGGAACCCACCCCCCCCCTCCGGTGTCACATTTGGAACCTTTCAGGGGGGAGGGGGGTGCAGATACCTGTATAATACAGGTATTTTCACCTACTTCCGGGAATGACTCCCACGGGAGTCACTCCACTTCCCGTCCCCCCTGCAGTCTTCTGGGAAACACACAGTTCCCAGGAGACAGCGGGGACCAGTGAGGGCGCGCCGCACGGCTCACGCATGAGCAGTAGGGAACCGGGCAGTGAAGCCACAACACTTCACTTCCTGATTCCCTCACCGAGGATGGCGGCGGGGCAGCCGAGAGCCGAGCGATTGCTCGGCCTTGGCTGCCGACATCGCGAGCGCGCTGGACAGGTAAGTGTCCATTTATTAAAAGTCAGCAGCTGCAGTATTTGTAGCTCCTGGCTTTTAAAAAAAAAAATTTGGGTGGACCTCCGCTTTAAAATGAATGTGTCCATCCACCTCCACCATACCTGCCCTCCAAAACATCTTAAAAGAGTTTGGAGCAATTTCATTATACAAAGTAAATGACTCCAAACCCTTCATGCTACCACATGAAAAAGGCCTGGGGGTCCTAGTAGATGATAGGCTCAGCAATGGCATGAAATGCCAAGCTGCTGCTAACAAAGCAAACAGAATATTGGCATGCATTAAAAAGGGGATTAACTCCAGAGATAAAACAAGAATTCTTCCGCTCTACAAGACTCTGGTCCGGCCGCACCTAGAGCTTGCTGTCCAGTTCTGGGCACCAGTCCTCAGGAAGGATGTACTGGAAATGGAGAGAGTACAAAGAAGGGCAACAAAGCTAATAAAGGGTCTGGAGGATATTAGATATGAGGAATGAGTTATGAGGAAAGGTTGTGAGCACTAAAGTTATTCACTCTGGAGAAGAGGCGCTTAAGAGGGGATATGATTTAAATTTACAAATACCATACTGGTGACCCCACAATAGGGATACAACTTTTTTGCAAAAGGGAGTTTAACAAGACACGTGGCAACACATAGAAATTAGAAGAAAAGAGGTTTAACCTTAAACTACGTAGAGGGTTCTTTACTATAAGAGCGGCAAGGGTGTGGAATTCCCTTCCACAGGCAGTGGTCTCAGCGGGGGGCATCGATGGTTTCAAGAAACTATTAGATAAGCACCTGAATGACCACAACATACAGGGATATACAAGGTAATGCTGACATATAATCACACACATAGGTTGGACTTGATGAACTTGTGTCTTTTTTTAACCTCACCTACTATGTAACTATGTAACTATGTAACATATGTTCTCAGGACCTTGCTGGAACCTACAGCATTTTGCATAATGACTTCTACAAATATCTACATATATAACACCTACTATCCCCCTTAATTTAATGAAACCAATTTACTCCTTCTTCTCATCTGAAAATCTGACTAAAAAGGGGATCTTCATATTATACAATGCCCTATGCACCAGAGAGATAATGGACAAACCACCAGCCATGATATCCTGGGAACAAGACCTAGGAGTTTCCTATACAAAGCAGCAATGGTGTCAAGCACTTCAACAAGCTAGGAAAGCATCCCGATGCACTGGGAAACAGTTCTAAAAAAAATTCACAGATGGTACCTCACACCACAAGTACTGGCGAATCGTCACCCAGGCGCCCACTCCCCATTATGCTGGAGGAAGTGCGGGTGCGTGGGCTCCACATATGGCGGCTTTCTGGAAAGAAATATCCAATCTTATCTCTTCCATCACCAAGATAAACTACCCGCTGCTTACAGAAACTGCCCTTTTTGGCATTGGCTTAGGCAAATGGCCGAACAAATTATTCTACGAACAAATTCCATGTCTTCATCACTCACGTCCTAATAGCAGCTAGAAGAGCCCTGGCAAGCGCCTGGAGGTCAGATACCCTGCCTTCCTCCATCAAAGCCATGAACTTTCTAAACATGCATTCTACCCACGAACAAATGTTTACGAGACAAAGTCCATACTTTAAACCTCCACTACTGTCTGCTGAGGATAAACTATTCCTCCCCTCATCAACATCTCTAGCTCTCTTATTTCTTAAGTTACAGTTCTGTCCTTACTTGTTAATTATCTTTTTGTGTTCAGGTACCGAACATACGTTGAGTTATAACACAAATGTTACTTATTGCTCTGAACTTCTGTACACCTCTAGAATGTTGAATTAATGCCTCATTTTGCCTGATTAAATCTTCAATTGGTGACCGCTGGCATTAAGTACTCTGAGATATGTATTTAGATTTTTTCTGTTGATACTATGTGTAATAAAATAATCTTCCAATAAAGAAAGAAAAAAAAAAATGATGTGGTCATTAAGGGTTGCAGAGACTGATTACCAGTAAGAACAGCTACACCTAAATAATTCCATTCAATGGTATCTTTAGCAGAGCCAATAGAAGAAGCTAATTGTTAGGATTGTCACTCACTTAAAGCCTCGTACATACGATCGGATTCTCAGAATGTGTGTTGACAGATTGTTGGCCAAAAATACGACCGTTTGTGCGCTCCATCGGACAATTGTTGTCGGTTTTTCCATGGACAAATGTTGGATGTCAGGCCTCGTACACACGGCCGAGATTCTCGTCGAAAAAAACATGTCGTTTTTTTCAACGAGATTCCTGGACAAGAAAATTGTCCCGACCGAGTGTACACACGCTCGTTTCAAAGAACCCGCGGTTCTTTGAATGGAGCGTACGCGGTGACGTCATCGACTACGACGAGCATGCGCTCGTCACATTCGATGCCGTCGCTGCCATCTTGGTATACCCTACGTATGCCTAGGAAGCTACCGCGCATGCGTCAAATTCATTTCGAACATGCGCGGGCTTCCCGGCGGACAGGTAAGTGTACACACACTCACTTTTCTCGTCGAGAAACAGGCTGACGAGAATCTCGACGAGAAAATAGAGAGCAGGTTCTCTATTTTCTCGTCGAGGTTACTTGTCGGTTTTCTCGACGAGAAACCTGATAGCCGCGTACACACGACCGATTTACTCGGCAAGACATCTCTGCCAGCAAGTTTCTTGCTGGTTCTAGCCGAGAAAATCGGTCGTGTGTACGAGGCCTCAGGCTTTAAAATTTTCCGCGTACACCGGTCTGTTGTCAGATTTTCCGCTCGTGTGTACACAAGTCCGTCAGACAAAAGTCCAAAGTACAAACCGCATGCTCGGAATCGATGCTCACCAAACACGACATTAGCAGAAGGTGTTCAAAGGGTGGCGCTCAAGAGCTGAAAAACCACATAGTACGTCTAGTACATCACTACATTCGTGTTTGTTGGCCGACAATTTTGTGCCGTTTGTATGCAAGACAAAATCCAGGCACATGCCCTTTGGACAAAAGTCTGACGCTTTGTCTACGGAAAATCCAATCGTGTGTACGAGGCTTTAGACAACATTCTCCCTCTCAATAACTTATACTTTATTATACCCATTAAAAAATGGAGTCCACATAGATAAGGGGGACTGAAATGGAGTTAATAAAATAAAAAAAATACATACCTTTCTTCCCAAATACTCATACTACATTAAAAAATATGTCTAGGGAACCTCTGTTTAAAGTGGAGTTCCACCCAAAAATGGAACTTCCACTTTTTGGAATCCTCCCCCCTCCCTCCGGTGTCACATTTGGCACCTTTCAGGGGGGAGGAGGGAGCAGATACCTGTGTAATACAGGTATTTGCTCCCACTTCCTGGCATAGATCACCGCGGTGATTGCGGTGACCTACGCCACATCCGGCGCCTACTCTGTTCCCCCGCTGTCTTCTGGGAGACACACAGGTCCCAGAAGACAGCAAGGATCAGTGAGGACGCGCATTGCGACTCGCGCATGCGCAGTAGGGAACCAGGAAGTGAAGCTGCAAGGCTTCACTTCCTGATTCCCATACCAAAGATGGTGGCGGCAGCACCCGAGAGCCGACGGACAGATCGGCTTTGGCTGCTGACATCGCTGGCGCCCCGGACAGCTAAGTGTCCATATATTAAAATTCAGCAGCTGCAGTATTTGTAGCTGCTGACTTTTAATATATTTTTTTCGGCGGAACACCGCTTTAAGTCTAGAAATAAAAGCTAAGATGTCACATTATTTCAGCCCTGTGTTTTTTCTCAAATCTTTTTTTTTCTTTATAATTTTCTAGTTTTATTTTTATCTGCTTAATTGAAATTACATTGCAAAACATGTTGCTGCATTTCAATAAGCTAATCAGGGTGAGTCAAATATGGTTTACCACTGATTGAGTCATATTGTATCCAAAAGTAAATAATGCTTGCAGAGTGGTTAACTGAAACAATGAAGTACTTATTTTTTCTGTATTAATAATTCATGAGTTTCAAATTGGCTCATTTTTGGAACAACTGAGTATTAGTTCTTATTTGTACCCTGTCAATCATAAACTGATAATCAAAGTACATTTCAAATAGGTATTAAACTGCCAATGACTTGTTTCATTTGAAATGTAAAATTTTTCTGAATATAATAAAACCAATATTCCTGAGACATTTGTCATAAGAGCTATAAAGACCCTTGCCCTAACCACTTCTATACAGGGCATTTTCACCCCCTTCCTACCCAGGCCAATTTTCAGCTTTCAGCGCTGTAACATTTTGAATGACAATTGCGTGGTCATACAACACCGTACCTAAATGAAATTTTTTTCCCCACAAATAGAGCTTTCTTTTGGTGGTATTTGATCACCTCTTTTAGTTTTTGCACTATAAACAAAAAAAGAGCGACTATTTTGAAAAAAACACAATATTTTTTACTTTTTGCTATAATAAATATCCCAATTTTTTTATACATTTTTTTCCTCAGTGTCATGGATATGCATTAATGTCTGTCTGCCATCTTACCTTCCTCCTCATGTGTTCATCTAGAGACCAGACCTCCTTCACCTGGCTTCCTTTATAATCTCCTCCCAGCCTGACTCCACCCCAGGCCCTATCACTGAACACTATATTAACCTGTGCACTGCAAGCCTGCTTTGCTGATCAACGTGTTTGTTAGGCATTGTGTGTTTGGGTTCCTGCCTGCCGTGTGCTACGTCTGTCTCTCTGTTACGTTATTGGCTTGTCCCCGACCATCCCTGTCTGCTCGTGACCCTTGACCTTCGGCTCGTTCTTCGTTATCCTTGTCTGCTTGTGGCCCCTGACCTTCGGCTTGTTATTCGGTTCTCTCTATCGTGTGCTGCTGCTTCCCCTTATCCTACGGGGCGTGAGCTAGGAAACTCCAGGGGCCGCGACCTGGTCCCAGCCTGCAGCGTAACATCCTCACCACTAGAGGCCCTGGAGAAGACCAGCTGGGTCTTAGACTCCGCGCCCTGGGGAATCTTGGCTCTCGCTTCCGTTGGGATCCCGGTTGTGCTCCTCTGGTCCCGCTTTCCACAACCACCCAGTTTCCTATCCACAGAAGCCAGCCATAGGGTTCACTACCTCGCGGTGCACTCCTGTCCCCCTACGGTGTGCATCTGTCACCTGGCCACAGGTGACCCTGACAGTTTGATCAGCCATGAACCCGGCTGACATCCCGCTTCCCGCGGATGATCCATTGCAGGGCATAGTTCGCAGACTTGAGACCCAGGAATCAAATCAGACCCAGGTGATGCGATTCCTCCAGGATCTGGCTTCTCGATTCGAGCAGCTTCAGGTCTCCCTGGGAACCCCGAATCCGCAACCCCAAGTACAACCAGCGGCTGTACCTATCGCACCAGTCGCAGCCTCACACTCACTAAGATTGCCAGCTCCGTTCCGTTTCTCTGGGGACTCCAAGGCCTGCAGGGGGTTTCTCAGCCAATGCACTATTCATTTTGAGCTTCAGCCTCAAAGCTTCCTATCTGACCGGGCTAAGGTAGCCTATATCATTTCCCTCCTCTCCGGTGAAGCTTTGGCCTGGGCTGCCCCCCTGTGGGAGAGGAACGATCCGGTGGTTTCCAGTCTGTCCGAATTCTTGAAGCTCTTTCGTAATATCTTCGAAGAGCCGGCTCGGGCTTCTTCAGCGGCTAGTGCTGTCTTACGTCTTCGCCAAGAATCTAGTTCAGTGGGGCAATATGCTCTTCAGTTCCGTATCCACACAGCTGAATTGAGCTGGAATAATGAGGCCCTGGTCGCTACCTTTTTACATGGCCTCTCTGACCGAGTGAAAGACGAATTAGCGGGAAGAGCCATTCCCGTCGGTCTGGACGATGTAATTTCATTATGCAACCAGATCGACATTCGTTTTCAAGAGAGGTCCTTAGAAAAAAGACGCCAGCACTCTCTGGGTCCTAGCCAGTCTGAGCTCCCCTCCCTTCATTCCGTGGAGCATCCTCTACCTGCTGAAGAACCTATGCAGCTGGGCCGGACCAGACTAACCCCCGAAGAACGTGCTAGGCGCAGAACTCTGGGCTTGTGCCTCTATTGTGGGGGCAAGGGTCATTTTCGTGACTCCTGCTCGCTTCGTCCGGGAAACGCTCGGGTCTAATACATTTGGAAGGTGGAGTATTGGACCCAGAAACATCACCTTCTCGCCTGCTCTTGCCGGTGTCCCTTCATGTAGGCACTTCTCCTCAGTCAACCCTTGCATACCTGGATTCCGGGGCTGCCGGCAATTTCATGGATTGGAGAACTGCTTCTTCTATGAAGCTTACCCTTTCACCTCTCACTACCCCATTGGTAGTCTCGGCAATTGATGGCACTGTTCTCCCAGGGGGCCCTATTCGCTTCCAGACGCTACCCATTAGGATGTCGGTAGGGATTCTCCACCAGGAGTGGATATCCTTTCTTATTCTACCCAAGGCCTCTACCCCAGTTGTATTGGGCCTCCCTTGGCTACAGCTCCACTCTCCACATGTGGACTGGGTCTCTGGGCAGATCCTGGCCTGGGGTTCCTCATGTTTCTCGTCGTGTCTTCTCAAGGTGACCCCCAAGGAGAGTCTTCCGGTTGCTGCCACTTCTGTTTCTTCTGATCTTCCCGCCGCATACAGCGATTACCGGGATGTGTTCTGTAAAAAATCAGCTGAGGTGCTTCCTCCCCACAGGTCTTTTGACTGTGCTATTGATCTTGTCCCCGGAGCAACTCTACCCAGGGGTCGTACCTACCCTCTGTCCATCCCAGAGACCCAGGCCATGTCGGAGTATGTAGCAGAGAATCTGGAGAGAGGGTTCATCCGGAAATCCTCATCGCCTGCAGGGGCAGGGTTCTTTTTTGTTGCCAAAAAGGATGGTACCTTAAGACCCTGCATCGATTATCGGGGTTTAAATGCGGTTACTATTAAAAATCGATACCCCTTACCCTTAATATCTGAGCTATTCGATAGGTTGAAGGGTGCCTCCATTTTCACCAAGTTGGATCTCAGAGGCGCGTACAATCTCATTCGAATACGGGAGGGTGACGAATGGAAGACTGCATTTAACACTAGAGACGGGCATTACGAATATCTGGTGATGCCTTTTGGTCTGTGTAATGCTCCAGCCGTGTTTCAAAACTTTGTCAATGAAATCTTCAGAGATCTGCTGTACCAGTTTGTTGTCATCTATCTGGATGACATTCTGATCTTTTCTGAAAATCTGCTCGTCCACAGAAACCATGTCCGCACTGTACTTCAACGTCTTAGAGAGAACAATCTCTATGCCAAGCTGGAGAAATGTTCCTTTGAATATTCTGAGGTCCTGTTTTTGGGGTGCTTTGTCTCATGTTCGGGGCTTCGTATGGACCCTGGGAAGGTCTTGGCTATCACCAACTGGCCTCTTCCTGCTAGCCTCAAGGCCACACAGCGCTTTCTTGGCTTCACTAATTATTATAGGCAGTTCATAAGGAATTACTCTTCCATTGCCGCGCCTATTATCGCTTTGACCAAGAAGGGTGTGAATGCCAGAGACTGGCCTCCCGAAGCTGTCTCTGCATTTCACGACCTGAAACAGGCCTTTGTTTCTGGCCCCCTCTTGAGGAGACCAAATCCTGGGAATGCATTTTTTATTGAAGTGGACGCTTCCTCAATGGGGGTGGGAGCTGTGCTTCTTCAAATCTTTGAGAAGAGACGCCAACCATGTGCGTTCTTCTCCAAAAAAAATTCTCAGGCAGAGAGGAATTATGCCATCGGTGATCGGGAACTTCTCGCAATTAAATTGGCGTTAGAGGAGTGGTGTCATCTCTTGGAGGGTTCCCCTCACTCCATAACGATCTTTACCGATCACAAGAATTTACAGTATCTACAGAATGCTAAACGTCTGAATCCTAGACAGGCCAGGTGGAGTCTCTTCTTTGCCCGTTTTAATTTCACGATTACCTACAAACCTGGTTCCTGCAACGGTCGGGCTGATGCGCTCTCTAGGTCATTTGACACTTTGGACGAGGAGTCCGCCCCTGAACCTGAGCCGATCATTCCCACCTCATGCATTGTTGCCCACTCTACCACCCTGAAGTCTAAAATTCCGCCTGGTAAGACCTTTGTCCCCACTGAGCTAAGAGCTAAGATCCTTCGTTGGGGACATGATTCCAAGGTGGCAGGGCATTCTGGATTCCTCCGATCCTTCCTACTCATCAGTCGTCACTACTGGTGGCCTAATCTCCGCTCAGACGTCAAAGACTACGTTAAAGCTTGTCATGTCTGTGCTCAGTCCAAATCCTCCACACAAGCTCCTGCTGGTCTCCTCATGCCCTTGCCTATTCCTAAGGAACCCTGGGCCCATATTGCCATGGATTTTATCACCGATCTCCCACTGTCTGAGAATAATACAGTCATTTGGGTGGTAATCGATCGATTCTCCAAGATGGCTCATTTTGTTCCTCTTCCTGGTCTTCCTTCTGCCCCTGCCTTGGTTCCCATTTTCATTCGAGAAATTCTCCGCCTACATGGGGTCCCTTCTCATATTGTTTCCGACAGGGGAGTCCAATTCACGTCTCGTTTTTGGAGAGCCTTTTGCAAATCCCTCAATATTGTCTTGGATTTTTCTTCTTCTTACCATCCCCAATCCAATGGACAGACTGAGAGGGTTAATCAGGAGTTAGAGGTCTTTCTTCGCACCTTTGTGTCTTCTCACCATGACGATTGGTCCTCTCTACTCCCGTGGGCAGAATTCTCCCATAACAATCATGTGAATACCAGTTCGCAGAAGACACCCTTTTTCACAGTTTATGGAAAACACCCTCAACTTCCTCTTCCTATGATCTGTTCTCCAGACATTCCAGCTTTGGCTTCGGTTCAGGAGTCTCTCAATTCCGTTTGGGGTCACGTTCATGATTCCCTCCGGGCAGCTGCTGAAAAATTCAAAGGCTTTGCCGACCGCCGCAGGCGTAAACCGCCTTCTCTTCAGCCAGGGGACAAAGTCTGGCTCTCTACCAGGAACATCAAGCTCCGAGTTCCTTCTCTGAAGTTTTCTCCACGATTCATCGGTCCATACACGGTAACTGCTAAACTGAATCCGGTTTGTTTCAAACTCCAGATTCCTAAGAGCCTTAAAATCACTAACTCCTTTCATGTTGCTCTTCTAAAGCCTTTAGTCCTCAATAAATTCTCTCGTCCTCTTCCTACCGTGGCGCCTGTCTCGGAGGATAATCAGGAGTACGAGATCAGTCAAATTCTGGACTCCCGACTCTGTAAAGGCGTTCTTCAGTACCTCGTTCATTGGAAAGGGTTTGGTCCTGAGGAGAGGTCTTGGATCACTGCATCTGAGGTCTTTGCACCTCGTCTGTTAAAGGAGTTTCATCTGAAGTTTCCCTCTAAACCTGGGCCCAGGCGGGGAAGGGGGAGGCCTCGTAAGAGGGAGGGTACTGTCATGGATATGCATTAATGTCTGTCTGCCATCTTACCTTCCTCCTCATGTGTTCATCTAGAGACCAGACCTCCTTCACCTGGCTTCCTTTATAATCTCCTCCCAGCCTGACTCCACCCCAGGCCCTATCACTGAACACTATATTAACCTGTGCACTGCAAGCCTGCTTTGCTGATCAACGTGTTTGTTAGGCATTGTGTGTTTGGGTTCCTGCCTGCCGTGTGCTACGTCTGTCTCTCTGTTACGTTATTGGCTTGTCCCCGACCATCCCTGTCTGCTCGTGACCCTTGACCTTCGGCTCGTTCTTCGTTATCCTTGTCTGCTTGTGGCCCCTGACCTTCGGCTTGTTATTCGGTTCTCTCTATCGTGTGCTGCTGCTTCCCCTTATCCTACGGGGCGTGAGCTAGGAAACTCCAGGGGCCGCGACCTGGTCCCAGCCTGCAGCGTAACATCCTCACCACTAGAGGCCCTGGAGAAGACCAGCTGGGTCTTAGACTCCGCGCCCTGGGGAATCTTGGCTCTCGCTTCCGTTGGGATCCCGGTTGTGCTCCTCTGGTCCCGCTTTCCACAACCACCCAGTTTCCTATCCACAGAAGCCAGCCATAGGGTTCACTACCTCGCGGTGCACTCCTGTCCCCCTACGGTGTGCATCTGTCACCTGGCCACAGGTGACCCTGACACTCAGTTTAGGCCGATATGTATTCTTCTACATATTTTTAGTAAAAATAAATTGCAATAAGTGTATATTGATTGGTTTGCGCAAAAGTTATAGTGTCTACAAAATAGGGGATAGATTTCTGTCATTTTTATTATATTTTTTTTTTCTACTAGTAATGGCGGTGATCTGCAATTTTTATTGTGACTGTGACATTGCGGCGGACACATCGGACACCTTTGACACTATTTTGGGACCATTGACATTTACAAAGCGATCAGTGCTATAAAAATGCACTGATTACTTTATAAATGTTACTGGCAGGGAAGGGGTTAACACTAGGGGGCGATCAAGGGGTTAAATGTGTTACCCAGGGAGTGATTCTAACTGTGGGGGGAGGGGACTGATACAGGGAGGTGACCGATCGGTGCTCCTATATACAAGGAACACACGATCGGTCTCCTCTCCCTGACAGGACGTGGATCTGTGTGTTTATACACACAGATCCACGTTCCTGCTCTGTGACAAGCAATCGCAGATGCCCAGCGGTCATCGCGGCCGATGGGCACGTGCATTGGCTCCCGAGTGACACGGCGGGCACGCGCGCACGTCCCCTAGTGGCCGGGAAAGGACAGAGTGACAGAGTGTTCCTGCGGACGTCATATGATAATGGGCGGAAAGGAAGTGGTTAAAGAAGTTAGCATTCTGATAAAATGTCATACATTTTGACGACACTAACCAAATTTGATGTCAGCATTATTTTTGGCAGCCTGGTTTTCCAAACAGCTTAGACTGCTTCTGTCTTATATCTGCCTATTTCTGTTTATTAGCACACCTAACCCCCACTAACACTTAGCGTGATCATAGCCAGGTTCTTTGAATTTTTTCACTTTTTAATGCTTATTTTTCCATGCATTTTTATGCATAACTTGTAGTACATGAGCAAAATCACATGTTTTTGGCCTCATAGACCTTTAACCACTTGCTTACTGGGCACTTTTACCCCCTTCCTGCCAGTCCAATTTTCCTCTTTCAGCGGTATCGCACTTTGAATAACAATTGTGCAGGCATACAGCACTGTACGCATATACATTTTTTATCATTTTCTTTTTCACAAATAGAGCTTTCTTTTGGTGGTATTTAATCACCACTGAGTTTTTTTTTTTTTGCTAAATAAATGAAAAAAGACCAAAAGAATTTTGTAAAATTTTGCAAACAGGTAATTTTTCTCCTTCACTGATGTGTGCTGATGAGGCTGCACTGATGGGCACTAATAAGCAGCACTGATGGGCACTGATAGGCAGTACTGATGGACATTGATAGGCAGCACTGATGGGCACTGATAAACAGCACTGATGAGGAGGCACTGATTACTAATGGGCACTGATTGGCAGCACTGATGGACCCTGATTGGAAACACTGGTTGGCAACACTGATTGGCATTGAAAGGCTGCACTGTTGGGGCTGCGTTGATCATCAGGATCATCAGGACACTGATTATCAGGCTGCATTTAATTGGCACTGGTAAGGCTGTGTTTAATGGGCACTGGCAAAAATGTTAGTACACCATTTGGTTCAAAATATTTTTTTTCTTGTTTTCCTCCTCTAAAACCTAGGTGCATTATATGGTTATGTGCGTCTTATGGAGCAAAAAATACAGTAAATGTAATAAAACACTCCAAAAATACCTTTAACATTTTCACATTCAAGTGTGAATAAGTACTCCCAAAATTTGGGGAGGTGGCTCAGGATCCTTCTGCCCTATGCCTAGTTTGATTGTCAGTGCTACCCTTTCTCACCCTTCTACATTTTTTTAATGGTTTTTAGGGCTGCTACTAGCTTCTTCTAGTTTTTGTGATTTCCCAATATTTCCATTTTTGCTCACCATCATTTTGTCAGGCAAACCTCTCAGGAGCTTCCCCAAACCATTCTGCACAATTTTGCATAGGCTGCTTTTCTATAACAAAAACCTTTTTGGAGACTTGTTCAGATATCCATGGGCTTCAGGGGGACTACCTAAGTGGAAATAACGCATTTCAGAGGCTCATAAACTTTCAAAATATTCAAAAATACATAAACAAGTGAATGTTTCAGACGTTTATTTATCTTTTATTGTGACTACAACAAAAGGTGAGAAGAGGTCTCCCAATGTTGAGAGAAAAGTTCTTCTCACTTCAGAAAGCTTTTTTTACAATGAGATACAGACAGCAAAAAAAAAATAAAAAATGTGATAGTGGTATTAACCCTTTCCTACTATATCCAAAGCAAAATTATACTTATACCTGAAAATATAGTCTTTAATGGCTGTCAGAAGCAGCAAATATTATGTGATTATAATCCATATTCCTGATATATAGTCAGTTTGATATATCTTCACCGAGGAAAAAAGGACAGAAGAAGAAGAAGAAGAAAACAAAAGAAAAAGAAGAAAAGAACACTTACTTTATGACAGATTTAGGCTCTACTTTTCTTTTTATAATTACAAATGTGTACTTGCTTTCATTTTCATGACCTTAAAAAGACAACAATACCTTTAGTATTATGGGGACTTTAATAAATCCCCCTCCAGCCCCCTGAATGCAGCCCACCTTAATAAATAATAATTCTCCATATTTCATAAGTCTTTGGTGTGCAGCTATGCCCAGCATTGTCTTCTAAAAATGGCCCCGCCATGTCCTCTTCTCTTGGCTCTCTTCATTCCTATAGGACAGGGGTGTCCAAACTTTTTTCAAAGAGGACCAGATTTGATGAAGTGAACATGCGTGAGGGCCGACCATTTGGCCTGACATTCTGTGAACCATTAAAATTCAGTCTAAGTGTGTTAGTTCGAGCACGAATTCACTGCACAACAAGAATTCTCTTGCCTTTGTGGCTGTGTGTGAGTAAAGAGATGAGCTCAGGCGTGTTATTTGGATATACCATATTTATTGGCGTATAACACGCACCTTCACTTTCAGAGGGAAGTTTCAGGAAAAAAATTAAAAATTTTAAATAAAGATTTTTGAAGCAAAATAAGGGTCAGTGCCCATCTGCAGACCCCCAATTGCCATGAATGCAGCACCCACCATTGCTAGGAATGCAGCACCCATCATTGCCAGGAATGCAGCACCCATCATTGCCAGGAATTCACTCACCATTGCCAGGAATGCAGCACCCATCATTGCCAGGAATGAGGCACCCATAATTGCCAGAAATGAGGCACTCACCATTGCCAGGAATGCAGCACTCACCATTGCCAGGAATGCAGCACCCATCATTGCCAGGAATGCAGCACCCATCATTTCCAGAAATGCAGCACCCATCATTGCCAGAAATGCAGCACCCATCATTGCCAGGACAGCACTTACCATTGCCAGGAAAGCACTCACCATTGCCAGGAAAGCACTAACCATTGCCAGGAAAGCATTCACCATTGCCATGAGTGCAGCCTTGGAGGGGACATGGAAGAGGCAGAACGAGCGCCAAAGATATCCAGGAGAATGTCCTGTTTACACAGCAGCCTCTTTAAGAGAAAGTCCCGCCTCCTTTGATGGATAGAACAGTCGTCCAATGGCAGCGCCGGAGACGGAGATGAGGCAGCCAGCCTAATACCTATATATCTTTTGTGGCCCCGGCACTGGGAGATTGTCGGGGGCCACAAAAAATATATATGTTTAGAAAACCTGGCGGGCCGTTCAAAACCGGGCCGCGGGCCATGATTGGCCCGCGGGCCGGACTTTGGACATGCCTGCTATAGGAGAACTGCACTCATAGCAGCCTCCAGGAGTCCAGTAGAGTACGGTATGGCTTTCCATTAATAAATTAAATTAAATGAAATAGGGCCCGGGGCCATGAATTTGAAAATTAGATATACGTCGACAGAATGGCACGGGCAGGCAAATGGGCGTACCTGTACGTCCCTTTAAATTTGCAGCCCAGCGTGGTGCGCGCCCGCCCCGCCTGCCTCGTGAGTGTGCCCACAGGTCCCGGGAACCTGTAAACAAGGCATTCCCCTGTTCTGCCTAGTGACACGTCAGGGATCTACTGTTCCCTGTGATCGGGAACAGTGATCGCTGATGTGTCACTGGTAGCTCCTCCCCCTAACAGTTAGAATCACTCCCTAGGACACACTTAACCCCTTCAGCGCCCCCTAGTGGTTAACCCCTTCACTGCCAGTGCAATTTTTACAGTTAGCGGTGCATTTTTAAAGCACTGATCGCTGTAAAAATGACAATGGTTCCAAAAATGTGTCAAAAGTGTCCGATGTGTCCGCCATAAAGTTGCAGTCATGATAAAAATCACAGATCGCCACCATTACTAGTAAAAATATAATAATAATAAAAATGCCATAAAACTACTTCCTATTTTGTAGACGCTATATCTTTTGCGCAAACCAATCAATATATGCTTATTTTTTTTTTTTTTACCAAAAATATATAGAAGAATGCATATCGGCCTAAACTGAGAAAAAAATAGCTTTTTTTAAAAAAAATTGGGGATATTTATTATAGCAAAAAGTACAAAATATTGCAGAGGTGATCAAATACCACAAAAAGAAAGCTCTATTTGTGTAAAAAAAAGGACAATTTTGTTTGGGAGCCACGTCGCACGACCGCGCAATTGTCAGTTAAAGCAACGCAGTGCCGAATCGCAAAAAGTGGCCTGGTCATTTGGCAGCCAAATGGTCCGGGGGTTAAGTGGTTAAAGGACACTCTTTTATTTTCACTGTGGGGTCCGTACGCCATATGGACTTTTTTTCCTTTTCCAGTTCACAGGCAATTTCACATCCTTCTTCATCACTTATATCAGTGTTCTCTGAGTCCATCTCAAAGTCACTTTCCTCATTTTGGATGGCATCAATGACATGAAAAACATTGTAGACACTGCCCTTGGCTGGTGGCATTCTGAGATGGAAAGACTGATTATTTTCCAGGCTAAACAATCTCAATGTAAATTAATCCTAGTCATACATAAACATTCAAAAGACTTAACGGAATCCACAAAGGGCACACAATACTGTTTAGCTAGCCTATTGTGCCCTCTGCTTATTAGGCAATTAGCACCTGAACCCCCCCCCACATACCAAGACATTATTACCTGTCCCTCATGTAGTAAGCAGATACAGTCAGGTCCATAAATATTGGGACATCAACACAATTCTAATCTTTTTGGCTCTATACACCACATTCAAATCAGGTGAACGGTGTAGGAATTACAACAGTTTGTATATGTGCTTCCCACTTTTTAAGGGACCAAAAGTAATGGGACAATTGGCTGCTCAGCTGTTCCATGGCCAGGTGTGTGTTATTCCCTCATTATCCCATTTATAAGGAGCAGATAAAAGGTCCAGAGTTCATTTCAAGTGTGCTATTTGCATTTGGAATCTGTTGCTGTCAACTCTCAAAATGAGATCCAAAGAGCTGTCACTATCAGTGAGGCAAGCCATCATTAGGCTGAAAAAACAAAACAAACCCATCAGAGAGATAGCAAAAACATTAGATGTGGCCAAAACAACTGTTTGGAACATCCTTAAAAAGAAAGAACGCACCGGTGAGCTCAGCAACACCAAAAGACCCGGAAGACCACGGAAAACAACTGTGGTGGATGACCGAATAATTATTTCCCTGGTGAAGAAAACACCCTTCTCTACAGTTGGCCAGATCAAGAACACTCTCCAGGAGGTAGGTGTATGTGTGTCAAAGTCAACAATCAAGAGAAGACTTCACCAGAGTGAATACAGAGGGTTCACCACAATATGTAAACCATTGGTGAGCCTCAAAAACAGGAAGGCCAGATTAGAGTTTGCCAAACAACATCTAAAAAAGCCTTCACAGTTCTGGAACAACATCCTATGGACAGATGAGACCAAGATAAACTTGTTCCCAGTGATGGGAAGCGAAGAGTATGGAAAAGGAAAGGAACTGCTCATGATCCAAAGCATACCACCTCATCAGTGAAGCATGGTGGTAGTAGTGTCATGGCGTGGGCATGTATGGCTGTCAATGGAACTGGTTCTCTTGTATTTATTGATGATGTGACTGCGGACAAAAGCAGCAGGATGAATTCTGAAGTGTTTTGGGCAATATTATCTGCTTATATTCAGCCAAGTGCTTCAGAACTCATTGGATGGCGCTTCACAGTGCAGGTGGACAATGACCCGAAGCATACTGCAAAAGCAACCAAAGAGATTTTTAAGGGAAAGAAGTGGAATGTTATGCAGTGGCCAAGTTAATCACCTGACCTGAATCCGATTGAGCATGCATTTCACTTGCTGAAGACAAAACTGAAGGGAAAATGCCCCAAGAACCAGCAGGAACTGAAGATAGTTGCAGTAGAGGCCTGGCAGAGCATCACCAGGGATGAAACCCAGGGTCTGGTGATGTCTATGCATTCCAGACTTCAGGCTGTAATTGACTGCAAAGGATTTGCAACCAAGTATTAAAAAGTGAAAGTTTAATTTATGATTGTTAATCTGTCCCATTACTTTTGGTCCCTTAAAAAGTGGGAGGCACATATACAAACTGTTGTAATTCCTACACCGTTCACCTAATTTGGATGTAAATACACATTAAAAGATATATAATAATCTTCTTAATTTAAACTTGCATTTTCATGTAATAGCCCTTACATTTTGATCTAATCTCAAACTGGTATTGTGAATCATCTAAAACTGTATTTCTATGGCTTCTTTTTACCACATGGAACAGGTGAAAACTGCAAGGTGCAAAAGTAAATTCTGCTACTCCTTTAACCCAAAGTTGTAAAATTACAACACAGACATAACAAGCTCAAAATCGAATCAATGCATTCAACAGTACCTTGATATATGCATGATCTAGACATGTTATTAATCACACTTTGCCAAGTCCAGTTGTGTGCTTCAAGGCAAGTTCACAGGTTGACTAACTTCATGTCCAGGCAAACAGGCACATTTACACATTTTACCACCCAATATCAGTACTAGGCTGAACAATAGGATCTACTAATTATGTAAATGTGGTCTTTAGGTGAAAAAAAATCTGGTTAATTTTATTAGTTAAAATTGATGCTGTAATATTACAACAGAGGGCCTTACAGGGTTAATGTATATACAGTAACTCCCTATGAAATGAATACAGGATGCTAACAATATCAGGGGTAGCATTACACATATACCCAGTATGTTCATGTAAAGCTCCAATATAAAGATCTAAATGTGGGAATCAAGCAATACACTAAAATAGCCTACTTGTCTTCTCCCATTCTTCCCATAACAGACCTTTTTGAAAAGATTGTTTATTAACAGCCTTTTTTCCAGCAATTTTTGAAGGGCCAATTATGCATTCATGTAAAATATTTACTTGGTGTTACTGGGTATACCAGATTTTCCCTTTGTGAGAGGGCAAGGCTATGTCACTATAGAAATGGCAACGAAATGGACACAGAGTTTGCATGTCTGCTGACTGCAAGACTACAGAGTGTGGATTTTAAACAGAGAAAACTGCTCTGGCAGTTTTCGCCAGATGTTGCTATCGCCAGATAGGGCTCTGTAGTTTGGAGATTCCTAGGAGTCTTGGGTGGGATGGGATCTCCAATCTTGTGTCTCCGTGTGTAGTGGACAGCCAGCAGGGTGCGTGCCCAGGTGCACACAGCCCATATAACGAGGGGCTGATCACAGCAGTAGGAGGTGGAATGAGAAGTGTGAGCAGCTTGCTGCTGTTGTTTGAAGAAATACCCCTGTCAGGAAAACTGTCTGCCCTGTGGGAGACTGCAACTGTCACGTACCTGGTTGTCGAGCCCAGTATGCAGGGAGCAGCCTCTCGTATACCTCTGACTCAAGAACCTCTGATAGAGCAGACAGGAGCTCAAAAGTGCAGAGGGGCACAAGTGCCTAACAGGATAGCTGATGTAGAGGGCTGGATACAGCAAACAGCTGGGGGGTGCTCTGTAGTCCAGGAACAGGATGCAGGCAGAAGGCTGGATACTGCAGACAGCTGGGAGGTGCACTGTAGTCCAGGAGCAGGATGCAGGCAGAAGGCTGGATACTGCAGACAGCTGGGAGGTGCACTGTAGCCCAGGAGCAGGGTGCAGGCAGAAGGCTGGATACTGCAGACAGCTGGGAGGTGCACTGTAGTCCAGGAGCAGGATGCAGGCAGAGGGCTGGATACTGCAGACAGCTGGAAGGTGCACTGTAGTCCAGGAGACTGGTAGGTGAAAGCAGGCCTGGTCAAGCACAGGCGGGCAGATCAGGTATAAGAACGGAATCCAAAGAATGGTCAAAGTCCAAGCTGGGTCGGTATTAGGTAGGCAGAAATTAGGCCAGAGGAGAAGCAGAAGCAGAGTCAAACAAGCCGGGATCAGGGGAAGGCAGCAAGCAGGAGTAGTCAGGGATAAGCCAAGTCAAGTAAGGATCAGGTAATCAGAATGGCAGATAGCAGGTGTCTCAGGGAATGCTGTATACTGGACAGCAAGGCAGCAGTGCATCAGTCCCCTTTAAATAGCACATTTAGGCACCAAGTGCTGTCACAAGGTTCGCGCATGCGCATGCGTCCCCGCGCGTGCCCGTGCGCAGCTATTTGCACTATTGCGCATGTGCCAAGCGGCCCTTCTGTGCACAGACATTCTCCTGACATTTAGATTGCTGGGATAGCTGCTGGAGGGCCTTACCTGACAGCAGCCCATGTAAGGGGGATTCTATGTCCAGGGACTGAGAAAGGCTGGCCAGCGTTGAGAGTCTGGGAGACTAAGGAAGCTAGTGAATCTAAAGGGCTGGAAGGAATAAGAGTCGGTTAAGAGAAAGTGGAGGTACTGCTGACAAGAGAGAGACAGGTGGCTCGGTATGTTTTTAATTTATATGTGCTAAATTAAGTTGAAAACAATGCATGAGAATACTGGATGGACTTCTGTTTTTGTTTTGTTTTTTCATTTTAATAAACGTGGGCTACCAGGCCCTTAACGATAACGCCTGTGTGACATGGACTCACTGTACACCCCCCAATATTACACCTTATATGGTCCAATGGTCTAGTTACTCAATTTGGGAAGGTACACGGGATCCATGACTGGGCCAGAAGGGGCATTCTGATGATTTATAATTTATGTGAAAATCAATCTTTTAAATAATTTCAGCAGCTGAAAGTATTATTTTTTGATAAAATGTATTTTATCAATATCTTCAACTCAGACATTCCTTTCTTGCCCAGAATGGCCCTCTGAGCTTCTCAATTACAGATACGCTCATCCCTAGTTGTACATATTTCCCAAATAATTCACTTCAATAAAATGTTAAGGAGTCAAAGGGTGTCATCTTTGGGAAATATGTACAACTAGGGATGAGCGAACGGTTCGGCCCGAGCATGATTTTGGGCCGAACATTTGCCTGTTTTGGCCGTTCACCGAACACCCGAATTTGTCTGCGCAGTGCATTCTTTTTTTTTTTTCCATAAAGTTTTTATTGAAGTGAATGTAACGTACAGAAATACATTTTAAATAAATTAATTTTAAATAAATACATTTTAACAAATGATGTCAAAAGAACAGTTAGGAAATGACTGGTAGAACGATAAGTCATGAATTATCCAAGGACTAAGGTTAACCGCTTCAGCCCCGGACCATTTTGGTGGTCAAAGGCCAGGCCACTTTTTGCGATTCGGCACTGCGTCGCTTTAACTGACAATTGCGCGGTTGTGAGACATGGCTCCCAAACAAAATTAAGCCTTTTTTCCCCCACAAATAGAGCTTTCTTTTGGTGGTATTTGATCACCTCTACGGTTTTTATTTTTTGCGCTATAAACAAAAATAGAGCGACAATTTTGAAAAAAATTCAATATTTTAAACTTTTTGCTATAATAAATATCCCCAAAAAATATATAATTTTTTTTTCCACAGTTTAGGCCGATACATATTCTTCTACATATTTTTGGTTAAAAAAATCACAATAAGCGTTTATCGATTGGTTTGCACAAAAGTTATAGCGTTACAAAATAGGGGACTGTTGTATGTAATTTTTATTAATATTTTTTTTAACTAGTTAATGCCAAAATGTAAAAAAAAAAACATTGTGGGGTCCCCCACAAAACTCATACCAGACCCTTATCTGGGCATGCAGCCTGGCAGATCAGGAAAGGGGGGGACAAGCGAGTGCCCCCCTTCTAAACCATACCAGGCCACATTCCCTCAACATGAGGGTTATTGGGTACATAGTACCCCTACCCATTCACCAAAAAAATTAAAAATTAAAAAATTAAAAATAAATGAATAAACACAAGAGACCGTTTTTGACAAATCCTTAATTAAAAAATTAAAAAATAATGACCCTCCTTGTAAATCCATCGTCAATCACGCTGCCCGCCGGACCCCAAATTTTTTTAAAATTAAACGCTCTCCCCACCATTTTAATATGTTTAATAATTCTTATAATTCTTTAGAATTTAATGTCCTATATTTTATATAGAGCCATCACCAAAAGTATCACGCAAGCACCAAATATGGGTGACAGTACACATAAATTCCACAAGAAATAAAAAATCAAGGCCCGTATCATACACAGTTTAAGGGAATGGTAGGGACAATCCAGTGGAACGGTACCTCCTGGTTGTTTCTTCTATAATGTAGAATTTGATTGGAGGGGGAAGGGGGGGGCATCGTTCCATGGCATCTATATAGTGGTTGGCCTCTTCACACTGAGAGGCTGTCTCTCCAATTATTTTCTACCTGCCTAATAACATTGGGGAGAAGCAAGGACCCTTGAGAGCAACCAGGATTTATCAGAGATTGAGGGACAGGTCCCCCTAGAGACCTACAAGCCTGTTGACTCTCATTGCTGTAAAGTAAGGGAGTCACCGATGTTTGGTTTGTAACCATTACAGCACGTGGTGGAGTATACAGGGGGAACACTGGGGATTAAGCACAAAGTACTTAAGACTGCACTAAAGACTTTTTGCACTATGTCACTTTATTTCAAATTTTTGTCATTTATGTGCAATATTCACTACGGATGTTTACAGTATAAAATGTGTGGCCCGTATGAGCATAGTTTACATGGTATAGCAAGCACTTCCTGAGAGTTACATTGATTAACCCTTTGTTGGACATACGACACAGCAGCTACATATATCAGTACCACAGTTTGTACATCCAGGCACGGGTGTTTTTTTTCTTCTTTTTTAGTTCACACGTATTATGGAATATCTTGACGACTTTCTTCTGGATAAGTGTACCTTTTTGGTGGTTTCTAGGTCCCTTTTTGTTGCAAGTAGAATTAATATTGTCAAATGGTTTTCAACTTTCCCACCCACGATACAAACAAGTGTATTGCATTTGAGAAGCATATTTTTTACATAAGGCTATGTTTAACTTTGGCCATATATGGAAGTGCTGGATAGATTCTTCATATTTAGAAACTCTGTAATTCATATTTACTGTTGAGTTTTGTATTTTATATATTTTGTCTGGGCTGCGTAGGGATATGCTTTGTTTCTTTCTGTTTGTTATATGTATTTGTATGGTTTAACTGTCTAGTTTAAATATGTATTTAATTTATTAGAGAAAAAAATATATATTTTTATAAACAATACAATCTGAATTGAATAATAATAAAAAGAATCTTGGTTTGTTGAAAGGGGTAGGGCCAAACTTAAACTTTATAGAGATGTTAAGATTTACATAGAAATTAACTTGCATAAACTTCTAGATCTACTGTTGTTTGTTTTTAATTTACCAGAACAGGTGTCTCCATAGAAAATATGTCCTGCTGCAGTGCTGCTACCCCAGAACTTACATGCAAAAATTCAATAACCAAGAACTTTCTCATTTCCACCTACGTTTTCACTGGTTCTAGCCAGTACCTCCTCAATGAAACACATTCCTATATATCCAGCAACCACTATTAAATTTTGAGTTACCATTAAAAAAAAACTAATTGAAGCAGACCATACCAAAAAATAACACTCTCCGTTTTATAATACTAGGTGAAGTGTGTTGTGGTGTAACTTTCATTTAACTACAATGGAAGTCCAATGTGACAGAGTGGAAGGTATAGTCAGTTTTGCCTTGTACTACTTCTTCATCAATTTGAGTCGCTATCTCATGTGAACAATCCATTTACAGAGTAATTTTAATATCTGTAATAAAGCAACCATTATTGCTGGCTACTATGATCTAATTTTCCATAATCCTTGTTCAGGCAAATAATAATCCTTTTTTGCCTATCAATGTCTTTTTCCTAGGGAAAAAAATGATGCTAATCCCCTTATTAGTAACCCAAAAAATTACGAAAAAATTATAAACTTGATATAGTCACATTCAGTTCACGTTGAACAATTTATGACTGTACATTCACTTAATATGTGTTTACTATTCTATAGGTAAATACCATAACAGAAAATGAGCAGGATGATTAAACTAAAGGGATTATTTTTTAACATTCTTTTTACCCAGTTATTTAGTGTAGATGGGGTGTCAAAATCTAAATTGTAATCTTTTATATAAAAAGGCAAGGTTCCATACCATTAAATAATCATTCTGAAGCCTGTGAATAATACTGAAATACAAATGAAACATTCACATGAATTTGCCTTGAGCGGTATGATTTATGCACTGATTTAACAACTATGATTTAGTTTCATCTGCTGAAAGTTTCCTCCCTAGCCCAAGGCAGAGCTGTCAAATTTAAACATTTGTCATTACATAAACTATATAGCTGTAGTCACAACTTGTTGTCTTTTGCCTGATTAATCTTCCATCTTTCCAAAATGTAAAAGGGTCTTTGTTAAAGATCTATAGCTGACTATATCCATATCTATATTTTATAAAGTATTTGTGTGGTGCTGATTTTTTTCCGCAAAAAATGGAGCTTACTAACACAAAGTAACATGGTGCACAATTTTTGATAAACTAATGCAAGTAAAATATATTTGTCAAAACATGCATTGACCAATAAAATATGAGCTTGTATTGGATTGACTTCTTTAGTAGCTGACAGTGAAAGGTTACATTATAAGTTTCCATAATTGAATTAAGCCCCTGCCCTGGTTAAAAGATATAGTGTATACTGTATAATAGTTGTAGTACAGAACTACAGTGTAAACATGGGGATTGTATTACTTAGCAAGAGTACAATTAGTGATAACCAGTTTACTAAAGGTCAACAAGAGATCTCAGTTTTTAAGTGATGGTGTTTGGAAGAATTTGTTTCCTGACCACCATAAAAATCTGATAGTGAGTTCCATGGACCAACTCAAATCCGATAATGATTTATTTGATCAAAGTGAACTGATAGCCAAAGCCTTTATTCCTATATCATTACATTAAATAATAAATAGGTCTGATTTCTATACTTTATAACTCTTTATAACTGATTTCTATACTTTAAGCTTCCATATATGCTTAGTTGAGAAAAAGAAGGTGGAGCACAATAGACGGCTCAGGACGGGGAGATCACAAGCTGTAATCTGTTGAAATTTTCAAAATCCTTGTCCATCAGAGAAATGGCACTTAAAGTGGTTGTAAAGGTAAGTAGAATAAATAAATAAACACGTTATACTTACCCGCTCAAACCTCCTCTTCTTGGGTCCCCGCCGGCGCTCCTGGCTCCTCCTCTATGTCCAGTGTCCCTGTAGGAAGCTGCTTTCCATTGGGGCACTTGTGCACGCTCGCTCCAGAGCCGTGCTACTATGTCTATTGGCACAGACAGCAAGACTCAGCCCCGCCTTCTACTCCCTTGTCACTGGCTTCGAATGATAGCAGTGGGAGCCAATGGCTCCTGGTGCCCCATCAAGGCCAATGAGACCTGTAAGTGAGAGGAGTGCTGGATTGAATGAAGGGCTCAGATAAGTAAAAGGGGGGTAAGGGGGATACTGATGCCTAAATTTTTTTTACCTTAATGTAAGGAATATTGAATAATGTTTAGAGAGATAACCCATAAGTTGTGGCACCACATCCATGTAAAACGTACAGAAGCAGAACGCAGAAAACAGGACTATAACGGTTGCCACCTATACTCCCAAGTATGAAAGAAAGTGTACTCATATGTATAAAAATTAACAAAGTTTATTAAAAAAACGTGTACATAATAGCAAGGGGAAAGAAAGGGATTTTCACGGTGCTGTCTGTAGTAATAAGAAATTCAAATACAATTAGAATAAAAAATTCAAGTATTTTAATTCAGTTCACTTTAAAAAGGTACATATAAAACCACACACAGGTGGTTACTGATGAGGAACAACGAACAAACAGCTGGATGGTCAGAAAAAGGAAGTGAGGCTGGTTTTGAACAGTACAGAATTACTCGTGACGTCCCAACATGTTTTGCATAAGAGCTTCATCAGGGGACATACGGGTATAAGAAGAGACTTGTATGGTACTAGATATGAATATAGAGAGAAACAAATTAGAAACATATATGAATAGAATAAACATAATATAATTATTACAGGAGAGCGTAAAGTGCCAATATTCAAACAACATCCGCCCCCCCCATCCATATATGGGTGAGCACATACCCAGCCGGGAGCACCTCCAGGAAAGGACCACAATCCAGCGTAGGGCACCAGGAAGCCCGCTAGGGGAGCCATATTTAAAATCTCATAAAAGCATATCAGAAAAACATGCAAACCCTGATAATCTCCCACAGTAAATGACTGGAGTGCACATATATACAGAGAGACCTATCTGAATGGCCCACAAGAATTAATCTAGTGATATGGGTGAGGATGAGAATCAATCCTCCATATGCAGGGCCAGGTGTAGGAATCAGTGTATCATCACCAATAGAAATTGCTACGCATTTCGCCAAAGGCTTGTTCAGGGGATCCTACTGGTACTGGGAGATATATTGAAATTAGTACTTAAATTTATAAAGTTTTAGGCATGCATGCATATGTATATACAATACAGGTATAGGTATAATGGTTGTAATAATTATATCAGACTTAAAGTGATTGTAACCCTAAAAAAACAAAACAAAAAAAACAATTCTGCTGCTTTAAGGCATGCTGTATGGCACAGTGCTTGTGCTATGTCATTTTTCCCTTCCTATCTTGTAAAAAACCTGGTTGATCTGGCCAGTTTCTCTGTCCCTTTGCCTCTACTAACCATGTGCCTCTGTCATTCGCTGCTGAGTCTCTCCTCTCTCCCCCTCCCTCCCTGTCATCATGAGAGTGGTTCTCTTGCCCGCCCCTCCCACCACTATTCAGCTTCATAGTGCAGCAAGTATCCCCTTCAGATTAGGTTGCCATTCACTGCAGCAGATTTGTTTTAAAAAAAATTAAAACAATAAATACCTTTTGTCCCACTGCAGCTGTGCGGTCACATAATCCCCCTGTGCTGGCCAGTCCTGATCTATGGAGAGAATACGGAGGGGCCAAGATCTTCCTGTGCTGGTGGGCTGACATCACAGGGGAATCTCGGCCCCTTCAGCTTCTCTCCATAGATAAGGGGGCCTGCACAGGGGGATCATGTGAACGCACAGCTGTGGTGTGACAAAAGATATTTAGCCTTTTTATTTTTTAAAAACAAATCTACTGCAGTGAATGGCAGCCTCGCCTGGAGGAGATACATGTAAAATCACATAGTGCCTCCAAGAGCATGAAGATGACTGGGCAAAAATGGCATGCATGGGAGAGTTCCAAGGCCAAAGCCACTGCTGACCAAAAAGAACGCAAAGGCTCATTTTATATTTACCAAAAAACATCTTGATTATCCCCAAGATTTTAGGCAAATATTCTGTGGAATGATGAGACAAAAATTTTACTTTTTGGAAGGTGTGTGTCCTGTTACATCTGGCATAAAACGAATACAGCATTTTCATAACAAGAACATCATACCAACATTCAGACATGATGGTGTTAGCGTGATGGTTTGGGGCTCCTTTGCACGACTTACCATAATTTATGGAACCATGAATTCTGAGCTCTACCAGTAAATCCTAAAGGAGAATGTCCGGCCATCAGTTTGTGACATCAAGTTTAATTGCACTTGTGTTATGCAGCAGGACAATGATCCGAAACACAAAGTCCACCTCCAAATGGTTCAAACAAATCAAAATTTAGGTTTGGAGTGGCATAGCCAAAGCCTGGACTTAAATCCAATTGAGATGCTGTATCAAGGCCGTTCATGCTGGAAAACCCTCCAATGTGGCTGAATAAAACAATTCTGCAAATAAGAGTGAGCCAAAATTGCTCCACAGCAATGTGAAAGACTCATTGCCAGTTATCGCAAACTCTTGATTGCAGTTGTTGTCGCCAAGGGTGCCACACCAGTTATTAGGTTTAGGGGGCAAAAAATGTTTCACATAAAGCCAGGCAGGTTTGGACAGCTTTTTTGCCTTAATAAATTAAACCATCATTTAAAAACTGCATTTTGTATTTACTCGGGTTATCTGTGTGTAATAATACAATTTGTTTGATGATCTGAGTCATTTAAGTGTGACAAATATGCAAAAAAAAATTAAATCAGAGAGGGTCAAATACTTTTTTACAGCATTGTGTGTATATATATATATATATATATATATATATATATATATATATATAGAGAGAGAGAGAGAGAGAGAGAGAGAGAGAGAGAGAGAGAGTAAAATGTACAGCGCTGGATGGGTGAATCAAATGTAAATAAAACAATGATGTGAGAACCAATAAAAGCAAAGGATGTTATATCAAATGATATAGGTGAGTATATCACAAATAGAGTAACACAAATATCATGACAAATCAGTGATAGTGTGTTAATCACATAAAAAAAAAAAACAATCAATGGATCAAAAATAGAGGCACAGTCCCTTCTGTGCAGAGGTAACTGATAAGGTGAAATCTGTAAGTCCCATATAAGTGGAAGTGGCTAGTAAGTGAAAAAAGTCTCAAATACTGTAGTAAAATGTTTCCAAAATTGCAATATAATTTGAATACAAGGTAGGTGAATAGGTGAACATCAATCCAGGCATCATTAGGGTAAAAACACCAGAGGGAGGGCTGTGATCCCACCACCAGGGGATAGGGGTCGTCACTCTTACCGTAAGGTGTGGACCCACACACCGATGAGTGGTGAGTCAAAACAGCATAGGCAAGAGCAGCTGTATCACGGCTTCCTCAAACGATCATCTAGGGTGACATCCAATCGCACCTCATGGTAGTAGCCAGGCCGATGGTGCACACCTCCAAGTCTCCAGTGGCTAGATGGTGTCCACAGAGAGCAGCAATACCCCTCCAAGGGAATGACACCCATTATATTTATAGGCAAACCAGGCTTCCCCTTCTTCAGGAGTAGGGATGAGCCAAACACCCCCACTGTTCGTTTCACACCAGAACCTGCGTACAGCCAGAATGTTCGTGTGAACTTTAGAACCCTATTAAATACAATTTTTAAGAAGCCAAATAAATGGCAGTATGTAACAACTGAATCTGCATTTAAACAAACAGGTAGAAATATATATACAAAATAATAACAAGATTCGTTCTTTCCAAATAAGGATAGTTGTCCGACGCATTTCAGGGATTATAGCCTTTCCTCAGGGACGAATCTCAATTGGAGAATAAAATATCTATAAAATATACATAATATATGATCAGTAAAATGCATACAGAGGAAGAATGAGCATCATTGAGAAAGAAAAGAGCAAACAGATGGTGCAAAAACATGCAGGATCAAGCCACACAATAAAAAATCTTTCCACATTGATTGAAAGTTCTAACCTGATAGGACTGCCAGTTGCAATTTTGATGGATCAGCAAAAAACTAAAGGTGTCGAGACACCTATGAGAATCTTGATCATTTACATAAGGTTGGTTGAAAACACTTGTAAAATAAAAATAAAATAATAAATGAGAACATAAAAAGTGAGAGATTGCTAGGAGTGCTGCAACAGGAGATTAGGTTTGCACCTCACCACTGTCCACGGATGGTCAAGATTTTTGAAGGAAGAAACAGGGTTTATCAAAAAGGTTCTATGGAGAAAAAACATACGTATGACCTTTTAAACATTTAGTCATCATGAGTAAGCGCACTTTTTGATTTTTTGTTTATGAATCACTGTATTAATAAAGTATAGTAACATATTATTTTGATAATAAGAGCCTTGTGTCTATCATCATTGAAACAGGGGATTAATGCAAACCCCCTATCGAAATCATCACTAGGAGATTAGTATGAATCTCCAAAACGGTTGATTAACTGAAATATCTAATGATGAAAGCTGAATCTTGTTATTATTTTGTATATATATTTCTACCTGTTTGTTTAAATGCACATTCATTTGTTACATACTGCCATTTATTTGGCTTCTTAAAAATTAATAATTTAATACATTTTTGTACTCATATACTTCATTGTCATATTTGTTGCCCTTAAAGTCCCAACCCCTAGTTAGGGGGACCTTTCCTATTGTTCTAGAACACACGGGATGTTGGCAACACTCTAAATCAAATTCTGATGTATAAGTTCCTTGGTTATATATTAAGTACAATGGACTCGAACGTTCGAAATCAAAAGTGCTAATTATAAAGGCTAATATGCAAGTTATTATTATTGTCCTAAAAAGTGTTTGGGGACCCCGGGTTCTGCCACAGGGGACATGTATCAATGCAAAAAAAAGTTTTAAAAATTGACGTTTTTACTGGAGCAGTGATTTTAATAATGCTTAAAATGAAAAAATAAAAGTGAAAATTTCCTTTAAATTTCGTACCTGGGGGGGTGTATGATATGCATGTAAAGTGGCGCTTGTTTCCCGTGCTTGGAACTGTCCCTGCACAAAATGTCATTTTTGAAGGAAAAAAAGTCATTTAAAACTCACTCGTGGCTATTAATGAATTGTCGACCAGATGCGGAACGTGAGAAGAGGCAGGTTTATTCATTTATTACACTGTGGAGGAAGTTCCCCATCAGGTCCGCCCCCTCGTATGTCAGACCCCGCCTACGTCATTGGCTGAGCGGACCTGATGGAGAACTGCCTCCGCAGTGTAATAAATGAATAGACCCGCCCCTTCTCACGTTCTGCATCTGGTCCGCTTAGCCTTACACCTACGTCATTGGCTAAGCAGACCTGATGGGAAACTTTAGAAGGGGCGGGTCTATTTATTTAATACACTGCGGAGGAAGTTCCCCATCAGGTCCGCTCAGGCTCAGCCAATGACGTCTCGTGTGGACAGCGCTGGACATCGGATCGCCGTGGGACACTGGATTTCATCACTGGAATGTTTTTTTTCTTTTTTTTTTTATAAAGGACTTTTCCAAGGTGTCTGTGTGTTTTATTTTTATTTTTTTTACACTTTCTTCGTGAAATGGCAGGGGTACAATGTACTCCTTACCAATTCACATGGGGGGGGCCGGGATCTGCAGGTCCCCTTTGTTAAAGGGGTCTTCCAGATTCCGATAAGCCCCCTGCCCGCAGACCCCCACAACCACCGGGCAAGGGTTGTGGGGATGAGGCCCTTGTCCCCATCAACATGGGGACCTCCTCCCCATGTTGAGGGCATGTGGACTGGTACGGTTCAGGAGGGGGGGCGCTCTCTCGTCCCCCCCTCTTTTCCTGCGGCCTGCCAGGTTGTGTGCTCGGATAAAGGGTCTGGTATGGATTTTTGGGGGAACTCCACGCCATTTTCTTTTTAAATTTGGGGTGGAGTTCCCCTTAAAATCCACACCAGACCTGAAGGGCCTGGTATGGATATTTGGGGGAACTCCATGCATTTTTTTTTTAATTTGCGGCAGGGTTCAGGCATTCTGCAGCTTTGTTAACTCAAACCTATAGTTCTTTAATACCAGGGAGTAAAGGAGGACTGTCTGTTTTAGAAGGAAAATAATATTGTTGGTTTTGTATATCTTAATAGAGTCCTCCTTTTGCTAGACATCTGCAGTGAGAAAAATAGCTATGGAAAGTCACAGTTTCTTATGCGTCTGGTTAATTACAGTTAAATTATTTAGTCAATATTTTTTCCAATTAAAGCACGTTTAAAATGAATTCAAAGAGTAATAATTCTCAGATTATTTTTAGCTTAGCTTGAATTTATCTGACCATTTCTGAATTGCAAATTGTAAAAACAAGTGCCTCAGACAGGTAGAGAGACTACTTATTGCAAAAGAAGATTTTTCAGCTTCTTGAAAAATGTCATTAAAAGTGATCACACACATATTGATACAATTAGTCAAATGATTACTCAATACAACAAATTTAATTTAATTAAATAAAAATCCAAAAACAGAGACCCTCCATTATATCAGCTATCTTTTGATCAATTTGGACTCAATCAGCTGTAGAAGAATTTTGTCAATCACGTCAGACTTTTTGAATAAAAGTGTGCTTATACGTGCGTGTTGGAGAACCAGTCATCATATACATCAATTATTATTTTTAATTATTTTTTTATATTTATGACTGATTGTAATTTTGATTGATATTTTCTGTGTATTACAAAAAACATGAGTATTGTGTCATTGAATATTTTAATACTTGGTACATTTATTGTTTGTGATCACTTACATAGATTAATCACAGTTTGCTTTGTGTAGGCTACCTTCATATTAGGTCTCGATTATTTACTCCTTTATTCAGAAGAATAAGATGTTATAGTACTGCATGTATGCTTCGGTCAGTAGCATGCCAGAATTTCAACAGCTCTTTAGGCAGGGTTGACATTTTGCATGCAATAACATGCAACATTGATGCATGCATTAATGCACTACTGTGCCATTCATTTTGAATGGCGCTCCGACACATTAAAGCAATGTACCGGTGTTGCAGCATGCAGCAAGACATGGCAATGTACAATCAAAAATGAATCAGTGTGGTTTCCTGTGTGCTAGTGTATAATGGGAACCAATTCAAAATGGATGTAATGCCAAATGCAACACAGGTTACTGGGAGCCCATTCAAAATAAACGTGATGCTGAATATAACACATGCTAATAGGAGTTCATTTAAAAAGAATGCGCTATCTCAATGCAACCTATGTTAATATGCAACCTAATGCATATTGCATATTAACATAAATACTTTAATGCACTTCATAGGTAAAAAGCAGCCTCTATTCAACATTTTAGGGTTTAGTATTTAGTAAATTAGGTGCCGAGAGGTGGAGATGAGGTGGAGACAAGGGTGGTGGTTATCTGCACCAAAACAAGGTCCATGAGCGAGTTTAAGGTGAAGAAACCTGACTGACCTGCACAGAGTCCTGACCTCAACCCAATAGAACACCTTTGGGATGAATTAAAGCAGGCCTTCCCGTCCACATCAGTGCCTGACCTCACAAATGTGCTTCTGGAAGAATGGTCAAACATTTCCATAGACGTATTCATAATCATAAACCTTGTGGACAGCCTTCCCAGAAGAGTTGAAACTGTTATAGCTGCAAAGGGTAGGCCAACTCAATATTAAACTGTACGGACTAAGACTGGGATGTCAATAAAGTTCATGTGTGTCCCAATACTTTTTGTAATATAGTGTATATGTATATATGAATGTGTATATATATATATATATATATATATATATATATATATATATATATATATATATACCAGGCCTAAGTGACATGAAGAAAAGGGAAATCTACCTAATGCAACACAGAAGAAAACAAAAAACAACTAACAGTGGTTGTAACATTTCCCTTCTTTTTTTGTATATATTTTGTTTTGGCTTTAGATACGTGTTAGCGTGATGTTACATTTGTGAATGCAGCCTATTAGCTATTCTATTTCCCTTACCTCTGTTTTGTGGTTAACAGCTTTAATTCACCTATTCAACACTAACCTGATAGCCAGCACCTCTCCATTCCCTACACTCAGATCTGCACAGGGAGCAATATATATAATGACCCAACAGAGATCAGAATTCATACACTGCTTAGTTTATTTTTCCGGGTACAGCAAATTTTATAATATACAATAAAGATATATCCGGGCCCCGGATCTTTTTTACAAGATTCTTTCACAGTTTACAATCAGTTGCGAAAACCCCGGCGAGGTTTCCTTTAATTAGCTGTGAGTAGGCAGCTCCACTGAAAGCAATGTGGCTAAATGAGTTGTCCAACAAGATATACCTTAAGCTAGCAATTCTAGAGAGTCTAAAAATCCAAGTGTAGCACCCTCTAGTGTGCTAGAATATAATTTTTCGGTAGTGTAGGTAAATTGTTAGGCTTGGCTAGCAGCCAAGCCTGTGTATGTTAATCTGGGTCGAGTGAGTGACTCAGGGAGGGTTGGATGACTCACAGGCAGAATCTCTGAGACCTCCCCCTACTTCTGGAGCTTGCTGGAAACTTCCAGAAGAATGGGAGTGGAGGTGAGGAGGAGCTATCTGGAGTGTTCTGAGGGCCCTGACCAATCCCCAACAGATGTGTTGGCAGGGAGCAGGCCCCCACAAATAGTCAGGGTCAGCATAGCTGGGGCCATGGAGTTCAGGTGGAAGGTGGAGATGGGACGTTAGGCGGCCCTTGAGGGTGATCTCCTAGTCTGGGGGGTGACCTTGGGCCTGGGCTTGGGACCGGAAGGGAACCTCTTCACGACACACAGGGGTGTCCTGACCGGAGACACGGGAGCAGGAGAAGGACAGTAGGAGGACACTGCCAGGAAAATCTCCAGAGAGGAAGACAGCAAGGTGGGCCGATGAGTGTTACAGTTGGGAGAAGACTTAGAGGCAACCTGAGAGGACTAGGTGAGAGCACTCTGAGATGGATGCAGAGTTAGTCTGGGAGGATTGTGGAAGTTTAGCCAAAAGGTCTGGAGAAAGGGGCAGCTGCAGCCAGGTGAGCGGACAAGGTGGTGCTGGGATTAGTAGCCACAGAAGGACAGATGGGCACTAGGACTATGCTACACAAACAAGGGGCCTGTGGTCCCTGCCTGTAAAGGGCATTTACTACCTACCCAACAGTGCCAGCTGGTCCTGGGAGTTGTAGTTCTGCAAGCAAGATTTGTGCAGGAGGCAGAAGAAAAGTGTACATATGGGGACTGTATATAGATGAGGCTCATATTTGTGCGATCACAGACATTCATGTGATTCGCACCACATTGCATGTGATCTGCACAGCAATGTCTGTGCGACGCAAATTCAGCCATACAGTTTGTATGGCTGAATTTGCATCTCATTCGGACCAATTGATTTCAGTGTGGACCAAAAAAAGGGGTCCAGCACCATTTTGGTCTGCACTGAAATCAAATCTCATAGGTGTTCACATCTATGCGATCCGGTTTCTGCACCATTTCACAGTTCGTGATCTGCGAACTGATCTGGAGCTTTCAATAACTTTGTATTGACACCAGCAGTGGTTCGCAGAGGGAAGTGTGAACTGCTGGGGATTCGGGTGCGATGCCGGAACCCGCACTGGGATCGCGCTGGTTCCCGCATAGCACAAGTGTAAACCGAGCCTCAATGTCCCTGAAGAGCTGTTGCTTTGAGCATGTGGGCATCCCATAATATCCCTGTTCAAGTTTATTCTCCTCAATAAAACAAACAAAAAACAATGCTCTGGACTGTTCTTCTGACTCAAGGGTTCTGTGAAGATGCAGCATGCCTGTCTGTGCAGCGTGGAGGATTCCTTTCTACTTGTGGCGCCACAGTCCTCCTCTCCTCCCTCCTCCTTTGCTCGCAGAGCCGTGATCTCCGTGTGTCACGGAGCTGAATTATCCGGGTGGCCATAGTAACAATGTCCCGCCTCCTGTGATAGACAGGACATTGAATCAGTGGGACTTGATCACAGAAGGTGGGACATTATTGCTGCAGCGGGGATACTCAAATCCAGCTCCGTGACAAATCTGGAGATCGCTGCTCTGATCCGGGCACAGGCAGGCTGCATCTGAAAGGCACTGGGAGGCTCCATCAGACAGGCACTAGCAAGATGCATCTGACAGGCACTGGGAGGCTGCATTTGACAGGCACTGGGAGGCTGCATCTGACGGGCACTGGTGAGGCTGCATTTGATGGGCACAGGCAGGTTGCATCTGACAGGAACTGGGAGGCTGCATCTCACAGGCACTTCAGGCTGCATCTGAATGGCACTGGGAGGCTGCATCTGACGGGCACAAGTAGGCTGCATCTGACAGGCACTGGAATGCTGCATCTGACAGGCACTGACAGGCTGCATCTGACGGGTACAAGCAAGCTGCATCTGACGGGCACAGGCAGGCTGCATCTTACAGGCACTGGTAGACTGCATCTGATGGGAACTGGGAGGTTGCATCTGACAGGCACTGGCAGGCTGCATCTGATGGGCACAGGCAGGCTGCATCTGACGGGCATGGGTAGGCTGCATCTGATGGGCACTGGGAGGCTGCATCTGACGGGCACTGGGAGGCTGCATCTCACAGGCACTGGCAGGCTGTATCTGACAGGCACCGGTAGGCTGCATCTGACAGGCACAGGTAGGCCACATCTGACAGGCACTGGTGAGGTTGCATCTGACAGGCACTGGTGAGTTTGCATCTGACAGGCACTGGTGAGGCTGCATCTGACAGGCACAGGTAGGCTGCATCTGACAGGCACTGGTAGGCTGCATCTGACAGGCACAGGTAGGCTGCATCTGACAGGCACTGGTAGGCTGCATCTAAAAGGCACTGGTGAGGCTGCATCTGACAGGCACAGGTACAGTAGGCTGCATCTAAAAGGCACTGGTGAGGCTGCATCTGACAGGCACAGATGAGGCTGCATTTGACAGGCACAGGTAGGCTGCATCTGACAGGCACTGACAGGCACTGGTGAGCAGCTGATACAGCTTTCAAGATTACTACTCAAATACATATGTGTTAATTAACATCTATCAAGGGATGTTAAAACATGCTTTTGTTTAAATTATTGTATAGACCAACTCCCCGGAGGCTTTAAGAAAAGTGTAGTTACTTTAAGTGTTTCAAAGAAAGTGACTACACTTTAGTTTTTAAAAGTGTTTTAACTGTTTAAATGAGAACAGAAAACAGATATCACTCTTTATCTGATCTCCAGGAATGAACATGTGTTTCACGTGAAACTTCTGGAACCTGTTTCATTGTTATAGCACTAAGCTGATTGTTTAGCAATTTGTACTGATTTTTAACAAAATGCTTTAGTGTTCATTTTGAATCATTATAAAAAAAGTTGAATTTACTTTTACCAATGCATGCACCTGTATACATTAATCTTACTCATATAATTATGACTTCCTACACGGTTATGTAGTATATAAATATGCTTAATGGCTCATGACTTTATTTCATTGAAAATCCACACTTAAATGTCTTAATCTGAGGTTTAATGATCACAAAATTAGAGTTTCAATATATTTTATGGGTTAAAATCTGCAAACAAATGTTCCATGTTTCACAAAGATTTTTAACTATGCTTTGGTATGATTATTAATTACACGTGAAATGCATTAGAGTTTGGCTAAACTGAAATTGGTTTAACACTGCCACAAATGTAGTTATAAAATTCTAATTAATTCAGACATGCTCCATGACCCAGGAGTCACAAATCCAGTCTGAAATTCCTATTAAAAAAGAACAGCTCTCAAAGATATGTAACTTCATATAGAGGTAAAATGTGGTTAATTGACACAGCAGGAAATTTGAAAAACAAGTCCATATGCAACTCATGAAATGGTTGGTGTAACATTTGTATAGTTTTATCATGTGTCCCATGTTTGCTCAGTTTTACTGCATTATTATTAAGTAGTATGACACCACTTAAAAATAGGCTTAATAAATCAGGGCAAAGGTCTGTTATGATTTAAGGAGTGTGGCAACCAGAGACAGACTTTTAAATAACCAATATGGGCTATGACTTACCGTAGGTCAGCAGAGCTGCCAGGGGTCTACCATGCATAAGCTGCTGACTGTCAGTAACACATTTTTGTGTATAATAAAATGTTCCGGATGGCCGTCCTTCCTGCCTCCCTGCATGTGCAGTAAGGCAAGGTTTTTGATGTTTCCCTGCACAGCATCTACATGTTCACCAACTCTGATGACTGCTCATAATACCTATAACTGAACTGCTAGCATAATAGGATGACATTAGTTGGATTTAAGTGCCATAATGTAGTGTGGAAAAACCTTATTAGGTCCAAGACTCAGCATGACTTGTGTGGCTATAATGGAAATGTCATATTAAGGCTAGCCAGCCAACTTGGGTAGTAGCAGGAGGGGGTTGGTACAAGACTGTGATCACTGGATGCAGGATGTATACATCTTCTTCAACCAGTTTAAAGAGTGAGGCCTCGTACACACGGCCGAGATTCTCGTTGAAAAAAACATGTCGTTTTTTTCGACGAGATTCTTGGACAAGAAACTTGTCCCGGCCGAGTGTACACACGCTCGTTTCAAAGAACCCGCGGTTCTTTGAAAGGAGTGTACGCGGTGACGTCATCGACTACATTGAGCATGCGCTCGTCACATTCGATGCCGTCGCCGCCATCTTGGTATACCCTACGTATGCCTAGGAAGCTACCGCGCATGCGTCAAATTCATTTCGAACATGCGCGGGCTTCCGGGAGGACAGGTAAGTGTACACACACTCACTTTTCTCGTCGAGAAACATGCCGAGGAGAATCTCGACGAGAAAATAGAGAGCAGGTTCTCTATTTTCTCGTCGAGGTTTCTTGTCGGTTTTCTCGACGAGAAACCCGATAGCAGCGTACACACGACCGATTTACTCGGCAAGACCTCTCTGCCAGCAAGTTTCTTGCTGGTTCTTGCCGAGAAAATCGGTCGTGTGTACGAGGCCTAACTCCATTTTTGTTGAGAAAAAAACATTCCCCTCTGGGTGATCTATGTAAATTTCAGGGATTTTAACAAACTTTCTCGCAGAAATTCCACTCGTGTGTACAAGGCATAACATGTATAATCTAAATGGAAGGGAAGAAGGGGAAGGGAAAGAAAATGGTATATCTAATAACTCTAAACCTTCTGGTGCATGGTTTTGCCTGGGGTCCATTACACCTCACTATATTGATTATGTTGAGCCCAGAGCTGAGCCAGGAGAGATATCCCTATGAGGTAGAGGGTGGAAGGAAGGGGAGAATGGCAGAACAAAATGAGAAATAAGAAAAAATTGCCAGATTAAATGGTAAATGTGGGCCCTGAGTGTAGTAAACAGGTGACGAGAAAAAACTATTTTCATCTTAGTTTTTGATTGATTGCCTTGCATGATGATGATCTACAGAATTCCTCCCATGCATTCCATGTGCAGTTAGGTCAAATTTGTAATGCATAATCGACTCAATCTCAAAAAAGTAATTCACCTGTTCTATCTAGTTTGTCTTTTTTAATCAAAGGCACTGTAAGTGTCTACCATAATTGGAGGATGCTGTCCAAGAAAGTGTTTGACTGGTAAAGGAGGTTGCTCTTTATCAGTGTGTAGCAGGTACAGCTCAGGGGAGTATGGGTGTTGGGAACCGACTATTTGCCTTGTAAAGTTGTGTACTTTTGTCGAGATTTGCCTCTTTCAGTGTTGCATCTCCAACAGGTTGAAGAAATGTACACAAGGGTACATTTTGAGTAACTGTGGGGGTGTCCTATGGACACAATTTTATAATTTGTCTCTTGCATCATTATACTAAACAAAGTTTGGTGTACTAGTTGGTCTACCATTGCTCGTCAGTGAAGAAGAGATTCAACTCCCTTTCCCATTGTGTGAAGAGATATTCATCAGCTTTGGTAGAGTTCGCTAATGTAGAAAGGATCCTAGAGATCATGTTGATCTTTGGACTCTTATTAATTCATTTTCTTTTGCAATTCGTCTTATTGAGCAATTTTATTTAAGCCATACAATGTAGTGTTTCAGGACTTAATCAGGTCTGAACATATAACCATCATGTGGCGTTAAATTCCTAGAAAAGGATATTAAAGAAGGATTCAGAGAACCATAGTGTAACAAAAATGTGTACAAATAAAAAGGAGTGTATTACATCAATAGATATATTAAAAAATTTAATAATTAGAAAATTCTGTACAAATCTATAAAGGTGCATCAAAACAATGCATCAATAGTCCATCCAACAAACAATGCAGTGAAAAATAAATAAATAGTGCAAAATCAATCCAGCTGTCTATAATAAAATAATTATAAGTCCATTAAACCATAGCATGTTAAAAAAAAATATTACACAAGGAGAAAAATGTGATAACAAATCTTCAGTGTGGCAGAGTGACTGGGCTTTACAACCTTAATGATAAGTACCAGTGGTATGACTTACTCACCAGATTTAAACTATAACACGAATCGAACACCACAAAGCATTAGCTACTGTAAAAGCCAGCCATTTGGGTACTAATTCCTAAAGAAACACATGCATGCATGAAACACTGTATCCAAGAGCTAGGTTTTAAATTGGCAATAAAAGGCCCAGGCTTCCCTGCCTTACTCACTTTCAATATTCCCCCCACATGCACACACACACAACATTCTCCTGCTCCCATCCAAAATCTGTGGACTTCAGTGACAGGGAGGGAAGTCTAACAAGGGGTTTCAGAGACTTTGAGTTATCTCCGGATTTATCTTTCCCAAGGCATGTATCTCCTCTACAGCTGCTGAAGCATAAGAAAAAAAAGTGTCCAAATCATCCCATTCCACACATCTTAATGCTAGCTTAGGAAAACTGTTGGTTTTGCACCTTCTCTCATTCCTTGGTGAATTAGACACTTTATGTGAGTTTATGACCTGCTCTATACCACAGCATCAGGTACCCAGCTGCCATAATTAGGTCCAGAAGCCCTTGTCTGCTCTCCACTAGCATGTAGAACATTTCTGTATAGCTGGATCATGCTGTTGGTGGCTTAGTATACATGACCACAGACATTGGAGTTAGTAGGTGTTAAACCAAACTTTGTTAAAATGACCTCTTTATACCCACATTCTACCTCCTCCTCCCGCTACTATTCCTCCTCCTTCACTATTTTCTCCTCCACTTCCACCTTTATAAATATGGCATGTTTTTTGACCACTCTAGTGTGTTATCATCCAGGGAGACTGCAAATGTTATACCTATGGTCGTTTCAATGGTATAACATGTTGGGATAAGCAAAGTATATTAAATACTTTCAGCAGATAGTATATATCAGATAGCAGATACCACTTCAGCCCCGGACCATTTGTCAGCTTAAAGACCGGAGGTCTTTTTAAAATTTGGCACTGCGTCGCTTTAACTGACAATTGCGTGGTCGTGCCACGTGGCTCCCAAACAAAATTGATGTCCTTTTTTTCCCACAAATAGAGCTTTCTTTTGGTGGTATTTGATCACCTCTGCAGTTTTTATTTTTTGCGCAAAAAACAAAAATAGAGCGACAATTTTAAAAAAAAAGCAATATTTTTTACTTTTTGCTATAATAAATATCCCCAAAAAATATATTAAAAAAATAATTTTTTTCCTCAGTTTAGGCCGATATGTATTCTTCTACATATTTTTGGTAAAGAAGTCGCAATGAGCGTTTATTGATCGGTTTGCACAAAAGTTATAGTGTCTACAAAATAGGGGATAGTTTTTACTAGTAATGGCGGCGATCAGCGATTTTTATCATGACTGCGACATTATGGCAGACACATCGGACACTTTTGACACATCTTTGGGACCATTGTCATTTTTACAGCGATCAGTGCTATAAAAATGCACTGATTACTGTGAAAATGATACTGGCAGCGAAGGGGTTAACCACTAGGTGGCGCTGTAAGGGTTAAGTGTGCCCTAGTGAGTGATTCTTACTGTAGGGGGGATGGGCTGTGTGTGACAAGACAGTGATTACTGCTTCCGATTACAGGAAGCGTTGATCACTGTCATTGTCACTAGGCAGAGCGGGGAGATGCTTGTTTACATCAGCATCTCCCCATTCGAACTCACCGTGAGGCGATCGCGGGTATCCCCGCGGCAATTGAGTGCGCGGGACCCACAGTCGGACTCACGGAGCTTGCGGCGGCACCGCGCGTACTTCCACAATGCCGCGATCTTAAAGGGGACGTACAGGTACGTCCTTCTGCCTGTCCGTGCCATGCTGTCGACGTATAGCGTCGTGTGCTGGTTGGCAAGCAGTTAAAAGTTTTTGCTAGGGTGCTCTCAATCCCGATTCAATATTAAAAACACAAAATTGTAGTAAGGGACTTTAAACTATGACACCCTAAAGCAAGTTCAAACCACTCAAAATATATTAAAAAAATACCTACTGTATATAATGAAAAAGTGGATTTCATATGAGACATAAATTATTAAAATCATGTGGCACAACACATGCACAATATAATGTTGTGACCACTAATACATACCCTTTTCCTAAAATATTATCTCTGTATCAATGCATTTCATAGTTAATTCCACTTAATCAGAAGCCTTAGCAAAATGGCTAACAGAGTATATAGACTATTGTACTGAATTACAGTGTTCGGATGAGTTGTCTAAAATAGTAATACATATAATAATATTACAATATATAAAGGCTTGGTTTACATAGGTGGCCAGGAGGCACTAAATGTAGGTATCAATATATATAGAAACCTTTTGCGCTCACCCTATATTTTAACCCCATATCTCAGCCACCAGCACTATATTTGAAACAGGAAAGATAACTACTTAAAGTGTTTGTGATCCCAAATTTGTAAAGTACTGCTAACCCCTCTATTATAGTTAGGCATAGCACACTGTATAAGTCTTTAATTAAAAACGAGGTTTGTAAATACCGATTTAGAGCGATCTTCAGGCGGGTCACGTGACTCACAGCCACTGTACACCTCCAATACATGGCTACTTCAGGAGGGGCCTGAGATCTCACTCTAATGTCAGATGGGGAGGTCACATGGCCACTCAGCGCCTCCTGCAGTCGCCCTGGAAACTGTCTGAGAGTTACGTGACCGGCCTGAAGATCGTGCTAAATCGGTATTTACAAGCCTCATTTTTATAAAAGACTTATACAGTGTGCTATGCCTAACTATAATAGAGGGGCTGGCAGTGACCATATATAACATTTTATTTGTACTAATAGCGGCGGGGATGGGGGCGGGGGCAGAAACAGAGTCATAGAACACAGAGCTGACAAGCAGGGAGGAGGGGTGAGAGAGAGAGAGGAGAGCTGAGAGCAGGGCTGCGGGTGATGAAGGGACATACACTGACCACAGTGGTCAGGGCTCAGCAGCCCTGATTTTTGTGGTCAGTGCAGAGAGGGGGATACAGGAAGTGGCAGCATCAGGCAGGTTTTTTTTTTTTTTTTTACATTTTAGAGAGGCAGATTGCACAGCGCACTGTGCTGTTTAATCTGCATTAAGGAACAGGATCTCTTTTTTTTTTGGGGGGGGGGGTTAACAAACACTTTAATGTGGAGCTCCAGTGGTTTTTGTGTTTATTTTAAAGTCAGCAGCTACACAAACTGTAGCTGCTGACGTTTAATAAACACACACTCACCTGCCCCATGATCCAGCGATCACTTCAGCTGTCCCTTCTTCCCATCTTTTTTCCCTGGTGCTGGCATCTCAACTTTGGGCACCCGGCTGAGACCGCTTTTGGCTTCACAGCACGGTACCCACTGTGCATGAGCAAATCGTGCTGTTCCTCCTGAATGGTCTTCTGACGTGTCCCAGAAGACTGCAGGAGGAGTACATAAAGCGGAGCTTCCCTTTTGGGTGAAGCTCCGCTTTAAACTGTGTAAACATGCAGAGCTTCCCTGTTACGTATACATATGAAATCACCATGTGTTAATATAAATGCACTTATCTCCCAAACAATAATATTTAAATATACAGAAATAAAGTTGCATGCATTAAAATGTCTTTAATCCATATTACAATCCCTTTTACTTTATGTGCAATACAAATCCATCCATGTTGGATTAAGTCCACACTGAAATCTTGTTTCCCTATACATCACAGCACTACTGCCTTATGTGCTTCTACTCAAAATAACTCAGAACAGTGCTAGATGGTGGACCCCTTTAGAAACCCACTCACCCTTTCTTTGGATCTCAACTAACATACATCAGTTAGGTCAGGTTAGCTTAGAAACTCCATACACATAACACTTCTTTTAGTCCTTCATCTGTGGCCTCCACTCTGCAATACTGATTTATTGAAGACAGAATAAACTAAATATAGTGTAAAACTACTGTAAAACTTTATTAAAAATAGTTAAAGTGCACTCACATTTGTGAATATATGGGAGTTTGTAATTATTTAGTAGTATTAGTACAGGATGATTTCATATATCTACATTTAAGGGAAACGCTGCACTACATACACATTTTAGCGAAATGCAGGTGGCAGTGCCATGGTTTTACTGCCCCGTGTCCGCCAAGCCACAAGCAAAAAATGCAGATTTCAGTAAAGGTACAGCCGGCAAGATGGAAAAATCTTCATGACTTCTTTATTGGAATACATTATAGAATTCAGTGGGGCTCACGTGCTTACACAGTTCAGCAATTAAGCCTTACTCATAGGTGCAGCCCTTCTCTGCTGGAAGACAAGCTAACACGGTCAGTGGCCAGTGGCCGATGGCAGCAAAATTGACAAAATTCTTATTATAATTATTATAATAAGTCACGTTTGGCAAGCAGTACCACCCCCAAATGTAACCCATTCAAGCATATGGATTATGAAGAGAAAAATTGCGCTATGGGTTCAAGATAATAATATAGTCCAATAAGAGTTCATTTAGAGAAAATTTTGGAACCGACACAAATGTCAAAAGACACAATACTTGTCCTGGATTTCTAGGCAAACTTGTCAGGATATGTGCTTACCAGATGATAAGACAAAATGGACAGATGGCTAAAAACCCAGCCCAGGCCTTTATTTGGCACACCAGTACCAATTCCTCCAAGTTAGATGGATTGCAGCAATGGGAAGATGGCTCCACAGTATGTATAGATGCGTGTGTCCAAAGAAACATGTTTAAATGAAGAAAACAGAGAAAAAAACATAGCGTGATCCTGCCACATAAGATTTCTCTAAATGGGATCAAAACTATGGGGTATGGGAGACAGAACGACACCCAGTGTGTGACTGCTATTTGAAGTGAACCATCACCGCACATAAAGTCTCCTTACCAGATAACAACATAAAAACAGGCCTTAACAGTGATAGGAAGTCACAAGAACAAATCCACCATTGTGTAAACCGCCACCTCTCATAGAGTCTGCTTACCAGATAACATAAGTTGTATGCAATGAAATTCAACCGCAGGCTGGATGGATGTAAGCGTCTCCCTTATGGATATGGCTGCTATAGTGGATAGATGTATGTTCCTCGCTGTTGAAGGTGTAACTTCGTAGGGCCCGTACAGAAGTTGTATACCAAAAAAGCAAATGGGGACTGGATAGTGTGATATCGCCACAACATTTATTATAAAAAAGTAAAAAATACACTTACTCAATAAGCGATAAACAGGACATATAAAAAGCCGGCCGGCTAGAAAGCAAACTCCTGTCCTACGAGCGTGGTGACGTCAGCACATACCCCCTTAGATGCGTTTCATCATCACAGACATTGTCATCAAGGATCATGGCTCCAGCATGGTATTTAAATTGTTTTCCTAATTTGGCTGAAAAAAAATCATTCAGGAGGTGGCAGTACTTTTTCCTGAAATCCACCACAAATCACTATTCAGAGGGGTGATATAGAGTGCCACTTGTGTAAATGAGCCTTCACAATTTTTGAACATGAGACAATATCAGGGAACAGTCCCCAAGGATGCCCAGCATTACACGGAAGCTGAAAATGATATACATACCGTATATACTTGAGTATAAGCCAAGTTTTTTAGCACATTTTTTGGTGCTGAAAATGCCCCCCTCGGCTTATACTCAAGTCTGTGTCCATCTTCAACTTGTAAAAAGTGTAAAAGTTTTCAAGTGTAAAAAGTTTGTTGTCCGGGGGACCTACGGCCGGGGAGCACCGGTTTTTCAAATCCGGGCACCCCTTCCATAGACTCCCATGTTAAACATCAGTCTAGTCACACAGTGCCGGAGATCAGGTAGGGAGATTGGACACAGTGAGGCATGGGCACAGTGAGGCATGGGCACAGTGACAGTGAGGCATGGGCACAGTGAGGCATGGGCACAGTGAGGCATGGGCACAGTAAGGCACAGTGAGGCATGCACATGGACACAGTGCGGAAAAGTGAGGCACAGTGAGGCATGCAGATGGACAACCTAGGCTTATACTCGGGTCAATACGTTTTCCCTGTTTTCCCTGTTTTTTGGGGTTTTTTGGGGTAAAATTAGGTGCCTCGGCTTATATTCGGGTCGGCTGATACTCGAGTATATACGGTACTTACAAAGGCACCATAGGAGAAAAAGGGACCTGAATAAAATGAAAAAATGCTCCTGGTAACTGAAATAAGTATGTAACAACCAGGGATGAGCCGAACACCCCCCTGTTCGGTTCGCACCAGAACCTGCGAACAGACAAAATGTTTGTGTAAACTTTAGAACCCTATTAAATACAATGGACTCGAACGTTCGAAATCTAAAGTGTTAATTATAAAGGCTAATATGCAAGTTATTGTCCTAAAAAGTGTTTGGGGACCTGGGTCCTGCCCCAGGGGACATGTATTAATGCAAAAAGAAGTTTTAAAAACGGCCGTTTTTTCGGGAGCAGTGATTTTAATAATGCTTAAAATGAAAAAATAAAAGTCAAATATTCCTTTAAATTTCATACCTGGGGGGTGTGTATGATATGGATGTAAAGTGGCGCATGTTTCCCGTTCTTAGAACTGTCCCTGCAAAAAATGTCATTTTTGAAAGAAAAAAATGCATTTAAAACTGACTCGCGGCTATTAATGAATTGTCGGCTCCCGGCAATACATACAAAAGTCATTGATAAAAAAAAAAAAAAAAGCGTGGGGGTTCCCCAGAATTCAATTACCAGGCCCTTCAGGTCTGGAATGGATATTAAGGGGAACCCCGCCGCACATTAAAAAAAAAATTGACGTGGGGTTCCCCCAAATATCCATTCCAGGCCCTTCAGATCTGGCATGGATTTTAAGGGGAACTCCACCCCAAATATAAAAAAAAATGGCGTGGAGTCCCCCTAAAAATCCATACCAGACCCCTTATCCGAGCACGCAACCTGGCCGGCCGCAGGGGAAAAGGGGGGGACGAGAGAGAGGCCCCCCTCCCTCCTGAACCGTACCAAGCCACATGCCCTCAACATGGGGAGGATGTCCCCATGTTGATGGGGACAAGGGCCTCATCCCCACAACCCTTGCCCGGTGGTTGTGGGGGTCTGCGGGTGGGGGGCTTATCGGAATCTGGAAGACCCCTTTAACAAAGGGGACCCCCAGATCCCGGCCCCCCCTATGTGAATTGGTAAGGGGTACATTGTACCCCTACCATTTCACGAAGAAAGCGTAAAAAAATGTTTAAAAAAACACACAAACACCTTGAAAAAGTCCTTTATTTAAAAAAAAAACATTCCAGCGGTGAAATCCAGTGTCCCGCGGCGATCCCGATGTCCAGCGCTGTCCTTCATTGGTTGTGCCTGAGCGGACCTGATGGGGAACTCCCTCTCAGTATTTTAAATGTATAGACCCGCCCCTTCTAAAGTTCCCCATCAGGTCCGCTCAGCGGACCAGATGCGGAACATGAGAAGGGGCGGGTCTATACATGTATTACCAAAGTGAGAGCAGTTCCCCATCAGGTCCGCCCCCTCAGTATGTCGGACCCGCCTACGTCATTGGCTTGAGCGGGGAACTTCCTTCACTGTGTAATTTAAACTTACATAGTGAAGGAAGTTCCCCGCTCAAGCCAATGACGTAGGCGGGTCCGACATACCGAGGGGGCGGACCTGATGGGGAACTGCTCTCACTTTGGTAATACATGTATAGACCCGCCCCTTCTCATGTTCCGCATCTGGTCCGCTGAGCGGACCTGATGGGGAACTTTAGAAGGGACGGGTCTATACATTTAAAACACTGAGAGGGAGTTCCCCATCAGGTCCGCTCAGGCACAACCAATGAAGGACAGCGCTGGACATCGGAATCGCCGCGGGACACTGGATTTCACCGCTGGAATGTTTTTTTTTTTTTTTTTTTTTTAAATAAAGGACTTTTTCAAGGTGTTTGTGTGTTTTTTTAAACATTTTTTTACGCTTTCTTCGTGAAATGGTAGGGGTACACTGTACCCCTTACCAATTCACATGGGGGGGGCGGGATCTGGGGGTCCCCTTTGTTAAAGGGGTCTTCCAGATTCCGATAAGCCCCCCGCCCGCAGACCCCCACAACCACCGGGCAAGGGTTGTGGGGATGAGGCCCTTGTCCCCATCAACATGGGGACATCCTCCCCATGTTGAGGGCATGTGGCTTGGTATGGTTCAGGAGGGAGGGGGTGCCGCTCTCTCGTCCCCCCCTTTTCCCCTGCGGCCGGCCAGGTTGCGTGCTCGGATAAGGGGTCTGGTATGGATTTTTAGGGGGACTCCACGCCATTTTTTTTAAATTTGGGGTGGAGTTCCCCTTAAAATCCATGCCAGATCTGAAGGGCCTGGAATGGATATTTGGGGAAACCCCACGTCAATTTTTTTTTTAATTTGCGGCGGGGTTCCCCTTAATATCCATTCCAGACCTGAAGGGCCTGGTAATTGAATTCTGGGGAACCCCCACGCTTTTTTTTTTTTTTTTATCAATGACTTTTGTATGTATTGCCGGGAGCCGACAATTCATTAATAGCCGCGAGTCAGCTTTAAATGCATTTTTTTCTTTCAAAAATGACATTTTTTGCAGGGACAGTTCTAAGCACGGGAAACATGCGCCACTTCACATGCATATCATACACACCCCCCAGGTATGAAATTTAAAGGAATATTTGACTTTTATTTTTTCATTTTAAGCATTATTAAAATCACTGCTCCCGAAAAAACGGCCGTTTTTAAAACTTCTTTTTGCATTGATACATGTCCCCTGGGGCAAGACCCCGGTCCCCAAACACTTTTTAGGACAATAACTTGCATATAAGCCTTTATAATTAGCACTTTAGATTTCTCCCATAGATTTTTCGAATTTGCCGCGAACACCCCAATTTGTTCGCTGTTCGGCGAACGGGCGAACAGGCAATGTTCGAGTCGAACATGAGTTCGACTCGAACTCGAAGCTCATCCCTAGTAACAACATGGCTAGAAGGTGATACAATGCTAATAGACAGGAAATGGTAGAGTTAAAAGGAAGGGAATCCCTAAAATAGAGGAAAAAGGCCCCAGTAACCAGTGAAATGTAGCACTTACCAGGGCCAGTGTTAGATGCTAGATAGGAGAAAAAAAAATTCCCCCAGTCTGCCATTGTCTCTGGAGAATGTAAAATGCACCCTTCTCTGCCCTACCATTTTATATCAACAACCCCAGCAGGGGGGGGGAACCTTATGTGGGAACATTTCTAACAGTTAAAAATGTTGATATAGAATAATAAAGCTTCCCTATAGCATTTTGGGGGATGGGACAAAGTTCCAACAGTTTTTTTTCTCTCTTTCAGCATGGGATAATGGTTTTATATAAATGTATGTCATTGTAGCTATTACCAACTATGACAATAGTAACAGTAACACCTGGGTTTAACAACAGTCATGTGACTAGTTTCCTTGTATATGTGACATAGTGTCCTCTCTACAGTTCTAATATTTGGCAGGCATCATATGTGGTCGTTGGTAAAAAAAAATTATGTTGGTCAGTTTTCTTTTTGTGTCATAACTAAGTTCAAAGAGCATTACTTGAAGATCGTATAGATATACTGGGAATAGTGAGACTCATAGTGATTGGCAAATAGCAGAAAGTATAGTACAATTGTACTTAAGAAGTAATGTAGTCTAATCATCCCTGAAGCCACAAGTAACTGGTGATATCACACTTATCCGCATTCTGAAATCAAGTTATTTTTGGCTGCTTAGATGACACTGCCTTAATCTGCACAGAGACCTCTTAAAGTTATGACCGCTTCCCTAGCCCGCTAAAGGCAGGACTCATACAGTAGCTACACACGGTAAGCCAAGGACGGAGCTATATGCACAAAAGTTTGGCACCCGCCAAGACTTTAACCCATCAGGGTTGGTATAACTGAACACAGCTTCAGTAAAAGGAGTTTGTGGGGAGTTGCCATGGAAATAAGATCCCCCTGGACACTCGAAGGGTCATACACACACACAGGGGTATTCAGCAGAAGGCGGGGCAGAGTTACTGGCAGGCATATGACAATGGAGGAAGAAAGATGGGGGATGGAAATCAGACAACCTGGCTGAAGGGTGAACCATTTAAATTATTGCACATGTCAATGGGAAAGGGACTCATACTAGGTCGCAGTATATCTATAACAATTTTAATCAAAGGTCTTTAATACTCAGAATGACAAGATAAGCATTCATTTGAAGGCATATGTCTTAAAAGTACTCGTGTTTTTCCTTCTCTAACTTTGCCCACATTAATAAAGTACAATCACAGAAAGCCAGCAAAGTTGGTCCAAAGGCCATTACTGTATGCTGTATCCAAGTGGAATCACCATGGAAGTCTGTCCCAGATTGACATTATTGACTTTCTCACAAATTATTATTATTGGACGGTTGAGAACAAGGAGCCTCATGTTTTTTTTTTCCCCTTCGTTTTTTTGTGTGTTTTGTATCTTATGATTTTTATTATGGACTTATTACATCCAGAACAAGTGATGACTACCAATACTGGGAGCCAGAAATATGAACTGTAGAGACGTAAAGTGTAAACATTATGTTTCTACTCAAAGAGTTTTATTTCATTTCAGAGAACAAAGCCAAAAGTTCCAAATATTAAAGGAGATTACACATAACCCATTATTTTAGGTGTGGCCGAGTCTCATATTCTCAACTGGCCACAAGGGGCCATCTGTTGCCTTATGGGTTATGTGAAATCTCCATTAAAAATCTGTAAAATATTGTAAATATGAATATATTTAATTTAGCTTGCTGTAGATATATTTCATTTAGCTTGCGAAATTTATTTAATTTAGCACCTATGAAAGCCCTTTTGTTAACAGCCAGACATTGCGGAACCCCAAGCTTGGAGAGACAATTCCATTGTGTTAAACCCACTCTCGTCAATGAGTCCCATGCTGGGATATACAATGAAGAGAGCCTCACCTATAATCCTGGGAAAATTCAATCAAATCTCCTGCCCAGATAGAGTCACCAGGATTTGCATAAAAGGGGGCTGACTTATGGAGTAAGCCCTCCAATTATGACCCCAGCTAGGCCAACCTATGGGGTATTAGGATAAAGAGATAGACTCAGAGGAGAGGAGAAGGGAGCTCTCTCTTGAGGGAAAGGTAGCCTGCAGGATGGTTCTGAAAGGGTAACTATGGTAAAGGTCTGTCTGACCTGCAACTACAGATGCTTGTACTTTAATGTTTTAGAGGAATATGCTCTATGTTCCTCCATGTAAATACTTTGTATATTTTTAACCTACTATTTCCTGCTTGTTTAAGACTATAGATAGTTTCTTTGTGTTAGATTAGATTTTAACAAATACATAATAAATGTTCATTATGTTAAAGCTTTCACTTCTGGTCAAAAGAACTCTTATTTAACCCATATCATATCTTTGAGGTATTAAATCTTAAATATACATTTTTAGAGAGCAAGACCAGATTTACCAGACACCTTTTTGGCGGGTCAGGGGCAGTCCATCCTATCTGTTCCAGCATGCATCCAGCTTTTAGCACATGTCCACCTTCATGGCATCACAATGTCCAATAAGCCACCACTCACTCTAGTCTGTGTATGCTCAGGAAGACTGAATGGCCTCTGGGATGGATCAGGAAGACAACGAGAGACTGTACCCCACTTAACTCAAGCAAGGTACCAAAGTCAATGTTATATCAAACATTTAGTGAACCTTTACTACCTATCTATCTATCTATCTATTTATCTATCTATCATCTAACCATCATCATTTACCAAACGCACTTCTATAGCCATTCAAAATATGCATTACATTATGCAGAAATACAGCAACATTGTCGGAATAATGAAAATAAATGATAATCATAACACAGCACTGTATAAATATTAACAACATTATAATGCATTTCACAATACATAGTAGATATATTGCCCAACATTAGGGAACATGATACTAGGGTTTGTATTTAGTGAAAGTATAGCTTTTAAATAATAGATCTATTCTGGTTGAATTAGTAAAATCTTTTTTCAAAAGAGCCTCCTCGGGGGTGTTGGGGTCATCCTATCAAGCACTATAAAGGAACGACCCTAAGCTGGGCACTTATGGCTTTTTTGAAAAGTACCTACCCACTAGGGTGCAAAGGTTACCAATCAGTATAGCATAGAAATGATAGTAAATACACTTCCATAATGGTCTCTTGATCCTTCCATTGTAACAAGATCCACAATTGCATCTTAAAGGATGCATTACTCCATTAGTGTTCCAATTTACATAATGTTTATCAATATGTATCTTACCATTTGATAAGGTAATTGGTTTATGATGCTGGGGTAAGCAAAGGTAATAGGGCTCCTTAATAATACATGGTGAAAACTGATAAAATAAGTTTACCTCTTTCTGGGCGTTCCCTTGCTAACATATTTCTACCTGCCATGAAATTTTTGTTGTAAGGCTGTTTGTACCCAAGTCAAGCAAACAGAGATGACAATACAAATCAGGTATAAATACTGGCAGATGGAAAGGATGAGACCATTGTATTCTGTGGGGATACCACGTGGTGAAAAACATATTTCAATCCCCCTTTAGTCCTTTGACCTTTCCCTGTGAATTTCCCTTCAGGGACAAGAGAAGGGCAGGCAGCAGATAAAATTATGGTAAAGAGTTTTATTTATGTCTACATTTAATATCATGCATGTTGTAGATATCCCAGTGATCTCTATGCCACCAAATAGTCAACATTATGTAGTAACATTTGTGTACATTTGTTTTTAAACAAGATGAACATGTTTTTATTAATAGCGGTAGCAGTGATAACGGCAGATGTAGTCTCGTAACTCATTTCCGGTGTCGCGCCCGCAGTATAGGTATTTAAGAGTGGTGATAGACGTCGGGACTTCAGCCTCCGTTCCCAGTAGAATCCTTATACGGGGAAACGCGTTCGGTGGAGCAACAAGTCTCTGACGTCATCACGTTCTAGCCAGCTGGTGCGAGCCGCGGCTGAGTTTGAAAAGTCGTCATCTTATGGATGTTAGTATGTAACCAAGCCTGTGCAATAAATACTTTTATATGGGAATACTGCACCATGAGATTTTTTCTTCTTCCCTTTCCTGTGGTAACTGATTGCCATCTAATGGAGGTAAATACATTTTGGTTGTTCTGTGGAAATCGTGATTCAACATACGAATGTACACCAACCAAGGAAAATTTACCACTGTGTCCGGGGGACCGTTGAGTGATCTGCAGCCGTTTGGAAACCATCCACACGGCCACCAGCCCTGGAGCCAATGACCGATCCGTGTGTGGAGTATCTGGAAAGGATTCCCCAAAGGCAGGTCGGCCTAGTATTGAGCCCAATACTATCATCTATTTGGTAAGCAGCCATTTACTTATCAGTAGAAAATCGGATATGATTATATGATATCAACCAGCTCACCAGTGACGTTTTGTTTGACATGAAAATATCCTCACAGCAACATTGTGCACTTATATGGCATTTTATTTTGGACTTTTATCACATATAGTTTTCTCTATTTTTTGGACTCTAATCACATAATGTCCATTGTGCTGTGGTATCACACACATATATATTTATACATTTTTTACTTGTGTTTCTAATGGTATATAACACATTGGGTTTTTTGTCATCAATATTTTTGACACCTTCAGCATCAATTATTTTAATTATTTTAGTATCAATTAGTTTTGGGTTGCGCATTTTTTAATTTCTTTTTACCACAGCAGATAAAATTAGGCTTACAATTAATTTCTACCCTACTGGTACCACTTCTCATTTTTATTCTTCCCCTCTTTCCCTTTGCTAAAAAGTCAACTGATCCCTTCAAATCCCAAAGGAGCGGATCCAAATTTTTATTTTAGAAGAGAACTCTGTATTTTCTCTTTCAACATTTGACACTGTTCTCACTGTTTTTTGTCTTTACATTTAGGCCTGTGCTTGTTGTCTTGAAAATGTAGAGCCAGTGGCAATTTTGCCTGGAGTCTGAGGCTCAGAGTTTAAGGGGCCACGTGGTATTCTCCAGCACAGCCCATCAATGTACTGTAGAATGGATCCAAGGTTGCAGCCCTTGGGTGCGTTCAGTTGTTGTGCACTGTAGTGTGGAAGCATTGGTTGGATTGTATCAAAGCTTGGGGTGCCATATAAAATGAAGTGTAAATGGTACAAGCGCTGTCATGCATTGGGGTAACAAGTGATAAAATTGGTATTTTACCACACATTACCATGCAATACTAAAAAGCATCAATGTGAATGAGCCCCTGCATGCTCTGACTGCCTGCAGAAGCTATGAAAATGGTCTAGGAATACATAATTAAATATTGTGGTAAAAGGTAAAAGGTACTTCTTTGAATCCACTGGTGCCTGCTGTTGCCAGGGACCCATACTGAGAAAGAGGGTGAGCTGTGGCAAAGGAATACTTGACGTGGCAACTCGTATTCATAGCATAGTTTGAGAGAATGGATAAGACCTGGAGAATAAAGCAATTTCAGCCACCTTTACCAGCATACGTCTGTCAGCAGCACCATTGACAGTGGTGGCACAACCCCCATTGAACTACCTTTCCACCATGTCACTATGAAAATGAATCAATTCTTGCATGGTTTCTTCCCTTTATTAGTGCACAACATCAAATAGGCAGTGATTGCCTTTCTGCATGGGCTGGGTTTGGTAATTTTCTTGCAGGGATATGTCTGCCTGATCTTGTTTTCCCACCATGACTATGACCTGAGAGAGTGCTTATATATGCTAAGGAAAAAGGTGGGGTTTTTTTGCATCCCTGCACAGATGCACTACTATTTCATCCTGTTTTTCATCACCTTGATTTCCTTATGGCCACTTAAAATATGAAAGAGCTGACCATTATACAAAATATTCTGTTTGGCATGGATTAATGGCTGTGCTATTTTGAGAGAAAATTAGAAACCACCCTGGCTCTGACTCTTGCTGCTACTGTAGTCCATGCATTCAGTTCTAATGCTGGATTTAACCTCCCTCTAGCCCTTTCCACCTCAACTGTACTTAGAGTGGCAGGGACACTAGGATGTCATTTGCTGCTACTGCCAAGATAAAATGCCTCAGGTTTGCCAAATTTGCATACAACCACAGCTTTATACATTGTATGAAAACAAAAACTAATGGTTAACTCACACAGAATATTTGAACATGAGATAGTCCTACTGTTAATGAAGTGTTAGTGTATTATGTACACTTACAGGTTCACAGGGTGAAGATACCCATCAGGGATAGAGGTGTCCTGGGGTATGCTGATGCTGCTCTGTGGACTCTGGTAACGCTCCCTCTGCCGTACCCAGGACACATCTATCCCTGATGGGCATCTTCACCCTGTGAACCTGTAAGTGTACATACTACACTAACACTTCATTAACAGTAGGACTATTTCAGTTGGTGCCTCCCCCTCTTTCTTGCTGACAGATGTAATGGACACCATCTGAGGATGGCTGCCTCCTTTTTCACAATATATTTTACTGACTGACTAAGATGTGTTATTAAAGTCACCATTACATCATTTATAAAGGCATCACATTATTCGGAGCACCAAAATCCCTTTCCTTTTATGAATATTGTTCAGTGGTACATATTATTATTATTATACAGGATTTATATAGCGCCAACAGTTTTCTCAGTGCTTTACAACATGGGGGCAGACAGTACAGTTAAAATACAAATCAATACAGGAGGGATCAGAGGGCCCTGCTCATTTGAGCTTACAATCTAAAATCTACATACTGCAATACCAGTGCTTGTAAAAACAAATTACAGTTCAGATCTGAGAGGAAGTTACAATCATTTTGTTTGCTGCAATACGTCTATACAGTACAATTTTGTTTTGGATGATATTTTTAGGAGCTCAAAAGAACTTTTGTTGTGAAAAGCTGAATTACTCACCATGCTTAGATGGAGGCACAGGCACCTTTTCCCTCATCTTTCTGGGTTCCTGGATATGATAAAGCATGATAAGTTTCTCTGATTTCATCCTGCAGCAGCTTAGAGATTCTATGCCTAATGAGGCAGAAGTGGTTAGGCAAGTGATCTGCAGCCAGGGGAGTGGTCCTTCACTGCTAGAACCAGCATGCAAGTAGATGGGTTTCCCACTCTCACCAATACAAAAAATAATAATTTTGGTTAGAGGTACACTTCAACATTTAAAAAACTCTTAACATACCTCTTAACTAGAGATGAGCTCAAGGTTTGGGCCAAACACAGGTTCAGACTGAACTTGTCTGTTCAGGCATTTGTCTGAATGCCTTACTTTGTCTCACTCTGTGGGACCTGAATATCATGTATAGTATCAGTATTTTTACCACTACTATATGACAGCATCTTGTCAATGGTTGTTAAGGAAGCAAAGGGTGTCGACACCCATCGTGTCCTTGGTAACCAGTGATGTCACCCAACCTTATTAATTTACTGTCTGGGAATCCCCAGCCAATTTAAACAAAAGGGCCAGAGGTAGCATTGAGATCACTGACCAAATATGGCCACATTGTGATTGACAAGGATCTGCATCACTGGATGGCATAATTGACAATGGATTTACACTATGGAAGTTTTGAGTGTTTTATTATTTTAAAAAGCACATGTCAAAAAATGTTTGTCTTTAATTACAGTTTTTAGTGGTTTTTTTTGTGTGTGTGTGAATGAGTAGGATTAATATGTATCCCTTACTGATTTGCATAGTAGAGTTAAGCATCTTGAAGCCCCTTAATTTTTAAAGGGTCTTCCAGATTCTGATAAGCCCCCCACCCATAGACCTCACAACCACTCGGCAAGGGTTGTAGAGAAGAGGCCCTTGTCATCATTATCATCAATGTCAAATCAAATACAGAGTGCTTAGTAAGAGACGGACTGGCCCCTTTCCTTTTCTCCCTCCCCCCCCACCCTTGCTGTATGTGGTGGCCTACAGGAGACAAAACGCTGATTTGATAATTATGATAATGATGACAAGGGCCTCTTCTCTACAACCCTGATTGAGTGGTTGTGGGGTCTATAGGACAGTGTCATTGAGACGGATTATCCGCTCATATCGAACAGGCATGCTGACAAGAATCCTTCAGAGAGGTCTTCCTACTTACTCAAATGGCTATATTAACTCATTAGTGGTTGGCCCCTGACAGTGTGTACATAAATTAAGGCTCATTGGCCACCCTAGGTGGGAAGTATTAATACCCATTAAACTAGAAGACCTTAAGAATACCTAATCTGATTATATAAGTGTGCCCCCACACCCAATAATGGGACCGTGCTTGCGGCTATACGTGAGCCTCTCTTCTGGCTCTGGGGGTGAGTGCCTTGATCCCCACATCCCTTTTCTAATGTATTAAAGGCTCCTAAAGAAGCGACTAGGTCGCAAAAAATGTAAAGCTTTAAAAGACCCACCAAGGACAAGTGGAACCCCAGCACTTGTAGAAAATGTGACACTCTACACAAGTTCTCCATGTGTGCGGTATACACCTTAAAGGGGTTTACACTTTGTCTGTAATACATAGCATTTAACATTATTTTAGAACAGGTTTTATATTCAATTGTTGCTTTGTGTAAAGTTTTTAATGTAGACAAAATAAAATTTGGAAATTACTTTAACCGATGCATATATGCCTCCAAAGTTCATAATTCTTGAGCTTTCAACACAGTTTTCCTATACATATGTAGCACCCTGCTCCTGTTTACCAGGCGCTTGCATGTAAATTTAGTGGGTTTTCTGTTCTGTACATAGTTCAGATTCAATATTATGGCTAAATTAGCCTCTGCTCCAGCATTGGCTGTGTTGTGTGCAGTTCCACACTGTCGTCTGTAGGTGTCATTGTCACCACAGGCCAGTGATGGAAGGACAACAGGCTAAGGTGTATTGGGTGTCCCTTTTACCCAGAAACAGCCCAGTGGGAGTGGTTCACCGCTGTGCATTCTGGGAGAGGATACTTAAGGGGCAGACACCATCTTTCTTGTCTCTCTGACCTCATGGCCCACCTGGCCTAAGGTATGTGACAACTGCTCATCTGCCTCGGGGCCTGCTGACCCAAGGCTACATGACTGCAAGTAGGCCCAGAAGCCTGTCTGGGGCCTACTGGTTCAGACCTGGTCCTGTGCTGTCTTGCCTGCGGAGAGAAGCCAAGCAATTGAAGGATCCGGGGGAGGACTCATCCTGAAGAGGACCGAGCGAAAGGCTGGTATCTCAAGAAGGGCCTGGTGACTCAATTGGAGGATGCATCCTAACCAATCTACCTCACAGTACTGCCGGATGGCTTAAAGGGACTTTAGGTACTGTGTAGCTGTGTTCGCTTGTCTATTACTGATCACCGAATCTTGTGGCAGAGGATTGTACAAATAGTTATTGCTATCATCAAGTCTGTGGCAGAGACTTTATTCGTATCATCAAGTCTGTGGCAGAGACTTTTGTCCGTGCATCATTCCGGCTGCTAGGCCAGTGAGAGAGGCCTATCCGGGTGAGCAAGATCCACTGACAAGGAGTTGCATCTGTCTTCTGGATCTCAAGTTCCTCAGTGATCCACGCAAGGTATCTGAACTTTCCCCTAACCCTCCATCCCTCTACTGCTCAAGTTGTTCAATAAAAAGAATTGGAAAAAAGACTAAGTGACTGGTGAATGCATCTGTGGGCTCATTGCCCAATTTAGAGCCAAGTAAGTTTTGATATATTGAAATGTGGGGTAACAGCAGGACCAAAAATAACCAGCAGCTCCTACGGGGGTAGTGCTACACACTATATATATATATATATATATATATATATATATATATATATATATATATTTTACTTTTTATACTCCATTAATTAAAAACCGATTTAAAACATTTAACCTCTGTAAAAATCTTCAACTGTTGATTGCTTGGTATAAATTAAACTTTAAAAAAAAAAAAAAGAGAAACATTAGACATTAATCAGCTGCATTGAAAAAGATCTCTTTATTTTAAGGAGTTTATGATTTTTTGGGGAATTTAGCTGTAATCCTGAAGCAACAAGGTTAGCACATGTGGCATATGATATGTTGAGCAATAAACAGGAGATTGCACAAAGACTACAATCTTCTGTGCAAATTATAAATCTGAACACTTTGTGGAATAAAGAGGTCATTTTGCAGCCATTCAATCCCCTTTAGAGCTGAGTTTGTTTGGAATTGTACATTAGATAAATTAAGCTTCATTGAAAAGAAGAAGACATATAAAGCTGCTCAGGTATAATAATTGAATCATGGCACAGGGACTTGGTGACATGTAAACACCAAGCAGATGTTAAACAGATGTTTTCTGTCTATCCTGGCCTCTTGAATTTAAAAGTAGATGATTAACTCTGGTTATGTGATATACTCAATAGATCCTCCCTCGTGTTGGAATACCTTCAAAACATGGCTGGAATACACGTTTTGTTTTTTTTAGTCTGATATACTTGCAACCTGGTGTTGAGGTCTACATACACTTAACTCACTAAGACAAGAGAATCTGAACTGAAGTTAAATTCAATTCAGTTTGGCGAATGGGCAAATTAAATGGGGTGTTCGCCCACTGAGCTGAACCTATGGCTGCAGCAGGAAGTGATACACTTAGCAGCAGTATTACTACTTCTAAGTGTGACAGCTTTCTGCCAAGCAGCCACCAGATTCCTGGCTACCAGCGATGTATCCTTGCCTGACCTTGCAGCTGTTAGCTGAAGATTTCCAACAGACACCTGAATGTAAACAAAGGGTGATGGCTGACATCACTGACAAAATATGAATATGGCCATATAAGGCCAGTGACATCAGCCATCAGTCCTTTCCCCTTTTGTTTACAAATCAGCTGTCAGCTGGGAACCTGTAATTCAATAAAGCAGTAGTGACAGATGCAGATGTATACAAAGATTGGCATATCCTTTTTTTCAGTGGGTGACATTCATCATTATTGACAGGAATTTGTATTGCAGGATGACATTATAGATAATAAAGTTTCATTGTAGAATTGTTTGTTATTAACCACTTCAAAACCGAACAGTTTCAGCCCCTTCCTGCCCAGGCCAATTTTCAGCTTTCAGCTTGCTGTCACACTTTGAATGCCAATTACTCAGTTATGCAACACTGTACACAAATACATTTTTTTGCATTTTTAGAGAGAGACAGAGCCTTGTTTTGGCAGTATTTAATCTTAAAAATTGTTTGCTATATAAATGAAAAAAAATACAAACAAATTTGAAAAAAATACAAACGTTATAAAAGTTTTCAAATAAATCATCTTTCGTCATAAATTTAGGCCAAAGTGTATTTTGCTACATTTCTTTGGTAAAAATAACCCATAAGTCTTCAAACTCTGATAGTATATAGGTATATATTTGAAAATGTATCAATCATTCATGATGTACTGATGGTCTATCGCATTTCTTGAGGCCATAAAATGCTGGGACGGTACAAATAACCTCCACATGACCCCTTGATGGAAACCAGATATTTCAACATTTTTAGTAAGAGGCATGGAGGATTTTTTGAAATTGTACTTTCTTGTCACAAAATAAAGTGTGTTGTTTTTCCCAGTTTTATTTTACATACTGTTTCAAAAGCACTACAGCATCCTCATATGTCTGGCATGGCAGTGATCAGGGACTCTGACTAGTGACATTATGTAAAAAATAATAATAATGTTTTTTCTTTTTTTTCCCCTTTTTTTTCTTTTTTTACAATTTTTTTTTTACATTTTTTTCTTACATACTGTGACCAGAGCAGTACAGTGCAACCATCATATCCCTGTACTTATCTGGGGAGATGATCAGTTTTTTTTTCCACTATGATTGCTTATTACAGTGATGATCTGATCACTGTTATAAGCAATAATTTTTGCAAATGGCATCCTTGTATGTGCCATTGTGATGGCTGTGATTGGCCACAGCTATCATATGGTACATGTTCGCTGTTACTGGCCGCTGTACCATGTGATCACTGTGATCAAAGAGATCATTATAGCACACACGAATGGCTATAAATGACACGCCATTGTGTAATATTAACATGTGATTGCTATGAATGGTCACAATGATCACACTGTACAGGGTCCATGGAGTACCATGATCAGTCTTCCACAGCAGGTGATAGATTATGCTGCTGTGTACTTCCTAGGGCATCATAGGATGCCCTTCCGAAATAACAGCGCTCCCACTCAGCTATCTTTTTTCAATAGGATGAGGGATGATGGTTAACTGCTTGCCGACCAGCGCACGACTATATACGTCGACAGCATGGCACGGACAGGCAGAAGGACGTATATATACGTCCCCTTTAAGATGCGGCATTGTGGACGCGCAAGCTCCGTGAGCCCGGCCGCGGGTCCCGCGGACTCAATCGCTGCGTTGATACCCACGATCGTCTCACGGTGAGGAAGAACGGGGAGATGCTAATGTAAACAAGCATCTCCCCACTCTGCCTTGTGACAATGACAGTGATCACCGCTTCCTGTAATCAGAAGCGGTGATCACTGTCTTGTCACACACAGCCCATCCCCCTACAGTAAGAATCACTCACTAGGGCACACTTAAACCCTACAGCGCCACCTAGTGGTTAACCCCTTTACTGCCAGTGTCATTTTCACAGTAATCAGTGCATTTTTATAGCACTGATCGCTGTAAAAATGACAATGGTCCCAAAAATGTGTCAAAAGTGTCCAATGTGTCCGCCATAATGTCGCAGTCACGATAAAAATCGCTGATCTCCGCCATTACTAGTAAAAAATATATATTAATAAACATGCCATAAAACTATCCCCTCTTTTGTAGACGCTATTGCGATTTTTTTTATCAAAAATATATAGAAGAATACGGATCGGCCTAAACTAAGGAAAAAAAAAAAATTATATATTTTTTGGGGATATTTATCATAGCAAAAGTAAAAAATATTGCATTTTTTTAAAAATTGTCGCTGTATTTTTGTTTATAGCGCAAAAAATAAAAACCACAGAGGTGATCAAATACCACCAAAGGAAAGCTCTATTTGTGAGAAAAAAAGGACGTCAATTTTGTTTGGGAGTCACGTCGCATGACTGCCCAATTGTCAGTTAAAGCGACGCAGTGCCGAATCGCAAAAAGTGGCCCGGTCATTTAGCAACAAAATGGTCCGGGACTTAAGTGGTTAAAGAACTTGTCAAAGTATGTGGTTTATTTATTTACTGTTAGTACCTGGATGGGAAACCGCCTGGAAATACCAAGTGCTGTAGGCTAAGCCAGTGTTTCTCAACTCCAGTCCTCAAGGCGCCCCAACAGGTCATGTTTTCAGGCTCTCCATTGTTTTGCACAGGTTATTTGATCAGTTTAACTGCTTTAGTAATTCCCACAGCTGTTTCATCTGAGGGAAATCTTGAAAACATGACCTGTTGGGGCGCCTTGAGGACTGGAGTTGAGAAACACTGGGCTAAGCCACTGCCCCGTGAGGACGTCTATCAACGAAATCTATGTAGCGGCCTCACCCCATCTCTTTCTTCTAGGGGTATCACACACGACAGGGTGAGATGCGCTACGGCCCATGTCCTCCCCATAGCTGTGGGTGAGGTGAAGGCCAGTACCAGATATTTCCTCGGGCCTGTGTGTTTCTGTCAAGAATTAAGTCCTGCCGTGCCAACACTTCCCTTTGCTCCCATTAACCAGAGTTCCACACACCGATCACAGTCCAACTCTTGTTTTATTGCATAACTCACAATAAACAGTGCTTCAGTAGCCAACTGGTTGGGACTCAATAACAGTTTGATACAGGGGAATGAGCAGGTCGAGGCACTATCCTGATTGTCAGCTAAACCACTGTGATCTCACCAGCGGTTACTATAGCTTTGGCTAGAGAGAACTTAGAACTTGAGAGTCTCTACCAGCGACTCAAGAGAACGTAGATAGTAGTACCTTTGCTGCGTTGTGGCCCCTGTCAGGGGAAGATGTCCCTCATAGGGAGTTACCAGAGGCCCATCCGTCACTGGGTTGATGCTGCTCCAGACTCTCCGAATGGGTAACCTCCCTGGCCTCCTCACCTCAGACATGGACCCCATCCACTTCAGGAACCCTCGGACTTCTCCACCTTCGCGGGACCCAGTCAAAGTCACTGGGCCCCAGGCCTCCTGGTTTAGTACCTCACCCCAGGCTGAAGGTGCCTGGGATGGACTCCAACTCCATTCCGGGCAGGCCTAGGGCACCTGAGCCGGAATTCTGAACCGCCTACACCCAGGCCTAAGGTGCCTGGGCGCGTGATGAAGGACCTCCAAAAGAGCAAGACCTCGTGACCAGGGCGTCTCCCCCTTTTATCCCCTCCAATGATGCCACGGCAGGTTCCCCGCCCTACCATCTCCAAGAAGGGACAAAAAGGACAGCACTGTGGCGGCAAATCTACCTCAAGCCTGCGGGCACGTGCCACCCACAGGCCAAGGAGATTATTACACCGCCCAATCCTCCACGAATACAAATGGTCCAATTACTTCCATACTTTACACACCTGGACCATTCTACCACCCAGGTGTACCCCACCTAAATTTAGAGACCTCGCTACATACTCCCCCCTGTAATTTGACGCTGGTCCCCAGCGTCTGGTGCAAACCCATGTCTCCCATAGAGTGGTGACATAAGCCTGACCCCAGAGGCTATCCCTAGAAATTTGAACCTTAACCATGCCAAGACCTGCTCAAAGGGGAGGGGAACATAAAACAATAAACTTCTTTCATAAAACCCTCTAAGCATGTACACATATACAATCCCTCCCTTTACTGTCTAAGAACCACCCCATACTCAGTAGTCTTGACAGACGGATCTCCTGCAGAAGGAAAAAAAAAAAACAACACACAAGAAAAAAAAACCCATCCTGACATTCTGTGTTAATTTGGAATGAATGGGTCTATCAGCCGAGAGACCCATTCGCTCCAATGAGTAAAGTGATGCAAATGTACAAACAACAGCCGTTGCGCAACACCGCCACCTGGTGACGATGCCACGGTGATGACACTTGGTGAAATCTTCAGTCTTCCTGCGTCCCTACTCTGATTCTACCCCCAAAGTCTCAGGCCTCGTACACACGACCGATTTTCTCGGCAAGAACCAGCAAGAAACTTGCTGGCAGAGAGGTCTTGCCGAGTAAATCGGTCGTGTGTACGCTGCTATCGGGTTTCTCGTCGAGAAAACCGACAAGAAACCTCGACGAGAAAATAGAGAACCTGCTCTCTATTTTCTCGTCGAGATTCTCCTCGGCATGTTTCTCGACGAGAAAAGTGAGTGTGTGTACACTTACCTGTCCTCCCGGAAGCCCGCGCATGTTCAAAATGAATTTGACGCATGCGCGGTAGCTTCCTAGGCATACGTAGGGTATACCAAGATGGCGGCGACGGCATCGAATGTGACGAGCGCATGCTCGACGTAGTCGATGACGTCACCGCGTACACTCCTTTCAAAGAACCGCGGGTTCTTTGAAACGAGCGTGTGTACACTCGGCCGGGACAAGTTTCTTGTTCAAGAATCTCGTCGAAAAAAACGACATGTTTTTTTCAACGAGAATCTCGGCCGTGTGTACGAGGCCTGAGTCTTTAAATTGTGAAAGAAGAGAGAACAAACAAACAGCTCTCATTCCTCCAAAGAGTAGGAAAAAAAACAAAAACCCAAATAAAAAACTAGGGTACAGTTCGATGCTCCGGCAAGAACACTTCCAGAAAGTTGCTACAGAAAACAAAACACAAGTGAGTCTCTTCTCACAAGTAAAACTTCGGGTCAGGCAAGAACAAGGGCTTCAGATGTTTTTCGAAAACCTCAATCGAATAGTCAGCGTCCTCTCCATCTTTTCTGCAGATGCGCACCTTGTCTGCGTGGATATGGCGGCCCCACATCCAGTCTGCTCTGCAGTCTCTAAACTTTTTTGACACAGGTGGCGAACAGGACAAGTATCGCCGGGCATAAGGCACTTTAAGTTTCTCCCAAACGAACTCATCATACCACCGCTGTCGCAGAACTTCAACCTCAAACAGCAAGTCCCTGGGCAAGTAAGGATATTCCCATCCGTACTCGTGAGCGACCCTCTGAGAAAAGAGTCGTTGCAATCGGGCCAAAGGAGGCATTGTGGCCCGCACACCTTCTCCTGGTTGAACAATGGCCTCTGGGTGTCGAGGTACTTTCACTACCTCGGATGGCTTTTCTCTCGGTGCCCGTAGTGATGCTCGCTTTTTCCCCGCCAACAAAACGGGTGATGCTGTGGACTGTGGAAGAGCAACTGGAGGACTAGGCTTCCTCGTAGACTCTGGGGCCTCCGCCCGGGGCGTGCTATCTCCTATGGACATAGGCGAATCTTGGGGCGCACGTAGCATAGGTAATGGGCGTTTGTCCCAGCCCTTCTGGTGAAACAGTTCATCGATCTCACCGTCATCTCCACAATCCGACAGTGACTCTAGGTCGGAGGTGTCATACATCTCCGCGGGAAGGTAGTCTCTAGTAGACGTGGAACTACCCTCCCTAGGGGGCTCCACCGACTGTGGATCCCCGACACCTCCAACCACCACCACAGTCCCAGCCCCTGGCTCACCTTGACCTTTTGTAGAAGTGGGATGTCCAGGACTCTTCCAACCGGATCCATCCAGGCCAGGCAAGCGACGGGGTGAAGCTCTTCCACGACCATAGGAGGCCTGCACCAGGCCGACTTTCCTCTTCGGAGGTGGGAGCAGAGAATCTGTGGTGACCGAAGCAGCATCCTCGGATTTTTCTTTCTCAGTCTCTGATTGGGCAGTCACATCGCCCCGGTCAGTGCGTACGGGAACCTCCGCAAAGGCCTGGATGTCCCCTTCCGGAGTAGCGGTACCTGTGAGGCTGTTGAGGCAATGGGCCCGGGGCCTTACTGTGGATGGCTCCACCTTAAACAAGAACTCCTTGCATGCCTCGCAACGCCCAAATAGCTTCAGGTGGACCACCAGTCCCGAACATCCGGGACAGATCACGCCGAGGGCCTCCGTGTCTCTGCAAGTGTACAGAGCCAACTGTCCTCGGGGCCTGAGTCTTATCCCCGTGTCTGTAAGGGGAGCAGCAAAGGTAGTCATCTTCGTGGGGTAGGGAACCGGAATCCATGGGGAGCTTGAGGCCACCCCGACTGTCTGCTGCTCCATCACGCGTTGACCACGCGCCGAAGTCTCCACGTGAGTTCCTCCACATGGCCAGACTCTTCCCACGACTTGCACGTTTTTGCGGGCTTCCATCAAACTCCGCCCACGAACTGTGTAGTCACGGAGTGCCTCATGGCGCAGTGCAGTAAAAGCCCCCACATGTAGTACGTCACATGGCTGGACTTCTCCCTCTCCTCGCTCCTCCGCATGGGCCTTTCCCGTCTTAGGCTCATTTCCACGACTTTGAGCAGGGATGCACTTTGGCCGATCACATGGCCGACCTGCTCGGAACTCCTCCGGGCAGCAAAGTCCAGACACAGCCATTCTTACTTCCAAAGTCAAAACACACATCATCCTGGACGAGCCCCCACGTATAGCGGCCTCACCCCATCTCTTTCTTCTAGGGGTATCACACACGACAGGGTGAGATGCGCTACGGCCCATGTCCTCCCCATAGCTGTGGGTGAGGTGAAGGCCAGTACCAGATATTTCCTCGTGCCTGTGTGTTTCTGTCAAGAATTAAGTCCTGCCGTGCCAACACTTCCCTTTGCTCCCATTAACCAGAGTTCCACACACCGATCACAGTCCAACTCTTGTTTTATTGCATAACTCACAATAAACAGTGCTTCAGTAGCCAACTGGTTGGGACTCAATAACAGTTTGATACAGGGGAATGAGCAGGTCGAGGCACTATCCTGATTGTCAGCTAAACCACTGTGATCTCACCAGCGGTTACTATAGCTTTGGCTACAGAGAACTTAGAACTTGAGAGTCTCTACCAGCGACTCAAGAGAACGTAGATAGGAGTACCTTCGCTGCGTTGTGGCCCCTGTCAGGGGAAGATGTCCCTCCAAGGGAGTTACCAGAGGCCCATCCGTCACTGGGTTGATGCTGCTCCAGACTCTCCGAATGGGTAACCTCCCCGGCCTCCTCACCTCAGACATGGGCCCCATCCACTTCAGGGACCCTCGGACTTCTCCACCCTCGCGGGACCCAGTCAAAGTCACTGGGCCCCAGGCCTCCTGGTTTAGTACCTCACCCCAGGCTGAAGGTGCCTGGGATGGACTCCAACTCCATTCTGGTCAGGCCTAGGGCACCTGAGCCGGAATTCCAAACCGCCTACACCCAGGCCTAAGGTGCCTGGGCGCGTGATGAAGGACCTCCAAAAGAGCAAGACATCGTGACCAGAGCGTCTCCCCCTTTTATCCCCTCCAATAACGCCACGGTAGGTTCCCCGCCCTCGCCGTACCATCTCCGAGAAGGGACAAAAAGGACAGCACTGTGGCGGCAAATCTACCTCGAGCCTGCGGGCACCTGCCACCCACAGGCCAAGGAGATTATTACGCCACCCAATCCTCCACGAATACAAATGGTCCAATTACTCCCATACTTTACACACCTGGACCATTCTACCACCCATGTGTACCCCACCTAAATTTAGAGACCTCGCTACATCTACATAGGGTGAGCTGTTGGAGGCACCGTTACCACGTTACATTGAATGTCTACTAATGTGGCTGTCTTTTGATTTTGCAGACCATTGAACTTTGGAAAAGAAAATAAATTACCTGTTGGATGTCTGGTTAATTACAACTGAGGAGATCTGAAATCATCGTCAATCAAGGATCTGCAGAATGTGTGTTTGCTGGTTTCTTATCACCAGCCACTTACATCGGTGAGGGATTTAGATCATACGTGGTGGAGGATATAGTACATTAAGAATTAGCCACTTACACCTGTGGGAGTGAACAAAGTTTTACTGATTTTTTTTAATATGTATGTTTACCAATAATATATTTGTTGCCACTATATTTTGGGACACTTTATGGACTTTTGGATTTTGTTTTTGTTTTTTGGTTGGATATAGATATACACAGATTTAAGTGGATGCCTATGTGGGTTTAGTTACTCAGTCCTTTATCATGTGTTGGTGTGGTCACACATCAAAATACATTTTTATTTAGAATTTTTTATATATTATTCAAATAGAATTATCACTATCACATTATAAATTATTGGAGAGGGATCATTTGATTGTGTTGGTTTCACATTTTCTTAATTTTTGCATACATTTGTTTAGCACACACCTGGGCACAGTGCTCTCTTTCTTTCACACTTTAGAGAACATTGCTGGATTTTTCAGAGCAAAGATACTTAACATCACCAGTAGCTTCCAGGGTCACATGGCTGAGTGTGCTCAATCTCACATATAGCTCTTTGAGTGGGGTTGCTGAAGCTTCAACCCCTCCAGTAGACACATTCCATCTGCATGATAAATTGGTATTTTCCCTTCAGTTTCCAGTCTCTCTCTGGGAGGTCACTTACATTCTCCCACAAGAGTCTGGTCCCTTCAGACTCCTGTTATCACATGGCAGAACAAGGGATGGGAAAATGCATCAACCTTTCTTAGTGTGACTACAGTTATTAGGTTTGTTTTCTATACCTTACCCTGTTCTACCAACTTACATAGTCCTTAAATTTGGCTTTCACGGGCTCTCTGTGCTTAGGTTCTTTGCTGATAGTACAGCTGGAATAACTGGACGTAATCATCTGGATGCAATAAGCTTTTAACTGGAACTTTTGTAATGTCATGAACATGACAGAATTCATGGGGGTTGATTTACTAAAACTGGAGAGAGCTAAATCTGGTGCAGCTTTGCATAGAAACCAATCAGCTTCTAGATTTTTTGTCAAAGCTTAACCACTTGTCCACCAAGGACGTCATATGATGTGATTGACTTTCAGCGGGGATATCTGAATGATGCCTGAAGCTACAGGCATCATTCAGATATCCTTCTTTTCTGCCAGCGATTCTGCACACCATAAGAATGATCATAGCGGCAGTTCCACGGCTTGATCATTCTTATAGGGTGTCCCCTCCCGCCGCCATCCGGTGCTTCTCCGGGCTCTCCCATGCCATCGGGGGCCCAGAGAACGAATCGACTGGCGCTGGCTCACGACGATAGAGATTTCCAGTGACCAGATGGTCACCAGTCATCTCTATGACCGTCGGAGTCCCGGGCGCGATGTTGTGACCTCACGCCCGGTACCCGGAAGTAAACAAAGCCGCAATTGCGGCTGTCAGCATGAGAATGAGATCTGTGAATTTTTTTTCACCGATCTCATGATTTCCAGCCTGGAGGAGAGATGTGGGGCATTATTGACCCCGCATCTCTCCATAAAGAGGACCTGACACAATGATTCCTATTACAAGGGATGTTTACATTCCTTGTAATAGTAATAAAAGTGATAAAAAAAATGTAAAAAAAAAAAGTGTCAAAATAAAAGAAAATCTGTAAAAAAAAAAAAAAAAAAAGTAAAACGCCCCTGTCCCCGGTAGCTCGCGCTCAGAAGCGAACACGCATGTAAGTCCCGCCCACATATGTAAACGCCGTTCAAACCCCACATGTGAGGTATCGTAGAGTGCGAGCAACAAATCTAGCACTAGACCTCCTCTGTAACTCGAAAATAGTAACCTGTAAAAACATTTAAAGCGTCGCCTATGGAGATTTTTAAGTACCGAAGTTTGGAGCCATTAGTGTGCGCAATTTTAAAGCGTGACATGTTAGGTATCTATTTACTTGGCATAACAGCATCTTTCACATTATACAAAAAAATTGGGCTAACTTTACTGTTTTGTTATTTTTTAATTTGTGAAACCGTTTTTTTTCCCCAAAAAAGGCGTTTGAAAAATTATTGCACAAATACCGTGCAAGATAAAAAGTTGCAATGACCGCCATTTTATTCCCTAGGGTGTCTTCTAAAAAAATATATAATGTTTGGGGGTTCTGATTAATTTTCTAGCAAAAAAATTATGATTTTTACATGAAGGAGAGAAGTGCCAGAATAGGCCCGGTGGAGAAGTGGTTAATTGAACAAGTTGCAGTCAGAAGCGGTTTGCCTACCATGCACAGCTATGCCACATTTTGCACTCTCCAGTTTTAGTAAATCAACCCTATAATCAGCAGATCAGGTTCTTAGGCTTGGCACAATAGGCTCTCTTAACTTATAACTTACAGCAACAACTTATTTGGGCAAAACAGTGGCTAGCACATCCACCTAGCAGCACTAAGGTCATTCGTTTGAATGCCAACCACAGCATTATCTGTACAGGGATGCATCTTGGAAGCTGTCTCCAGCAAATTTTGGGATGATGGGATGCTGGCCTGAACTGGTTGATAACATTTATAGGATATATTTTGTCTCTGCTTCAATGTATTTACAATTTAAAGTGTCCCATGCTGGCCTTTTTGCAGACCCCCTTAGTGCACAGGCAATAAGGCAATCAGAACGAAAATTGACATACATGCTCACAAATTAAAAGAGTTTGCTCAAAACCCAATATATGCATTTCTTTCATCTTGAGATACGCTTCCATACTGATTGTAGAAAATTATATCTGTCATAGAACACACCTGATCTGAACATTTTATTTTTTAGCATATGCTTTTTAAAATATGGTCAATATATGAAAAGACAAAAAATCTCCTGCGCTCTCGGTGTATCGTCAAAACACGGGTAGTGTAATTCCGTCTAAAGGCAAAGTCTAGAGTCTTGCAGCCCTCCTCAGAACAATGGGTGTTCATATGGCTAGAAAAAACAAAGGAGAAAGGAGGGCGCACCAACCTAGTGCATTACCACTTAAACGTTTTATTTAAATTATAAAAAAGCAGTAATCCTACTCACAAACAAAGCTTAAATGAAAGCTTATCGGACAAATCAGCTGGAATTTCTTGGCACCTGCCGACTGGACTCGATGACAGAGAGGGTCGGACAATACCTCAAACCTCTGGATAGGTTTGAGGTATTGTCCGACCCTCTCTGTCATCGAGTCCAGTCGGCAGGTGCCAAGAAATTCCAGCTGATTTGTCCGATAAGCTTTCATTTAAGCTTTGTTTGTGAGTAGGATTACTGCTTTTTTATAATTTAAATAAAACGTTTAAGTGGTAATGCACTAGGTTGGTGCGCCCTCCTTTCTCCTTTGTTTTTTCAATATATGAAAAGGTCATTGCTTCTTTATTTACTAGTGAAATCAGCAACATTGCATGTCTGAAAATTACAGCACCAAGAAAATCACTATGAAATTGGATCTGAAAGCCCTTTATGAGTCTTTGATCATGTCACAAGTACTGTTAAGAGCAGCATGTAAGGGATGCTGTTTGTATTACTAATGCTGAAACAGCTATCATTCGTTCATATAAAAATGGAAATTATGCTCTTCCTAAAAGTCAGTATTTTAAAATGAAACATGAATCCCCTGTTAACTTTATCAGGAAAATGTTTGTTAAAATGAATGTCATCATAAATGTGTATGAGCTCATCATATGGTCTCTATCATGAAGAGTGAAGCTTAAATTTTTGGCTTGGGTTCCAAACTTTAAAGATTGAACTCTTTGAGGTGTGCTCATAAAAGACAAGGAGAGGGCAAATCACCAGCGTTTCCAATGGTCTCCCTGCAGCCAGTCTTTTTCCCCATTCTTGATATACCTTGCTTCATTTCACACTATTTCTCTGTGTGAAGGTGATCATCTTGGTAGATGCAGAGCTTTGCTTCCATATCTCAAAACTGCTCATCTGATTACTGATGGCCTAGAGGAATGATCAAGCAGACACAGGAGAGGTTCAGAAATTGCAGATGTACAGAATGGATGACGTAGAAGAAACAAACAGGGATGTACTTGTCTGCAAGTCCTTAGGTATAGATTCCTATCCAGCAAGAACAGTGAATAGCACAGTACTGACATCAAAAAATATCACTCCAGATCTCATTAAACTAGCACTCAGAGGCAGCATTAGATTATCTCACAATGCATATACACAGCTATAAGGCTCAATGCACAGAGAGTACACTGTTTTTTTCCGGTTTAGTGAAGAACAAATAGTAAAGTTTTCAGTTTGGGAACAATTAACATTTCTTGTATCAAAACACAGGAAACACACTGATTTTTTTCAGGCAGCGCCCAGCCAAGAGAGAGTGGTATTTTCATTAATCTTATATTCATCCAGCCAGGGAAAGGTTAATTCAGAATATACAGAAATAAAAAATAACATTCATATAATTTATTCACTTGTTGCCTCTGTTATCCTTGTTGCAAAGCGTACATGCAGTAATGCATTTTATATTCCCTTGCCACGTCCCCTTCTGGGCCGGTACTTTGTATATATATATATATACCTTCTTCTCATTCCCATTCAGCATGCTTGAAAAAGGAGGCAGAACCTCTAAAACGCATTGCATCCCCGCTCATCTCTGACCTCCCTTGCTGATTCTGACAGCAGGAACCTCCCCACCCACTCCAGACATGACGGGCTGTTTTTGACAACTGTCATCTCCTTGATCATGGCCGCAAATGCGGCCAGCTTGCCCATCACAAAGCTACGTCCATCTGTCAGCCACTGGGTGGTTGCCTGTCAGCTTATATCTCTTATGTTGGTTTTCCATTCCTGATTATGTAAATGTGCTATGTTCAATAAAATGTTGTCGCTTATGGTTTACTAACTCCACAGCCCTGTTCTTGCCTTTCCTATATGTTTTGAGTTCCTTCCCTGATCTGACAGAGAAGCTCAAGGAGTTGACAGGACCTTTCCATTCCTCATTAATTCACACCATTTCCTACTTCTCATGGCTATTCTCTTATATTTTGATTATGGACACAGTTTGTCGTGGGAGCGATGAGAGTAATGCCCTGTACACAGGTTCGGATTTCCGATGGAATAAAATCCGATGGATTTTTCCATCGGAAATCCGATGAAGCTGACTTCCATCAGTCTTGCCTACACACCATCAGTCAAAAATCCGATCGTCCCAAACGCCGTGATGTAAAACACTCCAACGAGCCGAGAAAAATTAAGTTCAATGCTTCTGAGCATGCGTCGACTTGATTCTGAGCATGCGTGGGTTTTTTCATCAGAAAAATCGATTGTGTGTACATGGCATAAGGAGTTAATTCAGAATATGCATAACATTTTCAACAATGCATGGTCAAGAAAGACCAAATGTTTAATTTGTGTGTTCCTCACTGAACACCAGTCAATTCATCTGCATCCCAAATTTGCACAGACTAGTGTAGTGGGTGTCAAATTTAGAGGGGCGTATCTGGGCCATAGATGGCCCAGATACATTGATTTTTGGGATTTATGAACACTTTGGAGTGTGGAAGGTATGAATGGTGTCATGTTCCTGTGGTCCCTAGGTGGCGCTGTCACCTGGGACCAGGGTTGAACTGCCATTCTAGCGCCGTGCCCTTTGTGTCCGCTCGCGGCAGTAGTACGGCGGGGCGGGGAACCCGCTGTGCCTGCTGGGAGAGGATATAAAGGGGGCGGACATCTTGTGCACGAGGTCCATTCCCCAGGCACCTTCAGCCTGGGGGCTGCTGCGGTTCGTCTGTGCCCAGGCGCCCTTGGCCTGGGCGCATGGAGTCGAGTTCCATCCCAGGCACCTTCAGCCTGGGGTGAGGTACTTTGAAGGAGGCCTGGGGCCCAGTACCTTCGACTGGGTCCCGCAAGGGAGAAGCATTCCTAAGGTGCCCCCCGGTATTGGGTGCCTGAATCCAGGGCGTAAGGGACCGGAGACGTGACCCTCCCGTAGAGCCGGTGCAGCATTTGGCCGGTGCCGGTGTGGGCCTCTGGTGACCGTCCGGATGGATGTCTTCCTCTGACAGGGGTCGTTTGTCCTAACGGAGGTATTTCATGTTCTTATGGTCTGTGGCAGAGACCCATCTTCATCAGGTCAGTGGCAGGCCTGTGGCAGAGGCCTCAACGTTCACCCAGGTCAGTGGCAGAGACCAAATTCACAGTCAGTGGCAGCGACTGTGCGCCAGGCCTGTTTGCACTAAATGGAACAGGAGAGACTTTATTCATTGTGTGTGCCTGGACCTACTCTTTCCCACACCCTGTCTGTTCTTTTAAAGTTCAACCAGCCTACCTGTTCATCAAAAGCAAATAAAACAGTGTCTGACTTTTTATGGTGTGGAACTCGTGTTACTGGAAGTTAAGTGTCCCTGTCTGTGAAAGTGAGGCCTCGTACACACGGCCGAGATTCTCGTCGAAAAAAACATGTCGTTTTTTTCAACGAGATTCTTGGACAAGAAACTTGTCCCGGCCGAGTGTACAGACGCTCGATTCAAAGAACCCGCGGTTCTTTGAATAGAGCGTACGCGGTGACGTCATCGACTACGACGAGCATGCGCTCGTCACATTCGATGCCGTCGCCGCCATCTTGGTATACCCTACGTATGCCTAGGAAGCTACCGCGCATGCGTCGAATTCATTTCGAACATGCGCGGGATTCCGGGAGGACAGGTAAGTGTACACACACTCACTTTTCTCGTCGAGAAACATGCCGACGAGAATCTCGACGAGAAAATAGAGAGCAGGATCTCTATTTTCTCGTCGAGATACTTGTCGCTTTTCTTGACGAGAAACCATACACACGAACGAATTTCTCGGCAAAAAATCTCTGCCAGCAAGTTTCTTGCTGGTTTTTGCCGAGAAACTCGTTCGTGTGTACGAGGCTTCACAATCATTCTCCACAGGAGAAGCTGAGGCTCCGGCCTAAAACGCAGACCCAAAGGTAAACGGTTTTGCTCATATCTCTGCATACTACATCAGAGAGCCGAGCTGGTGGTGTACATCTTCCCCCTTCTCCCAGATACCCCTAGACAAGTCACACAGCCATAAGAGAGGGGAGAAGGCGGGTAAGGGCGCTACACGTGGGGGCTCCAGGCCCGGGATTTGTGTTTATGTAATGGAGCCGAAGCTATCAGAGTTTGAACTTTGCTGCCCAGAAGAGTTCCGAGTAGGTCGGCCATATTGGCCACTGCGCCAGCAGGCACACCCTCCCTGCACAGTTCGTGGGCGTGACATGGAGAAAGCCTGCAAACTAGTATGCCAAAAGGGAGGAGTCCGGCCATGTGAAGAGGTACACGTGAGGACTTTGGCGCCAGTTATGCAGTGCGCGATGGAGCAGCAATCAGTCACCATGTTCAGCAATGCCTCGTGGGTTCCAGTCTCTAATACTACGAGGATGACTTCAACTGCTGCTCCGATTACAGATACGGGGATTTGGCTCAAGTCCCGGGGACCATTTGCCTTGTACACCTGCAAGGATGTTGAGGCCCTGGGTATGATTTGTCCCGGATGTTCGGGACTGGTGGTACAGTTAAAGCCATTCGGGCGCTGTGAGGCCTGCGGGGAGTTCACGTTTGAGGTGGAGCAATCCATAGAGAGACCCCGGGTCTTCCACCTCAGCCCTACATCAGGCGCCGCCACTCAAGAAGGAGAAGTCAATGCTTGGACAGCCATCCCTCCGCGCACTGTAGAGACCTCCGTGGAGGTCGTGAACAAAGAGATGGAGGATGCAAAATCCGGAGATGCTGCTTCGGTCACCACAGTTTCCCTACTCCCAGCGCCAACAAGGAAGGTCGGTCTTGTGAGAGCTTCCAGCGGCCGAGATGGAGGACAACCCCTGCGCTGGATCCGGTAGGAAGAGTCCTGGACATCCCTTCACAAGTTTGGGTCGAGGTAAGCCAGGGAACGGGACTTGGTGTTGGGTTGGAGGTGCTGAAGATTCACAGCCTCTGGAGTCCACGGGTGGGAATGATTCTGTGCTCACTAAGAACTACCTGCCTGCGGAGGAGTGTGACACCTCCGACCTGGAGTCGGTCTCCGATGTGGGAGACGACGTCGTCATAGACAAACTATTTGCTGAGAAGGGCTGGGACAAGATGCCTCTCTCCTCATCCCGTAGAACCAGGGATCCACCTATGTCCACAGGGGATAGTACACCCCGGGTGGAGGCACCAGCGCCTGAGGAGGGACCCCGTCCCTTGTCTGCCTTTCAGTCCCCGGTGCCTCCTGCATCTACCACCGGGGACAAGAGACTGTCACTGCGGGCGCCTATGCCCAAGTTAGAGGTGGTCAAGGCACCTCGTCATCCGGATTCTATCGTCCTACCGGGCGAGGGAGACCGCTCTACTATGCCTCCCTTGTCTAGGCTACAACGTTTGTTCTGCCAGAAAGTCGCCAGTGAGTATGGGTGGGAGTACCCGTACTTGTCAAGGGAGCTGCTTTATAAGGTAGAGGTTTGCAGGGAACGTTGGTATAATGACTTTGTGTGGACACACATCAAAGTCCCACACGCACGCAGGTACCTCGCTTGTTCCCCAAAAGCATCTCAATGATTTAAGGACTGTAAGGCAGAGTGGATGTTGGGTCGGCACATTCATGCAGACAAGGTGTTGATTCGGAGAAAGGATGGAGAAGATGTTGAATACCATTTGGAGACTGTTGATGAACATTTTAAACCCCTTGTCTTGCTGCGTCCCAGATTCTACCTGTAGGAGAAAAGACTCCTTTCCCTTGTGCCTTGCAAATTTGCTGAACTTTCTGGGGTTTGTTTTTTCATCACAGAAACCCAGGAACTGTAGCTGAGTTTAACAGGTGTTGTGCTCTTTGGAGGAATGGGGAACTGTTGCTGTTGTTTTCTCCTTTCTTCCCTCCTGCAAAGTGATCATGGACTTTGGGGTGTAGTTAGGGCCAAAGTACAGAGAAGAAGTTTGTTCAAGGATTCAGCAAGTGTCTTTACCGTGGCACTGTCACTAGGTGGCAGTGTTGCGCACTGTTATTCACTTTACACCACACACTTCTTGGAAGGAAAGGATTTCTCTTCTGAGAGATTTTTTCGTTCCAACACCCACACGTGTCAGGAAATTTTGTGTGTTTAACTTTCTTTTGTCCCCTCTGCAGGAGAACGTCCGTCAAGACCGCTGAGAATGGGGCGGGTCTTAGTTAGTGATGTGGGCGGGGGGAAATGTCAATGGTGTTATTGTGATGTGTATGCTGTTATGTGTTGTTTCCCTTTTCCTTTTCCCTTCCATGTCAGATTCAGGCACAACTACCAGTTTTTTTTCAAAATTAAATATTTTTTTGCAAATTTTGAAGCAGTCTCTGGATTGGGTTTATGTTGGCTCCCTTTGGGGCATGACTTGTTCCAGACACTGGGGACCAGTGTCAAATTGCTGGGGGGAGAGTGTAGCGGGTGTCAAATTTAGAGGGGCATATCTGGGCTATAGATGGCCCAGATACATTGATTTTTGTGATTTATGGACACTTTGAAGTGTGGGAGGTATGAATGGTGTCATGTTCCCTGTGGTCCCTAGGTGGCACTGTCACCTGGGACCGGGGTTGAACTGCCATTCTAGCGCTGTGCCCTTTGTGTCCTCTCGCGGCAGTAGTACAGCAGAGCGGGGAACCCGCTGTGCCTGCTGGGAGAGGATATAAAGGGGCGGACATCTTGCGCACAAGGTCCATTCCCCAGGCACCTTCAGCCTGGGGGCTGCTGCGGTTCGTCTGTGCCCAGGTGCCCTTGGCCTGGGCGCGTGGAGTCGAGTTCCATCCCAGGCACCTTCAGCCTGGGGTGAGGTACTTTGAAGGAGGCCTGGGGCCCAGTACCTCCAACTGGGTCCCACAAGGGAGAAGCATTCCTAAGGTGCCATCGGTATTGGGTGCCTGAATCCAGGGCGTAAGGGACCGGAGACGTGACCCTCCCGTAGAGGCGGTGCAGCATTTGGCCGGTGCCGGTGTGGGCCTCTGGTGACCGTCCGGATGGATGTCTTCCTCTGACAGGGGTCGTTTGTCCTAACGGAGGTATTTCATGTTCTTATGGTCTGTGGCAGAGACCCATCTTCATCAGGTCAGTGGCAGGCCTGTTGCAGATTCCTCAACGTTCACCCAGGTCAGTGGCAGGGACCAAATTCACAGTCGGTGGTAGCGACTGTGCGCCAAGCCTGTTTGCACTAAACGGAACAGGAGAGACTTTATTCATTGAGTGTGCCTGGACCTACTCTTTCCCACACCCTGTCTGTTCTTTTAAAGTTCAACCAGCCTACCTGTTGATCAAAGCAAATAAAACAGTGTTGGACTTTTTATGGCGTGGAACTCGTGTTACTGGAAGCTAAGTGTCCCGGTCTGTGACAGTGACAATTAGGGATGAGCTTCGAGTTCGAGTCGAACTCATGTTCGACTCGAACATTGCCTGTTCGCCGAACAGCGAACAAATTGGGGTGTTCGTGGCAAATTCGAAAAATCTATGGGAGAAATCTAAAGTGTTAATTATAAAGGCTTATATGCAAGTTATTGTCCTAAAAAGTGTTTGGGGACCCGGGTCCTGCCCCAGGGGACATGTATCAATGCAAAAAGAAGTTTTAAAAACGGCCGTTTTTTCGGGAGCAGTGATTTTAATAATGCTTAAAATGAAAAAATAAAAGTGAAATATTCCTTTAAATTTCGTACCTGGGGGGTGTGTATGATATGCATGTGAAGTGGCGCATGTTTCCCGTGCTTAGAACTGTCCCTGCAAAAAATGTCATTTTTGAAAGAAAAAAATGCATTTAAAACTGACTCGCGGCTATTAATGAATTGTCGGCTCCCGGCAATACATACAAAAGTCATTGATAAAAAAAAAAAAAAAAGCGTGGGGGTTCCCCAGAATTCAATTACCAGGCCCTTCAGGTCTGGAATGGATATTAAGGGGAACCCCGCCGCAAATTTAAAAAAAAATTGACGTGGGGTTCCCCCAAATATCCATTCCAGGCCCTTCAGATCTGGCATGGATTTTAAGGGGAACTCCACCCCAAATTAAAAAAAAAATGGCGTGGAGTCCCCCCAAAAATCCATACCAGACCCCTTATCCGAGCACGCAACCTGGCCGGCCGCAGGGGAAAAGGGGGGGACGAGAGAGCGGCCCCCCCTCCCTCCTGAACCGTACCAAGCCACATGCCCTCAACATGGGGAGGATGTCCCCATGTTGATGGGGACAAGGGCCTCATCCCCACAACCCTTGCCCGGTGGTTGTGGGGGTCTGCGGGCGGGGGGCTTATCGGAATCTGGAAGACCCCTTTAACAAAGAGGACCCCCAGATCCCGGCCCCCCCCTATGTGAATTGGTAAGGGGTACATTGTACCCCTACCATTTCACGAAGAAAGCGTAAAAAAATGTTTAAAAAAACACACAAACACCTTGAAAAAGTCCTTTATTTAAAAAAATAAATAAATAAACATTCCAGCGGTGAAATCCAGTGTCCCGCGGCGATCCCGATGTCCAGCGCTGTCTTTCATTGGTTGTGCCTGAGCGGACCTGATGGGTAACTCCCTCTCAGTATTTTAAATGTATAGACCTGCCCCTTCTAAAGTTCCCCATCAGGTCCGCTCAGCGGACGAGATGCAGAACATGAGAAGGGGCGGGTCTATACATGTATTACCAAAGTGAGAGCAGTTCCCCATCAGGTCCGCCCCCTCGGTATGTCGGACCCGCCTACGTCATTGGCCTGAGCGGGGAACTTCCTTCACTATGTAAATTTAAATTTACATAGTGAAGGAAGTTCCCCGCTCAGGCCAATGACGTAGGCGGGTCCGACATACCGAGGGGGCGGACCTGATGGGGAACTGCTCTCACTTTGGTAATACATGTATAGACCCGCCCCTTCTCATGTTCCGCATCTGGTCCGCTGAGCGGACCTGATGGGGAACTTTAGAAGGGGCGGGTCTATACATTTAAAAATACTGAGAGGGAGTTCCCCATCAGGTCCGCTCAGGCACAACCAATGAAGGACAGCGCTGGACATCGGGATCGCCGCGGGACACTGGATTTCACCGCTGGAATGTTTTTTTTTTTTTTTTTTTTTTTAAATAAAGGACTTTTTCAAGGTGTTTGTGTGTTTTTTTAAACATTTTTTTACGCTTTCTTCGTGAAATGGTAGGGGTACAATGTACCCCTTACCAATTCACATAGGGGGGGGGCCGGGATCTGGGGGTCCTCTTTGTTAAAGGGGTCTTCCAGATTCCGATAAGCCCCCCGCCCGCAGACCCCCACAACCACCGGGCAAGGGTTGTGGGGATGAGGCCCTTGTCCCCATCAACATGGGGACATCCTCCCCATGTTGAGGGCATGTGGCTTGGTACGGTTCAGGAGGGAGGGGGGGCCGCTCTCTCGTCCCCCCCTTTTCCCCTGCGGCCGGCCAGGTTGCGTGCTCGGATAAGGGGTCTGGTATGGATTTTTAGGGGGACTCCACGCCATTTTTTTTAAAATTTGGGGTGGAGTTCCCCTTAAAATCCATGCCAGATCTGAAGGGCCTGGAATGGATATTTGGGGGAACCCCACGTCAATTTTTTTTTTAAATTTGCGGCGGGGTTCCCCTTAATATCCATTCCAGACCTGAAGGGCCTGGTAATTGAATTCTGGGGAACCCCCACGCTTTTTTTTTTTTTTTTATCAATGACTTTTGTATGTATTGCCGGGAGCCGACAATTCATTAATAGCCGCGAGTCAGTTTTAAATGCATTTTTTTCTTTCAAAAATGACATTTTTTGCAGGGACAGTTCTAAGCACGGGAAACATGCGCCACTTCACATGCATATCATACACACCCCCCAGGTACGAAATTTAAAGGAATATTTCACTTTTATTTTTTCATTTTAAGCATTATTAAAATCACTGCTCCCGAAAAAAACGGCCGTTTTTAAAACTTCTTTTTGCATTGATACATGTCCCCTGGAGCAGGACCCGGGTCCCCAAACACTTTTTAGGACAATAACTTGCATATTAGCCTTTATAATTAACACTTTAGATTTCGAACGTTCGAGTTCATTGTATTTAATAGGGTTCTAAAGTTTACCCGAACATTTTGTCTGTTCGCAGGTTCTGGTGCGAACCGAAGAGGGGGGTGTTCGGCTCATCCCTGGTGACAATCATTCTCCACAGGAGAAGCTGAGACTCCGGCCTAAAACGCAGACCCAAAGGTAAACGGTATTGCTCATATCTCTGCATACTACATCAGAGAGCCGAGCTGGTGGTCTACATCTTCCCCCTTCTCCCAGATACCCCTAGACGAGTCACACAGCCACAAGAGAGGGGAGAAGGGGGGTAAGGGTGCTACACTAGTATAACATTTTCACTTGGAAGTCAAGACAGATGTGTGTAGTTCAATCTTCAAAATAATCTAAAAAAGGTAATTTCTCATTACCCCTAGCACACAATTAGTGATGAGCCGAACACCCCCGGGTTCGGTTCGCACCAGAACCCGCGAACGGACCGAAAGTTCGAACGAACATTAGAACCCTATTAAATACAATGGATGCGAACGTTCGAATTCTAAAGTGCTAATTATAAAAACTATTATGCATGTTATTGTCCTAAAAAGGGTTTGGGAACCCGGGTTCTGCACCAGGGGACATGTATCAATGCAAAAATAAGTTTTAAAAACGGTCGTTTTCCGGGAGCAGTCATTTTAATGATGCATAAAGTGAAAAAAAAAAAGTCAAATATTCCTTTAAATATCGTACCTGGGGGGTGTCTAAAGTATGCCTGTGAAGTGCCACGTGTTTCCCGTGTTTAGAACTGTCCCTGCACAAAATGACACTTCTAAAGGAAAAAAAAGCCATTTAAAACTGCTTGCGGCTTTAATGTAATGTCTGGTCCCGGTAATATGGATGAAAATCTTTAAGAAAAATGGCATAGCTACCCCATGACCCCCCCCCTACCCCAGCCCATTACCAGCCCCTTTGGGTCTTGTATGGATATTAAGGGGAACCCCGCACATAAAATAAAAAAGGCCCTATATACTCAGAACAGCCGTATACAGGCGGTGCATACAAGACAGGGACTGTAGGTTTGTTCTTATGTAGAATCTGTTTGTAATTTTGAACAGGTACATTGTTGAAGTGTAGCTCCAGACCAAAAATCTATTTTTAAACTTTTTGGAAAACATAGGTAAGGGTTATCACCCCTGTAACATTTGTTTTGCTGTCTGTGCCCCTGTTCAGAACATTTCACCTCACTTTCCGTCCTAATGACAACTGTTTTTGAAATGTGGTGTTTTTCTTGAAACAAGGATTGCTGATAAAGCATCAGTACAGAGGAGACACCTTTCTCCCATATTTATTCTTACAGGAGAGAATTTTCCTTCCTAGTGGTAGATTTCCTCTCACTTCCTGTTGTCTTCTTGCGTTTGCAAGTAGGAGTCGTTTGTAAGTTGGATGTTTGAAAGTAGGGACCTGCCGTATATACTCTGCAGAAATAGGCCCCTTAGTTGTTGGTGTTGGCACAACACTGTAAGCACTCACAGTTACTCTTGGTTGGTGCTGGAACGCCCTGCTGTCAACTATTATATCAGGAATTTTAATTACATATAATTGTTGAACAGTGGTAGTAAAAATTGGGCCTTTGATGGTGGTGCTGGTGCCACAACACTGTAAGCCCTGACAGTTACTCTTGGTGGGTGCAGCAATGGGCCCTGCTGTGAATTATTAGATCAAGAATTGTAATTACATGCCCCTGTTGAACAGGGGCTGAAAAATTGGGCCTTAGGCACTGGTGGCACAACACTGCAACCCTTCACAGATACTGTACTTGGAGCACAGCAATGAGCCCTGTTGCAAAGTATTGCTTCAAAAATTGTAATGACACGCCCCTGTTAAACAGGGGCTGAAAAATTGGGCCTTAGGCACTGGTGGCACAACACTGCAACTCCTCACAGATACTGTACTTGGAGCACAGCAATGAGCCCTGTTGCAAAGTATTGCTTCAAAAATTGTAATTACACGCCCCTGTTAAACAGGGGCTGAAAAATTGGGCGTTAGGCACTGGTGGCGGCACCCATAAACAAAAATGATCTTCCAAGCTATCATCATCAATCGTATCATTGAGGACTCGGAGGAGGAGGATAGCCAGTCAACATAACAGCACAGGCACTCAGCATCAGCATCAGTCTTGAAGGGATGTGACATTTTAAAATCAATTAGTCTGTTATATCAGCATCAGGTGTGTGGTAGCTGGTGGTGATCCAAGACTGGTTCATCTTGATGAAAGTCAGTCGATCAACCGAGTCGGTGGACAGGCGCACCCTGTGATCCGTGACAAATCCTCCAGCAGCACTGAATGTGCGTTCCGAAAGAACGCTGGATGCAGGACAGGCCAGTAGCTCAATTGCATACTGTGCAAGCTCTGGCCAGTGATCCATCCTCAAGACCCAGTAAGCCAGAGGATTTTCGGTGGGGAAGGTGTCCAAGTCTGACCTTGCCCCTAGATATTCCTGCACCATGTTTATCAGACGCTGGCGATGGTTGCTGGAACCGATCATACTTTGGGGCTGCGGACTAAAGAATTGTCTGAACGCATCGGTCAGACGGCCACCTTCCCCACCGCTCCTTCTTTGACTGGCCGAAGCCTCAGCAACTCGTTGTCCAGGACCAGGAGTTTGCAACCTCCCAGTCTCTGGGAACGCGTTGCACAGACCTTTCTGCAAGGCCTCCCGGAGTTGTCTCATCCTCTGCTCCCTCTGCGACGGTAACATAAGGTCCGCAACCTTACCCTTGTACCGTGGATCAAGGAGAGTGGCCAGCCAGTAATGGTCCCTCTCCTTGATCCGAAGAATACGAGGATCCTTCCGCAGACTTTGCAGGATCAGGGAGGCCATGCAGCGTAGGTTTGCTGAGGCATTCGCTCCGGAGTCCTCTGGGTCACTAAGGACGACATGATCCGCAGCCACCTCCTCCCAGCCACGTACAAGTCCACTGGTTTCTTGGGACTGTAAATCATCCCTAAAAGACTGCTGCTGATGATGCTGAGTGCCAGCCTCCACCTCCATGCTGACACAATCCTCCTCCTCCTCCTCCTCCTCCTCCTCCTCCTCTTCCTGTGCGATGGGTGGGACAGAAGGAACACTGTCTGGGTAAAGGGGGCCTTGAGAGGCAAGGAAGTCCTCCTCTTCCTGCCTCTGTTCTGCCTCAAGTGCCCTGTCCATTATTCCACGCAGCGTGTGCTCCAACAGGTGGACAAGAGGTACAGTGTCACTGATGCATGCACTGTCACTGCTCACCATCCTCGTGGCCTCCTCAAATGGTGCCAGGACAGTGCATGCATCCCTGATCATGCCCCACTGGCGTGGAGAAAAAAAACCAAGCTCCCCTGACCCTGTCCTGGTGCCGTAGTCGCACAGGTACTCATTGATGGCCCTCTGCTGCGTGTGCAGCCGCTGCAGCATGGCCAACGTTGAGTTCCACCTGGTGGGCATGTCACATATAAGGCGGTTCTTGGGCAGGTTCAACTCCTTTTGCAGCTCAGCCAGGCGAGCACTGGCATTATAAGATCTGCGGAAATGCACACAGACTTTCCTGGCCTGCCTCAGGACATCCTGTAAGCCCGGGTACCTGCCCAAGAAGCGCTGCACCACCAGGTTAAGGACGTGAGCCACACAGGGCACATGGGTCAGTTGTCCCTGTCGGAGGGCGGAGAGGAGGTTGGTGCCATTGTCGCAAACCACCATTCCTGGCTTAAGCTGGCGTGGCGTCAACCACCTCTCGGCCTGGCCCTGCAGAGCAGACAGGACCTCTGCCCCAGTGTGGCTTCTGTCCCCCAAACACACCAGCGCAAGCACGGCATGGCATCTTTTTGCCTGCGTACTTGCGTAGCCCCGTGAACGGCTACGGAGCACCGCTGGTTCATAGGACAAACCACAGGAAGAGGCCATGGAGGAAGAAGAAGAGGAGGGGGTGGAGGAGAGAGGTGTGTCACAACCAGTAGTAGCATTTTGGAGGCGTGGCGGTGGGACAACCTCCAACACTACTGCACCTTGTCCTGAATCCTTCCCAGCTGCCAAAAGAGTGACCCAATGGGCCGTGAAAGAAAGGTAACGTCCCTGTCCATGCCTGCTGGACCATGAGTCAGCGGTAATATGCACCTTACCGCTGACCGCCCTGTCCAGCGAGGCCAAGACATTGCCTTCCACATGCCGGTAGAGAGCCGGAATAGCCTTCCGTGAGAAAAAGTGGCGTTTGGGAACCTGCCACTGAGGAACCGCACATTGCACAAACTCACGGAAGGGGGCCGAGTCTACCAACTGAAAAGGCAGCAGTTGAAGCGCTAGCAATTTAGCCAAGCTAGCATTCAACCGCTGGGCATGTGGATGGCTGGGAGTGAACTTCTTTCGACGGTCCAGCAGCTGGGGCAGGGAAATTTGCCTGCTAGAATCGGACGTCGGTGTACTGCTAGCAGAGTGGGCGCAAGTACTTGGCTGTGACACACCTAATTCTACACCTTCATTCCTCTCAGTGCATGTTTCAGAGAGGACTGAAGTTATAGTGGGGTTGGAGATCCCAGCTGATGCGGTGCAAGGAGAGGTCCGCTTGGTTCTTTGGTGTGGGTCTTTGAGGTAGGCTTGCCAACGAGCTGCATGGCAGGTCAACATATGTCTGGTCAGGCATGTGGTACCCAAGCGGCTGATGTTTTGGCCACGCGATATACGCTTGAGACATATGTTGCAAACAGCAGCTGTGCGATCTGATGCACTAGCCTCAAAAAAGGCCCACACCAAAGAACTTTTTGAATGACGGGCAGAGGCAGCGCCCTGCACAGGCGGAGCTCTGCGGTGTGATTCCGTCGGTGTACTGCCCTTACGCTGGCCACCAAAGGGCATCCTGCCTCGTTGGAGATGTGCCTCCTCCTCATCCTCCTCCTCCTCCTCTCTCCTATTAGGCACCCACGTGGAGTCATTGACCTCATCATCCCCTCCCTCCTCATCACTGGAGCCAATCTGGCAGTATGCTGCAGCTGCTGGAACATGACTGCCAGATTGGTGTCCTTCTTGAGCATCCCCTCTGTCTGCTCTCACGCTACTGCCTTCCTCTAGCTGGGTTTCATCATCAGACCCTTCGAAACGCTGGGCATCCTCCTGGAGCATGTACCCAACACTGTGCTGAAACAGTTCGGGGGACTCCTCAGGAGGAGGACATGGTGGGTCTAGGGAAGGAGTGACTGATGATTTGTCTGACATTGATACCAGGGAAGACGACGCTTTGGCAGCTGCTTTTCCAGTACCCTGAGCCTGGGTGAGAGAGGATGAGGAGGAGGAGGAGGGCTTGGTCATCCACTCTACCAAGTCTTCGGCATGATGTGGCTCAACATGTCCAGCTGCCGAAAAGAAGGACAAGCGTGTCCCATGGCCATGTGCTGATGACAATGCACCGCGTCCACGACCAGCACTGTTGCCCCCAGACACAGAGCCTGCTTGCCCTCTTTTATTGCCTCCTGACTGTCTGCCTCTCCTTGTTTGCCTTCCAGACATTCTAATAGATGGCCTGCAGGGAGATGGGAAAAAAGCAATAAGGGCTACCTTCAGGTGTCCTTCTCTGTCCCTTGAAACAAGGACTTTCACAGTGAAAGAAACTGACACTGTCCCTACCTAGAGTTTTCTGTCCCTAGAATAAATGTTTTTTTTAATCACAATATAGCACAAGGACAATTCACTCAATGTCTCCAGGTCCCTGGAAACAAGGACTTGCAGAGTGAAAGAAACTGACACTGTCCCTACCTAGAGTTTTCTGTCCCTAGAATAAATGTTTTTTTTAAGCACAATATAGCACAAGGACAATTAACTCACTGTCCTTACAGGTCCCTGGAAACAAGGACTTGCAGAGTGAAAAAAAAAAAACACTCTCCCTACCTACAGTTTTCTGTCCCTAGAAAAAATGTTTTTTTTAAGCACAATATAGCACAAGGACAATTAACTCACTGTCCTTACAGGTCCCTGGAAACAAGGACTTGCAGAGTGAAAGAAAAAAAACACTCTCCCTACCTACAGTTTTCTGTCCCTAGAAAAAATGTTTTTTTTAATCACAATATAGCACAAGGAAAATTAACTCACTGTCCTTACAGGTCCCTGGAAACAAGGACTTGCAGAGTGAAAGAAAAAAAAACACTCTCCCTACCTACAGTTTTCTGTCCCTAGAAAAAATGTTTTTTTTAATCACAATATAGCACAAGGAAAATTAACTCACTGTCCTTACAGGTCCCTGGAAACAAGGACTTGCAGAGTGAAAGAAACTGACACTGTCCCTACCTAGAGTTTTCTGTCCCTAGAATAAATGTTTTTTTTAAGCACAATATAGCACAAGGACAATTAACTCACTGTCCTTACAGGTCCCTGGAAACAAGGACTTGCAGAGTGAAAGAAAAAAAACACTCTCCCTACCTACAGTTTTCTGTCCCTAGAAAAAATGTTTTTTTTAATCACAATATAGCACAAGGAAAATTAACTCACTGTCCTTACAGGTCCCTGGAAACAAGGACTTGCAGAGTGAAAGAAACTGACACTGTCCCTACCTAGAGTTTTCTGTCCCTAGAATAAATGTTTTTTTTTTAAGCACAATATAGCACAAGGACAATTAACTCACTGTCCTTACAGGTCCCTGGAAACAAGGACTTGCAGAGTGAAAAAAAAAAAACACTCTCCCTACCTAGAGTTTTCTGTCCCTAGAAAAAATGTTTTTTTTAAGCACAATATAGCACAAGGACAATTAACTCACTGTCCTTACAGGTCCCTGGAAACAAGGACTTGCAGAGTGAAAGAAACTGACACTGTCCCTACCTAGAGTTTTCTGTCCCTAGAATAAATGTTTTTTTTAATCACAATATAGCACAAGGAAAATTAACTCACTGTCCTTACAGGTCCCTGGAAACAAGGACTTGCAGAGTGAAAGAAACTGACACTGTCCCTACCTAGAGTTTTCTGTCCCTAGAATAAATGTTTTTTTTAAGCACAATATAGCACAAGGACAATTAACTCACTGTCCTTACAGGTCCCTGGAAACAAGGACTTGCAGAGTGAAAAAAAAAAAACACTCTCCCTACCTAGAGTTTTCTGTCCCTAGAAAAAATGTTTTTTTTAAGCACAATATAGCACAAGGACAATTAACTCACTGTCCTTACAGGTCCCTGGAAACAAGGACTTGCAGAGTGAAAGAAACTGACACTGTCCCTACCTAGAGTTTTCTGTCCCTAGAATAAATGTTTTTTTTAATCACAATATAGCACAAGGAAAATTAACTCACTGTCCTTACAGGTCCCTGGAAACAAGGACTTGCAGAGTGAAAGAAACTGACACTGTCCCTACCTAGAGTTTTCTGTCCCTAGAATAAATGTTTTTTTTAATCACAATATAGCACAAGGAAAATTAACTCACTGTCCTTACAGGTCCCTGGAAACAAGGACTTGCAGAGTGAAAGAAACTGACACTGTCCCTACCTAGAGTTTTCTGTCCCTAGAATAAATGTTTTTTTTAATCACAATATAGCACAAGGAAAATTAACTCACTGTCCTTACAGGTCCCTGGAAACAAGGACTTGCAGAGTGAAAGAAACTGACACTGTCCCTACCTAGAGTTTTCTGTCCCTAGAATAAATGTTTTTTTTAATCACAATATAGCACAAGGAAAATTAACTCACTGTCCTTACAGGTCCCTGGAAACAAGGACTTGCAGAGTGAAAGAAACTGACACTGTCCCTACCTAGAGTTTTCTGTCCCTAGAATAAATGTTTTTTTTAAGCACAATATAGCACAAGGACAATTAACTCACTGTCCTTACAGGTCCCTGGAAACAAGGACTTGCAGAGTGAAAGAAAAAAAACACTCTCCCTACCTACAGTTTTCTGTCCCTAGAAAAAATGTTTTTTTTAATCACAATATAGCACAAGGAAAATTAACTCACTGTCCTTACAGGTCCCTGGAAACAAGGACTTGCAGAGTGAAAGAAACTGACACTGTCCCTACCTAGAGTTTTCTGTCCCTAGAATAAATGTTTTTTTTAATCACAATATAGCACAAGGACAATTAACTCACTGTCCTTACAGGTCCCTGGAAACAAGGACTTGCAGAGTGAAAGAAACTGACACTGTCCCTACCTAGAGTTTTCTGTCCCTAGAATAAATGTTTTTTTTAAGCACAATATAGCACAAGGACAATTAACTCACTGTCCTTACAGGTCCCTGGAAACAAGGACTTGCAGAGTGAAAGAAAAAAAACACTCTCCCTACCTACAGTTTTCTGTCCCTAGAAAAAATGTTTTTTTTAATCACAATATAGCACAAGGAAAATTAACTCACTGTCCTTACAGGTCCCTGGAAACAAGGACTTGCAGAGTGAAAGAAACTGACACTGTCCCTACCTAGAGTTTTCTGTCCCTAGAATAAATGTTTTTTTTAATCACAATATAGCACAAGGACAATTAACTCACTGTCCTTACAGGTCCCTGGAAACAAGGACTTGCAGAGTGAAAGAAACTGACACTGTCCCTACCTAGAGTTTTCTGTCCCTAGAATAAATGTTTTTTTTAAGCACAATATAGCACAAGGACAATTAACTCACTGTCCTTACAGGTCCCTGGAAACAAGGACTTGCAGAGTGAAAGAAAAAAAACACTCTCCCTACCTACAGTTTTCTGTCCCTAGAAAAAATGTTTTTTTTAATCACAATATAGCACAAGGAAAATTAACTCACTGTCCTTACAGGTCCCTGGAAACAAGGACTTGCAGAGTGAAAGAAACTGACACTGTCCCTACCTAGAGTTTTCTGTCCCTAGAATAAATGTTTTTTTTAATCACAATATAGCACAAGGACAATTAACTCACTGTCCTTACAGGTCCCTGGAAACAAGGACTTGCAGAGTGAAAGAAACTGACACTGTCCCTACCTAGAGTTTTCTGTCCCTAGAATAAATGTTTTTTTTAAGCACAATATAGCACAAGGACAATTAACTCACTGTCCTTACAGGTCCCTGGAAACAAGGACTTGCAGAGTGAAAGAAACTGACACTGTCCCTACCTAGAGTTTTCTGTCCCTAGAATAAATGTTTTTTTTAATCACAATATAGCACAAGGAAAATTAACTCACTGTCCTTACAGGTCCCTGGAAACAAGGACTTGCAGAGTGAAAGAAACTGACACTGTCCCTACCTAGAGTTTTCTGTCCCTAGAATAAATGTTTTTTTTAATCACAATATAGCACAAGGAAAATTAACTCACTGTCCTTACAGGTCCCTGGAAACAAGGACTTGCAGAGTGAAAGAAACTGACACTGTCCCTACCTAGAGTTTTCTGTCCCTAGAATAAATGTTTTTTTTAAGCACAATATAGCACAAGGACAATTAACTCACTGTCCTTACAGGTCCCTGGAAACAAGGACTTGCAGAGTGAAAGAAAAAAAACACTCTCCCTACCTACAGTTTTCTGTCCCTAGAAAAAATGTTTTTTTTAATCACAATATAGCACAAGGAAAATTAACTCACTGTCCTTACAGGTCCCTGGAAACAAGGACTTGCAGAGTGAAAGAAACTGACACTGTCCCTACCTAGAGTTTTCTGTCCCTAGAATAAATGTTTTTTTTAATCACAATATAGCACAAGGACAATTAACTCACTGTCCTTACAGGTCCCTGGAAACAAGGACTTGCAGAGTGAAAGAAACTGACACTGTCCCTACCTAGAGTTTTCTGTCCCTAGAATAAATGTTTTTTTTTAAGCACAATATAGCACAAGGACAATTAACTCACTGTCCTTACAGGTCCCTGGAAACAAGGACTTGCAGAGTGAAAGAAAAAAAACACTCTCCCTACCTACAGTTTTCTGTCCCTAGAAAAAATGTTTTTTTTAATCACAATATAGCACAAGGAAAATTAACTCACTGTCCTTACAGGTCCCTGGAAACAAGGACTTGCAGAGTGAAAGAAACTGACACTGTCCCTACCTAGAGTTTTCTGTCCCTAGAATAAATGTTTTTTTTAATCACAATATAGCACAAGGACAATTAACTCACTGTCCTTACAGGTCCCTGGAAACAAGGACTTGCAGAGTGAAAGAAACTGACACTGTCCCTACCTAGAGTTTTCTGTCCCTAGAATAAATGTTTTTTTTAAGCACAATATAGCACAAGGACAATTAACTCACTGTCCTTACAGGTCCCTGGAAACAAGGACTTGCAGAGTGAAAGAAAAAAAACACTCTCCCTACCTACAGTTTTCTGTCCCTAGAAAAAATGTTTTTTTTAATCACAATATAGCACAAGGAAAATTAACTCACTGTCCTTACAGGTCCCTGGAAACAAGGACTTGCAGAGTGAAAGAAACTGACACTGTCCCTACCTAGAGTTTTCTGTCCCTAGAATAAATGTTTTTTTTAATCACAATATAGCACAAGGACAATTAACTCACTGTCCTTACAGGTCCCTGGAAACAAGGACTTGCAGAGTGAAAGAAACTGACACTGTCCCTACCTAGAGTTTTCTGTCCCTAGAATAAATGTTTTTTTTAAGCACAATATAGCACAAGGACAATTAACTCACTGTCCTTACAGGTCCCTGGAAACAAGGACTTGCAGAGTGAAAGAAAAAAAACACTCTCCCTACCTAGAGTTTTCTGTCCCTAGAAAAAATGTTTTTTTTAATCACAATATAGCACAAGGAAAATTAACTCACTGTCCTTACAGGTCCCTGGAAACAAGGACTTGCAGAGTGAAAGAAACTGACACTGTCCCTACCTAGAGTTTTCTGTCCCTAGAATAAATGTTTTTTTTAATCACAATATAGCACAAGGACAATTAACTCACTGTCCTTACAGGTCCCTGGAAACAAGGACTTGCAGAGTGAAAGAAACTGACACTGTCCCTACCTAGAGTTTTCTGTCCCTAGAATAAATGTTTTTTTTAAGCACAATATAGCACAAGGACAATTAACTCACTGTCCTTACAGGTCCCTGGAAACAAGGACTTGCAGAGTGAAAGAAAAAAAACACTCTCCCTACCTACAGTTTTCTGTCCCTAGAAAAAATGTTTTTTTTAATCACAATATAGCACAAGGAAAATTAACTCACTGTCCTTACAGGTCCCTGGAAACAAGGACTTGCAGAGTGAAAGAAACTGACACTGTCCCTACCTAGAGTTTTCTGTCCCTAGAATAAATGTTTTTTTTAATCACAATATAGCACAAGGACAATTAACTCACTGTCCTTACAGGTCCCTGGAAACAAGGACTTGCAGAGTGAAAGAAACTGACACTGTCCCTACCTAGAGTTTTCTGTCCCTAGAATAAATGTTTTTTTTAAGCACAATATAGCACAAGGACAATTAACTCACTGTCCTTACAGGTCCCTGGAAACAAGGACTTGCAGAGTGAAAGAAAAAAAACACTCTCCCTACCTACAGTTTTCTGTCCCTAGAAAAAATGTTTTTTTTAATCACAATATAGCACAAGGAAAATTAACTCACTGTCCTTACAGGTCCCTGGAAACAAGGACTTGCAGAGTGAAAGAAACTGACACTGTCCCTACCTAGAGTTTTCTGTCCCTAGAATAAATGTTTTTTTTAATCACAATATAGCACAAGGACAATTAACTCACTGTCCTTACAGGTCCCTGGAAACAAGGACTTGCAGAGTGAAAGAAACTGACACTGTCCCTACCTAGAGTTTTCTGTCCCTAGAATAAATGTTTTTTTTAAGCACAATATAGCACAAGGACAATTAACTCACTGTCCTTACAGGTCCCTGGAAACAAGGACTTGCAGAGTGAAAGAAAAAAAACACTCTCCCTACCTACAGTTTTCTGTCCCTAGAAAAAATGTTTTTTTTAATCACAATATAGCACAAGGAAAATTAACTCACTGTCCTTACAGGTCCCTGGAAACAAGGACTTGCAGAGTGAAAGAAACTGACACTGTCCCTACCTAGAGTTTTCTGTCCCTAGAATAAATGTTTTTTTTAATCACAATATAGCACAAGGACAATTAACTCACTGTCCTTACAGGTCCCTGGAAACAAGGACTTGCAGAGTGAAAGAAACTGACACTGTCCCTACCTAGAGTTTTCTGTCCCTAGAATAAATGTTTTTTTTAAGCACAATATAGCACAAGGACAATTAACTCACTGTCCTTACAGGTCCCTGGAAACAAGGACTTGCAGAGTGAAAGAAAAAAAACACTCTCCCTACCTACAGTTTTCTGTCCCTAGAAAAAATGTTTTTTTTAATCACAATATAGCACAAGGAAAATTAACTCACTGTCCTTACAGGTCCCTGGAAACAAGGACTTGCAGAGTGAAAGAAACTGACACTGTCCCTACCTAGAGTTTTCTGTCCCTAGAATAAATGTTTTTTTTAATCACAATATAGCACAAGGACAATTAACTCACTGTCCTTACAGGTCCCTGGAAACAAGGACTTGCAGAGTGAAAGAAACTGACACTGTCCCTACCTAGAGTTTTCTGTCCCTAGAATAAATGTTTTTTTTAAGCACAATATAGCACAAGGACAATTAACTCACTGTCCTTACAGGTCCCTGGAAACAAGGACTTGCAGAGTGAAAGAAAAAAAACACTCTCCCTACCTAGAGTTTTCTGTCCCTAGAAAAAATGTTTTTTTTAATCACAATATAGCACAAGGAAAATTAACTCACTGTCCTTACAGGTCCCTGGAAACAAGGACTTGCAGAGTGAAAGAAACTGACACTGTCCCTACCTAGAGTTTTCTGTCCCTAGAATAAATGTTTTTTTTAATCACAATATAGCACAAGGACAATTAACTCACTGTCCTTACAGGTCCCTGGAAACAAGGACTTGCAGAGTGAAAGAAACTGACACTGTCCCTACCTAGAGTTTTCTGTCCCTAGAATAAATGTTTTTTTTAAGCACAATATAGCACAAGGACAATTAACTCACTGTCCTTACAGGTCCCTGGAAACAAGGACTTGCAGAGTGAAAGAAAAAAAACACTCTCCCTACCTACAGTTTTCTGTCCCTAGAAAAAATGTTTTTTTTAATCACAATATAGCACAAGGAAAATTAACTCACTGTCCTTACAGGTCCCTGGAAACAAGGACTTGCAGAGTGAAAGAAACTGACACTGTCCCTACCTAGAGTTTTCTGTCCCTAGAATAAATGTTTTTTTTAATCACAATATAGCACAAGGACAATTAACTCACTGTCCTTACAGGTCCCTGGAAACAAGGACTTGCAGAGTGAAAGAAACTGACACTGTCCCTACCTAGAGTTTTCTGTCCCTAGAATAAATGTTTTTTTTAAGCACAATATAGCACAAGGACAATTAACTCACTGTCCTTACAGGTCCCTGGAAACAAGGACTTGCAGAGTGAAAGAAACTGACACTGTCCCTACCTAGAGTTTTCTGTCCCTAGAATAAATGTTTTTTTTAATCACAATATAGCACAAGGAAAATTAACTCACTGTCCTTACAGGTCCCTGGAAACAAGGACTTGCAGAGTGAAAGAAACTGACACTGTCCCTACCTAGAGTTTTCTGTCCCTAGAATAAATGTTTTTTTTAATCACAATATAGCACAAGGAAAATTAACTCACTGTCCTTACAGGTCCCTGGAAACAAGGACTTGCAGAGTGAAAGAAACTGACACTGTCCCTACCTAGAGTTTTCTGTCCCTAGAATAAATGTTTTTTTTAAGCACAATATAGCACAAGGACAATTAACTCACTGTCCTTACAGGTCCCTGGAAACAAGGACTTGCAGAGTGAAAGAAAAAAAACACTCTCCCTACCTACAGTTTTCTGTCCCTAGAAAAAATGTTTTTTTTAATCACAATATAGCACAAGGAAAATTAACTCACTGTCCTTACAGGTCCCTGGAAACAAGGACTTGCAGAGTGAAAGAAACTGACACTGTCCCTACCTAGAGTTTTCTGTCCCTAGAATAAATGTTTTTTTTAATCACAATATAGCACAAGGACAATTAACTCACTGTCCTTACAGGTCCCTGGAAACAAGGACTTGCAGAGTGAAAGAAACTGACACTGTCCCTACCTAGAGTTTTCTGTCCCTAGAATAAATGTTTTTTTTAAGCACAATATAGCACAAGGACAATTAACTCACTGTCCTTACAGGTCCCTGGAAACAAGGACTTGCAGAGTGAAAGAAAAAAAACACTCTCCCTACCTACAGTTTTCTGTCCCTAGAAAAAATGTTTTTTTTAATCACAATATAGCACAAGGAAAATTAACTCACTGTCCTTACAGGTCCCTGGAAACAAGGACTTGCAGAGTGAAAGAAACTGACACTGTCCCTACCTAGAGTTTTCTGTCCCTAGAATAAATGTTTTTTTTAATCACAATATAGCACAAGGACAATTAACTCACTGTCCTTACAGGTCCCTGGAAACAAGGACTTGCAGAGTGAAAGAAACTGACACTGTCCCTACCTAGAGTTTTCTGTCCCTAGAATAAATGTTTTTTTTAAGCACAATATAGCACAAGGACAATTAACTCACTGTCCTTACAGGTCCCTGGAAACAAGGACTTGCAGAGTGAAAGAAAAAAAACACTCTCCCTACCTACAGTTTTCTGTCCCTAGAAAAAATGTTTTTTTTAATCACAATATAGCACAAGGAAAATTAACTCACTGTCCTTACAGGTCCCTGGAAACAAGGACTTGCAGAGTGAAAGAAACTGACACTGTCCCTACCTAGAGTTTTCTGTCCCTAGAATAAATGTTTTTTTTAATCACAATATAGCACAAGGACAATTAACTCACTGTCCTTACAGGTCCCTGGAAACAAGGACTTGCAGAGTGAAAGAAACTGACACTGTCCCTACCTAGAGTTTTCTGTCCCTAGAATAAATGTTTTTTTTAAGCACAATATAGCACAAGGACAATTAACTCACTGTCCTTACAGGTCCCTGGAAACAAGGACTTGCAGAGTGAAAGAAACTGACACTGTCCCTACCTAGAGTTTTCTGTCCCTAGAATAAATGTTTTTTTTAAGCACACTATAGCAGAAGCACAAAACACACTGACACTCTCCCTACCTATCCTTCTCTTTCCCTAAACTAAAGGAATCCAGGTTAAGCAAGAAAGAAATAACAGTCACTGTCCCTGCCTATGCTACTCTATCCCTGCTCCGGAACACACTACACTAGGCCGCCGTGCTGGCGGCCTTTTATAGTGTGGGGCGTGTACTAAACACCCTCAGCAATAATTGGCCACAGGCATCCTGCCTGTGGCCAATCATTGCTCTCCTCGCTGCCGGCGCTGTGATTGGCCAAGCATGCGGGGTCACAGTGCATGCTTGGCCAATCACAGCGCCTGGATGACACTGCGATGGCGTAGTGCATTGTGGGCCGTTCGCGTCACTCGAATTTGGCGCGAACGGCCCAAATCGTTCGATCTTCGTCGAACGATCGAACAGCCAATGTTCGAGTCGAACGTATGTTCGACTCGAACACGAAGCTCATCCCTACACACAATCAAAACACCTCTAAAAGTGATGCCAAGAAAAGACATTAGACATTAAACACGCTAGTTTTATGGTAAAATAAGGGGGTGTTATTAATATTTTGGTTTAATTGCTCTTTTATTTAAGTTTCTAGTTCTGTGTAAGCATTCGAGTTTGCGGTCTATACATAGCAAAACCACAGCTGTAATTCATAACATGACACACACAATTATGAGGTTTTAAAGATTGATATTTCCAAAGTGCTACCTGTGCTAAGTAATACGCAGCAGCCAGCCCCTCCATTCAGATGGATAGTGAGTGGAAACTCACTTTGATTTCTAAGGTAATACAATGGAGATCTGCAGTCAAATAGTGGTTCATATCTGAGGGATCCCATATGTGCAGGGTATGATTCATAGGAATGATTGGATGGCTGCACACTCAATACTTGCAGAAAACGGCTTTATTGTAGAACAAAATCCTTAAAAAAACAACCACAACTGATCAGGCAGGGGAGGGAAAAGGTAGGTAGATGAGTTTTACACAAAAGTTTGTGCTCTCTCAATACCACATAGAGTCGCAGTCCACACATTGTGTATACAGTAGGGTGACCAGACATCCCCGGTTTCCGTGGACAGTCCCCGGATTGAGGGCACTGTCCCCGGACCAAGTCTGTCCCCGGACCAAGTCTGTCCCCGGTTTTGTCCCCGGATTGGATTTGAACAGGGTCTGGGGCAATTTCAAAGACAGTCAGTGCAGAATAAAAAAATAAAAATTCTGAATTACACACCCCCGCTTCGCCACTCCTACTATCTTAGGGGGGTGAATTTTTTCCATTATCTGTGCCCCTTTCTAGGGATGAGCTTCGAGTTCGAGTCGAACTCATGTTCGACTCGAACATTGCCTGTTCACCGTTCGCCGAACAGCGAACAAATTGGGGTGTTCGCGGCAAATTCGAAAAATCTATGGGAGAAATCTAAAGTGCTAATTATAAAGGCTTATATGCAAGTTATTGTCCTAAAAAGTGTTTGGGGACCCGGGTCCTGCCCCAGGGGACATGTATCAATGCAAAAAGAAGTTTTAAAAACGGCCGTTTTTTCGGGAGCAGTGATTTTAATAATGCTTAAAATGAAAAAATAAAAGTGAAATATTCCTTTAAATTTCGTACCTGGGGGGTGTGTATGATATGCATGTAAAGTGGCGCATGTTTCCCGTGCTTAGAACTGTCCCTGCAAAAAATGTCATTTTTGAAAGAAAAAAATGCATTTAAAACTGACTCGCGGCTATTAATGAATTGTCGGCTCCCGGCAATACATACAAAAGTCATTGATAAAAAAAAAAAAAAAAAAAAAGCGTGGGGGTTCCCCAGAATTCAATTACCAGGCCCTTCAGATCTGGAATGGATATTAAGGGGAACCCCGCCGCAAATTTAAAAAAAAATTGACGTGGGGTTCCCCCAAATATCCATTCCAGGCCCTTCAGATCTGGCATGGATTTTAAGGGGAACTCCACCCCAAATTTAAAAAAAAAATGGTGTGGAGTCCCCCTAAAAATCCATACCAGACCCCTTATCCGAGCACGCAACCTGGCCGGCCGCAGGGGAAAAGGGGGGGACGAGAGAGCGGCCCCCCCTCCCTCCTGAACCATACCAAGCCACATGCCCTCAACATGGGGAGGATGTCCCCATGTTGATGGGGACAAGGGCCTCATCCCCACAACCCTTGCCCGGTGGTTGTGGGGGTCTGCGGGCGGGGGGCTTATCGGAATCTGGAAGACCCCTTTAACAAAGAGGACCCCCAGATCCCGGCCCCCCCCTATGTGAATTGGTAAGGGGTACATTGTACCCCTACCATTTCACGAAGAAAGCGTAAAAAAATGTTTAAAAAAACACACAAACACCTTGAAAAAGTCCTTTATTAAAAAGCGGACCTGATGGGGAACTTTAGAAGGGGCGGGTCTATACATTTAAAATACTGAGAGGGAGTTCCCCATCAGGTCCGCTCAGGCACAACCAATAAAGGACAGCGCTGGACATCGGGATCGCCGCGGGACACTGGATTTCACCGCTGGAATGTTTTTGTTTTTTTTTTAATAAAGGAATTTTTCAAGGTGTTTGTGTGTTTTTTTTAAACATTTTTTTACGCTTTCTTAGTGAAATGGTAGGGGTACAATGTACCCCTTACCAATTCACATAGGGGGGCCGGGATCTGGGGGTCCCCTTTGTTAAAGGGGTCTTCCAGATTCCGATAAGCCCCCCGCCCGTAGACCCCCACAACCACCGGGCAAGGGTTGTGGGGATGAGGCCCTTGTCCCCATCAACATGGGGACATCCTCCCCATGTTGAGGGCATGTGGCCTGGTACGGTTCAGGAGGGAGGGGGGGCGCTCTCTTGTCCCCCCCTTTTCCCCTGCGGCCGGCCAGGTTGCGTGCTCGGATAAGATGTCTGGTATGGATTTTTGGGGGGACTCCACGCCATTTTTTTACATTTGGGGTGGAGTTCCCCTTAAAATCCATGCCAGATCTGAAGGGCCTGGAATGGATATTTGGGGGAACCCCACGTCAATTTTTTTTTAATTTGCGGCGGGGTTCCCCTTAATATCCATTCCAGACCTGAAGGGCCTGGTAATTGAATTCTGGGGAACCCCCACGCTTTTTTTTTTTTTTATCAATGACTTTTGTATGTATTGCCGGGAGCCGACAATTCATTAATAGCCGCGAGTCAGTTTTAAATGCATTTTTTTCTTTCAAAAATGACATTTTTTGCAGGGACAGTTCTAAGCACGGGAAACATGCGCCACTTTACATGCATATCATACACACCCCCCAGGTACGAAATTTAAAGGAATATTTCACTTTTATTTTTTCATTTTAAGCATTATTAAAATCACTGCTCCCGAAAAAACGGCCGTTTTTAAAACTTCTTTTTGCATTGATACATGTCCCCTGGGGCAGGACCCGGGTCCCCAAACACTTTTTAGGACAATAACTTGCATATTAGCCTTTATAATTAACACTTTAGATTTCGAACGTTCGAGTCCATTGTATTTAATAGGGTTCTAAAGTTTACACGAACATTTTGTCTGTTCGCAGGTTCTGGTGCGAACCGAACAGGGGGGTGTTCGGCTCATCCCTGCCCCTTTCTGATGATCATGTGCTGGTCGGAGCGGAGGGAATATTTCTTCAGTTTCGGGTGCATGCCCATTCAGCTCTGCTCGCATGTTCTTCTGCCTTGGCTCAAGTCCCGGCCAGCCGCCTGTCTGCTTATCTCCTTGTCTTCCTTGGGGGAGTGATCTTCCTCCGCTCCCCACCCAGTAGTAGCCGGGTCCTGAAGAGTAAGACTTGACAGGCTGTGAGGCGGGCGACGGGCAGAGAGTTGCTGGTTGCTGCCATTACTAGTAGAAAAAAAATATGTCCCCGGATTTCATTTTAAAAATCTGGTCACCTTAATATACGGTATATGGTATATTTAAATACAAAGCACGTGTGTATAATAAATCAACTGCAAGGCATCAAACCAAGCTCCACCTGTGTGTGACAGGACATATTCCAAATTACCAAATACATGTATGATCAAATAGTCCTCACACAAAGGTTGAACTTGTGGTATAATAGTTAACTTAAAACATGTATATAATAACAAATCAAAAAATGAATATCAATAACAAATAAAAAGATGAATATGAAAAAATAAAAATAATAATAAAAACATTAATGCATACTTTTACACATGTTCATGAATGGAGCGACTGAGAACTAAGTATCCTCAAATAATCTCAAAACTATCTTGCATATCAGATGGGTTACTGACAAATAAATCAAGCCATCAAAAACGGGGGAGAAAGACCAGAAAATCAAAGTATTGAGCCAAAATATTTCCACTCGGGATCTGATTTATGGAGTGACTGAGAACAAACTATCCTCAAATGATCCCTAAACTATCTTGAATATTAGACTGGTTACTGACAAAACATTTCAATGAGGCTCACAATGGGGATATGTCTTTAATACAGATCCAGGCTATAGAGAAGATTTTGACACCCAGGAGGGGGGGTGACCGTTTTGATGTTCTATGCAGACATGAAGTCTTTTGGATATTCACTTTGCAGACCAGAATTCCGAACAGTTTGAATTTTGAGCGGGACTTGACACACTTTTATAGTTGAAGGATAAATCAGATTGGATCCCGCGTGGTAAGATTTTGGCTTAATACTTTGGTCTTCTTGTCTTTATCCCCCTGTTTTTAATGGCTTAATTTATTTGTCAGTAACCAGTCTAATATGCAAGATAGTTTAAGGATTATTTGAGGATACTGTGTTCTCAGTCACTCTATAAATCAGATTGGATCCCAGGTAGTAATATTTTGGCTCAATAATTTGTTTTTTTGGTCTTTTTCCTCCATTTTCGACGGCTTGATTTATTTATTTACCAGTTTGATATGCAAGACAGTTTTGGGATTATTTTGATTGTTCTCAGTCTCTTTATCTATTAACATGTGTATATTTATGTGCATGGACCCCCCATAAGTATGCATAAATGTTTGTATTCATTTTTATTTATTTTTTTCATATTCAACTTTTTTTATTTATTTTTATTGATATCAATTTTTTGATTTGTTATTATATACATGTTTTGAGTTAACTATTATACCACAAGTTCAACCTTTGTGTGAGGACTATTTGATCATTCATTTATTTGGTAATTTGGAATATGTCTTGCCACACACACACGGGTGGAGCTCGGCTTGATGTCTTGCAGGTGATTGATTATACACACAATTTTTATATTTAATTATACTATATATAAATGTGCAACCCTTCAAAAAGCAATCACAGTGCTAATATATTCCTATGTATACACACACACATGAAAAAAACTGGAACAAAGTCCTGTGCTGAAAAAATATCCTCTATATAAGTGCTACTGGTGAGAAAACACTTGTGTAAAACAAAAAAACAAAAAAACAAAAAAAAATAATATATAATGTTCCAAATAGAATTAGTTCATAAACGAGACAAGCAACCACATCTGCTGGTGTATGTGTGATAAAATCTTCAAAGCAGCTATAAGCGAAAATCCACATCCAACTTGCTCAGGTAAAAAATGGAAGAAATAGCAGCTTACCGGATCAGATGGATCTCTATTACGGAGATCTATAGGGGCTCAGACTCATATGGTAATCCCACAAGCAATCAGCAAAGTAACATCGGAATCAGATGGTATCTCCCTCTTCAAGGACTTTCCAAGAGAAAACTCCCTCCAGGTGTCAGCTAATGCAAATAGCTCATGCAGCGAGATAAATGTTTTAAAATAAAAGGAAGAAAAATAAAAACCTCATGGTGTAGTACTTCTTAAAAAGTAGGATACCCTTTATTTATCCTAGGTAAACAAATGACATCATGTAGGTTTTCAAATTGAAGCGGCAAGCTCAAACAAAACGATACAGGTACTTCAGCTGCTGTCTATGCCGATCAGCTGTAGCGTCACGTTCAACAGCTCCACTCGACGCGGCGTTTCGTCGTAAGAGGCGTCCACTGGGAAAGGAGGCTGGAGAATGGACGTCACCTACCATGCTTAAATAATGGCAAGGAGAGATGACACCGGAAGCCGGAAAAGAAATCCACCGGCAACCCGTGTATGAGTATTATATTCCCTCAGCGCCCATAATCAGTAGGAAAGCTGCTGGAAAATAATTGCCCATCTCCTTATTACAATTGACACAGGTATATATATATATATACGAATTTGACATAAAAAAATAAACTTATATATAAAAATGACTTTTTTAAAACGGCATTTAAAACTACCACATGTAAACATGTGTAAGAAAGGGAAGGACATGTAATTAAAAACAGAGGTATGATATACCACACTTAAGAATTTACGTTCCTATGGTTGAAATATTACGCCTAAAACGGTTACATTCAAAGTATTGCACAGACCCTAATACGTTTAGGAACATGAATGGTTCCACATTGCTTATTGGGCAATTTCTGCAATTTCCCTTATCTGCACTACAACTCAGGGGTCTCCGCTAATAGGACGGAAACCCCTAGATGGAGTGCATGGGTGCAAGACATATTGAACCAAACATATTGAACCAAAACTAAGGGTTAATCCCACCATGTGTATATAAATACTACCATCTAGTGGTGAAAAAGGAGAATACCCTTACACAAGATATGTATATAAAAAAACAATGTTATATGATCCTATCCCATAAAGTTTGACAAATGGGAAGTTTTTATATATTTTTTTAAAAAATCTTTATATATCTTTATATATATATTTTTTTTATTATTCATTTAAGTAGGGCAAGGACACATGGGAAAAACGAATGAGGTGGTAAACTTTAGCTGTTATTTCCCTTATCTGCACTACAACTCAGGGGTCTCCGCTAATAAGTATAAAACTTTATTTTCTGACCAATCCAGTTCTTAGGAACAGTACTCCGATGATAGAGACTAATAGGGGAGGGACAGGCCTGAAAAATGTGTCAATGTTTAACCCCCCCAGGAAAACCAGCTCCGAGCATCACAGTGTTTAAAGAGCTTGTCCTACAAGAACTAACATCAGTCAACTTTAAGAAGGAAAGACCTAGGAATGTAGAGGAGGGCATAGCATCCCTATGTGAAAGAAAGAACTTGATCATAAGACCAGTCGACAAGGGGGGGGGGGATTGTTGTATTAAAAAAAGGGGATTATCTTAAAGAGATGGAAGCCTTATTGGCGGATAGGAGAACTTATACTATCTTACGCAGGGATCCTATGGAGAACTATAGACAGCTGCTGTGTAGCATAGTCCAAGAGGGACATAGGAAAGGAGTCATTAATGACAAGGAATTTGATTTTCTTATACCTCTAGCCCCATGTACCCCTATTATTTACTACATTCCCAAAGTTCACAAGAACCCAGTGCAACCCCCCCGGACGTCCCATAGTCAGCGGGATTGATTCCCTGACTTCAAGGATCAGTAAATTTATTGATGTATTTTTACAACCATTAGTAGCAAAAACACCCGCATTCCTGAAGGACTCGATGCAGATCATTAGGGAAGTATCTGAATATCAAATTGGAGAAGACGTCTTGCTAGTAACAGCAGACGTCGCTTCTCTTTATACCATCATACCCCATGATCTGGGATATAAAGCTGCTGAGTTCTTTCTTTGTAAGGATCTCACAATAAAATCGTCATGAAATAATTTAACTTCGCCATGGAACATAATTACTTCTACTATGGCGGGCAATATTATCTTCAGAGCACCGGCGTTGCTATGGGGGCCTGTTCATGGCCCTGTGGGAAAATGACCAACTTTTTTCCCTACAGGAGCCCCGCCTACTAATATGGCGGAGATATATTGATGACGCCTTCTTTTTGTGGAAAGGAGATGCGGGGTCTCTATGTGACTTCATGGCTACCCTCAATACCAACAATTGGTGAATTAGATTCACATATGAGTACAGTGCTGTATCGGTCAACTTTTTGGATTTGGTGATTTTTAAAGAAAATGATTCCCTCCTGACTAAGACTTTTTTCAAGAGTACAGACAAAAATGGTTATATCCCAATAAACAGTGGACATCATCCCAACTGGCTTAGGGCCATCCCTAAAGGACAGTTTCAGCGGATAAGACGCAACTGTTCGCAGTTGAGTGACTATGAAACCCAGGCCACAGTACTCCAGAGACGGTTCATGGAGAAGGGGTATGAGTTCCACACCTTGGAAAAAGATCTCAGGGATGTTGCAAAATTAGATAGGAAAAACCTATTAGTACCCAAAATAAAGGAAAAGAACACAACAACAGATTTACAATGGTCTTTTTTGACCACCTTCTCTTCTCATTTCTGGTGGGTCAATAGGGTCATACGTAAATACTGGAGAGTGCTTAAGAGTGATCAGGCTTTGGGACTTACACTCCCTGAGAGACCTCAAGTCCTTTTTAGGAGAAACCAAAATCTGAAGGATCTAATAGCACCCAGTGTTGTAGACCCACCTCTGCAGATGAGCATGTTTGGAAATCTAAAAGGCTTTTTTCCTTGCAGAAGGTGCAAGGTCTGCAAATCATCTAAAACCTTGAAAACTTCCTCTTTTACCTCTCATATCACCTCTAAAGAATTTAAGATCTCCAGTTTCATTACATGTGCCACTGTAGGGGTGATATATTTACTCCGTTGTCCATGCGGGTTTCAATACGTAGGAAGGACCACCCGTGCATTAAATATCAGGATAGGGGAACACCTGACCAACATTCGCAGGGGTTTTAAAAGATCATAGCGTCTCGTGGCATTTTCACCTATGCCACAATAGAGACCCCTCACTTCTTGAGGTAATAGGTATTGAGGCCTATACCCCTCATTGGAGAGGTAGTGATCTGAAGCGTCAAATATCTCGCAGGGAAACGCGTGGATTTTTTATTTACAATGTAAATCGACCCTTTGGCCTCAACATAGAGTGGGATATAAATTGCTTTATTAATAACAGCTAAAGTTTACCACCTCATTAGTTTTTCCCATGTGTCCTTGCCCTACTTAAATGAATAAAAAAAAATATATAAAAAGATATATAAAGATTTTTAAAAAAATATATAAAAACTTCCCATTTGTCAAACTTTATGGGATAGGATCATATAACATATATATATATATATTTTTTGTTTTTTATATACATATCTTGTGTAAGGGTATTCTCCTTTTCACCACTAGATGGTAGTATTTATATACACATGGTGGGATTAACCCTTAGTTTTGGTTCAATATGTTTGGTTCAATATGTCTTACACCCATGCACTCCATCTAGGGGTTTCCGTCCTATTAGCGGAGACCCCTGAGTTGTAGTGCAGATAACGGGAAATTGCAGAAATTGCCAAATAAGCAATGTGGAACCATTCATGTTCCTAAACGTATTAGGGTCTGTGCAATACTTTGAATGCAACCGTTTTAGGCGTAATATGGTTTTCTGCACAAGTGATGATATGTGTTTTTTATTATTTTTCAACCACAGGAACGTAAATTCTTAAGTGTGGTATATCATACCTCTGTTTTTAATTACATGTTTGGAATATGTCCTTCCCTTTCTTACACATGTTTACATGTGGTAATTTTAATTGCCGTTTTAAAAAAATGTAATTTTTATATATAAGTTCATTTTTTTATGTCAAATTCATATATATCTCTGTGTCACTTGTAATAAGGAGATGGGCAATTATTTTCCGGCAGCTTTCCTACTGATTATGGGCGCTGAGGGAATATAATACTCATACACGGGTTGCCGGTGGATTTCTTTTCCGGCTTCCGGTGTCATCTCTCCTTGCCATTATTTAAGCGTGGTAGGTGACGTCCGTTCTCCAGCCTCCTTTCCCAGTGGACGCCTCTTACGACGAAACGCCGCATCGGGTGGAGCTGTTGAACGTGACGCTACAGCTGATCGGCATAGACCGCAGCTGAAGTACCTGTATTGTTTTGTTTGAGCTTGCCGCTTCAATTTGAAAACCTACATGATGTAATTTTTTACCCAGGATAAATAAAGGGTATCCTACTTTTTAAGAAGTACTGCACCATGAGGTTTTTATTTTTCTTCCTTTTATTTTAAAACATTTATCTCGCTGCATGAGCTATTTACATTAGCTGACACCTGGAGGGAGTTTTCTCTTGGAAAGTCCATGAAGAGGGAGATACCACCTGATTCCGGTGTTACTTTGCTGATTGCTTGTGGGATTACCATATGAGTCTGAGCCCCTATAGATCTCCGTAATAGAGATCCATCTGATCTGGTAAGCTGCTATTTCTTCAATTTTTTACCTGAGCAAGTTGGATGTGGATTTTCGCTTATAGCTGCTTTGAAGATTTTATCACACATACACCAGCAGATGTGGTTGCTTGTCTCGTTTATGAATTAATTCTATTTGGAACTTTATATATTATTATTTTTTATTTTTTTTCTATTTCACACAAGTGTCATGATGTCATTTGTTTACCTAGGATAAACAAAGGGTATCCTACTTTTTAAGAAGTACTGCACCATGAGGTCTTTATTTTTCTTCCTTTTATTTTAAAACATTTATCTCGCTGCATGAGCTATTTGCATTAGCTGACACCTGGAGGGAGTTTTCTCTTGGAAAGTCCATGAAGAGGGAGATACCATCTGATTCCGGTGTTACTTTGCTGATTGCTTGTGGGATTACCATATGAGTCTGAGCCCCTATAGATCTCCGTAATAGAGATCCATCGGATCCGGTAAGCTGCTATTTCTTCCATTCTTTACCTGAGCAAGTTGGATGTGGATTTTTGCTTATAGCTGCTTTGAAGATTTTATCACACAATCATTCGTATACCTGGGAGTCTGCAACAGTGGCAGTGCGTGCACCTCAATTGCTGTACAGTCTGAGCATCATGGCTGACAAACATCACCTGTGAGCAGTGTTTTTTTATTGTACATGCAGGGTATGGTTCATGTTTTTTATCCCTCTCTGGGAAATGCTGAGATACCATTTATGCCTTTTATTTTTATTACTGTTTGCTTGTGTATGTCTCAATTTTTTACCTACAGTTTTTGATTGCATCATGTGGCTGCACCCTCAAGTTGTTTGTATTAAATTTGGTTGACTGGCAAAGAGATGTAATGGTTGAAAGAGATTGCATGCAGATTAGATAAGTACGTGGAGTAGAAGTTATCATAGGCAGGGGCAGGTCTCATTACTAGACAGCCTTATTTGTATTTGGAGGCTGTGGGAAAGGTAAAAGTGTAAGGATTCCAGCTCACAGAATAATTTGGTGCATCTCAGAAGTGTGTGGGTGTCATCTACCTGTCATAAGAAGAAACTAGATTATATGCAAGATTTGCATCTGCCTGTGCATGTCTAGTCAGCAAGATTTGAGAGTCTCTCTCTAGTGATGAATGCCAGTAAGAGACTTTGAATAAGATTCTGTATAAACTTTAGAAGTGATCTTACTTGGGTTAGCTAACCTATTACCATTAGTGAGAGCAGTGTGTTTGATCTGTAAAGCCTGTTTGCCAGTCCACTTGAGAAGACTGTGTACTGACTAAGGTCTGGTTCACACCTATGCATTTTTTAGTGCGTTTTTCAGTTTTGCAAAAACACACTACAGTTCATTTAACATGGTTTCCTATGGATGTAGTTCACATCTGTGCATTTTATGAAAAGGACCAGGGACTTTTTTCTGGTTTTTGGTTCCATAGACTTCAATAGATGAAAAGCATGTATTGAAAATGCAAAAAGCGCCTGAAATATGCAATAGGTGTGAATCAGACCTAAAAAGCGTCAGGAGGAGGGTTTCGTACAAGCCTGTAAGTTGTGGTGATAGCAAAGATATTAGTCTGTGTGTATTGTTGTTTTTTGGTTGCTACCTTGTATCTGGATTAGAAAACTTTGGGGTTCTTATGATAATTTGCTGTGTGCTGGTCAATTTCCAAGGATGAGTTATGGATGGCAATACCTTGCACCTTTTCCAGCCTTTCTCATTCCCAAACACCCCTGGTAGCTCCCTATTCTTGAACACATTACAAAAAAAAACATTTTTTGGGATACTGCTTAGTAAGGATGAGCTCTGGCGTGTTCGCACAGCCCACGTGCAGAGCCCGCCAGGAAGTCGGCACTGTGCTGCGCTAATCACAGGCAGGGAGACATTGTCCTGATGCGCGGCTGCAGAGATCGGGTAATGTCTCCCTGTCTGTGATTAGCGCAGCGCAGTGCTGACTTCCTGGCAGGCTCTGCACGTGGGCTGTGCGAACACGCCAAAGCTCATCTTTACTGCTTAGGAACAGTTAGCAATTATTAATGTCAACATAGAAGATTTTTACTTATGATGGTTTCTGTCCACTTTAATATAGCCTTCTTTGCCATGTAACCCCTAATCTGGTGCTCTTTAACAATGGCAGCCAATCTACTACTCCCGATATGAGTAGCATTCGTTTGGGTGGATTAAAGCAGAACTAAAGACCCGTACACATGATGCGAATTTCGGAATAGAATTGTCGTTAGACGGCCTGTAGTCTGAAATTCTTACCGTTGGTATGCTCCTTTCGTCATCCGATTTTAATTTTTCGTAAGACAAAAGCTGGGTGAGCAGACTAGTAAATTTTTGACGAACGACAGCTCAACGTTCGATTTTCAGATGGTCAGTACAGAAATCGTCACAAAAGTCAAAAGTACAAACACGCATGATCGGAAACAAGGAACGACCCAGAAGAGTTTGGTCTTTTAAACTACTGTTCGTAATCTAGAATTAACATTCGTGACGCGGCAATTGATAAAATGTTGAAATGCAGCGCACATTCTCATCTTCTTTAATGGGATAATAATGAAGCTGCTTTGCTGGTGATACTAATGTAGTTATGCCAAACGTATTTTAAACGGCATTTGTTTTGTAGTGATATAAATAATATTAATATTATGATTGTTGTTTGATTTTTTGGGGAATTTCACACAAAAATAATAACTCTTATCCCTGAGTATTTAAGATCAAAGATGCAACGAACAGGCAGGGTATTTATGCCAGAACAGACCCTATTGGTCTCTTCTGCCATAAATGCATCCTTCTGCCTGTCAGCTGTCATGTTCACTGAGCCGCGCATGCAGAGTCATAGCTGATAACATTTGCAGTTTCATGGCAACTGCAGTTCAAACAGAAGCTAAGATGGCAGCTTCCTTGGCTGTAAAATATATCTGGGTTTAGTTCCACTTTAGAGAAGCACAGAAAGTCAGTGATTGCAGTAACTGGATAGATCTTTTACAGCGAAAAATAAATGGTGGAAGAGAGATGAATAGATCACAGGGTGTTTTGTTTTTCATAGGAACTATAATGACCCTGTTTATTACTAATTTACCAGACTTAACAGTTATGCGGTGTACACACGATCGGTTTTACCAATGAAAACAGTCCGATGGACTTTTCTCATCGGACAAACCGATCATGTATGGGCCCCATCAGTCTTTTTTCCATCGGTGAGAAAAAATAGAACATGTTTTAAATTTATCCGATGGGAAAAAAAAACGATAGCAAATTCCGATCGTCTGTGAGGAACTCCATCGGATAAAAAAACCCACGCATGCTCAGAATCAAGTCGACGCATGCTCAGAAGCATTGAACTTAATTTTTCTCAGCTTGTCGGAGTGTTTTACATCACGGCGTTTGGGACGGTCAGATTTTTGACTGATGGTGTGTAGGCAAGACTGATGGAAGTCAGCTTCATCGGATTTCCGATGGAAAAACCATCGGATTAGAATCCATAGGAAATCCGATCATGTGTACAGGGCTTTATATTCTGTAACACTGAATGCATTTTCGTCCGAATTTCAGGTATTTTCGCAGAATCTGAAAACCGAAAGATCCGACATAAACAAATGCTTTATTTTCGTTTTCGTTGCGACAACAGTTCGATATAGATAGGAGATTCGACATGACGCTGACAATAACGATCTGTATCTATCGAACCTGTGGTCAAATGTGCATAGAGAGAAAAGATTTGACATAGAGAGAAAAGATTCGACATAGAGAGAAAAGATCGCTGCTGGAATTGGGTGGGGGAAGTAAAATAAAAATAATGATGATGATGAATGTTATTGGCTGATTGTAACCAAAGAGGAGGAGCAGTAAATTAGCTAGAACTAACTTGACAATTTAACATGAACGACGAAGATTCGACAAAGCATCGAAAAACATACAAACGTTGCATCTGTCATTGAAGGCTTATGGTGTCTGTCGAAAGTTTTAAGAAGATTCGACGGAGCAGGTAAACTGTACGATGCTGCAATTGTGCATTTTCGGTCAAATGCATCCGCCCATAGGCTATAGAAAAATTCTAATGTTGGTTGACTAGTAACAATAATTAATAAATATAATTATTACTAGTCATACAACATTAGAATTCTACAATAGCTTGTAGGCGGCACAATCGAACGCAAATGTACGATTACGGCGTCGTACAGTTTTTCTGATCCGTCAAATCTTTTTTGAACATTCGACAGGCACCATAAGCCTTCAATGACAGATTCAACCTTAATTCATTCTGATTTTCGGACGAATGCAATTTCTAATGAAAAACGAAATAAATAAAAACTAATTTCGGGAGTAACTAAATAAATTAATTTTTCGTACGAAAACGAAATTCCAAAACAAAATATTTCAGTGTGCACATTAGGGATGAGCCGAACACCCCCCCCCCCCCCCGGTTCGGTTCGCACCAGAACCTTCGAACAGAGCGAAAGTTTGCGCGAACGTTAGAACCCTATTAAATACAATGGACGCGAACGTTCGAAATCTAAAGTGCTAATTATAACGACTAATATGCATGTTATTGTCCTAAAAAGGGTTTGGGGACCCGGGTTCTGCCCCAGGGGACATGTATCAATGCAAAACGAAGTATTAAAAACGGCTTTAATGTCATGTCTGGTCCGGGTAATATGGATGAAAATCTTTGAGAAAAATGGCATGGCTATTCCACCAGCCCCCCCCCCACCCCAGACCATTACCAGCCCCTTTGGGTCTTGTATGCATATTAAGAGGAACCCCGCACACAAAATAAAAAAAGCCCTATATACTCTGAACAGCAGTATACAGGCGGTGCAAACAAGACAGGGACTGTAGGTTTGTTCTTAAGTAGAATCTGTTTGTAATTTTGAACACGTACATTGTTTAAGTGTAGCTCCAGCCAAAAAATCTATTTTTAAGCTTTTTGGAAAACATAGGGAAGGGTTATCACCCCTGTAACATTTGTTTTGCTGTCTGTGCCCCTTGTTCAGAACATTTCACCTCACTTTTTGTCCCAATGACAAATGTTTTTGAAAAGTGGGGTTTTTATTGAAACAAGGATTGGTGATAAAGCATCAGTAGAGAGGAGACACCTTTTTCCCATATTAACTCTTACAGGAGAGAATTTCCCTTCCTAGGGGTAGATTTCCTCTCACTTCCTGTTGTCTCCTTCCGTTTGCAAGTAGGAGTCGTTTGTAAGTTGGATGTTTGAAAGTAGGGGCCTGCCGTATATACTCTGCTGAAATTTGCCGCTTACATGTTGGTGTTGCCACAACACTGTGAGCCCTCACAGTTATTTTTGGTGGGCGCTGGAACGCCCTGCTGTGAACTATTATATCAGGAATTGTATTTACGTGCCATTGTTGAACAGTGGTAGGAAAAATTGGGCCTTTGGTGGTGGTGTTGGTGCCACAACACTGTAAGCCCTCGCAGTTAGTCTTGGTGGGTGCATGAATGGGCCCTGCTGTGAATTATTAGATCAAGAATTGTAATTACATGCCCCTGTTAAACAGGGGCAGAAAAATTGGGCCTTAGCCACTGGTGGTGGCACCCAGAAACAAAAAAGTTCTTCCAAGCTATCATCAAGAATCGGATCATTGAGGAGGAGGAGGATAGTCAGTCAACATAACAGGACAGTCACTCAGCATCAGCATCAGTCTTGAAGGGATGTGACATTTGAAAAAAAATTATTCTGTTATATCAGCTTCAGGTGCTTGGTAGCTGGTGGTGATCCAAGACTGGTTCATCTTTATGAAGGTCAGTCGATCAACCCAGTCGGTGGACAGGCGCACCCTGTGATCCATGACAAAGCCTCCAGCAGCACTGAATGTGCGTTCCGAAAGAACGCTGGATGCAGGACAGGCCAGTAGCTCAATTGCATACTGTGCAAGCTCTGGCCAGTGATCCATCCTCAACACCCAGTAAGCCAGAGGATTTTCGGTGGGAAAGGTGTCCAAGTCTGACCTTGCCCCTAGATATTCCTGCACCATGTATATCAGATGCTGGCGATGGTTGCTGGAACCGATCATACCTTGGGGCTGCGGACTAAAAAATTGTCTGAACGCATCGGTCAGACGGCCACCTTCTCCACCGCTCCTTCTGCTACTGACCGAAGCCTCAGCAACTCGTGGTCCAGGACCAGGAGTTTGTAACCTCCCAGTCTCTGGGAACGCGTTGCACAGACCTTTCTGCAAGACCTCCCGGAGATGTCTCATCCTCTGCTCCCACTGCGACGGCAAGATAAGGTCCGCAACCTTACCCTTTTACCGTGGATCAAGGAGAGTGGCCAGCCAGTAATGGTCCCTCTCCTTGTTCCGAAGAATACGAGGATCCTTCCGCAGACATTGCAGGATCAGGGAGGCCATGCAGCGTAGGTTAGCTGAGGCATTCAGTCCGGAGTCCTCTGGGTCACTAAGGACGACATGATCCGCAGCCACCTCCTCCCAGCCACGTACAAGTCCACGGGTTTGTTGGGACTGTAAATCATCCCTAAAAGACTGCTGCTGTTGATGCTGAGTGCCATGCTCCACCTCCATGCTGACACAATCCTCCTCCTCCTCCTCGTCCTCTTCCTGTGTGATGGGTGGGACAGAAGGAACACTGTCTGGGTAAAGGGGGCCTTGAGAGGCAAGGAAGTCCTCCTCTTCCTGCCTCTGTTCTGCCTCAAGTGCCCTGTCCATTATTCCACGCAGCGTATGCTCCAACAGGTGGACAAGTGGTACAGTGTCACTGATGCATGCACTGCCACTGCTCACCATCCTTGTGGCCTCCTCAAATGGTGCCATGACAGTGCATGCATCCCTGATCATGCCCCACTGACGTGGTGAAAAAAAATCGAGCTCCCCTGACCCTGTCCTGGTGCCGTAGTCGCACAGGTACTCATTGATGGCCCTCTGCTGCGTGTGCAGCCGCTGCAGCATGGCCAACGTTGAGTTCCACCTGGTGGGCATGTCATATATAAGGCGGTTCTTGGGCAGGTTCAACTCCTTTTGCAGCTCAGCCACCTGAGCACTGGCATTATATGATCTGCGGAAATGCACACAGACTTTCCTGGCCTGCCTCAGGACATCCTGTAAGCCCAGGTACCTGCCCAAAAACCGCCCAGGTTAAGGACGTGAGCCACACAGGGCACATGGGTCAGTTGTCCCTGTCGGAGGGCGGAGAGTAGGTTGGTGCCATTGTCGCAAACCACCATTCCTGGCTTAAGCTGGCGTGGCATCAACCACCTCTCGGCCTGCCCCTGCAGAGCAGACAGAACCTCTGCCCCAGTGTGGCTCCTGTCCCCCAAACACACCAGCACAAGCACGGCATGGCATCTTTTTGCCTGCGTACTTGCGTAGCCCCTTGAACGCCTACGGAGCACCGCTGGTTCCGAGGACAAAGCACAGGAAGAGGCCATGGAGGAAGAAGAAGAAGAGGAGGGGTGGAGGAGAGAGGTGTGTCACAACAACCAGTAGTAGCATTTTGGAGGCGTGGCGGCGGAACAACCTCCAACACTACTGCACCTTGTCCTGCATCCTTCCCAGCTGCCAAAAGAGTGACCCAATGGGCCGTGAAAGAAAGGTAACGTCCCTGTCCATGCCTGCTGGACCATGAGTCAGCGGTAATAGGCACCTTACCGCTGACTGCCCTGTCCAGCGAGGCATGGACATTGCCTTCCACATGCCGGTAGAGAGCCGGAATCGCCTTCCATGAGAAAAAGTGGCGTTTGGGAACCGCACATTGTACAAACTCACGGAAGGGGGCAGTGTCTACCAACTGAAAAGGCAGCAGTTGAATTGCTAGCAATTTAGCCAAGCTAGCATTCAACCACTGGGCATGTGGATGGCTGGGAGTGAACTTCTTTCGACGGTCCAGCAGCTGGGGCAGGGAAATTTGCCTGCTAGAATCGGACGTCTGTGTACTGCTAGCAGAGTGCCCGCAAATACTTGGCTGTGACACACCTAATTCTACACCTTCATTCCTCTCAGTGCAAGTTTCAGAGAGAACTGAAGATACAGTGGGGTTGGAGATCCCAGCTGATGAGGAGCAAGGAGAGGTCCGCTTTGTTCTTTGGTGTGGGTCTTTAAGATACGCTTGCCAACGAGCTGCATGGCAGGTCAACATATGTCTGGTCAAACATGTGGTGCCCAAGCGGCTGATATTTTGGCCACGCGAGATACGCTTCAGACATATGTTGCAAACAGCAGCGGTGCGATCTGATGCACTCGACTCAAAAAAGGCCCACACCAAAGAACTTTTGGAATAACGGGCAGACTGCCTTCCTCTAGCTGGGTATCATCATCAGACCCTTCGAAACGTTGGGCATCCTCCTGGAGCATGTACCCAACACTGTGCTCAAACAGATCGGGGGACTCCTCAGGAGAACACGGTGGGTCTAGGGAAGGAGTGACTGATGATGACATTGATACGAGGGAAGAGGACGCTTTGGCAGCTGCTTTGCCAGTACCCTGAGCCTGGGTGAGAGAGGATGAGGAGGATGAGGAGGCCTCTACAAAGTCTTCGGCATGATGCGGCTCAACACATCCAGCTGCCGAAAATAAGGACAAGCGTGTCCAATGGCCACGTGCTGATGACGATGCACCGCGTCCACGACCAGCACTGTTGTCTCTAGACACAGAGCCTGCTTGCCCTCTTTTATTGGCTCCTGACTGTCAGCCTCTCCTTGTTTGCCTTCCAGACATTCTAATGGCCTGCAGGGAGATGGGGAAAACCAGCAATAAGGGGTAGCTTCAGGTGTATACTGTGCAGGAGGCACACTACGCCCGCTGTAAGTGCTGCAGATGCCTGCCTGTGTTACACAACAGGAAAACACAGCAATAAGGGCTAGCTTCAGGTGTATATTTTGCAGGAAGCACACTACGCCCGCTGTAAGTGCTGCAGATGCATGTTAGTGTAACACAAAAGAAAAAAACACAAGCAATAAGGGCTAGCTTCAGGTGTATACTGTGCAGGAGGCACACTACGCCCGCTGTAAGTGCTGCAGATGCCTGCCTGTGTTACATAACAGGAAAACATAGCAATAAGGGCTAGATTCAGGTGTATATTTTGCAGGAAGCACACTACGCCCGTTGTAAGTGCTGCAGATGCCTGTTAATGTAACACAAAAGAAAAAAAACACGGTCTAGCTTCAGGTGTATATTTTTCAGGAAGCACACTACGCCCGCTGTAAGTGCTGCAGATGCCTGCCTGTGTTACACAACAGGAAAACACAGCAATAAGGGCTAGCTTCAGGTGTATACTGTGCAGGAGGCTTAGCAAAAATGACACTGACACTGTCCCATGCCTATCCTTCTCTCTCCCTGCACACAAGGTTTAGCAAAGAATATCACTGACACTGTCCCTGCCTATCCTTCTCTCTCCCTGCACACAAGGTTTAGCAAATAATATCACTGACACTGTCCCTGCCTATCCTTCTCTCTCCCTAAACCGGAACACACTACACAAGGCCGCCGCGCTGGCGGCCTTTTATAGTGTCGGGTGTGTACTAAATCCCCCTGAGCTATAATTGGCCACAGGCATCCTGCCTGTGGCCAATTATGGCTCTCCTCGCTGCCGGCGCTGTGATTGACCAAGCATGCGGGGTCACAGTGCATGCTTGGCCAATCACAGCGCCTGGATTGCACTGCGATGGCGTAGTGCATTGTGGGCCGTTCGCGTCACTCGAATTTGGCGCGAACGGCCCAAATCGTTTGATCTTCGTCGAATGATCGAACAGCCGATGTTCGAGTCGAACGTATGTTCGACTCGAACACCGAGCTCATCCCTAGTGCACATGTCTACTGTATATAACTGAGATACATTCCTATGATGACATTTTGAAACATATATGCAGTGATACAAAACATCAAATTGATAAGTAAACAAATAATGTGCAAGTGAATAAAATCAATATAATAAGTGAATCCAAAAAAAAAACTTAAATCAAATAAAAATGCAAAAAAGGAAAAAGGAACTGATAAATGCATATATGGAAATAAATATATTTATGGTGAGTATCCCATGTTATAATGAATAAACCGATGGGAGTGAATATAAAAATATAAAAATATGTGAAATAAATCAACACATAAAAATGCGACCTGATATCCCCCCTAAAGCCCCTCACGCACCTATTTCATAACCCCGACTTCCCTCCAGGGATGAATATACTGTACATGCATTTCATTGGTGGCTGAACAAAGGCCTTTTCAGACTAGGCCATTTCTTTACACCTAATGGCCTCATTTAATTGGGTCATTGCCTGAGTACACTAGAAATGCCAGCCTTGGAAAAATTCAGACTGTCACAGATCAGGCACTTCCTTCACACACTCTGGACTGACAAACTGAACATTCACAAAGCAACTACGTACGAACATTGGTGCTCCAATATAGGACCTCAAAAGGGCTGGATCTCCATTATTTATGCTTCCCTGACGGAAAGGACAGATGCCCCGGCATACGCTCGATCTTGAGAGTCCGATCTGGACATCCAGCTGGATGCTGATGTATGGTTTCAAGCCTTCAGCAGATCATCTAAAAGGTATCTTAAACATCGCTTTGATAGAAGCTAACATTAAAGTTTTCACAAGGTGGTACTATGTCCCTGCCAGGCTCTCCAAGATATTTCCAGATGCCTCTCCCCTCTGCTACAGAGGCTGCGGACATACAGGCTCAATGCTTCATATATGGTGGACGTGCCCTCGCATACAAAGCTACTGGAACAAATTTCTTCACCTCCTACGTAAGGTCGCTAAGATTGACATTCCTCAAGACCCCACATACATTCTACTAAACCGCAGAGTGCACAACACCCCTAAGACCACACAACAACTCATCTTCTTTATGTGTTTGGGAGCCAAGATCACACTAGTGAAAGCCTGGAAATCCCCAAGTGTGTCGATTTTGGCTGCCAAACGAAAAATTTAGTGGATCATGACACAGGAACAGATTGACAGGGTGTTAACAATCTGGTAGGCACCTCACGGTTCGACCGCTTTTATATGCTAGTTCACCTAGCGCAGGGAACAGTCAATCACTTTTGGTCAAACGTTCACGGAGGGGGACCCGTTGGCCCATTCCCGGGGAAGGCATTGTCCTGGGAGCTGCCCGGATAGTGCTTCTCCCGAGAGGGGCAGAGGGGCGATAGGCGGGGGCTCCTCCTTGCTTGAGATCTCTCCTTTTTTTTTTTCAATGTATTTTCCTTTCCTGGCTAGCTTGGCCAGCGAGGGGATTTTATTGTATGGACTGTCATTGTCATTATTGTACTGTAAATCTTCAATAAAAATATTGAAAAGAGAAAAATAAATCAACAGTCCTTAAATCCTCCAATAGTAAATGGAGGATTTATGGACTGTTGATTTATTTTTTACATATTTTTATATTTTATATTTTTATATTCACTCTCATAGGTTTATTCATTACAACATGGGATACTCATCATAAATATATTTTTTACACATATACATTTATCAATTCCTTTTTTCCTTTTTTGCATTTTTATTTGATAAAATTTTTTGGGGATTCACTTATTATATTGATTTATTCACTTGCACATTATTTGTTTACTTATCAATGCTGTTTTGTATTTGTGTGTATTTCACTTTGAGTTGCAGTTTATGTGGTGCGTTTAAACAGCACAGTTTTTTCTTTACATATATGCAGTGATAATTATTGACCACTAGTAAAGATAAACAGTAAAAGAACAATGACATGTGAAATTTACTGTTACATGGCTGAAAATCGTCTGGTGTTTAAGCTTAGTGAATTTAGTCTATTTTCTTTTTGAGGCTTTTTGCAATTTTTTCACTGGGTTGTTTGGCCAGTAACACACTAAGTTTTAGGATAAAAAAACGCACTCAGTATACTGTAGCTAGAAAACAGCAATGTCACTCTAGGACAGAAAAGAGTTTACAGCAACCTCCCGGAGTTAGCGGAAGGGAATTCACTTTGAGTAGTCTATGTCCGAGCATAAGCAAATTGTGGTTTTAATGCATCAAGTAGTGTGTGTTTAGTTCATTATGTATCTTTTTCAAATTCCTTTTCCCATCTACTACTTTAGATGCATATATCTACAGTTTCATGATGTGCATTCAACATAAGCAAGCTGAATTCGTAATTCTAAAATACATAGAAAATCATTTAATACATGTCATAACTATAAACTAGAATTTAACTTGCTAGGAAAATAAATTTAACGCATAAGTAGAGTTGTTGTTTCCATATTAATATAGAAAAAATATATATATCTGTGCCTCATAAGCTAATAATTTTTAAAAGGTGTAAACCATTTGTGGTAAAGGTTAAACAGTACATGTCTGAAATAATTTGTTTTCTTAGTTTTGTACACATGTAAATGCAATTTAGTTTGGAGAATTCCAACTGTGTTGTTTGAATTATTGTAAACACTAAAATTTTCCACTTTTTTTTTTGTCCAGTGAGCCAGTTGTAGCTGCAGCTTTACAGATAACAATATGTAAGCATAATCAAACATATATGGGAAAGCAGTAAATTCCACCATTACTCGTACACCTCTACTAAATCATCCTAACAAGATTACCCAGTGCTCTATATTTCATTTCTCTCTCAGCTTTTGCAAGCGGAATGGATTGTACTGTAAGTCATGCCTCTATCACAAATAGCAGACACTCAGTAATACTCTAGATTTCCTTGTCATTCTACTCTGTGCATGATGAATTACCCATAAAGTTATATGACTAACTTTGTCTAATTTTAAAGAATTCTGCCAATAATAAAAATATATATATATATATATAATTTTGTGTGTGTGTGTGTGTGTGTGTGTGTATATATATGTATGTTTATGTGTGTGTGTGTGTGTGTGTGTGTGTGTGTGTGTGTGTATATATATATATATATATATATACACACACACACACACACACTATGAGTAGATGAGCGTAATGTAGCATACATTCTAACATTAATAGAAATGTAAAGAGCATACTAAAAGTTTATGTTTTTGGATATGCAGGCCTAAGTTGAAAATGCTTAGTGCTTAAAGTGGTTCTAAATGTAATATTTATTTTTTACCTTAATGCATTCCCTGCGTTAATGTACAAAACTTTTCACCATTTGTTCTACCTCCTATCCCTAAACTCTTTTCTGAATCCTTTCATGATCCAGAGCTGTACCCTCTCCAGTAGGGATCGGCGAGCGGTTCGGGCCGAGCATACGTTCGCCGAACACCTACATTTTTTGTGCACTCAGCGGGATGTTTCCCCAACGAGCGCATAGTCAATAGGTTGTTCAGGAGCAGGGCTGGGAAGCCGGCTGCTGTGTCCCTAACAACAGATGAGTCATCAGCTGTCAGCGGACTTTCCTGTTGACAGCTGAATAATAATAAAAACATTGCCAAATTATATGACAATAGAAAAAAAAAAAAAAAACTAATAATAGTAATAAATAAAAATTCCATAATAATATTCCATAGTTTGTATATGCTATAACTTTTTTGAAAACCAATCAATAGATGCTTATTTGGATTCTCTTTACCAAAAATATGTATCAAAAATACATATTGGCCTAAATTGATGAAGAAATTAGATTTTTTCCTTTTTTTGTATTGGATTTTATAGCAGAAAGTAAAAAATATATATATATTTTTTAATGTAATTTTTTTTTGTTTATAGCGTAAAAAATAAAACCCGCAGAGTTGATCAAATACCACCAAAGAAAGCTCTATTTGTGGGAATAAAAAGCCATACATTTTATTCATTCACCAAAGAAAAGTGTCAAAAAGAAATAAAAACACACGCACACACACACACACAGTTTTTGACAATTCCTTTAGTAAAAATAAAAAAACAATGTCTCCCAATGTAGATTCATCGTTAATCGTGACGGACGCCGCACCTGAAAAAAGAAAATAAAAAATTTCCACTTGTGGCGAAGGCTCACTGCCGACTGCCTGCTTTACCATTTGACAGCTCTTAAATAGGTAAGGGGATGGGCCACCTGGCGACGTCACCTGGTGGCATAATCGGATGTCACCGACCCAGCATGCACCGATTGGTGATGTCACACAGGGCGGTGCCACCAGGTGAAATTGCCAGGTGGCTCTATCCCTTACCTATTTAAGAACTGATGGGGGAGCAGGGAGATGGCGGTGCAGTGGGTGTCGCGATTGATCAAGGATCTACATCACGGAACATTGTTTTTTTATTTTTAATAAAGGAATTGTCAAAAACTGTGTGTGTTTTTATTTATTTTTTACACTTTTTTGGAGAATGGGTGAGGCTTCTTGATTCCAATAAGTCCCCTGCCCGCAGACCTCCAAAACCACAGCCCAGGGTTGTCGGGAAGAGGCCCTTGTCCCCATCAACATGGGGACAAGGTGCTTTGGGGTGGGGTCATCCCTGGTATGTATTTTGGGGAATATCCCATGCTATTTATTTTTTTCAATTTTGGCATGGGGTTCTCCTTAAAATCCATACCAGAACCAAAGGGACCCCCACACCTTTTTTTCTAACCTTTTTGAATTGCTGTCAATTGCTTGCAGCCATGAAAGTTAATTTAAATGTAATTTTTTTTCTTTATATATGTCAATTTTGCTGCAGCAGGTTCTATACACAGTACTGATGCACCACTTTGCAGGCAGACTAAGGGGACCTCCAGGTACTATATTTAAAGGCATTTTTCATTTTTATTGTTTAATTTTAAGCATCAATAAAATCACTGCTCCTGTTAAAACAATCTTTTATTCAAATATTCTTTTATTGATAGTTGTCTCCTAGTACATGGGCCCCCATACCCTTTTTATGGCCAATAAATTGCATATAAGCCTTCAAAATATAAAGTTTGATTTTTTAAGTTTGGGTCCCATAGACTTTAATAAAGTTTAGGGCTTGAGTCCGAACTTTTTACATGTTCCGGAGTTCTGGTGCAAACCGAACCGAGGGATGTTCGGCTCATCACTACTCAATAACAGGAAAAGCCTGAATAAGGACCAGTATATTATACAAGGTTGCAATTGTAAAATTTGCCATAAACTCGAGGAGGAATATATTAGGCTTTGCTACATGTCAGTTATTCGAGGGCCAATTAGAAAAGTTCTTGAAATGTTGTAAACAAGTTATGCCCTAATATACTAAAAAATAATTTAGTGCAACAATACATATTATACATAAAGTATATAGCGCACATGTACTAATTGAAACAATTATTAAAGTGGTTGTAAACCCTTACAGACCACTTTGACCTACAGGTAAGCCTAGATTAAGGCTTACCTGTAGGTGCAAGAAATATCTCCTTAACCTACACGGTTAAGGAGATATTTTCAAGAAAGACGGCATCGATGTCTATGGCGCATGTGCACCGTAGACAACGGCGCAGGTGCACTGAGCGTGCTGTTAGTGAAGGAGATCATGCCGTCACTGCCGACTCCTGCGCGCATGCGCAGGAGTGACGTCATCGCTGCTCCGGCCAGTCGATATCATGGCGGCGACGGAGGAGGTGACCGATGACCGCTGCAGGGGCTTCGATCTCAGGTAAGTAATTCATAATGAGCTAGTATGCTATGCATTATACCTATGTCTTGCAGGGTGTTTTTTTTATTTTTTTTATTTTAGAGGGGGTTTACTTTCTCTTTAAATCGCTATAAATATTAATTCAGCTCCACATAACTCAAAGTGTTAAACCAGTCCCAAAATAACTGTGACACAATTGAGACACCATGGTGTGAATAGTGACTCATAAATATTCACTCTTGATTCCATGCCATAAGTGCCTCCACCATTAGGTGAAAAACCTACTCATCTCCCTATAAGACCTCATACGTGGATAAGTAATCACTTTTTAAACTCTCTTCAAATGCAGGCATCAACTCGTGACTCCTTCTCCTCCGATCCAGATTCACAGTTTATCTCACTTTTCCACAGTACTCAGTCATCATATTACCAGATAGTATAAAACAAAAAAGGAAGAACCATAGTGTTCCCTGTCTTACTTAAACAAAATAAGTAAAATGCCACTAAATCTAATTCTAAATAAACCCAAAAGAGAAATACTCACACTTAGAAGTTGAAAAAATACATAAATATATTGATAAAAAAAACAAAAGGAAAAGTGTCACTTACAGGTGACCACCATACAGTATGCATAAATCGCTGAGTAAACTGTTGGCGCTATATAAATCCTGTATAATATAATATGCAGTATAAACCAGAGTCCAGGGAAAACAAAATGCCTTATATTCTGTTAATTAAGGTGAGCGGCCCATGCACTTATTGGTGGATTGTACTTATCTCCCTATATTAAACACTGGATTGCATGAGCCTAAATTTGTTTCATCACTGGATTCTGAAGCAATTATCTAGCACTTTCCCTTATGAACTTTTTTTGATATTCACTTTTTCCACACAGGACTATTGTTTTACTACACACTGTGGGTATTTCTGAATATTTTTGGACGCTTACAGTGTGTTGCATTTTGTTTTCACTGGATTTTGGTTTATACTGCATATGGTGGTCACCTGTAAGTGCCACTTTTAATTTTATTTATTATCAATATATTTATGTATTTTTTCCACTTTTACATGTGAGTATTTCTCTTTTGGGTTTATTAAAAATAGGATTTAGCACCATTTCACTTATTTTGTTTATTTATTTTTTAAATACCAACAATTGTTTTATTGTAGAGTAAAATAAGAAATTTACAATAAAAAAACACATACAAACATTTGTACGTAGTGTGTATCAACATTTTGCAATCCATAAGTATATATTACATAATCCTATGAAAAATGGTCAGTGGCACATTGAAGGACCTTCCTACCTAGTCATCATAGATTGCCACATATACTGTTCACAATAGAGAATATAGCCTATGTAGAGTGCCAGAAACTTTACAAAAAGTAAAAAGGGCAACTCCATTCCTTAATAATATAACAAAAAAGAAACGTAAGGGTATCAAAACGTTCATTGTGGTTTAATCAGTTGTTCTGAATTAAGGAGTCTATATACCCAATAACCCATATGCTAACCAGGATTCCATATTTCTGTCATAGATGGGCATAGTATCTATGACAGTGTGATGTACCTTTTCCATGAGCTGTATATCCACCAAACGTTTAGGATCTGATCCCAAGGGACACCAGGCGTGCCCCAGAACAGAGCAATTGTCCAGTGAACTGCACTGAACAGGGTGCAGGCCAATTTTTGTTCTGGAGGGGAGACTTTGGGTAAGTCAGCGAAAAAAAGACACATTGAATACCTGTGATCATGGCGACCTTAGAAGATACTTTCTGCCAGATCTGCTTAAATGCCCTACAACTCCAAAAGATATGTAAGTGTGTCCCCCTTTACGGACAACCCCTGAAGCAATTTTACGGCACCGTGGGGTAGAACCTATGTACCTACTTTTGAAGGGGTTTAGTACCACCTAGTGTGGAGTTTAACGACAGTTTCCTTCACTTGCCTTGGACTTTTGTGCATTTTTTGCATATTAGAAATCATATCTAACCAGTCTTCAGGGGATTTTGATTATTTATACTGTAGTTCATGTATGTGGGAACACTACAAGGAGTGGCAGCTTTATCCTCTGAACATTAGACACTGTTTTGAAACACTGTATGCAATAGGTTAATTATAAATCTTGTTTTCAAACACAAAGTAGCACACTAGTTCTTTTATTTTACTTATATGTCTTACTTTAGTTATGCTTAACCACTTCAGCCCCGGAAGATTTTACCCCCTTCCTGACCAGAGCATTTTTGCGCGGTCGTGTGACAATGTACCCAAACAAAATTGACGTCCTTTTTTTCCCACAAATAGTGCTTTCTTTTGGTGGCATTTGATCACCTCTGCGGTTTTTATTTTTTGTGCTATAAACAAAATAAGAGTGAGAATTTGGAAAAAAACACAATATTGTCTACTTTTTGCTATAATAAATATCCCCAATTAAAAATAAAAACAAAAAATTTCCTCAGTTTAGGCCGATCTGTTTTCTTCTATATTATTTTGTGCAAAAGTTATAGCGTCTAAAAAATAGTGGATAGATTTATGACAATTTTATTATTATTATTTCTTTACTAGTAATGGCGGTGATCTGTGATTTTTATCGGGACTGCGATATTGTGGCGGACAGATCGGACACTTTTGACACATTTTTGGGACCATTGACATTTACAGCGATTAGTGCTATAAAAATGCACTTATTACTGTATAAATGTCACTGGCAGGGAAGGGGTTAACACTAGGGGCGATCAAGGGGTTAACTCTGTTCCCTGTGAGGTGTTATAACTGTGGGGGGGATTGGAGTGATTGGGAGAGATGATAGATCGGTGCTCATACATTGTATGAACACACAATCAGTCTCCTCCTCCCCTGAGAGAACCGTGATCTGTGTGTTTACACACACAGATCACGGTTCTCGGTCTGTCATGAGCGGTCGCAGGTGCCCGGTGGTCATCATGCCCACCAGGCTCGAGCATCAGCTCTGTGTACATGCTGCGGGCGCACACCCCTAGTGGCCAAAAGGCGAAGCGACGTAAGGTAACGTTGTTTCGCCCAGCCGAACCATTCTGACGCAGTAAAACTGCTGCGGCTGGACGGCAAGTGGTTAAAAAGGATTATAAAAACTTACAGAGTAATAAAAACAAACAGGTTTTCAGTATCGGCAATAACCATGGCTGACCACATGGACTTCAAGATGACATCACGGACTAGGCTTCTCCCTCCTCTACACATTACGTCCTGTGAAGTGAATGGGCTTCCTCAGTAGTCCTGCTAAATAAGCCCAATCACAGGGCGTAACGCATATAGGAGGGAGGGGCCGAGCTATGATTAGGCTCCAAGGGATGGACAAAACACATTGGGGGCGTGACCTAGCTGGAGTCCGGGCTGAGACTGCCATTCATCTCACTTCATGCACATGAGTCTGCTTCATAATGTGTGGCTTTGGGATCTTTTCCTTTGACATTGATGTATAAAGAAAGGAAGGAAATAGATGGAGAGAGAGAAAAAAAAAAAAAACAATCTCAACAAACCACCCATGTTAACACTACCCCTGCCTACTTTCCCTCAACTTAAACACCCCAACCTAGCCTTTTCCTAAGGCATGACCACCCTGCCGATCTCTACCGTGTGGGCAAAAAAAACATAGGGGACAAAAACAAACACAGGGGCCACATTCACTCTTATCTACTGTATATACTAACAAAATATCTTCAACCAAACAGTAACCCGCAGACCGGTCGGGATGATCAGGGAACCATGGGGTTCCCAGCAACTGCATAAAATGACCAATACCACTTCAAAAGGAAAATAAATAAAGATAGAAAAAAATATAACAAAACTACCATTATATATCCTCCACACCCAAAATTGTCCTAACATCCCCAGTAGAGATGGGCCAAACACTCCCTCTGTTTGGTTTGGGAACTCCCGAACAGAGAAAAAGTTCTGACCCAAATGGCAAACCCTATTAAAGTCTATGGGAGCCAAATTTGATAAATCAAAAGTCCCCATTTTGAAGGAGTATTTGCAAATAATTGGCCATAAAAAGGCTAAATATTGTTTTTACAGGAACAGTGATTTTAATGATGCTTAAAGTGCAACAATAAAAATGAAAAATTCCTTTAAATATAGTGCTGGGGGTGGCTTAGTCAGAATATAAAGTGGTACATCTATAGCATGTATAGAACATGCTGCTGCAAAAATTAAATTTCTAAAGAAAAAAAAATGAATGATATTACATTTAAATTGCTGGCAATACAATGCCATTAAAAAAAATAAAAAAATAATTGTGGCCAGCCAGTCCATACTGGGCACTTCGGGTCTGGTATGAATTTTAAGGGGATCCCCTAAAATCCATACCAGACCCTTATCCGAGCACACAGCCTGGCAGGCTAGGAAAAGGGAGGGACAAGCAAGTGGCCTGGTGTGGACTGGGGTGGGGGACCCCACTTCAGTTTTTTTTTCACTTTAATTGCAATGCTTTTTTTTTATAGCAGATTCATCAGTTGTTAAGGACGCTGTGGCTGTCTTCCCGCCCGCTCGTTAACAACCAGCTATTCACTATGCCCTAATTGGGCAAAGCTTTGCCCAATCAGGGCTCAGAATGCTCTGTGCAGAACGCAGTGCATTGCAGGGCGTTTGCCAAATCCAAACACCCAAATACTTGCTCCTCTTACAGGGCTTGCTTTGGAAACCGTATGCCGCATTGCATGCCATTATTGAGTTTATGATCTAACAAAACCCCCAGATCCTTCTCCACTATGGATCCCCCCCAGTTGTACTCCCCCTAGTATGTATGATGCCTGCATATTCTTAGCCCCCCGAGTACATAACTTTACATTTATAAACATTAAACCTCATCTGCTACATAGTCGCCCAATTAGACAGAGCATTGAGGTTGGCTTGTAAATTGGAGACATCCTGTAAGGACGTTATTCAACTGCATAGCTTAGTGTCACCTGCAAAGACAAAAATGTTGCTTTTGATCCCAGACCCAATATCATTTATAAAGATATTAAAAAGTAAGGGTCCCAGCACTGAACCTTGGGGTACACCACTGATAACCTTAGACCATTTAGAGTAAGAATCATTAACCATTATTCTCTGAATTCTGTCTTTTAGCCAGTTTTCTATCCATTTACAAACTGATATTTCCAAGCCTATAGACTTTACCTTACACATTAGCCCCGTGTGGGGAACTGTATTGAACGCTTTTGCAAAATCCAAGTATACCACATCCACCGCCACCCCACTGTCCAAGGTTTTACTTACCTTTTCATGAAAAGAAATTAGGTTTGTTTGACAACTTTTGTCTTTCATGAATCCATGCTGTCTGTTTCTTAAAATATTTTTTTCCAGCAAGAACTCGTCTATGTGGTCTTTTAATAATCTCTCCAGTATCTTCCCAACTTTAGAAGTTAAACTAACAGGTCTATAATTACTTGGTAAAGACTTTGCTCCCATTTTAAATATAGGCACCACATTGGCCCTGCGCCAATCCAGTGGTACTATTCCTGTCATTAATGAGTCACTAAAAATTAGATACAATGGCTTTGAAATTATAGACCTCAATTCTTTTAGGATCTGTGGGCGTATGCCATCTGGTCCAGGTGGTTTATCCACCTTTATTCTGTCTAAATATTTCTGGACCATATCACTTTTGAGCCATTGGGGATTTGGGGCTGTGTCACTACTAGGGATGAGCTTCGAGTTCGAGTCAAACTCATGTTCGACTCGAACATTGCCTGTTCGCCCGTTCGCCGAACAGCGAACAATTTGGGGTGTTCGTGGCAGTTCCGCTCAGCCAATGACGTAGGCAGGGTCTGACATACGAGGGGGCGGGGTCACCCGTCAGATCATAGGGGTAAGCCTCGGCTTTCCCCGCTTGCGGGGAATAGCCAATGACGTAGGCTGGATCCCGCCTACGTCATTGGCAATTCCCCGGCAAGCGGGGAAAGCTGGGGCTTACCCTATGATGTGACGGATGACCCCGCCCCCTCGTAAGTCATGGGGGTTTCGAGTGGAGACTGGAGGAGACTGCAGCGCTGGACATCGGATCACCATGGGACACTGGATTACATTGCTGGAATGTTTTTTTTTAATTTTTTTAATAAAGGACTTTCCCAACTGTGTCTGTGTGTTTTTTTTACAATTTTTACACTTTCTTTGTAAAATGGTAGGGGTACAATGTACCCCTTACCAATTCACATAGGGGGGGCGGGATCTGAAGGTCCCCTTTGTTAAACCGGGCAAGGGTTGTGGGGATGAGACCCTTGTCCCCATGGGGACATGGTGCTTTGAGGGGTCGCAGAGCCCCAAAGCATCCTCCCCATGTTGAGGGCATGTGGCCTGGTACAGTTCCGGGGGGGGGGCGCTCTCTCACCCCCCCCTCTTTTCCTGTGGCCTGCCAGGTTGCGTGCTCGGATAAAGGGTCTTGTATGGATTTTTAGGGGGAACTCCATGCCATTTTTTTTTATTTGGCGTGGAGTTCCCCTTAAAATACATATTTGGTATGGATATTTGGGGGGAACCCCACATCATTTTTTTTTTGATTTGACACAGGGCTCTCCTTAATATCCATACCAGACCTGAAGGGCAGGGTAATGGAATTTGGGGGGACCCCCAAGCATTTTTTTTTTTATCAATGACTTTTCTCTGTATTGCCGGGAGCCGACAATTCATTATAGAAGCGAGTGCTTTTAGAGTTGAAAATGTTTTTATTGAAGGAATAAACAACACATCAGAAAAACAGTTGACATATCGTCAATAAAATAAGAACGGTAACGAGCGCGACAAATGGCTATCGCCTACAGCGGCGCTTGCGCCTAATGATTAAATGAGTAGACTTGAAGTCAATGTATGCCAAAATCAGAAGGTAGAAAAGAAAAAAGAAAGGGGGAGGAAAGAGATAGACAGAAGGGTTGGAGAGGGGGGGAAGGGGGGGGCGGGGGAGAGGGTCTGCTGGAAGAGCCCGGCACCGGAAGACAGTAACTTGCCAAGTGGGAGAGCAACCCTACCTCTTTAGGGAAAGGTCATGGTGGTGGTTGATCTGGGTTTTGAGGAGCAGGGAGCATGTTAGTGAGGGTATCTGAGGAAGAGAAGCGTAGCCAGACTGACCACAAAACTTTATATCGTCATAAGTGTTTATGTTGTCGAGTGCTAACATTTCCTCCATTCTCATGATGTCATTCACTGTAGAAACCCAAAGGGACAATGGGGGGGGGTGGTGGTTGGTTTCCAGAAGAGGGGGATCAGTTGGCGGGCAGCTGATAGCAGGAAGCGTAAAAGACAGTGTTTCTGAGAAGCTATCGAACCTGGTAACATGGAAAGGAGGGCTATCTCTGGGGTTAGTTGCAAAGATTCATCATATAAACCATTATATGCCTGAAATACCTGCTTCCAGAAGGGTCGTATCCGTTCACACTCCCACCAGACATGGAGATAGGTGCCTGTGGCTTCATTGCATCGCCAGCAGGAAGATGAAGTAGACGGGAAGATTTTATGTAGCGTGGTGGGATCCCTGTACCATCTGGCTATGATCTTGAAATTTTTCTCCTGTGAGTAACAGGAGATGGTAGACTTATGTGCGAAATAGTATGCAATCTGCCAGTCCGCTCTGGAGAAAGTTTTCCCAAGGTCTGTCAACCACATCCTTGTGTAAGTGGGCATGTCATTCTGCGTGAGGGCCTGGATCAGACTATAAATGTGGGAGAGTAGATGTCTGGGGAGCTCCTGAAGGGAGCTGAGATGTTCGAATTCCGAAAGTGGGCAATGGATTTGAGACAAGAGGTACAGTCGTTTAGCGAAGGTTGTTATGTGTAGGGAAGTGAGCCAGTCGCATGCCCCCTCAGGGACTATCGGAGCCCCCGTATCAGAATGAATAAAGGTGTGTGCTTGTGGCCAGGAAGAGCGGTGGAACAAACCTATTCGATGAGCCCTAATACCCTGAGGGAAGGCTGGATTGTCAAATAGAGGGGATAAGGGGGAGGGGTCTGAAGAAAGAACCCCACACAACCCTCTCCTGTACCAAAGAGCAAGGACAGCAATAGTTAGAGGTGAGGTGCCAGATAAGCGAGAGAAGCTGTCCTTGTAACCCCAGAGGAGGTCCCGTAGGTCTACTGGGGCTAGGTCCTGCTGGACCATTACTGAGGCCTTTTGAAATGGGCACGGGAACCATTCCAGGGTACGAGCCATAAGAGTAGATTTGTAATAAAGTTCGTAATCTGGTAGCCCCGTGCCACCTTGTAGTTTTGGACGTGTGAGTAGCTTATATTTAACTCTGGATAACCCATCATTCCAGATAAAAACGAATGGAGAGGGAACGTAGGGCCGAAAAGAAGGATTTGGGGATGGTAACCGGCACCGTTTGGAAGAGATATAGTAACCTTGGTAGGGTATCCATCTTGAGAGTGTTTATACGACCAAACCAGGGTAATGCCCTGCCCCCCATTCAACCAGGTCTTTCCGTATACAGGAGAAGAGAGGTAGGTAGTTTAGAGCAAAAGAGATTGGGGAAGTTGACAGGGATCATTATGCCGAGATAGGAGATGCCAGCGAGTGCTTTTAAATGACTTTTTTTCCTTCAGAAATGACACTTTGTGCAGGGACAGTTCTAAGCACGGCAAACAAGCTCTGCTTTATAGGCATACTATACCCCCCCCCCCCCCAGGTACGAAATTTAAAGGAATATTTCACTTTTATTGTTTCACTTTAGGCATTATTAAAATCACTTCTCCCAAAAAAATTGCCTTTTTTAAAACTTTTTTTGCATTGATACATGTCCCCTGGGGCAGGACCCGGGTCCCCAAACCCTTTTTAGGACAATAACTTGCATATTAGCCTTGATAATTAGCACTTTTGATTTTGAGTTCGAGTCCATTGTATTTAATAGGGTTCTAAAGTTCGCGCAAACTTTAGGTCTGTTCGCAGGTTCTGGTGCGAACCGAACCGTGGGGTGTTCGGCTCATCCCTAGTCACTACCACCCCCATTATGGACATGAGCCCCCACATGCTCCTTTGTATACACAGAGCTGAAGAAAGTATTTAATAAATTAGCATTCTTTGTCCCCAGTCCCCCACTCTAGATTATTTTGTAAAAGGTGCTCAGAATTGACCTTTTTACTATTAATATATTTGAAGAATTTTTGGGGGTTTGTCCTACTATCTTCTGCAATCTGCCATTCATTTTAAATTTTTGCATCCTTGATTTCCTTTTTACATATTCTGTTATATTCTCTGTAAAATTTAAATGACACTAGTGTTCCTTAATTTTTATATTTTTTAAAAGCTCTTTTCTTATAGTTTATAGCTTTTTTAACTTTGGTCGTGAGCCACATAGGTTTTATTTTTAGCCTTTTAAACTTATTGGCCATGGGAATATACTTATAAACAGTCTTTTTGAAGAATTCCCATTTCTGTTCTGTGCCCATTGATGCCAATATTCTCTCCCAGTCTAAGACCTGGAGAGCAGCCCTCATCCTTGGAAAATTTGCTCTCTTGAAATTAAGTGTTTTTATCTTTCCTGTATGTGATTTTTGCTTACAGCTAACATAAAATGAGATCATGTTATGATCACTGCTACCCAGGTGTTCCTTTATCTGAGCATTAGTAATACGCTCTGCATAGTTTGAGATTACCAGGTCCAACAGAGCATCATTCCTAGTTGGGGCCTCAATAAACTGGACCATAAAATTGTCCTGTAATAGGTCTATAAATTTTTGTCCTTTAACTGTCCCAGCAGTGCCATTACTCCAGTCAATTTCTGGGTAGTTAAAATCCCCCATTATTATCACCGTCCCAGCCCTTGCATCCCTTTCCATCTGTGCAAGGAGCCGAGTCTCCACCTCCTTATTAACATTGGGTGGTCTATAACAAACTCCAATGATTAACTTTTGAACTACGCACATCTGTATGCAGTTCCACCCATAATGCTTCAGACTCATCACACTCTCCATCCACCAGGTCCTCTTTCACACTCGCTTTGAGATCACTTCTCACAGTGCCGTCTACCTATGCAGATAGTAGGAGCAACCACAGAGAGAAACCATTAAACACATTCAGATTACAAAGATAAACACAGCAGCCTTTCACCTGATTATGTAACAACAAAAAAACATCAATATACTGTATATACTCGAGTATAAGCCGAGTTTTTCAGCACCTTTTTTTGTGCTGAAAAAGCCCATCCTCCGCTTATACTCGAGTCCTCCCAGCGCTGTGCCCATCTGCAGCCTTATGATCTCCCGGAGCTGTGATATATGCAGTCTAGGCCGTGCAGTGTTACAAAGCCCCGCCTTCTCCGTGATAGGCTGAACACTGACTCACTGCTGGGAAACCGAGTCAGTGTTCCATCATGGAGGAGGCGGGGCTTTGTTACACTGCATGGCCGCCGACTAGACTGCATTTATCACAGCGCCGGGAGATCATAAGGCTGCAGATGGGCACAACGCCGAGAGATCATAACCCCCGGGAGATCAGGTACTTGAGGCACAGTGAGGCTGAGGCATGCAGATGGACACACAGTGAGGCTGAGGCATGCAGATGGGCACAGTGAGGCTGAGGCATGCAGATGGGCACAGTGAAGCTGAAAATGGGCACAGTGAAGCTGCAACTGGACACAGTGAGGCTGCAGATGGGCATTGTTGACCCTCTTTTCCATTTACCGTAGCTGTTGCATTCTCACCCTAGGCTTATACTCGAGTCAATACGTTTTCCCAGTTTTTTGTGGTAAAATTGGTGTCTGCTTATATTCAGGTCGGCTTATACTCGAGTATATACGGTAATTACAGAGAAAATAGCCATAGCTGAAGGCTACAAAATATATACCTCAGTTAATCTCTGTGTGATATTTTAATACTCTTTGTACACTTATGTTGTTCTATAATATTGATTTATTTTTTGTTTAGTTACATAACTTGTCATTCAATAGCGTGGATCCTCATGAAGTTATTATTGGTGAAACGCCCTAATCCATGATGCCAGTCTGGGATTATATATTCTCCAGTTATGATATCTGTCATTACTTTGGATATAAGTTTGCATTAAGGTTTTTTTATTACTTTTTATGATAATTTAAAAGTTGTAATAAAAGTGATTGTTTTTAACATTATCGTATTGCGGCATCCCTTGAAAGGCAGATGGAAAATCCCTTTATTGCATGTCTTCCACTATTCCCGGGTCTACAGTTATTAGGGAACAGACAATTGTGTATATTGTATAAATAGGGATGGTGCCTTATGGGAAATAATTATTGTTAGTTGTCTTTACCACAAGCTAATATATGGATGTATGTTTGTGTACTTCCTGACTGTGGCAGGAAAATTATATTGTAAGCTCTAAATGAGAGGTGGACTGAACCATATGATTTTATGTACCTATGTATTTTGATACCTTATATGGTATATACATGAACTAAAAAAAATGAAGGAAAAAAAATTGAAATCACTGTTACTGTATTTCCCTAACACATTAAGTAATCACAGAATTGAGATATGAAAAAAATGAGATCTTGCAGTAAAATACAAATAGTGAAGCAGCAGTATTAACTTTAATACAATTTTGTTAAAAACGGTTGACTTCATGCTTTAAGATAATGTAAAACCTGCTCTGTGCAAAATCGTTTCAAAGTAACTAGTACAAAAATGAACACTCATTAAAACAGCTTGGACTGGGATTAGGAGAGTGCAATTTGTCTGGGAATGAGAAGTCAGCACAAGGGTTGTGGTTCATACTGATAAGGCTTGGAGGAAATTCCCTCCCATAGTAAGACAAACTGGAAAGAGGAAACGAGAACTCAGACTGCTTTGGCTGATACATTTAAAATCAGAACAGACAATTTTTATAAGATTTCAATGAATCTTTATTAATATTCTTCATTTGACATATTTTACACATTTACATTTTACACATACTCTGCCATGAAACATATTAGAAATGTAAATTACAAACTGGAATTACCATTTAGATTTTATTTAATTTCATCTATGCATATTGTCCTTAATAACTTAGTTTTCATGAGAAAAGCAGCTGTGGCTGCTTGCATGTATGTGGAATGTACTATAGGTACACGGTAAAGGAATACATTATTCATAATATCAGGATCTTGTAATGTAGCTAAAATTTCTGGTACCGAACAACTGAAGCATGTCCAAAGGCACTTTGTAACAAAAAAATAGGATTTTCTGTACATTATTTTTTGACTGGAATAATAAAGATGAACTCCAGCCGTAAAGCTGTTGTAAAAGCAGAAGGTTTTTTATCATAATGCATAGATAAAAAAAAAAACCTTCTGTGTGTAGCAGCCACCCCAGCACCCCCCTCTCTTCATTTCTCCAGCAATGTCCACAAATGTCTAAGCCACCCAGGACACTTCTCATTGGCTGAGGCACAGCAGCTGCACCATTGGCTCCCATGGCTTTCAATCAAAGTCAGTCAGCCAATCAGGGGAGAGAGGGGCGGGCCAGGATGGGGCTCCATGTCTGAATGGATACACGGAGCTCTGACTCGGCTCGGGTGCCCCCATAGGAAGCTGTTGACTGAGGGGGCACTCGTTGGGAGGGAGGGGCCAGGAGCAGCAAAGAGGGAGCCGACAAGAGGAGGATCTGGGCTGCTCTGTTCAAAACCAACTACACAGAGGATGGAAAGTATAACATGTTTGTTATTTAAAAAAAAAAAAAATGGGACTTTACAATCACTTTAACTTTAGTCCTGCATAGTCGTAAATAATTCTGACCTGTACTGAAACCCCTTGTTCTGATTTTACTACTCACTTAGAGTTTCTCAAAGTGTGCATTAGGAGCAACAATAAGTCAGAATAAATTATATGTGAATCCTTACCCTGTAAAACAACCCATTATGTTCAAAATAGAAATGAAATACACAATCTTTTTGAATATACTGTGCGTGTGTTTATATATATATATATATATATATATATATATATATATATATATAGCTAAAATATATATACCCTGCATTGCATAGAGGCAAAAAGACCCAGAGATTATGTCACTAGGTCTAAAAAAGATATATAGTGAAAACAGAAAGGTTTTTATTAAAAATGTGGATCATTTTGATGGTGAAGGAGAAGGAATCGAGGAACGCATATTATAAGCAGACTGAACTTCAGATCTTTCCTAGGCAGGTTTGTGTGCAGCATGGCCTGAGCTGCAATACTGAGTAACAAACTTGATTACAATTACTCTTCAAATTGCTAGGTTCAGATTTGACAAAAAAAAAAAAAAACTATGAATAGAGTCTCCTCCACAACATGCTGGAGTCCAAGACTTTGTGATCAATTTCACAGAATCTGGGATAGCAAGTATTGTATACAATTGACAAGCAGAAATAAGTGACACCAACCAGGGTAGATCTGTTAGATCTCTTTAAAGGAGAAGAATTTATAGGGACAAAGTGCTGAAACCGTACATACTGTTGCTATAGCCAATAAGTCAATTAATGAGGACCTTAGAACATGCATAGTAGATGGGCTATGGTGCTGGTCTTCAACAGAGTATTCAATCATTAGCTGTATACAGATAACAAGAACAACATACTGTAGGACATTGTCAAAGACAGCGCAATTGAAGACCCAGGGTGCTGGTTGACAGTTTACTGTGTAGCTGTAGTCCAGCACAAATATTGTTTGTGACTGGAAGCTCCCTAAGCCAAAATGCTTCCTGATGCCCACTTGACAGCTGGCAAGTGGGAGTGAGTAAATCTGCTTGGATAATTTGTGGGGGGGGGGGGTCCATTTAATCCTGATTGAAATATACAAAATCCATATTTAGCATCAGAACCATTCTGAAGTGTATTTGGGGGGAATCTTGATAATAACTCTAGCTAATAGGCAAGGCATGGTCAACAACGGACATGGGGAGCTGATCTTAAAAATATGGTACAATAGGGATAGGGTCCTTTTATTGTAATGTCAAATAAGAAAAACATAAATCCTATAAATACATGCTTGGGAGATGAATTTAATCTGTATGAAGTGTTATAGAACAATACAATTTTCACAGACAGCTTCGGTGACATCACTGGCATCACTTATTTTGAAAGTATCATTTATTTCTCCATCTTTTAAATTTAGTAAGCTTTAAATACAGCAGTAGCCCCACAATATAGTCAAATTAGACTTGGAAAAAAGGCTTTTAGGTTATTTTGGCTAAGATATTTGATTTTTTAAATTTAGTGGTAATAGGCAGGGCCCCTGTCTACCCACCCCCCTCTAATTCACTCCTGACCCTGCCTCAAAACAAAATGCAGCTCTGTCTTCAAGTGAAGCCAGATTGCTTTATGGTGCGCGCGCACGCACGCCAAACGAGTACATTTGGGATGTCCTTATATAGTTTGTAACACATGTATTTTCTGTTTGAATTTTGTTTGCTATGTATTTGCAAAAAAGATGTGTTTTAGAGCAAGTATTTTTTACTTTTGTTTGTATTTTTCTTTTCTTTTTTTTTTTCTAGGAAATATTTTTGATGTTGTCAATGTTTGTCGTTTTTGTAGGTTGTTAGTTTCACTTTGATTTAATTGTCTGTGCTGAATTATTTAGCAAAATCTTCCTCATCCAGTTTGTCCATAAATGCACCCAGTTTGTCCCCAAATGCAGCCATTGTGTCCCATATACAGCCAGTTTGTCCCCAAATGCAGCCAGTTTCCCCCAAATACAGCAAGTTTGTCCCCAAATGCAGCCAGTTTTTGCAGCCAGTTTGCCCCCATATGCAGCCAGTTTGTCCCCAAATGCAGCCAGTTTTTGCAGCCAGTTTGCCCCCATATGCAGCCAGTTTGCCCCCATATGCAGCCAGTTTGCCCCCATATGCAGCCAGTATGCCCCCATATGCAGCCAGTTTGTCCCCATATGCAGCCAGTTTGTCCCCATATGCAGCCAGTTTGTCCCCATATGCAGCCAGTTTCCCCCAAGCACAGTCAGTTTGTCCCCAAATGCAGCCATTTTGTCTCCCAAATGCAGCCAGTTTGTCCCCCAAATACAGCCAGTTTGTCCCCCTCAGCACTGCACTTACCTTCCTCGGGCCAGCGCTGTCCTTCCGTCCTCAATGTCTTTTCCCGCCCTCTATGTCGCTTCAGCCAATCAGGTTACCGGTAACCAGACCCGGTAAACCTGATTGGCTGAAACGCCTGTCAGTGTTAACCAGGGAACGCACCCCCCGTGCGTCCTCTGGTTAGCTATTTGGAAGTCGATTACAGCCCTCAGGCTGTAATCGGGAAGCCTATCAGAGCCGCTGGCTCTGATAGGCACTTCCAAAGACCAACCAGCCGCTGTTATTCAGATGGCCGGCGCTCAACAGGGGGCCAGCCATCTGAATAGTGGGCGGCAGCAACAATACATAGGTTCATGCAATGCATGAACCTATGTATTGTTGTGAGTGACGGGCGCAGGAGCGAGAGGGGGCGGCGCTCCTGTGCCCACTATGGACGCACTGCCACTGCTTAGGAGACTGTCCGCTTGTGGGAGCAATCCTTTTATCTCTTGTCAAACGTCAAAACTATATTCTGTTAGTCTCTCAAATTAACATACATGTGTTTTTGCTTTCCTAGCTCTTTTCCAAGTCCTATTTTGTTGACCAATAAAATGTAAAGCAATTTTTTTTATGTTTTATGTGTTTTGTTTGTTTTGTATTTATTTGTTTTGCAAATGCATGCTCAATCCAAGTAATGCATTTTACACTCCCTCCTAAACAATTTGCCAGGAAGAGATTTCCCAGCTTAAATAGGCTGATTGTCATGGCAAAATATAAAAAAATGTGTGATTTGTCTAAAAAAGCAACATTAGAGCAGTGGTTCCCAACCTCAGTCCTCAAGTACCTCCAACAGGCCATGCTTTGGCAATTTATCTGAGCTAACATAGCTGGGCCAAACTACCAAGCCATTGACTCTGATTTCAAGCACCTGTGCAAGATAAAGTAAAATCTGAAAACCTGGCCTGTTGGGGGTACTTGAGGACAGGGTTGAGAACCACTGCTTTAAAGCACTGGGCTAAATAAAATCTAGCTCAAGACAATCCTATTATTCTCTGGGCATTTGAGGGAAACCAAATGAGTGTTAGAACCCCTGCTTGTCTTTTTAGGTTGGGTTTTGTGTCCCTTTTCTGAAAATTTGCTTCACTTTCTGTCACATAGCCAAAAAGGAAGTGAGGGTAAAACCCTACCAATGTCTTTCCTTGGGGACACACATGTCAATCTAATTAGTGTGCCCATTAGGCAAATTGCACTCTAGCACTTGACTGTGGACACCCCAAATTATTAGGTATATTGGACTTTGGGGTTGATTTACTAAAGGCAAATCCACTTTGCACTACAAGTGCACTGAAAGAGCACTTGGAAGTGCAGTCGCTGTAGATCTGAGGGGAAGCTATGCTGATTTTATAATCCAATCACTTAGAAGCAAAAATTCTGTTTTTTATTTTCCTTGCATGTCCCCCTCGAATCTCCAGCGACTGCACTTCCAAGTGCACTTGCAGTGCAAAGTGGATTTGCCTTTAGTAAATAAACTCCAAAGTCCAAGATAACAGGGTTAACCACATAGAACGCAAGATGGGAGAATTCGCTGGCATTATTAATGAAGTCATTGATGCCCATAATGAGAGGGAGGATGAACTACAAATGCTGAAAGCTAAAATGGCCGATCTCGAAGATCGTTTGAGAAGAAATATTAAAATCCGTGGGATACCCGAGTCGGTCAAACCAACAGAATTGAATGCCTATTTTCAGAAAATCCTCCAAGAAATGCTTCCAGAAGCTTCTGTAACAGACCTATCTATAGATAGGATCCATAGACTGCCGAAACCCAGACATTTGCCAGATCATTTACCAAGAGACACAATCGCTCGAATTCACTTTTATCAAACCAAAGAGAAACTTCTCCAACTTATGAGAAATCCTGAAAGTGCACCACCCTGAACCCAAGGCCTTTCCTTCTAACCAGATCTATCAGCTTACACAATACAAAGAAGGAGGAACATGGCCACTATTACTAAACCTCTGAGAAACCATCAAATCACCTATAGATGGGCATACCCGGCAAAACTTCTGATCACAAAAGAAGGGAAAGCATTTCCTATCAACTCGGCGGCAGAAGGTATACAGCTTCTGAAAGAGTGGAATATCCTGGAAAAGAGGACCCTCCATCAACATCCTCTTCACCTCTGCCCCAATCACCTGCCTGGCCACATGACGTAAACGACTGAAAACTCAGGCTACATCATACCGCTACTACATATCTTTAGCTCCAGTAGATCCGTGGAACTTTATCTAGTTCTTTTTTCGTCCCTTTGAGAGTTACGGGATATTATCCCTACAGATTTGGTTGAATCGTTCTTTTTTTATCTTATTGCTTTTCGTTCACATCGGAGATAAGTTTTGTTTTAATCTCTGGTGTATACTACTCTGAACTTACAATACAGCATTTTTAACTCTGGCTCTCTGTTAATGCAGCGTATCTGAAGATTCCTCTGACTAGTCTCTACAAGACCTGAAGATCAAAAGACTCCAGTGACTCTTATCCTTAACAGAAGGTATCATGGGGTTTAAAATGTCTTCATTTAATGTTCGGGGGCTGAGCAGTCCACAAAAAAGAAGCATGCTCTGGAAGGAAGCAAAATTTCTACAAAGTGATATCTTATGTTTGCAAGAAACTCACTTTTCAGCTCCAAAACCCCCAAACTTTTTTCATCAATGCTTCCCAACTATGTTCTGTTCTAACACCCCAAAGAAGAAGAGAGGGGTAGATAGATATTCTCATCAAAGATACTGTATCTTTTAAGCAAATCCATACAGAGACAGACGACTTGGGTAGATATATTATACTCGTGTGTGAGGTAAATAATACGGTCTATACCATAGTAAATGTCTACTTACCTAATGTGAAACAAGTGTCTTTTCTGAACAAGGTTTGGAAACAGGTTTGTGCAGTGTGAAAGGGTTATACCATACTATGTGGCGATTTTAATGCCATACCCAACAAATCCTTAGACATCTCTACTGGGACTCAAAGACTTTGTGAAAGAGCCACCCTTTTGCGCTTCATGGCCTCAGAAAACCTACATGATGTGTGGCGATGCCAACACTCGACTGAGCGGGATTATTCCTATTTCGAGTGTGCATCGCACACTCAAGAATTGATCTTTTTTTGGTCAACAAGTTTCTCTTGCAGAATGTTAGTGCGTCTACTGTACACAACATCACGTGGTCAGACCATGCCCCAGTCTCCATTGAAGTGGAGGGATCCCGCACTGAAACACCGGCGAACAGATGGAAAAATTATGTTTTTATTTTTGAACATCCAGATCATAACTGCAAAATTACTAATGAGCTCCGTGAGTTCTTCCTTACTAACGTCCCGTCTGTGTCGGATCCCTTCACGCTATGGAACTGTCATAAAGCGTACATGAGGGGAATTCTCATGAAAATAAGCAGTGTTACCAAGAAACAACTGAATCAGCAGCTTAATGAGTTACTTATTCAAATTGATAAACTGGAATCGGTAAACAAAAAATCATCTGACCCTACAATCAGCTCCCAACTTGATAGAACCAGACATGAGCTTAGATTGTTACTTATTTCCCAACACAATCACTCTGCACGGAAATGGAAGGCACACTTTTATAGTCAAGGTAATAAAGCGGGAAAATTATTAACTAATCAAGTAAAAGAGAAAACAAACAATCAAACAAAAAATACCATTTATTTTCCATCGAACCATGGGTACCAAACTCTTTAATCCAAAAGAAATTGCTAATGCATTTAGAGACTATTACAACAATCTCTATAACTTAAAAGATGACACCTCTACTCTGCAACCTTCCCCAGAGATGATCCAGGAATTCCTGGATTCAATTTCCATGCCCAAGCTAGATTCTGACCAACTTAAAACTCTAAACCAACCAATTTCCATAGGTGAACTTCAAAAAACAATTATGTCTCTCTCTAAAAACAAATCTCCAGGCCCAGACGGATTCTCGTCTGAATACCATCGCACATTTCATTCCATACTAAGTCCACATTTATTAAGAGTATATGAAACTGCTGCCTCCAAAGCTTAATTTCCTCCAGTAATGTTATCGGCCACAATTGTAACATTACCTAAACCTGGTAAATCGCCTGACGCCCCGCAAAATTTTAGGCCCATATCTTTATTAAATGTCGACTTGAAGGTATATGCCAAAATTATACCAAACAGATTGGCCCGGTTCCTGCACGCCCTGGTGAAACAGGACCAGGTTGGTTTTGTCCCGGGCCGACAGAATTATTAATCTACTTAACGCTGCAGAGTCATCGGGGGTCCCTTCTCTGCTTCTGTCGTTAGATGCAGAAAAGGCCTTTGATAGAATTCATTGGGGATACTTAAGACATGTATTAGGCAAATTCTGAATATCAGGTACAATTAGTTCAGCCATCTTAGCATTATATACTAATCCCTCCGCAATGGTTTACACAGAAGGCATGTTTTCATATCAGGCATTTTAGTTTCAAGACAAGCACACTCCATTTCTTTATTTGCGAATGATGTGATCCTGTCCCTCTCGGAACCAAATACTTCTCTTCCAGATGTACACAACACATTATAGTATGAAATTTGGTTGAAATAGTTTAAAGTAAATGCAACAAAATCTAATCTACTCGCCATAAATATAGACAAGGATCTTCAACAGACCCTTTCTTCACGTTATCCATACCCATGGGAAAGCACAAAGGAGTCATTAATAAATAAAGACCAACAGACATCTTTCTTTAAACAATTTATTTTCTTTTGGTAAATTAACTTAGGCCACGATGTTGTTCAAGGGGTATCCTGATAATAAACTAACTTAAATTAAAATTAAATATGAAGCCATCTTGGCTATAATATATCAACCCCAAATTTTACACTGTGTCCATCCAGACAATGCTGGAAGACTATTCCCCCACTAAACAACATCATGACTGTTCCAAGAATAGGGAGGGTGGGTGGGAGTCCCGGTCCTGTTCCTCAGGGTCTGCAGGTAACGGCCGGACTGGTCCTTTTATCCCCTTTAGAATCGCAGGCTTTTGTTACCCGCCCAAATCAAGCAATAACCGCTGCTTGTTGCTGTGCAGGGGAAGATTATACTGTAACCAATGGTAACCCTGTAAAATAGCATAAGGAACATGCATTACCCTTTGAGCTCTCCCATGTGGGTCCTGCATATTGCATGTATAATGTGGATAAGGTCCTCTATGGGACTTTGAGGGTGGAGAGTCTTGAGATCCGAAGTATATTAAAAATATATTTATTGTAATAATTTAAACAATATCAAAAAGGTATAAGAACATTGGAGAATAGGATGTACACTAAACAACACAGACCATAGTAAAACAACAAGGGTTACAGTATCACATAAACCAAAAAAACACTATCAGAGTCCTGATATGTGCAACAGGACGCGGTATGACCGACGCGTTTCGAGGCTGTAGGTATTTTGAAAAAAAACTCTTCAGGGGCTAGTGGTGGTATGTGCTGTGATCTAAAAATTCAACATGAAAACAAAACAACAAATGAGCAAATGCATCACAAAACAACATGTGGATAAAGTACATTGCACTGAAAATAATTAAATGTACATATTATTTAAGAAAAAATACTGAAACCAAATGCTGACCTTTGTTGTTTGAAAGGTTCAGTGAGAGACATCCATTTAAAAGACGGAAGTTAAACCTCGCTGCATGTGGACGAAGAAACACAGGAAAGTCGCACGGAGAGGACCATGCCTGGACTGCGCCCGGGTCAGAACACAAAGGGCACCTGCGACCAAACAGCAGATAGGTTGTACTGCCGACCCCAATGTTCCCTAAACCATCTGTATACAGATCAAGAACAAAAATGACATATCAAAAAGGTATTGAACATCACTCTATGCCAGGGATCTCCAAACATTCTAAACAAAGGGCTGGTTTATTGTCCTTTAGGCCTCTTTCACACGGGGCGGATCCGTGAAGATCCGCCCCGTGAAGCTCCGCTTGCTCAGCGGGGATCGCTCCGTTGATCCCCGCTAAGCCGACGGATGACTGGGCGGTCCCCGCACACTGTGCAGGGACCGCCCTGTCAGAGCGCCGCTCTCCCCTATGGGAAATCGGATGACGGACCATAGAGTCCGTTGTCATCCGATCCGCTCCGCAGACGGAAGGAAAAATAGGATTTTCCTCCGTCACACTTTTTCGGAGCGGAGCTGATGTCAGCGGACATGTCACCACTGACATCCGTGCTTCCATAGGGGTGCATGGAGGATCCGTTTCAGGTCCGCCTAAAAAACTGACAGGCGGACCTGAACGGACCTCTGTGTGAAAGAGCCCTTAGGCTCTTGGAGGGCCGAATTTTGGCCAGCGGGAGTGAAAAATTTCCTGGCATCAGTGGGAGTAAACATCTTGTCACGTACCTGGTAGGAGTCTGGAATGACGAGGTCGGCCTCCCTTGTACCTCCAACCCAAGCCCCACTGAGGATGGGACAGATGGTGGCTAGGGTGAGGAGGAACACAAGTGCCTGTAGTTGCGTGCAGAACTTGTCAGTTGAGTTGCAGACGTGGAGATGCAGGCAGAGCATCTGGTAAGGAACTGGACTCAGGAAAGCTGGTAGGATGGACAGCTAGCACAGGCACTGGAGACAGTGTTAAGCCAAGCAGGAGGCTGGTGCAGAATCACAAGGGTGGCCGGGTTCGGTAGCAGACGGGCGGCGAGGTACAAGGCATAGGCAGGAGGGAGGTCAGATGGGAAGCCGAGATCAGGAACCAGTAATCAAGTATTCAAGTCCAGAAGCAAGGTCAAAGGGAAGCCAAGGTTCAGCAACAGGGATCAAGCCAGGTTTAAACAGAGTTCAGGTATCAGGGTACTTGCTGAAGACCAGTCAGCACTTGTCAGGAGTATCCTTTAAATAGGCACGCTGGCGCCAAAGGGAATTAGGAGCGCACTCCTGTGCGCGCACGTTGCCCGCACGCACATGCGTGAATTGCGCACGCACATGCGCAATGATACTCCGGAAAGGCCGCTGCGGCCCGGGGATGCGCGCGCCAGCATTCTGAGACTGTTGACGAATGCACGCTTGTGCAGACGGATTCCCAGCAGCTTCCTTACATTGCCCCCCCTTAGGGGCAGCCTCCGGATGCCCCTCAGGACCTCTTTTTCCGGGTGGCGTAGAAAGAAAGCTCGTACCAGTCTTGGAGCATGCACATCAGAAGCTGGTTCCCAGGAACTTTCTTCCAGCCCGTAGCCTTTCCATTTAATGAGAAACTGTGTTTGGTTGCCTCTCTTCCTACAGTCCAGGGGGTTTCAGAAATCCGATTTGGGAAAGAATTTGGCACTGTAGGCTTCAACAAAGAAACATGGAATACTGGGTGGATTCTCAGGTTCTTGGGTAACACTAATTCGAATGCTACTGCATTAATCTTTCTCTTGACTGGAAAAGGCCCTAAAAATCTTGGGCCAAGCTTCCTCGAGGGGCAACTTAGTTTCAAGTTCGCTGTGGAAAGCCAGACCTTATCTCCAGGTTCAAGATTCAAATTGCCTCTTCTCTTCTTGAATAACTTTTTATTATCTGCCTGGGTCTTGGAGATTGTATCCTGCAGTAATTGGTAGTTGGAGTTAAGGAAGTTCAACCTGTCTTGTACGGCAGGTACAGAAGAATCAATAGGCAGCTCAGGCAAGAAAGAAGGATGGTATCCATAATTGGCGAAAAAAGGTGACTGTTTGGTTGCTGAATGGATGGAATTATTGTATGAAAAAATTCCGCGAGTGGGAGAAGTGATAGCCAGTCATCCTGTGCAAAAGAAGAAAAGCATCGTAGGTACTGTTCAAGGGTTTGATTGACCCTTTCAGTCTGTCCATTAGTTTGTGGGTGATAAGCTGTGGAGAGGCGGAGTTCAATGTTCAAGGTTTCACATAAGGCCCTCCAAAATCTAGAAGTGAACTGCACCCCTCGATCAGAAACTATGCTGTCAGGGATGCCATGCAACCTTACAATCTCCTTGATAAAAGTTGAGGCAGTCTCCGGGGCAGAAGGAGTTCCTTGCAGAGGTACAAAGTGGGCCATTTTGGTCAAACGATCAACCACAACGAAAATGGTAGTGAAGTCTTCAGATGGGGGAAGTTCTACGATAAAATCCATGGAGATCATGCTCCATGGTTTCTCAGGTACAGGAAGGGGCTCAAGAAGACCCCAAGTTCTGGCTCTGTCTTATTCCGAAGGCATGAAACAAGTTCTTACATATTTCTTGCAGTCGTTCATCAAGTTTGGCCACCAGAATGTACGGGAGATCTAATTAGCCGTATTGTGAATCCCAAAAGTGGCCCGCTAGGGGATGATCATGACATCGCCCTAGGACGGCAACTCTGAACTGTTCTGGGATAAAGATTTGCCTTTTATGGAAGTACAGGCCATCCCTTAGTTGAAGGGCCAGGTCCTTGGAAGGCGGTTGGTCTTCCACATATTTTCTTATTTGTGACATCAGATCCGCCTGAAGAAGTAAAAAATTCTTGGCTGGTAGAATAGTATCAGGTTCCGAGGATACAACTGGATCATTGAACATGCGGGACAAGGCATCTGGTTTCCCGTTCGAGCCAGGACGGTAGGTTATATGAAACGAGAGAAAAAAAGTGCCCATCTTGCCTGCCGAGGTCTTAGGCGTTTAGCTGTCTTCAAATACGAGATTTTTGTGATCTGTGAAGATGAGAATTGGGTGAGAAGCTCCCTCCAAAAAGGTAACGCCATTCTTCAAGAGCGGCCTTGATAGCCAGTAGCTCTCGGTCACCAACATCATAATTCCTTTCGGAAGGATTTAATTTTTTAGAGAAGAAAGCCACAGGGTGGAGCAATGATTTGGGACCTTGGCGTTGGGAAATAATAGCCCCAACTGCATTTTCCGAGGTGTCTACCTCCAAAACATAAGCTAAGGAGGGATCGGGATGTTTCAAGATGGGAGCTGAGGTGAATAAGGCTTTCAACTGTTCAAACGCTGTCTGAGGAACATGCTGTTTCGTTAGCTGAGTAATGGGAGTAATGATGCCAGAAAAGTCCTTAATAAATTTTCTATAAAAGTTGGCGAACCCCACAAACCTCTGCACAGCTTTTCTGTCAGTAGGAGCAGGCCATTCCAAGACAGAAGCGACTTTCTGGGGGTCCATGGAGATTCCCTCGGTGGAGATGACAAGTCCTAGGAAATGCACAACTTGCTTTTCAGTCGCATTTTTCAGCCTTTGCGTAAAGTCGGTGTTCCCGCAATCGAGCTAATACCTTTTTTACATGAGTCCGATGGGATTCTAAAAGATTCCGAGAATACAAGGATGTCATCCAGATACACGATGACGAATAAATCAAGAAAGTCCCGAAAAACATTGTTTACCAGATGCTGGAATGTGGCTGGAGCATTGCAGAGCCCGAATGGCATGACTAAATACTCAAAGTGGCCAAAGCGTGTCCGGAAGGCCGTCTTCCATTCGTCTCCCTCCCTGATTCTGACAAGATTATAGGCACCCCTCAAGTCCAGTTTGGAGAACACTCGTGCCCCTCGCAGCCTCTGGAATAGTTCGGGGATCAGAGGAAGAGGGTACCGATTCTTGACAGTGACCCTGTTAAGGTCACGATAGTCCACACAGGGCCTGAAGGTGTGGTGTTTTTTCTCAACGAAGAAAATACCGGCTCCTGCTGGTGAAGTGGAAGGCCGGATGAACTGCTTTTCAAGGCTCTCGTCGATATAGGTACGCAGGGCTTCCAATTCAGGCTCAGAGAGAGTGTAAATCCGACCAAACGGATCTCGGCTCCCGGTAGAAGTTCAATGGGACAATCGTAAGTTCTATGAGGTGGAAGAGTGTCTGCACCCTTTTTATTAAAGACGTCCAGAAATTCGTGATAAGCAACCGGGATCAGTTTAGAGGCTTCATGGTCAGGGTGGATACCCAGGAGGGGCATGGAGTTGACAGTTCCTCCCAAGAGGCAGTGCATCTGGCAGTAGTTGGATGAAAAAGAGATATCTCCGGTAAGCCAGTCAATGTGAGGGTTGTGTGCCTTCAACCAGGGAATGCCGAGGATAACGGGAAACATGGGAGAAGCTATGACATCCAAACGGAGGAGTTCGCTATGGCCTGAAGAAGTCTGGCAGAGAATAGGCAAGGTCTCTTGAGTAACCGGGCCTGATTTAATACCGGAGCCGTCAGCCAGATGGACATGGAACCCTTTCCTCTTGGTACACATGAGCAGCTGCTGAAGAGAAGCAAATGCAGAGTCCACAAAACAGCTGCAGGCCCCAGAGTCTATGATTGCAAGTACTGAAACCGTCTTTTTGGGGAGCCGAAGCTTGATGGGAAGAGAGACGACATGTGACTGATCCTTCCCAGGGAGATGCATCACAAGAGGCTGACAGGAAGAGACCCTGCAGGTCTTTGCCGGACAAGTTCGTATGAAGTGGCCAACCTCCCCGCAGTAGAGACACAGACTGCCTTGTACTCGACGTAGACGTTCAGCAGGAGAAAGAGGTAACCTACGAAAACTGCTGTGAGGTGCCTTATGCTGTTCCCTCCTTCTGGGGGGAGGAACAGGTAGAGGAGCAGGGGCGGCTGGCCTTGAAACCACAGAAAGAGCCCCTTTAGATTTTTCCGATTGCCTTTCTCGAAACCGCCGATCGATCTGAATAGTTAAATTTATCAGATCTTCCAGGGACGCGGGTATTCCCACTCTGGCAAGTTCATCTTTTACGGTGTCAGAAAGTCCTAGTCGGAACTGGTGACGAAGTGCAGAGTGATTCCATCGGGTATCTGCGCTCCAAACACGAAAGTCAGTTACGTAATCTTCAACAGGCCTTGGCCCTTGCTGTAATTTGTCAAGCATGGATTCGGCAGTTTGCTGGAAAAAGGGGTCAGCGTATAACTGAGCCATGGCTGAGAAGAACAAACCCGTGGCAGTCAGAACAGGGTCATGTTGTTCCCGAAGGTGATGAGCCCAGGAGAGTGGTTCGTTCAGCAGTAGTGTAATAATAAACCCCACCTTGATGTCCTATGATGCAAAGGTTCGGGGTAGCAGAGAAAAGTAAAGTTCACAAGAATTCCGGAAGGTACGAAACTTCTTGCGTTCTCCAGAAAACCGTTCAGGGATAGGCACTTTGGGTTCCGGAGGGGGAGTGGCATCACGGAACAGACCGGACTCTGTTTGAGTAGAAGAATCCATGGCGGTGAGAGGAGCACAGGCCGATGCGACGGTCACCTCATGCAGATGTCGCTCTTCCATGTGACCAAGATTCTCTTGTAACTTCTGCACAATATTTGATAGCGCAGAAATAGTTCGGTAAATGTCCTTCGGTGGAGAGGCCTCCCTTCCAGACTCCATCTCTGGCTGACTGGTACTGTCACGTACCTGGTAGGAGTCTGGAATGACGAGGTCGGCCTCCCTTGTATCTCCAACCCAAGCCCCACTGAGGATGGGACAGATGGTGGCTAGGGTGAGGAGGAACACGAGTGCCTGTAGTTGCGTGCAGAACTTGTCAGCTGAGTTGCAGACGTGGAGATGCAGGCAGAGCATCTGGTAAGGAACTGGACTCAGGAAAGCTGGTAGGATGGACAGCTAGCACAGGCACTGGAGACAGCATTAAGCCAAGCAGGAGGCTGGTGCAGAATCACAAGGGTGGCCGGGTTCGGTAGCAGACGGGCAGCGAGGTACAAGGCATAGGCAGGAGGGAGGTCAGATGGGAAGCCGAGATCAGGAACCAGTAATCAAGTATTCAAGTCCGGAAGCAAGGTCAAAGGGAAGCCAAGGTTCAGCAACAGGGATCAAGCCAGGTTTAAACCGAGTTCAGGTATCAGGGTACTTGCTGAAGACCAGTCAGCACTTGTCAGAAGTCAGAGCATCCTTTAAATAGGCAGGCTGGCGCCAAAGGGAATTAGGAGCGCGCTCCTGTGCGCGCACGTTGCCCGCGTGCACATGCGCGAATTGCGCCCGCGCAATAATACTCCGGAAAGGCCGCTGCGGCCCGGGGATGCGCGCACCAGCATTCCAAGACTGTTGACGAATTCCCAGCAGCTTCCTTACACATCTTGTATTAGGGGGAGGAATAGTGCCCCATTGCTGGTTTTATAGGGAGGAAGTGTGCTCTATTAGGGGTGTCAGTGGGAGAAATGGTGCTCCATTGTCAGTGTCAGATGGCAGAATAGTGTCTCGTATCATTGGGAGGGATAGTGCTCCAAGGGCCGGATAAAGGCAAGCAAAGGGCCACATCCGGCCCTCGGGCCGCAGTTTGGAGACCACTGCTCTATGCCATCCGTAATTCTACAGCTTGCAACGGGAGATGTTCACCTGATGGTGTACACACCTGTTTAGGTGGTAGTGTAGTTTGAGTCTCAGCGACAACTTAGGAGTGGAAAGGTGTAAAAAAAATATACTGCATTGGTATAACAGCCAAGAACTTAATCTGAAAAAATATATAGGAATTGATAGTACATAGCTAGAAGGTCCCGACATTGAAAATAGAGAAAAGAAAAAATCCCTTAAAGCAGCATTGCAGTGTGTAGCAGCAAGAGTGTCCACAAAGTTTCAGCAAGGTGTATCAATATACACGCAGCACCGTCTGATAAAATTGCTAGAGGGCGCTAAATTGTACTTGCTGTGTAGCAAAAAAAGGGGGGGGGGATCACGGACTGAAAAACATATATATGCATACATGTTCTCAGTACCCGTTCCCATAAAGTGTCAGGGGGCATACTATCCATAAAAACAAAAAGAAAAAAGAAAGGAAAAGCAACCCATAGAGCTGTCATTATTACCTTGTTGATAGTGCAGATAGACACGTCCACTCCTAAAGGAAAGCAGCATACAGACTGAAGATCCAAGCTGCAGTCTTAAATGCTGCTATTCATTAGATCTGATGAGAATCAGCTGTTAATACAGCCGAGTCGTGGGAGAAGGAAAAGGGAGGGGGACTAAAAGGAGGTGCCGCCCTCCGGGTCCCTGGCGCGGAGGTCCGCCCCCCAGCTGATGTGATAGAGGGAAGGGCAGCTAGGCCCTGCGTCGTGACGTCACGCGCTCCAGGATGGAGCGCGGCGCCAGCGAATGGGCGGGGGGACAGGCGTCCGTGTCAGCGTCCCGCGGCGCAACTGTTGTCACGGTGACAGGAGGACCCGAACAGACGCGCACAACAGGAAGGGGAGGCTGGGCGCGCACCCTCCGGGGGAGAGCGCTGCCAGGCCACAGTGCGCTGAGTGTAGGATCCAGACATGGCTAGCACACCCCCCAGCGCAAACACAGCCGTCCCATTGGTCCACAGCAGCGAGAGAGAACGACCATCCACAAAGCTCACACAAGTGGGGTAAAGAACATAACATCTCACAGAACAAAAGGAAAAAAGCAATTATACACCAATGACACTTCACATAATATAAATTGAACATAGAGAAGTTATATCCAAAAAATAGTATGGTGCTTGTATATGGAAAACCCCATGAATTCTGTATGATGTACAGAGGAAAATAATAAAATAAAATAAAGTAAAGCAGAGAAAAAAGCGAAAACACATGAAGGGTGGCTGTCATGGATATGCAGTAATGTTTGTCTGTCAGCTTACCTTCCTCCGCATGTGTTCATCTTAGAGGCCAGACTCTCTCACCTGGCTGACTTTATAATCTCCTCCCAGGCTGACTCCACCCCAGGCCCTATCACAGAACACTATATTAACCTGTGCACTGCAAGTCTGCCTTGCTGATCAACGGGTTTGTTTAAGCATTGTGTGTTTGAGTTCCTGCCTGCCGTGTGCTACGTCTGTCTCTGTGTTTCGATATTGGCTTGTTCCCGACTATCCCTGTCTGCTTGTGACCTTGACCTTCGGCTTGTCCTTCGTTTATCCTTGTCTGCTTGTTGCCCTGACCTTGGCTTTTTCCCCTCACTATTCTTGTATCCTGTGCTGCTGCTTCCCCTCTATCCTCCTTACCCTACAGAGCGTGAGCTAGGGGACTCTAGGGGTCGCGACCTGGACCCAGCTGCAGCGTAACATCCTCACCACTAGAGGCTCTGGTGAAAACCTGCTGGGTCTTAGACTCCACGCCCTGGGGAATCTTGGCTCTAGCTTCCTGTGGATCCCTGTTGTGCTCCACTGGTCCCGCTTTAGACAACCACCCAGTATCCCATCCGCAGCAGTCAGCCATAGGGTTCACTACCTTGTGGTGCACTCCTGACCCCCTACGGTGTGCATCTGTCATCTGGCCACAGGTGACCTGACAGTAGCCCATACCGCATAGATGTTAAATACCCGAAATGCATTGAAGCATAGGCTGAGATGTGCCACAATTCTGTCATAGAACCGATAAAATAGGAACAGGCACTCAAGTAACAGACTCTGTATTTGCTTCCCATTCTGATCCCCCGGAAGTAAAGCCCTCTAGGAAGGGTCTGAAGGAGATAGCATCATTTAGACCTGGGGGGGTCGGGTTGCGTGCAGGTGAAAAATCCATCTTTGCTCAACCTGCAATAGGATCTTGTTCCAATCGCCTCCACGCAGCCCGGGATGTACCCTGTCTAGTATCAAAAATGAAATTTTGGGAAATTTCCCAGCATGAAAGGCTGAAACGTGTCTGCCCAATGGTAGGCTCAGATTGCAGGACTTCATCGAAGCTATGTGCCGATATGCTCTCTTCCAAAATTCTTGGTTGGTTTTACCAACATAAAAACATGCGCATTCGCATGCAAGTAGGTATACCACACCAAAAGTGCGACAGTTGGCATAATGTTTGGGAGCATACTTTTCACCATTGGGCAGAGCCACATCAGGTTTAACATTGAGAAATTGGCAGTAAGGACATCCACCACATTCAAAGGTTCCCAGGCGTTTACAGGGATCACGTTTGCCCCCACCCCCCACATATTTACTAGTCACCAAACGGTCCCTTAAGGATTTGGCTCTTTTAAATGTAAAGAAGGGGTGATCCTGTACAAAAGGGCCAATAGTGGAGTCTAGCTTCAAAACATGCCAATATTTCTCAATTATGTTCTTTATTTTAGTGTGTTGATTCGAGAATTTAGTAATGATTCTAATTGGATTCAATTTATTCTCATTAGCCGACATAGGATTGTAAATCAATTCATGTCGTGTCTTGGAGCAAGCTCTATTGAAAGCCTTTTTGAGACAAGTTTTGGAGTCTGTCCCTCAACAAGTTGGCCTCACGGCGAAACACTGTGTCATCGGTACAGTTTCTCCTGACACGTAGGTACTGACTGTAGGGGATCGAGCGGATAAGTTGCTGTGGGTGGAAGCTACTCGCATGCCATATAGAATTGCCAGCGGTAGGCTTCCGATACAGAGAACTTGAAAGTACACCATTGATGTCTTTGTTGATAGTGACGTCTTGAAAGGTGATAGAACTTTCGTGGGAGGTCATAGTGAACACTAGATTGAACATATTGTTTAATTCATTCATGAAGCTATGCAGCTCCTCCATTGTCCCATCCCACACCAACATGACGTCATCAATGTAGCGATGCCAAACCCACGACTCTGTCCATATATTGGCGCAGGTGGCTAGATAGTGATAGCATGTGCTCCCATTCCACCAGCTACAGGTTGGCGTACGATGGGGCACAAGAAGTCCCCATCGCAACCCCCTGTACCTGGAGGAAAAACGCATTGTACCCCTACCATTTCACGAAGAAAGTGTAAAAAAAAAAAAAAAAAAAAAAAAACACACACAAAGACACCTTGGAAAAGTCCTTTATTAAAAAAAAAAAAAAAAAAACCCATTCCAGCGATGAAATGCAGTGTCCCGCGGCGATCCAATGTCCAGCGCTGTCCACACGAAACGTCATTGGCTGAGCCTGAGCAGACCTGATGGGGAACTTCCTCCGCAGTGTATTAAATGAATAGACCCTCCCCTTCTAAAGTTCCCCATCAGGTCCACTCAGCCAAAGACATAGGCGGGGTCTGACATACGAGGGGGCGGACCCGATGGGGAACTTCCTCCACAGTGTAATAAATGAATAGACCCGCCCCTTCTCACGTTACGCATCTGGTTTGCTTAGCCTTACACCTACGTCATTGGCTGAACGGACCTGATGGGGAACTTTAGAAGGGGCGGGTCCATCCATTTAATACACTGCGGAGGAAGTTCCCCATCAGGTCCGCTCAGGCTCAGCCAATGACGTTTCGTGTGGACAGCGCTGGACATCGGATTGCCGCGGGACACTGGATTTCATCGCTGGAATGGGTTTTTTATTTAATTTTTTTTAATAAAGGACTTTTCCAAGGTGTCTGTTTTTTTTTTTTTAAATGTACAACTTTCTTTGTGAAATGGTAGGGGTACAATGTACCCCTTACCAATTCACATAGGGGGGCCGGGATCTGGGGGTCCCCTTTGTTAAAGGGGTCTTCCAGATTCCGATAAGCCCCCTGCCCGCAGACCCCCACAACCACCGGGCAAGGGTTGTGGGGATGAGGCCCTTGTCCCAATCAACATGGGGACATCCTCCCCATTTTGAGGGCATGTGGCCTGGTATGGTTCAGGAGGGGGGGGGACGCTCTCTCGTCCCCCCTCTTTTCATGCGGCCTGCCAGGTTGCGTGCTCGGATAAAGGGCCTGGTATGGATTTTTGGGGGAACCGCATGCATTTTTAAAAAAAAAATTGCGGCAGGGTTCCCCTTAATATCCATACCAGACCTGAAGGGCCTGGTAATTGAATTTGGGGGGACTCCCACACATTTTTTTTTTTCCATCAGTGACTTTTCTATGTATTGCCAGGAGCTGAGAATTCATTATAGCCGCGAGTGAGTTTTAAATAACTTTTTTTCCTTCAGAAATTACACTTTGTGCAGGGACAGTTCTAAGCACGGGAAACAAGCGCGACTTTACAGGCATACTATACACACACCCTAGGTACGAAATTTTAAGGAATATTTCACTTTTATTGTTTCACTTTAAGCAGTATTAAAATCACTGCTCCCGAAAAAACGTCAGTTTTTAAAACTTTTTTTTGCATTGATACATGTCCCTTGGGGCAGGACCCGGGTCCCCAAACACTTTTTAGGACAATAGCTTGCATATTAGCCTTTATAATTAGCACTTTTGATTTTGAACGTTCGAGTCCATTGTATTTAATAGGGTTCTAAAGTTTGCGCGAACATTCTGGCTGTTCGCAGGTTCTTGTGCGAACCGAACAGGGGGGCGTTCGGCTCATCCCTATCTACTACTAGCCCATCTGCCAACCCGTTTTTGACCCTCGGGCGAGAATCCCAACGTATTGGCTGTGGTGGCCGCCCCAATTCTAAAAGAATGAGATGAGAATTTGTAACCAGAGAGATTAAGGCGCTTAAGGCATGAAGACAGCACAGCAGAGAACTGGTAACGGGTCAAGGGGGACAAGTCCTGGTGGATAAAAAAGGAACTATCAGAACAGGGCCTGACTGACATAACTGGCAGCATAGGGCACAGGGCAAACCAACGGATTGGGAGATTTACCCAGAGATATCCATTACCCAAATCAAACGTTTTTGATCTACAAATGATCGAAGACCATTTAATTCCAGGGACACATGAGAAAACAGCAGAAAAGACAAAGATGATTTGTTTTGGGCTGTAAATTCTCCGACCCTGAGAGCTCCAAAAAAGGGTAACCGAGAAAGCTGCCCTAAAAAGCAAGAGTTTGAATGCTGAGAAACAAACCTCTTCTAAAATAGAGAGCAGCTGGATCAATAAATCGACTGAAATAGGACGTCTGGAATCTCGAGTGGGGCGTGACTTCCTGAGACCTTTAAGGATCTGACTGACCGAAAAGAAAAAGAGGTCAAAGCTGGCTACCCAGCGAATTTTAGGAAAAAAGACACACCTGCCAATGCCTTACTCACTGAGGCAGGGCTAAGGCCAGACTCAATTAGAAAGGATACAAAAGCTAAAGGAGACATACGCATCCACTTCCAAAATGTCTATCGACATGTTAGAGCAAAAAGCACACCATTTGGACCAGGCCATATTATATTCCAGCCATGTCTTTTGCGCCAACGAATTCCTGAGATGAAGGCATGGCCGTGCAATAGGAATCGCACAGCAGACACGCACATTCACGGTGCATTGGCGCACGCACACGCATGCGCACGTGCGCCTGTCACCAACATTGACGCCAAAGGGGCTATTTAAAGTCAGTGTACCAAAGACTCCTTGCTGTTTGGTCTGCAGCTTCTGTGTGTCCTGAAACCCATTATCTGTGCTGACTTCTGATCCTTGACCCGGCTTGCTCTCACTAACCTTGTCTGCTTGATACCCTGATCTCAGCTTGTTTTGGACTTCTCTTCTGCCTGCTGCTCTGCCTGATATGGCAGTACATCTCCGACCCGGCCTGCCTGACTCGCACCTGTTCCTCCAGTCTGCTGCAGTTCTGCTCTGCAAATCACACAAGTTCCTGCCTTCATCTGCCATCCAGTCTGCCACCATTCTGGTCTACTCAGCCTACTGGCTGCCTGCTGCATCTCCAGCTACGAGCATCCAACCACGCCGATACTGGACTGATCCTAGGCACTCCTGCGTCACTGTGCTTCCGTGGCTGCTGTCTCAACCTCAGGGGCCCGCAAGCCGGTGCGGCAAGAGTGGCTCTCCTCTACACGTCAGGCTCACGATCCAGGTACGTGACACTATCAGTTCCATTCAAGCCCCAGAGCAAATCTGGGCAAGGAGTGCTGCACTGATCCGCTGATGGAGCCAACTCCCAAAATCTCTGGAACTGTAAACGAGATAAAGCGTCAGCTATATTATTATCAATCCCATATGTGACGTGCTTTCAACCAGATGTTAAAAACGCATACATTGTAAGACTAGGAAACATAAAAGCTTGATAACTAGCTCAGATCTAGATGATAAACATATTGATAACAAATAGTACACCTTTGTTATCAGTATGTACGAGGACCCTACTATTCATAAACTGCTCCTTCCAAATCACTAGTGAAACTACAACTGGGAACAATTCAAGGAGGGCAATGTTATGTAGAATATCTTGGTGTAACCAGCTGGTGTGCCATGTAGAGGCACACCAATGGCCATCCAAAAAGGCTCCAAAGCCTGAGGAATCCATGGCATCTGTGAAGAAATATAACTGAAAGTCGCTGGTAAAAGGTTGCTGCCAGACAGCAGACCCATTAAAATTGCAAAGAAAGTAGTCCCAAATTTTTAAGTCTTCTTTGACACCCTTAGAGATGGAAACATGAGAAAGGGGGTTCTTAAGACCTTTAGTAGCCAAGGAAAAACGTCTTGAGAAAATTCTGGCTATTGGAATAACCCTGGCTGCAAAAGCAAACAGCCCCAGTAATGACTGGGCCTCATTCAACAAAACCTGGCGTTTGGATAGAAATAGCGAGATCATTATTCTCATACGGTGCAATTTGTCCATGGGAAGTCTGAATTCCATTAGAGATGAGTCAATGGTGATCCCCAAGAATTCTATAGCAGATGTAGGAAAAAACGTCTTTTCATGTGCAATGGGAATACCAAAAGGTATCACAGATATGAAAAAACTTGTTCAATGACTCAAGACAAAGGATAGTCAGCTGGCCCCACAAACAAAAAGTTGTCTCAATAATGCAAGAACCCCCCAGCAGGGGAACGTTCAGACAGAATCCAATGTAGAAATTTTGAGAAGGCCTCAAAATAAAAACAGGGCAATGAAAACCCCATGGGCATACATTTGTCAAGTAAAAACAGTCCTGAAAATGGAAACCCAGGGAATTTAAACCTTGTGGGTCCACAAGTAGCAGCCAAAAGGCGGATTTGATGTCCACTTTCGCCAACAGAGCACCTTGCCCAAAATGACTTAACAGTATAAGTGCTTCATTGAAAGAGAAATATGAAACCGGGGCTATAACCTCTGAAACCTCATCATTGAGAGAAGCTTCCTTGGATATGACAAATGGTGGATGAGCCCGAAACTGCCCCACTCCTTTTTGGGAACAATGCCCAAAGGGGAGAGTCAGAAGTTTGTAAAAGGTGGGTGAAGGAAAGGGCCAGCTACTCTTCCTTCTGCAACTTCCTTAGAAATCTTATCCCGGACAATTTCAGGGTGGGTCATACAGTAGCTGAATGTAAATTTTTGACCAAACTGCATCCCGACCTAGCAAAAGAGGGGACCAAAAAACCTTCCTGGAAACCATCAATTAGCAGCTGAGCCATCATGCGATCTGGGTAAAGATCTAACCACGCTAGCATTCTTGGCAAGCTCACTGGTGTCATAGCCTTTTCCAACAGCTTTGTGGGATAGTGATGGGAGGGAAGCTGCGGATGACTTCCGAAAACATTTACTGGCGGGATGCTTCCCATAGCAATAAGAGCATTATCTACAGTTAGCCTAAAACTTGCATTGCCCTTCATTATAGGCAAAGCAGAAACCTTTCCGAAAGGCTTTTGCAGGCTAGCCACTGCCCAGGGTGTGAATTGCGGCTTCTGCGGTAGCATGAGATTTAACCATAAACGCACATCTTTGCATCCCCATTGCAAAGTCGGGTGAACTGCTAATTTCTGCCTGAAATTCTCATCATAGGTGAACCATGCTGTACCACCAAAATTACGGAAGGCTTCCGACACTATGTCCACGTGCTGAAACAGTCCTGAACATTTTTCAGGAAATTGTTCTCCCAACACTGCTGCGTAAATGCAGAAAGCCTGTAGCCAATTCTGAAAAGTTTTCGGGATAGCCCTCTGCCTATCCTCCTCAGTGCGGTCCTCTGCTTTCCTATCAGACTTGGCGAGGAATTCCTTGGGTGCTTGCAATAATGACAGCAAATCAATGAAATCGCCACCCCAATTTTTTTTCTTAACAGAATTGGCTAAGTGGAAACCCAGAGGTGAGATTTCACATGGCATAGAAGTCTTAAAGGAGGACTCTGCCACAATAGAGTGTGCAGCGCGTGAAACAGGAATAAAAGATTTGTGAGCCTGAACAGGCCTCTTAGCCATGCTTTTTAAAACATCCTTACAATTTGCACCCAGGGGGCCTCATTTAAATCTTGCCAAACTGGACTAATATCATCCATGTCATTACACTGAAAAAGGCTGTCATTCTGCAGAATTGCACCATGTACCTGTGCCCCACATGAATTAGCACCGTGCAAAGCACCAGAAAACTGTGCTTCTTCAGCCTTATTAACATAAGCACCAAAACACCGTTATGCCCGAAATATTGTAGCCATAATGGCGATCTATTATATATGATGTGGAAGTGTCCAAAACTCTTCAGGTATTGGCAATATGTTCTTAATACTATCTCACAAGTATACCAGTTCCCGATCCCGCAGGATCCGGTTGTGTGCCTACTTGGTGCCTTGGAGATACCCTAACTCTCACCAAATGGTCATATTGCTGTATTACATTTATTATACATGGCTCGCAAGGCAATTGCGAGACTCTGGATAACTCTGAGGATACCAACAGGTGGACAATAGGTGGGGCTGGTGAATAGCTTGCTAATACGTGAAAAGCTTACCTATCAACACTGTAATGTCCTGAAGAAATTTTATTTGATGTGGCAAACATTGGTTAGATACGGGACTGGGTCCAACTCAGTTAGTAAAAGACAGACTCTTACAAATGTGATGTGATGGATTACACTTAATGATATGTTTAGTAGTTACGATAACCTTATACCCTCTAGGGCAGGGGTCCTCAAACTACGGCCCGCATACGGTCCGCCAAGGTGATTTACCCGGCCCACGGCATGGACTGCCCCTTTCATAAGATCACAGCAATTCCCCCCCCCCCTCTGCTACATTATTCACACAAGACGCAAAGCATTACAGGTCCAGACAAAGGGTGGGACTTTTCGAGTTAAGAAGCGGGTAATTGGTTACTAGGCAGCGGGGCGGTCCCAGCAATCAATCATCTGCCTTTCACTTGAAAAGTCCCGCGCTTTGTCCGGAGCTGTCATGCTTCGCATCTTGTGTGAATAAGGTAGGGGAGGGGGAGTTCTGCGATCTTATGGAAGGGACAGTGTAATATTGCTGGAGGGATCTGTGATGGGGGGGGGGGATCTGTGATGGGGGGGGGATCTGTGATATTCTGAATCTGTGATGGGGGGGATCCGTGATGGGGGGAATCTTTGATGGGAGGATCTGTCATGGAGATGAGTCTGCGATGGTGGGGATCTGTGATGGAGAGGAGTCTGTCATGGAGAGGAATCTGTGATGGAGAGGAGTCTGTGATGGGGGGGATCTGTGATGGAGAGGAGTCTGCAATGGGGGGGATCTGTGATGGAGAGGAGTCTATGATGGGGTTGGGCTATGTGAAGGAGAGGAGTCTGATGGAGGGATCTGTGATGGAGAAGAGTCTGTGTTGGAGAGGAGTCTGCAATGGGGGGGGGGATCTGTAATGGAGAGGAGTCTATGATTGGGGGCTCTGTGATGGGGGCTCTGTGATGGAGAGGAATCTGTGATGGAGAGGAGTCTGTGATGGAGAGGAGTCTGTGATGGAGAGGAGTCTGTGATGGAGAGGAGTCTGTGATGGAGAGGAGTCTGTGATGGAGAGGAGTCTGTGATGGAGAGGAGTCTGTGATGGAGAGGAGTCTGTGATGGAGAGGAGTCTGTGATGGAGAGGAGTCTGTGATGTTGGGGGATCTGTGATGGAGAGGAGTATGCGATGGGGGGGGGGGTCTTTCATGGAAAGGAGACTGTGATGGGGGGCTCTGTGATGGTGAGGAGGGGGAGTCTGTGATGAAGGGATTCTGTGAAATACTAATACGTTTATGTTGACTAAAACAGTTTTTTGTGCACTACAAAAAAAAATATGTGCAGTGTGCAAAGGAATTAGTTTATATTTTTTTTAAACTATAGTCCGGCCCCCCCAACAGTCTGAGGGGCCGTGAACTGGCCCCCTGTTTAATAAGTTTGAGGACCCCTGCCCTAGGGGTATAGTTGTTTTATTTCTTCCTTTTTAGGTTTATTAAAATCTATGTTTGTTATTCGGTACTCAATACACTCAGGGAATACAGTCCAGTTTAATGCTTTCTCGATTTAATCGTTGACAAGCAGCACAGTTTAATACATTGCTCTTATGCTTGTATCAGCCTAAGTTATTATATACTTGTGAATGCATAACATAACAGAATGTCATGGATACTGTATTTGAATTTCTTGCTGCACATGCCTTATGACTGTATGTATATCTGATTGTTTTTTTTCCAATAAACTCGTTTTTGATTTAAAAAAAACATAAGCACCAACCGTGTGCGCCCCTTGAAGATTATTCAGTATATTAGATAAGGATTTAACCAAACCATTAAATTCAGTAACATTAAGTGTCTCACCTAACGGCAGTCTCCTGGGGTGCTCACTTCTAGCCGCTGCAGCAGCTGCCATGTTGTTCTACATTGGAGTCCAGCTCTCTCTCTCGCTGTGGGCCCGCGGAGAAGCATCCGTCCTCTGTTTCTTCTTCTGCCTACCCGGCTGTCGGCACAGACTGCGCATGCTCGCTTCTGGCTCCTCCATCTTCTTGTGGGTTGTGACGGCTGACGGCCCAGGCGTGGCCTCGGCATGACCGACCTCCAGGCATTGAAGAAGCCACTCCTCACCTCTTTTCAATGAGGCGACGGAGCAAGCTTTCCCTCTCTTCAGGCGAACAGCGCTTCATCCTTCCGAGTCCGGGTCCTGTTAGTCATTGTCTGCAGGTAATGGCCGGACTGGTCCTTTTATCTCCTTCAGAATCGCAGGCTTTTGTTACTCGCCTAAATCAACCAATCCGCTGCTTGTAGCTGCGCAGGGGAAGCTTATGCTGTAACCAATGGTAACCCTGTAAAATAGCATAAGGAACATGCACTCCCCTTTGAGCTCTCCCATGTGGGTCCTGCATATTGCATGGACCTGTCATGGGCTGACAAACCCATTCAATATTTGGGTATTCAATTGACAACCCCAAGCTCAAAATGTATTTAAAGTAAACTTTTTACCCCTCATTTCTTCCATTCAGCCGGAATTAAATAGGCTGAGAACCTTTTACTTGCCTTGGATGGGAAGACTGGCAGTATATATATATATATATATATATATATATATATATAATGTATATGTAGGTTCTTGTGTCCACCAGCAGAGAAGTTGGGCAGATACCACACACCCAATTCTGGTTATGGTTTCAGCACTGTCCCTAATCTGTGATGTATGGAAAAAAAAAAACACAGGCTTGAAAAATAATGGCCTAGCACAGGGGTCTTCAAACTATGGCCCTCCAGTTGTTCAGGAACTACAATTCCCATCATGCCTAGTCATGTCAGTGAATGTCAGAGTTTTACAATGCCTCATGGGACGTGCAGTTCTGCAACAGCTGGAGGGTCGTACTTTAAGATTCCTGGACTCTAGCATATCTTGAAAAAAAGGTGTGTTCTCATGTGCAAACAAAAAAAGAAAGAACAAGGGCGCACCAGCCTAGTGTGATAACGTTTAAGAAAATTTATTCCAAATAAAAGCAATAAAAAAAAAAAAAAAAAAAAAAAAAAAAAAAAAAGGTACTCACAAAAGTAGTACAATAGTTCGCAATGTACAAGCAATGCCGTAAAGGCTGCAGCATATGGAACCCAAACCATACTTCGACCGATCAAGGAGGACGTGATGGGGCGCACTACCGTCTGACGCGTTTCGAAGCGCACAGCTTCTTCATCAGAGCCACGCAGTGCAGAGCCCTCTACCTACCCTTTATATAGGGACATGTGCATGTGGGCCGCTGATTAGGTGGAAGGGGAGGGGCTCCTGGGGACCCCGGTAGCTCCTCCCTCATGGGGCAAAAGCTTACGCCCTGTAGGTGGAGCTACACAATAAGAAACCAGACAAAAATAGACAACTAAGAATATACATATATAATATAGTATATTATATTATAGTAAAACCACTTAAACATCATTAACGATAAATAATGAGCAATTGGCGATATATGGTCCAGCTAGATCCTCACAAAAAAAGAGAACAAATAGAGAACAAATAGACAACAGCGCAAATGAGCAGGTGTACAACAGCATCAGGGGCAGTAGCAATAAACCAGCAGAGACTGCTGGAATAGTCACCACCAAAGCTAGATTAGGATTTCAATGAGATATCTAGCTAAATATCTTAAGCAGGCCAACATCATAGTCATAAATATAACAACACGTCATTTACCTGCATGTAAACAGGAAGAAGGCCCAGGGCTAGCCGCGTCCATCCTAGAGGATAAGGCAAGCTGGAAAAACAACGATGGGACAGTTTTAGATCAGTAGATCTAATACCAGAGGCCGCGCGTGGAACGCAGAGAATCTCATCTGCGCTCCACGCTCCCGGAAATGATGTCACGGCGTCGCTAGCTGGGCACCAGCCGTAGCCCAATAGCGATGCAGGGACGTGTGTGGAGCGCACCCGGAGATGGTAGCAGAGTGTCACCAGCAGGGCATCCGACGCCCGATGAAGAATCTGTTTCTATACATAGAGAGCGCCAAATCTATAGGCCAAACAGAGGGGGGGGGGGGGGGGAGAAAGGGTTTGTGTTTTCCACCAAAATCACAAAGGGCACACACATGCACATGTCTCCACACAAAGACACCAGAGATCAGGAGGGCGAAGCCGCAAGCTGAGTAGTAATGCGGCATCACCACTAATGCTCCCAGTGGCACAACAAAAAGTGTGAGTTGAATAAAATTGTAATTATAATTAAAATACAAAAGCAATAGCTGTATATTTTACAACAACAATACTAATAGTAGTAGCTGTAGATAATCTATACACCGGTACGGTGGTAGAGGCAGAGGTACCATATACATAGTATTGCTAATATTAATAAAGTGCACATAGAGGGAAATACAAATGTGTGAAAATCTAAATGAACATATATACTAAAACACATACTCACTGAATGTATCTAGACATCCAAAATCATATAATATAATATAAAAAGACCATGTAAAGATCCTATAGCAACCTTAGACATAAATATGTATATATCTCGAGATAGATGCTCTAAAGGAGTGTTGCGATAAAAAAAAAGATTATATATATATATATATATATATATATATATATATATATATATATATATATATATATACACACATACACACACACACACACATATAGTATAGTATAGTATAGTATATATATATATATATATATATATATATATATATATACTACACATATACATATACACACACATATATACACACACACACACACACACACACACATATAAACACATACAGAGTTGTAGTAGAAATTAGATGTTGAATACTAGGCGTGCCGATAGCACTACCACACATGAAAGAACCCACATTAGAACCCTCATGGGTATGTAAGCACTAGAAACACTATAAATGATCATCAGTGTAATGTATATGGACCAACTATAAAAGTGACAGTAATAGTGATAACACCAACCTATACTGTCATAGCAAACCCCCCATCATCTTAAATGAATGATAGATTGAAACAGACATCAGGGGTACTAGTAGTGAAATGAACCAGAGCGAGAATTACACCTGCTACAGAAATAGAATGGGAAGGTGGGGGAAGGGAAGGGAGTGTTTTTTTTGGAGGTGTAGATGACAAGGGGAAACCACCCAGATGCAAACCAGCCTAGAGAATCCCCTAGCTTAAGCACATAGCTAAACCACATGGTGCCCCGTCAGAGAGGGAACCGACAGGAAAGCTGTTTTGTTGGAAAGGATAAATCATACCCAAGTGATCATTAGTAAATTATTTAACTGATTTTGTGAATCTCAGGGTCTTCATTTAGCCCACCGGGGGTGAGGCTACCAAGGGTGAAGATCCAGTAGGCCTCGCGTTTGCAGAGCCTCTGGTGTCTCCTGCCTCTATCCAGATCGCCCCCGATGGACTAAATTCCAAAGACTTTCATGCCGGATGGATCACCTTGGTATACTTCCTCGAAGTTTCTAGGGACCAGGTATTTGACCCTGGTATTAGTGATGTCGCACTTGTGTTCACCTATGCACACTCTCATAGGGCGAGATGTGCGACCTACATAGAGGCGTACACATGGGCAAATAATACCATAAACTACGAAATCAGTCCCACATTTAATGAACTGTTCTCATGTGCCTTGTATAATGCCCAAAAATTACCATTTGGAACATACAAGTGGGTCAAGGCACATCTACATTCCAAATTTTGCACATAGTGCATGACCATCTTGTTTGACCAATCTCTGTACAAGTTGATATTTAGACAAAATAGGTAATAGGAAGACGCACTTGAACAATTAATTCACATTATAGGAAATCAAACAGTCTTTTGCGCTAAATCTAATTTATTTAAGCTATAACTGATTTCAGTGTATGGTCACCTTTAAAGATCAAGATCTGAAAATATTAATTTATTGGGTTTAGAAACACTTCTCTGTTCTTTGTAATGTATTGAAAGATTTGGGTAAAAAAAAAAAAAAACAGCATCAAAGGGGTTAATTAACCGAGAACGCCTACTAATTGCCTAACAAGACACACCCAATTAGATGAAATTAACCAATTGTATTGGGCGTGCGCTATTATCAACGAGAAAACAACAGTTTTCATAGAGCCAGTTAGAGTTTAGATATGCGGATATTTATTATCGCTATTTGAGCTTCAACGTGCGTTGGTTCGCACGTTCATTTAACGATTTTCCAGCACACCAATTAATGTATGAACTGGTGCTGCTCCTTCTTAATGAATGACCCTCCCTGACCTGCTAAACAATATACATAAGAAATATAACATGTGCCTCTGATGCCCATTTACTTTACAAAGAATTATGATGAACTTTTTTAATTGCATGATTGTTGATGTTATTACTACTTTTTCCATTGCAATATAAGGAAAGAAGAAATAATATAAAAAAGAAAAAAAACAAACAGAATAATGTTGACTATTGCTGAAAAAAACTATGGAACATATTTTATTATTTTACTAATCATTACAGACAGCAGCACTATGGACATTTTGTTCATTTTGGGCAAGGTCCAACTAATCTTGCATGTGAAAGACAGTTAATTAAGAATTCAGTAACAGCTGTTGATGTATTGTACATTTGGGAATATTTGTGATGTCATTATTCATGTAAATCAATTTGTTTATGTTTTAGTAGGTAGGCAAGGTAAACATGCTCAATTCAATCCACCGAGGACAAAGCATAAATTTTTATTGCAATGTTGTTTATCTTAATAATAAATCTTTTCTTTGCAGTAAATGCAGCACCCTGAGATCACATTGCCATGTACATAGTATTTGCATATTAAGACCAGTAATAAAACCTTTGCGTTCCAATTCAGGACAGAAGGTGGAGCTTCAGGTAAAAGTGATCTTGTCATAAAGTCCTGTCATCATTCAGCCCTGGTTCACACTGGTGCGTTTTGACATGCGATTTGGCATCTGCGGCGCTGCACCGATTTCAAAAAGTAGTTTCTGTACTCCTTTTTGTGATTTCGGCCACGATTTACATTGACATCTGTGTCAGATGTCTTTGTAATCGCGGCAGAAATCGGGACTGCCAGCGAGAGTGAAATTGTGCGAGTTCAGCTGAACTCGCACGGCTTCACTCCCGCAGCCCAGTGTGAACCTGGGCTCAAAAAGATTATCTTGTATAATCTAATGACATAATTGCTATTGTGATATGTTTATAAACCCCCAAACCAAAGTAGAACTACTGTTAGTGGACCATAATGACTTTTTTTTAACGTCCTGCAAGCGCACCACACCCTCGGGCTTTCACACTGGAGTGGCAGGAGAGGCGCTTTACAGACGCTTTACAGGCGCTATTTTTAGCTATATAGCCTCAGTATGAAAGTGGCCAAACAGACAGCCACCATAAAAACTCAAAGTAAAAATGCCTAATAAGATAATCAAGATAAAATAACCACTCCAGACCATGTCACCTCACAGGACTAATTATTATACAAAAAAAATTATAATCAAATAGGCTTATCTATCACCACTAAAACCCCCACTCAGTGTATCTCCTCAGATTCTTCAGGGTTTTGCTTTAAAAACCTTTATGACAGTACTGACAATACATCCTCTCAGGACAGATAAGTACTCTGTCCCACGAAGGTGATATATAGTATATTTGTGCATATTCACTTTGAAACCATAAATCTAACTACCAAAATAACTTGGTCAATCCATTTAATATAACTATATGCAGTTTTATAGGGGTTTGCAACACCATATATAACACAGTATATGGTCATGTGTTTAATGGGCTTTTCCTTGTACTCATTCAGATAATCTATATCATTTGCAGGATTAACTTCCATACAGCACTGGAACAGTTACTACCAAGTAATAATCTCCATGGAACAGCTGACTGTCATGGATATTAGACATGTGCGGTTAGTTTCGTACGAATCGAAAATTTGTCCGAATTTTTCGAAATTCGTACATTTGTACGAATCCGAATTACGAATTTTTTCGAATACGAATTCTGTACGAAATTTCGAAAAATTTGTACGAAATTTCGTATCCAAATTATCCGAATCCAAAACTACCAAATAAGACATGAAAATTCGACAAAGCGATAGGTAAATATTTTTTGGTCGAATGTGACTAACCTTAACTCTATTAGTCAAAGATTATTCTACATAGAGAGAAAAGATTTGACATTATAGAGAGAAAATATTGCTGCTGGAATTGGGTGGGGGAAGTACATTTGCGGTCGAATCATTTGTTCGTTCCGATTCTACATTATAGAGAGAAAAGATTGCTGCTGGAATTGGGTTTGGGAAGTACATTTCCGGTCAAATCATTCATTCGTTCCAGTCTAATAGTTCGTTATACGTGTCGTACGGAATTCGTATTTCGTACGAATTCGAATTGAATTCCGTACACGGATTACGATTTTTTTTAATACGAAACAAATTTTTCGACGGCTCCCATGTCTAATGGATATGCAGTAATGTTTGTCTGCCATCTTACCTTCCTCTTCATGTGTTCATCTTAGAGGCCAGACTCTCTCACCTGGCTGCTTTTATAATCTCTCCTCCCAGTATGCTCCACCCCAGGCCCTATCAGAGAACTCTATATTAACCTGCGCACTGCAAGTCTGGCTTGCTGATCAACGTTGTTTGTTAAGCATTGTGTGTTTGGGTTCCTGGTTGCAGTGTGCTACGTTTATCTCTGTGTACTGATCTTGGCTTATTCTCGACTATCCCTGTCTGCTTGTGATCATGACCTTGGCGTGTCCTTTGTTTATCCTTGTCTGCTTGTCTCCCTGACCTTGGCTTATCTACTCACTACCTCTTGTATCCTGAGCTGCTGCTTCCCCTCTATCCTCTATATCCCACGGAGCGTGAGCTAGGGGACTCTGGGGGCCGCGACCTAGATCCAGCTGCTGCTTAGGCCATCCTCACCACTAGAGGCTCTGGTGAACACCTGCTGGATCTTAGACTCCGCGCCTGGGGAATCTTGGGCTCTAGCTCCCTCTGGGATCCCTGTTGTCCTCCAGTGGATCTGCCATCCATAACCACCCAGTGTTCCATCTGCAGCAGTCAGCCATAGGGTTCACTACCTTGTGGTGCACTCCTGACCTACGGTGTGCATCTGTTATCTGCAACTCAGGTGACCTGACACTGACACAAGATGGAAAAGGGATAGTCACTTATCATGAAGCATCACAAATTCCAAACAAGTACCGTATATACTCGAGTATAAGCCGAGTTTTTCAGCACATTTGTTTGTGCTGAAATTGCCCCCCCATCAGCTTATACTCGAGTCTGTGGCTATCTTCACCTTTTTGTGCCTGATCTCCCGGATTTAGGGACCCGGTAACGGCCGGCCGTAGGTCCCACTTGCCAAACATGTAGCTCAACTCTGAAGCCTCGTACACACGACCGAGTTTCTCGTCGTCAAAAACACGTCGTTTTTTTCGATGAGATTCTTGTTAACCTTGTCGATTTTCTCGTCAAGCTTTCCATGCGTACACACTGACATTTCCCAATTTCCTCGTTGTTCTCCGCGGTCACGTCCAGCACGTACGACGGCACTATAAAGGGGAATATCTTTTTTCTTGGCGCCACCCCTTGGGCTGCTTTTGCTGATCTCGTGTTACCGCGTGTGAAGTAAAAGTTTGGGAAGAGACGATTCGCGCTTTTCAGTCTTCGTACTTTTCAGATCGTTTTCTGCGGTTCAGTTTGTGCTTGTGGGTTCGTATCTTGACTTTCAGGGCGTCTAGGCAGGTCGTATCTGTTTTACAGTGCGTTCTTGCCTGTTCGTTTCTGTTTTTCAGTTCGTTATTCATAGGCCTTGCTGTTCTAAAGTGCGTTCTGTTCTGTACGTTCTGATAAGACGACCGTTTCCTAGCCATGTTGCCTGGACGTTCTCGTCGTCGAGTTCGTGCTGTGCGTGCGCTTGGTGTTGGTCTGCTTGTTTTGGACCAAGACCAGTCCATGAATGGTGTGAGGAGGAGTTCATGGACCAAGAATTGGTTGCTCCAGCGGGACCAATTCTGCCATATGCCTCTGCTGCGGGAGATCGTCGAGAATAATCCTGAGGACTACAGGAATTTTCTGCGGATGTCTGACCCCGTTTTTCAGGAACTGTTGGCTTTGGTGTCCCCCTATATTACCAGGAAGGACACCGTTATGCGGGAAGCCATCAGTGCTGAGCAGAGGCTCATAGCCACGTTACGTTATCTGGCGAAAGGGAGAAGTCTTCAGGACTTGAAGTTCACGACAGGCATCTCCCCCCAGGCTCTGGGCCTCATAATCCCAGACACCTGTTCTGCTATTATACAAGTCCTGCAGGAGGACTATATTAGGGTAAGTTTTCTCCATTAACATCACATTTTATGTATTACATCAGTGTTTCTCAACTCCAGTCCTCAAGGCGCACCAACAGGTCATGTTTTTGGGATTTCCATTGATTTGCACAGGTGATTTGAGCAGTTTCACTGCCTTAGTAATTACCACAGCTGTTTCATCTGCAGAAAATCCCAAAAACATGACCTGTTGGTGCGCCTCGAGGACTGGAGTTGAGAAACACTGTATTACATGTATGCTAATGTATTGTATTTCTTTCATCCTTCCCTAATTACCATGATTGTAATATGCTGAGAATGTCCCCTTTGTCCTCATGCATGCTTGAAGCTTTAGATTGCCCCTTTTTTCTCCTCCATGCATATTTTCCTTCACTAACCTTTCCAGCAGGGGCGCCTGTTGCTCCAAATGTTTGGGGGTTCAAACCCCAATTTAGGAAATAAACTTCCTCCTTTTTTGCTCTGGTGCCTATTAAACGCCCCCATTTGTTCCCTCTAATGCAGCCATTTTGTCCCCTCCAATGCAGCCAGTTCCCCCCCAGCCCTGCACTTACCTTCTTGTGGTCAGCGCCATCCTTCTTCTGTCCTTGATGTCTTCTCCTTCCCTTGATGTTGCATCAGCCAATCATGTTACCATTAAACAGACTTGGTGAACATGATTGGCAGAGCAGCCTGTCAGTGTTTACCCCCCCTGCGTCCCCTATTTAACTTTTCTGAAGCCAATTACATCCCTCAGGCTGTAATGTGCAAGACAATTTTCCTTACTGTTTCTGATATGCAATTTTAAGCGCATAAATGCTGCAGTTCTTCATATGTCGGTCGCTTAACAGGGGGCCATCCACCTGAATAGTTGGCGGCATAGACAATACATAGGTTCATGCCTTGCATTAACCTATGTATTGTTCTGAGTGACGGGCACAGGAGAGAGGGGGCAGTGCTCCAGCGCCCACTCTGGACGCACCGCCACTGCAATGCTATCCTGTGTCCAAACACATCTACCCCCCCCTCCCCATTATAATTTATTAATGGACCATCATAGGGGGTGATGAATATGATACATGAGCCTTCCATTATACTTATTTAAAACACCTTAATAAACGTAGACTTTGCTTGATGTTGGCCTCTAATGTATTTTCTTAGAATATACTTGTAATGTTTGATTTGTGTATTCTAATATTTTTTCATCTTGTTTGACTCCACAGCTTCCTTCCACGCCACAGGAATGGCAGACTGTGGCATCGGAGTTTGCCACGCGGTGGGACTTCCCCAACTGCGGTGGTGCTATAGACGGGAAGCACGTCCACATCGTGCCGCCACCCCGTTCTGGGTCCTACTACT